>JAEQBH010000346.1:0-1391584 GCA_016808115.1 Tetrastigma voinierianum
GAATGCATTATATCATTTCCAACAATTCATGTTAATATATTTTAAACATGTATATACTAACAAAATTCAACTCACAACATCATGCTATTCAATTCATGGAAATAACATCAAAATTAGCTCACATGGGCTAATAATCAATCAAAGCAATTCATTTTGAATCACCCAAGCAACACACAAATCACACACAAATCAGGTGAACGGTAAAACCCTAGGTCTCGACACTGTTCACGGCCACACTAGGGATTTTATGCACTTGGTCCAAATATTTTGGGATGACCACGACCATTCGAATGTGCAACAAATCCTCATCCATTAAAATGGCTCTTAGCCAAAGAATAAATCAAGTAGGAGAATACCCCTACCTCTTGTAGTTGTCGAAACTCCACAAAATCGGTGTCCATGTAGCGTATATCAACTTTGCTTCTTGGCCCAATGCGCACCGAAGGTCCGAAAGCCCGAAAATCTAAAGAGAAATTGGACTCTCTATAAAACCCGATTTTTCTCCACCGGCTGCGTTAACGTGGAGAAAGATGTACTTTTTATTTATTTTTCTTTTCAATTAATTCCCGTTTGTCCCTTAGTGTGACTTTTAAGGGATCTTTGGCCTTGGATTAATCTAAGTCATTTATCTATCTTACCATTAATAAATACTGACATGTGTCGCTGTGTGGGTGTGTAGTAGGTATTTGTCACATCACATGCCTCTCACAAGCTGTCATCTGGCCTTTCTGCTGATTCGCCGAAGACGTGAAACTCGAGTTGTCTCGAATCAGACGAAATTCGACGTGGTAGCTGAATTTATAAGAGCGATTCAACCGAGTGATCCATTTCTTAATCAGAGATCTAGAAAAAAATTCCAGATTTTGACGAAATTACCATTTTAAAATTAGATTTTTCCGGGTTTACAACAAGTGCCATTATTGTCACAAAAGTATTTCGATGAAACCAAAGAAAGTCTCTTTATAATCGATGCCTTCTTTTGTGTATAACCTTTAGCAGCAAAGACGAGTTTGTATATAAATCACGCTGAATCCCTCTTGGTTTTAAAATATCCATTTGCAACCAATGATTTCACTCTTCGGCTTGATAGGACAAGATCAACGTCGTATCCTTTATGGACTTTATCTCCTCGTTCATGGCATCAATCCACTCTTGAGATTTAGAACTTTCCGGGTCTTGGTGGGAAGTTGATTGGATCATCTTTCGCGCACCAATAATCAAACTCATGTTCTTGAAGAAATACAATGTAATCATTTGGCACTACACTTCTCCTTTCTCTAGTGGATCTCATAATGGCGTAGGTTACGGAGGAGGTAGAGTTTGTTCTTGTGGAACGGGAGGTTCTTGGATATTGTTTTGATTTGGATTTTCTTCTTAAACAATGTCAGGTATAGTAGCCTGATCAATGTCAATAACAGTTGTGGGAATATCAACGTATTCCTCTTCAAAAACAAAATCCCTATCCTTATCTCTTACATCAAACTCAACATCCTCAAAGAACCGTGTAAAGCCCCAAAAATACCCTAGAATTTTTATAATAATTTTATATTATATTCTGGGTATGAATTGAGTCAAACTTGGGCTTTTCCGGGTAATTTGATAAATTGATAAATTGTAAAATGTAAATTGAAAGAGTGAGCATATGATTGAATATTATATGCTAAATTGAAAATTTTATTGAACCAGAAAATAAACCCAAGTGAAAAAGGGAAAAATGTGAAAATTTGTAAAATGAGGACCTAAGGGTCAAATGATAGCTTAAATGCTAATGTGGAATAAATGATAAATGATAAGGAAAGTGAAATAAAGAGTTAGAATGCCAAAAATGGAAAATTGGATTTATTGAGTGGCCAAACAAGGCCTTATGAGAATTAAGTGACTTAAGGCAAAAAATGGGAGTAGGAAAAGGGGTGTAGGCCAAACATGGCCTTACACTTGAGAGAGTTTAAGACCAAAATTGGTCTTTGGGTGCTCATTTTGGAGCACATCACGTTTTAGAAGAAGAGAGAGGGATAAGGGAGAAGAAAACTAGGGTTTGCAAGAGATCAAGCTTTGGTGTGATCCTTTCCAGCTTTTTGCTTCCTAATAGGCCAAGCAACATGGAGGGAAGGGAGATTTGAAGAGAGGTTCAAGGTAATGAATCAAAACCCCAACCTCATCCTTTTGATTTGGATTTTAGGTGAAAAGCCACAACGAGGAAATGGATTTTGGTGAGTCTAAACCACATTTGGAGTTGTTTTTTGGGTAGATTTCATGGTGGATTTTGATATGGGACAATTGGAGAAGAGTTGTAGAAGAAAAATGTGTAAAAATGCAAAATCCCACACATTCTGTGAACTTCATGGTGTACCGATACGGTTGAAATTTGTAGCCTCCAGTACAGGGATCTGAAGGGAAATCGAATCACCCAGTCTGAAGCAAACATGTCTAGGTGGAAACTAACGTGGATAACTGTCTTTGTGCGGTCGAAGTGTGCCGGAGTGCCGGTTGTTATGACCACAGTTTGACGTGTTTTGCCTTGTTAAGTCCGTGACGTATGCAGTGTCTAGGGACCCTAGAAATGAATAATGGGGGGGTGGGAGATGGGGTGTTCAAATAAGGATAGGCCCAAATCAAACACCGTACCTCGCCGCCTCAGTGAAGCGAGGTCGATCTTGGGCGGAACTTAGTGTCTTAACCCAAGACTGTTAACAAAAATAAATTTTTGATTCACTAAAATTGTTTAACAATTGTTTATCCACTAAGAGTGGCATGAATGTTATTGACTAGGGACGGGTGATGATCGCTGGCTTTAAGGCTAGATCGAGAGAGAAGGAAGCTAGGTCGACTGACTTCGGTTTGTTCTCATTTCTACAATTTCTTATTCAAATTTTGGTAGTTACTAAGTAACTATGAAATGAGTACATGAATGAGTATATGAAACAAGTACATGAATAAGTATATGAAATGAGTACGTGAATGAGTATATGGAATAAGTACATAGATTGAGTATATCTTTGAAAAGATAATACGAAAGTGAATATGAAATTGAAATGTGATATTTGAAAACCAAATGAATGTGAATGATGATAAAGACGGGATTCATCAAACGGAATCCGTCAGAAATGTAATTTGAATGATATATCGAATGGGCGCACGGCGGGATGCGCGATCATCCTTCACGGCGCGAAATTGTCGATGTCAGCAGGCGGGATGCACCCGTCGGCATACGTCGCCCGATGGCGTGGCATTGAAGAAATGTTCCCACTTGGCGGGATCGCAATGGCATCCTTCATGATGGCGTATGGCATTTAAATGATACCACATGTCGGGATGCAAAGCGTCGTCGTGATGGGAGACCGAATTGTTAAAGTGTAAACACATTCAAGATGATAATAAGTGGATTCATCAAGCGGAATCCGTCAGAAATGTGAATTGAATAGTAAGGTGAAGTAACCAACATTGACAAGCACAAATGGGATTTTTTTTATGTATATATACTTAAATCTCATAAATTGAATTGTGAAATGAATTGTTGCATTGAAAATGTATGTTATGATATGGTAAATGATTTGTATATTGAAAGCATGTGGAAATGAATAGCATGAGTATATGTTGATATATTAGGCATGGTTTAATGTTAAATGAATGCCGAGTTAAATTGAATGTGGAATAGGCTGTATAGAACCACTAAGCATGAAAGTAGCAGTGTAGTTTATCTATGCGCAGTGTCGAGTAAGCAAAGAAAAAGAAGCCCAGATCACACATCGCAAAGTCATAGAGAGGAAATACGACGTATATTATATACTCAAGTAATTTACATATTATCTCTTTTGAGCAAGTGAAATTTTATGTAAACAAAAGGGTTAAACTTTAAACCTTGATTTTTGTATATCATTAAAAGGCATGAATGTCTTCTTTGTAAATGTATTTTGTTAAATGTTTATGGGCTTACCGAATTGCATTGAATTTGTTAAATGATTATGGGCTTGCCCAAAACTGAAACCGCTTCCACAACGAAATAACATAATAAAATGTTTTGATAAGATAAATGAAAACGTCGGAGTAAACCGGTCTCCGGTTCGGATCGGCCATTCCGATCGGGCTAGGGATTCGGGTCACGACACTTTTGAAAAAACAAATTTAATAACACAGAAAATAAAAAGAATTAAACGGGCGTCCCCGGAGTTTCGGTTCGGACTCGCCATTTGGGTCGGACCGGGCTGAGGTGCTCTGACCGAGGCATTTCCCATCTTAAAAATTGATAGTAGTAGAATCATAGAATTTGCCAACCTATGGATCTTTTAGAGTATCGGTAAAATAGAAACCAGCGGGTTCTTGAATCGATTTCTTTTCGCTGTGGCACGTAGGTATACAGCTGACTGAACTTCATCCTCAAATGTGGCAGTGTTTGAGGCCCAGGCTTCTTTCTGTCAAAGTTCATAAGGGGTTTTAAGCGGTTGCTTTGATTGGTACTCTATTGGGATATACGTTGTAGTCTTTAATGCTTCACCGCATAATAGTGATTTTGGCGAGTTAGAGATGACTAATCATACTTCTTCACCATGTCTTTGGCGTTTGTTTCACCTTTCGGCCTTCATTCATGCTTGGAGAACTGGCATGGTGTACGTGGGAAGATGCCGCGCCTCCTCTAGAATTTAGAAAATGGTCCCGGACATTGTTCACTTGACCCCATCATACTTACCGTAATATTCACCCTGCGGTCAAATCGTGTTTCAAATCCTTTTGGTGAGTTGATTTTCCTTCAACGAGCGATTTGAACACTTCGGTGTTGAGACTTTTCATGAATGAGATAAAGGTAGTCATAACATGAAAAATCGTCTATAAACGTGATAAAATATTGGCAATTCCATGGCTTAGTAGGAAATGGCCCCTGAATATACGTATGTATCAGTTCTAAGACATGCGCTAGCCTGTTGGCACCAAATCTCCTTGTGTGGTTTGTTTTCCCCTTTATGCAATTTGTTCAATTTCCAAAATCTACAAAATCAAGGAATCTAGAATCTCATGCTAAGCCTTTCAATTCTCCTTTTGGAGATGTGACCTAATCTCTTATGCCATAATGATGAGGAATTCTCATTGGTTAAATTTCTTTTAACACCTCGAGTACTTAATTGCAAGGTTTCATGATATGAAGCAACTATATCAAGCATATAAAGGTTATCTACATAAGATAAAGAACTAGTACCAACCAAATTTGAATTATGAAAAAGACTAAATTTATTATTTCCAAAAGAACAAAAATAGCCAAATTTGTCAATACGAAATAGAAACCAGAGTGATACAAGAATGGTCTGACAAATGTCTCATTCAAATCGAATAAGTACCGGACTTTAATAATAACCTAAATATCTAATTGCCTCAACCGACCTTCTTGCCATCGCCTACAAAGATGTATCTTTCACCATCATTTGGCTTTCGGCAACTCAGGCATCCCTGCATGGACACACTGATGTGAGTGGTTGCACCATAATCTATCCACCAAGTGTGTTTAGGTACCAAAGTCAAATTAACCTCAGAACAAACTAGATTAAGAAGTGTGTCTTTCTTTGCACGCCAAACATGATGGTTGGTACATTACTTCTTCTTATGTCTCGTGGCTCCACAGAAGAAACAACCATCAACCTTTTTTTCTTTATGTTGTTTCTTTTGACATGGAACCTCTACGAACTAACATCCTTCTTTATTTTCTTCCCTTTATCATGGAAGTACCGGAGTCAAATAAGGCATTTTCCATCTTTTCTTAACTGACACTTTCGCTGCTTTCTTGCACACCTGATATGAGATGAACCAAGTAAGGCAGTCTCCTTTCGGCGGTGCAGCTCACCTTAAAGTTGAAGCAGATTGTGTGGGAAGAGATATCGTAACCAAATGCGTAGAAAATCCTCAAGAGATCAAGTTTATGTGCTCTTAACTTTGAAGCAAGATGAGACATTTCCATAATGTAACCCTAATGTTCCCATTACCGTTATATGTCATTGGATGAGATTTTCCAAAGTGTACTTGTTTCGGACTTTTCATTCTTGGAAATCAGCTAATTCTTTTAGAAACTCTTTGGGTACATCTTTATCGTTAGATATTGTGCCACTTGAATCTTTTGGAATGACGCTGTAATGATCATCAATAGCGTACAGATTTGACTTCTCTCTATACATTTCGATATCCCTCTTTTATTAGAGGAACTTTCAACGGTAAGGTGCGAGAAGAAACCCTTAACCTTGAGTTGATCCAGTGACACAGAACTATTTTGAGGTTCTCATATAGTATGCTTGAAGTTTGTGCCATTTAGCATAAGAATAGAATTAATGTTGGCATTAATATTAGAAGCAGAACTAGTAGCTGAATCAGATAACAATAAACAAGCAAAACAAATTCACATAAGACTCAAAACTAAAAAATAAATTCAAATAAAGGCAAACCCCATCTCAAGATATGAGCCTACAATTAATATTTTATCTTTGGATAAAAATATTAAACACAGAAATATCTTGAATTGTATTATCTAAAATCTTTGATAATAAGAACATATGTCGAATAATAATTCTTCACACAGGGCCAATTTATTATTCATATGTAAAACAAATAATTATCACGTGTTTATTACGCGGTGTAAATGTGGTCTGTTAAATATTAATTTTCTTTGAAATTAATATTCCGCATAAGTTACATGCACATAATCATTTATATTTTGAAATAAAATTAATTTTCAAAAGATCACTTTGTTGACATATTGTGTTAATTAATTTATCTCAAAATATATATTTAAACCCACATATTTGAATGTGTTTCGTAAATACAACATACTTGATAACATATTTATATTTAAATGACCAACAAACATCTAGTTGGCGCGCCTTAACGTTTTTATTTTTTACAAATTTTCCGAAATATTATACTTTTGGAAAAAATATTGCGACCCTAAAAAAAAAAAAAAAAAACTTTCTAATTGATGCCCAACTGATTGATTTGTTTATCGAATGCTCTGGGGATCTTCTTTTTTACATCAAATGCGTCTTGGTATCAATTCTCATTCGTTTCCTCTTCACGGGAGTTACTTCACTTTAATAATAGTCTCGCCTTGGCGTATTTAGACTGAATTTTAATTATCGCCCGGGGGACGATGATAGATCTTGAAGCATTTCTTTTATTTCAGGGATAAAGGGAAGAAAAAAATATATTTTGGCCTAAAGAAAAAATCTTTTCAAACTTATTCTCAACAATTCGACATGAAACCGCTCTGATCTGCATGTGATTAAATTCATTTATGTGGCTGTAGCGTAAACGGAGCGTTCGTATTGAATGCGTTAAGATCAAAATCTTTTGAGATTTGCAAGGAAAGTATTGTCAATATGAAAATATTCGAAATATTTGAATCTGAGTCGGATTTATGATCTTTCAGTCTGCCCATTTGGTTACTACATCTAATATTTACGTGATGGGAATCAAATTGAAAGCGTAGTGTGATCTGAGAATTTATGACCGCATTTATATGATCGTGCGTTTATGAACGGTCGGCGCGATGCATCGAAATCGCGATAGTTTATGAGCGATCGCGTTTGTTCGTAATTTATTTTAGCATCGTAAAAATACGAGAAATTACGTTTGTCTCTATCGTGAATGTCCCGTGGCTTTATAATATATTAATTAAGGCCTCAAAACCCAAATTAATCACTTTAATTAGCCCTAACTTTATTTGATAGCCTACTATTCACTTTATTTAATATATTAACCCATATATTTAATTTTACTCCAACAACCATTGCTCGTAAGACCAACTAAAAAAGTGTTCTTAAATAATATTTAATTTATTTTCATTTATCACACCAACAAAATATAATATATATATATATATATATATATATATATATATATATATATATATATATATATATATATATATATATTTCATGAATCGATTTTGAAGGAAGAAATTGTCACCACATAAGAATTTTGTCACAAAGTGTCGGTGGCAAGTGGCAGCATTATTGCAGTGAGTGCTTTAGTCATTGTCAGCCATAAAAAAGTTTGAATATTTTTGTTGGACCAATTATATAAAGGGAGCGGACATGGCTAGGGGCAGAAATGCCCTCAGATTTTTTAGAAAAAATAATTTTATAGCTAATATTTGAAGCCTATGTTTAATTCAAAAGTAAAATCAAATTGTTATTAAACTATTTCGTAATTTATGCTTTGATTTGCCTCAGGAAATTTTAAATTATGTTTGGTTTCAAAAATGTAAGGGAAAAAATGAAGGAAAAAAAAAGAATTGAAAATCTCACATGTGTAATATTTTTTGCTTACTATTTCAAACAAAATTTGTGTAGTTTAAAAGATTAAATAATTTTAAAATACTTAAATTTTAAGTACTTTATTTATATTCATTTGCTTTTATAATTTGTTTAATAGACAATCAAACACAATAAAATTATTTTTCAAAATATTTTTCTTTCTTTATTATTTTCCTGATAATTAATCGTAACCTAATTTTTTTTTTATTAGACAATTAAAGCATAAAAGTGCTTTCTTTATATTTTTTTTTCTTAGTATTTTTCGGAAATCCAAACACAGCCGCCCCTGTTTTTCCTAGATTACAAAAAAAAAATTCTCTTTTTCGTATGGCATAAAGTCTGTGTAAGTCCTTCACCGCCCAATGCGTTTTAGTTACCCTCTGCATGAAAAAGACTTTTATTTATTTATTTATTTTATTCTCATTTTCAGGTTTGCATGAAAGGACATGAAAGGACATGTTCCCCAGATAGATTTCATGTTCATCATTAAATGAGTCTTATTCATTTATTTATATGCGAGTATGCTTAGGTGACCCTAAAGGAAATAATTAAATGAGTCTTATTCATTTATTTATATCGAGAGAGTATGATTAGAGTCTTACCTAAAGGAAATAATTAAAACAAAACGTAAGCTGAAGCTAAATAAACAATGGCCCATTCGTTTCGAAATTTGGTTATTAAGCGCTAGGTCCATAAGCTATCATTAAAATTGATGTATTTTAAGAAAAATAATCATTTTGAATTACGATAAGCGATATCGAGGATAGTTCTTTTGTGACCACTGGGAATGTGCTGCTCACTCCTCACAGCTGCCTCTCACCACCTAACCCCTACTCAAAATATCAGTATATATAAAAAATATCAATAAAATATAGAGGATATTTTAACAAAAATATTGATAAATAAATTATTTAAAATTTATAAAATACTTTTAAAATGATTTTTAAAATAAATAAATAAATAATAATTTATATTAACATTTTATAACGTAAATTTATCTTAAATTCTTTTAATATATTTATGTTTCTTTATTATAAAATTTTAAGAACTCTTTTTATTAAAGTGATTTATTCTCTTTTAAATATTTTTATATAATTTTAAAATTTTATTATTTAATTTATTTGAATAGTAAAATTATTAAAAGTATATTGAAACCATATTTATCAAATTAATCATAATTTTTGTTTTATTGAATAAATATATACTTTTACTAATTCAAAATAAAAAATTTAAAATTTAAAAAATATCATAAGATAAATAGAAAAAAAAATATCGGATAATTTCTAGAATAATAATAAAATAAACTAATAATATATTTTATCTTAAAATTTTAATTTACTTAATTGATACATAAAATAATATAAATAAAACATAATAAATATAGTTATATAAATTCCAAAATTAAAATATTTATAAAATATCTTTTCCAACAGTATTTCAAAGATGAAATCATAGCCCAATGGTTCCTCCTCCAAAAATATGGTTTTAAATACGTTCGAAACCATAGAGGAGCTTGACCGGTCAAATAACCGAAAATATCATAAATATCTCTGTTCCGTCCTTACTAGGCTTTTTATTTTTTATTTTTAAACTCTTATTTATAAATATAAAAAAAGCTGTTAATTTTTTTTATTAAAATCTAATTTTAGTTTTATGTATGATGATCTTTTAGCAGGAGCCCAGGAGTGGAGCGTGTGGGGGTGTTGCGGTGGGCCAGGATTGTTTATGAAGAGTGGGATACGAAATTTCTTGGATTATCTGAAATTTGAGTGGGATTCTTCATGGCTGTTGATCTATGAGGGCTAGATGGAAGTGCTTCTGCAAGCCCAGGAAAAGGGATTCGTGAGCTCTTGCAGTGGCTATTTCAAATCTTAGTCGGTCTTCGCCGGAAAAGAATGTTTAGAGAATTAGTAGCGTCCCGGATCATTACCTTTGTGGATGGGGTATTTTGTATTTATAGTGGATGATCGTCGATATTTAGGAGTCCCTCGACTGGAGGATATGTTTCCTCATATTGTTAGCGCTAGATTGCCGCGGATTAGTCAATGGAGTTTATTTGGGATAATCACTCCTTTACTATTGGAGGATTCCCATTTAAGTCTTCTATTCCTTTTAAAGACTGATAATAGGACTTGATTGGACGAATAGGTTATTATCTTTTAGGGAATGTCATCTTACGTTATTGGAAGGATTTAGGTTGGCGGCTTAATATGGGCCTCCTGTTTTCCCGAGCCATGTTTGGGCCTAATGAAGCCGGACCTCCTTTTGAGGCGCTATGGAGGGACATGGTGGAACACGGCTTCGTGCTCCTCAGGGCTGGTGGATCACCACTGGTCCAAATTTTATATCCCCCATCGAGTTGCCCCAGGCCCTTGTGTACGGAGCTGCGTGGGCGGCTGTGGTGTTCTGCGTCGGCGCCATTTCAGCGTGTCCATTCGGGTTAGCCACGGTCGCCGTATTAGTCGGATGTGTCCAGCGGCCTTTTGGTTTCGCTGTCTCTTACATTTTGCGACCTCTTCGGTTTCTTCCTCTGGTCTCTTAACCTTCTATTTACTTGGCGTTTTGTGCTTGGCACGCCTTCTGATTTAGTTGGGTCACGGGGGCAGCCGGGTGTTTCTTGTTTAAACTATGCGCTTTTGCGATGGGCTCGAATCTTTCTTTTGTCTTTGCGTATCCATGCTGATCTCCATGATGCCGGTCACGATCTAGCTAGGGAAGCCCCGGTCGTTTGTCGTCGTTAACCCCGAATGCTCTGCGGCGCCTCCTCCTTTGGTAGGCAAAGGAAATAAAGCCTGATCAAATATCCTAAAGTGGGATTTCCTGAAGTTATGCGTTAAACCATACCGCCCAGAGAAAATTAGGATCGAGCAAGAGTTGGCCGCTCTGTTGATTTACCGTTGACGTGCGTCTCTTCGCGGTGTTCGTATATGGTCCCCGATTTTTTGGCTACGTTCGTTACCTCCGTGCGGAATGGTATGTTTCGAGGTCGCGTTGATATGCCTTCTCGATTTCCACTGCACCCCACTTCATCAACGGATTCTTGACATTTTCATATACGCCCTTCTATTTGGCCCCTAATGGTGGGCATTTTAGGTAAGGTTTTTGCTGGTCTTTTTTAGAGACGGGGGACTTGGCGTCCCTAATGTGGCTTTATCTGCATCTTTTAATCAAGCGACTCTGCAAGAGGGTTTATTCTTCCTGGCGATCACCGGGGCACTTGGTGATTGGACCTTCAACCTTCTCATAGGACATGGAAAGTTCGATATTTCTTTGTCAGTGGCTCAGTGAGTGACTCTTTGACGGGGGAAGGCAGCACTGGCGTCACGTTGTGGAGCACGCACGATGGCGCCGTGGTATCATCACTTACCTTTGGTTCATTCATACAAAGTGAGTTTGGAATGCTCCACGACCTTAGGTTTCCCTTATATTTTGGATGCTCGCAGGCTTATGACGAAAATCTTATTGTCGCTCTTGCTTTGGCCCAGATGCTCTTGCTCGTTCCTGCAGCGAGCTATTAGACGGATGTCATCCGGTTCATGCAGTCTGAGTCCACAAAATCTTCCGTTTTAGGGCCTTCGCCTCTCTCTACTCTGGGAGTTTTCTCTTCCCGGGCCGTGTGGCATCCTGCAGGGGAGATGTAGCTCATGCGGAAGGGATATCTCGAAAACCTCGGGTCTGAGGAGAAACAGGACTCTCAAGAGGGATCGGCCGATCCTTGACAAAGTTCAGAGATTAGAAGCACCTTCAAGTCCCCTCATCCCAAGGCCCGAGCGGTCCTCGTCCCTGTTGGCTGAGATTCCCCTAGTTCTTTGTTCGCTTCCTCTTCAGGCCATCAGGAGTGAGGGGCCCCTCGGCGAGGCGGCGATCAGTTGATGGCGATTTGCCCCTAACTAGAGGCGGCTCCTTGATTCTGTCCCGAGCACATCTCACGGGAAGGTGGCCCGGAGTCGGAGAAGAAAACAAAATCGAAGGTTGATGAAGTCAAAGATTCTTTGCTATCAATCTTGGAACTTCGGCGAGTGCCGTTCTCCATCTCAGCGGTGACATCGAGAGAGATCGAAGGAGTTCTTGGGTTGATGGGGCCTTGTATGTCTTTCGGATTTGCTTAGGTAAGCTTATAGTGTGCTAACTCTCTGCTGGCTGCGTATCGAGTTTCTAAATTACATTGTTTGTCTTGCAATTTGCCACTCGTTTGAAGGGCTTGGCGAAAGAAATGACGGATAAACATGTAAGGATCGCGATTTATAAGTGAAAGTGGTACTTTTGACTTACGGCGGGGCCAGAGGGCGAGTGCGACATTGTCACGGAAGAAATAGAAAGACTTGTCGTCGAAGCATACTTCATCGGCTCTGTGTTCAGGCGAAAATGAAGCGAGTCGAATAAGCAGCGGCTGGCGAGGAGAGCTTGAGAGGTTCGAGATGAGACTTGAGGTTACGAGATGATTTGATTGAAGAGGCTCGTGAGGGGCGCGTACGCCCAGTGAGCTTGATTGGTTAGGGAACTCGTCATCTCGGGGCGAACAAGCGGGATTTGCAAATGGAGTTCTTGATCGGCCGATGGTTTGGACCTTGATGGAAGCTTGACTTGAAATGGCTCGTCGTGAGATTTTGGAGGCGACATTACTAGGGCGCCCGACATATGAGTCCTCTGTTTGTGGATTTATCGGGACGACTAAGCGAGGAGTGTCGCGGTCATGCGAACTTCATCACAACGATGGTGATATGGTTGTTCAGAGGGACGAGGTCATTAGGCAATTGCGGGACCAGGCTGGTGCTCAGTGGGCTTCTGGATGGCTTGCTTTTCAACAGAAAGCCGCTCTCGCGTACCGTCACGGATTCGACTTTGACCTCCCGGCGATGGAAGGGAATCTTTGATTACAAGCGAATCCCGAACTGAGTACTCATCTTTGAGCCCACTTCTCATTCTGCCGTCGATGCCCGACATTGAGGCTCGTCTCCGCTAATTTTATTATGCTTTTTTTTTTTTTTTGTTAGACCTGGGGCCTACTACCTGTATTAACCTTCTTTTAATGGATACTCGCTCCCTGGGAATTTTATGTTATTTGCTCTTCTTTCTGAATTGCGCCATCTGCGTCGAGGATCATAGAAATTCAGTCCGCATCGTCTTAAACTTTGTAGTCGTTAAATTACGGCCCGGTGTGGTTTCCTGGTTATCCGATTGGTGCAGATGGAACTTTGTTGGTTTGGGCCTGTGGCCCTCGTCGTCTGACCTGCGGATGTTGACCTGTCCTTTCATTCACGTGCCCTATTTGAGTTTGTCAAGGCTAGGGTTTGCGATTAATATAGTGATTAGAGCTTGATTATACATGTCGGGGAGGTGTGCATAGGCCGTCAACGGAATAGTAAGGAGGAGTACGGTGAAGGGCTCGTCCTTATAGGTAGTAGGAGCTCGTTTGCCTGTGCTGAAGGAAGAACTCGTCATTGAGATTTGTAGGGAGGAGCCCATCTGTTCGAAGTACAGAGAAGGGCTCGTCCTGATCAATAGTAGGAGCTCGTCTGCCTGTGTTGAAGGGAGAGCTCGTCAATGAGATTTGTGGGGAGGAGCCGTACATTTTGAGGAGTAAAGAGAAGGAGGCTCGTCTGGCCGGATAGTAGGAGCTCGATGCTGTGTTGAAGGGAGGCTCGTCAATGAAAGTTTGTGGGGAGGTACGTGCGTTTGAAGATGCAGAGAGAACCGTCACGATAGATAGTGGGGCTCGTGCGCACGTGGCGAAGGGAGAGCTTCGTCAATGAGATTTGCGGGAGGAGCCCGTGTGCGAGGTGCGAGAGAAGGGCTCGTCGATAGACATAAGTGAAAGGCTTCGTCGGCCTTTGTATTGAAGGGAGAGCTCGTCGATAAGATTTGCGAGGGGAGGGCAGATACGTTTTGGTCTCTGAAGAAGGGCTGCGTCTGATAGATAGTGGGAGCTCGTCAGCCTGTGTTGAAGGGAGAGCTCGTCAATAAGATTTGCAGGGAGGAGCCCGTCTGTTTGAGGTTCAGAGAAGGGCTCGTCCTGATAGATGGTGGGAGCTCGTCAGCCTGTGTTGAAGGGAGAGCTCGTCAATAAGATTCTTGAGGAGCCGTCTGTTTGAGGAAACGAAAGTGGCTCAAATCGATAGATAGTGGGGCTCGTGCTGTGTTGAAGGAGAGCTGTCAATGAGACTGGCAAGGAGGGCAGAGTGCATTTGAGGAGTGAGAGAAGGGCTCGTCTGATAGATAGTGGGAGCTGTCGGCTGTGTTGAAGGAGGCTCGTCAATAAGATCCCTGCGGGGAGGAGCCCGTGTTTAAAGGTACGGAGAAGGGCTCGTCACGATAGATAGTGAGACTCTTACGCGTGTTGAAGGAAAGCTACGTCAATGAATTTGCGGGGGGAGGGAGCCCGTCACATTTGAGAGTCACGAAGAATGGGCCGATGGAATAGTGAGACTCGTCTGCTGTGTTGTTGAAGGGAGAGCTTGTCAATGAGATTTGCAGGGAGGCCGATGCTGTTTGAGAGTACGGAGAAGGGCTGGAGTGCGATGGAATAGGATAGTGGGAGCTCGTCAGCCTGTGTTGAAGGGAGAGCTCGTCGAGTTGCGGGAGGCCCGTGCATTTTGAAAGTCTGAGAGAAGGGCTCGTCCACGATGGAATGGTGGGGCTCGTCGGCTGTGTTGAAGGGAGGGCGTCGATGAAGATTTGCGGGGAGGAGCCGGAGTGTTTGAGGTGAGAGAAGGGCTCGTCGATAGATAGTGGGAGCTCGTCGGCTGTGTGTTAGAGGGGAGGCTGTGTGGAAATGATTCACGAGGGAGGAACGTCTGTTTGAAGATCTGAGAGAAGGGCTCGTCTGATATAGTGGGGCTCTTACGCACGTGTTGAAGGGAGAGCTCGTCGATAAGTTTGCGGGGGGGCCAGTGCATTTGAGAATGAAGGGCTCGACCTGATAGATAGTGGGCGCTCGTGCGCACTTTGTGTTGAAGGGAGAGCTGCGTCAATAAGATTCTTGCGGGAGGAGCCCGTCTTGTTTGAGTCTGAGAGAAGGGCTAGTCGATAGATAGTGGGAGCTCGTGCGCTGTGTTGAAGAGAGCTGAAATCGGTAAGTTTGCGGGAGGAGCCCGTACATTTGAGAGTCGCGAGAGAAGGGACGTCTGATGATAGTGGGAGCTCGTCGGCTGTGTTGAAGGAGAGCTCGTCAATAAGATTTGGGGAGGAGCCCGTGCATTTGAGTCTGAGAGAGGGCTCGTCACGATGAATAGTGGGAGCTCTTACGCTGCAGTGTTGAAGGGAGAGCTCGTCGATGAATTTGCGGGGAGGAGCCGGGTGCATTTTGCGTGCGAGAGAAGGGCTCGGCCGTGGATGATGGGAGCTCGTCTTGCTGTGTGTTGAAGAGAGGCTGTTGATAAGATTCTTGAGGGCGGGTCTGTTTGAGATCTGAGAGGAAGGCTCGTCTGATGGATAGTGGGAGCTCGTGCGCACGTGTTGAAGGGAGAGCTGTCGATGAGATTTGCGAGGGAGCCCGTCTGTTTGGGGTCTGGAGAGAAGGGCTCGTCTGATAGATGAGTGGGGCTCGTCGACTGTGTTGGAAGGGAGGCTCGTCGATGGTTGGGGGAGGGCCGGGTGCGTTTGAGTCTGGAAGAAGGGCTCGTCTGATGGATAGTGGGAGCTCGTCGGCTGTGTTGAAGGGAGGGAGGCTCGTGATAAGATTTGCGAGGAGGGCCGGAGTGCGACTGAGTCTGGAGAAGGGCTCGTCGATCGACCTCAGTGGAGGCTAAATGCGCGCACGTGTTGAAGAGGCTCGTCAATGGGATTTGCGAGGGGAGGCCAGTGCGTTTGAGTGCGAAGAGCCGACTGATAGATAGTGGGAGCTCGTGTCGACTGTGTTGAAGGAGAGCTCGTCGATAATTCTGAGGGAGGCAGTATGTTTGAGTCTGCAGAGGGCTCGACCGATAGATAGTGGGAGCTCGTGCGCACATGTGTTGAAGGAGGCTGTCAATGAGATTTACGGCTAGTAGCTCAGTTGGTAGCAAGGATGCTTCCTGCAAGGACTTTAAGGCTGCAGTGGCGGGTTGAATCCTTGCGGAGCGAAAGGGAACCACAATGAGCGGGGATATCCTAATTGAGTGAGGAGGAGAACCATCCTAAGGACCAGGGGTGTGATCGTCCCACCGCGAGTGACCCGGGGTGGGGACCTCCAGGTGCCTCTTGACTTGCGGTCTCGAATCGGGCCCTCCTCTGCGGGGAATGAAAAGAGGGTCGGCGGGGCTTCGCCCGTGGCCGCTCCTCCAATGCTGAGTCGAGTTACTTTCTAAGAGAAAAGATGGCGCATGGAGGCCCGAATGTGTTCGTATGCACAACGTATGAGTATGCGTCACGGCTTTTCGTAGATGGGGTGGCGCGGTATTTATAATGGATGATCGTAATGACTTTCTGGTGGATTATGATCTTGTAGTATGTTTTCTAATTGGATGATGACCTTTGAATAGTATGTTTCTAGTCGGAGGATGATATAATGTCTTCTCTCAATTGGGTAGGAGATTTTCTTTCCTTGTTGTAAACCCGATTAATAAAGGGGTAATTAAGAGTGTGAGTAATTGGGAATATCTTTGCTCACTTGTGATGAGGTGGTTGATTTGGGGGACCAAGGCGTTGTGGAATTATCATTTCGGGTGAAAGGATTCGGTTTGGGTTTTGTGGGTAGAGTGGGCTTTCCCTACTACCCCTGTTATCGTCCTTTGGGATAAGCGGAATGGGCTCTCATTTGGGGTTAGCGTTAGGGACCAGGTGTTCGTTTAATTTAGCCTCTTTCTTGAGCACAGCGTGGGCATGAGCTTATTTTCAAACCTATCGGAACTAAAATTAAAATAAATCTACGATCATTGTTATAAGACATTGATATTTAAAAAGAAAATGAAAAAATTAAAATTTCACATTATTTTATTTAAAAAAATAGTTGCAACTATTCGTTTAATTTTTAATTAAAATAAAAGATAAAAATTGAATAGTTTATTTATATTTAAGAAATATATTTTGATTTTTATTTAGTATATTAAAAAAAATAAATTAAATTTAAAATAATGAATAATTTATTTATATTTAAAAATATTGATACTTTTATTTTTTAAAATTATATTTAATATTTATATCTATTAAAAATATAAAAATAGATTGAAAATATGAAAATTATAAATATGAATAAAACAAATAATTATCTATACAATATTAGTAAATATTATAATTTACTTATTTATTATATTATTAGTTATTAGAGTTTGGTAATATGGGTTGTGAGATGAAGCCAATACACTTTTACCCAAATTTTTAAGGGTTGAGTTTATCAAAATTTAAGGTCAGAATAAAGCATGTGACCCGATTTGGGACCGCTTGTTTTGGCAATGGCCGACAGAGTTTAGCGAGTGTGGTGGCCGGTGTCAGAAATTTTCATTTAATTTTTAAGTAACTAGAGTTTTTAATGATTAAATACATAAATTTGATATTTTGGCCTTCTTTTTGTAGCATAGAGGTTTTAAAAATAATAATTATTATAATATATGATTAATATACTAAACTTTGTTGTTTTAACTATTTTCTTTTTAATTTCTAAATTTATATTTTTAATATAATTTATATGATAATTTAATATTTAAAAAAAAAAAAAAATCTTGTATGAAAATTTTAAAATACATTTGAATTAAATAAATTACTTTTAATATTGAATATATGTTTGTATTTATCTCATTTAATCCTATTTTAAATATTAATAATTTCATATTTTTGTTTATCCTTTAAATTTTATTCAATCATATCATGAGTTGATGATGATTATTGTAATATCAAATTTTATTTTATAATATTATCAAAGAATCCACAATTAATATTTTAGGTCAATGAAAAGAAAGTTTTTTTTTTTTTTGATAAGTTAACCGAATCAATTTTGATGTCATGAAAGAAAGTTTAAGAAAGATGGACTTGTAAAGATCACCATGGGAGGTGTATAGAAAAAGGAAAGAATAGAGATACATGATTCAGTGCATTGATACACAAAAAGTGAGGAAGCATAGGATGTTTTGGAAATAGTAATGCCTTTTGTGGCAGTGTAAATTCTCTCGCATTTGTGAATTTAGACATGAATGATCCAACAACTTTAAGCCTTGTATACCTTACTTTTGTGTGAATTATTTTATTTTTATATTTTTGAATTAGTATTGATAGCATAAAACTTACACTGACAACCTGACACAAGATAACTTAATAGATGCACTTTATATATAGTGTTGTGAGGACCCCTTCAACTTAAAGAGAAAAATATTTATATAATTACCAATCAAATATTGTTTACATTGAAGCTTTTAGACACATTTTAAAATTGTAAAAACCCCATAAATATGGAACGAACAATATCTTCATGCAGTTCATTATAAGTTTTTTTTTGACATCCACAAATTTGGTTATCATTTCAAATCTGGTCAATTCAACTTTTATCATGTATAAATCAACAATATGAAATTGGTTCATTTTTTATTCAAGAAGCCACCAAATCAACCTTATTTATACCCTTAATAATATCTCTTTTTTTTTTCTATCAATTGATTACTTTTATTCTTCACTGATATTTTTAATTTTTTTATTACTTTGGGCTATAATAATTAATTCAAAAGAGAGGACGATCCAAATCTCTGTGATGACAAATAATAAAATAATATTTTATAAAAAATAAAATTAGATTATCTTCCTTTATTGAGTTTATTAAAAACCCAGAGAAAATAATAAATTAGAATTTCTATTTCGGATAAATTAGATTAGGTTGAAAGAGTCAACATGAGTCAATGAAGCAAATCGTAGAACGAGATACTGGCCGTAACTTTCAACCCAATGAGCTTAGCAAGCAGAACTAAAATTATGAAACTTGGGTTTAGTTTATTTTGTCGGGTTAATCGGGTTAGGTTGTGATAGGCAGTTAAGTTAAAAAAAAATTATTGAATTACAAATTATTTGTAATTTCACATATGAATTATAAAATGATGAGAAATATAAAAAGAAAAATATTTCAAATGCATTACCTTGAAGAAAGCACAAACCATAGTTTTGAATGGTAGTGGAGGTTGGTAGCCTAAGCTTAATATTTTTTGATATATTTATTTTAATTATAAATTCAAATACTTGTCTGGCTTTTAGTTTTGTTTAGGCTTTGGAGTGAAAAAACTTCAAACTTTTCAGAAACCCAAATTCTTGCGGTTTTTCTTTCAAACTAAACTCAAAAATCTCATGGATGCACACCAAAAATGATAAAGTAAAAAAGAAAAATATTCTCTAGAATACAAATGAAAAACCAATATAAAACAAATGCAACGGAAGTAATCAATGACGGAATTGAAAGCATGAGAGGCTTTTTATAGGATATATATAGAGAATTTGGAATTTTACTTTAATTGTTTTAATTCTATTTGAAAAAGCTGCAACATTTGACAAATCAATAAAGACAGTTATTAAGGTTGGGTTAGATTTACACGAACTACAATGGCCCAAGCCCTAACTGTATCATCAGGTTGATAAAATTGTAGACTCCAGTCCAACCCAATCACAAAAAGTAGTTGTAAAACCGGAAAAAATTTAATTTTCGGAAAAATGACAAAGATAATAAAATTACTAAAATGGTTCGATGAAAGAATTTTTACAGATCTTGGATAGTGAAACGAACCGCGTTGGATTCGTCTTGCGCGAAATCTACAGTTCTTTCGAGAAAATTTTAGGTCGAATTAAAGTAAAAAAGATTTTTTTCACGATTTTTCGGAGTAGCGGGCGTCTAGTAACCCAGGGGATAGAGATTGGCATAAGAATATCGGGAGTTAGGAAATAATAAGTTAAGTTTAAAATAAATTGAACTTGAATGAGGCAATAAATTGTTTCGAGACGTAAAGCGGGCAGGAAACGGATCGTGGACTTAAGTGAGTTAGAGCAAGAGGCGAAATGGGGTGAGGCAAAAGCTAATTTTTAGGTGAGTGTACACGAGAAGTGAGAGAAGAAGAGAAGAGAGAGTAGAAAGCTTCAAATTTTCTCTACGATCTACGGAAAGGTTTCTCGGTTTCGTTGGGCGAAACTAAAGTCCATCTGGCGTGGATACGAAAATAAAGTTCGCCTTGAAAGATTCAAGCAAGAGTTCGGAGATTGTGGGTTCGGTCTTGGGACTTCCAGCTGTCTTCCTCTTAGAAATTAGGGATCTTGCTGCACTGGTTTTATTTCCATTAGAGGGCTGTTTGTAAAATAATGGGTTATGGGAATAGTGCCCTGTTTTGATCATATATGATGTCCAGTTTTTTGGGTTGATTTTTGGTTAGAAAAAGAGAGAATTTAGACCAGTATCTTTCAAGGAAATTGTAGTTCTATACGAGAACTTGATGTTAGGTTTTTGAATCACCCAAATTGGACCTCTATAACCCAAGTTATGAATTACGTTTTGGAGCTGCCATGGCCAAATTTATATATTTTATTTAACACCTTTGGCGACCTCTTGTCCAGATTTTTCGGACTGATTTGGTTTGGGAAAAAGTGAGAATTTGGACTAGTATTCTTCAAGGAAATTGTAGCTCTATCTGAGAACTTGATTTTAGACTTTTGAATCACCCAGGTGGACCTGCTTTCGAGTTATGGTCCGTTTCGAGGCTACATACAACTTAAGTTGTTTAATGGTTTGTGTCCAGATTTTGGGACTGTTAGGGAGCTACTGAACCGGGTGGAATTATCCTATAGTGCATTATGGCTTGTTGTGTCAAATGTTTTGTGGGCATTCTATGCGCGGTGGTGAGATGAGGTTGTCACTTGAATTTGAATGACATGTAGTAATTGGTTGGATGTCAATATATTATTTGTCCTAATGTATTGACATGTAAAATGTATGTGTGTGAATATGTTGACATGATGATTTGTGTGATTTATTTGGAAATTGTATGTTGATTATTGATATAATTGTCAGATGATGCATGGATGTAATGTAGGAATGAGGGTATCCATATAGAATCCATATATTTATGTGTGACATGGCACTAGAATGAAATAGCGTAATTCATTTAATGTCATGCAGGAATGTCGTAAGAAATGGGTGTGTGTGCCGTTGTTATGTTCTGTTCTTGGTGAATGGGTGGTGGACTCGGTGCACAGAGCGGCGTCGATAGAGTTCCACGGTTTGCATGGTTGTAAATTAACATTCTTTGGAGTGTGTTGATTATCTCGGGCTTGGAAAATGGGACAACGTTCAAATTGAGCCACACGGTTTGAAAATGGAAAATAAAATTATGTGTCGGGTGAAAGCTCCGTTACCTTTTCGGTTACACATATGGATCCATCGGTGAAAGCCCGTAAAAGTGTGGGAAGGTTTGCGAAGCCTGTGGTGGGACCCTGGAAAATTCGTCACCATAAAGATACGTGGTTTGAAAAACAAATGATCGTTGGTGAATATCAAAAGCTTTTGGTTTGAAAGCTCGTTTGTAAAATGATCATTGGATGTAATCCGAGAATGATGAATTTTATCATGTATGGGTTTCGGCATTGTGTGATAGAAGTCGGTGAGGACTCGGTACGCAGGACATGGTGGGTCACATCTCACTCGTGACATGTAGGAGATTTCATTCTAGGTTTACTTTAATCTTGATTGGAATGTGTTTTTTTTTTTTTTTTGTGACGTGACCGTTCGTGTGTTAGATGGGAAGTAGCACAACATGGGGTTCTAGGCATTGCTCGCCTCATTATGGGACCCCCGCACCGGTACGAGGAGTGTGCATGAGTATCAACTCACTAGATGCACGCCATTGTGAAGCGGGGTTGTGAGCTGGTTCTTTACTTTTGTAAAATATATTAGAATAAATTGTTTTGATATGTTTTGTGTAAAGTATTGTATTTGACTCTTAAAGACTAATAATTATTATAGCCTTGTGCATTATGTTTGAGTATGGATAAATGGACCATATGTGGTCATTTTACTGTGAATCAGGCTGGAGGGTGGCGATATGATATTTGGTCCGGATGAGTATGCTTATTATACATTGCTACAAGTTGTATTTTTAGGTAGAAATGTATGCAAGGGAGACTACGTTCATTTGTTAAATTATAGGTCCCGATAAAAGGGGACATAATAGTGTGGTATCGGGTTCACGGCGTAATAGGATTTTGATGGGTTGATGGTTGGTTAACGGACCCTCAGGTTTTGGAGCGTCACAATAGTATCCAAACCCACGACATTGTAGATTTGGGTTGGGTTAACTCATCAGTTTGCGGCCTGAAAGCTAAACACGTTGGCGCCAGATGATCAGAAAACATAATGATGAGATTAAACCATCCACACAAATTTTTGCTATAATAAAGATTTTTGAAACAAAGGTTTATGTTGTTTTGCACTTTGACACTTTGAACTTGATGTATTAAATAGCGATCCTTACCTTTGGATTGGGTTTTGGGACGTGATAGAATGTTGTAGAGCCAATCCTTGACCTTGAGTGTGGGGTTCGTTTCATTAGGCTTAGTAGGAGGTGTTTGTTCATTTGACTCTGCCTTAATCTAGGATCTGAAGAGGGACGTTATCTCTGAGGGATGAGAGTTTGTTTGTCATCAGCGCGTTAATATGGGAGAAAGTTAGCGTGGCTATATAAGTATGGTTTTCCTTTGACTATAGTAGACGAGTTTAAAACCGTGATAAGCGCGAAGCGGATAATATTTATATAGTTTGGGGTACACATGTCGTTACACTTAAATTTCCACAAATAAAACCTGCCTGCAACTTTCTAAATAGAAAGCTTAAACTGCAAGCTTTACAGAGCAAATTGCCAAATACCTGCTTCTACTACAGTGTTATTGAGTACAGGACTGCAATTTTATTTTGTGATTTATTTCTATGGCTAGCCAACAAATACAACAATTCAGAAGGTGATGAAATTCTTCTCCTTGAGGCTTTCTACAGCATCCTTAATGGTCACCTCCAAAGGAGTGAAGTGAATGCCCAAACTTTTTGCTTTCTCCTGGGATACCCGGTGGGTTGGAACACCAGTTGATAATCCTTCCATCTGCCATGTGTAGATTCATATCAGGTCTCCGATACGAGAAACCGGAAAATAGTAACAAAGAAGTAGTATCCATACTAGACATTGATTTTTCTTATACTAATGACAGTAATGAGCACTAGGGATAGCTTATAGAAACTTACTTTTCAGGTATTTGTATGGCAGGTGAGGATTTGTACAAGATGTTTAGTGTATCAGAACGGTGTGAGACAGTCCCTACTACACAGTATCTTCCACTGGCTTCCTCAAGCTCAAATGCTTGAATAGGTGCATTGACAACATCTCTTACATCCACCCATGTGTATATGGAGGGATTGTAATATGTTTCAACTCCTGCAACAAACAAATTTCAAATGATTGCATCAAAAAAGTGTCACATCTCACAGTTCGGGAAAGGAAAAGACTAACGCTATATAAATTATGAGCTTCTCTTAAGGTGTTTTAAATTGCTGTGAGGTTCATTTGATAAAAGAGGACAGAATCAACAATGTTGGGTACGATGACTACGTTACAATGACCATTCTGAACTGATCTGGAAGGCCTAGTGTAAGGGTTTGTTGCCTCATTATTGTTTATCTATTTAGCTTGGATGCATTTTAAAGCCATCGAGATCCTCTGAGTCGGCCCAGGCGATACATGTGATTAGAGAGCGATGTGTCGCGACATGAACTGCGAGATGAGGCAAGGAGTTCACACTCCATACTTTTTCTTGATTTTATACTTCTAGCCATTTGGAGGGGCTGTTGAATGGAAGTGATGATTCAATCTTGAGAATGGAGCATATACTGAAAATGCAACCCACATTAAATATTCTTTCAATTGTTGAAGAGTACCAGTAAGTTTGATAATTTCCTCCCACACTTAGATTAAGGTAGGCTGTAGAGAGGACCCAACACCCATCCTGGATGTATGGTTACCATGTCAATCCCATTCTCTTTGAAAACTTCCAGAAACGACCTCCTCCTCTGTAAGGTCTTTGAAAGCATATACCATAGCTATCACAAGATTGAACAAACATTCCAGTTTCTGTATGCAAAGCAACCATAGATAATAAAGTGTAAAAAAAAAGAAGATTCTTGGGTGTGTGGCGAAGTCACATTAGTTAGGAATGAGAAGGATTATATTGGGTGCGTGTGAGAAGTCTTTTCTGGTTAGGAATAAAAAGGATTATAAGTTGATAAGTTTAGATAATATATCAGTTGGTATGATGTTTTTTGAGGTAGAAGTCCATATGAGGTTTAATATTCCAGAAGTTGATAATATCATCTACAGGTGTAAATAAGGAAGGATTCGTGGGTTTTCCAAACAATTACATAATGGAAACTCAAATAGTTGTAGAAAAGTTTCTATTTTAATGTTTTAGAATTTGGTTAAATTGATGGTATGACATATACCCTTTATATTCAATTTTGGAATAATGGTTTAAAAGAAACAATCAAAAGTTATTTGTAAAGCTAACATATTCTTTAAAATCTAATAAGACCAAAAATTACATCCTTGATATAATTATAATGTGGAGATGGGATAAAATGTCTATGAAGTTTAATTATCGTATGAGGGATTTATTTTCTGGCTTTTCATGGATATTTTGTCGAAAAATGGCATTTTGATATTCTTATAAAATATCATTCTTACATATATTTTTGGGATTTGTCCATTTTAATCAAATTTCTATTAATTTTTTTCTTATAACATTGAAAAGAGTATGTTTTTCTTGAATAATGTGGCCTTCTCACTGGTGTGCAAACCTTTGATTTCTTGCAAAAAACTGGATCTGAAAACCAGCTCTCATCAATTACCACCTCAGGAGTCAGAGGTTTTCCAATCCATTCCACCGTAGATATAGACGATGTTACTACCACTCTTTTGATAGATGGAACTTTTGAGCAAGACTTTAGGACATTGATAGTCCCCTTCAATGCAGGGTCAATTAATTCTCTCTAAACACAAAAGATGGAAATAGAAATTAACCCCATATGAGTGGTGAAATGGAAAAGTTAATAGAACATGTGATTAACTTCTTATAAAGCTACACGGAAGAAGTATCGGAGAAAGAAAAAATAAATAATAAATTTTTTCTTAAATTTGATTCATACGTAGAAAATAAAATATAATAAAATCTATCTAAATCTTTACGTATTTTTAATTTTTTGGATTCTTATATATATAATAGAGATAATAAAATAAGTTCGAATAAATATATATAATTAATTTATTAAATTTGAAGCTTTTTTCGCTAAAATTTATTTTCTTCCTGGTTCCTCTTTATTTTCTTTTCTTAGATGCTGCATAGGTTTCAAAGGGACACCAAAGGGTTTTGGGTATGTTCTGGAGTGGAAAATGAGGAATTTCTTGATGATTTTATGAGTTTAAACACGAAGAACAACTTACATTAAAAATGCTTGTACTCAAATCTGTTCATCAATAAAACAAAAGAATATGCTGTATAATATTTTGCTTTCCCCCAATTTCTTGTGTGAGCAAGTTTCCATTCCCCATGCAGTGTCCAAAATTAAAATCTATGGAAGAGGGTGAGATGAGTCTAAGGGTCAGCGGCTCCCCGAAGCCAGCGATGCGGTATGAAAAACGCCATCATCCATCAACTACGGAATCGATCCTTCTTCCAATAAGTCCGCTTCCCCAAGCAAATGAAGCCTTTCCTTAAGCTCCATCGAGTGATAACAAGTGTTCTCTCTTCTTTGGATCATCTAAACCATACATTGACATATTGGTAAGCAGTAACCACAACTGGAAAAACATTAAACGGAAGCTGATGTAAAAAGAAAAAAAAAAAAAACAAACGGGTAGCTCAATTAGTCCGCTTTTGGAGATTCTGCTCACATGGAGACAAGTTTACCCGGCTGTTAATTTTCCAACCTCATGAATTAGCTCAAATGCACATAGACTGATCCGAACCTTTAGGATTTATTAAAAGAAAAAAGGAATTGACTTAAGACGGCTAGGGTCACGAACTGTTGCTTTGACAGTGTAACCATGGCGGAGGGTAGCTTGACCAGCCATGAAGGCTATAAACCCAGCAGCTCGGTGCAGACCACCTTTCCTTCTCCACTCATTTCCCTTTATGATCTTACTTTTAACTAACACTCGTCTATGTGTGTATATATATATATATATATATATATATATATATATATATATATATATATATATATTCAGCTGACATATGTAAATCGTCAGCCACTCAGAAACTGCAGGAACATGTATAAATGTCAGCCACTGTCACCTGGGTCGCTTATCTCTGTTCTAACCCTTGTTTTGGTTCAGTAAGACATGCAAATTCACCGTTTCTTTGATCACCAGTTGACATATTCTGAAATCTGTATAGGTCCCGATTGTTTTTTAACTTGCTTATAAATATATATATTTTCAATAAATGTAAGTGGGATTCAGTATTTAGATATTTATTTGTTTTTCAAACTAAAATTTTAATTTTGTCTAAATTTTGAGATAAATAAAATAATTAAAAATAAAAAAAGACAGAAATAAGCGATAAAAAGTCTAGTTAACATGAAACATATGCTTTTATTTAGTTAACATTTAAATTTTTGTCTAATTTTTTACTTGCCTAATAAAAAGTCTTTAAAAAAAATAAAAAAATAAAAAAAGAAATAAAAATTTAAAAAGTATATATGCTTTTATTTAATTAACATGAAACATATAATGAGAGTTTCAATTGAATTAAAATATATGTTTTCTCATATTTGAATGTCTAGTTTTTAATAGAAAAAACATTTAAAAAAATAGAGATTAAGCAAGGGGTAATTTTTTGGTCTGTTCCTGCAACTTGAAATCACTCATCTATCTATACCTCTTTCCAATATGTTTCTTCGCCGATAAGTTATTTATTTTATCCATGATAAAAATGAACATTCCCACAAGATCACGGGTTTTCGTTTTTTGGATTTGTGAACTGTCATCGTTTAATTGACGTGTGGTTGTATGCGTTTGGTGGCGTGTGGTTGTTATCATTATTAAGCGTTTGTTTGTTGTAGTTGTGTGACGTTTATTTGTGTGGAAAGCGATTTGGAAGGCAACGTAAAGTATATTGTCGATAATGAAATGATGATAAGTCGCGATATCTTCTGAAATTTGATTATAGGTATTAAGTTTGGTAATAGCAAATGTGAAGCTCATTGTGTAAGTATATAGGTTTTGAGCCCAGGTCAATTTATATTATTAATTTAACGAATGTTGTTTTATATTATGGTTCTTGCGATTTAATTTTATTGTTTGTCGTGTAATTACTTGATTTGAATCAATAAATTAAAAAATAAGGATTGAAGGAAAAAGAATCCAACAAAAAAGTATCTTTAAATTTTATTTCAAAACAGGCGCTCTAAAAGTAACACCCCAAACTGCCCCTCCCTCAAGTAGATCTGAACTACTTTGACAACCTCCACCCAACGGCCCTTAGGGACCCTGCCCCACCCTCCTCCACCCCAAGCCTTGCACCCCATGGCCCCACAAAGCCATTTTTTTAATTAAAATTTTTGTAATTAATATACTAACATAAATTAATCACTAGCCAAAAAAATATATTTATTACAATAATGAATATCTATTAAATAAGTAAATAAATATTAACATTTTAAAATAATATTTTATAATTTTGATTTTTCACAATAACTCTTATCTATTAGTTTCTCAAATTTGCCATTGACTAAAATTTTATATTATAATATTTTTACATTTATTATTTTCATGACTCTTTTGAATCTATTTTATATTTTCATTGAACATAGAATGTTAAACATGAGTTAGCCAAAAAAAGCTGTGCATTAGTTAAAAATTCGCAAATTATATTTAGTTTTCCCCAAACACTTTAGTTACAATATAGATAAATTGTAGTATTTTCGGATTCGGTCGGGACCTCTTTTCTCCTTATATCCTACTTATTTAAACATTGAACACTCTACTGCATTGATTTTGTGATGAATAAATGTTTAATATCTATAAATTTTTTTATTTTTTGATAAATAATATAAAACTATTAATATAAACTGTTTTATTCATTCAAAAAATTACTGAATGATAATTTATTTAGGAATTCATTTTTAAAATATTTGAAGAGAGATAAGAGTTATAAATTAAAAATATTTATGTTATTGTTATTAAAATAATAATAAGCTTATTTTTTATAATTATACTTTTAAAATTGGTATCATTATTATATTATAGTACTTTTAGATATTAATATTGTACTTTTAGATATTAACTTTGTTACTTTTCCATATTAATATTATTGTTAAATATAGATAAAATTCCCAAAATTACCTTTTTTTTGGAAATAAAATTCCTAAGACCCTTTTTTTGTTGGATTCTTTTCCTTTGCCTCCATTTTTTTAATTTTCCCTTTGGGTACCTAAAACATATTGCCTTTTTTATTAGGATGAAATTGAATTTATATTAATGGGTTTTCATATCATTTTTATTTAAAAAATTAAAAATAGTTTTAAGTAGATTTTAACATTTGCTCATCATGTCTAACTTATGTGGTAGAATGTTGATCTGTTCATGAGTTGTTATAGGGAGGGGATGGGTTCATGGTCGAGTCTCGCTGGGGACGTTCTTCTGTAATGTTAAATATTGATTGTTGGGACTTTGATCTTCGGATCCACAGGCCTGAGTTGGCGGGATCTTGATCGTCGGTTCTGAGCATGTGTGTAATGCGAACTCTGCAGGGCGTTCCGACAGTGGGTTCGGACCTTCTTGATTGGCAAAAATATGGAGAGGGAGAAAAGAATAGGCGGAGTTGGAAGTGCATACTTTCCCCAGTGGGGGATATTTTCTTCTTATAGGGTTCGATTCACGAAATCCTCTTCTTCCTTCTTGGGGTAGGATTCTATCTCCTCCTAGTTTAAGGGAGGAAATATTTTTTTCCTTATCGACGACTAGTTCTTCCTTATTGAGGATTTGCTTTTCCTTTTTTTTTTTGATTATCTTCAGTGGGGGATTAGCTTAGTAAGTCCAGATAAGATGGCACTGGGTTTCTAAACTGGCATTGTGAAACATACTTCGTATTGGATAAATTGATTGGGAATTAGAATGGCGCTGGCGGACTTGGAGTCTTAGACCCAGTGACCCCGACGAAGCCATGGAATAGTTTATCCCAGCTTTCTCGGGCGGCCTTCATAGATTCTCACATGCGAGTAATTATGCGCACGAGGTCTTGATGAGATGGTGGGCCGGCCTCTTCACGCCACGGAAGGACCAACGGGCCTCGAGTCCATCGATTAATGGATCCCAGAGATCATGGTACTCACAATGCCTCCCTTTTCCTACGGCTGGAGTTTTTTATGCTATCCTAGTTAGGGGAAAATATTATGGTTTCAAATGTTGAATGCTGAACTTGAAAGGTTTGTGGAAAACAATTAGTGCATTAAATGCGCTTAGAGGTGACGCTTGAGTGTACGCATCTCATTTTGACGGCGCATTAATTGCGTATGTCATCCCCCTTCCCCTATAAATAGGGATAGTGGTCTCAATAGTGGTTTCTTTTGCGTTTTCTCAAAAGGTTTTTTGTTTTCTTTCTTTTGATTCCTGTACTTCATCCTTCTTTGAAACTCTCTGAATTTTACAAGGAGTTGCCGGAGACTCGACACTTCGACGACTTTTGATTTTTCGGTGAGTGTTTGCAACTCAAACATTTTCTGCAACGTTGGTTTGCTTGCTTGTCTCCATGGTTGGAGGTGTTCTATTAGTTTTCGTGAAGGTTTTGTTTTTTACATTCATGGGTTTATCTTAGTGGTTGTCTGAGTTTCCCAAAGGAAATTTCACTTTTGTTTGGGTTTTCCTTTCTTCCCTTATTTTTTTATTTTTGCTTTACGGGCCCCAAGTTAACCCCCTCTTCTACTTTTTATTTGTTTTATCACTATCTGTTAGTAGAGTCACGAAATGTTTTGACCCGATCGAGTGGCGTGGGAGGGTACTCAGGAGCTCAAAGCTGAATGTAGTTTGGTTGTTTTGCCATGTACGTAGAAGGCAGAGGATATTCAGCCAAATTCTGTTGAAATCGATGGAGACATTAGATGGCCTGACTACCTCTCGACTTTGGGGAGCGGATAGCAGTTCCTTTTACATGGGATCATTTCTTTGCTAGGCTTTGCCTCCCCGGATTACATCCTTTGAGTAAAGGTTCCTTCTACTCGGGCACCTCTGCTTGTACATTGAACTCCGTTCAATTTTAATGGTTATAGTTAATGCTAAACTCTCTCTCACAATTTGGACATTCACTAGTGAAGATATGTTTCATTTACACTTTGAAGCTTAGGATCGGGAGCATCTGTCCATATTGCAAATCCCATTTACATGTTTGTGATCGGGCTCCTAACTCCCTAAGACGGAATGGGTTGTCACGGATTAAGGAGCCATAGTATGAGACCTGGCTCCATTGGCTTCCTTCCGTCTGACGATCACCACATTCTCGAGTTCATCTCCGTCTGTTTTGGTACATTTTTCTATTCCCTAAGTTGTGGGTGTATTGACATACCTATTTTCTTGATTATTTTTAGATAGACGCAGATGAGGTCGGTTGAATTCACATTGGGTGGAAAGCGAGGTGGATCAAATCATTGCTAGAGATCATAGAGATGGGCTTCATCATGAGCTCCTTCTCATAAGCTAGGACTTAGGTGCTACTCCTTTCCCTACCTTAGTGCTTGTTCTTCCTCCATCCTCTGCCCGATGGGTCGTCAAAATGACATTTTTGTGCGCAGGACTTTGAAGTCACCTAGAGGGCTCTACTGGCGGAGCCACGTTTTACGGCCCGGATTATTACCTTTAGCCGTCGTGACCTCGAGCACGCGCAAGTGGTGACGAAGAAGAAGAAGAAGTTTGGGTGGAAGCAAAGTGCCGACAAAGGACTAGAAAGGTTCATGGGTACGGGCGAATCCATAAAGTTAGCCAATTGGGCGAAGAAGGCTCGAATGTACATTTCTGTTCGTTGGGTTTTGCTACCGCGGATATCACGAAGCGAGCTGCCCGTGCTTAGGAGGACCACACGAGCCTCGATGTTTGATTGACAAACGTCATAGATTGTCTAGATCTAAAGAGGAGGTTCATGCTTACCCGACAATGATTATTGTGGACTCGCCGGAATGAGTTCTTGAGACCCCGTCTCTTTGTCGAGTGCGAATCCGGGATCTCTTGTCTTTGCTTATTTGGAGGATGAGATTTTCAATCTCCTCGTGTTGATGATGCGTTTGTCGAGGCTTCACTTGTCAAAGCGACCAATGCACCACCACCTTGGGCAGACGAGCCCATCGCGGTTGATGGTGTGGAAACCCCCGATAGACGTGCTTGGCTCGTATGTTGTATGGAGTGGGCTAAGCTACGAGAGGATCTGTGAAGCTCTCGGTGAAATTGCCCAGCACTCGGCCCAACTCTTGGAGGCCCTTTGACTAGAGGGACATAGTCGCACATACTTGATCTTCACCCTCACAGCTTCCGCATACCGATGGTGGCTCGTGGGGAGGAATACTCCATCTCCTTCCTTGTCAACCTGGATAAGAGGTTCTACCTGCGCGTATGCACAACCATGACTTTGATGAGTCTGCAGAACTGGTATGGTTGAACCTTTGATGTTTGACTGTTTGATTTGATGCTATGATTTCCTTATGATGTTCTCTCTTTGCAGGCTGCGCTGGCTCTCAGGAACATGGGTTGCCAACACAAGGAGCTTTGTCGTAGGTTGGTGTGTGACGCCCCAAACCAGCACCCTGTGTTAGGAAAGGGTGTCATAAATCTGAGAACTATAAACCTGTTAACTTATATAATTCTAAACAATTATCTTGAAAATATAAACTTACAAAAATAACAACATACATACCGAAGTGGTATTTGCAGTGTCTGTACATATATTAGAGTCCGTTTACTTGTACTTTTACATTCCTGCTGTCTCAAAAATCTTACATTTTACACTTGAAATCGATTCGTCACTGATGGACTCTACGGTTGTGTTGGCCTTCTTTGTATCTGCAGAATATGCAGACGTCTTGATCACTGCGATGGCTTACACATTGCTAAGATTTATAGCTTAGTGGGAATCCATAAATATGGGCGACCCTTTATAGCGATCGTCCTGATACTTCGCAACATTTTATTACCCTGTCGTATTACTTCGTATCATTATAATTAAATTGAATATTGCTTTATAATTTTTAATGTTTCACGCCTATAAACATTCAAAAATTTCATTTCATCTTATGTCATGCTGTATATTGAAGTGAATGGAAATAACTATATGTGCACAGAGTGTATCATTGTATCACGAGAGCAGTGATACTATCAAGCTGTGTGTATTGTATGACCAAATGAGGCCCTTTGTAATGATCAATGGGATCCGTGTCATGCGACCCAAACGGGGCCACTCTATATATCTGCCTGCTTGTATCTTTTGCAGCATTGTTAACCACATAGGCATGCGCATCATCCAGTACCATTCATGGCAGCGATCAATTTTATTATGTTTTCCCAACAATCTTCCGGTGTCGCCTATCTACACTCCACATTGAGCAAAACTGATATCATGTATACTTATGAGATATTCATTATCAAATAATCTTATAAACATTTAAGCATACTTTGCACTTTTTCATATAACAAAATTATACGTGTATTATTCCCCAACTTTCATAACACATGTTATCATGATAAACTTACTATGATTATTTCATATAACAATACATTTATATAGCTTTTATCAAATTTGATTTCCTGTATTCTACGAACAATTGAGGCGCTCCAAGTCCATTTTCAACTACAAATTTGACCCTAGAAACGGGGTTGTTAGAGAAAGTGATCTTCTAACTTAATATACCCCTATGTCTTAAGTTTCTTATGGTTAAAAAATCATGTCATTTTAACTTTTAATTTAGGAGATATAGTGCAAACATTTCTGCTCTGGGCAAATTTCCAAACGGAATCTAGAATTGTGCCTATATTTGAATTTGGGAATGATAAGACATTATTTGACCATAATTTCTTTATGAAAGTTGTTCTCACAGGATGTCTAGTTTGTCTGAAAATTTGAATCACCTCATTTGGATCAATATAACTTCGAAATAGAAAAATCAAACGAGTGGCTTATTCTCCTGCTTAAGTAACCTTAGCTCCCTTTGAACGAAAATGAGATATTTCTCTCCTTCCAGACTAGTTTACGGTCTTATCCCTCATTTTCTATATAAGACCGTGTTTAGTAGAAACCCATTTTGCATTTTCTTATTTGCATTTAAAGCCCTTCCTTTCTGCTCATTTACATGACTTATCAATATTTCTATAGCGGCCCCTTATAAACTTTTATTATCATACCGACGCTAGGTCCTAGATTAGTAAATTACTAATTTACCCTTGACTCTTAGATTAATCTGGGTTTTTATCATTTTCTCCTTAACATTTAAAATTCAAAATATACATTTACTTTTATTATACTGACACTTGTTACTCCTTGGTACAGGGCATAATTTGGGGTGTTCGACTCTACCTTAAAAGAATTTCGTCCTCAAAATTATTACCTGAAGTGAAAACTTGGGAATCTTGTGCCCTCATTGTCGAGTCTGGTTCCCATGTCGCTTCTTCCATACCTTGGTGGCTTACACACGCACGGAGGGACTTGTTTATTCATAACTGCTTCCTTCACACGAAGGACATAGCCTTTGGCTCTTCATCATAGGAGGAAATCATGTTGCACTTGTACTTCAACTTGTCTTGGTAGGATATGCGATTCATTTTTACTTGATGTTTAAACATGGGCCCACATGGAACACATCATTCTGACTTGGCGGCTAGCTCTGGAGGAGTGCCAGCGGAGTATGCCGCGGTCAGTTCTCTCAGCCTCGTATGAGTGGTGGGCTCAGTTAACTGCTCGCACCTTCCTCTATGGAGATACCTTTAGGAACACTTTATCACCCTTCTTCATATTGTATTCGATGTCCTTCATTTCAAATCGGCATATGACTTTTAATAGATGTGGCAGCATACAACCTTTGTCAAATAACTTTGAACTTTAAGCCACATCTTTTACTATGTTTAGACCAAATCACTTTATGTTCATTTAATTATGTCCAACCTACGGGAGTTCTACATCTCAGGCCTCTGAAAACCACGATTGCCATGCGATGTAATTGATAATTGTTGTTATGGCGAATTCTATATCAATGGAATATCTGTATCGACTTCTAGTAAGATTCCCCTTACATCTGAAGCATATCTTGAGCGCGGAATCAACCTCTTGGATTGTCCATATACGTTTGGTGGAATGATGTATTGAAGTCGTGAGTTCAATTTGCTTGTAATTCCTTCAGAACACCGATGTAAATCACGGATCTCTATAAACACAATGAAACCAGCGACACCTTTGTGCAATCACATAATGCCATCCTTTTGCCACTTGGCTTGTTGGTAGATCCATAAAAAGTCGATCATGCGGTATAACATGGGCCGACTTTGTGAGCTTTAACTGGCCCACACATCGTAATCATGCTTTGCTTTGTTTTAAGAGGAAGACCCGGACCTAAATCCATGCCAATTTTGTCCCGCTTCCATATGATTGGAATTAGGATTTGCCATTGATTCGGTATTTTGGTGTTTAGCTTTTACTTGTTGACACGTCAAACATTTGGACACATACTCTATCACATCCCTTTTCATTCCTCTCTACCCGATATCTGTACAAATCTGGTACATCTTGTTACCTCGAGATCATGGTAAACTCGTATTATGAGCTTCATATAGTAACTTTTTCTTCAACTCATTATCAGATGGCACACATAATCTATTTTGAAAATCTGAAACTTCCATCTTCTTTTACTAAAAAATGGAGTCTTATCACCATCTCGACCCAGTTGTACCTTTTAACGTCTCTTCATCATTTTCTGAGCCTATAATCATTTTGCTTTAAAGCAGTTTGCGCTTTTAATTAGAGCTAATATAGCTCCCTTCAGGATACTAATCTCCCATTCAGCACATGTTGTATGCTCGGCTGCTTAATTGCCTTTCTACTTGAGGCATTTATACACATTAGCTTTTATAGGGTGGTAGATACATTATCACGATTATAATCTTTGAACAACTCCGACCACTATAGTTGTCTCGAATTCAGAAACCACTTTTAAGTAACAAATATTTGAGACTTTTATGATCTATATAAATTCTGCATTTTTATATATAAGTAGTGTCACCATATCTTGAAAGCAAATCTGGCGCCTTGATTCCAGATCATGTGTGGATGATCTGTTCATGTGGCTAGCTGTGCGGATGCATATGCCCGCGACTTTACCATCTTGCATTTAACCGCGACCCGGACCCGATTCTTGAAGCATCAGCCATGCAGTGTCTCTTTACGGGGTAGGCTGCGTTATCTGGTCGCGCTGACGACATTTCCTTATTTGCTCAAAACTATCTTGACATTTATCTTGTCTCAAACTTTACTCCTTCTTGATAATTTGGTAGTGGAAGCTATGTGAGAATCCCTTCATGATCTTCTATAATATCTTGCTAGGCCCGAAACTTCTCACTTGTGGTAACACTTGAGTTCCGATTCTACGACGATCTTAGCGGGGTCAACTCTCTTATACCCTCGGCGGACATAATGGCCTAGAATGAAACTTCCGCTGACAACCAAAGAAATCACATTTGCTAAGCTTAGTATCTGACTTCTTCTGTTGCCATAGAGACTATTTATAGTGTTGCTCGGTTCATCTACGGAATATGCGATATCATCGATAAAGACCACGAAAATGATCTAAATGGGATGAAACACTTACTATTCATCGATCCATGAATGCCACCGGTGCATTAGTCAACCTAAATGGCATTACTAAAAACTCATAATGGCCATATTGGGTCCTGAATGCTATCTTCAGCACATTGACATCTTTTACTCTTAACTGATAGTACCCTGATCACATGTCTATCTTTGAGAAGACACCCGCTTCTTTTAACTGATCAAAGAGATCTTGATTCGTGATAGGTATTTGTTTTTCCCTTTTACCTTGGTTCTTTGATAGTAAGTGCGCATGTGGAGATTGCCATCTTTCTTTTTCACGAACAAAACAGGTGCACCCCAGGTCGGATAAACCCCTTATCCAGAAACTCTTGTAGTTGAATCTTTAGCTCTTTCAACTGGTTAGACATCTATTGTATGTTGCTTTAAAAGTAAGAGAGGTATTTCGATAAAATCTCAATAGATAAATCCACTTATCTTACAGGTGGAATACCAGGTAACTCTTAGAGACATAGGAAAGTCTTTATGACAGGAGATATTTTCCAATTCTATTTGACCTCTTTTAGAGTCGAAACGGCAAATTACCAGTCTTTTCTGCATTGATAAATCGGGCTTGCATAAATGAAATCACGATGGGTGTTGATTAAAAACGAGACTGCATTATCTGTCCGCCAGGTGATTGAACATACAATACTGTCTTACGATCAATTGGCAGGTGTTTTGAACCGACGATCCATTCCTAAATCAAATCAAATTCCTTGAAATGGTAGAGTAATCAAATCAGTAGAAAATTCATATAAATGAATAATTATAAGATAATTCTTATACCCTTTAATTCACATTGTATTTGTTGTATAAGGACTGGTTACATGCATATCATATGATATTTGCTCCTTTCTTTGTCATCTTATCAAGCTCTCAATGCATACATATATGAATAGTGGTCAAGATGTCATTACGTTCCATTTCAAGCCACCATAAAGAAAGTATACCAGCGGTGCATTACGGTACATCGCGAGTCATGACGTATATCGTGTTGGCGTGAAGGCATAGACGATCTCTTATCTACGACAACATGCCTCCTCATCCTCTATCTTTGATCTGGCCTGTTCTTACCTCTGTCTCCAGGTTGATGGTGCCGCGGACCTCCCTTTGTTGTTACTATGAGGATTCCTATTGTCCCTTGACTCTTGATGGACGAATGTTATATCTGAATTTTACAAAAAACACCGCCAATCAAAGGATTATTATCGATACATTAGCAGTGCCAAAAACTTATTATAAATTTTGAACCACTGCAAATTTAGAAAGTAAAGTCATGGAGCAGCCTTGAAAACTTATTTAAGACCATATGTTGTATGCTCATAAGAAGAATTTTTTTGTCATTGAACTCATTTAAAGGTTTAGTTAGGTCTTAAAAACTGCAAGTGCACAGGTCGTACAAGTAATAAAGTGGATCTATAAGTTCGGATATCATTCCCACAGAGATTGAAAAGGATTTAAACTACATTCTTGACCACTCAAGTTCTACACTGTTGAGCATTCAGTTTGAGAGAAAATTTAGTAACCTAATAAGGATTTTAATATTTGGAATCCACATTTAAATAAAGGAAAAAATAAATCCACAAAATAATAATGAATTTGAGACCGGATTATTCTTTGGGGAAGTAGACAGGATTTCAACTGCGTGAAATTATCAATTCACCACAACATCATAATCTCATTCGCCTCTGGTTAGAATGCAGATTTGTCGAGAGGCACGGTAGTATAGTTTGGATTCTTCATCTGACATACTTTTTCATTGAGTAGAGATTCATGTTCATTCACGAAACATGATTCTAATCAATTACTTGTAGTCTTTCTATGTAAGATGGGTAGTTTTCTCTGATAACCGTACACCCATTTCTTATAATTGGATTTCTTGCTTTGTGATAAGGCGAAATCTTTAGATTCTGAAATGAATGATGTTTAAATCTGGCAAGATTTGAAAAGAGGATATTCCTTGAAGTTAGATCTGCCTCATGCCAACAGGGATCAAGATGATTCTTCGGTTGAGGAGACTCTAATTGATTAAATTGATATATCACTCGACCCATTCTCGAACCATGGCAGGCAGTGAAGTTTATCTAAGTAACCTTCGAGCTCATTCGGTTCTTCCAATAGGTCTAAGCACTGATGGCGATCTGGCTCTCGGGAATCTCCGTCTTTGTGTCTCGAGGGCCTCCTGGAAATTAGAGGCTAGTGATAGTCCTTTCATAGGTGTAAGCTCTTAAAATTAGAATGATCAATTTCATGAACAACACCATTCAAATAAATTCAACATTCAACTTAGGAAATTTTCTTCTCATCGTACAGAAAAGACCATAACTAACATCAGATCTTTGCCAGCGGAAGTTGCGTTCTCGAAAACTAGATTACAGAATACACTGAAATACTGATAAAGAAAATTTCACTACAATTGCAATCAGCGGAAATGATTTCGGCTTTTTATCACAGTTCGGTTGAATTGGCGGAAGTAATTCGAAAGAATTTTGACCTTGTTTAACTTGAAAATTCTTATCAAATCAACATTTCGGATCAGTAAGCTAATAAAAAATCCTATATTGCTCTAATCGAAAGAAAGAAAATAAAAATAAGAAGAAAAGAAAAAATATAATACAATGATCCCTCGACTCCACCAAGGTACTCTGAGTTCGTTAAATCTTGTTGTCTGTAAGCTTTTACGTAGTCGTTTCTAATTATAGAGCCACAAGTTTGGGTACCCCAACGATGCTTTTTATGAATCCACGAATTTTTAAGCCCCGATTGTCTTCCCGATTGCGACCACGAGTTCTGTCGGGAGCTGAGTTTTGAATTTTGTTGCCTGGTTCTGTTCTTGTGGCGGTGCGATATGTTGTAACACTGTTTCACATGTTCTTCCTTGGATTTCGGTCGTGGCAGTGTTTTCTTAGTCCAGCGGTAAATCTTTAATGCTTCTTCAAATTGGTGTGGCGTTAAACTTATTTATCGAGCAACGTTCTTAGGGTTCTTGTTTTGCAACGTGTTTCTCATATTTATCATAATATAGATCAAACCTGAAATTTAGTCACGACATAGTTTTGTTGCCCTGAGCTTGATTCCTTGTTGCAGCCTCATTTTTGATGTTGTGACCTGGACTTTTGTGTTAAGGATGTTTTTGCATCGCGACTGGTATGTTATGTGCGACGACACTTTCATCACGACATATTTTCCTGTCGTGACCTAGTTTTTGGTGCGTGGCCTTCTTTTGCCTTCATTATCTTTATTAATTCGCGACCTAGATTTGCCTGTCGCGTATATTTCTTTGTTCGGTGACTTACGCTCATCGCAACCTAGTTTGTTATGGCGACATGACATCTTTGCATTTGTTTTGACCTCTTATGCATTGACTTAGAAGTTTTCATCGCCATGACCTCGTTTCTCTATGTTGACTTATATCTAATGAGCAGCAAATCCATGTCGCGATGAAATCTCAATCTCCTCGACATCTAAGTAATATTATGTCACAACATGGGTTTCTTTTACAGCCGTAGCAAAGCGGTTCAACAAGTGGCATCTCATGTGCTCGCGACCCAGTTTTCTTATCGCGATAGAACCTTCAGCCCGGTCTTGTTTCTATCTCAGTGACACCATGTTTTTAGAAGTCGATTTCGCGACAAAAGGGTTCTATCATGACGGATATTCTACCTTGATGGTTCAACGATTAATAACAACACAAATATTTGTTCCCAAATGACTTTATATGTTTTTCCATTCCTGTCGCGACTGGCTCGATTATTCAACAATCGGATTATGAATTGTTCACGACCTGAGAATTGTTGTTGTGACTTAGTTTCTTTGGTGATTGGTTGGAAGTTTGTCTCGACACACAAATTTTAGTCGTGACATAGACTGCTACAATTGCTATTTTTCTCTTCTTTCTTGTTGGAATTTTCTCCTTTTTGAATTAAATCCTGCAAAACACAAGTTGGTAAATATTCCATAATTTGGCATTAAAATAACTCTGAAAATACTAAAAACAAGCCAGAAAATGAATTTAAAAATAGATGGGTTTAAAGAGATATCAAATTCCCTGGAAACTTGAGTTTTTTTTTTTTTGCTCATCCCAAGCAAAAAGAAGATATTGTTTGTCCTCAAAACAATTAGCTTTATTTTAAGGACATTTTTTTGTTTTCCACTTTCGATCCTTTTTAATCTTGCAACTTGAATTGAAACCCCAATTAGGTTTGCGCTTATCATTTCAAATTTAGGGTTTCATGATTTAGGACTTATTTAGCTCTTTCCTGAACAAAGCGATGATTTGAAATGCAAACAAGTCATTCAATTAATCTTGATCTGTGAGTGTGTGATGGTCTTCTTTCCTTTTCTCCTTGATAGGATTAACTAATCTTCTAGGACTCTACACAGTGATTATACTTTCTTTTTAATCTTCAAAGTCCCATATGCTTGTTTTCATATTAATCTCCGCTAATGTGAAATGAAGTACCACCTTCAGAATCAATTAGGTCTTTTAGAGGCATAGAAGTTTGGCAGGTAGTGGGTAGATAAGTGGAGAAATTTAAGTTTAAATTTGAATTCCGCTCTTGAGTGTGTATCTTTGCCTACATCTGCGTATTTTCTTTTCTACTAATTTGAAAAATATATTCCCAATTTGTCATGATGTATCCTTTTGCATATTCTCAGCCTTACCTTTGGGAAGAACAACCTTTTTGCTTTTCTTTTACTGTCAAATATTACCAGGATTAGTGCAATGTCTTGTCTTCTTAGGCTTTCTATAACAGAGAACTTTAGGTTAGCAGCTCCCATACCAGTTGACATTAGGGTACTAGGTGTTGAAACACCCCTAAGAACTTAATTGTTCAAGAGAGGAAGGCCATAAGACAAAACTTAATTCCATTTGACAATTTACAATTCTGACTTATTCTTTGCATTCTTTTCCATTTCTTTATTTGTTCTTTTCTTTTTCCATCCTTCATTCTTGTTTCCTTTCAAATAAAAATAACATTCCCCCAAACTTGTCCTTTTCTGTATTTTGAAGTTCTGTCACAAACAGGCAAATAAGGGTTCTTTGCGTAGGATTAGAATAAAGAAAGGAAGGGTTGAGGCTTTAATTGCTTTCTGTTTCAATGAGAAACTAGGCAATTGGGCTCGAATATGGAACTAGATGCTGTCTTATGCATATTATGAGAGTAGGCTTTAAAGGCTCAAACTTCCAAGGATGGCTCATAACACTTCTGTTAGTGAGTATTGCTGGATTTATGTATTAACAATCCAACAAGTTCTAGGACATGGGCCCATTTGGTATGATTAAACAAGCCCGGAAGATGTCCACCCCAATCCTTCACAATTTGTTAGGAACATTTTCACCATGTGCATTGTTTTTCGGGACCTCACTTGACCTTGTTTATACAAGCTGTTTCAAAGTCTTATTTGTGCTATTTATTTAATATTTCGCCCCAAAATGCGAACATTAAACTTCATTCCTAGCATGCAACTTCTGTTTCCAACCATTGTACCTGATTTCAATTACACTTAGTGTTTGGTTATGAGGTTTTGTTGCATTTGTTCTAATCAAGTAAAGGTTCAAGCAGTCATGCATCGACTCAAAACAACACAACACAATACGTTGTTCTCAAGTCATTTTAGCAAACATGCGCAGCAAATAGACAATATCCGAGCTGGGTTGATTTCTTCTTTATTGACGAAGATGACATGAAGCAAAAGAAACTAATCAAAAACACACCAATCAAACACAAACACAATTGAACACAAGTTTTTTGCTAAATTTTTTTTATTTTATTCAGAGGAATGGGCCTTGAATACAAAGCAGATGAGGAGGTGGGAAAGATAAAGTATTGTTCATTTTTTATTCTTTGCAGCTCTTTCCTTGGTTGCTTCCATCCTGAGGTATTCTTCCACTTCTTCCACTAGGGTGAGTTCCTTTTTACCTGATGTACTGGTTAGTTTATCTTTTTCTGTTTCTTTATAGATTAAAGGGTATTCATTGAATTTGGGTTAGTATATGGTATGAATGGTTCTATCACACACCCTGAGGGTATAATGTAGGGTCTGATCGAGATTTAGATTTGTGGTAAGGGTATCGTCTTCTTGTTTGAAACTGTCTTCATAGCCCAGTCTAGGATCTTGGCATTGCTCTCTGTAAGTTCTCGCTACCTTGTTGGATACATAAAAGTGCGACATTTATATAGGGTTTTAAGCCCCTCAGCTCATGTTTTACTTTCATTTTGTGTATAATAGGTGCTTTTGACCTTTTCTTCTGTTTTTATGCGTGTGCAGGTTGTTCGATGTCCCGTGCACATTTTCGTAGCGGTTTGGTTCCAAAGAACAACTGTAGATTGTCGTTGTCGATTACAGACGCTATCGGGAGGCCCCGGGTAGTTCTAAAGTGAAGAGAGGCAGCTGTGGAGGCAGTGGTACTGGTACCACACTAACTAGTACCGGTACCCACATGCGATGGAGAAGCGATGAGTACTGTACGAATGATGCGGTGCCACACCTAACTTAATCTGGTACCAACATGCGATCTTTGCAGGATTTGAGCGGAATTTCAATCTTGATCTGCAAGGGCACGGCTCATCTTCACTTCGAGATCACTAATGAGGATTACTTGCCTCACTTTAGGCGTGAGTCGAGAGAGTTCGGATTCTGTGGTTTGCCCTAACCTTTGGAGTGTTTTCTCATTTTTTTTTCTAGGGTTTCAGAGTAGAGTACTTAGTTTTCTCTCGATTATGAGTTTTTTTAAGCATTTGTAATCTTCGCTTGGTTTTATAACTCGTGTTCATCGAGAGACTCAAGTGCTTTTGATATCTCAACCTTGCAATTGAAGCGTTATTTCTTAATTCACATTTACTATTAGTTTTGCAGAAATTATGAATCAATTCTCAACTTTAATGGAGTTCTAAACCTCCATAATAGTGGTTCGACGGTGGAAATCACCCCTTTAAGGTAATGAACTCTCAATCCCTCTGCGGTTTCAACGGATCAGATTAGACATCAGAAAATTCTTCAAACCTAGCTTGACATCTTCTAGCCAACAAATAGATCCTTGGTACAGGTTGTGCTTTGATCTCAAATGCAAACTAAGAGTCCAAACAAATCATCCCTGATGCTTTCTGATATCGTTTAATTATTCTTTTCTTACAAAGTTTTAAAGTTAAATCCCCATCGAAGACCATTCATCAATGGCTCCTAGGATGAGATTGTAAGTGAGAGGTAGGTGTTACTCTAGTTGGTGGTGAGCGAAAACTCATGATCCTATCGTCATTCTACTTTACAACAGTTTAAGCTTAATCGATTAATAAATCAATCAATCACAACCCCGATTTTACTTTAATCCTCACATTCATTGAAAGCAATCCCTAAGGATCCCTAGGAAACCACTTGGTGGAAATGACCTCGTGACTCCCACAATACGTGATTATAACTGACTACATTAGTTCCGGTACGCTAGAACACTCTCAAAGACACGAAAGAGACGAAGCATTTTTGGCACCGTTGCTGGGGAGTGGCGAGTGCTCTAGTTGATCCAGAGAGAGTTAGTGGTAATTTGTAATTAATACAAACCGTACGTCTTCTACCTTCCTTTTAATTCTTTTTGTAGATAATAGAAGTGGATACCTATCTAGTTGGGGTAATATTGGTGCATGTCGGTTTGGGCTCGTGACAAGCAATGCCTACTTGTAAGAGTTATACCTCAAAGACAACCTGAAGAGTCCATGCTTAAAACGTTTGCTCTAAGAGAACCCTAAACTCTAATGGAACATCCCGAGAATCGTGAAACTCTCTTTTAATTCAACAGATCAAGGGTTACTTAGTAACCCACAAAGACCCTATGAATCTCCACGATATGAGAAGTGTGCCGACCACCCAACCTTAGCTTGTAGGGAGGAAATGTTAATTTTGACAAGAACCCTTCGAGAGATCCTACAACATAAAGTACAACAAACTCATGTATTTGCCTACCTGAAGGCTAAGCAATTCATATGAAGTAAGAGATGATTCGTCTTCTCCACAGTATCAAGGGGTCGATTTTAAGAACCCCTACTCATTCATGAGAGTTTGGGATATTTGGTGCTTTCGCCTACGGGATCGCCTAGAATATAGTTTGTATGGTTTATTCATTCTCTACGAAGGAAAAGGCCAAAATATGGTTTCACTCTCATGCTCCAGTTCAATTTTCACTTGGGAAGATATGCGAAATAAGATTTACAGATAAAATTTTCCCTCATGCGTACTCAAATGCACTCCCATGCAGTATCAATCCAAAACTTTTCTAAAAAATGTGGTGAACCTTTAAATGTGTGGGAAAGTGTGGACCTCCTCCTTGCTCTCCCACATCATGGTTTGGATGTTGGACAAATTGTTGTATATTTTCACCAAGGACTGTCCCTGAATAACAAACAATACATCAAGATGATGTGCGCAGGGGAGTTCTATGAGAAAAGATCTAGGGAGGCTGTGCAATATTTTGATAATGGCAGTACAGACTTGGGAGACTAATGCACTCCCTAGACGCACTACTAAAGTATTTTCGGGAGGAGGAATACATCACCCTGGGGAGAATGATGACTCTGGCTGAAAATAGCCAATTTAACTAGGAAGTTAGAGAGGCCATGATTGAAAAAGTGAATGAGGTATTTATTGTACCAGTACCTTTGAGTGCTATGGGATCTAGTGGAAGGAGTTATGCATCATTTGCGATGACCCACTCATTCAACCATTAACTAACCTTCCTCAAGTCGAGAAACGATCCGGATAAACGAGAATAATGCTCTTAATTACAAGGAAGCCCTTTAATTCTCCATATAAAATTATAATCAGGTGAATTCTTTTGAATTTTAGTTGGAGGAATGAGGATTGGCTCATTGCCAAATAACCAAGGCGAGAACTTCAAAACCAAGGTTTTGAATCAAGTCCTCAAGTTCCGGAAATCCAAGGTCCTTAAGAGTTTCATGTGAATCTGACAAGGTTTCACCTCTTCCCGAGGAATCAAAACGATAGGTTTGCAGACCTCCACATAAGAAAAGTTTGGAGGACATTGTGACCTGATTTAATCCGGAACCCTTGAGTCATAAACAACAGATTGAAATGCCTTAAATGATGTGAGATCCCAATCACTAAGATGACCTCTTCACATGGAAATTTTCATCAAGAAAAAGGGGAAACTCCTTCCCGAGACCATCAAGCCCCCTCGCAAAAGTCGAAAATAGTGTTGGAATCTCAGTCAAATGATGTAACCTTTGACATTACAGGGTTGTGTACCATATTGAAGTGGAAAAACAATTGATAAAACCATTCCAGCTGAGGAATTTATCAGAAACATGAAATATGTGAAATGGATCATTAAAGGATGATGAAGTTATTTTGATGGGCCTCATGTTCCTAGGATAGATGTTAAGCTGAAAGATCAAAACCCACATTCCTCACCTTCATAGCACTTATAGGTTGGGGGTTCTTAAAAAGTGAACAATCGCTCTGAAATCTACAGGTTGTTCAAACGAGGTTAAAGGTAAACATCCTTGTTGGATGCCATTAAATGAGATTCAAGTCATATGCTAAGTTTTTTAAAGACTTGTGCATTGTGAAAAGTTAGAGTCATTAACGGGGCTTGCGTGCTGACTGACGATTCATCCCCGCGATTGAGACAACTTGCCCCAAAATATAAAGACCGGGAAGCCCGCCCTTTCCATATTGTTGAGGAGATTTAAATTAGGACATGCTCTAATTGGACTTGGGAGGCGAGTGTTAACATGTTGCCATACTAATATGTTGAAGCTGAGTTGAGAAGGTTCAGGCAGACTAATATCACCCTTCTAGCTATTCAATACAGTTGTTATGAAAAATTCCTAGAGGGACAATGAAGGATGTATTGATGCAAGTAGACAAGTTCTACTTTCCTATGGACTAATTTGTTTTAGCCTTAACTTTGGTGATGGACTGGTTTAATGAGTTCATGGTAGGCCATTCTTGTGCTGCCGATGCCATCATACCTTGTAGGGAGGATAATGTATTATCTTTTGTGTGTTTGTTAATTTGAATATCTTGATGTTGTAGGGAATGAGGATGATGAGGATGTACATGAAATTAAATATGATAGAATCACATTGTGTGCAAAACTATGAGTCTGTTTATATGATGATCCTCTCAAGTCTTATCTAGTAGCCTCACGTTGTCAAGGGAGGTAACCATCCTAATTGGAGTTTTCTACGCTCCCATAATTGAGACCGTGAGTGTAGAGCAAATGGGTGGGCACCATGTTTGAAAAATTGCCGCGATTGAGAATGATATTACCTTCGAAAGAGAAACCACAAGCGAGTCGAGCCCTTACCATCGCATCCTGAATATGCATTCCTAGGGGTAGAAGGAAAACTCACGGTAATCATATCCTCCTCTTTAGAGTCATATCAAGAAAATAAACTTTTGGAGATATTGAGAACCCACAAAACTGCCATAGGATGGACAATTGCAGATATTAAGGGAATTAGCCCCTTGATTTGCACACATAGGATTCACTTGGAAGAGGATTTCAAACCCTACAGACAACTTGACCAGTGAATCTAGTGCGAAAAGTTGTCAGAAAGAGGTTTAAAGCTGGCGGATCTTAGGTGTTTATTTACCCCATCGTAGATAGCGAGTGGAGTGGAATCGACCCAGTAGTTCTAAGAACTGGGAACTATGTTAACAAATGAACACAATGAGCTAATTCCTACTCAGGTCACCACTGGTTGGAGGGTGTGCATAAACTATAGGAAACTTAATCTTGCCCAGGAAGATCATTTCCCTCACCTTTTAATGGATCAAATGTTGGAGAGAGTTGCAGAGAATTTTATTGTTTTCTAAATGGGTACTCAGGGTAAAATCAAATTGAGATAGCCCTAGAAGATCAAGAGAAAACCATGTTCACCTACCCTTTTGGCACATTTGCCTTTAGGAAAATGCCCTTCGGATTATGTAATGCACCGGGAACCTTCCAGTGGTGTATGATGGAGATTTTTAGTGATATGATAGAACATATCTTGGAGATTTTCATGGACAATTTCTCTGTTTTTGGAGATTCATATGAGGGATATGCAGGGAGGGAATTTAAGGAGAGTACTGGAAAGGTGTCAGCAGAAGAATTTAGTGCTGAATTGGGAGAAGTGTCACTTCATGGTGACACAAGGGATTGTGTTTGGACATATAGTGTCGAGAGAAGGAATAGAGGTAGATAAAGCAAAAGTTGATTTGATCTCTAACTTACCCATCCCTAAGTGTGTCATGGATATACGGTCATTCTTAGGTAATGCAGGATTTTATAGGAGATTCATAAGAGATTTTAGTGCCATAGCCCGTCCTTTGTGCAATTTTCTTGTCAAGGATGTCACCTTTGAATGGTCACAGGCATGTGAGGCGGCTTTTGATAAACTGAAAACTATGTTAGTGTCACCTCCTATCATGCGATCTCCTACTTGGGACCTTCCTTTTGAGATCATGTGTGATGCTAGTGATTATGCCGTAGGTATAATGACGAAGAGAATAAAAAAACAATTGTGATCTATTATGCCAGCGAGACTACAGATTCCGCTCAATCGATTACACAACTACGGAAAAGAGTTCTTGGCTCTGATCTTTTCCTTAGAAAGTTTCAGGTCTTATTTAATAAGGGTCTCCTGTAACCATTTTCACTAATCATGCAGCGCTGAAGTACTTGCTCTCTAAGCAGGATACTAAGCCTCGGTTGACTAGGTGGATCCTACTCTGTCAAGAATTTAACGTGACCATTAAGGATAAGAAGGGAGTTGAGAATGTGGTAGCTGACCACCTGTCTCGGTTAGTTTCGAAGACAAATTTTGAAGGTCTACCCATAGGAGACACTTTCCTTGATGAGCAACTTTTTGCTCTTGTCCACTGCCCATGGTATGCAGACATAGTAAACTATCTAGTGGCGGGGACAGAATTCCATCCCACTGATGGACTACTCGTGAGGAAAGGGCATTTACGGTGGACATAAAAATACTACTTTGATGATCCCACCATTCTGTTTTAAATGTTGTCTTACGTTCTGAAGGTGTTGAGAAGGTGTGTATCGATGATGATCAGGTGAGTGCTGCATGTCTGGCATCTTTAATGGAGGCGCATTGCCTCTGCTTGAAGAAGAAGCAAATCTGCAACGAGCCGTTTTATTGGCCTTTCTTTTTAACGGTTCTTTGACTTTGCAGAGCTTCTTGTGCTTTCTGGCCTGTGCAGTAAAGGCTTTGTGGTACCTCTTGCTCCACTATTTTGGTGTGGAGAGACTTACGATTGTTTGGGGTTTGAACTTTCATGGGACCTTCCCCCCTCTTGTATATTAGTACATTTTTTATTGACGGTGCGTTTATGTTTTCTAGAACCCAGACGGAGGGCCATTCCAGCAAGAGCATTTTGACCACCCAGCAAGGTTGTTTTTTGAAATTTTGAAAGAACATATTTTTCTCGCTTTGGAATACCTTGTATCTTGATCATGACCAGTGAGATGGTATGAGCTCCATTTTTATGATACGACTTGCCTTTTGAAAATTTCTTTTTGTTAAAAGTATGAGTCACTTTGTAAAGGTTTCCCACTGTTTCTACCCCAGACCAATGGTCAAGCCGAACTGTAATAGGGAGATCAAGCTCATTTTGGAAAGAAAGGCAGTTTTGCTTACCCAGTGCGCGAGTTGTGCGAAACCGACCTTGGGTAACTCTTTAGACCTATGCGATGCTTTCTGGTACGCTGTTCTTGACATGTGCTCACCTTCAGAGCTGATTTTTGCAGGCGCGTAATGAAATATATGGATTTGAAATGAACGCCATGGAGCATCGTTGGGCCATTGAACTTCTTGGTACGGTTTAGCTGAAAGCGAGCGAGAAGCGATGAATTGGCGTGCGATGGGCGCAAGGAGCTTCCCAGAGAATCTGCTACAGAGGGATCTGACATATTTCCGCTGAGCGCGAGGGGGTAGCTGAGGAAGGAGCCTTTGAACACTCCACTGATCACTTTGTGCTTTGCATCTCTCTCTTGCATATCTTTCCAAGTCAACTCCGTTTTAAATGGACTGGACCTTTCATCGTCAAGGTAGTTCACCCGTATGGTGCAGTAGAGATTAAGAATTTGGAAAATGGGAAAATTTTTAAAGTCAATTGTCAGTGCTTAAAGCCATTTCTAGAGCACTTCGACCGCCAGGAGAGTAGTGAGGAACTGGTAGACCCGCTCTATCGGGATGTTCCTTTAGCGTAATCTCTGTCCTACCCTTTTGTATATAGTTTTTCTTTTCCTTTTCTTGCATTTCTTTATGCTTTATTCATTTAGTCTGTATTTTCGTTTTTAATAAAGGAGAGTCTAACCTTATGTAACTAGTATTTTGGCCTCTCTTATAGTAATTTATGGGGTGTATCGTCGGTGCATGGAGGGTGTCTTATTTCATGGTGGGGGTGGGCATACACTAGTTAGAGCCAGTTAAGTGCATGCTATTTGGTTTAATTCAGTGTTCTTAGGGGGCTAAGTGCATGCAATTTTTTCGATTTTTGGCTCTTTCGAGTATGGTACTTGACCTTTGTTGTATGTAGCCACATGACCTTATGTATGCACTCCATATAGTTTCTTGCACACTTCACCTGATATGAGACGCATTCACAAAACTTATTTTTCATATTTGGGACCATATTATGACCTAATTCTTTTCGATTCTCTAAGTCAATCTTGGTGACTCATTCATAAATTACACAAGTAATTGATTTCACATCCCAACTCATGTTTGCTTTCTATTTAACTCCCGATGCGTGCATTTTATCTTTCCATGTCAACTACATGCATCTTATTCTTTGAGGAACATCCATAGTAGTTGAAAGATGATTTTAGGCCATATTTTTCTCTTTTAAACCTGAAATCATCTTGAGTCACCCTTTGCACCCTTCTTGAGCCTTGAGTTGTTAGTTCTGTGTTCGAACCTTAGGACTCTTGATCCATTAGATGGGATGACTCTAAGGTAAGCGTGAAGGTCTTAGAAAGAGTGTAGTACACAATTCTTGACCTGAAATCGAGTTTGGAGGATTTGAAGCAATGTAAAAGCTGACATGCAGTGAAATCCAAAATGTAGAAAATTAAAATTTTTGTAAAGTGATGCCCGGTACCACACTTTGATCTTGGTACCCATCAAAGAAAAGTGAGCGTATAAAAGTGATGCGGTACCACCTTCACCCAATGCTGAGTACGTCGAAAAAAAGCAGTAGTACCACTTTTGTGTCGAGGTACCACTTATTAGTACACGATCTGCCATGCGTGAATGGGTATTTGAAGAGCCTTTTTCTCCTATTTTTTGAATCCTTTCATATTCTCCCCTTAACTCCTATATAAGAAACCTAACCCTACTTCTCATACTTGTGAGCCTAGGCCCAGCGGTTTCCTCCGGTGTCTTCATCCACTTGACCGGGGCATCCACGATTCTTCGCGCGCAAAAGGCTGAAAGTGTTGGACGGTGATTTTCATTTTGGCCAGTGTGCATTGTTTTTGAACTTTCACTGACCTTATTGTTTATCTGTGAGTTTCAAGAGTCTTATTTGTCGCATACATTTAATACATTTTCTTAAATCTAAACATTAAACTTCATTCTAGCTTACATGCAACTACAATTCAATTCATTGAGGCCTACCACAATTTCAATTACACTTATTGTTTGGTTCTGAGGTTTGTTGTTACATTGAATCAAGTAAGAGTTCATTTGATCATGCATGTTTCAAAACAACACAACACAACCCTGATTGTTCTTAAGTCATTTCACCCAGACATCTTATGACAAATAGACAATATTATCAAGCGGTGATTTCTTCTTTATTCAACCCGACATATGTGACATGAAGCGAAAGAAGCTAATCAAACACACCAGTAAACCTGAAACACAGAGACAAACTAATTTTTTGCTATTTTTATTTTATTCAAAGGAATGGGCCTTGAATACAAAGCGGATGAGGAGGTGGGAAAGATAAAGTATTGTTCATTTTTTATTCTTTGCAACTCTTTCCTTGGTACCTGCTTCCATCTTGAGGTATTCTTCCACTTCATCTACTGGCGTGAGTTCTTTTACTTGATGTACTGATTGGTTTATCTTTTACATTTCTTTAGAGGGTGCAAAGAGGTATTTCTAATTGAATGGCATAAGGTATAAATGGTTCTATCACCACGAGGAAATGCAGTGTAAATTACATAGTATGAGATTTGGATTTGGCGAGGTATCTTCTTCTTTGACCCGAGCTGTCTTCATGGCCAGTCTACAGGATCTTGGCATTGCTCTGTGATTCTATGCCTTGCCGGATCATAAGGGTCGACATTTATATAGGGTTTAAGCCCCTCATTTCGTATTTTACTTTCATGTTGTGTGAATAAATTAACGACCTTTTCTGGTTTTTATCTTGTGCAGGTTGTTCGATATCCAGTGCACATTTTTGTAGCCGTTTGGTTCAGGAGGGTGCAATTGTAGATCATCGTTGTTGATTCTGAACCTTGTTGGGAAGGCCACAGGTAGTTCAAAGTGAAGAGAGGCTGTTGTGGAAGGCGGTGATGCGGTACCACTAAGCGGTACACCGGTGCCCGCATCTTTGATGGAAGCGAGTGGTGCGGGTGCGAATAGTGAGAATGCCCAGGTGCCCCAAGTTGGGTGCAATGCACATTTGATACTTAGGTACCACCTGGCGAGTGGGGTACCCGACAAGCGATCTTTCTGAGAATTTGATAAATTTCAATCTTAGTGCAAAGACGCACGCTCAGTCTTTTCGATCACTGCAGATCACCTAATGAGGATTGTATTTAAGCCCACTTTAGGGCAGAGTTGAGAGGATTTGGATTCTAGGGTTTGGCTCTAACCTTTGGAGTGTTTTCTCATTTTTCTATGGTTTTCATAGAGTAGAGTACTTGGTTTCTTGATTCTAAGTTTTGACATTGCAGCAATCTTTTAGTTGGTTTTATAACCGTGTTCATTGAGAGAGATAGACTCTGCGTTTTTGATATCTGACCTTGCCATTGAAGTGTTATTTCTCGATTCCCATTTACTAGTTGTGTTCGAAGTGCAGTCAAGTTCGACTTTAATGGGTTCTAAACCTCCGTGATAGAATCCCAACTTGGTGAAACTCACCTTGATGCTTGACCTCAATCCTCTTTTGAGCTTCAATGGGATTTATGCGATATTGAACACTTGTGAAAATTCTACAAAACCTTGAGTTTGACATCTTCTTAAGTAACATGAGCGAGAGATTCTTGGTACACGTTGTGCTTGATCTGAAATGCCAAGCCCAGAGTCGAACTCATCTCGTCTAAGCAGCGTTTGATATCATTCAATTATTCTTTGTCTGCTGAAAGCTTTTGATTAAATCCGGCCGAAGACCATTCATCGTGAAACAGGATGAAGGATTGTAAAGTGAGGTGGGTGTTACCTGGTTGATGTTGACGGATACTAAGGATCGTATCTTCGCCCTTATTTCCTGATAGTTTAAGTGATCGGTTAATAAATCAATCAATCATAACCCACCCCAGATTTACTTTAATCCTGCATTCATTTGGAAATGATCACACAGGATCACCTAGAAACCACTCCTGTGGAAATGACTTATGATCTCAATGATATTATAATTCTTGATGACATTAGTTCCTACTCTTGGGAATAATTTCGACATCTGAAATATTCGAAGCATGCCTACGTATTAGAGATTCCAAGAATGTCTGTTATTTTTAACATCTTGGCTCATCACGCAAAAAACTACATTTGTAAGCGTTGAAATACATTCTTGCACTTGTTATCTACGAATCATTGCTTGCTGATACATTGTCCTTATCCTCGGTGCTCATCTTGGTCCGCTTTTTATTTACGATCTCGCATCTTGTCATTTTTCTTAATGCATCCTCTAAATTCCGGTCTCTTCTTTTAAGCTCTACATCAAAATACTCCTCCCTTAGCTGAAGCTATGTCCTTAATTGATCATCTCTTGCCTTCATCTCTTGTCGCATGGACATTAGCATTCCCATCAGTTCTCCATTGTTGCAATCCTACCTGGAACATTCATCTTGTTCATTATGGTTTCTCTGCGATGCAGGGTGTATTCACGATTGGATCTTGATTTCTTTGAACCACAGTTTGCATTAGGCTTGGCTCTCCAGTTCTGTCTGGCTGCACCCTTAATTCCTTTTTCTTGCTTGTGTTTCTTTTTCTCTGCCCTTCCCTCTGTTCTTTGGACCTTTGGTAATACCTGTTAAAGTCAAAGGGGAGGCTCTGGGATAAGTTTCCTCAATTCCCCATTCTTTCTTAACTCCACCTTAGATGTAGAAATTTGGTTGTTGTTAGAGTGTTGAATCTTCTCAGCATTTACCCTCAAGTAGCTCAGATGGAATTTTAAATCATTTTCCCACATATTTTGTAACCTTTTAGAAATGCATAAAGGAGAATTAGCTATTCTCGTCCCATTGTGCTTAGATGCTTAGATGGCCTCGAGCGAAGCGTAGTAAACCATGCATAAGCTTCCTCACATTAGGTCTCCTCTGGCAATGGATCTAAAAGGATTTATCTTTGTTCCTTTCCACTATCCTTTTCCAGCTGTGAGAAGGTCAACTATCTTCTGGTGCTCTGTTTCCCTTAGTTGTTTCTTGAACTTGATTCGTGCCACGGTAGGGTGATTCGGAATCAACAATATTTGTATCCTTAGTTCCTCTTCAGTAGTCAAGCTCTTTGCGGCATAGCGGTCTAGGTGAGGAACAGGGATGGGTTTCATCAATGAATGACTATAAGTGTTTGAAAATGGTGAGGCTTTTGTTTAGATTTGTGGATTTGTTTCAAAGCGGTAGAAAGGTTGTTTGGTTACTGACTAACTGTAATGGCTTAAAGTTAAGTGTGAAATGGTAACCTTGAAGGTTTAGGTCACTAGCTTGATAACATGGGGCTAACAAGTGTCCTCGGGTCATATCCTCGCATTATGGCAAGTAACATATAGTCAAAGCCATTACCGGATCTTTGTTTAACTATAAAACCTAACCCTAGAACCACTCTGTTTGAGAGTCCAAAACAGGTATTGTATTCACGGTCCTTTTAATTTAAAACCACAGCACTCAAACCTCATTTGATGGCTGTAGGGTGCATCCAAAATATCAGTGCATCTACCAATAAGTATACACTTGTACCACTGAACATGTAGTATGTCAGCTGGCCAGCATAATGTCATTAAACCCTTGACACCCCACCTAACGACGGCGGGCGTCACGCCTCCACGAAATCCCAGTAGTTACCTCTAACGACTGAAATCAACGTGACGAAGCCGTATTGCTTGCTTAAACCTCTTATAAAATTTTTCTTAATTTATAACTTAGGTTGGTAAAATCTTTGCGTGAGCCCGGAAGCATGAGGGGGGGAGGGCATAGTCTAAATTCCAAATCCTGTATCATCCAAATTTACACTATATCGAAAATATGGCAACAGCATACCAGCATTCTCACAAAACTACTCTATGTACATACATATGTTCAGCTATACAAATTCAAAGTATGTTCAAGGTCTTTTCCTTACATAATGTTCTTAATTTACTACTTACTTGTACAATGTCGGGATAGTCCTATTGTGCTCAGCGTCTTACAAATACATGCACGGAAAATAGTTTTTAAATACAAATAATATAGGCTAAGCAGGCTCGAGTGAGTGTATCTTTATAAATTGTTTTGCTTTTCGGAAAACATCTCATTGTAAAACTTTCTTTTACAAATATTTTCCAGAAAATTTACTTTGCTTGGCTTGCTTTAAAAGTTTCTAAAACTTTCCTTTGCTTGCTTGCTTTTGTACTTGCTTGCTTTGTTTCGCTTTTCTTTAAAAGCTTGTAAAACTCTTATTTGCTTGCTTGGCAGAAGTTTATAAAACTTCTCAAGAATTTTCTCTTTCTTTACTTTGCTTTATCTTGTTTGAAAGTTCATAAAACCTTTCTGACCTTTGCTTTAAAAGTTTCTCAAACTTTTCATAAAAAATAGAACTTGAGCTCTGACCACATGCTGAAAATAAAACCACGGGAGCTTGGCTCAAATCGTTTTGAAATCTAAGCGGGAGCTTGGCTCGACGTTTGCTTTAAAACTCTCAGGAAGCACAGGCGGCCAGGGAACGTGGTTGATTTTTTCAAAACTGTATATCGTGCTTGTAAAACATCAATAGCTGGAGCTTTATTTTTTGCTTGCTATACCTAGTGAACACGGGAACACAGTGCTCAGATGCGGTGGAAGGACCTTTGTCCCGCGTCCTTTTTCAGGTGAATATGGCGTTGGGAGATTATTGTGTCGCCGTCACCATACTTAGTTGAGTTCCACATTATACAATCACGTGTCACTAAAAGTCTAGCTAGCACTTAAGGCCTGTTTTCGCAAATTTTCTTTTTGCTTGCTTGCTCTTTGAAAAATGGTTTTACAATTTAAAACCATTTGCTTGCTTGCTTGCTTACTTGAAAAATGGTTTAATTATTCAAAAACCATTTGCTTACTTGCTTCTTTGCTTGCTTGCTTGAAAAATGGTTTAATTATTCGAAAACCATTTTGCTTACTTTTCAAAAATGGTTTAACTCAAAACCATTGGTTTGCTTTCAGTATGGCAAAATCAAACCCATTTGCTTGCTTTTCAACTACATGTTTGATTGGATGCATCCGAACCATTACTTTCTTTTTAACTCATTGCTTGCTTCTTGAAAATGGTTTGCATTCAAAACCATGAAATACCAGTGTAAACAGTTTATAATTATAGTAATAATACACTAGTATTTGGAAAATGAGTTTAGAACACTCACCTCTTTGCTTGCTAAACTTGAGAGCACAGTTCCACACTTATCCCGCCTTTACTTTTAACCTACAACTCGAACGAATCTGACGACAAATTATTGCGCAGCGCGTACTTCTGGAACCAGTACACTCTTTATACTCTTTTAAAGCTAAGGTGCTAAGGGTTCTATTCAACTGGAATCACCAATTGAACATCGAAACTCAAGTTAAGTCAGAGCAACCCCGGACTACTCTATGTCCAAAGCTGATGCAGAAATTTTTTCTTTTGTGGCCCCACTTTTGAGTGAATTATTAGGCCACTTAGGATCAGGGTGACGATTCCTACTTCTTAAGTTTTGTTCTCCTTGAAGTCTAGTTTAAGTATCATGAATCACTCAAATCAGGATAAAGAATGAGCAAGTTATGGCCAAAATCACGAAAACTAGTCGAAATAGGAAAAACCAGAGCAGTGTCTAGAGTTACAACCTTAATGTATCTGGGGAGTACACTTTTATACAGTGAGGTGTCTGCAGTACACTACTGTTCATGTGCCAGTACACCTTCCATATTTACGTGCATTGTTTTTCCACTTTGATGTAATTCACCCCATACAACTTCTATAATTCATAATACCTCAAAAACCAACTTGGAAATCATCTAAAAACAACTCCACAACATTTGAATTGGTGCTTTGGAACCTCAAAACACAAAACCTTAGGTGAAAATTCCAAGAACTCAACCTAGGTCCACCAATTCTTTTTAAACATCATATAATTTGATGATTCCATGGTTATTTACATCAATTGGAGTTTGCAACCCCAACCATTGAGAGCAATGTGCTCTTTGCACAAAACTGAAGCCAAGGAAGTAATCTCCCGTGCAAAAACTTTAGGATTGAATCAAAGCCAAAAAAAAGGATTTCCATACCTTGATCTTCTTTTCCTCTTCCTTCTTCCTTCTCTTCCTCTCACCTCTTGGCTCTTCTCCTCTCATAAATCGTGAACCCTAACCTTTTGGAGACGAAATGACATTTTAGCTTTGTTTCTCATACTAAATATCACTTTCCATTAATTGCAATTTAAAACCTCATCTCTTAAATTTTGTAATTGTCAACTTTTGAAATTCCTACTATGGCCCATCTCTAACTAAATTTTGATTTTTCATATTCATTTGCTTAATGACAATTGTACCCTTATGATCATACCAAAATTGGGTTATAATTATATTTCTTATATTTTGATCCAAAATATTCCGGTGTGACACTTGGTACTCTTACTTATACACCCTACGAGTGTCATGTCTTTGTAGATGACTCTCGGGGAGCGAGAGTGTTACAAAATCCTCCCTCCTTGGGAACATTTCGTCCTCGAAATGAATAAAAACTAAACTCGAAAAGAAAGGAAAGGAACATACCTCGTCAGGAAAATATAAGTGAAGTGCGTGTGAAACCATGTGACCTCTTGGCTCCCAATGGCTGCCTCCCTCTCATGATTCTTCCATAGGACTTTAACTAATGGAATCACTTTGCTTCTCAACACTGTACTTACGATCACCACAATATGCACAATTATCTCCTCATAGAGTGAGTTCTCTTTCATTTTTGTGGTTGCTCTCTCATACATGCTGGATTAAGGACCCACACACACACACACACACACCTTACCACACCTTACACACACACACCACATTTTCTACTGTTTTAAATCGACATGGAGCATGGATGTATCATGGATCCTTGATGGCTGCGGGGTGGCTTCAGTTTGTGGCCTTTGGCCCATTTTACTCCACGATCTCATAAGACTAATATGCCTCGATAAAGCTTGCCTCGTTTCCCCAATCTCAACACACCTTTCCAAAGTGAAATCTAAAGACTTGGTCACCTATCTATTTGCAGTGAAGTCTCTGACGATTGTCCGCTGCTTTTAATCTATCTCTTGCTATCACTAGGTTATCGCGAACAACTTTCACTTTCTCTGAAGTGATCTGTACTAGTTCGGGGCCTACTGGTCTTCTTTCCTGATCTCGTCCCCGGCACCTTTGAGTCCTGCATTTCTGCCGCTGATTACTCGAATGGAGCCATATCTATCTTGGCATTAGCTGTGATGTGGTAGCTCATTAGTGCCAGTGAGTATCCAGCTTTCGCTTTGAATTCCATCACCTGAGATCTACGACGTATCATCTAGCGTCGAGATAGTCCTGTTGGTATCCGTACGTGCGAGGATGAAATGATGTCTTTGAAATGTGAAGCGATACCTAAGCGGCTGTTTACCATTAGGCCAAAACCTAGATGTGAACACGGGTCTCGATCGACACTAATAAACTGGAACCCCATGAAGTCTCACTATCTCATCTACATACAACTGTGACTTTTCTGAATCCTCGACATCGCGGTAGGAAATGGTAGACTTTGTCGTCGATCACATATCTGCCATATGGCATCATGTTGCCTACGAGTCCCGTGGAAGACACGTAACAAATCCATAGTGATCTTTAGCCGTACTTATTAGTGTGCAGATTCTATTCCCCAAAGCGTAGAATTCTGAGTTGTCTAGCATTGTAATCTGTGGGAATCACAGTCATCCCACGGGGAGTGAGTATTTGGTATCGACAGTGAGACCATTCTCCACAAAAATTGTAAATTAAGGGAAATTGTAGGGTTGTGTTGTTTGATCAAGTGATTTATTGATTTGAATGTTTTAGAAAAATAGAAGACGAATGCTGGTATTCTTAGGGTTCCACTCACTTCTGATCAAATAAATCCCACCTCTTATTTTACAACTCATCTAGGAGCCATTGATAAATGGTCTTTGATGGAAAGATTATCTTTAAGCTCTTTTTGAAAGAAGGATGATTAAATAATGTTGAACACTTGTCCCCTGATTATCTGGTGCTGGTTTGCATTGTAATCAACTGCGCGTGTACCGAGGTGATCGTTCTGCGTTGTCAGAATATGCCAAACTAGGGTTTTACTAAAACATTTGCACAGTGAATAGCACCACACAATCCATTGAGGTTCAAAGAGAGATTGAGAGTTAGTACTTTGATCGGGGTGGTTCCCACCTTAGAATCCCAGCACATCAGGGTTTAGAAATCCATGGAACTTATAAAAGCGGTTATATTAGGCGATGTTAATCATAAAAGCGATGCCGAAAATGAGGAATTCAATTGCAAAATCAAGAATGTAAATGTGAAATACTATAATTGAACAAACCAATTGTTCTTGTTTGAAAGATTACAAGAGCAGATTGTAAAAACACTAATGAGGAGTCTTCAATACGGATCTCTAGAATTGACTCAAGCGATGGAGAAACTCTCTTCTATGAAAACTAACCTGCGATCGAAAAAGCGCCTGTGCCAGTATTATCTTGGCACATACCCATCGATGTGATTTTCCATTTTGGTTCGTTGACAAATTGCCCACCAAGCTTACGGATCGAGTTCACAGACCAAATCTATAATTTCCATCACGGATGTCTAGGTACACATTAGTGATATGCAAGGTACAATTTCACCCTTATCAATTTTACGCACATGTGTCTGGAACACATTTGTGTTATCTTAGGTACACAATGTGCCTTGCCACTTTGCAAGATGTCAGAATTTCTTGTGAATGATGTCTGAGTACACTTACAATCCTACAGTGCATTCCTTGTATTCTTAGGAGTTCGAGACTATTAATTGTTCGCCACTTGTCAAGTAGTGCTTCATATTGGCTTCAGGACATACATCCTTATATACTTACGTTTTAAACTGAAAAGACCCGCACAAGTCTAAAAACATAGAAAAATTAAAAGTACCTATCCTTATACCAAATGAGTAAAATTGATTTAGATGTGCTAAATTCTCTTATAGTATTGCTCGAATGTGTATTCATCAATCTTCTCCCATTTCCATCTTGGAATAGAATGCTTGTATATCTTCCCAGCAGGCCTCACGATGCTCTTGCCTTCCTGGCAGCCGAGGTTAGGCACCTAAACCAAAAATTAAATCTCTCTTCATCCCATTCCACCAGTAATGTTCTTTCAAAGTTCTGTACATCTTGGTACTACCTGGATGCATAGCAACAGCTTGAGATGAATATGCTTCTTCCATAATTTCTCACCCCGATTCGCCATACTCTGGCACACACATTCTCTGACCTCTCACTATCATGCCATCATCTCTAACCTGAAACTCTGCTTTCCTCCCTTTTTCTATCTCTTCTTTAAGCTTACTCATCGTATTGGATCCTGCGGCGCCTGCTAGAATGCGGTCCACTAAGTCAGTCTAACATGACAATGGCTAACAAGGCTTCTAAATCCTCAACCTCCAATATCACCCCTAATGTTCTCGAGATCCACAGTAGTGGCGGATAACACGATCTCATGTGAGACAAAGAACTCTCTGATCGACTACTCGAGGCATACGCTCTGACGTGCTTCGGCTCACTGGATGAATTTTCAGTAGTCACAGGTGTGATCCTTGTCGACTCGAGGCCATCTTCTTTGCCTCGGGTTTAACTCTTTTTGGGTGAAAATATATGAAGGCTGCATGATCAAAGATCCTGCAGACACCATATAAATAATGTCTCCATATTTTAGTGCAAACCTGTTCTTGCTAGCTAAAGTCGTGTGTAGGAATATTCTCCTCATTAGCTAACTTTTAGATGTCACAGAGGCATATGATCACCACATCGTGCATCGACACCTGACAAGGCACTTGCCTTAAAGCATCCATATAAACCACAAAGCCATCTTTTCCATTAGTGGCTAAAATTGGGGCTGAAGTCAATCTACCATTAACTCCTCAAAACTACGTTTGTGAGCTTCTGATCATGTAACATCCTGCATCGGCTTGGTCGTGAGGTACATATCTTGGAGAACCCCTCGACAAACTTCCCTATAGTACCTGCTAAACCAAGGGAAGCCGACCTCGACACATTCTTTGGTGGTTTCAATTTACCCACTTTGCTTCTATTTTACGGGGATCCTGCTCCACCCTGCATCGGTGAAATCACATGACACAGGAATGCCACCTTGTCGAGCAGCGACACTTGCTTTCGACTTGGCATACAATTATCTTTCCTTAAGTCTGTGATACAATCTCGGGTGTTACAGTGTTCCTCACGAACTACCTGAATACACTAGAATATCATCAATAAAAACTATGATGAACCTATCAAAATACGGCTAGAATACCCGATTCATCAAATCCACCATGACTGCGGGGAGCATTAGTCGACCCAAATGGCATCACCAAAAAAACTCGCAATGCACCTTAGCGTGTCACGAATGCGGTCTTAGGTACATCACTCTCCACACTTTCAATGTTGATACCCGACCTCGAAGTCTATCTTGGAGTATCTTTGAGATCAGCGAAGTTGATCAAATAACTCATCGATCCTAGGAGTGAATGCGATTGCGGATGGTAACTCTGTTCTTTGCACCTTCAATCTATCACCGCCATAAACTCTGTCTTTTTCACGAAGAGAACTAGAGCTCCCCCATGGGGATATGCTCGACTAATGAATCACTTGCTCAGCAGCTCTTACAGCGGGCCTTAAGCTCCTCCCGACTCTGCGGGAGCCATCTTATAAAGGAGGAATGAAATGGGCTCAGTCCACAGGATGTCGATGAGTGAACTCCACTCTCTTCTGGGTGACTTGCAATATCATCAAGGAACACATGCGGGAACTCTCATTCATTGGAGATCTCATCGATATAGTCCTCCTTCCCGGTCTCCACACGCCATTCGACCTTTGACATCCTTTGCAGCGGCATTTTACGTGCGGTCATAGCGGGCATCTGGGAAGATAACTCTCATGTCTCTCTGAACTGCAATTTCTTTGGCTGTTCGGCTTTGCTTCTTTATAACAATCTAATGTGGCTCTATGGTAAAACCAGCCAATCCCACATCACGAGAACCACATGAAGTCCTCATATCTAAAGCTACGAATCCATTGAACTCATCCCTCGATCAGAACTATATACATTACTTTCTGTTTGAGTAGGATCTCAATTTGGAAGGGAAACTCTCATCGACCCTCTAATGGCATTTTGGAGTCTCTATAAATGACCGTCCCCAGAATGGTTTCGATCACGAATGAATCACGTAGCTCTGAATTACACTAGGTATATGCATCATGATCAAGTTAGAAATAATACCGGTGTCTGTCTGAATTGCCATCAGCATCTTCTTCCGAGTCTGGCATATACTACGGCTTTGTAGTGCGAGGCTCTGTGCGCATCCACAGAGCCTTTGCCTACTACCTCACCCGTGCACCTCCCTGTGAAATTTGTCTTGGCCCCTCTTTCTGGGAGAAAACCTCTCCCAGTCGAGCTTTTGTGTGCTCATCTCTGATGTGGGGTGGCTAAGGCGGCTCTTGATGTTCCGCTGTCCGGTGAGGGCACTCCACTAATCAAATGGCCTTCACAGCCTGATGGAAAGCCTCTATCTTGAATCTACACTCCCCATGGTGTCGTTTCGACACATTTTCTGACATACGGGAGGAAGACTGCGGGTGCCACTTGCTTTGTATAGAGCCTCACGATCTGACTAGAGATAGCTCCTCGGCACTGCACCTGTTACTCTGTAACCTCACTTGTTCCTCTTTTTGCTTCTTTATCCACGAGCTTTGTTGGGGCGTGCACAGTCGCTCCATCTTACTCTTACTTTCCTGCCTACTCTGATACATCGCTGTAGTGCTTTGCTCGGCTCTCGGAAGCGTGCTCCTACTTAGAATCCCAAAATCTATACCGGGACCACTAATAAATGCACTACGATCGGAGTCTTTGTAGTCTTGATAAAAACCTCTTGCATTTCGGGACTTCATGCGCTTGAATCTTATGGAACCAATCGAACTGATTCAGGAACTTCTTCTCATACTCGGATCTTGACATGATATGATTCGGCTTGGAAGAACTCCTCAATTTTTGAATCCTTGTGACTCTGAGGAAAGAATCGGTCAGTGAATTCTTGCTGGAATTGGTCCCATATTTATGCCATGGATACCTCCTTTCTCGGCATCCACGATCCTTAGCCCTGTCTTCCATCGAAAAATTTGGAAAGCAAGACTCTTTTCATCCAGTGCAGCCAGTAACTCCATAAACTTTGTTTTGGTGTTCTAACCCGGGCTACTTACGGATCCTGCTAAGTCATATGGCTTAGCTTGATTTGTACTCTCTCTATTGACCTCCCAGGTTCTTCCATAACCTGCAGGTGGCGGTGGAGGTTGCGGCTATTGTCGGGTCGCTATTGCTACTATACGTGCGATACATTGCCCACTTGCTTTCTGCTAGTAAGCAGTCCACGGCACTGGCCTTACAGTGGCCACGAGAGATGAGTCGGCGACTGCTATTGGAAGGCTGATTCATAGATGCGGTGGTGGAACTGCTACGTGCTCATCCACTCAGTGCGTGGGGCCTTCCCGGGGAGCCTTTGGGATAACTCTCCCAGGGCGACCTCTCGTCCTCTTCACGACATAGTCTTGTAATTTCAAAATATCAATGTTTAATACTTTGAATCCTTGATGTGTCGTACTCTAAGTTGGAACATGCATGGTTGCGGTACCATGCTATGATACCAACTTGACACCCCGCCTGCGGCGGCGGGCGTCTGTGCCATCTGAAATCCCGGTAGATTACCTCTGCAGTGAAATCGCTTGTGGAAGCGGCCGTATTGCTGCTGCTTAAACCTCTTATAAAATTTTCTTTTAATTTATAACTTAGGATTTGGTAAAATCTTAGCGTGAGCTTTATCGGCAGCATGGCTTATTTGCCGCAATATCTAGAATTCAAATCTGTATACATCAATTTTACACTATATCGAAAATATGGCCTTGACATACTGACACATTCTCCTTAAAACTACTCTATGTACATACATATGTTCCTTTATACAAATTCAGTATGTTCAAGGTCTTTTCCTTACATAATGTTCTTAATTCTGCCTTACTTGTACAATGTCAGACTGATCCCTATTGTGCTCAAGCGTCTTAAATGCTGTACTGAAAATAGTTTTTAAATACAAAATAATGAGCTAAACGAGCTCAGTGAGTGTATGCTTTTATAAATTGTTTTGCTTTTCCGGAAAACATCTCAAAACTATAAAACTTTCTTTTACAAATATTTTCCAGAAAATTTACTTTGCTTTGCTTGCTTTAAAAGTTTCTAAAACTTTCCTTTGCTTGCTTGCTTTTGTACTTGCTTGCTTTGTTTCGCTTTTCTTTAAAAGCTTGTAAAACTCTTATTTGCTTGCTTGCTTGGAAGTTTATAAAACTTCTCAAAATTTTCTCTTTCTTGCTTGCTTTATCTTGTTTGAAAAGTTCCTTAAAACCTTTCACAAACCTTTGCTTTAAAAGTTTCTCAAACTTTTTCATAAAAAATGGGAGCTTGAGCTCAACCACATGCTTTGAAAATAAAACCCACGGGAGATTAAACCAGCCGTCGTTTTAGAGAATCATGGAGCTTGGCTCAATAGGTTTGCTTTAAAACTCGGAAGCACAATGATAGGGAACCCGATAAGTTGATTTTCATTGTATATCATGCTTGTAAAACATCCCAACCCTTTGGAGCTATTTTACTTGCTGTACCTAGTGAACCGCACGGGAGCACGTAACTGTCGTCTTGGGTGGAAGGACCTTCTCCGTCACCTTTTTAAGGTGAATATGGTGGGTGACCTCGATAATACGCCGTCACCATACTTAGTTAGAGTTCCATGCTCTAGTACGTGTCACTAAAAGTCTAGCTAGCACTTAAGGCCTGTTTTCGCAAATTTTCTTTTTGCTTGCTTGCTCTTTGAAAAATGGTTTTACAATTTAAAACCATTTGCTTGCTTACTTGCTTGAAAAATGGTTTAATTATTCAAAAACCATTTGCTTACTTGCTTCTTTGCTTGCTTGCTTGAAAAATGGTTTAATTATTCGAAAACCATTTTGCTTACTTTTCAAAAATGGTTTAACTCAAAACCATTGGTTTGCTTTTCAATTATGGCTTAAATCAAACCCATTTGCTTGCTTTTCAACTACATGTATGATTGGATGCATCCAAACCATTACTTGCTTTTTAACTCATTCTTGCTTGCTTCTTGAAAAATGGTTTGCATTTCAAAACCAATATGGAAATACCAGTGTAAACAGTTTATAATTATAATAATAATACCACTAGTATTTGGAAAATGAGTTTAGAACACTCACCTCTTTGCTTGCTAAACTTGAGAGCCTGATTCCACACTTATCCACTTTACTTTTAACCTACAGCTCAGCGAATACGACGACAAATTAATCCACATAACTTAACATTGCTTCTAGACTTAGTCCTCTTTATACTCTTTCAAAGCTAAAGGTGCTAAGGGTTCTATTCAACTGGAATCACCTTATTAGACTTTGAGAAACTCAAGTTACGTCAGAAACAGCCGGACTTCTCTATGTCCAAAGCTGATGCAGGAATTTTTCTTGCATGGCCCCACTTTGAGTGACTGCAGAGCCACTTAGAATCAGGAATTTGACGATACGCCTCTTAGTGCATTTCTCCTTGAAGTCTAGTTTAAATAGCCTTGAATCACTCCGATCGGATAAAATGAGCAAGTTATGGCTAAAATCGCGGTGAAACGGAAAGCGAGCAGGGTGTATGCCGAGTACAACCTTAATGTGGCTGAATTACACTTTGCATACGGTGGGGTGTACCAGTACAATACTGTTTATGGCGCAGTACACCTTCCATATTTTACTTGATTTGTTGTTTTTCCCACTTTTTGATGCCAATTCCCCAGCACAACTTCTATAATTCACTTAATGCACTCAAAAACTGACTTGAAATCATCTAAAAACAACTCCTGACATTTGAATTGGTGCTTTGGAACCTCAAAACACAAAACCTTAAATTGAAATTCCAAGAACTCAACCTAGGTCCACCAATTCTTTTTAAACATCCATATAATTTGATGATTACATGAGATTTATTTTACCATCAATTTGGGGTTTTACCCTGCTAACCATTCAAGGCTTAATGTACTCTTTGCACAAAACCTAGACAACCAAGGAAAATTAATCTCATACCAAAGCTTTAGGATTCAAATCAAAAACCCAAAAATATGGATTTTTAATACACTTTGATTCTCTTCCTCCCTTCCTTCTTCTCTTCCTGCTCTGGCCTTCTCTCAATCAAAATTCAGAACCCCAACCTCTTGGGAGGATCAAAACACATTTTGGGCTTGTTTTCCTCCTCAAAATATCCACTTCCACACTGCACCAAAACCCCATCTCTCAACCTTGCAACTGTCAACTTCTCTTGAAATCTACCAGGTCCATCTCAAATCAAATTCCATTCTTCATATTCACTGCTTTGAATGACAATCACCTCCTATGACCACAACAAAATTCTGTCCATAATTTCTACTTCAGATTTAGTTCAAAATATTTCAAGGCATAATTTCTGGTGCCTTACATGACCTGTATGCAAAGGTCACATCGTAGACTCTCTGATCAGGTGCAATACAACCCCAGATTAGGAAGTCGGGAACCACAAAATGCAACAGATCAGTATCTCAAAACATGATATTAGCCACAGAGCTCTCAAAAATTAAGTTAGCAAACTTCTCCTCTTCAAGGTTAGATGAGGCTTTAGTCATGTCCCCTGAAATGTCATCCTATGTTTCAAGGCCAGAAACGGAAAAGAAAAAGTAATAGAGATATGACACTGAAACCCAAAATGAAAAACACAATCTATGAATTTAGTGTCGCCTCACTAAAATCTTTGGAAAATAAAACATGGGGAAACATAGTGGTCCAACCCAAAAGTGGAAAACACAAGAATGCCTAAATGATTTGGCTTCATGTATGATTAAGGTGTAATAATCAAACGCAATTGTTTATAATAATCACACAAAATCACGAATATGTCATTTCTTATGATATCACCGCAGAAGATTAATTTAAATTCCTCACATTGATCGCCTCACGCAATTCCACGTGAGAGATGAGAAATCATGGAAATTCCGCCATCACCAATAAATTCCCTCGCAGAATAGGTGAAATTCGCTTAGTTATAAAATTACAGAGATAGCTAATGTTAATTTCGCCAGGCACTGTGATTCTTTCGGTTAGCAGCTTAAATTTCGCTTATCTGAATAAATTTTGATTTTCATTAGGATTACAATCTCACATGGTTATGAAAATTTTTCACAGTTAATCCCAAACAAATTCTCAACCATAGGAATTCCGGTTGTCTCCGTTTTAGTTTCAAATCAACCATTACCTCTTCAATTTGATCCTTCATCAATTTCGTCTCATTTCTTCCCTGAATCTGGATATTTTTGACATTAAAAATAGTTTCTAATCCTTCTATGTCTGTTAATATTATCCCTGATATCGTGAACTCAACTTTAAAGGCCAAGGGGTACAAACCTACAAAAATGAACTAAAAAATGAACTCATGAATATATTATGATACAAGTGACCTAACTTAATTATTGAATTTGATAAGACAGCTACAAAAAAGTACTTTAAACCCATCTCAATAGGTCAAAAACAGCACCTTTGGGCAATTTGACTCACACCCCTAAACTAACATGCTAAGGTCCCTTGAATAATGCAAAATACATGGATTGATGCACGCAAAGGTTTTCCAAAAAGTTTATGTCCAAAAGTGGCATGTATAAATAGGTATTACTTTAAAATGAATAATCACAACTTTGACCAAAACCAATACCAGAGATTAAACCATATAAGTGATCAAGTTTTGAATCAACATCGATCCATGGTTCTCAACCTAATTTCCACCAAAGTCTAATGTCTAATGTAACCGTGATCTGAGCCAATTGTAAAATTATCTCTGCCTCCCCAACTGAATGACTGTATATTTAAGTCATAGAACAACTAGATAGGAAAAGCCACACCTTCTTTCTTGGCTTGACTATTGTAGGGGTAATATTAAAACCTGATTCACCTAAAGTCCCAGAATGGGGTCCACCCTATTGACTCCTTCAACTAATTTGAAGTGCTTAAAGGCTCAAGCTTAAAAGTGATCATCTAATTCAATAAAAATCCCACAAGCTTCAATTCCTAACTTAATGACTTAGAACCCATAACTGCACCACAAACTCCACTTCATCCACCTGGTGGAATAATATTTGTTTCCATGATTCCCAATCACTAAGGTTTAGTGGGTGACTGTTTAAAGCTACATATAATTCTTAATTTGCTCTGTTTCATGCAAAGCGCCACACGCACTTTGTTTTCTTTCTTTTCTTTCTTTTCTTTGTTTTTTCTTTTCCTTGGAAGACTATCATCTCTTCAAATAGGTAACATAAACCTACTGAGGGAATGTCATCGATGTCATATCAAGTTTAAAAGTGAAGGAGGAAGATGATCACGCAAACATCAGAAATTAATCCAAAGTGGCATAAAGAATTGAGCCAAAGGGTGGAATTAAACTCAAGGTCAGTTACGCCGAACCAATTCATCAAAAACTAATCATGGGTGGGATCAGTTCTTAAGATTAAGGTAAATAACAGTGAGCTCACTCCAATTTAAAGTGGTCCAATCTGTTGGTCCACCTAAAGCAATCCACTGTCCAATTGGAAAGAAAAAGCAGATACATTAAAAGTGGAGGTACTAAAAGTGAATCCAAAAGGTGCATTACACACAACTCAAAGATAATATTCTAAAGCTTTGATATAATGAAAGTGGGCTAGTTATGCTTCATAAAGCTGAAAAATACAAAAAGTGGAACACCTGGTTTACTATCGGCTTAATACTACTAGAATCCCCAAATAAAAATTAAGAGTGTGATATAATGCCTAAAACTACAAAAAACATGGTATACATGTAATCCACCCTCAATGCCGGGCGTGGTGGTCCAGATTCACTGTTGTTGGTCACAATACATCCCAACGGAGGTCACGCCTAGCGGTCATCCTACCGGGCAGACTGCTAAGACCCGTGAAGTTTCACGGATATACTCGGAGAGGCATGGAGTGACATGATTCCAAGTGGCTCTACTGAGCCAACCCTCTGATCCGGCAGGCTCGCCCTGGCATGGGCCAATGAGCCACAGCAAGATCCGATGATCTCCCGCCGCGGCCCCGGCACCACAGGAACGTGACCGGAGGCCAGGTCGACATGATGGTCGATGGCCCACAGGGGTCACTGGGCAGTGGAAGAGAGATAGTGAGATACAGACCTGGCACCGTCCTGCTCTGATCCCACCCTCAGCAGGATACACACATCTCCTCCCAGGAGTCCTCCGCCCTCTGCCCCGCACTTCCCATCCTCCAGAGAGAAAGATATACCCAGATCCCATCCGCTTCATCACCATAGGGATCCCGTGAGGCACCTAATCCTCCCCATCCGAAACCCAGTTTCCAAGTGCCCGCGATCTCTGGCTCTGGTGAAAGCCGCACTGAAGGGTATTCCTCCCGCTTCTGAGCTTGTGCCCTGCGACCTTGACTTCTAAATGCAGAGAGGGTCATCAACCGAGAACTAGAAACCTGTAATCCTCCGAGATCCTGATAAGAGCCGAGACGGTCTCCCCACTACCATTTATGCTCAAGGAATTAGAATGTCCACAACAGGACTGATGAGGAGTTATCCAGGTGCGAGCTCGCTCCCAATAGGTACAAAGTCTCGCCAGGTCTCTGAGCAGATCACCATCTCCTGTGGAGCCGGCTGGAGCTGCCTCATGTCCTCTCCGCGACGGGCCTGCATTGGTCCTGGCAGCCCAATGCGCCTGATATGTCCATCGTCGAGCACCCTGGCTCATCATCTATGCTGAACCGTCTGAGCTTGATTTGAAATTTCAGGAGATAAGAATGGTAGAACGGAGTTACCACCGGGTAATAGAACTGGCCTGACGTCATGAACGGCGCTAGTGGAGTGCAATGCCTCCATCACGGCGATCAGAGTCCCCAATCAAGCCCACGATAGCTACCAAGATGCTTGTAGTATCACTCCCCATGAAATCTTCGAGCGGGTCTCGCTGATTCTCGGATATGTACCCTGGTCGCGGCAATGGGCGCACCCTGATCCGAGGTCGGGATAATCGTTGGCACACGAGGCTCCGCCTCATCACGACGACGAGAAGGTGATTTCGCGGGCCGGTTTCAGAGATGCTGAGACTCCCATCTGATGTGGCGGAAACTTCTCGAGTGGTCGGCCTCCTGGGACTCCGTGGTACTGGGCTGGCGGGCAAATCCGGGTCCATCCAGACCGTACTCTAACCGGAGGCCTTCAGTGACCGCCGGGACTCGAGTCGTGTCGGGCTCGATCCCAGCCGAACTTAGTTCTGCTTCCCTCCCCGCCAGGCTGGAATCAATCATGCTTCTGAGGCGATTCCAACACCTGGTACAATCCATATACCCGAGGCCCGAGGCAGACCTCCACCTCTCGCGCAACATGGTCGTAGTCGTGAAAAGAACACAGGGCGAGCTCAACCGACCGATGCCACTGCAGCATGCCAGCTTGCCAAAAGATGACACTGGTGTTAGCACTGCAAGTGAAGCTGACTGGCACTGATGGGGAACACCGCAGCGTGAATGGTGACTAGACTACAGACTGACGCAGGGGAGGCTGGGCCGATGGTAGCTTCGCCCGTGACGGTGGGAGTGGCCTGGCCAGGCTCGACGACAAGACATGTGCCAGGGGGAGTCGTGGCATGGCCGCGGGTGGCTCGAGACAACTGTGCACCACCAAGCTCGAGGCGTGCCAGGAACCACCCAAAAAGCTCACTGCACTGTGGCCGAAATCCGCAAAGAGGCTAGGTGGCGCTGTAACTACAGTGGCTCAGTATGGCAACCGAGGGAGGAGATGAAGAATGAAAAGCCCCTCCTCCATTTTATAAGTCACAGCCAATTGCTCGCGAGCGAAGAAGCAGCGTAAATCGCTTCGTCAGAGAACACCTCAACATTAAAATTTAACAAAAATTAAAATAAAATTATCATTTTTAAAATATATTTAAATTTTAATATAAAAATATAATATTAAACAAAGTTACTTAAAAGTGGAAAGCTACTAAATCTGAACTTACTAAAAATAGCCAAAATTATTGAAATCGACCAAATTAAAATAAAACAAAATTATCGAGTCAAGCACTTGGTTTCAGAGAACACCAAACCAAATTTCAAATTCACTGATTACTCATGGAGGGTCGAAGAGGAGAAGCTCCTCAACCCTGCAAGAGTTAGTCAAAAAGTGTTGTTCTTTGATGTTCAATTTCCCATGGTTGCTTTTCTTTCCACTGGTTGATTCTGAACTGAGCAATTGCCCTGCAGTGGCTACTGATGGCAATACCAAAACATCTACTGCACTCCGTCATGTTTCGCAATTCCTCGATTATCTGGGGCCTTCCCATTCCGCCCAATCAACAAACTTCATCATTTCCTTCCATTTCACCCTTCCAACATTTGCCAGGACTAAATGAAAGATATTCGCCCAATGTCATGCTGCGTGAGCTGCATGACTCCATTTAAATTGATGATTAATAGGCAGTACGGTAATGTCTTCCAAGATGATTGGCACATGATCGGGCTCATTTGCTATCGCTCTGTCAAGCATTACAAAGTCTACCGGATAGTAGAATCGTATCTACCTTAACCAACACATCCTCAACTATCCTTGTGATCTTCACTGATCGACGCACAACGATGTGAGTGATGTTGGTAGGTTTAAGCTCTCCCAAACCTAACTGCTTATACATTGAGTATGGCAGTAGGTTCACACTAGCCCCCAAATTGAGCAATGCCTTATCTATGCAAGTCCCTCCACCGTCGGATCGAAATCTAGATCCTGATCCTTGTATTTGACTGGGGTCTCGCTGATTATGGCACTAACTTGCCTTGCTAGAAGGCTTTCTTCTCAATGCCCAACCTCTTTTGATTGTACAGAGATCCTTCAAAAACTTTGCATAGGCAAGGGACTGTTTGACATAAACCAAAGGGTTATGTTCACCTTCACCTCTCAGACTTCAGATGCTCGTCTGATGCTTTTTCTCGCTTTAGTGCTCCGGGGAAATGGAGGTGGTACGCAAAGGCTTCAATGGGAAGGTCCTCCTTCGCAAAATTTGTTCGCCCAATTCTCTCCTTTTGGTTTCTTAACCGGCTCTGGGCACGTCGATCAACCTCTTCCACCTCAGAGTGATTATAGCCTCAACCTCATCCATTCCCGACCGGCCGATTAACCTTATCTCACGCACTCCTTTCTGATTTGGCAAAGCATTTGGGAAGGGAACCTTCCTCTCTCCCCAGAACTCCAATATTGTTGATCTTTGGGGACAAATACCGCAAGTCATCATTTTGATTAAGACTGTCCCCGCTCATCTATTCTCTCGTTCAAGGTGCTCTTCATAAACATCAACTTTTCGCGCTTAATCAGTGTATTGATCTCCTTCGCTCTTCCACAAAGCTGCCTACCACCTTGCTCAAATTCAAGAGACGCTTGTTCAACCGGAGAAGGGATGATGGGCGGTCGTGGTTGAGATTTAGGACAAACTGTGCTCGCACCGGGCATACAAAGTGTGGGGGATTAGGTTTCCCAGATAAAGTTGGGTAGATTCTCTAATCGAATTCAGAGGGTGGCCACCATACAATAGGTTGTGGTGGTTTGCTTCGACCTACCAGACGGTATTCACATCAAATCCTTCAACGGCGCCATAGGATAACGTTTCTTCGTGGTAAAGTGATTGGTGCACTGCATGGATCGCCTGCGCTGATTTTCGCCACCGTCGCACTTCATGGAGCCGCTTGCCTCTAGCTCCTCCACCTTCCTAGCTAAGGTTGGAAATTTGGCCATTTCCATATCCTCCTAAAGTGAATAAATACTCCCTAGGTCAGCTGAGGGCTTCTCCCGCTCCACTTCCTGCTTGCCTATCCCAACCCTTGTGAAGTTTCAGCCACATAACTCAAGAAATCCATGGTCTCATCCGGGGTTTTTGCCTCGTAAAATCACCACACATTTTGCTTCTAGCAATTGCTTCATGGTAGGGATATACCATTATAGAAATGATCTCACTAACATCCGTGCATCGGTAACCCATGATGTGGACAAGCATTGATGGTATCCATGAATCTTTCCCAACACTGATAAAACTTTCATTGTCATAAAATAGTAGTGTAGATTCGCCTTCAACCGTTGGTCTCGTAGCACTAAAGAATTTCTTCAAAAAAAAAAAAATTCAGCTTGAAGATCGCCCACTTCTAATCGTTTCTACCACGGATGTTGAGCCAAATTCGCCTCACCTCGAGGGTCAATGGAAATGCTCTTTAACTTCACAGATCCACGCTCATCATACCTTCCTTAAAGGTTATGCAAACTTCCTAAAATCCCTTAGATGAGTGTATGGATTTTCATTTTCCATACCATGAAATGCGGGATAGGGCACCAACAGTGGTCTCACCGCCACATCTTCAAATAGGAGGTATAGATGGGGTGAAGGAGCACTAACTCTAGAGGGTGTATATAGATCCCTCATCGATCCGTAAGTCAAGCTTCATTCATGGGAGGTGTTTATTGACTTTGTTGTTCCTTAGGTGAGATCCATTCGTCATCAGGCACATCGATTTTCTCACAAATTGCTCAAATGGTACCTACTCCTTTGCAGTGCTCCACTGATATCATCCCTCATTCTGCCGCATAAACACCTGTTACAATAAAATTAGAGCACAACAAAGAACAAAAGCAACTTGCCCAATGGTCAAGTTAGTTAAAACAAAAACTCGATCAGAATAAAAACAAACAAAGGTAGTGGATCAAGAAAGTAGAAAACTCATAGCTACAACAACTGAAATTCAAAAAGGGTCTAAAAGGTCACCTACACTTGTAATGAGGATTACACATCTCAACTCATCATACGTAGTTCGCACCATCCTCGCAATCTGCACTTACTTGATTCATGCCACTGTAGGGTGATTTAAGAACAATACTCAGGACTTTAGTTCTCCCACGCCGTAGTCAAGCTACGCGTGATAATGGGTCTGTGGTCGAACATTTTGACAGGTTTTCATCCGCATGAATGACTTGCATAGTTTGAAAATGGGTGAGGCTTTGGTTCGGGATTGCGATTTGTTTCAAAACAAGGGGAGTTGCTGTTATCGACTAATCGTAATGGCTTAAAGTTATGTGAAATGGTAACCAAGGTTTAGGTCACTAGCTTGATAACATGCCGGCTAACAAGTGTCTCCTGTCATATCCTCGCATTATGGCAACATATAAATCAAAGCCATAATCGGATCTTTGTTTAACTATAAAACCAACCCTTAGAACCACTTCCTGCTTGAGTCAAACAGGTAATATGCATTTACAAATTCCCTTTAATTTAAAACCCTAGCACTCAACCTCTATTTCAAGTGGGCTCGTAAGGCTATCTAAAGAATACGTTGGCATCTACCAATAAGTATGACCGATCCCAAAGCATGGCAAGTATCGACTGTGCCAATGACATTAAATGGCATTAAACCCTAGATTGTAGTCGGGAACCATAAATGCAAGACCTATAGCATTCAAACATAGAGATGACTCCAGCCAGCCCCAAAACCAAGCTGTAGCAACCCTCCTCTTCACAGGAGGCTTAGTTGCCATCCCTTGAGTTGTCATCCCCAAGGGTGTTCAAGTGGCTGAGAAAATGAAAGAAAGAAGAGAGAGAAGAGAGAAAATGAAAACCCTAAATGAAAGCTGCGGGAATTTTAGATAAATGAAAAGCCGTCGCCAAAATTCCCTTCGTACAAAATTACGGGGTTTATATAGTCCAATCTAAAAGTGAAAATACAAGAATGCCTTAAAATATCAAGCTACAAAAGGGACAAGGTGGTAATACACCAAAAACGAGTCAAGCCAGTACTAATTACACAAAATCAATGTATACCATTGCTTATGTGTGGAGACACTCATTAGCCTAGTTTAAATTTTAGCTGCTTAGCTAAATTCTACAAAGATAGCGAACTGAGAAATTTCGCTATCATCAAGGAATTCGCTATTAGCTAAATTTCACAAATAGCTTAAAAATGAGGTGAGATAGCGAAATTACAATTTTGAGTAATTGGATTTTGCTAGTGTTTAAATTCTCGCTAGCCTAGAGAAATTTCCCAATTTCGCTAGGATTGCGAATTTTCGCTATGGTTGCGAAATTTTCGCAATCCCAAATAAATTCAAGAATCATAGGAAATTTCCCCAAGGCCTGCTTTGCTTCAATGCACTCATACTTCACAGATCCCTTTTCATCACTTTGCCTTTCATTTCTTCCTTGAATTTACATTTTCATGGTCGGTAATAGTTTCAATCTTTCATGATTCAGCACATATCTCGATATCGAACTCGAACTTAGTGGGCCAAGGCATGCAAAACCCGCAAAATAACCACAAAAATAACCTCGCAATGGCATAAGTATACTAAGTGGACCTCGAACACCTCAATCAAGCTGATTGATATTGATTAGCGCAAGAAAAGTACTCAAACTTATCTCACAGGGGGCCTAAAATAGCACTTTGGGCACACCAGAACTTTGATCCATCTTTTTGCACACCCATATTGAACAATTTGTTGATCTCTTCTCTTCTGAAATCTATCCACTGTCCTTTGACATACACTCTTTTTCCTTCTCTTTCTACCATATTCGCAAAAAATTCCCTTACCAAAGAGGCACATCCGTGTTCTTGTGTTCCCGCTCAGATCGCTTATTCTCTTCTCCACCATTTCAGCAAAAGGGGAGATAATATTCTTAAATCCTCTTTCCGCAATGAAGCCCCTGTTTTTCAAACTTCCTTCCATTAGAGCCACTACACTCTCTGAAACAAAGTTCTCTACTCTGTTTTTCCTCTGTTCTTCGCCAGATTCATCATCTCATATTTTTCTTTTTCTTGGTTCATCCACTATCTGATTATTCTCTTCGTTGTCTTCATCATTTCCTCAACTTGCCTAGTTGTTGCTCCAAAACCTGCTTCCGTTTGATTCTCCAAAGCCAGCTGTACTCTTCCCATGACTTCGTGGAGGCTTGAATAAGGATTTGCAGGATCAAACATGGTAATGTTGTGGTTTCAACTTTAGTGGTTTTTGTGGGAGGAGACAGAGAGACTGAGTGTAGAACCCGAGACTAAGGAGTTTATGAGAAAGGTGGCTATTCAATTTTCAAAAAATTTCCATTTATAAGCCAATCATTTTATCATGGCGCTAGCATTAAATGTCGCTACAATTACTACCCTCGTGCTTGTACGCCTTTAATTCTCTCTATCGCGACATAAAGAGTTTCCATCGCGATTAGTAGATTCAACATTCTTCAGACAGAGCCCATCACATGCCTTGTGTGTGGGATACGCCAGTAGAGTATGTTGCAACATTTCTTTCATGGCAATTTGAATTTATGTCGCAACAGTACGTATTTATGTCATGATGTAATGTGATGGCGTTGCGTACATAAATTTCTTTTTTAAATTTGCTTCCTATCTAATCAAGCTGCGATTACGTAAAAGCATAAGGCGACACTTAACTAAGTTTTCTGAAATTACATCTTTCTCATGTTTCTCTCATAATACATTTAAAACAATCTATATCCACTCATACTCAGTTCTTAATTCAATCTGCCATGCCCAGATATTCAAAATATGTTTTTATTCAAGCAACATAACATTTCCAAAACATTAAGATATGCATTATCCTTAAAGACAGTGTGAATCGAATTACTCCCTTGTAGTCATTCAAAGATATTTTCTTTGGGAACTATTTGCTTTTAAAATGGTTCTTCTTTGAATTTCTTCTCCTTCATTTTCCCGAAAATCAAAAAACAACTAAAAATAAAACTACTAATAGATTGTCGAAACATCAAATACTCAAAATTCTATCGAATAAGCTCTGACTAAACAAACAAAATGAAATTCCCATTGTCGCTCCAAGAAGTCGCTAGTTTAATGTCCCTAGCTAGACATTTGTTGTAATTTGTCTTCTCTTAAGCATTCTTCTTCTTGCTCCTCTAGTCTGAGCTTTTCTTCATTGGTTTAGTCTCCAAGCATGCTTCTTTGCCTTACATTTGTCATTTCCTGCATTTCATCACGCTCTCATTACAAGCTGTGAGATCTTTAGATTAACATCAAGACACTGGAAATGTATTTATGAATCAAGCTTTGTGTTAGGGCCACCGCCCCATTTTAGTCTCCAAGTTTCTCAATGTAGCATTGATATTTGTTTGGAACACGGTTGTATTAGCTTGAAATTCAAGTTCAAGAAACTTTTTCTCATGCACATTCCTGGATCCCTTGTTTTCATGAATTACAAAGACTCGATCTTCAAAGGTTTGATTTCTTTTCTACCCTTTGATACTCTCCTCTATTGTCCCTATGTTGGCCGGTGTCATGGTTACGCCGCCGCTGGAACCCAGTGGTGAGTATAAGCCCGATGGTGGCCTCTGGCCTTATCTAGTGCCTTACAGGCTTCACCATATGAAAAGCCTCTCGTGGTTCCTCGCATTTCAGCAAGTAGGCCGCAAGTCAGGGTTTAGGCTTCTGAAGTGGTAACTTCTCTCATTCATATACTTTGTTTCTCAACTTGGTAGGCTCTTCTTCCTCATAATTTCTCAAAGAATATTCCTTCCTTCTCACTACTCACTTCGTAGTATGCATCCTTTTGATGAGCTTAAAAGTCATCTATTTTTAGTCCATTTTTATGATTGATTTTTATATAAAAGATCATTAATATGCAGGTGAAGAGCTGGAATAATCTCACCTAATCTCGTCGTGGGCAAATAGAAATTGAAAAGAAAGCAAGAAATGCGTAAAAAAGGTAAGGTGGTTGTGCAATACTGATATAATACCGCGTGAAGTCGCAGCAAGAGAAGCAAAAAGGATTAAAAGAATTTGATGTCGGGAAGCTGACGACAATCAAAATGCATCGTTACACTACAAAGGCCCAAATGCACCAAGCATAATGAAGACAAGCGAGCCGGGCGTGAAAGGAGTTCAAGGTCAAACAACCGTAAATTGATGAAGAAGTTAAGAAATGATGTCGCGACATCATTCGTAGGTCGCCGGCGCACTTAACTCAAGATGCTGATATGATGTCGCGACACCAAAAAGAAGTCGCGACAGGAGCTAAAATATTGACTGAACATTTAGGTCGCAACATCGCTTCAAAGTTAGAAGTAGTCGCTACCAAGATCGGGCAGAATGGGGCCGCGACATCGCCAGGCGAACACGCCAGAACATCGTGATGCACATTAAGAAGGTCGCGACAAGATCAAGCTGTCGCGACATCAACTACTTAGAAGGGAAGTCGCGACATCATTCAATGGTCGCGACAACATTGGTAAGAGAAGAAGGTCGCGACAACACCGTGTCACCGCGACATCATTGGGGTAAAGATCGAGGTCGCGCGACAACATCCAGAGGTCGCGACAGCCACTACAGAGAGGAAGAAGGCGCGACAACATCCACTTGTCGCGACATCAAATGCACACAGTTAAGGTCGCGACGCCCTGTCAGTCGCGGACATCGCCACACCAAGACACGCTGCCGATCAAACAAAGACTGCGGACATGACTAAAGACAATGAGGTCGCGACAAGAATCGGGATGTCGCGACATCAACAACCAACCGGGCCATTTTAAATCGCAGCCCAAAAAGAAGTGCATCGTAAATTAGGCCCAACTTCGTAACCCCATAACACGGTCGCTACTAAACGTAAACGCACTTCGCAAATCCTGAAAGAGACTGGAGGCCAAGGCCTCATTTTTTTCTTTTCTTTTCTTTTCTTTTCTTTTGATTTTTTCGTTTTTTTTCTTTTCCATTTTAGTTTATATTAGAATAGTTTGTATTTCGTTCTAATTTGGATTTGGAATCTAGCCGTAAAGGATTTAGCCGCATGTGCATTTATATTTCTTGTACTACTGGCTCTGGTTGTTTGAATTCCACAAATTTTGGATTTCGAACACCCGCCCGATTTACGTGGTTTACTTGATCACAAGCCAATGTACGGCAATCTGCACTTAAGCCCAACTTCCATCAATTGACATTATCGTTTAAATAATCTTTCCCGCAGATTTTATTCATTATAACTCGAACTCGTGATGTTAACCGACTACCGGGTTTTGCTTCAGATCTTGGAATTGATCCCACTCGCTCAGACTCCATAACGAGGTCATAGCATAGCCGATTTCCGTGGAGGCCCTCCTCAGCGACACGCAGAAGGCATTCCCGAGAGTAAGAAACAATTTCGAAGGTATTCAACCCGATATTGTCGATCTAATGCGCCTCAGATATTTAAATCAATACATCCTTCTCACGAAATCGAGAAATGAGTCAGAGCGAGTTATAAATCCCAAGTATACGAGAGTCACCCTCAATTCGAATAGCTGAATTCGATCCCGTGTGCCAAGAAGGATCTAATCAAGGAAAGAGTAAGTCATTCTAATTTTGAGGATGAGGAACCAAGATAGTGCAAACCTAGGCACACTAAATTGAAGGAGTTCAGTCCTGTACCCATGTTTCTTGGGGTATGAAGTATCGAGAAAGAAAAATACCTGCAACGCTTCTAGATTTAGTGAAGATCTCACCTGTGTTCGAGAGAAACAAAGAAGGTGAGATGATGAACCGTGTGGTTTGGAAGAGATCCACCACACTTTATTAACTCGGACTAGTTTTTTTAAAGATCTGTAGTTCAAAACAAAAGCTACAAGACAGATCAGAGGAATCGATTCTTCACACAAATGATTATTCAAATTTTTCCTTCGTAGATAACTCAAATCTAAATTGGTTATTTTGAAATTTCAATCTTCAATCATTTGCTATTCAATCATTTTTCTTTACATCATTATTTTCAAGCTTTCAGCAAAATCTCATTATCGTGAATCTCGGGCCCAAATAGTAATGGAGCTTTAAGTAGTCAGTAAATGATCAAAATTCCCGAGATCTCTCGTGGATCGAGACTGGACTTAAATCCATTTTATTACTTGTCGACCAGGCACTTGCACTGGATCAAAAACCACAAAATGGTTTTCTATTACAAAATATCTTTTAATCAACACTGATGGTTAAAGAAACTCACATTCAAGTTTAAAGGTTTATCTATCGAGGATTACAATAGTCCTGATAATAAGTCTTAAATTTGAATAGGTGTTTTGATCCATAACAAATTATCGATGTTGTCTTAACAAGTTTTATGGCATTATTGCCGGGGATTAGTTAATAGTCCTTGGGTGATAACGTCAGAAATTTGTATACATCATATGGTCCAGTCAACACCTTTTCTCATCACATCAAATTGTTCATTACATCAAGCTGGGCTTCTGCATGGTCGTAGTTCTATCCAATCCAATCGTATTAATTTCCCCTTATCCCGCCGCTCCTCGAAGGTTCGGGGAGGATTCAGAGTTGCATTTAAAGGTCTTCAAAAACTTTCTCGCTCCTCTCGCACTTCTTCTTTTAAAACCTCCACAATAGGATTTCATCAATTATACCTTCGAGGTAAGCAATTCATGGTATCAGAGAAAATGTCCATCTAAGTTGTTAGGATCTATCCCATGATGTGTGGGCACCTCTTAAAGAGGTCTCTTGAACCTCTCCCATGCAGTGTAGAGACTCTCATCCTCCCCTTGCTTAAACACAATGATTTCTCCTCTTCTCTCAGCTGTGAGAGCTGGAGGGAAAAATTTGCTTATGAATGCCTCCACCAGTTCTTCCCAAGTATTCACTGATCCAATTGGTAGTGAGTCAAACCATGCGGTTGCCATGTCTCTCAATGAGAATGGGAAGAGTTGAAGCTTGATTACATTTGGTCTAACTCCATTCAGTTTCACAATGTTTGTCATCCTCATAAATCTCCCCAAATGCTCATTTGGATCTTTCGAAGGCGGCGTGAACCGGTGTCAGCGCACTATTGTAATCAAAGTCAGTTTCACCAAAGTTGTTTACTTCAATAGGGGTCAGTTTCACACAGAAAGATATTCTTCTTCGGGATGACGGGCCTCCAAAATCTCTCTATCAGAGCCAGCCTCCGTGGTATCTCTCGCTTCTTCTTCTCTTCTAGAATAGTCTCAATCTTTCTATTTGATTAGTCATACTTTTTTATCTTCAAGACTGTAGCTTTTTCTCATATTTTTTGCTGTTCTTAATTTTTGTATCTACAGGCAAAGTAGCTCTACTCGATTTTCGTGGCATTTAATACCTTTATGAAAATGGAAACACACTGAGATCAAAGAGAGTCAGTGGTAACAAAAATTTATATATCTATTAAGCTTCCAAAGAGAGTCAGTTCTACTCCTTCCTGACCACTTCCTTCATCACTGGATTCAGTCTCCTTTGATGTTCTACAGATGGCTTTGAAGTTTCTTCTAAAGAGACTTTGTGCATGCAAATCAAGACCGACACCCTTCAATTCTTCAATGGACCAAGCTTATGACTTTATGCTTCTTTAAGATTTGCAAGAACCTCTCGTTCCTCATCACTAAGTCTAGCGTAGATAATCACTAGTCTTCTTCGCGGATTCTAAGTAAGCATACTTCAAATGACTACAATTCTTTCAACACTAAACTCTCTTCACTGTTTCGATGGATTTTTGTCATTTCGCTTTTGGTCAGCTCAACACAGCTTCTATGTAATGAAAACTGCCAGATGGACAATCGTAGAGTAGTCATCTTCAATATACTCGAATTCATCTCTTTAATATAAAAATTCCGAGCATTACAATCATTAGAACATCTGTCAGAGGTATAGACATCATCAATTACAAGGTAATTTTCTCCGTTTATCTTATGTCTTCATGCTTTTGATCAAGTTGAAAGGGAAGAACTTCCTCTCTCCAACCTCAAGGTGAGAACTCCAGATGTCGACGTATGTACCCAAGATAGGAATGGTCTCCCAAAGAGCAGGGGTACTTGTGAATCTTCTTCCATGTCCGTGAATGATGAAGTCTACCTGAAAACAACTTCCCAACAAAGGATCAAAGACATCTTCCAAGACTCCTTCAGTTTCACCCATCGATCCGTCCCGCCATTCAAGAGTAGTCAAAGGGCGGGAATAACTCCCCAAACTTAATCAAGCTGGGCAAATGTAAGAGGCATCAAGTTTATACTAGCTCCCGAGTCACAAAGAGCTTTCGAATTCAACTCTAATGATGCAAGGAATTGTAAAGCCCCTCGGGTCCTTCATCTTTTCCTACAATTCTTTCTTTATCACAAAGACTGCAAAGCCGGGCAAAGTGAGATTCACGATCCCTTCTTCTACTATCTTTCTTTTCTTACTCTCGCATGTCCTTCAAAGAATTTTGCATAGAGTGCATCCGAAATACCACTTCGTAAAGGGCATACCGATCTCTAGCTTCGAAAGGTTTTCAAAAACCCTGCAAACTCGCTTCCTCTATCTCGATTTCACAGCTTCAGGAAATGGGACCAAGCTCCAGAGCCTTTGACATATCCCTTCGTCCACTCCTTCTTCTTTTTCTAGTGCTTCTTCCTTTTCTCGGGTTTTCTTCTTTGTCGCCATTTTTTCTTTCATCTTTTCTAACTCCTTCCCATTCTGCAGCCCAGCACCACATGTCCTTGGATTCTTCTTTGTGTCACTGAAGGTATCTTTCTCCAAGCTACAGGTTAGGCCACCACTCTACTGCGGTCTCCGTGTTCTTCAGGATGCATTGCAGGTACTCAGTACTCAGAATTGGTGGCGCTTGGCTTCCAACTCTCGCAAACCTTTTGTTCATGGAGGTTCAACAGCTTCTTATTATCCCCTATGAAATGCAAAGATTCGTTCTTCAAAAGATCAGCCCTCCGACTCGATATTCATTTATGTGTTCATTTCTCACACCGAGGCCGGAACTCGTGGTCGTTTGATAACCCCCGCTGAGGGTTCCGTCCATGCCTCAGCCTTGTGTGAAGCCCCTCCACCATATGAGAAGTTCTCATGGTTCCTCGTTGTCAAGTGTGATACTGTGCCAGCAGGGGCAGGTCAGTTCAAATGCAAGTTCTCGCTCACCCAGATACTTTAACCTCTTCAAAGATTGATAGAATTGTTCTTCAAAGAGCCTCTTCAGCACTTCCCTTCAATAACTCTCTTTCAACTGCTCCTATCTCATGGGCAGCAGTGTGTCTTCCTTTCGCTTGTCCACCTCTGGTGGCTAATGGCATCCAATCCTGCCTATGGTCGTCATCTGTCACTTCCACGATCCTTCTCTGTCAGTTTCCTCTTGAAAACTTAGAAGGAGTTTCATATTGCATTAGCCAAAGTCTTCAATCGCCTCTTGCTCTCTTCAAAGACTTTTTCGCTTGAATGCTCCACAACATGAAGCATCAATGATCCCTTTGATATCATTCATGGCATGATATACAATGTCCATCCGGTCTTCGATCTATCCCATGATCGACATCTTCTCAAGAACTGCTTTAATCTTTCCCAAGCTACATACAGCTTTCATCTTCCCCTCAATAAACATAATGATTTCCCTCCTTCTCCGAGGTGAGGGTCGGGGAAAGAATCTACCAAGTAGCCTCTCAATAACTCTCCCAAGTATCAATGAGCCATATGGTAAAGATTCATACCATGTAAATGGGCCGATCTCTCAGAGAATGGGAATACATGTGCTGATGACTTCGGTCTCACCCCATTCAACTTCATCAGAGCAAATTTTATCCCGAGAAATTTTCCAGTGCTCGTTGTCCTCTGGGATGACCAAGAACCGATGTCGACCATTGTAATTGCCGGTTTAAGTTCAAAATTGCTCAGATCTATAGTCACGCTTGATCGCAGAAAGACTCATCTGAATATTAGGCTTCCCAAGTCCTCCTATAGCATCGCTTGATCGAGGCCTTCAGCTACTTCTCTATGTGCTTTCATTCCATCTTTCTTTCATCCGCCATGGTTGAGTTTTCTCGCCTTATCTCTTCTCTCAAGCTTCTGAGTGTTCTCTCTAATTCTGTGTCCGCTGGAATCAGATCAGTGTTCTGTTTCCTATGCATTAAAATTTTGTCCCTGAAATCAAAACACACTTACATTAATAGGATGAGTCTGGTCAACAAATATTTTCAATATGGCTCATAGCGTTAGTGGCTAAAAATAACCATCGCTTGAAAAGCTATTTCTTTGTTCTTTTCTTCAAAATGTCCAAATTAGCATTTCTTCTTTCGTCAATATCGATTTACTAAATTCTTCAATCCCCTAAATCCGCACTACAAAAACTTGCTATTGACTGGATCAGAGTATGTACACAAAGTGTATAAATACAATTACCAAAAAAGATTATTATCTAATCCTCGCAACGCGCCATAAACTTGTCGGGACCGGATCGTAGTATGTTACACAAGTGTATGACACTATTAATAAAGGACTATTGCCTAATCCCTAAGAACGACGCCCATAAAACTTGTTGACTGGATCAGAGTATGTACACAAGTGTATAAAACAATTACCAAAAGATTATTATCTAATCCTAAGAACGGCGCCATAAAACTTGTCGGGATCGACCATGTGATGTACACCAAATTTACGACATTATCACCGAAGGACTATTATCTAATCTCTCGCAAATAAACCATTAAATTTGGAGTGTGAGTTTTTAAGTATACTTGATTAAAAGATATTTTTGTAAGAGTAAACCATTTTCGTAGTGGTTTTGATCCAAGATACTACAAGTGCAATGTGCCGATAAGTAATAAAATGGATTTAAGTCTCGCATATCGATCCTACTGTGGATCTCAAGAATTTTGCAAATCAACTACCCCAACTACTTTCTAGTTTTTCTCCATACTATTCGATCGACAATACGATAATGAGATTTTGCTTTGAAAGCTTGAAATGAATGTGATGTAAAGAAATGAATAAACAATAAATGAATCTGAATATCAAATATCAAAATAACAACTTTAGTCAATCTACAATTCCTGCATCGCATCTTCTTGCTCGAACTACGTATCTTAAATCTAAATTAAGGATTTAATATAGTGTGACCGGATCTCTCCATACCACACGCTTCATCATCTCACCTTAACTGCTTCCTCGAACACAGGTGAAATAACTACTTGTAAAACTAGTCATTTCGTTCGGGTATTTTTCTTTCAATACTCTACCCACAACATGGACCGCATACCCGAGCTCCTTCAAGTTAGCTGTCGAGGTTGCACTATATCAAGTTCCTCACTCCTCAAAATTAGAATAGCTTACTCTTTCCTGATTAGATCCGCTAACACGGATCTAATTCACTATCTCGACCGAGGTGAATTTCTTTGCCTACTTAAATTTATAACTCACTCAACTCATCTCTACATAAGCGAAGAGGATGTATTGATTTAAATATACAGAGCGCATTAGATCAAGAATATCAGTTCGGGAATACCTTTCCCGAAATTGTTTCTACTCAGAATGCTCTCTCGTGTCGCCCAGAGGGCCTCGAAATTAGAGTTGAACAACCTCGTTATGGGTACAAGAGACCGAATTGATCAATTCCAAAACACGAACCAACAAGTCGATGACATCCGTTCAGCTATTATGAATGAAATATCGCGAAAGATTATTTCGACAATAACGCTAATTCAATGGAAGCCGGGTTTCTAAATTACCGATTATACCATACAATGGCTTCACGATCAAGAAAAACCACTAAATCTAAATCGGGTGTTCGAAATCCTGCACTCACCGAATTCAAATAACAGACAAGAATTTTAAGAAATATACATCTACATTCAAATTTCTAATCTCACAAATTAACGTTCAAATCCAAATTAGAACGAAATACAAACTAATCTAATCTAAAATAAAATGAAAAAAAGAAAACAAAAGAAAGAAAAAGAAAAGAAAAGAAAATAAAAATACGTGAGCCTTCAAGAACCCGCATCTCTCGGCAAGTCGCCAAGAGCCGCTTTCTTCTATAAAGAAATTGCATTTATAGGGTTCAAGTCACCCTAATTTCGATGCACCTCATCAGGATTTCAAGTTAATCGCCCAAGACATACCGCCGCTACATCGAGTCCTTGTCGCCACCTTCGTTGTCTCGCTTTTGTCAGCAGGCTCGCTCGTCAGCGATACGTCTTCGTGGAGCCGATATCGCTGAGCACAAGGACGTCGCATCTTAATCAGCATTTGATGTCACACAAGTGGATGTTGTCACAATTCTTTCTCTCCTCGAAGGGTCGGCCGTGACCTCTGACGTCGCCGACTTCTCTTCTTCTTACCGTCGTTATCGCTACGACCGAATGATGTCGCACTCTTCCGTAGTCGAGCGTCGCTGATTTCCGCTTGATGTTGTTCCGACCTTCCTCGTCTTGCATTGATGTCGCCGACATCCAGTGTCATCGCTTTACCTCTTTCTTCACTATCATCACCAGGCCGCGACCGAATGATGTCACGACCGCTCGAGTCGAGATGTCACGCGATTTCTTTCTCCTCGAGTCGATGTCACTGACCGCTTCCGGTCTGCTGTTGATGTCACTACCGCATCCGCATGCTCGATTCTGATGTCTCTTCTTCTTCACCCCGATTGCTCGACCTTGAGCTCTTCTCATCCCAAATTTCATTTTGTTTCACTGCTTCCATTCGACCTGAGTTACTGCCAGAACCCTGAATATGCATTTTTATTTGTCGGCGTCACCAAGACAGTCCTTTCATCCTGCTACGCTTCTTTCCTCGCTCAAATCGCCCGCCTAATTATATCATTAACGCTTATCCACCTTCTCGCTTCTTTCTTCTCGTATTTTTCGTTTCTTTCAATTTCGCCGTACGTTAGACAGTGAAGGTTCATCTTCCCGCATATTAATCGCCTTTTATATGTCAAATCAGAAAAAATGGACTGAAAATAGATGACTTTAGGCTCATCAACCGCAATCAATCAAGAAATGATTTCCACTTTTGTTCTGAGTTCATCGAATTCAAACAAGAATCGTGAAAGAATTTCACATTTAATTTCAACTTCAAAATTCTTAACAAACATCGCTTCGTATCCAAGAACTAATAAAAACCTACGCTAACTCTAATCTACAAAAGAAAGAAAATAAAATAAAAAAAATAAAAGAAAAGAAAATATAATACAATAAATAGTCCCCGCCTCCCCAGTACTCCGGGTTCGCTCAATGCCGATCGACTACCTCGCTTCTACTACCGCTTCTATTTATAGAGTTCTAAAAGTTCGGGGTCCTAATCAATGCTTTTTTATGAATCCCCTAAATTTGCAGCCCAAATGTCTTCTCACGCGACCAAAGTTATGTGTCGCGATTGCAGTTTCGAATTTGTCAGCAAGTTTCTATTGCAATAAGCAATGTATGTCGCTGCACTGCTTCCTATGGTTCGATTTCACAGATGTTTTCGGTCCGACAGCTGATATCGAAATGCTTCCAAATCAGGTCGACCCAAATTTTCTCGACGGACAAAGATTGCTCGGTTCTCAAGGTAACAATGTTTCTCATATCGGCCATTATCTCTTTGTCGTGACCTTAAATTTACCGCTGGCATACTTTGTCACTCGAGCTTGATTCCCGCTGCAGCCTCATTTCATGTCGCGACCAACTTTTGTGTCAGATGTTTTTCATGTCACGAGCCTAATATGTTATGTCGCTGGCATACTTTTCTACATGCAAAGATATTTTCCCGTCAGACCTAGTTTTTCCGGGCTCGATAACTTTTCGCCTCAGCCCGTCAGAAATGCGGACCTAGATTTTCTCACGCGACAAAAACTCTTTGTTCAAATTTACTCAGGTCAGTTTGAACCCACTTTGTTGCGTCACGACTTCTTTGTATTTGTGTTTGAAATCTCTTTCGTGACTTGTGAAGTCAGTGGTCGCGACTCATTTCCGCTCACCTTTTATATCCGTCGTGACATGAAAATCCATGTCGCGATAGAAGTCTATCTCCTCACCATCTAAGTATGTCACAACATGGGTTTCTTTTGTCGCAACTAAGGCAGTTCAACAAGTAAGCATCTCATGTCACGACCTAGATTTTCTTATCGCAATAGAAACTTCTTCCTTCAGTGTCTTTTCTGTCTCAACAAACTTTTCCATGTTGCAGAAGTTAGTGTCGTGATAGAAGAGGGTTCTGTCGCGATAGGCATTCCCGCCTCTCGGGCCCAGCATTATGTCGCAACACAACCATTTTGCTCCCAAATACCTGCATACATTTTTCCCATCTTCATATGACTTAGTCGTCTGGTCAGCGACCTAGTCAATTGTCAACAATCGATGATGGTTGCGACACAAGAATTTGTTTGTTGCGACTTGGCTTTTGGTGGATTGTTTGGTTTGCTGCGACACAATAAATTTCAATTCGACATAGAATCACTGCACTATTGCTTTCTTTCATTGAATTTTCTTTCTTTGAATTAACTTACAAACACAGTTTGGTAATATTCCATAATGGCATTAAAATAGCAGCTCCAAAATACTAAAAACAAGCTTTGTACCGGACTAAAAATAGATGAGTTTAAGACTCATCAACCTTTGAGACAATTTGTATTATAAATGTTATGCTTCCCACATCGTAAGCACCTCTCTCACAATCTACAAACTCCAATGATCGCCTATTGAAATATGGGCACTGGAGTTTTCCCCATTCCCACTACACTTCTACTAGTAATTTAGGCATTTCATCAGATTTCCTTTGTCTTTTCCCTTGTGGCCGGAACTATGTACTGACTCCTGGCTAGGACTCTCTGCCTGCTTACTCCATGATAGTTAAGCTCCTCTAGAAAGCTTCCTCTTATGAAATCTGATGAGCTTGAAAGTCATCTATTTTTAGTCCATTTTTCTGATCTATTTTTATCTAAACCAGACTAATTTATAAAAAGTGTAATTATGGAATAAATTCAATCAAACTGTTAAATATATGGAATTCAAGAGCAATATTTGTAGAAAAGAAGCAAGAAGGTGGATGAGCCGCTAATGAGGATAATCGGGTCACAAGTCATAGCAAAGGCGCATAAAGATGAAGGAACCTCGATGTCGTGAAGCTTGGCAGCAACCAAAATGATATCCGTGTCAAGAAAGAAAAGAAACTCCAATGAAACCAAGCCACGAAGAATGCAAGTGAGGCCTCAGAGTTGTGTTAAAACTCCATGCCAAACAAACAATAAGAAGAGCTGACTCTGTGTCGCGACATCCGACGCGTCGTGACATCGGTTAAATGACATTGTAAGGCCATAGAAATAAAGAGGTTGTCATGACAACAAAGAGGTGAAGAGGAAGAGGTCACACATCCACCACCGATCAAACTCACGCGAAGACTGAAACATGGAAAGAAATTTATTAGAGGGTCGCGATGGTGAGGAATCGCTAAGCTATGACAGCTCTGGGAGATTAGTCGGCTGTGAACTCAAGTCATTATCGCTGACATGGATCATGGTCTGGCTACAACAGGAACCATCAAGTGAAGACTGCAGAGCCATAAGCCGGCATGTCACTGGGACAAGATCATGGTCGCGACACCAAGAGCAATCATGAAGCTTTTGTAAGTCTTGGGAAGCCGATGTCACCACAAAGGAATGACGTCACGACACCAAAAAGTTAAACTGCTTGAAGCCTTCCAGAGAACTAAGTAGATGTCAATGACATGAGACTTTAGGTCTGACATCATGAACGCTCAGCTTGAAAGTTACGTATGACTTGAAATGATGTCGCTGACAAGACATCGATGTCGCCACATCGAGAACCCTATCAAGCCTCGCAAAGAAGAAGGAAGTGATGTCGCGATACGGACCGAGGTCGCGACATCGTAAGACATCGCTTGAAGCCGCACCACATAAGATGTCGCTGACAAGAGATCGATGTCGCGACATCCCGAGCAACCATTTGAAGCCCGCAAGACGAGGCTGATGTCACGACAAGAGATCGGTGTCGCGACATCATGAACGACCGGGCTCAAGGCCGCATAGACTTAAATCGATGTCGCGACAGCTGTGGATGATGTCGCGACAAGGATTTGAGGTCGCGACTGAACAAAGAACTGGGGCTACCCACTTGGAAATCCACAACCGAATGCATGGGATTAGGGCCCAACTGAGAAACCCTATAAATACGTAGCTACCCGTAAGAGGAACGCAAATACAAGTGATTACGACGAGAGGTCTGGGAGTCAAGGCTCATTTTCTTTATTTTCTTTTTTAGTTTTCTTTTCTTTTTCTTTTCTTTTCTTCAATGTCGAGCATAGAGATTAGATTAGATTTATCGTTTTATTTTCTGGATCTGTGTGTGTTGTCGATTCAGGTAAGTCAATGCACTTATTCTTTCAAATTACCACCTGAATGTTTGAAGTTCGATTAAATTTCTGAATTCAACTCTGGGCCACTGCGCTATTCTTATGATCGTGAGGAATGTCAGAGCGTGTAATTCAAGTAATCGAGGAATCCAACTTCATTAAGTGAATGCTATAGTCAGAAATTATCTTTCCCGTAGTCAAGTTTCCAAAGAGTTTCGAATTTCAATTTATGAATTCTATTTCCGTGTCAGGGTTTATCAAGCTTTTTTTTATCTCGAATATCAGTTTTTAGATATCATATAAGATTTGTCTCATTGCTCAATTCAAGGAGGCCTGAGTGACACAGAAGGCAAATTCCTAAGAGTTATGAACAATTGCTTGAAGGTATTAACCTGTTATTTGAGATCTAATGAGCTTTGCAAGTTTACTCGATAAATCTCTTCTCACTTGAAATCAAGAAAGAGTTGGAATGAGTTATCAATTTAAACAAGGAGTTCACCTCAATTCGACAGCGAGGCCAACTCCAGGTTAGCCGAGATCTAATCAAGGAGAGGGTGATCTATTCTAATTTTGAGGAAGAGAATCCGAAGTTGTGATATCCTTGCTTCAATCGATAACTCGGGAGCTTAAGGTTTACAAATTCCATAAATGGGTATGAAGTATCAGAAAAGAAAATACCCGTGATTAAGGAAATTCCTTTTAAAAGTATATCTCATTCCCTGTCTTCGAAAGAATCAGGTAAAAATTAGATAACGAAATGTGGAGTGTGGAGAGATCCAAATTTTGATCGCAATACTGACATTTTAAAATCCGAAATATTCAAGAAGTTTTATCAAGATTAACTACAGAATCGGTATTTCACTATAGCAAAGATAATACTGATGTGTTCTCCAAAGATAATTATTCAAAGGTCCATTTGTTTTCCTTAACTATTCTTTATTCTTTATTCTTTATATTCCAGTTTATTTGATTGCTCATTTACTTTACTCGTGTTAGTAGAATTTCCAACTTCTTAAGTTGGATTCCAATATCACTTTATGGTCCAAATAGTACGAAGCTTGAGTAGTCAGGGTAGTTGATTTAAAATTCTTGAGATCTCTATGGGATCGATATCTGGACTTATATCCATTTTATTACTTGTCGACCTGTGCACTTGCAAGATACATCGTGCCAAACCAAAATTGAAAATGATTAACTCTAGGAGATTTTCGGGTCTCAAACAGGTTTTACGGCGCTCCGGATTGTATAATAACCCTGGGTAATCAGGCAAACTAAAATTGTATATGTGTTTCTGTCTCGAGGTCATCAAGTTTTACAAAGCCATTGCCGATCGAAGTGACTTGATAGATCATTCGGGGATGAAAGAAGGAAATACTAATTTGACATTTAAAGAAAAAGAACAAAAATAGTTTTTCGCTGCGGTTCATTTTGACCACTAACCTACAACAAACCATATTGAATATATTTGTTGCTGAATTAATCCTATTAATTGGAGTGTGTTTTTCTTTCGTAAAAACTTCATGCATAGGAAGCAAAATTGATCTCGATTCCACTGATTCACCAGAGAAAACACTTCGCAGCTCGAGGAAGACAAGGAGCGTAAAACACCACTCATGGCAGATGAAAGTGACGATCAAACTGAGGGACATGTGACAAGAGCTTAAGACCTCCTCCAATAATCGATACCATGGAGGAATTTGAAGCCGATCATTCAGATCTAATACTCAGCTAATCGGGACACCGCTTATCGATGCCAACAACTTTGAACTAAAACCAAAGACTAATTACTCCCTCGTGCAAAGAATACCCGCCATCGTCATCCCACCGAAGATCCTAATGAACACCGGGAAGATTTCTCAGATGGCGAATTACAAGGCTGGAATGGGTGAGACCAGAAGTTATCAAGTTACATCTATTCCATTCTCTCTAAGAGACATGTTGTTTCACATGGTATGAATCTTTACCATATGGTTCGTTGATACTGAGGAAATGGGTAGAGGCCTATATTGGGCGATTCTTCCCCATCACTCACCTCAGAAAGGAGGAGGGAAATCATTGTTTTTCAGCAGGGGGAAGATGAGAGCCTATATGTGGCCTGGGAAAGATTCAAACGGCTTGCCGGTGAATATGCCCTATGCATGGGATAGATTCAAGACGGCGGATTATCAGATATCATGCCTTGAATGATATATCAAAGCGGATCAATATGTCAGTGTCAGGAGCATCTGCGAAAAAGGCCAAGAGGCAAGAGCCGGAGTAGAGGACCCCGCAAATGTAATATGAAAACCCTTCGGTTTCAAAAGGGAGCAGAGAGTGGATCATGACGGTGCAAGATGAATGCTATGGAAGCAAAGTCGATGCTATTATGATCGAACGATAAAACAAGAGAGGAGGCTTACACCGTCCATGAAGCAGAGTGCTTTGAAAGAGAGTTATCAAGGAAAGTGCCGAGAGAGCCGGCCGAAGAACAATTCTATGATGCCGTGGCAGGTTAAGTATCGGGTGAGCCAAGAGCTTACCATTTCAAACCCAATCCTAACTCCCCGCCAAAGACATTATCACCCAAAGACTCGGGAACCATGAGAATTTCTCATACTATGGAGGGGTTTCTGCGGGCCCAAGGCAGGGACAGAACCCTCAACAAGGGTATCAACAACCAATTGTCCTTGAAGCAGCCAGCAAAGAAGGAAATGAGAGCATTTAAAAATGAATATCGTGTGGTCGAGGAGGCCCAATTCAAGAACAGATGTCGATTTCACGGGGGAGTACTAAGAAGTCAGTTAACCTCCATGAACAAAAGTTTGCAGAGTCGGGAAGCAATCGCTACCAATTTCAAATTTTTCATAACACCACCAATGCATCCCCTCAAGAACCTGAGACACAAGTAGGCAACCGGGCCCTAACCCTACAGCCGCAGGAAAGACACCTTCCCAAGTGACACAAAGAAAACTGAAGATCGTACGGTCAGGCAACCGAGGAGGGAAGGAAATAGAAAAGATGAAAGAAAAAGATGACAGCAACAAAGAAAGAGGAAGACCAGAAAGGGAAGAGGTACTGGAGAAAGAAAAAGAAGGAGTAGCAGGGAAGAACATCCAAGGATTTCCAGATCATAAATTCCATTTCCACAGACTGCATAAATCCAAGATAGAGGAGCAGCCAGAAGGTTTTTGAAGACTTTTTAAATCGAGATCGCATGCCTTTATCGAAGTGGTAACTCGATGCCACTCTTGCAAAATTTCTCAAGGACATACTGAGCAAGAAAAGAAAATATAGAGAAGGAATAGTGAATCTCACTCGCTAATGGCAAAGGCAAGAATCGAAAAAGAACTACCGCAAAGCACGGTTAATTCGTGAGCTTCACGATTCCTTGTATCGCCGAGGAATTGAATTCCGCAGCTCGCGACTCAGGAGCCAGTATCAATTTGATGCCTCTTTCGCTAAGTTAAGAAACTAAGCTCGGGAGGTTATCTCACCACTGCTACTCTTCAAACGGGCAGATGATCGCGCGAAACCCAAGGAGTCTTAGGAAGCATGTGGGCTGGTCATCGCTGGGAAATTTGTTTTTCCAAGAGACTTCATCATTCCGACATGGAAGAAGATTCTACAGTACTCGCTTACCTGGAAGACCATTCCTAGCTACCGGAGCCGCTTCTCCGACGATACGCAAAAGGAGTTCTTATCTTCTGAGGTCGGAGAAGAAGCCGCGCTTTAATTTGATCAAAAAGTATGAAAATATGTGTATATAGACAAGGAAAGTTGCAATTTAGCAAATTTTGTCTATACTTCCAACCCTGATGTTAACAATGAATGTAGTACTCCAGTTTTTATCAATGAAAAAGAGATGAATTCCCAGTATACCGAAGATGTCTATTCTGAATTTCCATACAACAGTTTTCATTCTTTAGAAACTATGATGAGCTTGAAGCAAAACAGAAAAGACAATGGGGAAAATATTGAGAAAGAGGAAATTCATCAAGAAACCAGTGCAGAAGGACTAGTTTTGAAAGAGTTGCCACGTCATTTAAAGTATGCTTACTTAGAATTACCAAAGAAAAACCGCTGATCATTTCACCTGCACTCGCTGATGTCGAGGAACAAAGATCGCTTGAAAAATATTAAGGAAGCATAAGGAATCGCTAGCTTGGTCCATCAAGAGCCGAAGGGTATCACCATCAATTTGCATGCATAAGATTCGGCTTAGAAGAGACTTCAAAACCATCCGTAGAACACCAAAGGAGACTCGAACTAAAGTACGGCGAAGTAGTCGTAAAGGAGGTACTCAAATCACACGTCGGTTTTATCTATGCTATTTCGCATAAAAGAATCGCAAGTGAGTTCAAGATATGTGGTTCAAAGAAGTGCTTATCAGATCGTAAAATGAAAAATGAATTGATTCCAACAAGAATGCATGATGTGGATGGAGTGGTATGTATTGATTACGTGAAGTCGAATCAAACAACCGTGAAAAGATCATTTTCCTACTTTCATCGGGACGATGTCGACGTGCTACAGACACCTCACTTTGTTTTCTGGATGGGTACTCAAGATACAATCAGATTGCTATTACACTGAGGATCAAGAGAAGACTACATTCGGCACGCCCCTATGGTACCTTGCCTTCGTAAGGATGCCATTCGGGCTATGTAATGCTCCGCCTACCTTCCGCAGGTGTATGATGTCTATATTCTCGTGATTTTGGTTGAATAAGTGATGGAAATTTTCTATGGATGACTTCATCAGGTATGGATCCAAATTTTGATCAATGTTTAAACAATCCGAAACAAGACTTCAAAGATGCCAAGACAAACAGCCTAGCACCGAATCGGGATAAATGCCACGGCTGCGACGGGCGTATCGCTTCGCATAAAATTTCGCATCGACTAGAAGTGACCAATCCAAGGTATCCATTATCAAAACTCGCACCACCTTACCACAAGAAAAAGGAGAAGTAGCTTCGGGCATGATTTACAGAGATTCATTAAAGACTTTTCAAAATAGCCGCATCAATATGTAGATTACCGGGAAAAGATACAAGGTTCAATTACGACTCCTCGCAAGGATGCTTTCAAGAAATCAAAGCCGATTGGTACAAGCACCTATAATGGCCGCACTGTAACGGGATAAGGGATTTGAAATAATGCGGATGCCATGATTTTGCCATGGGAGCCGTGGTCAGCAAAGAAAAGAGAAAGTATTCGAAAATACATACTGCTAGTAAGACCTTCAATGAAGCACAAGAGAACTACTCAACAACTGGTGCGAGACGCGCCATAAGATTTTGCCAGAAAATCTAGCAATACATTTTAGGATCCCATGCGGTAATTCACATCGATCATGCAAAGAATCTCAAATACTGGCGTCAAAAAGGGAAGCTAAGCCAAGATCATGCGTGGGTGTTGGTTGCCAGCAGAGTTTGATTTGGAATCATGATGAGAAGGGATGCATAAAATGATAGCCATCACTGCTGGCGAGTAGAAAGAAGTGATGAAGAAGAAAATGTGAAGTTAACAGAGAACTTCCCAGACAGCACTGCTTAAGGCTCTCCAACTTCCATGGTATGTCGATATTGTGAATTATCTCAAGCCAGGAGTAATGTCAGATCTGCCACCAAATGTAAGAGGAAACCTTAACCGACAAGAGGTATTATATTCGGATGACCCATTATTCAAAAAGAGGTATCGACATGATCATAAGAAGATGTAGCGTAAAGTGAACAAGGCAACATTTTAAATGAATGCCATGCATCACCATATTGGGACATTTTCTCGAGAAAGAACATCTCACAAGATACTCCAATCAGATTCTACCGCCCACTATCTTCGTAGAGATCAGGCCGAAAGGGGTTAAATTGTGTGATCGATGCCAAAAGTTTGGAAATATCGCCAGCAGAATGAAATGCCTCATAGGTATTTTGGTGATACAAATTTTGATGTAATGGGAATAGACGAAGGACCTTTTCTATCATCATTTGAAACCTATACATACCGGCTAAAGAAGATTACGTTTCCAAATTCGCAAGCAAAGTGGGTTTCAACTGGTGAATGATGCTAATACAACAGCTCTTGCAAAGAATATTTTGAGTGCATTTGGAACACTCCAGAACTATCATTAGTGATGGGGAACCCACTTTTGCAACAAAATATTTGCAAAACTCATGAGCAGTGTATGGGATCAAGCATGTAATGAGTTTACTTTATCATCCCCGTACTAATGGACAAGGTAAATTTCCAATGTGAGATCAAAAGAATACTTGAAATGACAAAGAAGCTCAGAAGGATTGGTCTTCCAAACTGGATGATGCACTGGGGCTTACAGACCGCGGCCAAAACCCCCATCGAATGTCCTCATACAGAGTTGTTTTCGCAAACCATGTCATCTACCTCGAAGCTCAATACAAGGCAATGTGGGCCATCAAGAAGTTAAACTTCGATTTTAAGGTCGTAAGGGAAGAAAGATTGCTCCAACTCCGGCCCGAACTGGAAGAATCGAGAGAAACGGCTTATGATAATGCTAGAATATACAAAGACAGATGTACAAATGGCATGATCGTGAGAATTTCGAGAAAAGAGTTCGTATGTGGGAACAGTTCATTAAGCGACCCGAGACTGAATTGTTTCAGGAAATTAAAATCCAAATGGAGGGCCATACACAAAGTGGGTATCAAGTACTACATTTGGAGTAGTGACACTGAGGACTGATAATGGGGAAGAATTCAAGGTCAATGGACAGAGGTTAAAGCATTATCTAAACAGGAAGAGGGAATGAAGAACCTTAACCGGTTCTTAAGGAAGAAGAAGAAATACTACAACACAAGTCCAAATTTAAGGACTCAAACTGAGCAGCTAATGGGAGGCAAACTCCATAAGGATTTAATTTCGATTTTTAAGTTTTGAAATATTTTTCTAGTTGTTTAAAATTAGGGTCATATTTGTTTTTATAAAGATAGATTAATTTTTTTAGAAATTAATGGTGTTTAATTAGATTTTCTTTGAATATTGCAGTGAGCTTCAAGGTAAACATGAAATGGCAAGGCAACTGATGTGAACAATTCCAGCAACTTGCGTAGAAGTCACAACATGAGAAAAAAGTGGGAGTAACTTCTCCCTAACCAAATTCTGTAGATATACTGAATTGATCAAGCACCTACAAGATGCTCAAGAGATGCTCCAAAGGATGTGGAACAATAAGAGAATTCAAATTTTTGGAGATCATTGAGCAGGCTTAGGTCACGATGTAAGGGTTATGGTCGACAAAGTTGATGTCGCGACAAAACATTGATGTCGGACTGTGGTCAGCGGCAATTAGTGAGAGTATTGAAAGAAGAAGGCATATCGCGACACCACCGTGAAGTGGCGACAGAGAATTAAGTTTCAAATGAAAATGATAAATGCGACCACCCCAACAAGGTAGGAAATAGTCGGGGAATAAAACAAGAATAAAAGGATGTCGCAACATGATAATCAAACAATTCCTGTGGCTCCACCGATGTCGCGACAAACTTAGCATGTCATGGCATGAAAGAGTTTTTAATGCCATTAACTCACTTTAAAACCCTAAATTCAATGATCTTAGATAAAAAGATGGAATTGAAGTCGCGACAAGCTTTTAATGAAGCATTAATTAGCCCACAAACATTGGGATTGAATTGCAATCGTTGAAACTTTATCATTCACTCCACACCACATAGCTATTCACCTTCTTCCTCCTTTCCTGGACCAACCTCGAAAACCCTAGCCTTTCCAAACCCTCCTCGAAAAGCTTTTCTTCCGTTCAATGGTCGAAATTCCACCCTAGTCCCTAACTCCAGACGAGATTATGGGGGAACATGAACAACCAGAAGAAGAAACTCGCCAAGAATAACGGTTAGACGAGATTCGTCAGGAAGAACAATCAGGAGAGGTGCCATCAGAAACACCCGAAGCTTCGGCAAACTCCCAAGAAAGAGCAAAAAAGGGAAAGGGAAAGGTGAGAGAAGAAGAAGAAGCAGAAGATTTCGTGTCAGACGAAGCGTATTCCCAGTGGAAAAAGTATTATGCTAACAAGGGGTTTGTCACAGAGAGGAGATTCAAAATCCCTCAAGTATCTCTTCAAGGAGATGATGTATGCAGAGGGTGGGAGAGCTCGCACACCAAAATCGTGGTGATACAAAGACTGTAAGAAAGTTTTTTATTCAAATTTGGTGTGAAGGAAGGATGGAGCTACGCAGTTAGAGGAGTCCGGCTCATATGAAGCTAAGGCCATTAACGATAGGCCTATGGCATGGTATAAAGGTAATAAGCATGGTTCCAAATTCAAGAAACTTTTGAAAAAACCGTGATTTCTGAAAGATTGCCAAGAAGCTCACTAATGGTAAGGCAAAATAAACCAAGAACAAGAAAGGCCAAGAACATTGAACAGGAAGCCTCACCGAGTAGCGAAGGTATGGTTTTACTTCCCGGCTTCGCTGTTCCAAACACGTGTGCACAAAGGAGAGAACAAGAAGCCGTGGTCACAGAGCCATCTGCATAAGTACAAGATCAATGTAGGAGTCACATTGAAAATTCGATCACGAGGCATCGCTAAGGACTAAAAGAGGGTTTATTCCTCACCCAAAGAACAATCAACGGGCCCCTGGCGTTCAAGGGGCCGGGTGAAAGGAATATGAAACCTAAGAAGAAGTACCTGTGAGCTTCACCCACTCACTCGACGTGAGCTAGTAAAGGACCAAGAAACCGTATGAAAAGGGGGTAGCCGTAGAGAAAAGAGATGAAACCCCCAAATGAGACCCGCAAGGAGACTCGTAGGGTTGTCAGATCAAGGAGCAGAGCAACCGTGAAAACTCAATTCGACAACAATGAATTCATTTTTGCCGGGAGCAATGAAGGGCAAGATGAAGGCAAATCACGTACTTCCATTCCCTAGCGCCTCCCGTGCGCACGTAAATTTCCAATACGGAGAAAGCTCAAGGGGAGCACAAGAGAACAGTTTGATACTGGAAGCTCTCAATGCCATGCAAAAGAGAATAGATGAAAAATGTATGAGGGAACTCTAAAGGAATTCAGAGAAGGCATTTATGAAAAGAATTGAAAGTTAAGAGATCAAGAAAGGATAAAGAGCTGCAACAGAAGGAAAAGGAGCATGAGATGGAGGTACAAAGAAGAGACCAGCAGTGGGGAGAAGAGTCAACAAGAGAGAATCGTATGAGAAAAATTCTCAAGGAAAAGAAGGGGAAGAGCTTAAGAAAGAAATGAAGGAAAGAGATCACAAAATTGCCGTAAAACTCAAACTAAGTCATGGTAGCTTTTTATACTAACTGCCTGAGCATGATTCTCAACTCCCTCACATCGATAAAGAAAAGAGATACGGTATAGCCAATTGGGGGAGCAAATCAAGGGCTTCGTTCCTATACAAGTCTCTATAGAAGGATTTTGAAAATAAACTGATGATGTGAGACAAGAAGCAAAAGGATACCGAATCCTATAGGCAAAAAAGAATGGCTAGAAAATTGGATCCGATTAACAATAATCTCTCCAAATTCTTGGGAGGTCAGTGACCGAAAATGGAGAATACAATGAATGGCCTGGGGAAGAGGCGTGATGAGTTGAACAAAAGGTTGGGATTCTAATGAGATTTTCATTGAAGAACAAATGGAGAGGCAACCAAGAAATGTAGTGAAAGAAGAGAATTGAAAATTCCCGAATTCCTGTACTCTCATTTAGGTACACTGCACCTAGATCCCCAACATCTTTGCTCCGGCTATTTCAAAAGAAAAAATACACCCTCTCCCCGCCTAACTTTCACACCCTCTTTATCCCATTTTGAATTGCATCCAACTCGTTGCAATTGAATCTAAATAAAATAAGAAATTTGAATTGAATTGCTAGGTATGGCTTTGAATTTGTTTGTTCAATGTTGGGTTTTGTTGCGAGTCGGAAAATAAAAATGTGAATTAGTTCCGTAAGAAAAATCACGAGATGTCATGAGTCACAAGACAGTTGATTAGAAATAAGTCGAAATCTAGAATATACTCAAATTAATACAATTTTATTGAAACACAAAGTGCAAAAGTGACTTAAATTTAGCCTTGAGTCGGAATAGAGGAAGAAGTAATGAAATTGAAGGAACAAAACTTATTTTGAGATTGTGGTATGAATAATGAGTCAAGGAACCTGTTGGATCTAAAGAGTTTAACTACTCATCAACGAAATTAAAGCGAGGAACTCCTAATGGTCGATAACGATGCTTCTTAAATTACAGAACTTGTTAGATTATTGATTGAGCGAAATCCTAGGTGATCACGGTGGCTAATGATCTGAGCAATTCTTGGAAAGTTTGAGCCATTCAAGCCATCCTACCTATATGCTAAAGCATATACCTTAGTTAAGGAAGTGGGCAATCAAGCCTTATTTCCTAAAAGATCAGCCAATTTAAACCCCGAACCTTCGAAAAGAATCAATCTTCCGATAAAGAACCTGTGGTGCAGGCGAAAGAAGAAGAAAGAAATCAAGTTTAGGGGAGGTTGCTTTTGAAAGAACTCAAAGGAGAAAGATAGAAAAGGGAATGAAAGAAAAAGGGTCAAAAGCGAAATCTGATAAAATAAAAAAAAAAAAGGGATAAGTTTTACCTTGGCTTAATTCTCTTGAACTATTAAGTTCTTAGGGGTGTTTCAACACCTAGTACCTAATGCCATCTAGTATGAGTTACTAGCTTGAAGTTAATAGGGTGTTAGAAAGCCTAAGAGGTAAAACATTGCACTATCCCTGAATGGTGACAAACAAAGAAAATTCCCCCAGTTGAATTACAAATGAGAAATGGGAGCATATAGTTCTGAATAGAAGAAATCCAGGAGATGTCCCAAAAATGAAGGTTGGGAGAGTTTATTAAAGAAACTACAAGGAAAAAGGGCAGTAGTGAGAAAGAAGAGAGAAAAAGTTCAGGGTAATCTAAACCAAAAAGTTCCTTTTTATCCTACCCTTACCCAAGCCTAACATTACAAGCCCCGGGCGATTGATCTTGAAGGATGGAATTACCTACATTAAGTGGAGATCAATATGAATAACAAACATAGATTTGGAAAAGCAATAAATGATAAAAGCGCGAAGGACTAGGGAGTTAAGTGAATAATTATGAAGATGAGAAAGGAAAACAATTTATTTTTCAACAGGATCCAATGATTATGTTGTTTGTAAAACAATTTCAACAGTTTAGTTTTGTATACTATAAAGAGTAGAAACCAACCTTGAACTGGACTTGAAGCTAGATGTACAGAAAATAATGCATACCTTGTATTTCAATTAAATTGAGGCACTCTTTGCCACTGCAGAACAAATCAGAAAAATGTCCTTAAAATTTTCTTTTATTTTGTTTGAGAATGAACAATTCTCTCTTTCTTTTAGCGGGGCGAAGCAAAATTTTAAGTTTAGGGGAGTTTGATGAGCAGAGAGTCATCTATTTTTAGTCCATTTTACGATCTATTTTTATCTAAACAAGACTGATTTATGTGCGAAATTATGGAATAACTAATAAGCTGTTAAATGGCGAGAGGTCGAAGAAAGAATATTTGCGAAAAAGCGGTGGATGAGCGTTAATGAGATAATTGGCTGAAGCAAGTTGCAGCGAAAAGGCGCACAAAGATAAAGGAACACGATGTATCGTGAAGCTTTAGCGGCAATCAAAATGCATATCGAGGTTGCGGCGGTAAAACTCGGTCGGAGAGCGAAGCTTACTTGAAACGAGGGAGGTAGGAGTTAAAGAAGCTGGTGAAAGCGGCGGAAATGAAGAAGAGAAGAAGACTTGGTGGCGACATGCGGATGCGTGTGACATCGTGATGATCTGAAGCGATCCATAAAAGCGATGGCTATCCGCGACAACGTGAGTGAAAGTGCGACATCCACTGAATGATCAAACTGTAGCGACATCGAAACATGAAAGAAATTTGATAGAATTCGCGTGGGAGAATGCATGAAGCGCTATAGCGGGCTTGGTGAGATGAAGGCGATGGCGGAAGTTGTTGTCGCGACCAAGGGATGATGTCGCGACAACGGGAACCATCAAGTGAAGGCTGCGAGCCATAAGGCGATGTGGCGACAAGAGATTGTTGTCGAGACACGAAGCTTGTCGGTGGAAGCTTGTAAGTTTCCTAAAGGCGATGTCCGACAAAGGAATGACGTCGCGACACCAAGCAACCAGTTGACCTCGGAGAGGAACTAAGTAGATGTCGCGACATGAGATCGAGTCGGAGACATCATGAGCGTTGGTTAAGCTACGAAGACTTGGCGATGTTGCGACAAGACATGATGTCGCGACATCAGGTGTATATTGAAGCCTGAGGCGCCAAAGTGATGTTGCGACAAGGGGCCAAGTCGCGTGCGCCAGACTATCGATTGGAAAGTGCAGTCCACATAGTAGATGTCGCGACAAGAGATTGATGTCGCGACATTCGGAGCAACCATTTGAAGCCTGCAGAAGACGAGGGTTGATGTCCGCGACCGAGAGATTGAGGTCGCGACATCATGAGCATTTCGATTAATTGCATAGACTTAAATCGATGTCGTGACATGGATGATGTCGCGACAAGGGATTAGTCATGACTTGAACGATGGCAGGCGATCCACTTGGAAATCCACAGCCGAGATGCGTAGGATTAGAATTGGCGAGAAACCATAAATGCGCGGTACCCGGAAGAGGAGCGACTTGGCGGTGACACGGGCGAGAGTGCAGGGGGGCGAAGGCTCGATTTTTCTTTATTTTCTTTTTTAGTTTTCTTTTCTTTTCTTTTCTTTTCTTCAATGTTGATAGTTAAGTTAGATTAGATTTATCGTTTTATTTTACGGATGCGGTGTGTTGTCGATTTTGAAGGCGAAGTGAATGCGAGAATTCTATTCTTTTAATTACCACAGGAATGTTTGAAGTTCGGACAAATTCTGGAATTCAATATTAGTTCAGTGCATTTATTCTTATGATCGGAGGAATGCTGTAGCGCGTGTAATTGATGGTGAGGAATCCGGCTTCCATTAAGTGAATCTTATAGTGAAATTATCTTTCTGTAGTCGTTCCAGCTGACTCTTGAATTTCAATTATGGTTACTTACAGTGGGTTTCTTTGTTTTTTTTTTTATCTGAATATCGAGTTTCTTATGGATTATAAGTTTGTCTCATTGCTACGAATTCAAGGAGGCCCTGCGGGTGACCGCCGGAGAAGGCAATCCTAAGAGTTATGAACAATTGCTTGAAGGTATATTAACTGCTATTTGAGATCTAATAGGCTTTGCAGTTTACTTCGATAAATCTCTTCTCGCGAAATCAAGAAGAGTTGAATGAGTTATCAATTTAAGCAAGCGGAGAGTTCACCTGGTCGAATAGTGAGGCCAATCAGAGTGTTATTGAGATCTAATCGAGAGAGGGTGATCTATTCTGTACGAGGAAGAGCATCCTGGAAGTTGTATATCCTTGTAGATAACTTGGGACTAGGTTTTACGAGTCCATAAAATGGGTATGAAGTATTGCAAAAGGAAAATACCCAGATTAAGGAAATCCCTTTTTAAAAGTAGTTATCTCATTCCCTGTCTTCGAAAGAATCAGGAAAAATTAGATAATGAAATGTGGAGTGTGGAGAGATCCAGCTTTACTGCTAAACGCCTTGGACAGATTTTAAAATCTGAAATATTCAAGAAGTTTTATCAGTATTAACTACAGGAATTGGTATTTCACTATAGCAGTATACTTGATGTGTTCTCTGAAAGATAATTATTCAGTGTCCATTTGTTTTCTTAACTATTCTTTATTCTTTATTCTTTATATTCCGATTTATTTGATTTATCATTTACTTTGCTCGTGTTAGTAGAATTTCCGGCTTCTTAAAAATTTGGTCCAATATCACTTTATGGTCCAGATAGTACGAAGCTTGAGTAGTCAGGGTAGTTGATTTAAAATTATTGAAGTCCTACGTGGGATCGATATGCGGACTCCTCATCAAATTTTGTACTTGTCGACTGTGCGCTTGCGATATGTCGAGGCGAAACCAAAATTAGAAAATGATTAACTCTAGGAGATTTTTGTCTCGAAACCGGGTTTATGGTGCGATTTAGGGATTAGATAATAACCCTTGGGTAATTGTGCGACTAAAGTATATATGTTTTGATGCGAGGTCATCAAATCTTTCTCTATTGCTTTCAGTTTCTCCACTTTCATTGCGCTTGAACGACTTATAGAAATTTGCTGGCGCAGATAACATCCTGACACGAATATCTTTTATCGCTCATTTTAGTCCATCCTCAAGCGCCTACCTTGAAATGCCTCAGTGAGGGTAGTTAGTGCGTGCTAAGATGGTTGAATTCTTTCTCATATTCCATGATAAGTTCAACTGCTTGGTTGAGAGCTGCCCGCCAGTCTCCTTGTACATATCATAGACATGTTGGCCACCACGAACTCTTGAATGAAAAGCTCCCGTGGTATGGGATGCGGCCTCGGACTCCTCGACACTAGCTGCAATCTACTTTGCCTTGCGATAGAGCGCACATGTCACTCTTTGATTGGGAGGGCATACCGCCTCCTCCGCTATTCTTTGTAGCTTTTCAACGAGAGAAATCGGCTTTATCGGACTCTTCATGTTTTGACCCTTGGAATTCCTCGATATGTCTTCTTATCATGTCTCTCGGGGCTTTGGGAGTTGTTAATCTTTCCAATACCCGAGCCATGTCCTAAGATATCCTCGCGAAGACTTCATTTGGCTCTTGAGGCATGACTCACTTATGATAGATTCGAAATAGTAAGAGCGGTTAGCCATGATCTCCTAGGTTAACACTCTTAGGCCCCTTCTTTGCTAAATTCGGAGGACGATCCATTTATAAAAAACACAAGGACATCCACATCATGCCAACACATTACTAAACACATGCTTTTCTATCATATATTATATTCTAGAGCCGCCTAAACCTTGGCTCTGATACCACCAAACCATGACGCCACAACCCGGCACCCTTTGTTAGGAAAGGATGTCACAAATTTAAGAACTATAAACCTGTTAACTTATATAATTCTAAACAATTATCTTGAAAATATAAACTTACAAAAATACTTCATATACATACACTGTAGTGGTATTTACAGTGTCTTGTACATATATTTTGAGTCTCATTTACTTGTACTTTTACATTCACAAAGTCTCCAAAATCTTACATTTACACTTACAAAATCGATTCAAACCTACTAGTGATGGACTCCTATAGTTGTGTTGGCCCTTCTGTATGCAGAATATCATAGACGTCCTCTTCAGTACCTACACGGATAAACACCTGTGCTAAGCTTTATACCTTAGTGGGAATCTATAAATATGGATGACCACTATAACGATCGTCACAATACTTCATAACATTTTATTCATAATACATGTTACTTCTCATATCATTATAATTAAATTACATATTGCATTTCATATCATTTAATGTTTGTCTTTATAAACATTCCAAAAATTTCATCTCATCTTATGTCATGCATATTCAAAAAGAAGGTGGATACGGGGAAATAACTCGATGTGCCGAAGGTACTATCCTTTGTGCGAGCAGTGATCTATAAAGCTGTATTGTATTGCATGACCCAGCGGGGCCCTTTGTAATAATCGAAGCGGGATCCATGTGTGACTAAGCGGGGCCACTGCATGCAGTATTTGTATCTTTGCGGCGTATTAACCCTATAGGCATGCCTATCTATCCAACTACCTGATCATAAATAGGTAATCAGTTTTATTATGTTTTCCTAACAATCTTTTAGGTATCAGAAAAAGATATCTCATATACATGAATAACTACTGATATCATGTATACTTATGAGATATTCATTATCAAATAGTCTCTTATAAACATTAACTGTGCTGCACTTTCATTACCTGGCAAATTATACGTGTATTCTCTTTCGCTTTCATAACACATGTTATCATGATCACCTACTATGATGCGTTATTTAAATATATGATACGTTTATATAGGCGCTTTTTATCTGAGTTGATTTCCATAACCAGTGCGCTTGAGCAGTTCGAAGGCAACTCCCAAGTCCATTTTAGGCCATAATTTTGACCCTGGAAAGCGGGATTGTTAAGAAAGTGATCTTCCTAACTTAATGTACTCTATGTGCTTAAGTTTCTTATGGATTTGAAAAATCATGTCATTTGGACTTTTAATTTGGGAGATATGGTGAAAACATTCAGAAGCGCTCTTGGGCCGATTTCTAAGAGCAGGGAATGCGGAATTGTGTCTACTGTTTGAAAAATTTTAGGGAATGATAGAGACATGAATTTGACCATAATTTCTTCATGAAAGTTGTTCTCCCCAGATGTCTAGTTTGTGCAGAAATTTGAGATCACCTCATTTGGATCAGTATAACTTTGAAGACAAAGAGAAAATCAAACAGAGTGGCTTAACTCTCACAAAAGCAGTAACCTAGCTCCCTTTGAACCAAAATGAGATATTTCTCTCCTTCCAAGACCAGCTTTTGGTCTTATCCCTCATTTTCTATAAGACCATGTTTGGAAAAACACATTTTTGCATTCTTTTCCCATTTTTGCATTTAAAGCCCTTCCTTTCTCTTTCATTTACACTTCAACTTATCAATATTTCTATATTGGCATATGAACTTATTATCATATGACTTTTAGGTCCTGGATTGGTAAATTACTAATTTACCCTTGACTCTTAGATTAATCTTGGGTTTTTATCATTTTTCTCACTTAGCATTTAAATTCCATAAAAATATACATTTACTTTTATTATACCCTAAACATGTTATAAAACGACTAGGGCATAATTTAGGGTGTTACATGGTGGATGCCGAGAGATTACAGCTTTATGCTAAGGCGGTTGCCTTCGAGCACGGAGTGCCCTTAAAAGGGTCTCTAGAGGCAAGGCGAGTCCAGGGTCCCAACATTGGGAATGGTCGAAGGGCTCACAGAAGGCAGCCGATTGTGGAAGGAGAGCCGAGAAGCTAAAGAGGAAGCTTAGGTTGCCCATTGCCGGCGAGTCATAGCAGAAAAGCTGACATGACAATTGGCGGAGGGTGGTGGCTAGGGTCAGATGCATTGGCGCTGCGAGAGAAGCTAGGGTGGTAGCAAAAGAAGCTAGGCGTAAAGTCGAGTCTGAGGTAGCCTGACTAGAGGTTGAACGGACGTCTCTCCTACTAAAGCTTGGGATAGTCAAGGATGAGGTGTCTTCCCTCCCGTCTCAAGCCGGTAAGGATAAGGAGGCCATGGAGGAGGAATATCATATGGATCTCAAGGTGATCTTTGCCTATGAGAACGGGTGTTGTGTTTTCAAATACGCGACATGCCGTGGAGATCGTCCCAAGAGGTCTAGAGGGTATGCTGATTAAATGACCACGTACCTCTGAGTTCAGCCGTAGACCGGATGTCCCCACATCCGGGCGGTTCTTGGGGTCCTATGATCGAAGTTCTTGAGGGCGACGAGGACCCCGCGGATATTTATATTGTCGAGGACAATGTTTGCTGTGAGGACCATGGTAGACTCTAGTCGCTTTTCAGTTCTTGCCAATTCTGATTTTTTTTGGAAAGGGGCGCGGCGAATTCGCCATCATACGTGGTACTTTTACGGACACCATTAATTCTTCCCCAATGAAATACACCTTTTTGTCTATTTCCACTATGGCTTATGTTTACTTTTCGCCCTAACGCCGTTGGCGCTCTTATAATTTCTAGTTTGCTTAGGCTATTGATTCCTTTCATTATGGGACCCCTTCCCTCAATTTTTGGTTGCGATGGTTGTTCTAGGACACCAACGCTAAGTTGGGCGCTTGGCAAGGTTTGCCCTTGATCCAGCAGGCAAGGTACCATCTTCGAGCCTTGGCACCAGTCAACTGGTTGGGGACCATCATAGGGAGGTGCTAGCAGGCTTAGAGTCGTGCGTGCCAGGCGGGCCTTGGGCCAAACGGGCCCTAGGCCAATGGAGTAGTAGGTTTTTTTTTTTTTAAACCACGATACTCGCAATGGTTCCGTATTCCAAACCTTGAGTGTGGAAAACTGGAAAGACCGAAAAATTAATGCAATCATAAAGTGTGCCGAAAGGTAAAGGGTGATTGGTCACAAAGTGTATGGGTAACACACACATCCCATCGTTGTCCGTGTTGCATGATTTTCCAATGGGGTATTTTATTCATATGTTAATGTGTCACCCCTATATATAGGGGTCTGACTTCGAGTGTTGCCTATCCACAAAGTCTTCTACCTATTGTGATTTCTCTTCCTCTTTGTTCTTGTGAACTGGTAAGTATAAGGGAGCAGGAGGAGAAGATTGTCGAGAAGGAAACTGGAGCCATTTTCCCTTATGGTTGTGGGTCTTTGTGTGGTCGAGCTTACAATGTCTGTGGAAACATTTGGAGGTTTTGGATTACTCCTTTGGCAGATTCTTTGAATTTTCTTTCTCCCTAGGTGCTTTGCCTTGGGCCTTTGGTCACCCCCTGTCTTGGATTCCTCTGGCTTGCACTTGGCCCGGGAGCATCATGAAGTGCCTCTTGGAGACTAAATGAACATCCACCTTATTTTTCTTTTTGTTTTTTTTTGTAATGGCCCCAATGTGGCCACACTTCTTTTTCCTGTAGTTGCCCTAATATGGCCATTTGGACATATATCGTAGCGTAATTAATGACGCCCTTGGCGTATTTATGGGATATGGTACAAACGGGACCGAATGGCGTTGGGCATAGGGTGTTATTGTAACTAATTAAGCCATTGGCATATTTATGAGATATAACTTTTTGTAATTCTTTGAACAAACGATCCTCAGCTAGGACTGATGCTTTAGAATCTGGGGTAAAGTTATATCGAGTGAAAATTACCTATTTGAAGCTAGGCCTCGAGGAAATTTAGAAATGTTATTAGAGCATGCTTAGTGTATAATAATGGGATCATGCGCATTTTAGACAGTGCGACAGGGATGGAACCTCAATGCAGTCTTGTGAGGTGCCCGATAGGATATCGGTATATATGGACTTTTATGAGTGCCCGGGCGGGCTAAGAGCCACGGTCCCGGTCTTTGGAAAGTACCGACGGGATGCTCGACCATATTTGAGCACCTGAGTCTTCACTTGTTTAAGAGCCCGCAATCCCGGTCTTTGAAAAATGCCGACGGGGATATCAACACGTATCTGGACTTTGAGTGCCCGGCGGTAGAGCCATAGTTTGGTCTTTGGAAAGTCTTGCTTGATTATCCCATCCCGTGTCTGAACATTATGAGGAGTCTAATAAGAGAATTTGCAGAGCCACCGATCTGGTCTTTGGAAAGTCTTGCGGGATATCGATCATATCACGGACTTTATGAGTGCTGACGAATCTAAGAGCCACAATCTTGTCTTTGGAAAGTGCCAGCAATTAGCCATGTCTGGACTTTGTGAGTGCTAATAGGCTAAGAAATTTACGGTCCCAGTCTTTGAAGTGCGAATGAGGATATCCAGTCATATATAGACTTTTATGAGTGCCCCGGCGGGCTAAGAGCCACGATCACGGTCTTTGGAAAGTACAGCGGGATATCGACCATATCGGGACTTTATGAGGTGGCGATGGGTTAGCCGCAGTCTTGTCTCATGCTGTTGGTCTCATACTGCGGGATCTTTGTGATAATATCTCACCGTCTGGATAGGTTTCTTTGAGAGATAAATGCGGATGGTGCGAGCCATTTGAAATTTGGCAAGTCGCGAATGGGGGTACTTGATCTCATATGTGATGTTCGAGGGGTGGTGCAGGGGTTCCACTCTTTTACATGGCTTGATTGAGGATCGCTTTTTCGGTTTTGCTTTAACCTTCCTTGGGCTCAGACGGCTTCTTTCCCTTAGACTTGCTGCTCCCAACTAGCTTTCTTGTGATCATGATAGTTTGTGTTACTGCGCGGATGTTATCTTTCAGTGTTGAGTATCTATCTGCCCTCTTATATAATTCTTCCATTGTAACCAGCGGGTCTAAAGACAGTGAATAGGAGAAAGGAGTGGATGGCGCGAAGCTTTTCTTGAAGTTTTGAAGGACTGCGTCCATGCTATAAGGCTTTTATTTGTTGGATGGCTTACCCGAACCTCCTTATGAACTCTCGTATGGATTCCTCTTCCTGTTTTATAATAGTTTGCAAAGAGTTAATATTCCTCTTCTACCATACTGAACAAAGATACTGAGAGATGAATGCAGTCCAAAGCTTCTTGAACGAATTTATTGAATTACACGGGAGCTTATGGAACAGGCTAACGCAAGCCCTTGTAGACTAGCCAGGAATATTTTGCACAACAGATGGTCATTTCCGATGTTCAGAGTCATTGGCTAGTTGTAATGGAGCATGTGATTGTAAGGGTCATTAGAACCATCGAACATGGAAAAAATTGGCATGATGAACCCTCGAGGTGGCTCGTAATCAAGGATGTGTTGCCTTAGGGGCAAGGAGAGCATGTTGTGGGGCCCTCGAATTAGGGTTGTAGGCTTCACATAGAGTGTTGGCCTTGCACCGAAAGCGGGATGCATAAGCGACATTGGTGGCATCATGTCGTCGGGTAACATTGATAAGTTTCGGGGGCCTTGAGGCGTTTGGTTTTACCTCTTGTCAACCTACTCCCTAGCCCAGTGGGAAGTGCCACTGACGACATCACTGAGGGAAGGGCGATGCAAATGCTTCCTTTCGCGATTTGGCCCTTGTGCTGCCTCGAGCAGTCCTTCCTAGTGGGGGACTTGTGGATGGGACCTCCCCGGAGGGACCAACTCATCGTCCTGGCAGGGCCTCGTTGTTGGAAAAATGGAACCTTTGCCTTTATTACGGACTCTGAGTTTGTTGTTGACCGCGATGCGCCACCTTGTACATCCTTTTTTTTTTGAAGTTTTGACGTTTTTCTGCAGGACTTCTGGCCCGATCATTCTCACGTTACGCAAGTGTTGTGTGAGCTTGTAACTCTTTGCATCACGCCTCACACACTTCTCTGCTTCCTCTCCATCTCTTGGCCTTGATGGAGAGATTGATCTTTAGGTGTTTGATGTGCAGTTTTTCGAGCATTGCGTACCCAGAACCGTCGGATGCGGAAGAGGGGGTGTAATGCCCCAATACCTAAATTTTTATAATAATTTTTATTATATATTAGGGTATAAATTAGCAGGCAAACTTAGGTTTTTAAAGGGACAGCGATAAATTGTTAAATTGTGAAAAATAAAATGAACATGTGAGCATATGATTAAATATTATATGCTAAAATGAAAAATTGATTGAACAGGAAATAAACCAAGTGAGAAAGAAAAAACAAATTGAAATTTTGTAAATGAGGACCTAAGTGTCAATCGAGGAAATGTTTATGTGTTTAAGTGCAAATAGAAGTGACCTATGTGCTATAAGGTGGCGAGGGCAGCTTAAAATCAATGGGTTTTGATGTGCCCGAACATGGCCTTGGAGAAATAGTATTAGACCATATTAGTCTTAGAATGCTGATTTGAGCAAAAACATGTAGGAGAGAATGAGAGAGGAAAAGCTAGGGTTTTGTGTGAAGATCAAAGCTGTGTGAAATTTGCATTCTTTGGTCACGATATCTTGCAAGGAGGAAGGAAAAAGAAAGGTAGGGCTTCAAGTGCAAAGGGATTTAAGGGACGGGTGAGGATCACCTAACCTAGGACCGAGATCGAAGGGAAGGAAACGAGAGCCGACAGCTTCGGTTTGTTTACTGACCCTCAATTCTTATTTCAAGTGTTTTGGTAGTTTACCAAATAAATCTAAAATGATTATACGGAATGAGTATATCTTTGAAATGATATTATGAAAGTACATATGGATTTGAAAAAGTGATATTTGAAATGTCAACAATTAATTGCATGTGAGTGATTAATTGAATTCTAAGCGAATTGGTCAATTCTTGACATCTTGAATTGAAAGCGGTATCACCGATGACCAACATGGCCAGGATTCGCGATTGGATCGTCGTGAAGGAAACTCGGGTGTCGATGTCGACGGCGAGATCTGCGATCGGCGTTAAATGGCGATGGCGTATGACATTTATAAGTGATCACATGTCAAGGTGCACCAATTAGCATTCGGCATGATGGAAAGGCCCAAGAGTGGCGAATTGTGTAAGCATATTACAAATGATAAAAGGATGAAAAGGTCAGCCGAGCGGAATCCGTCATGAATGTGAATTAGCCAACATTAGTGTAAATGGGATTTCAAACTAAACACATCTTTAAGAGTGTATGTTTAAATCGTAGATTAGATTATCTAATGATTTGTTGCATGTGATAAATGCATATTTGATATGATCAATGATTTGTTAAGTGAAAGCATGCGAAAATGAATAAGCTTGAGTATAGTTTGATAAAAAGGCATGATTTTATGATAAATGCATGTCATCTTCAAGGCGAAAAATTGGGATATAGCGCGTATAGAACCACTAAGCATGAAAATGCTTAGGCGTGTGAATTTTATCTATCACAGCGGGTTTCGAGTAAATAGGAAGAAGACAAGATCGAAGCCTTGATCATAGAGCAAGTTGCGGCGTATAAGTATATCACCGTCACATGCATATCATTTCTTTTTGAACATGTGACATTTTGTGAACAAAAGAGTTGAACTCTGAACTAATGTTTTGTATATCGTTTTGTAAATGAATGATACACCATTTTGTAAATGAATTGTATAAAAGTAAATGTTTATGGGCCTACCATTTGAAATGCTTCCGTGTAAATGAAGACTCTAAAATGAAATGACGTAAATAAAATGTTTTGATAAGATAAATGAAAACGGTCGAGTAGCGAGCTGTTCGGATCAGCCATTAGATTCGAACAAAGGGATTAGTGTGACATTTTGAAAAAGAAAATTTAATAAAAGGTAAATAAAAGAAATTAAATGAGCATCTCAAAGCCAGTTCGAATGTGTGATCGAATTAGGACCCATGAAAGTGCTCTGAGGGTCAGCGTTCTATGTAATGGGTGGGCGCTAGAGAATCATTGACAAGCCCTTATGACTGTCGTCGAGACTTTTATTAAACTTCCCGGCGACACCCGGTGTTGGGACTTTTGATCTTGAATCCACGGCGTCGAGTTGTAGGGATGCGATCGTGAGTTTCATGGCGTCGGCTGGCCCATGATGCGAAACTGCCGAAAAGCGTTTACCCGTATGGTGGGGTGGCGCTACCAGATGATTAAGTTAGCAAAAAAGCGGAAAGGAGAAGAGAGAATAGGTGGGTTGGAAGTGCATACCTTCCCCTGAGTAGGATGCTACCCCGACTTATAGGGTTCGGATTATGTGCCTCGCCCAAACACCGAGGGGTAGGATTACATCTCTTTCCTTTTAGTTTAAGGAGGAAATCTTTTTTCTTATTATCATTTATTTATTTAATAGATGATTAATTTAATATAAATAAATATATTTATAATAAGTAATTTATTTTATTATATTAATTACAAAAATTTTAATTAAAAAAAGTGGCTTAATGGGGTTGGGTAATGGGTGCAAGGCCTGGAGGTGGGGGGAGGGTGGTGGGGTGGGGATTGGTGGGGGCGCTGGGTGGAGGAGTTGTTGGGATCTACTTTGAGGGAGGGGCAGTTTGGGGTGTTACTTTTTGAGTGTCCCTTTTAGGAAATAAAATAACTAAAGATACCTTTTTGTTGTATTCTTTTTCCTTGGATCCTCATTTTCTAATTTCTTTCCCCTTGGGTACTTAAAACATAATTTAACGAAAAAAAATCCGTGACCAAAGGGAAGTTTCAACCATGAAAAGCAAAAGACAAAAAGTATGGGGCCAATTTTAGCACTGCCCACCAAAAAAAAAAAAAATCTTTGACATAATGTTAATTTCAACCACCAAAAATAAAAGATATGAAAATTTTGAAGTGATTTATGATAGGCTCAAACTACACTCGAAGGATCCATAAGATATATTAGTTATTTTTTTAGTAAAACCAATTAGATAATAATTTTAACTGATATTGGTTGAAATTATTCATGGTCTAAAATATATTCATTAGTAAGGTAGCAATTCAATCATAGTTTGATAAAACAAATATTTTTATGTGGATAATATGAATGGGATTTAATGATAACATTATGCATAATACTAAATAAATTATATGATATATATATATATATATATATATATATATATATATATATATATATATATATATATATATATATATATATATATATATATATATATATATTATAGAAATTATATTTTTAATTTATTATATCATGTACTTTTTTACTTTATAATATTAAATTAGCTTGCTAAACTAATATACAAAATATTAATTTTATATATAATATAAGATTATCCCACATAGTTGTAATTATGATTTGGTTGTTTGTTGGTGGGAGTTTGGTGTGAAGCGTGTATAAAGCAGGATGGTGTTATTATATAAAGTCTAAAAATGGCTAAGCATTGATATTGGTTGGAAGCATTATAAAAGCTTATTATAGTAGAAACGACCATAAATGAAGTAGCAGATTATGGTGGTTGGGCGAGTTGAGTCAACACAAGCAGCTCGGTAAGAATGAAGCCCAAACTCTTGACCCGATGACCATGTCTGAAACTGAAGCTGGCCCGAATTATGAAACTTGGGTTAAGCTCAGATTGAGCTCCGATTGATTTTTTGTTGGTTGGGTTAGGTCGGATAAGCTAAAATTTTATTGAATTACCTTGTTGTATTACATATAGATGCAGCATGATTAATTTAATAAAATACAAAAAAGGAAAAAATATTTTAAATACATTAGCTTGAAAAAGGCACAATCCCATGTAATCCAATGAAAGCAACAATTAAATGAAGTTATACTTCCATGAATCAAAGTTTAAATAGTTATAAAAATGATCATTAATTGTCAACCCCTGCAAAGTAATGGAAGTAGTTCAATGGTTATAAAAATGATCATCGGTTGTCAATCGATGTGCAAAGTAATGGAAATAGTTGAATTGTGATGACTTGTGAATTATGAAATGTCGAAATGGTAAAAATGAGTTTTTGTAGGGCTATTGTAATAAGATAGATATATATGTTCGAATTGGGTTAGGTTACTCGAAAATTGGCTAAAACTACCAAATTGCCTTTTCCTACTTTTTCATCATGACTTATTACCAAAATCTATTATAAATTTTATAGTGAATAGATTTTGGTTTTTCATAGTAGAATATATATATATATATATATATATATATATATTATGTTATACCGCATGCTGAGTTAATTTTTGCAGAAGTAATGTAATTAAAAAAAACATAAATATTCCACTTTCTTTATAAGAAAATATGTGAAGATTGGTTAAACATTTACATTGGCTCATCAGCGGGGTATCTAGATCTGAAAGGTGGAGGCTATATATCGATTAAGTTCTTTGGTGCTTTGTGAAAAGAACCACATTTCTCTAGCCCTCTTTGGTATATTAACCATTGAAGCATGGGAATGAGATACTCAGTTCCACGACATCTTATCTAGACACTTTCGGCACTTACCGATTCAACATAAGAATAGCAGCTTTCGATGCATTTGGAAACTCACTGTGTTCCTTTGAATCTTCGGCTTTAGCTCTTAGCATGTAGTTCGGGGACACTAATTGTTTCTTTCTATTTTTATTCTTGAGGCACAATATCACTGAATATTCTGTGATTTTGCTGAGTTGATATCGAGTCCTTTTGTGGAATGTTCCCTTAAATCTCTGCATAGCTATCATTTCATTATCTAATTTATCTTCGCAAATATCTGCAAAATGTCGATTTTGACTCATCAAATATTTTGATTTTATTCCATAAATATTATAATCAAACATGATCCAATCTTCTAGATTTTTTATGTCACATCGATAACTTTTCTGAAGTCTTACGTATTAGTCCACATGAAATATTGTCTTGTCACACCCAGGTATTTACTTTCAAAATCGGATTTATTGAATATAGTAAGTTTTGTATGACCTTGATGCAACAACTCGTGGGACAACATTTGTGGCATCCCTTGTTACACCCCTTTATAGCTTTAGTTAAACGACTAAACATGCATCACAATTTTGCTTAAGATTATGCCAACACATTTCCCTAACATTTTTCATTTGTCCCTTTCACTATTAGATGAGTTTTAGGTTTTTCCTTGAAAAGATGCATGCTTCTATGACAAACAATTCGTGTAAATCTCTATCATGAAATGATCTTGATTTTTTCTCCAAAAGAAAATTTTCCCATCAAGTTTACATAAATCCATATCAATGAATAACTCTTAATCTTTTCCTAGAAAGACACTCTTCTTCAACATAAAGTTTGTTTAATATCCTTAGACGACTCTTAGAGCTTTTTTTTTTTTTTTTTTTTCAGCTTTTTGCTAAAAGCAATTTGTTTTTAAATCTTGTCATAACTTATAGCTGAAATTTAAATATATATATATATATATATATATATATATATATATATATATGAATATAAAAACCAAAATATTTACATTTTACTATTCAGAAAAAGATATCTTTGAATTTTTGCTATGAGGACAATCATATAGGCCAATGAAGACCGATAGGAAGAGGTTAAAATGTTTTAGTTAACGAGAATTTTTAGCTACATCAAAGTCGAATATGATAATTTTGATGTGATACAATGCTTTAGTTTTATTTTGAGAAAATATAAATGCAGATTTAGTTGAAAATAAAAAGAAAAAAGAAAATCGAGTTTTATTAAGTATTTTACTTAAAAATGAGATTAATGAAGCAAATGAAAATGTGTTTAAAATACGATTCTTGGTATTCTGATACCGTGTTTTTAAATGGCACGATGAAAAAGAAAATCGAGTGGAAGGCGAAAGGGGGGAAAGAAAAGAGAAAATAAACAGCGTCGGGTGTTTCGTTTTTATCGATGATAAATCCGGTGTTTTGATTTAATTAAAAAGCAGAGCTGGCTGACATTTCGATTAAGCCATATAAAATGTTGAAAATAGTAAATTCATTTGCTGTTTACTTGAGAATTGTTTGTCGATCTAGCTAAATGTGTTTTTCGCTTGTTTTCGAAAAATTTAAATAGAGAAAACGTAAAATTTTACTCTTGCATAGCAGAACAGGTACTGGAATTGATTTTGAGCTAGGTACAATCAGATAACCACCTTTTAAAATGTTATTTTAAAAAATTATTTCCTAATCAGTTATTTTATTTTAAAAAAATCCAGTAATTGTCAGTTGGTGATAACTGAGGTCACAAGCTAAGATCGATTGACTAATAAGGAAACAAACCATATCAGTTATTGTAGGAATTATGAATAAAGAAAGTAATACGATATCTCCCAATAAAGCCAGTAGAAATGATTCTGAATTTTTAAAGACTATAGATCTGAAAAGGATACTTCAAAAAGAGACTTGAAAGTTACTAAACTTTGTGGGAATAAGTTGGTTGCACATGAAATAACTCATTAAATTATTGTGCATCTCTTAACACTTTCTTATGACTCGTGTTTGAATGCCCCAAATTTACTGACAAGTGTTTGACTTTTTTGACTCAATAATTAAAAATTCTTACTGACAAGTCAAAATTAGTAAGGCATTGAAAACATCAAGCACCAGTGGTCTAGTGGTAGAATAGTACCCTGCCACGGTACAGACCAGGTTCAGATTTACGGCACAATTTGCATTACACAATTTTGATTTCATTCAATATCAAATGATAAAGTTAATATTTATGAAAATAAGGTGTATATATCACTTTCATTGAGTTTATTAAAGGATAAAGAGAAACTCATAGTCTTAAATTTCAAGATCAAACCTGCCTGCAACTTCATGAATAGAACGCCTAAACTACAAGCTTATTACAGTACTGCAAATACCCACTTCTATACATGGTACATTGAAATCCTCAAGCCCAGTAATAATAAATACAGGACTGTATTATTGTTTTTGTGATTTTTTTCCATGGCTAGCCAGTAAATACAAAGAAGATTCAGAAGGTGATGTAGTTCTTCTCCTTGAGCTTTCTATAGTGTCCTTAATTCTCACCTCCAGAGGAACGAAGTGAATGCCTAAACTTTTTGCTTTCTCCTGGGATACCTGGTGGGTTGGAACGCCAGTTGGTTCATCCTTCCATCTGCCATGTATGGATTCATATTAGATCTCGATACGAGAAACCGGAAAATAGTAACAAAATTAAGAAGCAATATCATATAGACATTGATTTTCTTGTACTGATGACAGTAATGAGCTGGGTAGGGATAACTAATAGAAACTTACTTTTCAGGTATTTTTATGGCAGGGTAGGGCTTGTGCAAGGTGTTTAGTGTATCAGAACGATGTGAGACAGTACCTACTAAACAGTATCTTCCAATGGCTTCCTGAAGCTCAAATGCTTGAATATGTGCATTGGCAACATCTCTTACATCCACCCATGTGTATGAGGGATTGTCATATGTTTGAACTCCTGCAACAAACAAATTTCAAATGATTGCATCAAAAAGTGTGGGGAGAAAGTTTTAGCCCAGTAGACATGCTTTATAGCCATGGGGATCTTTGGGCCCAGATTGGACAATATTTATATGGTTGGGTGTGGCCAGTTACAATGGCATTTGAGCCAGTCCTCAACCCTAGTGTAAGAGTTTCTTAGGAGGTGTTTGTCAACTTGGTTTGAACTTATTTTAAAGTAGTGAGAATCCATTAGGCTAAAAGCGGACAACTAACAACTAAAATGGTTGACTGCTGGAGTTTACCAAAGAGTTGAGCATATACATAATGTGTTTATGAGACTATTGAGATGAGGCAAGGCTCACACTGCATATTTTCTTAATTTGAACTTCTAGAGCTATTTGGAGGGCTCTTGGATGAAAATGGTTCAATATTGAGATGGAAGCATGTACTGATATCCTCATAAAAATTAGAACACAATGAATATTCGGATCTGTTGTTGAAGAATAACATTTATAAGTATGATAATTTCCTCCACACTAAAATTAAGAGTAGGCTGTAAGAGAGGACCAAGCACCCATCCTGGATGTATGGTGACCATGTCAATCCCATTCTCTTTTGAAAACTTCCAAGCAGCCTCCTCAGCTAACGTCTTTGAAAGTGTACACCATAGCTATCACACAGCTTTGATTTAAAATAGTCTAGCTCTGCATGCAAAGCAAATCCATAGATGCATGCATGCATTCAAAACTCGCCATGTTTGAATCAAGAGTTGCAGGAAAGAAACACTTTCTATTTTTATGTTGTAGAATTTGGATCAAATTGATGATTTGACAGATACCCTCTTATATTTTCTAGTGCTTTTTTGAAATTGCATTGAAAAGAGATAGAACGCTTTAATATTTTTTTCTTAAATAATGTTGTATGCAAACCTTTGATTCCTTGCAAAAAAACTGGATCTGAAAACCAGCTCTCATCAATTACCACCTCAGGAGTCACAGGTTTTCCAGTGAATTCCACTGTAGCTATAGACAATGTTACCACAACTCTTTTGATGGATGGAACTTTTGAGCATGACCTAAGGACATTTATAGTTCCCTTCAATGCAGGGTCATCAATTCTCTCTGAACACACAACAAAAAAGAAAAGAAAAGAAAATAAAATAAAAGAAAAGAAATTAGCTCCCATATAAGTGGTGAAATGAAAAATTAAGCTGATACAAGGCTTGCAATATGGCCAACGTGAAAATCACAGAAATGAGAATACAGAATGAACCAAACACCCACTATTCTATTCTTAATGTTATATCTAGGTTGGTTATACGATTCTCTATGATTTTTTTTTCTTATGTTAACACACTTTCTTTCAAAAGCTGTTACATCAGCTAACTGCATATGCAATAAAATAAAAAAACAGGGGAAGTAGTAGAGCAAAACAGGGGATTAACTTCATAAGAAGTTATTTCTGGGGATTCAAATACGAGAAGAACAACATATTAGAGGATGTTTGTACTCAAATCTGTTCGACAATAAAACAAGAATTTGCCGTACAGATTTGCTTTCCCCAATTTCTGGTGCGTTTAAACTCGCCAACATCACTGTTACAGAAGAACCAAGGATTCGTTCTGAGTGGCAAAAAATTAAATTTACAGAGGATGGAACCCTGGGGGGCTTCATGACTTAGGCTAAAACTGGCGATACGGTATGAAAAACAGCATCACATCCATCAACTACAGAATCAAAAGACCCTTCTTCCAATAAGTCCGCTTTGAATAAATGAAGCTTTTCCTTAGTTCCCTCAAGTAAAAAACAAGTGTTCTGTCTTCTTTGGATCATCTAAATCATACATATATGTAATAACCACCACTGGAAAATTAAATGAAAGTTAGCTGATGTAAGAAAAAAAAAAACAAAATCTTAAACAGTGAGGGGGGTAGCTCTAAACAGTTCGACTTTAGTTTGCTCTCTTCGATGGTCACCACTATGCCATTCGACTCCTTAACTGGTACCTAATAAAATTAATGAGTTAAGTATGGCGCTCACTGTGACACATCAAAAAAAAAAAAAAAAAAAAAAAAAAAAAAAACCCGTAAAAGTAAGAGATTGGGAACTTACTAGGGTCACAAATTGTTGTTTTGACAGTGTAACCATGGTGGAGCAGTCACCATCCACTAAAGCCAAAACCAATGAAGCTTCAGAATATAGAGATTGTCCCCTTTCTTCCACTCCTCATTCAATCACTTCATAAAGATGATCGGAGCAAACACTTCGTACCCTCAAACAAAAAGGGATCGAGATGAGGAGTGGAGAAGGAAAGGTGGTGTACGAAATTTGTTCAAGATACAAGGGTAAAAGATGAGTATGGATTCTGGTTTGCATATGGATACATATTTGGTATTAGTTAATCAACTTATAAGTATTTGAGTTGTGGTTTGGAAAACCCTAATTAATCTCTATGTTTTGGTTTTGTCAATAAACCCACTCGAGAGATGTTTTTCTTGAGAATATACAAGCTGGTTTCTTTGGCTGGTTTTCAGAAAAAGTGGGAAGAAATCATCAAATCTAGGCAATGTCCGTTCTATGCTGCGGCGTAGGATAGCGTAGCCCACGCCAAGCGTGGCACGTCCACACGCGATCGGCTGAGAGGGAGGATTCCGGCCAACTCTCGGTATGCCGCAGCCTAGTAGTGCTACGCCTATGAAGGCTCACGCCTAACGAGCTATGCTTACATCATGTGCGTAGATACTGTTCACGCATGGAGATTTTTGTGTTTTGTTTTGTTTTTTCATTCCATTGCTCCAAAGACTTGTCTATTGGACATATGAGGACCCTATAAGTGTATGAAAGGGTCTATTCATGTTTGTGATGTAAAGGAAAAATTATACTGTACCTTACCGCCTCGGCGAAGTGAGTTCGATGTTGGCAAACGAAATGCTCCTATGAGAAGATAGTAAGTTCCTAAACACATATAATTGTAGGATTGCCTAAGACTAGATATTGAATTACACGACACTTCTTTACGCGCACATCGCCTCCGATCGCTTCAAGATCGCTGCTACGACACTCTGCTACGGTGCCACGTCTCCGATCGTTGTTTTTACTCCGTTAGTGCATGACACTTCTATTACGCGTGGCAGACACGTCCTCTAATCAAGGTTTTCGACACTTACTTTCTCGCTACGACACCAAGATCGTGTCTCTGGTACCTTCGTGTACTTATTGTGTCAGGTCGACTCATTCCCTTTATTATCGGGTTCAGTAGTCAAACGCTTATATAATAAGAGACTCAAAACGAATAAGAGTAAAGTGATGTACATCAAGCTATTCTCATCGTGTACCCACTTACCTTGCAAGTATGGTGCTCTGCAGTACCTACGGTACTCTCGTATAAGTATGTTTGTAGTACCTACTGCACCTCCTTATATAAGTCTCCAAACTCCACGGAGATCCGAATGCTATAAGTCCATAAGTACAAGTACATACTATGTTTGTTATATGAATTCATGAATAATCTGATATTCACTTCAATGTATATTTGTTTATCGTTATATGCTTATCAGAAAAGAGTATTAATGCATGTGTACATGTATATAAGTCATATGTTTCCCACTTTGCCGTAGTTTAGCACAGTTTTTGGCCCGTAGGTACGCAGGAGGACGCCCGTAATCTTCCGCATACCGTCGTCAAAGACACTCGTAGGGTTCACCACATGTGTTTTGGCGCTCTGATTATGTAAAATGTAAATATCCAGCTTGTATATGTATATGTAAATGGGATCAAGGATCGTATGTATTGATTCCTCAGAAACACCACTACTTGTAGTTTTATTTTTACATGATATTTCGAATTCGCTATAGCACTCCCAAGCCCACTAATACCACAAAAAGAGAAGAGTCCCATGTACCGCACCCTTTCCTAAAGGTGATTAGTACCAAACTAGTGCAATTTCGAGCCTGTTTACAAAGTGTGCTCTTATGCACTTTGCGGTACTCAATCAACTTCAATACAATCTCAATTGATACATCGGGTCCCTGGGCTTTATTAGCTCCATCACATTTAGCTATTCTTAAGAAGCTCGGCAGGTGTCAAATGCTCATATATTTCCTCGCTTCGGGCCCAAACACGATGAACTCGAGAGCCGACTAAGATGCTGATCAAATTAGAGGAATTTTGGGGAGTTGTAAAACATCAAGAGAAGAAGCTCGTAGAAATTTTTGGTGGTTGCTTGCACTCAGAATTTTGCACCATAAATTTCGCAGTTGCCAATTTTCGCAAATCTACGAACACGCCACCATCGCTTTTTGACCTAATTTGTCAGGTTTTATACAAGTTTGCCTCTTATGTAATTTTGGTTCTTAACACATTTTTTGTATTCCCTTTATACCGAGCACCTATATAAGCTCACATGCTTGTAATCAACCAACTTTTTGTCACTCCATCAATCAATCAAGGAAGCCGGCACGTAAGCTTCCCTCTCCCTCTGTCAAGGCTGTGATTTTCTTCTTCTCCTTCACTTTCTTGTATTTCTTTGTACGCCAAAACACCCCCTTGATGATGAGACAAATCAAGGGATGTTTGCCAAAACCCCGATCCTTTAGGAAGGCCACCGCTTGATTGGGCTTAGGGCAGCCTACACAAAGTTCTCATGCTCTTTCTTGAATATGTATTTAAGGGTAGCCTGGGTGTGCCCCTTCTCACCTTAGGTTGGGGTAAATCTCTACATGCCTCCCTTATGTACTGGGTGTTTTCGGGTTTAGTGGATATCACTCAGATCCACCGATGCCCAGCCAATGGTCTCCTATTAGTTATCATAGTGGTAGTTCTCTTCAGATTTGCTTTCACCGTTGTGTGACATTTATTATCTTAACTCAAATGCCATCTTTCAAAAGGAAACAGTGGCTTAGGTTTCCTGGTTTAAATGAAGATCCGGTTCAGAGAAATGACTATATGTCATACCCCCAACGGCTGAGGCAAAAATGCACTTGAGCACATGCTCATAACCCCTGGACCCTTAGCCCAGTACCGAGACTTAAAGGATTTCAACTTTTTACATCAGTTATTTCAAATTCAAACCATTCACACACACTCGGCTTCCACACAAACCTTATAAATCCAACTGTAAACATCATTTCAATGCATCTAACTCCTTCCTCTCTCACGCGAAGAAAACCATCCTCGTGGTACCACCCTAGAGCCACTTATACCGCAAAGAGCCGCTACGCTAGTGCAGGGAATCCCAGGTTATAAACCTTAGTTGATCCCGAACACCTCACTGGGCTAGAAACTTAATCAACGGCGCCACTGTCGGATGGTGCTCTGGCAAATGCAAATGGGAGCAAATATGTGCTGAACTTGTGATTCATACCGCACTGTGTAATCTCATTTCTTTTATTTGTCATTTTTCCCTACTTGCGCTCGACGTAGGGAATTTGAAAATTCTCACTGTGGAGTTTGAAAACTCATCAAAGTGATTGTACCCCCTGCTTTGATTTTAGTCAACCAACCTTTTGTTAGTCTCTTGCTTTTAGTTGGTTTCGTTTCATGAGTGTTAATAAGAAATTATGCAAAGGGGATTAAACACTGCAGTGCAGACTGAAAGGCTAGGTGTCTTAATTGAATGCGTCATGGAAGGGGCCCGCACACCAATCGATGGAGACCCCCACTTGAAGAACGCCAGGAGGCCAACAAAGGGGGTTCATTCAGAACCAATGCCCACAGATCGATGAGAGGGATCACATACACCCACCAGCGGGTGAGTGCGCACCCTCACGAATGCATTATACCCCTGGCAGAGGATGGCGTTGAGACCTATTTCAGCCCTCATCCCGCCTTTTTCATGGTATGGAAAATGAACCACACACATATTCTGGATTTCGAGAGGCCTGCACTACTTTCAAGGAGGGTGCATTTGATACGATCTCGGCTTTCAAGCTCAAAGCCTTCCCTTGACCTCAAAGATAAAGCCAAAATTTGGCTCAATTCACTAAGGCCAAGGACCATCAGGAACCCGGGCTGAGTCAGAGGCGGAATTTTGAAGTTCTTCGCCTATAAGACCAAATACCTTGAAAAGAGGAAGATCTGCACCTTGCAAACATGATGCTGGAAAGATTTTATCGTCGTAAAGGTATGTAGAAACCATCAGTGCATGCACTCACCATGGCTTTGATACGTGGATGCTAGTGAACCATTTCTACGATGGAATGTCCTTCCACAGAAACAACCTAATCATGTGTGGAGGGACTTCCCTTACAAAAATCCCGATGAAGCCATGGACTTTTGAACTACGCGGGCTGAAACCTCCAAGGATGGATGAGCCGAACCAAGGGAGGTAGAGAGAATGAAACCAACAAGAAACTCCGAGGGAGGCTTCTATTCACTAACGGAGGATGTGGAATTAGCGCTGTCGCCCACCCCAAATGTATGATGGAAGAACTTGAGCACGTAAAACCAAGCAGGAGGTACTGCAAAGGATCTGAGTATCTATGCCTAACCAACCATGTTTCAATTGTCAATCTTCCAGTCATCAAGGAGAGCATTGTCCAATTTCCCCTTAGTAAGGGATTCGATGGCTGAAAATGCCAATGTCAGGCCAAATTGTGCCACCAACTGATGCCCAGTATGGTAACACTTATAATCCCAACTGGAAGAACCACCCCAACCTGGCCTGGAAGCCTAAACCTCCTATATATGTTCCCCCAAGGGCACATCAGCAGCAATAAGACTGGTCTACTCTCTCAAAGAAGAAGAAACACCAACCTATCCCAGCAAGCTATCATGAATTTGAGCAAGGTGGTGGGGAATTTTGTAGAGGAGTAGAAAACTATCAATGCCCAAATTAACCAAAGAATAGAAAAGGTAGAAAGCTCCATGGACAAAAGAATTTATGGGCTTCACAAAAGCCTAAATAAAAAATTGTCTGATATCATGCGCCATCCACGTATTGAATAATCGCCTGCTGTGTATCGGAGAAAGGGAGGTTCCTCCCGCATTAATCGCCCAATCCTAGGAGTGCATGAACTAAGCTTCTAGCGAGCCTGCAAAAGGAGCTGAGACAGTCCAGGCCACATCACTTTGAGAAGTGTATGGAAACGATGCCTACCCAAAGTTGCCTAAAACCAAAGAACAAAGAGGAAGTGGAATCAACACATATTCATCAAAGAGATTCTATGAAAGCAAAGAATGCCCCCCTCCCCTCCCATTTCCCAAGCACCGAGAGGCAAAAGAAGGGCCAAGCAAGGAAGGCATCTCTGAAGTGCTGAGGCGGTGTCAAGGTGGAATATCCCACGTTTGATATGATCAAACAAAGTCTGAACTGTGAGGTTAAATTTCTAAAGGACTCAGTACAGCCAAAAGTGGTCGGGCATTACAGAAGGCCTTCCTGATCAATAAGTCACTCTATCATCCAAAGGCAAAACCTTGTTGAATATTAAAGATCCGTAGATCCCCACCATCCGCCAACATTGAGGGACTCGCATGTGACAAGGCACCAAGTGGATTGGGAGTTGGCATCAACCAACCGCCGTCTCACGTACAAGCAGCTAGGTTCGGGGAGTCGGTCACCAACATCAATTCTATCTCAGTGAATGACGCTGAAAATACCAGCTGTGATAGTTGAGGATGTCTTGGTAAAGGTAGATAATTTCTATTATTCGCGGATTTTGTGGTTCTTGACATAAGAGCCACCAGGCAAGAGCGCCACCAAGTGCCCATCATACTGGAGGTCATTTTCGCCATAGCCACTGCTATAATCAATCGTCGAAATGGGGTTATGCACCACCTTCTAAGCAACATGACTTGAGCTCAACATTTTTCACTGAGAATAAGATGGTGAGTTGCTGAAGATAAGTCCGCTTAAGGTGACTGGTAGATGGAAAACACAAAGGTTCATAAACTGCAAGAAGACCATTAAACTGAAGCGATAAGGATCAACCCGCACGCCACTTCCCAGATCTGGCATGCCACCAAAGACGGTCAGAGCATAATGTTTAACAACCAGGAGCAGAAGTTGAACTCAACTGCAGCACACCTCACTGCAAACATGGAGGAGCTTCTCCTTCTTGACCCCCCATGAGACCTCTTATCAAAGATCACAAAGTGCTGGTTCCGCCAGAACTCGGAAACCACTCCAAATTAATAGATTTTCTGCCAGATTATTTCACTTTAAATTAGATTTTTATTAATAGCCTTTAATTTCCAAATGTTGTTAATTTTCTTATTTTTCTAGCTTAACTTCTCATAATTTCATTTTGTATTATTGTGTGTTCCAAAGATTGTGGGGAGCAAATTTCCTAAGAATTCTTTCACAGTTGCAAATTTCAGAACTCCGCGAATTTTCGCAGTCGAGAAATTTCGCAAACAGACACTATTCATCTTCTCCTCCCGCAACTCTTCGCTTTTCCTACAACCCTCCGCTTCACGCCCCGCAATTAGATTTACACCTTGAGCCATTCAATTAATGCCTGTTAAGCCATTAATTCTTCATATTCTTCCCACCCACCCTCCTCCCCAGAACCCTAGCCTCCATTTCATTTCAATCACACTTCATCCTTCCACTAAAACTCTTTCTCTCTCAAGTTTGCCTCCCAGCCCACACGCGAAGACAAGAGGAGCTCACACTCAGCCGCGGCGCCAGTGGCCCACCGCCGGACTCCACCCAGCTCCAAATTCTTCCGCGGCTGCCGGCCCCACGCGGCCCGATGCACGCCCTCCTGTCGCGGCCGCCACTCCGCCCTAGCCGCACAGCCCCACCGGCCGGTGATGCTGAGGTTCCTCCCTGTGCCCCCCGCCCGCAGGAGACATCATACTCGGTCAAACCCATCCATCCGCCCTTCATCCCGTGCCACTCGAACTTCAGCCCAAGAGAGTCATCCACCCGAGATCCAAGGCGCCACCCCTCCACCTTATTGTATCGCCTGAGCTCCAGACGATCTCCCATCCACATCGGCCTTACTTCCCTTCGACCATCCTGAATTAGCCATGGGGAGAGATTTCCATGGAGAGGTTTACTATGACCTTCCGACATCTACAGGCAGTAATCTGGCTCGAGACTCCATGCTCCTTGCGTAGCGATACCATATGAGTCATCCAAGCAGCCACATTAAATTATTATCCTCGTAGTCATCGAAGTCTCTATCATACGATGACATCTTAGCTGAGGCAACTCCTATCGCTTCTTCATTTTTCTATCACGGTCACACCAGGATACTTCGGCCTCCGATCACAACTACTCCATCTACCAGTGGTCCCGCCAACGCGGCCTCTGCTATAGACAAAGGCCCCATCCTTCGACCAGTGAAATGGTCCTATTTCTCTATGGACGCTATTGCTGGGTCGAGAAGGTCTCGCATCTATCTCCCACAAATAAGATGCTTTCCGGCTAGACTTACATTTCTGAGGTCTATGTTTCCACTTCCAGCATATCAGATGTGAGGAGGAGGAGCCATCTCGGGAGGTGTTATACGCATTTGAGGGATATTGGTTCAACCCTTACAGAAATGAGACGCCCTTATTTCATTTCGAGACAGAGTCCACCGCCTGAGTCTCGCTCACGCGAGTCCTTGCCTCTCTTTGTTTCCTGCACTTTTATGTCAGGTGTTTGAGCGGCACAGGTCTCCGATCGGAAGCCTCCTCGATCGAGCGGTCGCGACCAGGCTAGAGGCCACCCACGGCTGGACGATGGTGGGCCAGCCTCGAGCTTCCATCTTCCTCCGAGATCGACGAGGATCTGTTCGATCACGAGATAGTCCTCAGGACTCCGTCCCCATAAATGAGCACACTGTGGTTTCCAGTACATCTCACCCTTCACCTACACATCGCCTCCAAACTCCTTCAGCCCAAGATCGCACCAGCCCGATTTCTCCGCCTAGAGCCTTCGCACCCCATGCCACCAACAAGCCATCAGATATAATGAAGTCGAGTGACCTCCGCACTACCCCGTGAAGACATTACCCTCTCTCGCCAAGGACCCTCTCGCTCTTATGGAGACGATCTCGCACATTCTCGCCCACTACGCCTTCCATTTGCACCCCCACAGCCACACTTGGCAGAGAGGATGACTCGCGACCGAGGCCGCCATGCCACGACCCAGCTACCATACTGGCAGAGCCACTCGGGCCTCCCAACTGCCTCTCCGCGCATGCCCCCGCCTCAGCCTCCCCCATCCCTACCCCGGCAAGACGCTCCACCATCGCCCCTACAACTTCCTTGATGTGTCGGGCAACCGCAGCAAGATCGCCACTTCACCAAGAAAGACCTCAAATACTGACCAGTCGAGGACGATCCTTCTCCAAATTAATCATCAGGAGGTACCACTTCCCCACTAACTTCTCGTCTACCAGTTGGGCATTTAGTGTCAGAAGTGATGTTCATACTTTGATTTTAGCTTTACTGCACCACATGCCCAAAGAAAGCCCATTTTTGTATATACTTGTAGGTCATTGCTTACTTCTTTTTGCAAAAGTCAAAATTTTGTAAATTCACCTTATATATATAATACAAATCTATTTTTCTACACTTTTGTTTATCATTTTGCCCCATTGGTCAGGGTTTTGCCCTTCCCAGAATTAAAAGTCGGGAGCACTGTATGATGCCAAATGCTAGAATGGTTCCATGCCTGAATGAGTTATTGGTCAGTGGCAGACCTTGGTAATTACTCCCTGTCTTCCACCATTCTCTAGCCACACACATTTCACATTAGTTTTCATCAATAGGTCGAGGTCGATACCCCTCTGACATAAAACCGCCTTAAATTCTTCGCTGACTCGCCATAATAATAGAGCTTCTTAAGAAAGAAGGCTAATGTGTCTTCCAAAAGAAAAAGAAAAGCCAAAAGAAAGGAAAAGAAAAGAGACAAGTAAGCCGCTGCCGCTTTGAAACCAGCACGAGGGGTCTACTACGGGAAGCCTTTAAAGCCTCGTGCCCTAAACCAACTCCGGCTGAGCACCGACTCTAGTGCTCGCCACGGGTGGATCGGGTGGAGTTTAATGAGTCAGAGCCGGATCTCGAAATCATTTGAAGTCCGGGGTGAAACCTCAGAGCTCAGGTCGAAGATCCTTTAACTTGATGCCCTAAACCCAGTAGTTGGTTGGGAGCTTACCTATGATCCCTGTTGAGACAGACTTGGGAAGCTTCTAAGTTTTCAAAGATTTGCACCTTGCAATACAACATATGGTCATGCGGAATTGAATCTGATCGAATAACAACACCTGCTGTAATGCAGCAGATTGGTTGGGGAGGTTTAGCAGCTCACTGGTATAACCGATCACCTAAACACTCATTTCGTGGAAATTGTGCCGATTTCCTCGAAATGTCGCTCAAAACTGCTCTCAGATGGTACTGCTCTCCTGCCTGCCTTTATACAAAGTCCCAATTGTCATACTAAAGGTTAGGAATTATTTGCACATACTTTTTAAAAACGTATACCCATTTTTACAAAAAACATATCCCGCATGACTTTCCTTCTTTTATCATCATAAGGATTAGCAAATCTCTAATGAGGATTAAAGAATTCAAATGAAGGCAGCCAGCCTGTTTGAGAAGGGTGTTTTATGTGTTGTAATAATTGACTTTAATAAATTCAACTGATAAGATCGTGAGTCCCTACTTATTAATGATCACATTTAGAGTTATTTTAAGAGTTTTTAGAAGCCTGAATGCCTCATAGTTCCTCAAATATCGATTCAAACACGATGAACCCGAGCCGACCAAGATGCATGATCAAACAGAGGAATTTGGAGCAAAATGACAAAGAGAAGAAGTCGAGGAAATTTTTGGCAGGTTGAAAATTTGCACCTACAAATTTCAGAAACATGAATTTCGCAGTTACTAAATTTTTGCAACCTCGCGAACACCGCTTCACCGATCGCTGAACGACTTGATGCATACGCTTTTATACAGCCATTTTTACGTAATTTTCTTCGTTTAACACATTTTTGTAATTTTTATACCGAAAGAATCTATATAAGCCTACAATGTATGCTTGTAATCAAATCAACTTTTGTCACCCCATCAATCAATCATGAAATCGCACAGTTTCCTCTCCCTCCGTTGATGATTTTCTTCTTCTCCCTTCGCCTTCGATGCTGTAGCCAAACACCCCTGATGATGACAAATCAAGGGATGCTTCTACAAAACCCCCGATCCTCGAGGGGAAGGCCACCTGGGCTGATTGGCCACAGATGTTCTCATGCTCTTCATGTATGTATTTAAGGGTATTTCCGCGCCCCGCTTTCACCCAGTTAAAACTTTAAGCATGCTCTCCTAATGTGCATTTACAATAATATGGATATTTTCACTAGATCCACCGATGCCCAGCTTAGTTGTCTCCTATTAGTTAATATAGTAGGTTTTCGAGATGTGTTTTCACCGCTAGTGGACATTTATGCCTAACTGAAATGCCATCTTTCAAAAGGAAACCTTAGTATTAGGTTTGTTAAATGAAGATCCGGTTCTAAAAGACTATATGTCATACTCCCAACGCGAGGAAACAGACCTGTTACGTCTAACTCCAGGACCTCAAACAGCGGGCCCGAGATCTCTTAACTTTTTACATCAGCTTATTTCAATTCCTTCAAACTATTTCCAGACACATTGTTTTCCATAAACCTTATAAATCCAACTAGAAAACACCATTTTCAATGCACCTGTAACTCTTTCTCTCATGAAGAAACCCATCCTCAGAAACAATTCAACAATTATACTGTAGTAGTCTTTGCTACGCGTAGTAGGAATCCCAGTTGCAATTTTGTCGATTCCGACACCCACGGCCGTAACGAATCGTGGTCAGTGACATAATACCCCAAAGGTCAGACGATCCAGGTAACAACAATTGGTGTCGTTTATGGGAATCAAACAAAAAATCTCATCGATGACTTGCAAGAGCTTGGCTCTAATGACTTTCCAAGAGCCCTTCACACCAAGAGTCACCTGCTCCTTTCCACATCCGATTCTTCTAACACAATCAAGTAATGTCAAGCAACTGGCGATCCACCACCCGAAAATCAATTCCTTAATTGGCATCAAGACATGGAGAAGAAACAGGAGGAGCAAGCAAGGCAGATGAGGGAATTCCAGGATCGCATTGAACATTTATAGCGTGAAAATGATCATTTGCGGGCCTAGGTAGAAAAAAGGTGCGATCTTGGTGAAAGAGACATACAAGATAGCAGTCAAGCAAGGTACTCAGCTGCTAGCGATAAAGGAAAGGAGCCTATCGCCCCTGACTATGTAGATACCCCGACAAACGATGCGTTGTCCTTAAGAAGCTCGCCAAACCTCTCCTTAATAAAAAGTAGCAGGGCCCAGTGACGCCAGAGACACTCGCATCGCCTTACATTCAGCAAACCCGATAATGACACATTCCGTCGGGTAAGAAGAGAAACAGGCCGAGGGTAGAACTAGCTAAACGAAGCGCCTAGGAACGCGTTTGCATTACTCAAGGGCATAATGTTGCCCATGCCGCCAGTATACCTCGCCTTCGGTATAGGACATATGCTATACATACCGCCTGCAACAGGGGTGGCTTGGCAGGAGGCAGGATCGGCAGTAGAAGGACTAGCAGGAGGCAGCGCGGTGGCAGCAGGAGAAGGAGAGGAAGGTTGCACACAAGGACTGTAGCTAGAGTTGTGCCCACCGAGGGTCTTGGCCATGCTTGGATTAGGGAGGGGATGGAGAGGTTGGAGAGGTTTTCTTCTTCAGGAAATCTGGAATAGGTAATGAAATGAATTGAAAAAGAAAATGGGTTTATATAGAGGGTTCAGGGAAGGTGAAAAGGGGAAGCTATTTAGTGTCCAAAAATGGGCACTAAAAACTAGGGTTCAAAAATTTGGGAGACATAAATTGGGTTGCGAGGGGTCAAAGTCGGGAAGATGAACGGGCGAACTTGAAGGGTACTTGATTTATAGCACTAGAAAATTTCACAGCGTTGCGAAATTTTGCAACACTGTTGAATTTTGCAGTGGCTGCGAAATTTTTAAACACTGTTAAAATTCACGGTGGTTGCGAAGTACCGACCCACTGAAAACTTCGGGGCCTACAAATTGAAATCAACCACCGGATCAACAACTTTTGTAACACAAAACTAAAAATAATAAACACTAAAATAATTAAAATAAGCAGTAACGAATAGAACTAAGCTACAACTAAGAAAGCATGAAGCACATAAAACTAAACAAAACGGAGTGGCATTCCGGGGCCTTCGCTGAGACCCAACCAACTCAGAGTGGCTGGTTAATCTTATGGAGGGTCAAGGAGGGGAAACTCCTCATTGTCTGCTGTGAATTGTACTGCATAAGGCTTGAGTCATTTATCAAGCCAATACTCATTGCCCTCGGGAATTTAGCAGTCCACCGATCCATTAGATAAACTTTATTAGATGATGAAATTGACCGGTCCATCTGGACTAGAGCTGCCCTGAGCAGGTGGAGCTTGGAGTCATAGAGCACTTCGGGTCTCCGCCGAAATTTTATACACATTACACAAAAGATTGACTGGTCTCTTTGCAATCTTCAGGCTAAGTAGCATCATTTGCGCCATCATTGATAGAAGGAACTTCTCGAGGTTAACTCTTCTTGATTGAAACCAAAAAGTACACTTGAACCCTATATTAGATAGGTTTTTGAGTAATTTTTAGTATTAATCATGTCATATAAACCAATTGAAGTGTTTGCAGTGTCATCTTAGTACACTTATGCCATTCGAGCATGTTTTCGGTTGTTTTGTAGGTATTTATGTTCTCAGTTTCAACCACAATGCAAATGATCAATCATGAGGTCGGGGTTTAGTCTCACCATCAACAAGCCCAAAATCAATGGAAAACAAAGGAAAAGTGAGGAAATGAGATGCGCTGAAGACAGACGAGAGGCATGCAGAACAAAGAAAACAGAATTTTTCGCGAACTGCTCGCAACCAATTCGCAATCCTAGCAGAATTTCGCAAATCGTTTCGCAAACACGCACTGAAGACAAATTGCATCACAGACCAGACTGCATTATAAACGCTTCAATGAAAATTTCGTTAGCTTAGCCGGGGCCTCGGGCTAGCTAGCAGAACAGATACAATCATAAAGCATCGCTAAATTCAAGCCATCACAAATTTACACCCCAAATTCGCTTAATTAGCGAAATTCTCACCTCTAGTGAAATTCTTATGTGCCTTGTCATCCTCTCTAATTAATGCAACCGCTTCCAAACTTGGCTTATTACCCAATTTGTCCTATAATAATACATATGGTATTTTCATACCTCGAGGGAGGCCTATATCCCTCTTGTTTTGTAACTGTGGTAGTTAATTGGAGGAAACAATTGGGGAGAAGATATTTTTGTAAGTTTTTATTTTTGTAAATAAGTTTTTTATTTGTGGCTTTATTTTCTTTTCTCTCTTTCTCTCTCTTCTTTCTCTCCCTTTCAAGTTGCCAAACACACCCTCTGAGGATGACAACTCAAGAGATAAGCTGGGCTGTTTCTTTCTTCTCAAGAGGAAGGAAGCTAGCTTGGTGGTAAGGCATGTTGTCTTCTGGTATTAAAAGCTACGGGTAGTGTATTTATGGCCCTTATTCTCAAAACATAGTTGCATAACATGGGATGTTATTGACGGCCAATAATTTCCATGCTTTAGACTCAAGTGTTCTGGGATGGTTTTACAGCCTCTCGAGATAATATTTACATGTTAGGGTTCTTCAAATTAGCAATAACACTATTACTTTGGCCACTACTTCCATGTTTTTAGATGCTCGGGTGAGATGCACTCTGTTGTTCTTAGATGGTCTTTACGAGCCTCTAAAAATGATAATTGAATGTTGTGGTTTAAACTAAAAGGGGCCATAACCGCATGCTATCCGTTTTGACTCAGTCAGAGATGTTTCATGGGTGAGGTTTGCTAGTTAAATATAGATCCGGTTATGCCATGGACTATATGTTGCATGTCATAACGCGAGGATAAAACCCGAGGACACTTGTTTGCCCTAACTTGCCAAGTTAGTAACCTAAATCTTCAAAGTTAACATTCTTTAACTTTTCAGTTTTTACAATTTTCGCCAAACCATTCCCATCAAGTTGAAACACAATTCCAAAGAGTCCAAGAGAAAGCCTACCTTCGGCACTATGCAAACCATTTCTAGGATGAAAACCCAGACTTTGTTCGACCAGACTGATCATATATCGTAGCTTGACTACCAGAGGAACTTATATATAAACAGTCATGATTCCGCCAGCCATCGTGGCATCACCGTCTGGCAGCCAGCCGGGATGGTGCCAACCACAAATGGTTGAAGAGTACTTGTGATCCACATCACAAGTGAAGGTAACCTTACTTCTTTTTGCAACTCGGGCCAGAACTCGCGCTTTGTTTACTTAGCAGAATCAGACTGCTTTCGCCGCTTTTCATTCAGCCGCTTATTGTTGTTAGTTAATTTAATCTTTTTGCAGGTTGTTTGCTGCTCTTGTTGTCTTTAATTGTAACAACCGTGTATGCAATGGGAAGGATAGAGACACATCGTAGATTGTATAGAGGTACACAATTTCGACCTATGTTAGGAAGCCGGGCAGCAAACCCCATACTACGGATCATACCCGAGGAACAACAAAGTCAACCAAAGAACCCCTATGAATCCAACCATATAGAACCATGAGGGATCAAGATCCACCTCCTGGAGTTAGTGCCCATCCCGTATCATTCCTCCCGCTGGAAGAGGTAGCAGTGAGGGCCTTGGTTATACCCCTACTCCCACATATCAAGTGGTATGAAAGAAAATCCATACACTCATAAGGGATTTGAGGAGGTTTGCACTACCTTCAAGGAAGGTATGATGGACATGGATTTGCTGAAGCTAAAGGCATTTCCATTGACTCTAAAGGACAAGGCTAAGATATGGCTCAACTCATTGAGGCCTAGAACCATTCGAATATCGAGTCACAGCACTTCAAGAAGTTTTTTCAAGACCAAGACCATAATTTGAAAAGACAAATTTATACTTTGCATCAGATATGAGAGATTTTACCAGTGTTGGGAGAGATTTATGGAAACCATCAGTGCATGCCCACATCATGGGTTTGACACTTGGATGTCAGAACCACTTCTATGGTGGTATGTCTCCTCCCATGAAACACCACTGAAACTATGTGGGGGTAACTTTTGAGTAAACATCCCGATTAAGCTTAAGTGATTTTTGAACTATAGCTGAACTAAAGCTGGGATGAACCTAGTCCTAGGAAGTTGGAAAGATCGGGGCCATTGAACCACCCAAGGGGCGACAAGTTCGCATTTCCTGAAGACACGGAGATGAAAGCAAAATTCGATTAGCTTAACTCCAAAGACTTATGATCCGAAATGAAAAACCAGCATGAAATACAAACAAAGAAATGAGTTGATTTCATCCCACTTTTCTTACTAATTTCAGTCAAATAATTACCCGAGGAGCACTCGCCTAGAGAATGCCCATGCCATAAGCCAAAATCAACCACTCCATAGATGTCTATTATGGTAACACTAATAACCCTAATTGGAGATATTGTCCAAACTGGGTGGCTGAAACCTCAACCTCCCGTATAAGCAAAATCCCAGATACACAAAGCAGCAGATTCTACCACCACTTCACAAAGCCTAAAGAAGCACCCACCCCTCTCCCGTTGAGCAAGCACACCTCGAGCAAGGTGGTGGGAAATTTTGTGGAAGAGCAAAAGGCATCAATGTCACATGGAACAAAAATTGAAAAATGTAGAAAGCTCCTTACCATGAGAATAGATGGTTGGCGCAAGCCTTAACCGAAGAATTGACAGCTCGCAGTATCCATAACAAGCAATGGAAAATCATCGCCAGTTATACAGGAGGTTCCTTCTCTCGCCCATCACAAATCCAAGGAGTCCATGAATCGAGCTTATTCCAGTTGAACCTCCCCAAAACGGATGGTCAAGCCGCTATTACCTTAAGAAGTGGAAAAGAGGTTGATCACCCAAGATCAAAGCCTATAAGGAAACCAGAAAAGGGAAGAATCGGGAGCGAACACATTTTCAAGCAGATCAATGAAATACCGCATACCACCTCCATTTCCACAAGCACTTAGATGTAAGAAGAAGGCATCTCAGCAAGCATTTTAGAGGTCTTAAGGCAAGTGAAGGTTAACATACCTCTATTGGACATAATCAAACAAGTCCCTGCTTATGCAAAATTTCAAAGATCTTCGTGACAATCAAGAAGGGATTGTACACAGAAGAAGGCATCATCGAACAAGTCGGCTACAATCCAAAGCAACACTCACAAATACAAAAGATCCTGATCTCCCACAATTTCGCCTATTGGTGGAATTGCATAGAAAAGTCCTGTTGATTTAGAGCTGTTGTGAACCTAATGTCAGATTCGTATAGCTGGGGGCATCTAGGTTTAGAACCAATCACCAGATCACACTATCATTGGCCGATAGATCAGTGAAGATCCCAAAGGATAGTTGAGGATGTCTTGGTGGAAAATAGACAAATTTACTACCCAAGATTTTAAAAGGTTTACACCGAGCCAATTGCAAATGAACCCAAATCATGTACCAATCATCTTAGGAAGCACCATTGCCACAAAACAATGCAATACAAATTGCCGAAATGGAGTCATGCAACTTACATTTGGTAACATGACCTGGAGTTAAAACATCTTTCATATGAACAACAAGCAAAATTTGTTAGAAATCAACAAATTTCATGAGAAACTGCTTTCACTGGGTCAGGAAACAAAGTGCTCAGAATTGCAGGAGGATCGGGCCAGGAGATGAAGAAATTTGGTCTTGCCAACACCAACCGCAAGTCAATTGATCGTTCTAAAGCCATCAAGAAGGACCACATCAACAATTGGTCACCCAAAAACCATGGAGCCAGCCCCAAAGAACGCAGATGGGCCGAGGAGATCATCTCTCCGACTTCTTGAGTAATTCGAAATTGAACTGTTCGGTGTTTGCAAAACCTAATCTGCGCTCATGCATTATTTCATGGTTAATTAATTTTGTTAGTTTTAGTTAGTTTTGAAAATTTTTAACTTAGCAAGCCATTTTATAAAGCGTGATATTTTTGTTTCGGGCTGATATTCATGTACTAGCCATTTTGGCTATATCAAAAGCTATTCAATATATATATACCGACTTTTGCATATCATGTTTTAAGTATTATGTGTAAATGTTTTTCTTTTCAATTGGACAATTGAATTCATGCAATTGACAATTGAATTGCTTCCACTGGACAATTGAATTGCTACAACCGACAATTGAATTTGCTATAAGTCGATGATCAATCATCATGTTTTCACTTCTATGCTAGAAACAAATTCCATGCTTGAAACAAATTTCACACTGCGTCCAGCATGCTCAACTTGAAATTTCCGTATAATTCACACACTGCACTCCAGATTTTTCTTATAGGCTGTGAAATTGTGTGCCTTCTTTCGCTGTGCCGCCTAGGTATGCTGGGCAACCCAGGATAGGTTTGAGTTACTCCACGAAGACCAATGTTGTCTTCCAAAAGCGAAAAGAAAAAGAAAAAGAAAAGAAAAAAAAAGAAGAAAAAGAAAGAAAAAGAGAAGAAAAAGAAAATAAAGTCGTGGAATTGTCGCTACCCGAGCACGGTCCGAGGGGTGTATGGGCGAAGTTTTTGAAACCCGATGCCCTAAGCCTTAATCGGGCCGGAGTCATCGATTTAGTGTTCTATATGGGTGGATAGTGAAGTTGAAGGACTTGTGGGTACTTAATTGTCATTCTGAGTCCGAAGTGTATTTCTGAGTGAGTAATGATGGTCTCGTTGATGCCTTCTTAAACTCTTAAATTAGTTGGGAGTCATCGGCACCCTTCGTTACACGGATTCTCGTGAAGTCGGATTTTAAGCATTGCACTCTATGATGTTGATGAATAAAATAGAAAGAGTAGCTAGCCCTATCTAGGTTGTTCAACAACTAAGGCCATGTCAAGTAGGTTAAAAAAAGTGGCAATTTTGCGCTTATTAGCTTAACTCGGTTATATAAAGAACCAAATAGACTTAGTGGAAATCCAAGTTGAAAATCATGGAACTAGTGTTGTTCAAATTGTTCTCTTATATTTGAGTCTTTCATATAGGTTTTCAAATTTTGATTTCACCTTCGGTTTAAAGAAGGTAGATATGTAAGATCAACCTTTTCAAATCATAATCTTTTCAAAATCACCACATGCATCTCAATTTACATTATGCTAAGGACTAAAGAACAACGTTTTAGTGTGGGATTAGTGTCCAAAAAGTACAATTCTGGAACCCCATATTATAGGTTTTTGGAGGACTTTTGTATTATTCAAGTGCTCAATATAAACCACCATGTTCATGTCATCTTTAGTGCAACACTTATGCCATTCGAGCATGTTCGTTGTTTTTGTAGGCATTTATGAATTTCTAGGCTTCAACCACAATGCAAATGATCAATCATGAGGTTGGAAGTTTAGTCTCAGCCATCAAACAAGCCCAAAATCAATGGAAAACAAAGGAAAAGTGTGGAGGAAAGAGATGTAAGAAGACAGGATTGAGTGATGCAGATCAGAAACAGAATTTTGCAACTGCTCAAGAACTAATTCGCAATCCTAGTAAATTTCGCAAACTCGTTTCGCAAACAAGCCTGCAATCTCAAGACAATTGGCAATTGCTAGCTACTTAGCCCTGCGGCATTTGCGAAATTCAAGCCACTGAAAATTTTCAAGAGTGACAAATTTCTACATAAATTTAACACAATTCGAAGCAAAAGCATTGCCAAATTCGCTAGTTGATTGCCAAATTCGCTAACTCCTTACAAATTCGCTAATTAGCTACCACCTTCTGTTTAAAATTTGGGTGGCCTTATTGAATTTCCACTAATATCAACATCTCAACTGATTTATTCACTATCCTGAGCACGGTTTATATTAGTCAGATTATGCTGAGGAGCAAGTCACAGAACCAATCAGGTCACAGGAGACAGTTTATTTGTAAACAAATTATTGCTATTCGCCAAACACACTTCTCGAGGATGACAACTCAAGAGATGTCACAGCTCCTTTCTTCAATATGAAGGAAGCTAGTCATGGTGGGGTTACATGTCCTCTTGTATTAAAAAAAGCGTGTGTGTATTTATGGTCTTTTATTCTCAAACATAGTCAGATAACATGGGATGTTATTGATTTTGGCCAATACTCTCCATGCTTTAGACCGTTGTTCTTTAGGATGGTTTTTTACGAGCCTCGAGATAATATTTACATGTTAGGTTCTTCAAATTAGGTTAAATAACATTTAATCGTTATTATTTTGGCCACTACTCTCCACATGCTTTAGGATGCAAGGCTCAGTGAGAGATGTAATCATGTTCTTAGGATGGTCTTTGATGAGCCTCTAAAATGATAATCGAATGTTAGGGCTTTAAACTGTAAGGCCATAACTCCGGCATGCTATCTGCTTTGACTCAAATGAGATGCTCTGGGTGAGGTTTGGTTAGTTAAATATAGATCCGGTTATGCCATGGACTATATGTTGCATGTCATAACGCGAGGATAAAACCCGATGACACTTGTTTGCCCTAACTTGCCAAGTTAGTGACCTAAATCTTCAAAGTTGTTCTTCACACTTTAACTTTCGGGCTTATAATTTCTTTCGCTTTCAAACTATCTCTAATCGTTTTGAAACACAATTCCAAAGAGTCCAAGTAGAAAGCCTTACCTTCGTGGCACTTATGTAAACCATTTCTAGATGAAAACCTATCCTCGAGAAAGTTCGAATTTAGACTACTATAATTGCAGTATCGACTACTGTAAAGAGGAACTTAGGTATATAAATATTGTTGATTCAAACAAATTTACCAAGTACCTAATCATCTTCCCAAGTCCAGGTTCAGCTTTTTAATTGCCTACCATGCCTTATATTCAATATCCACTGGCAGGTGGCATGCCTTGCCATAAACTAGGCGAGATTCAGTAATGGTCTTCAAGGTTGCTCCCCAGATGCCCACAAGGAGTCCAAAGAAATAAGAGACCCGCCACCCCGTTTGGAGTTCACTACTTTCATCAATATGGTCTTGATTTCTATTACGAGCCCAACTCTTGACTACTAGAATGAGGATGGTAAGGGTGGCCACTTTGTGCTTTACACCATATTTAGCTAGGAGGCTCTCAAAAGGTTTGTTGCAAAAGTGTGAACCTCCATCACTGATTATGGCCTTGGGGACCCCAAACTGGAGAAGATGTTCTCCTTCAGGAATTTCAACACAACCCTATGGTCTGCTTCTCTGCATGGAACTGTTTCAACCCACTTAGACACATAATCAACCCCCACCAATATGTATACATATCCAAACGAAGTAGGAAATGGCCCCATAAAGTCAATACCCCAAACATCGAATAAATCAATGATAGGCCGAAAACGCGGTGTATAAAATGAATGCCTAAGTGCGCAAGTGCACGCGTAGCCCCAAGTAATATAGTGTACTTAAAGTATGGATATCGATCCACAGGGAAAGGTAAATTGAATACGTGAGGTTCCCGCTTCGCATTAACATCTAAATAAAGGATTTGGATCAAAAATCAAATAAGGAAACTATAACTGCTATTGATTCTAGTGAATTAATGGTGTTACGCCTTAGGTTAAATCGCCCTCATCACGTTCAATGGATTACTTTCCTAAAGATAGTGTTACTCAACAGAACATAATATGTCAATTGGCGAGGTGATCTTGTTTAATAGATATCCTCTCGAGGCATATCCGCCTATCTCGTGAATAGAATCATGATATCTCTATCTCGACTCGTATTCGAAATGCTTAAATGTCTAACCCCGCATACCACCTTCGTGTTCGAATGATTTACACAACTCAATCGACTAAAGGCCACCACCCAGATCCCTATACCTCAATTTCGACCCTGACTTCCAGATAATATGCTAATATTAATAGACATGTTATCATATAATCTGGAAATACAGGTATAGAGGATATACAACCACGTAAATCGTAATTGAATAACATGAACATCAAACTTTAATCCATTGTATGACGGTTTGATGTAACCTCAGAAAGATCTTATAATGAAAGAAAATATAAACTCCGTTTAATAAAGAAACATTGTTCTAAGATCCGGAAATATACGAAAAGTCAAAAACGTTACAATCCCCGAGCACTTCCTCAAGTCATGGCTACCGCTTCGAAACTCGCGGCCTCCGCTCGCGGCGCTTCCGCGATTCCTCCTTGATTTCAACCCTAATGTGCTTTTAATGATGAGAGCAGATTGCGCCGATCGCCGCGCGATGCAGTGACGCCGCGACGCGGTAACGCCAGCGCCACGCGCTTGACATACAGGACGTCAGCGACGTGGTGATCGCCGCTGACGTGACGTCACTTCCTGTTTGCTCCTCCTGTTCCAAAACTCCGCTTCCAAAAAGTTACTCTTTATGCTCCAATCGAACCCGTAATCACACCAAACACGCAAATCGTGGAATAGCCAAAACTATACCATTATTATAAAATAAATGTGAAAATGACGAACTGATTCGCGAAGTGTAAGATGAAAGTGTTTTAGGCACCATCACACCCTCAGTCCTAGTTTCTGCTTGTCCTCGCTAAAGAACCGACTCTTAGACAGACGCACACACCCGACATAATATAACAAACACTACACAAAGAATACATGCTGAAAATAAGGGATCACCTGGGATTGACCTACAGATCACTAATATTTTTTTCATTAGGTTCAAGAAGGGCATACGTGATATTTGACTTTCAAATCTTTGACTGAGACAGGTGAAACCGACTAGTGCATCAAATCCCATGGTGTTCAATAGCCTTTCCCCAAAATCCCTATGTGCCAGTAGTGAATGACCCCAAGATATGCCTAGGTCCCATAATTTCAAACTTAAGCTCAACTCTACCTATTAGGAAGAAGTTTAACTAGACATGATAGGAACTAATTCCATTTATTTATGTCCTCATACTTAGAATACACTGCACTCAAAACAAAATGGAGGAAGACCTAGTGCCAAGAAGTTTTAGTCGAAAAGTTCTCAGAGCGGGATCCATCAGACTCCCTCACCGCTGGGTTAAGGGCACTGTATTCAATTCCCTTCAAACTTCACCCCGAACACTCAACCAAACTCAACGGCCCTAGGTTATGAATGATCCATCTTCTGTCCCATGTAACGGGCAGTGAAGTCAATGACTCCCGGCCAGTTGGCTCAGGGCATTAGGCTTTGATAGGCCCCTCAGACTGTGCCCGGGATTCCGATTGGATGATCCCGCTTTTTTCTATGCATATGCCTATTTTTATTTTCTTTTCTTTTTCTTTTTCTCATGTTTTTGTATTTTTCTTTTTGGTTGGGGCTCGATGGCAATCTCTCTTGTTTAGGTGTCCCATCACCAAATGGTTCGAATCTCCCATGGTTAAGTCGACTTTAGTAGTCAAGTTCCTGAGACTTATGCATACTGATCATTACCTATGAGTGATGTAGTTTTTGAGAATTGGTTTTTGACTACCCGGATTGTTCACTAGCCTTTTCACACCTATTCAATCTAATTACCGAGCATCAAACAAATGTATGACCAACAACCTATAGAATCATCCGCAATCTGATCTCATCTTTCAACATGGCACAACTGAATGCAATTACTACATTATGCATGAATATCCTAAACAAATAAACAACTAACAACTGACTCACCAACATAAGCAAAATATGCGATGCACAATAACTCAAACAAATACTAACACTACCTACAACTGCATGTAATACTAAAAACAAAACACAACCCAAATGCGAACAACTAACAATACTATAAACTATTAAAACTAAAACAATGCAAATAAAGCAAAGGATAAACAAAACATAGTATCCGAACAAAATACCCCCCAAACAAAAGATCCGGGGCTGTCCCCACCGTAAAATAAAACATAGCGGTAAGGGACTCCCCGATCAACGCGTGGCTATGGCTGCATGGTGGCGGGCCGGTGAAAGCCAGAGTCGCCCGAGCCGCCTCGCATACCGGCCACGCCAGAGAATGATGGCCTGACGTCAGGAACTATGCGAGATGTGGCAGCACGCAGCCGCCCATGTCTCGAGTAACGAGGGACTCATTTCGGTCTCATCCGGCGCGCTTCAAAACGCCGCGAGCGCCGAAGACCGTCCTCAAGATCCGTGAACCATCTTTGCGCGCTAAAACAGAGTCACGTCGCTGACGCGGCGGGACCACGCCAGCATCGCGCGTGAGAACACTAAAATGACGTCAGCGATTATGGACCACGCCGCCGACGTGACAGAGGGTTTATAAATCGATCGCCGCTGGCAGGAGAATACACGCCGCGACGCGACGCAGGAGTAAAGAAACCGATCGCCGCGACGCGGAAATCCACGTCAGCGACGCGGCGCAGATGAAATTTCTCGCGACGTGGAACCACACGCCGCGACGCGCGACGTGAGCTAAAAATGACGCCGCGACGTGAAATCTCACGTCGCGACGTGGCAGAGAGGGTCTCCCAAGATAATTTATATACCAAAACCTCAATTTTTCAAGAACTCCACTCAAACTTCCCTTCGGACTTAACCCTCTCGCAAGCCTCGGACTTTACAATCTCCGTCAAATTGAAGACCAACAAGCGTAAAACACTCGATCATGGATGCTTGTACCAAAATTTCAAAAACAACAATAGAACTGCAAACTTAAAAACAAAGTTTAGAAAACTCGGGGTCAGCCTCCCAAGAAGCGCTATGTTTAACGTCAAGCAACTCGACGACCCGAATCCCAAATGCACGACACTTAGATAAACTCGAAATGCTGATGCCAAGATCCCATAGTGCTCACACCCAATGCTCAAGGTGGATGAAATACTGCTCATGCCCTTGTCCTTCTCGTCTCTTCGCGCACGCGCTTTTATCCCCTCGAAATTTTTCCTTCACGCTCGCACAATCTCCTCGTGATACCGGCCCGAGACATTCCATTTGACTGCCGCCCGGGTGCTTCAGGGGTTGAAAACATGGAGCAGTCCGCCTCCTTGACTCTAGTTTGAGTTCACCTTCTGTACACACTTGAGCTCGTGGCTAGAAAAAGGTCTACAAGTATGATGGGACTGAGTCGTTTTCTTCCATGTCCGTAATGACAAAGTCTCATTCAAGGATCGAATTTACCAACTTGACAGAGCACATTTTCGAATTATACCTCGAGGGTGTTGGTATGACCCATCCGCAGTTGTAGACTGATTGTGGTTGATTTCGTTCTCCTAACTTTAGCCTTTAAAACATCGAGTGGCATCAAGTTGATGCTCGCCCAAGTCACACAAATAGCTTTTTCCGCATAAATCTCGGTTCCCTATAGAGAACGGTGACAGCAAATTTACTCCTGATCTTGAAGCTCGGGAAGTTTCTTTTGCAGGATGGCACCCAGATTCCCGCTACAATGGTCCCATACTTCCAATTTCTTCTTCTTACTTGCCAAGATCTTTTCTATGAATTTCACATAACTTTGCATATTCTCTAATGCTTCCAAAAATGGTATATACGAGGTACTAAGATGTCAAGAACTGTGAACCGGCTTCTCCAATTTACCTTTCTTCAACCTCTGAGGGTACGGGATTGGTATGACAGGTTCTTCTGTTTTTGTCCTGCTTCGCTTTTCCCGCTTTATTATCCGCGCCCTCACATCTCGTGGTCGTCATTTTTCATCCGGCCTGGTCAGATACTCAATCTTGCTCTTTAATTTTCAATTCTCTTACCGCTAGCCGCGGGCCCGAGATTTCCAACTCTTTCCACTTAGAGTGATGGCCTTGCAATACTCTTTTCCTTCTCCTCTGGGGTGGTTTACCCTTAATTGCTCGCACGATCCCGGCCGCTTCTCGCCAACGTGATCGCCATTTATCATCGGTTCTAAATTTTCATCATGCTGATTGTTCAACTGGGCTGTTCGTTGCATGTTCGCCTTAGTCTCGCTCATGAACGCGACTATAGTTAACATCCGTGGCAGAGCTTGCTCTAAATCCAACCTTCTTTCAAACGTTCATTAGCTCGTTCAATCAAGGCATCGCTCGATTGTTCCGCCACCCATACCCTTGGTTGTTTGGACTGTTCAAATTCTGATTAGTACGCCACCCTTGACCTTGATTTTGATTCAGAAGGTTTCCATACGGTCCTTGTTGCCGCGTGGTTGACTCGACCAACCGACATACCGGGCTTGCTCCACCGGCGATTTCCCGATCGACATTCTACACTACTACGCCGCCTCCTACGTAATTCACACAACCCCATGGAGTGATCTCAGATAGTACGCCACCGCCTATTTAGCTAATTAGTCACCGGTTGGCGATTTACCGCCAGATTGTTGAGGATCGCATTATTCGTGGCTACCCACCTGTTTACCGTGTAGCCTTCTAAAGCGCATCATCGCGTTGGCCGCAGCGATCTTCCAATATCTCATACGCCCGGCCAGGGTTTTCTTCATCACGATCTCACAGGGCATCGTTATCATTGTTCGCTGTATTTCGCACTATTATAGAAGCGGACTTGCATCCATCCGGTTAGTCGGTGGTGAGGACACTGCAATAACGCGAACCCATTCCTATGCCTCCGCCGTGTTCTCCTCTAATCGACCGAACGTATTGATCTCTTGCACAAGTTGTGCAATCTTCGAAGGTGGAAAGAACTTGGTCAAAAACTTTTGTACCAACTCGTTCCATGTAGTAGCCGGAGTCCGTGGTCGACTAGTTAGCCAAATGTTCGCCTCATCCTCGTAGTGAAAGGGGAATAACCTAGTTTTGGGGCTTCTTCAAGACTCACAGACTTAATGGTATCGCAACGAGGAAGTTAGTCAAATGCATGTTCGCTCGTGGGTAGTCCAGTGAAGAATATATTCTAAGCATTTGCACTGCGGACTGACTTCAATTCAAAATTGTTTCATGGAATTGGCGGCCGCTCGACACAAGGCCAACAACTGGTTTGTGAGGTGTGAACGAACATCTAATAGCATGTACCGACGTCCTACCGTATGAACGCCTAGGCGCCTTGATTTCTAGTTCTACTGCGGGTTCACTTTGTTCCACGCCAAAATCTTGTTCTTCGCTGTTTTCCATGACTATCGAGTTCTACCTTGCTCTGCCTTCCGTTTACGCAACTGCGCGTGTCTTCGTCAGATCACAAGTGTTGATTGACTGGAGCCATTGCCGCATGTACTCACCAACCCATCGCACAACACACAAACTAACAAAACCCAATTACCAGCACTTGAAAAAATAACAAAAGTAAAGAAAACCAGATTATCTATGTGCTCACTTCATATCAATTCTAACCTTCACTAAGAACGGCGCCTAAAACTCGACAGCTTCGAAAAGGCGGTGTATAAAATGAATGCCTGCCGCAAGTGCACGCGTAGCCCTGGTGAAGAGAGTGTACTTAAAGTACGGATATCGAGACCCATAGGAAAGGTACCGAATACGTAGGTTCTCGCTTCAGACAATATCTAAATAAAGGACGGAGAAAATCAAACAGAAACCATAACTAAGTTATTGATTCAGATATTTAATGGTGTTAAGGCCTTAGGGTTAAATCGCTTCCTCATCACGTTCAATGGATTACTTTCCAAAGATAGTGTTACCTAACATATTTGTAATATGTCAATTGGCGAGGTGATCTTGTTTCATTTAGATATCCTCTCGAGGTATATCCGCGCACTTCGTGAATAGAATCAAGTATATCTCTATCTCGACTCCAGATTCCGAAATGCTTAAATGTTCTAACCTCAGATACCACCCTTCAAATGACATCTCTATTAATCGAATCACCAAAGGCACTTACCTGCATCCCCCGAATACCCTCATCTCTCGAACTCGATCTCCAGCTAGTACTTATGCTAACATCAAGCGATGTTATCATATAATCAAATACAAAGATGGGAGTAGATATGACAAATAATAACAATTGAATAACATGAAATATCAACCAATCCATCATGTGACAGGTTTGATGCAACTCCTAGAAAGAGATCTAGAACATAATGAAAGAAAATATAAAACTGTTTAATAAAGAAAACATTGTTCTAAGATCCGGAAATATACGAAAAGTCAAAACGCGTATAATCCCCCAGCACTCCGGTCGCGTCACCGCCTTCGAAACCCGTGGCCTCTCGTCTCGCGCTTCCGATCTCCTCCTTGGATTTCCTCGAACCCTAAATGTGCTTTTAATGATGAGAGCAGATTTTCGCGGCCGACGCTGACGCGAGGACGTCACGACGTAACGCCGCTGACGCGGTTTCGACATGGTGACGCTTCACGACGCGGGTGACGCCGCTGACGCGGTGACGCCGCGACGCGGATGTCACTTCCTTGTTTGCTCCTCCTAGCCTAAAATCGTCATAAAAAGTTACTTTATACCTCACTAACCCTAATCACACCAAACACGAAATCAGGGAATAGCCACAAAAACTATACCATTGTATATAAAATAAATGTGAAATGACGAATCGACAAGAGTGTAAGATGAGTGTTTAGGCACTCATCAATCAATCAATAAAATGTTAGAGTATCATTTGACGATTTATAGATCTTCCTTACTTGGGCATTTGTCGATCCATGATATATGTTTTGGGCATCCTTGAAGAGAAGCTAATAGAACCCAGATTGAGACTTTCTATATAGCCTTTCAGAGGCAAATCGACCTACATGCACTCTCATGGTAGTGACTGAGTATTCCTTGCTACTCTTCCTCATGCACACATCTTCTAATTATCTTATCAACACAATCTTTGAACAAGAATGGCACTTCCCAATAGTAGGAATAATCTTTGCAAAGAAGAATTTCTTATCTTGTGCCTTCCAATCAACCCAAGATCTCCTCCTGCTACAAGAAATTGGGTACGTGAGCATACCATAGGCTCTCTTTCCACTGCCAAGAGGGATTCCTCAAGAAACCCATCATTAATTGAGCGGCTATGGGTTGTGTGCTATTGTTAGTCCGAAAGATGGATCTCGCCACAACATTTCTACCTTTTATTTTACTAGAGGTCAATTCGGGAGTAGAAGGACCCATCTAATGAATCTAGCCTTGGCATCTTGCTTGGTAAGGAGGTACTTCAAAGCTGAGTGATATGTGAAGATAATGATATTCGACCCCACCAAGTATGCACGAAATTTATCCACAGCATGACCACCGCCGCAGCCTTTTCATGGTGGTGTAGTTCCTAGTTTGCTCAAAGTTTTGTCTGCATAGTAAACCACATAGTTTTCCTCTTCTCTTTGTTTCAAGAATTGTTTCAATAGCAAGACTACTTGCATCACACATGACTTCAAAGGGCAATTGCCAGTTAGGTGCCCCCACTATCGTGCAAAGGTCAAGAGGGATTCGAGCTCCTCGAAGCCTCATAATCTCCTCCAGTAGTCTTCATCCTTTTTCCAGGCTGTAAAGGCTTTGCACCTCAAAAGTCAAAGTGATGAACCTCTCGTATAAGCCGTATACCATGAATTGTCTCTACTGCCACATTTGTGGGGAAGGAAGTTTAAATTAAATTTGTTTCATTAACCTCTAATTCCCCTCACATATGATAAGGTCCCAACACAATCCCCTGGTTTACCATAAAAAGGCATTTTTCCCAGTTCAGCACCAAATTTTTCTCAATGCACTTGTGCATAACAAGTTTAAGGTTGATCAAGCATTCTTCAAAACTACCCCCATATACTGTGATGTCATCCATGTAGACCTCCATAGTGCGCTCCACCATGTCACTAAAAATACTGAGATGCATCTCTGGAATGTGGTAGGGGTATTGCATTGACCAAAGGGCATTCTTCTATAAGCATAAGTCCCAAATGGACAGGTGAAGGTAGTCTTCTCTTGGTTTTCTATCGAGATTTATCTAGAAGTAGCCTGAGTAACCATCCAAGAAGCAGTAGAATGGGTTCCCAAAAATTCTCTCAAGGAGTTGATCAATGAAGGGTAATGGGAAGTGATATTTCCTTGTCACTTCATTTAACCTCCTATAATCAATGCATACCCTCAAACCTGTGGTAAGGCAGGTGGGCACCTCCTCCTTTTTCATTACGCACTGTGGTCACCTCAGATTTTTTTGGTACAACCTCAGTTGGACTCACCTAGGTGCTATCGGATATGGGGTAAATGATGCTGGCTTGTAGAAACTTAAGAACTTATGCACAGACCACTTCTTGCATATGAGGATTCAATCTCCTTTGCGGTTGTCTTACTGTTTTGGCTTCCTTTTCCAAGTAGATGTGATGGGTGTGAACCAAGGGGCTGATCCCCTTTAAATCAGAGATTTTCCACCATAGCTCGCTGTTCTTTCGAGGACTTCCACAGATCAAGTTTCCAGGAAGCACAACTGGGCAGAAGAGATTACAACTGCATATCCTCCTTTCTAAATATGCATATTTCAATTCCACAGGTAGAGGCTTGAGGTCCAACTTCTGAGGCTTAATGTTTGTTTCTTCAGTTAGTAGGGGCAGAATTTCTTTCTTTTTCCTCCATGGCCCATGCACAACACAAATTTCTTGGGTTTCCTACAGTTCTTCATGGAAATCTGCCACTTCCTTAATCAGCACATCCTGTAACTGCTGTAGCTCAACTTGCTCCTCCAGAATAGTATCAATCAAGCATACTTCTTCTGGACCTTCTTCCACTGCATGCATATGCTTTTTGCCCAAGTGGAAATGTTGAGTTCCAAAGTCATATTTTCGAATGTAAGTTGCATAACTCCATTTCGGCAGTTAATGATCGCATTGTAGGTGGCCAAGAATGGTCTTCCAAGAATAATAGGTACATAGTTAGCTCCCACTGCAACTGGTTTTGTATCAAGCACAACAAAATCTACAGGATAGTAGAATTTGTCCACCTGAATCAAAACATATCACGCTCGGATTTTATGGATCCGCTTTGCTGGGCGACAATGATGGTGGGGCTTCACCTCCCGCACTAGCCGCTTGTACACCGAATAAGGCAAAGAAGGACATCGCCCTTGTTCAGTAGTGCCTTCTCCACACAGGTCCAACCGATGTTCACAGAGATGGTTGGACAACCTGAAAATTTTCAGATTTCACTCAGATTTTCATTGAATAATGGCACCGACTAGAGCAGGTAATGTGAAGGGCTTATCAACATTAACCTTTTCACTATACAGTCCTTTAAGAATTTGACAGGTGGAACTTGTTTAATCATGTCTAACAAAGGATGTCACCTTCACTACTCAACACTTCTAGAATTTCACCAGTTTGAGCAAATTTTTACGCTTAAGGTTTGAGAAAAGGTGGGGGTGTGCTCTTTTTCACTGCATCATCTTTGATCTCTATTTTCTCGGGTTCAACTCCCTTTTCTTCTCTGTCTTCTTTTGCTGGTTTGGGCACTAGTTGCTCAACCTCCTTACCACTCCTCAAAGTGATAACTGCTTTGACTTCATCTATCCTAGGAGGTGGTTCATTGGAAGAGCTCAATCTGTGCACTCCCCTAGGATTGGGTTGTGTCTGGGAGGGGAGTTTTCCTTTTTCTTGCACTTGTTGCTGGTTAGTCAACCTAGAAATTAATTGATATTGCCAAATTTCTGCACATCGATCATGTGTTCTCAATCTTCTTATTCAGCTTACTTTATCGATCCTCCGATTAGCTTCGAAAGATTCACTCGCCTGCTCTTCATTTAAACTGCCCACCACCTTGCTCAAATTCATTATAGCTTGCTTAATTGGAGATGATGATGGTGGTGGCTGATTCTGGGATGAAGAACCATACTGGTGTTGTGCAGCAAGGGGGACATATGGTGGAGGCTTTTGTTTCCAGGAGAGGTTAGGATGGTTCCTCCAATTAGAATTGTAGGTGTTGCTGTATGGGGCATTGGCTGGTGGTTTGTATTGACCCATAGCATTGGCTTGTTCAGCTATCATATCCTCATTAATGAATAGCTGACAATGTTTCCTCGGGTGCTCAAGAGACTGATAAATTAATTAAGTGCCGATTAGCAATGTGTCTCAACTAATGCTCACACTTCATGCCGATTCTCATTTCTAAATTTCTCCAACCTTCTTGCTAAGGTGGATAGCTTATTCTATTTCCATGTCTCCTCCGTGAGGGAGCATGCTCCCTGAGCCGGGGCTGCGTCTCATTCTCCCCGCTTCGGCTTGTCTATCCTAAGCTTTAGATGTCTCGCCACATAGTTCAGAAGTCCATGTCTTCTCCGGATTTTGCCCAAGTCCTCTCCACACATAGTCTACAAGAATTGCTCTCCATAGCAGGACATTCCATCATAAAAATGGTTGACTAGCAACCATGTGTCAAAACCATGGTGAGGACAAGCACTGATGGTTTCCAAATACCTTTCCTAGCACTGGTAGAATTTTTCATTTTCATGGGTTGCAAAGGTGTAAATTTGTCTCTTCAGATTGTTGGTTCTGTGTGTAGAGAAGAATTTCTTTAAGAACTCAGCCGTGATCTCCGTCTAATTCTGACGGTCCTCGCCTTAAAGAGTCGGAGCTAAATCTCGCCTTGTCCTTCAGAGTCAGAGGAAAATTTTTTAGCCTCATCAGATCCAGATTGGTAGCACCCTCCTTCAAGGTATTGCTTACTTCCTCAAAGTCCCGGATATGCGAATATAATTTCACCTCCATACCATGGAAAGGGGAGAGAGGCGTAATGTAGGCCCGAAAATCATGTCCTCCGTGGAGACAAATCTACAGGTGCACTCACCTGGGGATGTATGGGGTCCCTCATGGACTTATATGCATCGGGGATTACCCCTCGCTTCCTCGTGGATTCCATCTGGTCACTATTCAGGCTCACTTCATAGCCTTGTTCTTACGGGACACATCAGATGCTTAATCTCGTCATAGATTCCTATCCCATTGGTACATAAACTCCTATAAAAAAAAAACACAAAACACTAACAAGAAGCAAAAACAAGGCTACCAAAAAGGTTAATGTTAAATAAAATAAAGAATGTATATGGATCACAAGTGTTCAACAGTTCATCAATGCACTAAGGCACCATCCCTAACGACGCCATTTATCAGGGTACAGTGGTGGTCCTAATCAAAAAATTTATAAACCTAATTCCTTCCTAATGTCAGAAATATGGCTACTGTAATATAAAGGGTTCTAGGTCGAATACAGGATGGGTTTTCTTCGTGGTAGGTGATTAAATATTTAGTGCAAAATGGCAACTTGATTTAGATTTGGGAGTTTTGTAAAACAATGGATTTTTAAAGGGTGGAAAAGTGAAAATAAAGTGAAATAAAATATAAAAAGAGAACTACATCAGTTACCTGGTTCGTCTTGTAGACTAAGGGATTCGTGGGTCCATTTCCTCGCGTTGGGGAGGATGACCTATAGTCATTTCCCAAATCGGATCTTCATTTAACTATAAAATCTAAACCCTAGTAATTTTCCTTTTGAGAGATGGCATTTATTGAGCATTAACTCTCTCAGACAGTGAAAACCTACCTCCTTGACCCATCTTACAGTGACTAATAATGAACGAACACCTCAATGACCCAGCAACAAGTATCCACTAAACCATAAAAGATTGCCAAGTACTGGTCATGCAAGGTGCATTAAAGGGGTTTGAACCTAGTGTGAAAGACAGAGACGTAGATGTCAATAAATACATGCGTTAAAAACATGAGAAACCTCAGTAACCTCAGATCCCGTAGTCTAGTAGCCCTTCTCTTCAAGGATGAAGGGGGGTTTAGCCATTCATTCTTTGAGTTTTCATCCTTAGAAAGTGGTGTTTGCGTGCAAGAAAACGAGAAAATGAAAGAGGCTACTCCCTACTTAGTAAAATGTGATTAACATCCAAAATGTCAAGATGTTCAGACAAAGTCTTGTCCGGGGCTTATACGTTTCAGATAAGTAAAATTACAAAAATATGAACTACCCACTTGTCATACGAAGGTAATTCAGTAAAAATACAAAAATTGTCAAAAAGGAGTCAACCTGCCGTAAAGTGGCGAACCACTTCGCAGTTGCGATATTTCGCAGCCTTTGCGAAACGGCGCGGTGTTTCTTCTGCTTATTTCTCTTCTTCTGCTTCGAATCAACTGAAGTTCATCTTAGCTTCTTCATGATTGAGTTGACTCAATAATTTTGGGGCGGTTAGCTGATTAGTGCCCAAAAAGTGCTATTTTGAGCCCTATTCAAGATAGGTTTTGAGTGCTTTTTGCGCACTAATCATATGAATTAAGCCAATTGTCATGTGCATGCCCACTTAGTGCTTCTGATTTGTTTTCGAGATAGTTTTGGATAGTTTTGCAGGTCTTGGGAACTTCAAATGCCAGTTTTCTGGCTTTTATCGCGCTTTCTAATGCGAGAATCCTGCAATTTCACCGTTTCGAGGTACTGAAATGTCAAGATGGGAGGAAGAATTGAAGGCAAAGGATTAGCACTCAAAAGTGCTATTTTTGAAACCCTATATCAGATAGGTTTTACGCTTTTTACACTAACTTATGCCAATTATGCCAATTGAAGTGTTCAAGTCTTCTTAGTATCACTTATGTCGCTGTGAGGTTATTTTTTGGTTGTTTGGCGTTTTAAGGCATTTTTGAGAGGCCCAACATCGAGACATGCTAAACCATGAAGATTGAACCCATTCCATCGCCCATCAAACATGCTACCAAAAATCAAAGAAAGAATGAAGGCAAAGTGATAAAAGCAGCAGATAGAGCAAAGAGGCCATGCAAATAAGATCAAGAATTCCAGGAATTTCACAAGATTACTTAAATTACCGATTGCGAAAATTTCCTCAAGAACATAAAATGAAAAATTCCTCAATCCCAGCTTAAATCGTGAAATTTCTCACGAGACCTAAAATTTCGCTAACCACCGTTCCCAGCGAAAAAATGCAGCCATTTATCTACCTAAAAATTTCGCTGTTAGCGAAATTTCGCTTAGCTAGCTTAAATTGCTGCCTAGCTTAGTTCTCCGATTGGCTGAGGTTCTCGCGGCACTCGCTTACCTAGCGAATTCTTAGCTTAGCTAGCTAAATTTCACGTCTAGCAAAATTGGCCTGTCTCATAATTGTCTCATTTTGTCATCCTTTTGTAATTAATGCAAACTGACTTCATTATGTATTACTTCCTTGTCCCTTATTTTAGCCAAAATGTTAGGCTTTATTGTAGCTTTCACATAATGGGTGGTCTATATAAACCCCTAGTTTTTGTAACCTCAAGTGTTTTAACTCGAGACAATCTTTAAGTACAAATTTTCACTTTATAAATATCTTCGCAATTTTCATTTGTGGTTTTGGCTTCTCTTTCTCTTCTTTCCTATTTTCTAGGCTAAACAACCTCGAGGATGACAACTCGCAGATGTCGCTGCTCCCTTTCTTTGAAGAGGAAGGTAGCTAGCTTGGTCAGGCACATGTGCCATTGTCCTCATGTGCTGGGAATGCCACAGTAATCGTATTTATGGCTCCCCATCTTCAACCAGGTTGAATACCATTTAATGTTATTAATTTCCACAATACTTACCATGCTTAGATACGTTGTATACTTATTGCTAGATGCACTCAGGGTTTTTTAGGATGGTCTTTACGAGCCACCGAAATGATGTTGGAAATGGGCATTAGGTTTTAAACCGGAAGGCTGTAGATGGCTGTTACCCGTTGACTAAATAGGAGGATTTTAGTTAGTTTGCTAGTTAAACAAAGATCCGGTTATGGTTGACTATAGGTTGCTTTGTCATAATACGAGATGAAAACCCGAGACACTTCTGCTCGCCTCTATGTTATCAAGTTAGTGACCTAAATTCAAAGTTACCTTTCACACATCACTTCGCTTCATAGCTATTCAGTTTTCAAACTACTCACCAAGATGAATGGTTTCTCCCAACCTTTGAGCCACTGCTTTCCGCGGAGCCCCGCCCCCGAGCCACCATCGCCGCCGCTCCCACAAAGAACCGAGCCTCCCGTTCGTGCTCAAGGCTGCCCGTGAGCCCCGGTTGCACTTACACCGCTCCGACACCTACCGCGCTGCGGTGCCCGTCGCTCCATCGCCACTGGCGCCCTGGTTGGGCCCCAGACCGCTTCCTAGCTGCATTCGACCGGGCTCCACTAGCACACTGGTTCAGCGAGCCCCGGTCCCGAAGGCAGTTGCATTCCCATAGCCGTGAGCCCGGCCCGTCTGACTTCATCATAAACATATCCGTGACTGGTGGTTCTCGCCATGTGCTCAGTGGTCGATTCAAAGACTTCAGAGATGGAGGGCCTGCACACTACCGGGGCTGTCCGTGCCTATCTCTCCAGACTCATTCAGCCAGCAGCCCGCAGCGGGCTCCCAACTGCAGCCCCCCGAGGAGCCCTCGTGGTTCAGGAGGTATCGACGAGGATGGGACTTCTGCCCCTTCCCCAAAGGCTCAGACGATCTGTAGTCTAATTCCTCCAAGCGGGTCCCACACTGTCAGGAGTCCTCGCCATCTATGCCTCACCATCGCCGCCCACAAAGAACAGAGAGGAGAGCCCATCGCCCATCTTTACCGGCCTGAGGATCAGCGATCGATTGTTACCGGCACCCCCGACACGGGGAACGTAGGGCTCCACGTCAGAGATTTTCATGGAGAGTCATGCCAGCACTAATCGCTGACCGATTCAGAGACTCCATGAGACTGATTACGCATTACTTCATACGGCCAAGACACCGCGATGCTCTACTATCCCCTGTGGTGTCGCCTACCACTCCATGACTTCCCGGGAGCACCAAGCTCCGCTGTGAGCTCCTGGGCTCACCATAGACGATCAACCCAGAGTACTCCATGTTGGCCATTTCAGTCGCTGAAAGGCCTCGCTTGAGCTGCAGAGGCCAATGCTGGAGATATCGAGGATTGGCTGATGCCCAACACAAATGAGAGGTCCGCTTAGCTAGGAGATACCTACTACAGATCTGCATTTCTCTCCTAGAGGCAGCCCCGGGCTGGAGGCTGATCACTCGCCCGACCAAATTGAGCCTCGCACATCACTACGCCCAACAAGTGCGTGGGAGCTTGGTAATGAGGCTCAGACAGATCTCGTAGGATTTCTGCCCAAATTCTGAAGCTGTCATGACAAATTTCACAAGACTTCTAAGATAAGGTCCACCGGGTGGCGCGGGCCTCGGCTCGAGCCGAGAGTCTACCATTGTTGATGCCATGACCATCAGCTGTGTCTTGGAGTGATGGGATTTTCGACAGCCCAGACGAGAGGAGGACTGCATGCCCCTGTGTCCCGGTTTCTTTGGAGCGAGCCATGGTGATGCTCGATTTTCTCCTCCAACAGCAGGACTAGGAGGAGGTACCGGATGAGGAGGCAGAGGACTCTCAGATGACAGTTCAGGTGGAGGCAGAGTGTATGGCGGCTCTCCGTGCTAGATTTATCTCCTCTATCCCTCCCTCCACATCCTTCGGTCCCAAATTTTCTTCCACCGACACTCGGCCCTTCACGCCAAGATTCTCCGCAGAGCATGTTCATGTCACTTCGAGGAAAGCAGCGGTGTGTTATGGATGCTGTCCTGCTCATTGGCTACTACACGCATCGATGGATCGTAGATTGGCCCGAGCCGGCACCACTTTAGAGCATCAATACACCATGCTCCGCCGTGATTACGAGTCACCTCTGCCTCCCGCCCGAGCCCGAACATCGTGATGGTTTCCACAGCAGTTGTCCTTGCATGTCACACAAGAATAGCCATACTTCAGATCCACCACCACCGCGAGAGTGAGTAGGAACATATTCCGCCTAACTCTTCCTATCCCTATGACATGTCTATACTTGGCTCTGGAGGAAAAGTTAGAGTTAGGAGTACCTTCTATCATGTTTGCATAGCCACTTTATCACCATCTACTCATTTCAGACAGGAGTCATGTAATAGCTTAATAAGAGTAATGATGTGTTTGTCATATTTAGCTATATTAAGCATGTATTAGCCATTTTGGTTATATCAAAAGCTCTATAGCATTATTTACAGTTTACTACACTTTTGCAAATCACTTTTGTGTTGTCATTTTGTGTTTTAGCTCTTGCCTTTAGTTGAAAAATTGAAGCCCTGTATGTTACCTTAATGTTAGAACAATTCCATGCATGACTTAGTTTTCGGTCAATTGAGATTTCAGTATATTCAACCTTGAACATTCCCCCTTTAGCTAATTCACACACTGCACACCAGATTGTACCAATAGGTGAATTATATACTTTTCACCTGCAAAGCCTCGCTTTGCACCGCTGGGACGACCCATAATAGGTTTGTGTTACCTATGTATGAAGGCTAATGTAGTCTTCCAAAAAGGAAAAGAAAAGAAAAAGGAAAAAGAAAAGTTAAGAAAAAGAAAAATAAAGCCGCTGACGCTTGCTCTGAAACCCTAACACGGTCCGAGGGGTATATAGCTGAAGTTTTTAAAGCCCGATGCCTTAAACCTTAATTGCCAGAGTCATCGACTTTAGTGTTCGCTACACTGTGGATATTAGTAGAGTTTAACGTGTTAGTGCTTAATTCAAGTCATTCAAGTCCGAGGTAGCTCGAAGAGTTTGTGGTCATGGGATCCTTTGGCTTGTTGCCCTAAACCTTAATTGGTTGGGAGTCATCTGCGGACCCTCGCTATAATGACTTTGGTGAAGTCGAGTTTTTAGCATTGCACCCTACAATGTGACCAAATAAAGAAATAAGAGTGTAGCTAGTCCTATTCAAGTTGGTCAACAGTTTAAGGCCATGGCAGTAGCTAGGTTGGGGGGAGGGAATAACTTTGCATTTTATTACTCAAGTCAAGCTACCTTAGAACAATTAGATTTTTGTGGAAATTCAAAGTTGATTTACTGATCCAATGTCGACTCAAACTAGTTCTTATATGGTTTTAGTTCTTTCATGTTGATTTTCTAATCAGGTGTAAATTATCTAAAATAAAGGAACAAATTTTATCAGACACACACTTTTGAGCCATATACACTTTAAAAAGCACAAAGCATTTATCCCATTATTATTTTTAGCATTGCTAAGGACTAGCACGTGTTTCCGTCAGTGTGGATTACGGCCCAAAAAGTGCTATTTTCGAGCCCTATTCAAGATAGGTTTTGGAGTGCTTTTTTGCACTAATCATATGAATTAAGCCAATTGTCAGCATGCCCACTTGGGCCGCTTCGATTTGTTTTCTAGATAGTTTCGATAGTTTTCAGGCCCTGAACTTCAAATAAGAAGCCGCTTCTTATCGGGTGTCGAACGCGAGAATCCTCTGTAATTTCACCAAGCTGAGGCATTGAAATGTCAAGATGGAGGAAGAATCAAGGCAAAGTGATGAATAAAGCACAAGAAGTGGAGCGCAAGAGCAAACAAAAACAGAACAAAAAGCGTAAATTTTCGCTATGATCGCTTAAAATTCGTTAGATCGCGAAAATTTCAACTTAGCGAAATTTTCACTATGTGAAAATTTCGCTATCTAGCGAAATTTCGCTTAGCTAAATGAATTTATCAGAATTTAGCGAAATTTTCCATTTCTCTATCTCTCGTATTCTCAGGCTAGCTTAAATTTCTAGAGTTAGCTAAATTTTCGCTATGCTAGCGAAATTTGCTGCATAGCGAAATTCCTCAGCCTGTGTTTTTGGTATTTTGATTCCAAACGACCACATTTTGATATTTTACCATTTTCATTCCTTATGTACTCTCATTTTGTGGGTACTTTTGTATTTTCACACCTTTCGGGGGTCGACTATGTCCCTACAACTTTGTAACCCTAAGAAACTTTTCATTTTTATATACATTTCCCAAATTTTTCATTTTGTGTTTATTATTTTCTCTCTTTCTTTTCTTCATTTTCTACGCTTAAACACCCCTTGAGGATGACAACCTGGGTGGATGCTTGTTTGCCTCATAAATTTTGAAGAGGAGGGTTGCTAGCTTGGTTTCTCGGGGTCACAGAGGTTGTCCTCATGCTTTGAATGTTACGGTACAACATTTATGATTCCCAACTTTCAAACTAGGGTTTAATGCCATTTAATGTCTTTCTTTGGTCAATACTCTGTCATACTTGTGGTCTGCATTCTAATGGCAGATGCACCGATATCCTTTAGATGTCATTTACGAGCCATTAAAAAAGAGGTTAAATGCTGTGGTTTCTAATCGAATGGGACTTTGAATGCTTAGTATTTGGTTCGACTCAAATAGAGTGGTTCTGTGGTTAGGTTTTATAGCTAAACAAAGATCCGGTTTTGGCTCTGACTATATGTCATTCGCTCTAATGCGAGGAAATAACCCGAGGACATTTTAATAGCCCCATATTATCAAGCTAGTGACCCAAGCCTTCAAAGTTACCATTTCACATTTCACATTAAGCACCATGGGCTAGTCGTTGAACAAAACAACTTCCCGTTCTTTAAACAAATCCCAAAATCCAAACAAAAAGTCTCACCATTTTCCACCGATGCGAATCATCTGTGGATGAAAACCCATCCCCGTGTTCGACCCTAGACCACTATACTGCAGTAGCTTGACAACGGCAGTAGGAGGAACATAGGAAACATAATATTGTTGATTCCGAATCACCCTACCGTGGCACGAATCATTAGCTTGCAACAACTACAAAATTTGCCACAAAATGTGATCAGTAGTATAGCCAGGACCTAAATGTGCCAATCGAGTTAATTAAGTTGATTAGTACACAAAAAGTGCTCAAAACCTACAATAATCAAGGCTCAAAATAGCACTATTTGGGTACTAATCAGCTATCTCTAGACCCGCCAGCAATAATGGAAGAGTTATACAGAAGGCGCATGATACTCAACGCCGAGGAATGGGCCATCCGAGTAGTAACCCGCATAGTCATGATCACAAAATTCAGCTCTACCGAGAAAGATAAAGCCTGAGAAAGAATCCGTCCACATCAAAGGAAGGTTAGAGCGGAGATCGAAAGTGGCCCCGAGACCAGTCTCATAAAAGGAGAGAGCCTCCGCAATTCACCCCCCTAAATATCTCGTAAGAAAGGTTGTTGCCCTACTACCACACTTACCCCTACTAGCAAAGAGTTTGCCGCCACCCTACGTAAAACCCCCAACCGCGGCTTCCTGCAACGACTAGAGAATCCTCGTGAAGCTGGCCGTGACATGGCCGGGGGAAACCTCAGATAAAAATTATTCTTTTCTAAATTTGTGATTTTATAAAAATTTCTAAGATCAAATCGCCGTGATAATGACATATCCCAAACTCGTATATACGCTTTTACACTTTTCAAAATATGGCAACCAACACAATCTTTCAAAGAGCCTCAGGCTTAACACATTTTCACAAAACAAAACTATGTACATACATATGCTCAAATGTACAAATTCAAAGCATTTCTTACACAAGGTTTAATACAACAAAGATAATTAAAAGTCGAGAACGAATATGCTCCAAAGATTCTACAGGTTCAGACCGGGAAAATAGTTTTTTAAACAACAAAATAATGAGCTAAACGAGCTCAGTGAGTGTATGCTTTATAAAAGGCTTGCTTTTTCTGAAAATGTCTCAAAACTGTAAAACTATCTTTTACAAACATTTTCTAGAAACCTTGCTTGCTTTGCTATAAAAGTTGCTAAAACTTTTCAAAATCGGCCATTATTAGCTTAAAAGCTTATAAAACTCATAAATGCGGGAGCCCGGGCTTCGACCGCTGTTTAAGTTTCTAAAACTTTTCGTAAACTATCATTGTTTTTTGTTGTAAAAGTTTCTAAAAAACTTTTCATAAATTTAGTTTGCTTACCGTGCTGGTTGATTTTAAATCGTATGAAAATGCTTATAAATCAAGATCAAACCATCGGGAGGCCTTTTCAAGCCAAGGTACCCAGTAAACACGAGAGCATGGGCTTCAACCGCGCCGGTGGAATATCTAACCACATCACTCAGGAAGGGCTCGCCCACATCACCTCCTGCAGAATATGGTGAAAAGACCTTGGTCTATCGCCACCATAATCTAGCTAGCGCAAGAACCCTATATACTCCAAGATGTCACTTCGTCTCCTTTAAATGCCATGACGCATGAATTAAGTTTGCCGGCTACAAGAAATCTAAATGCATTTAAATGACGCCCTAACACCACTGCACGCATTTTAATACCGACTCCAGATGCTTGCTTAAAACTGTGGATTTTCGCTAAGCCCGCTTTTAGTAAAATATACTTTGCTTGCTTGCTTGAAACATGGTTTAACAATTCAAAACCATTGTTTGCTTGAAATATGGTTCAAAACCATTGCTTGCTTGAGATATGGTTTAATAGTTTAAAACCATTGCTTGTTTGGTTTTCACATATGGTTTAAATCAAAACCATTAAATACCAGCGTAAAACAGTTTATAATAAGACACTAGTATTTGAAAAATAGGTTTAGAACACTCACCTTTTAGTTTACCAAAACTTGAGCACGACTCCACAACTTTCCCGCCTTTGCTTTTAGCTTACACACTCAAACGAATACGGCGAAAACATTAATCGCCTGCGTATACCGTAAAACTTAACGTACTTCACACGCAAGTCACTTTAATGTCACACAACATTCATATAAATCCAAATGAACAATTTACCCTTGAGCACCAAAAAGCCCCTAACAAAAAAACCACTCATTTTGGCAAACCTTTTTCCAACAATACTGACTTTATTACTCCAAAATTATTCAAACGGTCTTAAAAAATTATGAAACTCTCCATATCAGTCATTTATATATCCAATGACATCTCTTTAAATTTTCAATTTAAAATTCATTCTCTAAGGCCCTCAACCACATAACACAAGTTACAACATTATTTTTTTTTTTGATGCCAATTTGGTTAACTCACTGAATCACCTACTGTTATCCTTGATTTCTGGGGTCTTAACTACATAAATTGGAAATGGTTTCTTCATTCATTTGAATCTATGGTTCTAAGGTTTCTTCTCCAATTGGAATCACCCAATTTGGATCACCAAAACTCAAGTTATTGTATTTTACATCTAGATTACTCAATTTGGTAGAACAGAATCTGCACATAGCTCCACTTTGACAAATTTCTGGGCACTTTGGGGTTACATTTTGCATGAACTTCCTTCAAATAAATTATTCATCTAGAAGTCTATTTTACCCATAATTTTGAATCACTCAATTTGGATGAGTGAAACTCCACTTATGGCCAAAACACTATAACAATACCCAAAACAGAGCATAATCAGTGAGCTACACGAGCTCACCTTTTAGTCCGCATTTGGGAGCCTTAGAGTTACAATTTGCTCTTGGTCCCTTCTATACATTTGTAGCCCTATCTCTTATGGTTCTTTAAAAATTAGAATCAATTCATTTTGATGATTATAACTTAATCTATAGTAAAAACAAGAACAGGGGTTTTTACAAAAATTTTGACAGCATTTCCTTTAAAAACCCAACATTCTCCTTTTTACAACCATTCCTCAAAACCAACATGGAATTTATCTAAAACCACACCACAAACACTTGTATTGGTGGTTTGGGACTTCATACAACCAAACCCTAGGTAAAAATCCAAGAATTCATACCAAGGTCCACCAATCCATACAAAACCATAAAAATATGATGGATTCCATGCTCTTCTCATACCAACTAGGGTTTTACCCACATAGCTTCAACAAATCTAGGGTTAGATGATCTCTCAACTGAAAAACCCTAGGTTTGGAACAAACCAATCTATAGAAAAACCCTAGTAATCACACTAATAACCCTAGACATCAAAATACACTTGATCCCACATAAGAAACACGCACACCCCTCCTCCTCCCTTTGTTCTCTCCTTCTTCTTCTTCCTCTTCTTCCTCTTCTTCCTCTTCTTCCTCTCTTCTTCTCCCTTTTCTCTTCCAACCGTGAAGCCCTAGCCAAAAATGAGACCAAAATGAAATTTGTTTGTCTCATCTCCTTTATATAATCTCAAGTTTCCTTTAATTACAACAGTCCTCAATCACTAAATATTTTCCAATCAATCTTTATTTCCAAAATGGTATACACTCTTCTCATTTATGACTTTCATCTCCCTTCGCAATTTACAACTTTACCCTTGTTCTACTACAAAATTCCGGGTTCAATCAATTTATCATTTCACAATTTCATCCTTAAAAACTACTTAAAAAAAATTGCAATTGGCACTTAAATAATTAAGAAAATCTTTTGGTACACATATGCGCCTTACTTACACGTATTCGTACACCTTCGGGATCTACAAGACATCGTGACCTACCAGATTTCAAATGGCCTGCACCCATCCAGAAGGATCTTCCTAAGAGAAACAAATCCTTGCGGTGCGATTATCATAGGGACCATAGACACGAAATCGATTGGTGCCGAAGTCTAAAGTTCCTAGTAGAAAAGCTGATCAAGGTAGGACACCTCAGGAGGTACCTTAAAGAAGTATATCGTGTGGAGCTTGGTAACCTACAGGTAGAATTATAATAGTCCACCGGTGCCTGGCTTAACCTGCACTAACCATAAACAATATATTGGGCGACTGACTGATGACCAATATAAATCAAAACGTCAGTAGAAGAAACTCGAGGGAGGCTACATTTAAGGCTAGGGTGAATGCCGTCCACACAAAAAGCAAACTTGGCGTAGTCAGCTTTGGCTGTGATAGCCCTATCCTTTCCTTCTAAGCATCCGAACAGGTCATTGTGCCACTATGATTCCTTTTTGGTACTCACCTCTGTATTAATGGTTTTGATGTGTGTTGGTGGTGTCGATGGATCCCAGCAAGGCGGCATGATTATAACCTCCAACCTTCATACAGACAGTTTTCTTTGACATGCTAAATCTAGCCGGCAAATCCTCTCTCGGGGTTTTAACGCGAGCAACTACACGACGTTAGAGATGTCATTAATCTCCTACGTAAAGTTGGGCCACGCCACCAACAAAGTTTTGTTCTCAATGCCGAGGATTTGGGGCCCATAATTCCATAGTGGGCCGACCTAGTCGCGACTCCACGGCTCAGGCCTTCAACGCACCACCAAATGGTAAGCTATATGACAAACGCCGCGTGTTAACCTTTTAAGCAACTAACCGGTCGCACGACGTTGTTATCAAACGTCCATGCAGAATGTGCAGAGGGAAGTGGATTCGGGGCCATCTCCTGACAATCGACCCGCGCATAGCAATCACAAGATGTCACCCGCATCAAGGAAGAAAAGTGATATGTCTACTATGGATCCAATTAAGAAGGAGTTGACACCTCAAAGAAGCTCACCTAAGTTAGCTCCCTTTTGTCCAATGAAGAAAGAGAGAAGTTACGACTCATGCTGTTGAGCAATATAAATGTATTTGCCTGGAGACACTCTGATATGGTTGGGATAAATCCGATGGTGGCTTCTCACAAACTGAACGTCCTCCCCACTGCTAAGAAAATAAGGCAAAAGGTGAGGCGATTCCATCCGAATCCACATCAGATCATTTAGAATGAAGTAGAAAATCTTATAGCAATAGGTTTTATAAGGGAGGTAAAGTTCCTCTCGTAATTATCGCCAATATGGTGGTGGTATCGGGCAGCGTGGTAAGTGCGGTATGCAGACTACGACCGACCTCAATGAAGCATGTCCTAAGGATAGCTTCCCCATCGCAGATAGATCAAATTGTGATGCAACAATGCATATGATCTGTCATTTCTAGACACCTTCTCTAGATACCATCAGATTCCTATGCCTTCGCCTGACGTGGAGAAAACAGGCTTCATCACACCACATGGATTGTAATGCTACAACGTAATGTCGTTTAGCCTGAAAAACGCAGGTGCAACTTATCAAAGGATGGTGACCAAGATATCATCATCGATAAGGTCCGAGTTTCGCGCCAGAGTTGTCTGAACCCGTAATGTCTCTGAGTCTACATAAGTCTTCTTCTTTCACATATCTATCCCTCCCATGTGGTTCGTGTTAATGCAAATTGGCTTTATGGTAACGCAGAGGGGGATAGAGGCTAATCCCATCCAACTTAAGGCCATAATGGACTCTTAGACTCCCGCCTCTTGAAAAGGGGTACAAAAACTGACTGACCGGTTGGCGGCCCTTGGGCGGTTCATATCTCATTTCATAAATCGTTTGAAGCCGTTCTTTGCCACCCTAAAAGGAGCCCAATAGGCCGGCTGGAATCAAGAATGCGACCAAGGACTTACAACAATCAAACAATATCTTACTAAACCACCAGTTCTTACTAGCCTTGAAGTCGGTGACATACTCTATCTTTGCTTGACAGTCTTAGGAATCTCGGTGAGTGCAACATTGTTCAAAGAAGCTGAAAACCGGAAGCAGAGACCTATATTCTTAGTTAGCAAGTCCTTTTCTGAGGTAGAAACCTGATATACCTATCTCGAGAAGGCGGCACTGGCCCTTCAGGTAGCCGCTAAAAAACTTTGTTCCTACTTCCAGGTGCACCCTATCATTGTACTCACCAACCTCCCTCTAAGAAGCACTATACATGCTTCTGATCACAGGCGGATGGCTCGCGGGCATTGAGCTAACGAAAGTGATTCGCGCTAAGAGGCTGAGCTAAAATCAACAATATTTATATACCTAAGTTCTCCTACAACTGTGAGTTTGCTACCCAAGATAGTGGTCTAGGGTCGAACACTGTGGATGGGTTTTCTTCATAAAAATGGTTTCAGATAGGGGCATGAAGGTAAGACTTTCTCTATTCACCTTCGAATTATTCAAAAACAGTGGAATGGTTTGAAAACAGTGAAATTGTAAAACCTAAAATTAAAACTGGAAATTAACAATGAAGAAATTTACTTTGAAGATTTAGGTCACTAACTTGCAAGCTGGTGGCAAAACACATGTCCTCGTGTTTTATCCTCCTATGTGAGTCAAACACAAGATGCAGCTTATGGCCCCTTTTTGTTTAAACCCTAACATTCCATTATCATTTTTGAGGCTCAGAAGACTATCTAAAAATAATAAAGGCATCTCTCACCCGAGCACAAAGATTCTAAAGCATGAGAGACACAAAACAATAATCGTAAATGTTATTTAACCCACTTGGAAGAACTCAACATGTAAATATTACCTCGTGAGGCTAGTAAGGACCATCTAAAGAACCACAAGGCTCTCTCACACTAAGCACTGATCTAAAGCATGAGAGTATTGGCCAAGACAATAACATCCCATGTTATAAATCGAAGTTTTGAAGATAAGGGCCATAATTACACTACCCGTAGCTTTTAGTACATGAGGACAAATATGCTTAAGCCCCATCACAAGCTAGCTTCCTTCCTTCAAAGGGAAGGAGGCTTAGCCAAGCATCTCTTGAGTTGTCATCCTCAAGAGGTGTTTGGCAGCCGGGAAAGTGAAAGAAAGAAGAGAGAAAGAAGAGAGGAGAAAATAAAAGCAAACTTAAAATAAAACAATTTATTTACAAAAAAGAAATGAAAAACTTACAAATCACCAAAACTTGTCTTTCTTCCTCTCCACCTCCTTCCTTTATTACAAAACATGAGGGTATTTATAGACTCCTCAAGGTATGAAAATTACCAAAACCCTAATAACTAAGCTAAGTTATAGGATAGGAGAGTAATTCACCAAGTTTGAAATACATGTCAAGATTAATTACACAAGATGACGGTGCATGCAATTTCTACAGGAGAATTTCAAGAATTAGCTAAACTACAATGGTTAGCTTAATCGGCAAATGTTGTAGCTAATTCGCAATGTCAGAGCGACTTGGCAAGGTTCTAGCGTAAATTGGCAAGGCTGCGACTCGCGAATAGCGAAATTTCGCTAAGCTAATAATTGTCGCGAGTAGCTTAATTTCGTGAATCGATCAAAGGTAAGTCAAGTTAGCCGAATTTTCGCAATGTGTGCCGAGATTAACTGCCATAGTTGGTTGCGAAATTCGCTAAGATTGCGAATTGGTTGCCAACAGGTTGCGAAATTGCCTGTTTTGCTGTTCTGCATTCCTCTCGTCATGTCTTCAACTGCATCTCATTTCTTCCACTTTTCCTTTGTTTTTCCATTGATTTTTGGGCTTGTTGATGGCTGAGACTAAACTTCCAACCTCATGATTGATCATTTGCATTGTGGTTGAAGCCAGAAGTGCATAACACCATGTAAAACAACCAAAAACATGCTCCAATGGCATATGTTACTAAGGTAACACGAACACTTCAATCGGGATATATGACACGATTAATCAAAAAGTACTCAAAACTCATCTAATATAAAGGTCTAAAATCGCACTTCGAGCACTAATCACACCCTAACCGAAACGTTGCTAGTCCCTTAGCAATACAAAATATGAACTGAGATGCATGTGGTGATTTTCAAAAAGGTCAGGTTTCAAAAGGTTATCAGACTTATATACAAACCAACATTACTTTAAAGTGAACAATTGAAATCAACATTCAATACCTATATATACAAGAATAAAACCATAAGAACAATTTTTAACAACATCAAGTTTCCATGATTTTCAACTTGATTTACACCTAAGTCTAATGGTTCTTTTGTATCCGTGATTGAGTCAATAAATGCAAAATTGCTTCCCAACCTAGCATCGACATGGCCTTAAACTGGCTGAACACCAAGATATGTATCGGGTTACACTTCTTTGTTTTCTTAATCATATCAGAGGATGGCCGCTAAAAATTCGAGTTCACCAAAGTCCGTGTAACGTGGGTCCACCGATGACTCCCAACCAATTAAGGTTTAGGGCATCAAGCCAAAAGGATCAAAGACCACTAACTCTAAAGGCTTCACCCCGGACTTCAACTGACTTCGAAAATCAAGCACCTACAATTCGCTAAATTCTACCTATCCACCCATGTAACGAACACAAAATCGATGACTTCAACCACCAAGGCTTAGGGCATCAGGTTTCAAAGGCTTTCGCCATACACCCCGCGGACCGTGCTCGGGTTTCAAAGAAAAACTTCACGATTTTATTTTTATTTTTCTTTTCTTCTTTTCTTTTTCTTTTTCTTTTCCTTTTCGGAAGACAACATTGGTCCTCAATTGTTGGTAACTCAAACCTATCCTAGGTTGTCAACATGCCTAAGGCCGGTTTTGCAAAGTGGAAGGAGGCATACAAATTTACAACCTATTAAAGCAATCTAGAGTGTGCAGGTGACATAGCATGCGGGGAAATTTTAAGTCAGAGCATGCTGAACAAGGATCGAACACAAATTGTTTCAAGTACGGTATTTGCTCTAACATAGAAGTGACAAATGATGATTCAATCATCCAAATTTAGTTAATTCAATTCGTTCAATTTGAAGCAATTCTATTGTCTTAATTTGAAGCAATTTAATTATGTAGTTTGAAAGAAAAAACACATACTTATACATAGGGACACAGTGAAACACAATATGCAAAGCTGAATATATATATATAACTGAAAGAAGCTTGATATAGCCAAATGGCTGAATACATGATAACAAAGCCATTAATAAAAACATATCACCGCCTTACTATGGCTAATACAAAAATCATAATCAAAATTAAGAGTGGGCTGATAAAGCCTAAACTCGTACATAAAACCAAAAAGAAACCTAACCACCTCACCGGCTGTAGGCGGTGAAGCTACCGCAACCGGGCCGCCGTAGATATCCAATGAGGCTGCATCCGCGTGGGCGTGCTCCTCTCTCTCGAGGTGATCATGAGGAAGACCCGATGGGTCATGATCCGATGAAGCATGGAATGGCACCGCCCCAAAGTGGCCTCACCGAGCCAATCTCTCGGTCATGTGTTGCATAGCCGGGTCGCCGAGAGGTCATACAGGCGTATCGCATCCATCACTCCAAACATCTCCTTCGAGCCGATATGTATACTCCGGATCAGGCCGGCTACGAGGCCCTGAGACCGTAGGGCCGGGTACCGGCGTAGTGGGTGGAGGAGATGGTGGTGAACGATCTGGAAATATGAGTGGACTCCGCATCTCCGTGCGTGAGCAAAGCGGATCGCTCTCGTAGGTATCCTCAGCCTCTCACCCTACTCCTCCCGGTCTCACTGGGCGATATGGAAATGTGGGATGGCATAGTCATAATCCTGGCCCACTGCACACTGTAGGCAAATGTGGGTTCGCATCTCTATCCTGTGCTCCTCCGGAATCCTATCTCGTCAAGAACACAGAAAGGAGCCTCTTAATAAGTAAGGGTATGCTCTTCAAGCCAGATGAGGTCTCTCCTATGGACCTTCTCCTCAACCGTAAGAGCCGGCAATCACCACGGATGGTCGAACCTGCAAATTGCCCGAGATCCCAGACAATGCCTCCAAGATAGCCCCCCTTCCTCCGCACATAATGTCAGCAGAGGGAATAAACAGTGCGCAGCCAGATGGTCGTGATGAGCGCATATGAGGCTAAGCCGCCCGATAAAGAACCTGCCACCAACATCCCCGCCGTTGCTCTAACCATCGCGCCCAGGCCGAGGTGGGCCCACCCTATAACCTCAAGATTGCGCGGCAGATAGCGCACCAAGGTCGTTAAATAATCACTGGACTGAGTACACCTCGACCTGGCCATCTATCCCGAAATGGATCTCCAGGGACCATCTCGTATCCCGGAGGATGTCATGGAGTGGCAGAACCGCTTCATCACTCTCGTAGTAGAACCCCGTGGAGTCATGAAATGGGAGGAGCGAATACTTCATCAATCGCATCGACTGTATCTGGTCGACCATCGCCCAGAACGTCAGAGAACGACCTATGCCAATGGCCTGGCTACGATATCCGCGCATTACCCGGATCGGGTGTCCTACAAACATTCGCCGCCCGATCCGCGAGGGGCCTGATAGCCGAGGTGAAGGTGTCGTCTCAAACGATGCGACCGCGATGGTGGCGGTCTGTGGAAGAGCGATGACTCGCTCGTACTGCTGCGCCCCGCTGGAAGGCCAGGCCTCCTAGCTCTCCTCTGAGGTACTGGGGATGGGGCCCAGGGTCCCATCCAGGTTCGTAACGTTCAATCCTAGAGGCTCGCCGTACGGGCCGGGGACAGTGATGGTTTCCGTGCCGGTATCGGGTGTTTGACTTCCGCTCGTAAGCAATTCACCCGAGGTCGAATACGGACCCACCCTCGCACGGACCATATCCGATATATAAATAAATCACGGGAATGCGATTCATCGAATAGCTGGGTCCTGTGACTAATCAAGTTCTCGAACACAATCACCCTAACCAACTATTCAAACCAAGGTCAGCTGATCGAGATCGAATGACTCCGGATCGATAACTCAAGTCTCGAACTATGATCGTATTAATCGATGTAGGCTCCTTAAACCGAACCGAAGGCAATGTGGCAATGACTCAGCAAGAGGTGAGGCCGCACGCTGCGTGGTGAGGGCTCACTCACGCCAGCAGATGACTGTGGAGGCCCTGGCCATCGTCTGGGCCTCGATGACGAAAAGTGACTCGTCACAAGGCAGTTGACGAAGGCTGTGGAGGGCCTGCAATGTGGTCGATGCACCCGCCATCAGCAGTCAATTGCAGGCACGGCTGGGAGCTCAGCACGGCGGCATGGGAGCCTCAGTGGCACGCCTGAGGGGGAGAATATGAAATGTGTTTTGAGGCCAACCCTCCCCGCTTTTATAAGCAGAGAGGTAGTCGTAGTCTCTCCCACCCATTTTTCGCTATGCCAAAATGAATTTGGCCATTTTCGCCTCCCCGCAATACATATCAAAATTTTAACATTAATTACTAAAATTATATATTATGAATTTTAACTTATAGGTACCGAGTATTAAAATCTAATACACAATACGATACTATAAAAATTATATAAAATTATCCTAAGTTTAAAAATCTCTGTAGAAATAACTACAATCGACAAAATTGACTAATATATGACAAAATTAAAATTGTGAACTCGTTATTCTGCTTTGGAAAACACCGAACCGCTTCGGGAAGTTCGTAAAGACTCAAGGGGGTCAAGGAGATGATCTCCTCAACCTGGCGCAGTTGGCTTCGCCCGGTTCCATGATGCTGAGGCCATAAGTCGGACTGCTCCGAATGGTCAGGATTCGAGCAATTGGCTTGCAATTGGTGCTGTTGGCAGACCAATTTCTCCTTCATCACCTAGGCCGATCACTTTGCATTTTCTCGGGCACCTGCTATACCGCACACCGGGATCAATCAAATAACCTCTACCGCTTATAGGATTTTCAGTTCTAAATTTTTGGGTCATTCAAATTGAAATTAATTCCAATATCATGTCACCAAATGTCAATTGCATGATTCCATTCGCAATTTAATAATTGCATTGGCAAAGGGCTTAAATGGTCTCCTAAAATGACGGCACATGATTTGGTTCATTGGGACTCCGGGTGCGTTGGTCTAGACTACAAAATCTACTGGATAAGAGAAATTGTCAATTTTTACAAGGATCTCAATTATCCCCTCGGGATTTTCACCGATCTATCGGCCAATGAGAGTGGATTGAGGTAGGTTTAAGCTCACCTAAACCTAATCGCAGATACCGAAATGGCATAAGATTCACACTGCTCCTAAATCTAGCAATGCCTTTTCCATGCAATTCCCACCAATATTAATCGGGTATCGCTAGAGAACCAGTGGTCCTATACTTATCAGGTACTTGCTTGGATTAGGCACTCCATGGTTTTCTATGAGAAAGGCCTTCTTCTCAATGCCTAATCCCTCTCTTTTTTATGGTGCATAGATCCTTAAAATTTTGCATAAGTGTGTACTTGGTTGATTAGATCAAGCAAAGGCATGTTAACCTTTACTGGGCTTTAAGACCTCAAGCATACCGTCATTGAAGTTTCCTTTTTCTTTCCTCCAAGCCAGGGAAAGGAGGTGGTATACGATATGTCATTGTGTCATCCCTCTAGAAGAATACTCAGTTGCATTTTTTTCTCCCCGCTCGATTCTTCAACAGCTTTGGGCAAGAGGTTGATCAACCTCTTTTCCACTTCTCAAGGTGATTAGCGGACTTAACCTCATCCATTCCCGACCCTACCTCATGGATCCCCTTAGATTTGGAAGTGTCGGGATAAACTTCCTCTTCTTGTCCCTCTAGCAAATTTGTTAATGTTTGTAATTGGAATGAGGTCATCAAATTTTATTCAAAGGTTTTCTTCTCGACAAGATTACCTCTGCGCTAATCAGACATTGGTTCCATTTCGTCATTAACAAAATCGCTTCACCACCTTACTCAAATCGAAAGTACAATTGTTCTACTGGAGAAGAGGATGGTGGTTGTTGTGACTGTGAGGAGGAACCAAACTGAGGCTTGGCTCCTGGTGGTACATAAGCAGGGGGGTTTGGTCTCCATGCAAGGTTAGGATGATTCCTCCACCGATTGTAAGTATTCCCATATGGGAGTACTGGGTTGCTTCGGGCTTGAATTCTACAAAGGTGTGCACATTCTCGACATCAAATCCTTCACTCAGGGTCATGGAACAAAGGTTCTATTGGTTGTGGGCCGGGATTGGAAATTTGTGCAGGATTAGGTCAGGCAAAGGTTGTCGGCCACCGTCCGCACTTTATCGAGCCGCTTTTCCTCCAAATTCCTCTACCTTTCTAGCTAGAGTCGTATAACTCAGCCTCATTTCCATCTCATCATTCAGTGCATACATACCACTCCCTTTGATTGACTGGGTGGTTTCATCCTATCCGTTCTTTCTAGTGGTTGTTCATCCCAACCCTTAGAAGTTTCACCACGTACTTAAAAAACCATGGCTTCACGTGATGTCGCTTAAAAGTCTCCCCCCACACAGGAGTTTCTAAAGCCGCCTACGGCAGAGACATACCACCATAGAAGTGGTTCACTAACATCCATGTGTCAAAGCCTATGGTGTGGAGCATGCACCGATGGTCTCTAAAACCTCTCCTAACACCGGGTAAAAACTTCACCTTCATGAGCCGCAAAGGTATAAATTTGTCTTTTCAAATCGCTTTGTCTTATGAGCACTAAAAAAACTCTTCGTGAACTCGCTGTAAAACTCACCAATTTCTTATGGTTCTAGGCCCCAATGAGTTGAGCCATATCTTGCCTTGTCCTTTAGAGTCAATGGAAATGCCTTTAGCTTCAAGAAATCCATGTCCATCATACCTTCTCAAGGTAGTGCAAACCTCCTCAAAATCCCTTATATGAGTGTATGATTTTCATTTTCCATACCATGGTACGTGGGAAGTAGGGGTACTAAATATGGCCTCACCGCTACATCAATGTGCCAGGAGGAATGATACTGTGATGGGGGCACTAACTCTGTGGAGGGTGGATGTGATCCTCATGGTTCTGGCGCATTGGATTCATAGGGTTCCCCGTCGGGCTCGTTGTTCCTCGTGCATGGGATCCATGGTATCGCTTGTGCACTAACCTCACTAGGCCAGGTCAGGTTGTGTACTAATCCTATTCAAATTTACCCGGGCGTGTTCTATCCCACTGGCATGCACACTGTTACACACCAGAGACAACAATTAGAACCAACAAAGAGTGATAAAAGAAAAAATTGTTCAATCTAACAAAAAGAAGTAAAATGACTGAATAAAATAAAAAATCGTCGAATCAAGGCAGCCCCATCGCCAAGGGTTAGAAACTCGGCGCTTGCCGCAGAATCGATATACAAAAAAGAGGTAAAAAGGTGTTACCTTCACTTCTGTGATGTGATCACAAGTACTCTTCAACTTACCATTAGTAGTCAGGCACCATCCTGCAGAATCGCGCCATTTGATTCGTACTACAAAGAGGCTGAGCTAAATCAACAATATTTATATATTTAAGTTTCTTACAACCGCCGTAGTCAAGCCACCGCAAAGATAGTGGTCTAGGTCGAACACTGTGGATGGGTTTCTCTTCATGGTTCGCATTAGGCATGAAGGTAAGGCTTTATTTGGACTCTTGGAATTCATTCAAAAACAGGGGAATGGTTTGAAAAACAGGAAATTGTAAAAACTGAAAGTTAAAAACTGGAAATTAACAATGAAGAAATTTACTTTGAAGATTTAGGTCACTAACTTGGCAAGCTGGGGCAAACACATGTCCTCGTGTTTTATCCTCCTACGTGAGTCAACATGTGATGCAATTATGGCCCTTTGCTTAAAACCCTAACATTCCATTATCATTCGAGGCTCAGAAGACCATCTAAAAATAACAAAGCAGCATCTCTCACCTGAGCACAAAGATTCTAAAGCATGGAGAGACACAAAACAATAACTCCAGAAATGCTATTTAACCCTAATTTGAAGAACCCTAACATGTAAATATTAATTTCAGAGGCTAAGTATGACCATCTAAAGAACCACAAAGGTCATTACTGCTAATCGGATCTAAAGCATGGAGAGTATTGGCCAAGACAATAACATCCCATGTTATGCAACCGAAGTTTTGGAAGATAAGGGCCATAATTACACTACCCGTAGCTTTTAAGACATGAGGACAATGATGCTTAAGCCCCACTGCTAAGCTAGCCTTCCTCTTCAAAGGCGGAGGCTTAGCCAAGCATCTCTCGAAGTCATTTATCCTCAAGAGGTGTTCAAAACGGGAAAGTGAAAGAAAGAAGAGAGAAAGAAGAGAGAGAAGAGAAAATAAAAGCAAAACTTAAAATAAAACAATTTATTTACAAAAGCAGTAAATGAAAACTTACAAATCACCAAAAAAAACTTGTCTTTCTTCCTCTCCACCTCCTCTCCCTTATTACAAAACATGAGGGGTATTTATAGGACTCCTCAAGGTATAAAAATACCAAAAACCCTAATAACTAAGCTAAGTTATAGGATAGGAGAGTAATTCACCAAGTTTGAAGGCGGCTCAGTACACTACACAAGATGATCGAGGCATGCAATTTCACAGATAGGAGAATTTCGCTAATTAGCGAAATTGGCAAATGGTTAGCGACTTGGCAATGTTGTAGCCAATTTGGCAATGTCAGAGCGACTTGGCAAGGTTCAGCGAATTGGCAAGGTTGCTAATTCACAGTTAGCGAAATTTCGCTAAGCTAGCGAAATTGTCAGTGAGAAGCGAATTTCGCAACTGCACGCGTAAAGCCATAGCTTAATTTCTAATGTGTGCCGAGATTGCGAATCGCTTATGAAGTTGGTTCGCGAAATTCGCTAAGATTGCGAATTGGTTGCCAACAAAGGCGGAATTGCCCTGCTTTGTCGTTTCCTCGCACTCTCTCATGTCTTCTAATCGCATCTCATTTCTTCCACTTTTCCTTTGTTTTCCATTGATTTTGGCCATTGATGTATCGAGACTAAACTTCCAACCTCATGATTGATCATTTGCATTGTGGTTGAAGCCTAGAAGTGCATAACACTACAAACAAATCCAAAACATGTCTAATGGCATAAGTGTTACTAAGGTAACATGAACACTTCAATTGGGATATATGACATGATTAATGATCAAAAAGTACTCAAAACCTATCTAATATAGGGTTCAAAATTGCACTTTTTGAGCACTAATCAACGAGTTCGGTATTCAATATAAACCTCACATGGTGTTAAAGGGGTAGCTACTGGCCGACTTTTTAGTAGAAATTCCTTAACAAGAAATGAAATAAGACAAACTTCCTACTGTGGACCCCGACGTGGATGGCTACGACAAATGAGTCGATCTGACTGTGAATCTCTAAAGCTCTCACTATGGAAATAATAGAGTAGGCCATACATTTAGATTTCTCTGCTTCCAATAACAAGGCCGAATACGAAGCAATCATAGTCAGGATCGACCTTGCAATCTCTGTATCCTCAGAAAAAATCATCATAAGAAGCGACTCTTAATTGGTGGTAGGGCAGGTAAATGGAGAATATGAAACAAGAGACCAACGCATGACCAAGTATGTAAGTCTAGTTAACCTATGATTGGGAAGCTTCATAGCTTTATGGTAATTGTGAGCATGTCTCAACAGATTCAAACGAAGGCGCTTTGGCAAAGAATAATAAAGGTCCCTACTAATAAAAGAAACTGGCAGTTCTCCCCACTACTACCACAGAGTAGTTGATTACTACCAACCGGGTGAATGAAATAGACGAAGCGTGTCCTTCTTGGATGATTCCAATAGTCTGCTATTTGAGCTCTAGAGAACTATCGGATAACAGAGCTGAAGCCTACAAGATCTAGGTCTAGGTGGCTCGGTTCTCCCTTGTGAACGATCAACTATATAAACGATCCCTGGACGGGCCCTACCTTAAATACCTCACTCACCAATAGGGATAGTATGTATTAGCATAATTGTATGATGGGGTAAGCAGAAATCATCCAAGTGGCAGGACGTTAGCCCATAGGGCCCATACCCAAGGCTACTATTGGCCACACATAGGCGTAGATATAGTCACCTATGTCAGGAAGTGTGACCGCTGCCAACGACAGGCCCCCGTTTCAAAGGTTCTGGCCTAAGATCTAATGACCATAACGAGACCCTAGCCCTTCGCACGTTAGAATGGACATCGTGAGGGCCATTTTCCACGCCCAGCTCAAGAAGCTTACATCGGTCACACTATCCATTTCGTGAAAACGATGGGGCGTCAAGCCTTTGCATCCATCAAAGATAAAGAGTTTGTTTAGCTTTATGGGAAGAACATTGAAAAGTGTGTTCCTAATACCCCAATCGATTATAACCGATAATGGGCCACAATTCAGCTCGTATACAAGAATTTTTGGCAAAGAAATTGAAAATAAAAAAAACTCAGATCACCCCCATAAGAGCAATGGGCCAGAAGAAGCATTGAAGACTCTCTTATCACCTCTGAAAAAACACCTACATTCAACCAAAGGAAAGTGGGTAGATGAACTACCAAGGGTTTTATGGGCCTACAGAACAACCAGATGGAAGCCGACTGGGGTATCACCATTCACCCTCACATATGGGATGGAAGCCATCATCCCCACAGAAATCGGGATGCCCACCGTACGAACAAAAAATCATGAGAAAGAAAATGCTGAAGCCATAGCCAAAGACCTAGACAAGACTGACGAACTTTGGGAAGGGCAACTGTGTGTATAACGTCATACCAGTAAAGACTGGAAAAATTGCACCACCAACGTGTAAAGCAGCGTACATTCCTAGCCGGAGAATTAGTCTTAAGAAGGGTTTTTAAAAACATGACTAACCTAGTAAACTGGAAGTTCTAGCCCAATTGGGAAGGGCCATACACGGTAGTTCGAGTAGGGATAGTCGGGTCTTATGCATTAAGCAGGCTAGACGGGATTGAAAGTATGCCGTGATGGAACAAATGCCATGCACCTTTAAGAAGTATTAGTTATTTCTCCGAAGCCTATAATTGTTTCTCTTCAAAAGCCCAGATATGGTTGTTCTCTTGCTTCCATTTTTAAAAGTCCAGACATGGCTGTTGTTCTGTTGGAATTTTTAAAAGTCAAGACATGGTTGTTGTCCTGTTGCCATTTTTTTTTTAAAAAAAGTCGATACGGGCGTAAAGACCGAGAAAATCTAATGAAAAGCGGCAAAATCTTAATTTCGATAAAATCAATTTTTCAGATCTTGGATGATGAAACGGACTTCACCGCTATGGAATCGCCCTCGCAAATTCAGCTACCACGCCGACTTCACAAATTCCTCGGTACGTCGAATTTCCAGACGCTTCGAGGCACCAAGTGCTCCGTGCCATAAACGATAGCGGTGATGTGACAAAAGTCACCTATAACATGTACTCATGTGACACATGTTGCATGAGAAGAGAGATGATGGAAATGGACGGCCAAGATAGTGCCAAGTGTCAAAAATCCAAGAGAAGGGACATAGATGGCATTATTTGAAAGTTAATGAGTAAAAAGACAAAAAAATTGAATAGTGGTCTTCTTCCTTAAGGAGCCAAAAACGTGAAGGAGAGAAAAATGTGATGTAGTGAGCTTAGGTTTTTTTATTTTAGAGAGAGAGTGCAACTTCTCTCTAAGATCACAACTGATCGGACCGTCGGATTTCTTCGGGCAAAGAAGGAAAGTTGTTCTACGCGGCAAGGGCAATGGGCATCAAGCTGAGTTTCACAAACCCGTGGAGGTAGGGCTTATCCTTACTTGATTTACCCCTTGTTTAAGTGTTTTGTAAATGCTTGAGTTGATTTGAGGCCGTGAGTGGCTGTTTGATCGGTCCCAAAACTTGGAACCGAAATGTGAAAATTTTTAGGGTTGCTTCGACAAATTCACTGACTGCTCATGCTTTGTTTGATGAATTACACAATAAATTGTGCTTTAAGGTATATACAATTTTAAATGGTTATGAATCTCGTTCCACAAAGTGGAACCGATGTGTGTTGAGGGCTGTCACTGACAACCCATCGCTCTGCTTTTGGGATTGTTTTTGGCTTGAATTAGACCAAAAAATGTCCATGTGTGGTGTGTATGAAATTGTTGAAATGAATGGCTTGAGTTGTGTGGAAATAATAGGTTAATGCATGAATTTAATGTGTTAACAAAATGACATAATTAGATAAAACATAATTGTGTTTGTAGGCAATTGGAGATGAAATGGGGATTTGCTAAAGTGAGCTAATTTGGGTGTTGGTTGATCAATATTGAATAACATGTGTATGAGTGCAAATTTGAGGATATTGCATAATTGATATATTTGTATAAAATGTGCTGAAATGGCATAATGCATTTTCATATGCACCGGGTAACCTAGAAATTAGGTGTGAGTGCATGACATGAATTTTCTGAAAAACGAACATGGTCATGGTAAAGGAATTTTCACGTGGATGATTTTCAGGAGAATTGGTCGAGATGGGCCAACAGATCATTTCTGTGATGAGGACCATGACCGCTTCGAAAGTTCCCCAACCACCCGCCGGAGGGTAGTCCAATACTTTTACCAAAATCCCCAGAGTGTGTTTTCGGCACAACAAGTTTTGCTTTGAAACCGATTATTTTTTCCTGCGGTCGGCGGCCAGCAAGTGTGAGGAGTCATATGTACCGAGACATGGGAATTGGCATGTAGACATTCAATTAGGATCATGTATTTACTTGAGTGTGTGTTTACATTGGATCATTGCATATGCACTTAGATGGGGAGTAACCCATTTAGGGTAATTCCACTACTGGGAGCTAGCTCACCCTATCGAGGGAATATTATTTTAGGTACAGGGAGCGTTCGAGAAGACGGCTCATCTTAGAGGCCGATTTTGAAGAAAGCCGGGCTATGGCTTTGATGGTTTTTGGTTTAACATGTATTAAAATTGTAAACTTTTGATATATGTTTGAAGTAAGAGTGATGTAGTAACTCTTGAACCATGTAATATAATCGGGTTGAATGATTTCGACGAGTATGACACAGAGCCCAAGTGGCCATTTTACTTCATGTGTGTGTCTCAGAATACGAGATTTATAGATTTTCCTCGTGTCGACAGTCACTGCACTCTGTGCCTTTGGGGGTGTCACATATGGTTGTTGTCCTGCTGGAATTTTTAAAAGCCTAGATATGGTTGTTGTCTTGCTGGCATTTAAAAAAAAAGTCCAGACATGGTTGTTGTCCTATTGGAATTTTTAAAAAAGCCAAGATATGGTTGTTGTCCTGCTGGAATTTTTAAAAGCACAGATATGGTTGTTGTCCTCCTGACACTTTTAAAATAAAAAGTCTAGACATGGTTGTGTCGACCTTACCCGATCCACGGGCCTACGCAACTCGCCTTTAAATGAAAAGAAAACGTGGGTTGATTTTCGAGTTTTGGAAAATCCGTCCCTGAGGAGGAACGATTTTTCTTTGGAGTTGCCACTTACTTTTTATTTTTATTTTTTTTTTAAATGGGGAAAATGAAGTAAGAACAAAAGCCCCTCATGGACTCCAATAAGGAAAAAGCGGTTTACAAAACTAGATTTCTGTGTCCGGGGATCAATTTACCCATTAGGAAGGTACCTCATGCGAGGTAGCACCCCTCTAGGCCCTAAACTCGGTCTATACTAGTGAATTGAGTATGTGGGAGCATATGGGTCAAAGATCAAACAGTCTCCTAGGATACATAGATGACTCGAATCACACCAACCTACTCAGTATCTAACATAAACACTCAACCAATCAAAACAATGGGTGCGTACCTATGGTCCCTAGTCAAGCACTGCATAAGAGGTCAGTCAACAAGCTCAAATGCACCATAAATGTCAAAGTCCAAACACCATGTACGCATATGAATACAAATAGCAACACCCAAGCACGTAACTGAGGTCCTTAGCCATGCACTGCAGGTATAGGTAGGACAAATAATACATCATACATCATGCATTTAAAACCAAATATTAGATCCCATACCAAAAGAAGGGAAGCAGACTGAAATGAGGTAAGTGTTTTGCTTGCTTTAGCACACATTCCTTTAAAATCCCACAAACCAAACCATACTTACCAATCCCACATTGCCCACTACCCCACTTTGTTCAAACCAAAATTGAACTCAGACCTAAAGGGTGGCCTACAGCCTCTTGAGCAATGGGAGCACGCCAATAGATTCGCTTGAACATGCTAAAATGGGCTGCCCATGAGTCAGCCTAGCACAAATCCAATTGAACTCTGCTTCTCAACAAGTCCAAACGATTGAGAAAAATTCTGAAATTTTTTCAAAAAATTCGTCATAAAGTAAGGAATCTAACAAAATAAACGGTGCATGATTCCGAGCCCGGATGAGTGAACTTAAACACTATTAAAGTAAAATTTAAAATGGTCAAGAACTAAGCCACCCCATTTTATTAAAATGAAGACCATGAGATTCACTAATTTACAAGCAATGCAGCCACCTAGATCCCTAGAGCCAAACTGAAATATAGCTTCCTAAATCCCATGAACCGAGCTGCAAATCCAACTACATAAAGCCTCCACATACAACCACTATTCCTAGAAAGTCATACCATTCACAAAACGTCCCAACACAAATTTCTGGGAATGAACCCAAGTAACCATTCGCAGATGCAATGCCAAAGGCTCAAACCAATCCCAAGGAAACAAGAGGCAACCTTGCAATCACACACCTACATTCAGCTAATAATCAGGAACCTGCTTGTCCAACTCAATACACAACCCAAGTTGCTAATTCGGAAAAATGAACCTAATGAACAGGATGAACCGTTTCAACCTGGCTCATCCCGCTGATAAGTTCTCAAAATTGCTCGACCTTCCTCACGTGAGTCAAGAATCCAAATAAACGGAGTGCAATTCTACTACAAATGAGTGAGAATCGATAATAAACAAAGCAAAAGTACCCAACCGCTATTTCGAAAAATCGGTCCCACGAACTGGGCTGGTCCTGGCTCTAATCGGTACATCCGATTGAGGAAAAACCTCAAATTTGGTCAGAAAATTCCTTAAAGAATAATGAAACTAAGAAAACAAACGGTGCATGATTCTCAGCTCGGATGAATGAGAACCAACTGAAACAAACATTTGTGTTTTCTAAAACCGGGGCTGCCTAGCAAAAACTGTTGAACTGGTTCCCACGTATGAGCGTGAAAACCGATTCAAATGGTTGAGGAAAATCCTCAAATTTGGTCAGAATACTCATTAAAGAATAAGGAAACTAAAAAAACAAACGGTGCATGATTCTTAGCTCGGATGAGTGAGAACCAACTGAAACAATCCGTTGTATTTTCTAAAACCGGGGTTACCCAGCAGAAATTGTTGAACCGGTTCCCACGTATGAGCGTGAAAATCGTACCATTCAATTCAAAGGAATGACACCCATGGAAGTCCTCATAGTCATCATCACTGTTCAGACTTTAAAGGTTTCATGAGATAATCAAAAGGAAATATGCATAGAAGGCCAATGAGCCTTCTTACAAAATTGAAAACTTGGCCCCATGGACCATTGCCTTACCTAACAAACTATGCTTGGGCCAGCCAAGAAAAAAAAAAAATTTTATTCAAGGATCAGAGCATAGGGAAGAAGATATGAAATAGAGTAGAGCAAGGGTCTAGTTCTTACCTCTTCCATAAAACGTAGAAAAAAACCCAAGCTAAGCATCCGAAGACAATGTGCATCCGGGCCTGGAAAAAGTGCCAAAGATCCTTTACACTTTGATCTCTCTCCTTTTATACTGATTCCCACCTCAGCCTCTGAGCCCACTTGGTGTTTTCCACCTTCAAACTATGAAAAGAGCTCCATTAGCCTTAAAACAACACTCCCTAATAACTCCCCCCACCAATTCCCCATACAAGTTGACTCCCTTAAATTTTCAGCTTGCTTCACCACCAAGTATCCACATTGATTCATGGTGGGCTGCATGTAACTCAAGACAAAGCCCAAAATGGACCCAAAATACTTCTCAAGACTTATCTGGAGCATATGGGTACGATCCATATGGGATTTGGGCTCCAAAATAACAAAAAACAGCGCTCCACACAAGCTGGCCTGACGAACCGGTTGAACCGGATTCCAACCGGTCGTGCCCGTTGAGGAAAATTATGAAATTTTGAAAGAATGTTCCCTTAAGAATAAGGAGACCAACAAAAAAAATGGTGCACAATTCCAAGTTTGGATGAGGGAGATATGATAGAAACAAGGAAGAGTGCTCGCCAAAATCACCAAAAATACAGCATTGTATACGTATTGCCCCGACAAACTAGTCAAACCGATTGGTCAAACGGTTGATAAAAATTTTGAATTTTTAATAGAAACCTCCTTAAGACAATGAACTAAAAACAAATCCACGATTCCAAGTTCGATGGGTGAGCACGCTCAAAACAAGTCTGGGTGTCTAAATTTGACAATCTCCGATAAACTCCAATTGAGCTAAGACCTCGGGGGGCCCCGCTTGCTTCCTATGACACAATGCCAATAGAAAAAAATTGCCACGATGACACTCTAAAGTGAACTACATGTTAGTGATATGCTCTAGCCCAGTGGCATATACATTGTCATTATATGTTTATATACATAAGGCATTTATCATTTTTATTCAGTTATTTAAATTTAAATAATCAGATATAAAATCGATCCTTGGTCGCTGGTTCGCTTTAGTATACAATGTCGGGCATGTGACTTGATAGTAAACCAGCGCATAAGAGAACAATTATTCTAAATAGTCCATACGATCATTATTGTGGGAATAATAATGAAGTAAGACTATTATGAACATAAATACATGTTAAGTCTATGTTATCGACGTGACCAGTGCCATGAGAAATACTACATGGATTTCAGGTTACTGTGAGAATTTCATTGCAGTGATATTTGAGTCCTCTTGACCCACCACCATGATTCCTACATGAGGAACTTCTCGTGGTCTCTATAAAGAAGCCCATCGACGCCTTTGGGCCAGGATGGTAATACAAAGGTCATGTAGTAAATCATGGAGGGAAATGTGAGCGATAGTGAAGGAATTTATCCCACAAATTGGAGTGAGATGTCTATTGGCTTCTTGATTAGCGAGACTGAGAAATGAATGGTGGCCATGCTCGAATGAGTTTGACAGAGTTAGGTATTTCAATATCATTTGTTTTGTCACCTACTTGAATGGCGAGATGATTGTTGTATAAAGTTACTTCATCCACAAGGCGCTGTGCTTAATTCAGACATCGTGTGGCTGTGCGATCCACATCAATATGGTAAGGTTTTCGAAACATCAATTCACTTGATTTGGGAAAGAGTGGTAAATGTCTTTATGAGACTAATTATAACTTGTGGGCTGAATATGACACCAGTCTGCTGTTAACATCATTGCTTAACCTAGAGAGTCACACATGTAACTGTTGTGGTATGTTAGAGACTTCTTTAGCCCATATTTAAGCCCAAGCCCAATCACAGTTTCATATAGTTAATGAAATTTGGTTAAATTCATTTTAATAAAAGGGTTTAGAGGCTATATAATAAGTGAGGCTCATCATCTAAAAGGAGGTGGTTCTTTTGAGGAATAAGTTTTTGAGAGAATTTTTTTGTGAGTTTGGAAGACACTAAGGTGTCTTTGGTTTTAGGGGACAAAGACCTACTTATGTTACAGCAATATCCATCCATCCATTAGCCGCTCGTGGATATGCCTTTAGAGGGCGCACCGAGATCGCCTTGCCTATCATCGCAGATCGCTTCGTGGCGGTTCGCTTGTTTCAACGTGTGTGATCAAGCAAATATGCACTAATCGGTGCGATTCGGCTCCAAGAGGTAAGACTGGATTTGATTCATTGTTTAGTTTCACTTACTTTGATTCTGCCATTGTTTACCATCAAACCGCTGACGATGCAACAAATATAAATTTTATTTTCACCATGTTCTTATCACTAGATTCCAACACTACATACGCACTAATACTGCTACGCGCTCCACTGAGGCTTAAAAACTGACTAAGGTTAAACGGGCCCTAACGGTGCCATATATGGTAAACCACAGTGAGTGTGACAATCTGTTGTTTATGGATAAATGTGTTGGTATTGAGGGATGCACCTGAGAATCTCATGGCACTATGCTCCTCTTTGTGAGTGAATGAACGAGTGAATCAGGAGTGCGGGCGCAAGCCATGAAAGAGTGAAATGAACTCTAGTGAGAAGAAGCCAAGGACCACAATTTTGTCCTTTACCGAAAATAAAGTATTAACAAAACAGAGTCGCCCTGATTGAAGGACTTAGAGAAACCCAAGCACAATGCCTGGGAAGATGATTGATCCGAGAACAATGCTGGAATAGATAATGAAAGTCCGGTGCGATTCCAGAGAAGATGAGGAATCTGGACATGATGACGGAAAAGATAATGAAATCCCGCAAGCATGGAGAAGGGAACTGAAAGAAAGGTCGAAGTAGAACCGCAAGTAACTGAGAAGGGTCTATGAGTACCGTGAAGGTCGGATTCAAAGGCGAATTTCAAAGGTAGAACTGAAGCGAGCGTAAAAGTAGAAATCCTGAAGGAAAATTTGGAAAAGGTGGAATTTGAGTGAGCATCGGTGCGTAACTGGGCTAGTACCGTAGTGCAGAAATCGCGAGCACCGAAAGGTGAATCCGCCGAGCAATCAGTGTGGCAGAACCAGGCAAGTAATCAAAACCCAAATCCAGCGAACGGAATAATCCAGCGAAAATCGGCTATCCCGTGATTACCGCCAGAAAGTAGAATCCAAGCGAGTGCCGGAAAAGTAGAAATCCGGGTGAGTACCGGAAAGAATCGGGCAGCACCGGTGGTAAAACCGGGCGAAAATCGAAAAGTTTTAGAAATTCGAAGTAGTAACGAGTGGAATCGAAGGAAAGGCCGAAAGAATCCGTAAGGCACACGAATAGGGGTGGAATCCGGGCGAGTACCGAAGAACCACCAAACTAAAAGGGGATAGGGGATGCCAAAACCAAGGCTCTAGACTTAAACTGAATGGGGAGTCTTAAAACTAAACTTAGAGAAAATGGTGGAGACTCAGATGCAACCGGCCGAGACATCACCTTGATGAAAAAGGCATGCCCGTACTGCGACGGCGATTCATCAACGGTTATTCCGGCAGCAAAGAATCCAACACTCCATCATGACAAAAAAAGGGTATGCTCCTGTGACGCCAGAAGGTCATGTGAAAAACACGCTGCAACGCAGTCATCATCATTAGTTATTAATGAAAGAGGTACCTATAGACAATCTCACAAATGTGACCAAATGTGAAAGAAAGGGGCTATGCCCCAGTCTAGGGTATCAATGCCATGTTAAAATCCCATAACTGCACACGTGGTCAAAGTCAAAGAGCTGAAAACATCACAATCATTCATTCATGAAAAATTATCCATTTTATTCCACAACATCCAATATCCACAAAACTGATATTGGGTATGTCGAAGCAGCACATATGATATGTGCGTCTCAATGAAAAACTCAAATAAATTTCACACTCCAGAATTCAATATCCGGAATAAGTGAAATAATAAATATATGGGGTGTGCGCCGCACAGTACCTCTTACTGAAAGATGAATATACATGAATCCGACTGTGCCAGCCCTAGAAGTTGAACTCTACCGTATGAAGAACCTTGCTGTGGTATGTGGAGTATACTCAAACTTTGATGCCAAAACATCTCTAAAGTAAATAGTCGCCAGCAGGCATGCGTAAGAGCTAAAGCCAAGATGAAAGGATTGGGGATATGTCTTCTAATGTGAACGTGGTCGCGATCAAGCTTAAGGCACTATCAATGGTCCCAATTCTCAGATTGACCCATATCCGATCATATAGACTCGAGGCAAGCAAAACTTGATGGAAAGCAGGTAATATGCGACCTCGAGATACTCCCCAAGAACAGATCATGGACATCCCATACTCAATCAAAGATCGTAACCTGGCCCATATATAATGCTTCAAGAAACATCAGATCCTTGTCTCGTGGTGGTCTTACGACTGACCGTAATGGAAGGCCGTAAGAAAGGTGAATGACATGATGGAAACAACAAATACCCAATAACACCACAACCTTATACACGAATGCCAACATCAAAGAATCATGTGAGCAAGGCACTAATTAACATCCAAATAAACAATGTCAAAATGACAAGGGAATGCACTGGGGCGACACGCCGCTAAAAAGCTTAGACTACGCCATCAATAAGGGTAGAAGAAGACCTAAGGGATAAGACAAATGATGAATGAATAAAGCAAAATGTAGAAACGTTGTTAGGATACAAAATGTGGCAATGTGTGACAACGACGAACAATCATCCCGTGAACGCACAAGGTTGCGCAAGTCACTATAAGATGGAGAGATGAGGGTAATGATCCAGGTCTAAAGCAAGCAACCCAAACCTCATTCCTAATATTACCTGACCGCTGAGAAAAATTGTACAATGCTTTCACCCAACTCTCAGAGAAATAATAAATCTCTTAAATCTAAACGACCTTTAATGATCTGAAGTATATTAATGAATACCAAAAAAACACAATTTTTTTTGTTTTGTTTTTTTGTTTTTTTTTGTTTTTTGTTTTTTTAAAATAAAACATAATTAATAATCCAAATCACAAGAACTCAACAACATCCACAATCCCAAATGGTCCCCCAACTTAAGAAATCCAAAATCAAAACCCATAAAGGAACTAAGGGTGTGACAAACTTGACAGAAGCTGAAGATGAGAGCACGCGTCACACACAAAAAGGAGAGAAAAGTGTGAAACGACAGAGATGATAGAAACTTATCTAAAGGCAGATGGCTGCGAAGATGAAATGGAGATGAAAAAGAAACAGAATGGGATGCGAAAGAACAAACGAAGAATGATACACAATGCTCATAATGCCCGCATCCAATTAACAAATACTAGCACATAGGTGCCCCAACCCAAATAAAAGTGCTGGGTCGAATGTGAATAGGCTATAATAAATCAAGGTGAGGCTCAAGGCTAATGGGCAGAGGATATATCAATGGCCGGTGCAATAGGGAATATCATGGCATATACTGCAAAGTGATGGCCACCATCCTCCGACCATGATCTCATGCATAAAAGCCATCTTAGTCGATCCACGTTGATTGGCCCGTGAACCGATTTCATCAGGTCTGTTAGCCAGATGCCCATCTGCAAAATCTCGATCAACATACGACCCACTCCAAGTCGGGTCTAAACTTACCTTCTCTAGAGCCACTTGATCAACTTCCTGAGGACTTCAAGACAGTAGCCTTTGAAAAAATTCCTAGGCTTGACCCTTTTTCTCAATGCACGAAATATCTTCTCAGGCCCTGGTTTCATGATCTAACGCCTTAATCTCCTCCTCATTATACTAAAAGTATGCTGATACTTAATGAGATCAACGTCATTCGCTGAGATTACACGCTCTAATGCGTTACCTTTCAAAGATCTCATTTCCTAATCTCAAATGTAGCACTCGTCTATACCATACACCAAAGAAAAAAAAATAGGTGCTCTAGAAAGTAGACGCACGAAAAGATGTACGATGCAAGCCCACACGCAAAGGGAGCTCCGACTAATCCTTAGGAAGTCTCAAACATCTTTTCTTAAATTCCTCTTGATATTCTTATTCATGCTTCTCAACTGCCTATTAGTCTCGTGGCCTATATGCAAGATGATCGAAGGAAGCCGAATACCATACTCTTAGACCAAGGTATCCACTCCCGCTCCAAAAGTTCTCCTCTATCTCGTAACACAACTCATGACGGACCCCATATCGTGATGAATGTGCGATATGATGAATCTCAACAGCTTCAAGCGCCGCCAATCCAAAGATAAGAAGTAGCTTCCACCCACTTAGTGAAATAGTCAATGGCAACTAAATTGTACTCATGCTTACTAGAAGACTTAGGAGAGATCTTCCCAATGATATCAATACCCCATACTAAAAATGGCCAAGGGCATGTAAGTACTTAACCCGAAGGTGGCACGCGTGACAAGTCTGCGGCATTTATCACCCCGATATCTCCGTAAAACTTGCAAATAACTGCCTCCATGGTCAACCAAAAGGCAGCTGCTTCACCCTCATGATCTTGCCGTTAGCATATGACCTCCCATGTATGGGGCCACAAACTCCCGTATTAGAAACCTCTCTCATTACCTGACCAGATAGGAAGCACTCCGCTTCTGTATACATAATAACAACAACATGCCATCTAAGGACCTCCCATAGAGGGTGTCCCTGGCAAATAAAAACTGCGGTAACCGCCTCAATGCTCTCTATCCTTGGCCGTGGCAACTCGAGGTAAAAAGGCATTTAAATCAGCTGGATATCGCATACTATGGAAACCATCTGATCCTCACTATCTCCAATCAAAATCAATAGCATGTAAGTGCGATCATAGTCTCAACGTCGTGAGCGGCCGATAGTCACTTATACAAGAATTTCAATTACAGAAGCCAAGGTGGCTAACGCATTAGCAAAATCATTCTTTGCTCTAGGCAGATGTATATATTTCAACTCATCATATTTGGCAACCAACAAGTCTAGGTAAGCATGGTAAGGCTTCAACTTCTCATCTAGAGTCCCCCAAATACCCTGAGTCTGATGAATAACCAAGTTGGAATCACTGTGGAGTCTCGGCTGTCTGCTCCCAGAGATCAGGAGTGCAGGTCTTTTGAGCGTAATGTGAGAGCCTCATACTCAACTATATTATTCATCAACCCGATGATGATCGAAGAGAATGTCATGGGACGATCTGGGAATGATCTGTGATGATATCAATGGGATACTATACCAACCTCAGTGATTGCGGCACCATCATGAAATCTCTTATGTCTTACCCAATCTTGATCCTTTAGGCTCTTGCTCATCGGAAATCATCGTCAATCAATCTGTCATCAGATACTGGAAAAGAAGCCAAATGATCTGCAACAATGCTTCTCTTTGCAGTTTACGTGTCACATAAAATATCAAGCTACATCGATAGAACCGACCATCCCGTGAGCCTACCCGGTTAGGACCGGGCTTGTCAAAAATATCTCCGTGATCCAAACTTGATACTGGAGAGTATGGGTCACTACGTCACATAATGTCTAAGTCTCCTGGTGGCCCAAACTGATGCTAAACAGAGGCGCTCAATCATGATGTATCCACACTCATACTCTAGCATCCTCTTACTCAAATAATAAATGGCTCTCTCCTTCCTCAAATCATCAAGCTGAGCTAACATGCATCCCAAAGCCATGTTTGAAACTGACAAGTACAGAAGTAAAGGGTGCCCTGGTGTGGGGGGCACTAAAATTAGAGGAGAAAGGAGGAACTCCTTATCTTTTTGAAAGCATGCTGACAATCATCATTCCAAACAGTAGGTTGATTCTTTCTTAGAAGACGGTAGATAGGCTCGCATATGTCTGTTAATCTAGCAATGAAACGACTGATGTACTGCAATCTACTTAGAAAGCCCCTAATATCCCTCTCCGTCCTAGGAGTAGGCATGTCAAGTATGGCTCAGATCTTTTCTGGATCAACCTCTATACCTTGCTCCTACTTGATGTGGCTTTAGTAATTTCGAGAGAAGTCACTGAATGTGCACTTCTTAGGATTCAATCTCAGCCTGAACTGTCGGATCCTCTCAAAGAATCTCTGTATTGCTGCTAAGTGAGTTGCCCTATCTCGGGACTTCACTATCATGTCATCCACATATACCTCAACATCTTTATGCATCATATCATGGAATAAAGTAGTAGCGGCTCTCTGATAAGTGGCTCTTGCATTCTTCAACCCAAATGGCATGACGATAGCAATAAGTATCCTACTCAGTGATTAAAGAAGTCTTCTCCATATCCTCTGGAGCCATCAAAATCTGATTATACCTGGAAAACCCATCCATGAAGGACAACATAGGGTGCCTTGCAGTGCTATCAACTAACATATTGATGTGTGGGAGGGGAAAATCATCCTTAGGGTTGGCCTTATTCAAATCTCGAAAATCAACACAAACTCTAACCTTGCCATCCTTTTTGGGAATAGGGACAACATTATCCAACCACTTAGGATACTCAACTGCGACGGGGAAACTGACAACGAGGTTGCTTCTAAATCTCTCCTTAACACAAACTCATTGAGGTGTAGTTTCCTTAATTACCTTACTTCTTCCAGCATGTGGTAGAATGGCCAGGTGATGCTGAACTATAGTGAGGTCAAGGCAGCATGTCCTCATACGACCATGCAAATACATCCAAGTATGACCTGAGTAGGTCAATCAATCTACTCCTCTCATCAGGAGATAGGGAAGAGCCAATCCTAATCTCCCTAGGCTGATCTTATGCCCCAAAATCTATCAACTATATGCTACCAGAAATGGTTGTAACTTTCCTATTCTCTGTATCATATTCACACTCACATTTTGGTGACCACTGACAGGTCGTTTATTGTCTCATAATTAACATCGCATACATGTTATATGGGTGCTGGTGGTAATGAAGTAGTATGACACAAGCAAATGCTGAAAATACTCGTATCATTATTACCATCATAAATGTCATCAAAGCGGGTGACAAACCGGACATAGTGTCAAAGAAAAATGTGGGTCCGGAGTCGAGATGACTCTCTCAGCAAACTTGATATCATGAGTAATATTAGTAGCAATAAAGTCCATCACCATTAATAACATAAATCTGAAACACATCAAAGCGGATCGGGGCTGGTGAGGAAGCATCGAGAATGCGACCACTCCCAGAATAATCATGTCCATCGCATTGAGTGCAAGAAGCGTCATGGTGTCATCATTAGAATCGATCATGAAACTCACAATATGTCAAAAGTAGAATGGAGATTTACGGGTTGTGTCGGGATACGACCGGTCATAGATCATGTCCATCCGTCCATGTAAGTATCGGAAGAGTCCTCCATTAGTATCATCCCCCGAATCCCATGGGTAGTCATGGTCGGGACACTCCTCTTCGGAAGCACCACAGAGGAAAACACACTAGCTCGTCAGGTGATGAGGTGCAACTATCTGGCCTCGTGTTGACTCGATTGGTCTTAGGGCCTCAAACACATGTGTCTCGAGGCTGTTTGAATCTTGAATCTCAATATCCTGAAACATGGTCAACTCCTTCTGTGTGGGGTGCATGCTCTGATCCTCTAGTAAAATAGTTAGCCAACTAAAAAGTGTATGGGCGAAAGGGGTAATCGAATGGGACCTCGGACAAGCGAGCTCTCACCCTATCTCGATGTAGCCACATGTGTGTCATCATCATCCTGAGGTGTGACCTATGATCCGCCATGAGCCATCAGCTGGTGATCAGTGTAATGACTCCGTGACCCATGGCATGGTGACCCGATCCCAGCCAGGGCATATAGGACATGCCTTTCATCATCTTACCCACCAAAAGTTCTCTGTGGCTGATCAAAAAAGACATAGGTACCATGTCTTTGTTCATTCTCTATTGACAACTGGTTTCATCAAAAGTAAGCACCAGTTCGTACAGAGTCACTCCCACTATGATTTGTAACACTTGCTCAAAGAATGCGACATCTTTGTGATATCTTGTATCATGATAGTGAGCCCCTCGTGTATAGAACTTCACACTTTTGATGAGTGAAGATGGTATAACCTTCGCCTCGTGAATCGGGCATCTAAAGTGGGTTAAAGGATGAGGCGAGATCCTCGAACCTAAAACACAGGGAATATCTTCTGAGCCCTTTCTTGACATGTGTAGTGAGAGTACCCGCTGTATCCTCACGAGTCCGTCAAAAGCTCGTGGTGCATGTGTGGATGGCCCCGAAAATCGGATGGTGAAAATCCCACAGAAAGCGATGCGTGTGATGAATGAAGCGTTGAGAGGTATTGTCAGCGAGGATAGACAATACCCTCGAGCACGAACAAAGCAACATCGATGAACAAGGGCGAACATGAATTACGATCCCTTGAGTGGTAAATCATCGTCGAAACACTATGCACATGTAGCCTATCCTTTGTCATAAGTGGATCAGTCCCCACTGGTGTGCGATATCAACTCTAATCTGACTAAGAGCTTTGATCAATGCGTCTCTATGTGTACTGGATGAGGCTAATAAGATCCAAATGGAAATGCGGGCCTGAGTGGTGCACAGCTGGCGCAAAATATCATCATCCTCCCTTTGAATCCCATCTCTAGCATCAGTGCCAGCAAAAGGTCTATCAACAGGTGGGGGCTGAGCTACCCTCCCACTTCTCGTAACAATCTAAACATCTCTATGTACTGGCCCATACTCCTCCGGGAATAGAATGAAGGGTGTCATGGGTGGAACATCTTCTCAAATGATAGCGATCTTGGTATCATAGAACATCATTTGAATCAATCTAAATGGTGGAGACCCTGATTGACCATCAGATTAATCTCCACTAAAGTGCGAATGCAGCATACAAGCAGTTGGCTGGAGCCTCCATCCCATCCCATCATGAATATCTCATCTCCAAAAACTCAATGAATGTATACCACCAGGTGAATGACGACTCTAGTGTCATGAGTGGAAGATTGGGTGTAGTCACTCCAAGGCGTCCCAGTCAACCAAGCCTTGATCAATCAAGTCACGAATAGCATGCCTCAATCTTTGCTAACTATCTATATCATGACCAGCTCTTTGATGATAGACTACTTGAAAGTCCAATCTGGGTCAGGAATTGGGGAGTAGAAATTTGTAGTGGTGAGTGCACAGACAGTGATGGATCAGTCAATCCTTCAACAAATCTCTTAAATGCTCGAGCTCCAATGGCATCTGAGGTTGTGGCAGTTGCTGGCGACCTCGGTGGTGGCGCTCTATGCGTGATGGTGTTGGCCCTGTGGCCTCACGAGGTGCTGTGGAGCATATCTTGTACCGTAGTGGCCGGATGTAGATAAAGTAGGCACACAATCCCGACTGAAAAGGCTTACATTGGTGCATGCTTGATCCAGTGTATCATCTAGTAAGAGTGTCTAAACTATAAACGGAGGGTGGCGTGGGGACCCACATGTCTGTCATTGATAACCAACATCTGATGATGCGGGTCCCGACCTGCTTCTTCACTTTAGTCGAAGAAAAGTCCTTTGTAATCCTTTAGATATGTCTCATAATACCACATAGAAACTGAACCAATGATCCCAAAGTACGTCCATAAGGAAGCCCATGAGATGCTAGCAAAGCGAGTGAGAAGGCTGCGCATAATCATCTTGATTAGATCTGTGCTCTGAAGTGCATCTATAATCTGTGCTATCTTCTCCCTCCAGCGGGAGATGAATGAAGTGATCAACTCATTTGGCCTCTGCTTGAGGGCCTCCAACTCTCTCCGGGATACGTCTACTATGGTATTTAAAATGCGTACGATAAACTCTGTCCCAAATCAGTGCATGTCCTGCCTTCTGGGAAGGGTCTAATAATGCAGGCAATCTTTGTGGCACCACTGATGATAGAGGAAAAGCATGATCATCCATGGCTCATCCAATCTATGTCCGCACATAACAACGCTATACAATTGTAAGTGAATACGGGGGCACCCTATCGTGTACCTCTCAATGTTTGGCATGCGAAACTCAATTGGGAAGGCTACCACTGGAAGGTCATCACATTTGTCCCAACTTATAACCCCATTAGAAACATGCAGAGACCTAATCCTCTGGTCAATCTTATTTATACGGGCTTGGGTGTCACCAACAATCGGTGTAGGGGCCACAACAGAATGTGGTGTGGTCTTAGTTTGACCATGTAGAACAAAATCTCCAACCCGTGGGGCTGATTGAACAGGTGGTGGTGGTGGAGGTGGAACTATATAGTCCTGCTGTACATTAGGTCTTGGTGGTGGTGATGGTAGTGGGGGTGCAGTAAGGTCATGCGGGGTGCTCCCTGAAATTTGCAATGTCTGGGCCTGATGCCCATCAATCCTCTGTCCTAGTCCTAATATAGCACCCCGAAGTGTTGCCATGGTATTGGTAATCTCTCTGACCAAGTAGTCCAGCAGTAGCGTCTTGAGGGGTCCATCTCTCTATCGATCTGATGTCTGCTCTAATGTGTGTGGATACGATCCTCTTGATCACCTCTAATTCTAGTCCAAGCTCGAGAACCTAGGTCGGTCTCAATCAACAATCCTATAAAAGGAAAGGGGTAATTTAGTCCCTGTGACTATCAATCTTGAAATCAATATATTAAATGTATGGCCCAAAATCCTCAGAATGTAACATGTGATGTCCACTTGACTAAAGCGATATATGGCTTCTACAGTGGATGAGATTCTAACATGGTAATACCTGAAATTAAGGTGGCTCACAAGTCAACAAAGAAAAGGCAAGTCAGCTAGTAGTTGTACCCCAGACGGGATACGTAACCAGGAGTCTAACCGATAATAAAAGCCGACACCTTGTACATGTATCCATGAAATCCGGTGAGGCTATACAACTCTTAATTACTTGGATATAGTCATCTCATAGTGCTCCCAAACATCGATATAAGCTACGCTGAACCCTACTCAAAATCTAGCTTGAGCAAGACAAGCAATTAGAATGACTCCCCGAAACATACCAGGCAATTCATGAGAATGAGTCGGCCAAGACTAGTGATTCAGAAACAAGGGGATACAAGTGAGCACCCAATACAAAAAATCAAGCCGGAGTCATGCAAGGGGAGAGGGGGTAGCCATGTGACAAACGAGTCATGTGCAAAGGGCAAGCTTGCCATAGAATCTACACAATCTAACCATCTATGTAATCGAAACATATAGTTAGGTACCAATTAACCATGAGCAAGCATGCTAGAATCCCACAAGTGAACACACAAGCCCAAACAAACCACAAGTGTATGCCAAAAACCAACCAGGTAAGTGGTCATCAATCATTTATGTAGCCTAAGAGTCCATTGGTCAGAGAACCATTTGCTCCAATATACCCAACTCAAGTACAAGTTTGATCCTCTTATGAAACCAGATTTTCTTGGTTCGATCCCTAGTGGAGTCGCTAATTTGTGGACCCTACCCGATCCATGGGCCTGTACAACTCGCCTTTAAATGAAAATAAAATGTGGGTTGATTTTCGAGTTTTGGAAAATCTGTCCCCGAGGAGGAACGGTTTTGCTTTGGAGTCGCCACTTACTTTTTATTTTTATTTTTTTTTAAAATGGGGAAAATGAAGTAAGAACAAAAACCCTCATTGACTTCAGTCAGGAAAAAGCGGTCTACAAAACTAGATTTCTGGGTCCAGGGATCAGTTTACCCATTGGGAAGTACGCCCCATTAAAGTGGCACCCTGCAGGCCGAACTTGGTGCATACTAGTGGTGTTTAGTAGCTGGGAGCATATGGGTCAAGATCGGAGCATCCTCTGACTCATAGATGACTCGAATCACATCAATCTACTCAGTATCTAACATAAACACTCAACCAATCAAAACAATGGGTGCGTATATGTGGTCCCTAGCTAAGCGCTACATAAGAGGTCAGTCAACAAGCTCAAATGCACCACAAATGTCAAAGTCCAAACACAATGTACGCATATGAATACAAATAACAATGCCCAAGTACGTACCTGAGGTCCTTAGCCATGCGTTGGAGGAATAGGTAAGGCAAATAATACATCATACATCATGCATTTAAAACCAAATATCAGATCCCATACCAAAAAGAAGAAACGAGGAGTTTGAGTGGGTACAAGTGGTTTGCTTGCTAGCACACATTCCTTTAAAATCCAAAAACCAAACCATACTTGCCAGTTCACATTTGCCCACTACACTTTATTTGGGCGGCGAACTCAAACGCCACGAATGACCCTCGGGTTCGCGGAAAATGGGGAGCATGCCATAATATATTTGGGCTTGAACATGCCTTACTAAATAGAGCCTGTCTAGCACAATAGAGTTGAACCGGTTCTCAAGCAAATCAGGTGAGAAAATTGCAGAAACTTTGTCAAAAATTAGGTCATAAAGTAAGGAATCTAAAAAAACAAGCGATTGTATGATTCGAGCCGGATGAGTGAATTAACTGAAACACGAGCAAAGTGTTTCACAAAAGGGAGCTACAACCAAAACACTTTAATTTATTAAAATGAAGACCACTTAAGTTCACTAATTTACAAGCATTGCAATACTAGATCACTAGAACCAAACTAAAATTCAGCTACCTAAATCCCGTGAACCTAGCTGCAAATTCAACTACGCCAAAGCCTCCATATACAGCCCTTTGTTCCTAGAAGTCATGCCATTCTGGCGTCTGTACAGGAATTTAGCTAGGAATGAACCTAAGTAACCAAACTCATTAGATGCAATGCCAAAGAGAACCGAGCCCGATCCCTGGGAGACAAGAGACAACCTTGCAACCACACACACATTAAGCTAATATTCGCTGAACTTTGCTCATCTAACTCAATACACAACCCAATTGTTGTTTAGGAAAAGCGGAACTATTAGAGCCAAATTTGGTCCGGTTTCACTATTCAGTTAATTGGTTGAGGAAGAAGTTCTCAAAATTTGTTAGGACCTTCCTCACAGTCGGGAATCCCGAAAAAAAAACAAATGGAGTGCAGATTCGACTTGAATGAGTGAGAATCTAGAGCACAAACAAGCAAAGTACCCAAAGCTGCTATTTTCTAATGAAGAAGGCGAAGCTGATCTGGTTTAACTGGTTCAAAGCTTGATTGAGGAAGAGCATAAAGAATTTGGTCAGAAAATTCATTAAAGAATAAGGAAATTAAAAAACAAATGGTGCATGATTGTCAGCTCGGATGAGTGAGAACCAACTGAAACAAACCATTGTGTTTTCTAAAACCAAGGCTGCCCAATAGAAACTATTGAATCGGTTCCCACATATGAGCGTGAAGACCAGTTCAAATGGTTGAGGAAAATCCTTAAATTTGGTTAGAATATTCCTTAAAGAATAAGGAAACTAAAAAAAACAAACGGTATGTGATTCTCAACTCGGATGAGTGAGAACCAGCTGAAACAATCCATTGTGTTTTCTAAAACTAGGGCTGCCCAGTAGAAACTATTAGGCCCGGATTTCCCAGCCTGGCGTGAAAACCATACCATTCAATTCAAAGGGAATGACACCCATAAAGTCCCCCATTGTCATCATCCTTTGTCTCTGATTGCCAGAGGCCCTCACGAGATAAACAAAATGAAATATGCACGAAGACGATAAGGCCTTCTTACCATTGAAAACTTATTACATGGACCATTGCCTTACCTAACAAACTGTGCTTGGGCCAGCCAAGAAAAAAGATATATTTTATTCAAGGATCAGAGCATAGGGAAGAAGATATGAGATAGAGTGGAGCAAGGGTTTAGTTCTTACCTTTTCCACAAAACGTTGAAAAAAATCCAAGCTAAGCATCAGAAGAAAATGTGCATCCGAGCTAGGAAAAAGTGCCAAAGGTCCTTTACACTCTGATCTTTCTCTCCTTTTATATTGATTCCCACCTCAGCCTCTGAGCCCACCTGGTGTTTTCCACCTTCAAACTCTAGAAAGAGCTCAGTAGCCTTAGAGCTACGGTCCCCGATAACTCCCTACTTCCAATTCCTATGCAAGTTGACTCCCTTAAGTTTTCAGCATGCTTCACCACAAATATCCACATGGATTCATGGTGGGTACGCATGTAACTCAAGACAAAGCCCAAAATGGACCCAAAATACTGCCCGAAGACCGATGCAGGAGCATATGGGCACAATTGAATGGGATTTGAGCTCGAAATCACAAAAACGGCCTCCACAAGTTGGCCCGATGAGCCCAGATGGGCGGATGCATGGTCTAAACGATTGAGAAAACACTGAATTATAGAATGTTTCTGAAGAATAAGGAGATTAATTAAAAAATAGTACACAATTTTAAGTTCGGATGAGGGAGATATGATCGAAACAAGGAGGAGTGCTCTCTAAAATCACCCAAAAAATAGTGTTGTATCACGTCTTTGCCCGATAAGACCAGTCACATCGAATTAGCCAAGCCTTGATTAATAAAAGTATAATTTTAACAAAAACACTCCTTGTGAATAATGAATCCAACAAAACAAACAGCGCGTGATTAGAGTTCGAGACCAGGGAATCTGACTCAAGAAACAAGTTCAAATTAACCGGGTGACATACTTCAAAATAGGGCCGATTGAGGCTAAAACCTCGGGGTGCCCAGGGGTGGGGTGTTAAAAATAGTTTGGAACAAAGCGCGAGTTCTGTGTTCTGGTTTCTAGAAAGCTTCGGTGTGGATTAGGTTGAACTTTGTTGAGCGTTATGTGTATGGTAATGGATTTTGTGTGCATCTTTGTTTTTTGGTTAGAAAACTAGAAAAAATCCCCGGGTTGCATGTCTTATTCTTAGTTGATAACATGCGAGTTTTGTTGTTTAGTGAAAACTTGGAAAAAATTTAGTTTATTGATTTGAGAGATTAATAATACAGATGTATCGGGTTATATGAGAATATGTGAGAATGATGTTGAATATGCATGTTAAGTCATTAGAAATTGGAAAAAATCCGCTTTGCATGTTCATTCTTGGTTGATAACATGTAGTTTTTTTTTTTGTTTTTTGTTTTTTTTTTTTTTTTTGTGTATGAAAAATGGTAGAAATGTATACTGTTTTTTTTTGAGTTGAAAACCTGGAAAAAAAAATTCAATTTGCCTTATTTAAATTCATGTATGAATAACATACAGTTTATGTGAGAATGATGTTGGAATATGCATGTTGTTTTCTGGTTAGAAAATTGGAAAAAAAAACCAGTTTGCATGTCTTATTCTTGGTTGATAACATGTAGTTTTTTTTTTGTTTTTTTGTTTTTTTGTTTTTTTGTGTATGAAAAATGGTAGAAATGCATACTGTTTTTTTTGAGTTGAAAACCTGGAAAAAAAAATTCAATTTGCATGATTTAAATTCATGTATGAATAACATACAGTTTATGTGAGAATGATGTTGGAATATGCATGTTGTTTTCTAGTTAGAAAACTGGAAAAAACAAAAAATCCAGTTGCATGACTCGTTTCTTAGCTGAATAACATGTAGTTTTGTGAAAATGATATCGATACATGCATGCATGGCCACAGTAAATACTCATGCAAGAGCATTGCATTTCCTCACGTGCATGGGGCCATCGCAGAGCACGGGGTGTGAAAGTGTACCTATGACTTTGAACAGCGGTTTTTTTCTTCGAAGGTTGTCCACTATAATTATTTGAGTCTCATCCACAAATATATTAGAGGTTGTCTAGTAGCGCTTAGACAATTTGTCCACAATGAAAACAGACGTGAGGGTGGTCCAAAATTTTATCGGAGTCTGTCCAATGAACCTTCATGAGAACTAAGACAAAAATTTTTTGTTTTGGAAATAGTTTTCATTAGTGGAAAAATCCATGAGTGAGGGAGTTGGTGAAAATTCCGAGGCATGTTAGATGTGACATCTATGTAGAAATTCGCATATTTTTACTGAATGTGTGAAATTGTGAACATGGTATCGCATGTGTACTTAGGTGGGAGTAGGCCCTCAGAGAGATTTTCCTTATCGAAGCGTAGCTCACCCCGCTCAGGAAACCATTTTCGGCACCGAGGTCCTCCGAGCGGCGAGGCTTACCAATGACCTCAGCCAGAAGAAAATGCTAGGAAATGCCTTTGTTTTATATTGTACTTTCGTAGAAAGACCCATTTTCTGTAATTTTACGAATTTAAAGAGTTGTAAAAAAATCTGTATTTCATGATAAATATATTTTGGTAAGTTTTTTTCGGGTTTTTTAAGGTCCTTTTAGTAAAATGACTAAATTATGTTGAATATGTGGTGTGTTGGAAACGAAATGAAAATGACAAAAAACATCGCCTGACCCCAGAATCGGGGTGCCGCAAACATGTTGTACTACAATTAAAATCTGAGGTCCAATAACATGTAGCGAGGTGAGAATGACGTTGGAAGATGGCTGTTTTTGCTATTAGAAAACTAGAAAAAATCCAGCTTTGTATGTGTATGCTTGTTGAGTTGCAGATGTGAAGTTGTATGAAAAATGGTAGAAATGCATACTATTTTTTTGAGCTGAAAACCTAGAAAAATTTTCAGTTTGCATGATTTAAATTATTGTCTGAATAACATGCAGTTTATGTGAGGATGATATTGGAATATACATGCTGTTTTTTGGTTAGAAAACTGGAAAAAATCTAGTTTGCATGTCTTATTCTTGGTTGATAACATGCAGTTTTTGTATGAAAAAAAAAAGGTAGAAATGCATATTATTTTTTTGAGCTAAAAACCTGGAAAAGAAATTCAAGTTTGCAAGATTTAAATTCTTAGTTGAATAACATGCAGTTTTGTGAGAATGATATTGATACATGCATGCATGAAAATAAGTAAATACCATGCAAAGAGCATCAGATTTCACACGGCAATGGACGCAGATATCCAGGACCGCATGAGAGCGACTTTGAATAAGCGGTTTTTCTAGGGAAGGTTGTCCACCATGATTATCAGAGTCTGTCCAATAAAATATATCAGAGGGTTGTCCATGGCTTATTTGAGTTATCCAATGAAAAATATCGGGAGGGCTGGGCCCAACATTTTATCTGAGTTGGTCTAATGAACCTTCACGAGAAATAAATAAAATCTTTGTTGAATAGCTACATGGCAAATGCGTGTGAGGGAGTCGGTGATGACTGGAGGTATGGGGTATAGATAGATATCTATGCAAAAACTGCATATTTTTACTTGAATGTGTGTGAAATTGTGAACATGGAATTGCATGCGCACTTAGGTCGGAAGTAGGTCTTGTAGGAGATTTTCTCATCAGTTGTCAGCACTTCGCTGCCGGAAAACCATTTCAGCATCGGAGGTATCGGGCAATGAGGCTCACCAATGACCTTCGCTTGTAAAGAAAAAGGCTAGAAATGCCTTGCTTTGTATATTGTAAAATTTAAGTAGAGACCTATTTTCAGAATTTTATGAATTTAAGAGTTGTAATTTAAACTCGTATTTCATGATAAATATATTTCAAGGTTTTGCTTCCGGCTGTCCTCAGAGGAAAATGCCACTAAATTATGTTGAATATGTGGTGTTGAAACGAATGAAAAGGAAAAAAGTATGCGTGACCCTGAATTGGGTATATCATGCACATAATCTAATACAAGTGTGTAGTTGAAATTCAAAAGTCACTACAAAAATTGTGAATAGTTTACATGCACTTAATAGATAATTACTAAAATGGAAAACTATAATGTAATTAAGTCGATAAAAAATTAAGGCAAAATTTCTCCCACGAAATGCAGAATATGATGCAATTGGCTGAAACTTCCTTGATGATTATCAGTATCCAGATCTTCTCCTTATTAGAAAGGTTCAAAACCATCCAAAAAACATTTCTAATTGGAATGTTCACGATTTTACTTAATTTTCAATCACTATTGTAATTAATCAAAGAAGTCAAAGTTTGATATCTTCGAGATTTTCACATTTGCCTTTTACTTTTATTTTCCGCATTCCTTTCTTTTCAATTTTTGACTTTCTATAAAAAATATATGTTAATCATCTCAATATGTTTATTGTAATGACTTATTATGAGATTGTTAAACTCTCTATGTAAATATAAAAAAATATTTCACCTGGGCATGATGAGTACTGAGAATGACTAAATGAGTAGGCCACAAACTTCATATCCCACAGCTATTCCAATAGTAGTAATTTAAGAAGGAATGGGAGTTGGAATTGTTGTATTTGGTTCATACGGAGCATCCACCACTACTAGGTAGTTGGGACCACATTCACGCCACTATATTTTACTTCCTTGCTACAGCCAATTGACATTTTCTCACTTGTAAAATTAAACAACCTAAGTATATTAGAAGTTATTTTGATGAAAGTTTGCATGTATAAATTAAAGAATTGCATTTTTCAAACTTTGACCACCTCTAAGATTTGGTTACATGTTTCATACTGATAAAATTAAATTAGTTAACAAATAAAATACCTTTTTTTGAGGTTCTTTTAGTACCGTTGGGGATTGATCTTGAACATGACGTTATGGGCACTCAACAAATTCAAGTACTACAAGATGATTTTTTTTTCAAGTTACAACTACCCATATAAGATTAAGGTGTAGTTGGTACAATTTGTGAAAGCTTTGCTAAAATACCAGCTTCAAACTGAGCTTATCATGCTTCAAATGCTTTTATGGAATCTTGCATTGCACGATCAACCACAGCATGAAAAAACTGTCAATGCGTGTAATGCTTCCTCACCACGTAATCCGACCGCTACATTCCTCGGGTTCCTCAATGCTCAGGCATATCATTACTCCCATAATAACTTTGACCACTCTCTGAGACTCCTTCTCATGAGATCATAAAAAACAGTTATAAAGAATGCCCCGAATCAGAAAAGAATATATTTGTTCTAAATATACTAATTAGGTTATAAATGTAATCATAATCTTCTCCCCACAAATAAAGTATGACAACTTCATCATAATTTCCATCTTCATTTCCTGTCTTCCCACAAAACAGCCCATCAATACTTCACTATACCCAGCTTGTCACTGGCTCCTGTGAGAATTCATAAAAGATATCATAGTTAGTCCTTATAAAATGTTTAGTATAATGAAAACATATATAAATACCAAACCATTATTTTACATGCATGAAATCACATAAACTTAAAATTAATAGGTATTTAATCACATCTTCCCTCAGTTTTGCATATCCTTTCTAATTAAATGATTTAGATATGTGTTTCTTCCTTCTTCTGAACATTTTCTAAATTCCCGTGATTTTATAAAAAGAATTAATATGTACATTTTAGTAAGACAATTAATGAATGTGATTTGCATGTTAATGTAAGTAGCATGTTTTAATAGTTCTACCTAAAATGCATTAGAGAGTCTATCTTTAACAAAAATATTCCAATCTTCATCCTCAATGGTTGTATATTCACTAGAGGATTCCTTCAACATTTAGTTATGTCGAAAGGGATGATGTATTTCCACAGTTGTAAGGGTTCTTAAAGGACCTAAAACTTCTTCCTATTGTTCGCATGCAATTTTTCCTACTTTATCCAGCGTAAAGGCCACAAATTATAACAATATTATTAGTATCTTCATCTGTAAAATAAATAATGAAGGTCATCAATCTTGAAGTAGTAGGTTAACTTAATCACTAAGCAATTTCTCCTTTAATTAAATGAGAACATCTCGCCAATCTCTATATCTTATAGGCACCATTGTTCTTACTAATACACTCAAGTAGCTTGTAAGATGCACAGAAGCATCTCCAACAAAAATACCATATTGGTTGTACTTGATGAGAAGTTTTATGCCTTTTCTCATATTCTTAATAATCATACATTTCGAGTCATTCCCCGATAATTCCTCTTTATAGGTTATTGCACATCATTTTGATTCATACCTATAAGCAAAGAAAAGTAAGTTATTTTAAAAATAATGTGAATACGAATTAAACAACCAAAAGGAAAAAAAGAAGTTGAAATACCTTTTTTCTTCGTCCTTAGACATAATGATACCTCTATAAAAGAATGTTAAGCTCTATATATTTAAAGGATCAGCTTGTATACAACTTGATGAGAAGACTGCATTCAAAAGAATCCAAATTAAACAGAATTTTATTAGATTTTCTATTCATTTGTTTCATACATGATATAATTTGATTTATATTCTTGTAAAATTTTAATTGCATATATAATATATTAATTAATATGCAAACATATATAAAAACATATAAATGAAGGGACAAAATTATATCTTAATATCCAACCTTTACATGGTGTAAATCATTTTAGAAATAATTATAATGTCATCACCAAAGTCATTATGTGTATATTTAAAATTATCAAAGAAAGATTCTGAAGCAAATCAACACATATTATGTGAAATAGCATTTATTTAAATTAAATTGCAATATCAAACAAAAAGTCATGTAGATGGCTAAGATACGCATGTATAAACTAAGTACTCATTTAGAGTTGTTTTCTCAATCCAAAAAGAAGTTTGATTACATTCGCATTCATATATATATATATATATATATATATATATATATATATATATATATATATATATATATATATATATATATATATATATTATTTTACATAATTATAAAGCTTGAAATTAGAGTCACATGTGATAATCCTAAACTCATCTATTTTAATCCATTTTTTCGCATTTCTTAGTTATGAGGTCATTTTAATGTCGAATCATAATGTTCACCAACCTCAGGTTTTGCAAGTTTTAATGTGAAGAGACAATTCCAGTAAGAAAAGCATAAAACTTTTGGCCAAGGTAGAAATCTCTGTCACGACAGAGAAATTTTATGTCGGACAGATTCAATAGGAACTAGCAGGGTTATGTCACAAACTGCATAATACTTATAACAAAGAAGACAAAGCTCACGCGACATAAAGAACTCAAGACGGCAAAGCTTGTCAGACAAAAGAAAACTTTATCACGACACCAAAGTTTAGCCAGCATTGCAAGGGCGACAACTTTATCGCTATTAAAAATTTTGGCGTCGGACAAAACACATCATAAGGTCGAGGTAGCGTTGTTTTACAAAGAAATTTATGTCATGGCTAAAGTCGTGCGACTCACAAGACAATGTTGCAACGTAGAAAAAGTGCAAGAGCTACATACAGTTGAAAAGAACTCGAATGCATATATCTCCGCTGGATAATGATCAAGAAGTGGCAATAGAGTTTTGTCTCAAAAATCAAATTTATGTCTCGACAACAAAAGCTGCAAGGTAAGAAATTTCTGTCGCAATAGAAGAAAATTATGTCGCAACAGAAAATGGAAAAGTAATGAGACAAGACAAGACAAATTTGTCGCAACAAAGATTTCAATATTACAACAAACAGTGAAGACAACAACAAAGATCAAGATGAAAATATGTTGCGACCTCTTTAGAGTCTGTTACAACATAGATTTTAGTCTCAATGGTGCAAGATAATAAGACTCTGTCTCGACAATGTTTTTCTTTGTCGCGACAAAGGTTGAAAAGAACCAAAAAAAGAATGTCGGACAAAGAAGGAGTCATAAGAATTAGTAGTTTTTTCACATTATTTTATTTAAAAGGAACTTTATATAATCCGAGTTCATCTATTTCTACCGCTTTGCAATTTCGTGAATTTACTCTCATCGGGCTATTGTTTATCGTAATCCAATTCTTGGAAAGATCGAGCTCCCTTCAGTGGATTGGATCGGATATAATATTATTTTATGCCTCAACTGAAAGAATGTCATAGTTCAAATCTTGATTTTATTTAATTGGTATTGTTTTGGAAATTATTTGTTCACTATTAGTAAGTGAAAATTAAAAGGTAATTATATCTTGCTTTGATTTCCAGGAAACCCTCTAAGTGACATAGAGATGGAGATTCTTGAGAGTATGGAGTAGTTACTTAGGGGTATGTTAGACTAATATTATGGAACTGATGAACTTTGAAGAACTACTTTGATAAATCACTTATTTACTCATGGTGTGAGGATTAGTCAGACGATATATCAATTTAGTTTATCAAAGGTTTCTCCTCTTTTATGATGAAAGGATCTTGATCCAATGTTAGCTGAGATTTAATCAAGGAGATAGAGAATTTTGTCAAATTCGATAGATGAGATACCAATTAAATTGGGGAAGGCTTGCATTATCCTGTCTATAGGGGCAAGAAGTCTTTAGTCCTAAGAAAAGGATATGAAGTACTGAGAAGGAAAAAGGCCCAGATCTTAGAAAGATGATTATATTCTACAAGTAATTAATTAGAGTCATGTATCCGAAAGGAATATGGATCTCTAATTAGTGAAATATATGGCGTGTGGAGAAATCCAAGCTATACTACCTTGCATCTTTGACAAGTTCAGATTTCAAACTCATGACTAAACAAATTTTATAAAATGATGCAAAAATTTATAATTATACATTGAACTTAATCCCAGTGTTACTTATCCAATGAACTTGCCAATCCAATTATTTTAAAATTCTTTATATATGATTATAGAGTTTTTATTTTTAATTTTTTTAGTTTAAATCCAAACCACTTTTAAATTTGGAGTTCAAATAGCAAGAATCTTGAGTAGATGGGGTAATTGACGTTTCGATATTTCATCAATCCTCGTGGGAACGATAATTGGACTTAAATCCACTTTTATTACTTGAATGACTTGTGCACTTGTAGTGATTTAGACCAAAATCAATTTTTAATGGATCCCTCTCACAAGAAGGGCTAAGCAAAAATTTTTTATCAAATTTAATCCATAAGTTTTTGGTGCTATTATCGGGGACTGATTGTAACGCTCGAAATACATACGCTTTAAAAACATGCTTATGTGTAAAATACTAACATTTTTTTGGCATTTAATGGCTAAAAACGAAATGATAAAACCTGTAATTTGCATAGAGCTAAATAAATTTGGTAAAAATGTCAAATGAGGATCTAAGGGTCATAAATGAGGAGTGTATATGTTAAAAGGAAAATGAAATGAAAGGAAGTGAAAATGAAAGTGAAAGGAAGAGTTAAAATGAGAAAAAAAAAAAGGGAAATAGGAATTTATGGGCAAGCCAAACAAGGCCTTATGAAAACTTAAGGCTTAAGACCAAATTTGGTCTAGTAAATGTCATTTTCTCACATTTTGAAAAAGGAAAAGAGAGAGAAAGAGAGATAGGGCTTGTTTGAGATAAGAAGAGAGGGAATTGTGATTTTCTTCTCCATGTAATCAAGGGATAAGTTGATCAAGAAGGAGGAAGAAGTAAGGAAAGAAAATCAAGGTTTAAGGTAAGAAAAACCAAAATGAACGCCTATTTGGCAGGGGTTGTTTAATAAACCCAAAATGTGGTATAAAAAGTGTTTCTCAAAGGTCAGAGCTGGGTCAGATTGCAAGATTTCCGTGAAAAATGGCCAAAACAATAATTTATGATCACCGACACTTAGTCCTAGGTGTAAGAGTGCCTAGGCAGACCCCACTAGCGAACCCGAGGCCGAATTTCCAATTTTGATCCAGCGCAGCATGCCCCGCCTAGTAAACCTCTCCGCCAGCGTGATCTCGCAAGTCATGTTTTGATCCCCTTCGCTAATCTCTAACCATCATCAATTAGACTTCGCCTAGGCATACCTGCAAGTCATGTTTTGGATCCTCTCTTCCGTTAATTCTAACCATCATCCATTGGACTAATGAGAATCTTCATAAGTAAATGAAAGGGTTCTTACAAGTATACAAATTACATAAAAAATGTTTTGTACCTCGGGCCGCATGGTAGTTGGGCAAACATTGTTTCTTGCGCTCATTAGCTAATAGAATGATAAGAATGTCTAAGGATGAGGAAATGGAAAAAAATGAAAGGAACAATGTACTAGAAGGAGTCCCGTAAAAGTAAACCTAAATAGAACTCCTAGAATACCCACAGTCTAATAATATGGGATTACACCAAATAATAGGGCCAATGAGAGGAAGGCTCCAATTGATCGAGATTCGAGGATTGAATCATAGGTAACAAGCTTTTGTCTGTCATTGAATCTCCCATTGTTTCTATTTTGGAGTTTGCTTTTCACTTCTCTTTCTAATTCCAGTAAACAATGGGATTTCAACATGATTTGAATTGTTGAAATGATTTATAAGAAAAAAAAAAAAAGCATATTGATTTGCTTTAATTGATTATGAAATGCATTGCATATGAAAAATTGCATGAGTATTGAAAAAAAAAGAATTATTTGTATATAGAAGTATATACTATATTGTATTTTTCTATGAATGATTTGAATGCCCTGATAGAATGTTAATCATTAAAATTTGAGTTAAGCATAGATCAAGTATATCAATATGGGTCAAATGAGCAAAGATCATACGAACGAATGATGTATCACCCGATCCAGAACCCATCTGATAGTATCAGAGGGTCTACGAATTCATTCTTTAATAACCAGCCAAGAGCCCAACGGACCGTATTTATAAAACATTTTTTATACCCTACTATAGCCCAATGAGATCACAGAAATGGTGATTCACATTCCGCGCTCCAAAGCAGAAGCAATTCGCTTAAGGGCAAATGATAAGAAAAATTTTTTGAATGTATGAATTGTGTTTTGAATGATTTATTGTGCCATTAAAGTATATTTGGAATGATTAATAAATCAGATATGAAATGAATATATGTGTTATATTGTATCATCATTCAAAAAGGCTAAAAGCATTGTTATGGATTTGAACTAAACCAATGACGAGAGAATCATCGAATCGCTCGGCTAGCGAAAATGCCTTAACGTTATTTTATCATCGCCTGAAGTATTGAGTAGAAAGTGGTAGGACCGAGATCGTCGGTGAGTCACCACTAAATGTAGAACCAGTATAAGTAAATACCATTCATGTGCATATCATTCTATCTATGATATTCGTGGATTTATTTTGTATCAACTCAAGATGTGCAAGTTCTCATAAGAAGATCACATTTTTTTTTATATATATCTTGAAAGTATGGAATATTGTATTTTATATATCAGGACAACCGTAAGGACCTATAAATATTTTATAATTGTATTTGAAAAGGTATAGAATGTCAATTTGTAATTGAATGTATTATTCAAGAACGCTTATGGGTCCTATTTAATTGGTTAAATCTATATTTATTTTATCAAAGCCATGCTAAATTGTTATAAAGGGCAGCAAGCCAAGAATCGATAGTTCTTAGTGGTGGTATCTAATTTCCAGTGATCTTCTATGTTTCAATCATAAAATCACTGAATCAAGTTACACATCACGGGATCAAAATGATGAATTAAATATCAATATTCTAACTAAAGAGAGAATTTCTAATTTAGACATTTTTTCTTTATTTTATCATAAATTCTAAAAATCATGTAAATATTTTTAATCAGAGCTTATAAGCTACCGAAATATTTTAAGTGAGCTTAGATTGATATAGTTGTTTTCTCATATTTAATGATCTAAATGTTTTTATGTTAGGAAGATTTATATGCATAAAAACCGTGGCGTAGCTACTAGATAAGGCTGAACTGAAAGAACATTGAGGAATCTCGAGAAAGGTTAAACATGTTTAATCAACAACTATGGTATATCGCAGAGAAAGACGTAACTCATTCCGTAAGAAATGTATGCAGAGACCTTCATAAACACTGACTATGGAGGACTTTGAGGCCATTATTCAGATGAATATTTGTCAGAGATTCGCCATGGAAGCCAACAATTTTGAACTTAAGCTAGCTTTGATCACAATGGTGCAATAGCACCAATTCAATGGGCATCCTAGTGAAGACCCCAACGAGCATATGGGAAGATTTATGAGGATGGCTAATACAAAGGAAGTTGAACGGGTGGAGATTAAGTGATCGTCGCAACGGCAACTATTTCCATTTTCACCGAGACGTGAATACTAGTTCGAAATACTCGTCGTTGGATCAATTAACAATCGAAGATTGATTGAGGCTACATGAGCAACATTCCTCCCTCTCCTGTCCTCACTTCTGAAAGGAGAGGGGAAATTATCGTGTTTAAGAAGGGAGAGGATGATAGTATCTACAATGCATAGGAAATATACAAAAGATTGGTGAAAAGATGCCCCATGCATGGAATAGATCTGACCACTTAGATAGATATTTTCTATCATTCTATGAATTATACTTCCAAATATATAAGTGATGTAGCCTGCTGTGGAGCTTTTAAGAGCAAAAGTGTTGAAGAGGCAAAGCAGTTGATAGAAGATCTTGCCAAATGCAATTATTATAGTCTAGCACAGACTTCAAGTAGATAAAAGAACATCAATGGGAATGGCTGACGCCAGAGTCGAACCGATGACTGCCATAGAAACAAAATTAGATGCATTGATGAGCAAAAAGGGGAATCATGAGAGAAGAATACACTCAGCAAATAATGTGGGAACAATTGATGAAAATAAGAAGAGGGAATAATGCTGAAGAGGGACTAGCCCATGAGGGTCCCTATCAGGTTGAGGAGGAATAATATCTTAATGCTAATAAAAGTTATAACTTTAAGCCCAACCTCAACTTGCCAACTCAATACACATAAATACTCAAGAACCATGAGAATTTCTCATATGGGGGAGAAGCATAACAAGGTCAAAGACCTGGGCATAATTTTCAACAACATTATCCTTCACCTGGGTTCCAACAACAACAACAACAGCAACAAGGAAGCCAGAGAGTAGAAAATCAGGGACAAAGGAGATCTTCTTCCTTTGAAGAACAAATGCTGACTTTCATGGGGGAAAATAAGAGGTTGTCGAGCATTCATGAGCAGAAATTTACTAATCTAGTAGCATTTCAGGCAAACACAACTATGTTTCAAGCCAACACGAATGCCTCCCTGAAGAATCTGGAGACACAAGTAGGGTAGCTGACCTTAACTATGCAGAATCAGACCAAGGATGTGACGCAAGGAAGAATCTAAAGGATTATATGGTGGTGACTTTGAGAAGTTGAAGAGTGATAGAAGACAGAAAAGGAGAAGAGAAGAAGAAAACTGAGGAAGAAAAAGAATAAATTGGAGGAGAATTGAAGAAGTACAATTAAGAGGTTATTGAAGAAGAAAGAACAAAAAAAAATATAGCAAAGGCAGCAAGCAGAAGAGGGAAATGTGAGGAAGAAGGAAGAGGTTCAAGCTTACAAGCCTCAAGTCCCATTCCCTCAAAGGCTACAAAAGGCTAAGTTAGAAGAGCAATACTCTAGATTCTTGAACATGTTCCAGAAAATAGAGGTTAATATCCATTTTTCAGAGGCATTGACTCAAATGCCTTATTATGCTAAATTTATGAAGGATATATTGAGTAGAAAAAGAAAAATTGTTGAAGAAAGAGGAGGAGTTTAATCTGAACTCAGCAGCAAGTGCTTATCTAGAGGTCTTTACTAGAGAAACGGTGGATCCAAGCAGCCTTCACTATTCCTTACACAATGTAGGAATTTGAGACGGGAAAGCACTGGTGATGATTCTTGAGCCAACACTAAACTTATTTTATCAGACAGTCAACAGATTCAAGTTTAGGAAGTGTAGCTTACTCCCAAGGCCATGACCTTCAGAGATGGAAGACGTAACCTTAGCTCAACCTCGAGTGTTCTTTAGAGGGATGCTTATCAAAGCCGGGAAAGGTCATTTTTCCAAATGGATCTTGTGGTTATCGAGATTGAGTACTCTTTTCCTTTCTACAGAGCACGGATAGATGTGAAGAAATGAGCTTACTCTAAGGGTTGAGATGAGAAAAGCACTTCCAACTTAATCACAATTTGAAACAAATAAATTTTGATACAATCACTGCATATCGAGAAACAAGTTGACCCATCGGGCCTCAAACTAATAAATGATTGTAACATTCAGAGTTCAATGAATGAAAAAGAGATGAATTTCCAGTATCTTGATGTTCTTGATGTTGAATTTCTAAACTCCAATTTTGAATCAAAAGAGACAGTACTTAGTGTTGATGAAAACAGTATAGAAAAATGCAACAATGAATAGAAGGTAGAAGAAACATAAACAAGTTCAGAAGGGTTAACCTTGAAGGAATTACCCAGTCATTTAAAGTATGCTTTCTTAGAACCAAAAAAAGCAAAAGTTGCTATTATTTCAGTTGCATTAACTAAGCCTGAAGAACATAAACTGCTTGAAACTCTTAGAAAATACAAGGAAGCAATTGCCTGGTCTATAGAAGATTTAAAAGGAATCAGTCCTTCCATTTGCATGCATATCCTTTTAGAGGATTATGCAAAGACCTCTGTTGAATATCAAAGAAGACTGAATCTAGTAATGAAAGAAGTTGTTAGAAAAGAAGTATCAAATACGCAAACGTAGTTTCATCTATGTAATCTCGCATGCCCCCTCGTGTGAGCCTAGTTTGGCGCGGTTCAAGAAGGGTGGATTCACTGTTATCAGAAATGAGAAGAATGAATTGATTCCTATAAGAACTACAATAGGATGGAGGGTGTGTATAGACTATAGAAAACTAAACATCAAGTACTCGTAAAGGATCATTATCCCTACCTTCATTAACCAAATGTCGACTCAAGGCAGGCCCCATTATAGTTTTCTTGAAGGATATTCTAGTTATAACCAGATTGTTATAACCCTTGAGGATCAGAAGAAGACTAAATTTACATGTCCTTATGACACCTTTGCTTTCAGAAGGATGCCATTTGGATTATGTAATGCTCATGCCACCTTCCAAAGATGTATGATGTTTATGTTTTCAGACTTGGTGGAAGAGGCTTTGAAAATCTTCATGGATGACTTCTCAGTATTTGGATCCAGTTTTGAGAATTGTTTGGAAAATTTGGAAATAGTACTTCAGAGGTGTCAAGACAAGAATTTAGCCTTAAATTGGGAAAAATGTCATTTCATGATAACAGAGGGTATTGTCCTCGACACAAAATTTTTGCACCTTGATTAGAAGAAGACCAAGCAAGGTTTCCATCATAAAAACTCTCTTACCACCTACAATAATCAAAGGGATAAGAAGTTTCCTAGGACATGCTGGTTTTTACAGAAGATTCATAAAGGACTTCTAAAAAATCTCTAGATCATTACTACTGGAAAAAGATGCAAAGTTTGATTTTGATGAATCATGCAAGGATGCATTTAATGAAATCAAATCCAGATTAGTTACAACCCCCATCATGGTAACACCTGATAAGAACAAGGAGTTTGAAATTATGTGTGATGCTAGTGACTTTGCAATGGGAGCTGTATTGGGACAAAGAACAGAGAAGATATTCAAGGCCATATACTATGCCAACAAAACCTTCAATGAGGCACAAGAGAACTACTCTACAACTGAGAAAGAGATGTTGATAAAGGTATTTGCTTCTGAAAAATTCAGGCCTTACATATTGGGGTTCCCTGTTATAATACACATGATCATGTTGTAATTAGATACCTAATGGCTAAGAAATATGCCAAACCAAGACTTATCAGATGGGTATTATTGCTGCAAGAATTTGATATAGAAATTAAAGACAAGATGGGTAATGACAATGTGATAGTTGATCACTTATCTAGATTGGAAAAAATTACTAAAGAAGAAAAAGAAAGTGAAATAACAGAAAATCCTTCGATGAGCAACTTATTTTGTTATCATCCAACACTCGGTATGCTGATATTGTGAATTACTTAGCTTGTGGAATTATGCCATATGAATTCAGCAGCCAACAGAAAAGAAAGTTGAGAACTAATAGATTCTATATTTGGGATGATCCACTACTTTTTAGAAGAGGAGCATAAATGATTATCAGGAGATGTGTACCAGAAACAGAACAAGGTGAAATTATTGATAAATGTCATGCATCACCAAATGGAGGACATTTTGCAGGAGATAGAACAACCCATAAAATTCTTCAATCAGATTTTTGTTGGCTTACTCTATTCAAAGATTGTTTTGAATGGGTGAAACACTGTGATAAATGTCAGAGAATGGGCAACATAAGCAGAAGATAGCTTGTTTTGGTTAAATTTTCTGTGTTTGAAGTTTGGTTTTAACTTTGTTTGAATTTTTATTTGTGGTTTTTGCTGATTTTTCAGGGACAGTGAATCTGAATTAGAAATGGATTTTATTAGAAAACATATTCTCTCAAACTGATTATGCAGAAAATGTTGCAAGGGAGAGTAATTCTATTTCCCTCACTTTTTCTTTAATGATAATGCATAGTTGAAGTTTAGGGGAATGTATTTTATAGAGTAGAAAATGAATAGTAGCTTTGTTGTTCTCATTCTTTGAATATTATGAATATCATCTTGTTGAATCATATTGAGTGAAGAAATGAAATGTGATTGTTCATATTTGAATTGAGGTTCTTTAATGATTAGATGTGTTTTCACAAGTATGTTCTGATTGGTAGGAATGAATGCACATTGCTTTGAATGTTACTTGATTGAAAAATGTGAATTGTGTAATTATGAGAAAAAAAATTTAATTTTCGCAACATATTTTTCTTTGTCGCGACAGTATTACCAAAACTCTGTTGCAACATTGTTTCTTAATGTCGCAAAAAGACTGGGTTAGTCTTTTAGAAGCCGTAGGAAATTATATCGTGACACAATTTTTTTTATGTCGCAACATCATTTAACTGGAGAAGCACAAACTATGTAGCGACAATGTTTTTCTTTATCACGACATCATTTGATTTAAACTGATCCTTATCTATGTTGCAACATATTTCTATGTCACGACAATTTTTCTCTATGTCACGACCAAGTTGGCTTTAGACTCTGATATTGCAAAGAGGGTGTTTGTCGCAACATAAGTACACTTGAATATCACATTTTTATGTCGCTACATTCTTGCTTTGTCGCAACAAAAGATTGACTTAGCTTTTAATTGATTTCAGAAAATATGTCGTGACATTATTTTTCTGTGTCGCTACATAAAATTAAAAAGGGAATAAACCTTAGGTTGGTTTTTATTGTGACATTTAATGAAGGCACAACAAACACATTTTCTCCCATAACCTATCAACCTACTCAGCTTTCTTCACCAAATCTTTTTCTCCCATTTCGAAAACCCTAGATTCCTAAAAACTTGACTCTTACCATGTCTGAGCCCTCGCCCCTGGTTCCTAATCTGAACGAAATGATGGAAAAGTATGCCGAGAGAGAGAAAGAAATAGTCCAAGAGACTCTAGCATAAACAAAACAGGAACCAGAAAGAGCTGAAGAAGCTAGAGTAGAGGTCGAGCAATCAGTTGAAGAAACCAGAAAGAGGAAGAAAGGAGCTGAAGAAGCTGGAGTTGAATGTAATGAGGAAAAAGCAAGCGATTAGGTTTCAGAGCTGGCCTATTTCGCCTGGAGGGATAAATTATAGAATAGAGATTTCATAGGTGAAAAAGGCTTCAGCAAGTGGATCTCACCATTCCAAGAAGTTATTGAGAAGAGAGGATGGCATTTTTCTCGCGGAGTGATATGCCTCAGGATTCGTAGATGTAGTAAAAAGAGTCGGGCGCCAACATGGTGGGAATGAAGGACAACACAGATATGTCGAGGTAAATGGATATCGTCGTATGAGTGATATATATCAAAATTTAACTGAACATAAGAATGGTTCAAGTTCAAGAATCCGCGAAGGAACCGTACTTCTGGCGATTGTAGATTTGCTTACTGAGGGTAAAGGGAAGTGGAATGCCACTAGGAAAAATCCACATGAGTCCATCGCAAGAGGAGCATTGACTAAACAAGCGAAGGTTTGTTTTTTAATTCATTTGTTCAGTTATCTTATCGTCTAAGCATTTGAGTACTGTAGGGGAGAAAGGGGTAGTACTGTTGTACGCCATATTGAAAGATTACAAGTTCAGTGTTGGAAAAATCATAGAAAACTCAATTTTAAGTTATTATAGAGGTGGATACAGGGGACTGGTACCTCATCCAGCATTGATCACTAGACTTTGTATTTTGGGGGATGTAGAAGGAGACTGGAAAGAAGAAGAAACATGCCCTAGGAATTCACCGCTACCATTGATAGGAATCACAAAGGGGCATAAGAACAGAGGTAGGGAAAGAGACGCTAAAGTTGCAAGACAGGAAGAAGAGAACATAGAAATCAATCATATGTAGATTGATAGTGCAACTTAAGAGCAAGGACAGAGGTAGAACAGTTTGAGCCCCATTATGACACTCTCCCTATATTTGAGACAAGTCCATCAGGAGCAAGCTGGAAGCTCAGAGCATCAAGGTAACAATGTTGAATTAATGGACATGCTAAAGGCCATGAGACAAAAGATGTAGAAGAGGGACAACCAGCTGAAGATCCAACTCTAACTCAAGGATGAGTACATGGATGCTGAGCTAAAAAAAAGGGATCAGAATTTGGAGGACGCCCTCAAATTGAGAGATGAAGAATGGAAGAGAAGATGGGAAACAAGAGAAAGAGAACTGAGTGAAGAACTCAAGGCAAGAGAATATGCTTTCCTTTTTTATCAACTGAGGAGGGATAGTGAGCTACTAAAAATAATGAAGGAGAGAGAGGATGCTATGGAGCAGAACATGCTACAGAAGGCAGATGCCTTCGGGTATGTGTATAAAGAGCACCAGAAAGATAAAGCTCCTCATCGAACAAAGGGACAAAGAAATGGAAACCACCCTCAACTATAAGGAGAAATGTTGGACATAAAGTTTAGACATGGTCAACAACAATTTGATCAAAATGTACTCAACCCAGGGTGAGTTTGAGGGAACCCTGAACTCTATTGGGAAGAGACAAAATGATCTAATCAAACAAATGGCTATGTCAATGGAGTGGTTCAACAAAGGTGAGGAAGGAAGCAAGTCTAAGTAGCCAAAAGTCTAGATCCCTGATTTCTCCCCTTCAACAGCTAGTTACAAATTTGAACTTGTCAATCTGAACCATCCCTCTAGGCATGATAGAAGAAGGAAATGAGCAAACCAACTGTTTCTTCCTTTTCTCCATCTTTGTAACCAAATCTCTCCCATCTAAAATCTTAAATAAAAAATTCCCTTTAAAAAACTTGGTGTCCATTTTCATTTTGCACTTCTTTTGTGTTTATTTTATTTTATTTTTCTTTACTTGATTTTAAATAAGTAGAAATTGATGACTTTTAGTTTATAACTTTGTTGAATAATAGAGAAACCAGTTTTCTTGGTTTGAATTGCTGAATGAGCTGTGAATTGTTTGGTAGAATTGGAATAATGATGAATTGAATTGTTGTCGTGTTAAATTTTCTCTGAATTGAATGGTTTGATTGAAAGAAGCCTTGAACTTGTCAAATAACATAGCAACATATCCAAGAACCAAACAAGAAGTTAATAGATGAATTGGGGTAGGATGAAATGAACTAAAAAAGGAAAGTTATAAAGATATTAATGAATGTGTTGAACTTCAAGAATAAGGAAGATTACAACAAATTGATGGAACAAATAAGACCTATAATATGTTTTTGCAAACAATTGAGTTATTATGAATCCTGATTAACATTGCACATGGTCAAAATTATCTCTAAAATAGAGTGTGCCAAGGTTATGGACATCTTCTGGGATCTATCACAGTTGAATCTCTAAATGTCCTAGAACTTGTTAGATTATTAGTCAAGGAAAAATCCTATGCCACAAACAGGAAATGATATAGGCCATTCTTGGAAGATTGAGCCTTTCAAAGCCTACCCTATTAATATGCATGATCATACACCTTAGTTCCTTATTTGAGCCAATAGCCAATTCCATCATCAACCAGCAAATGAAAAACCTAGATCTTCCCTTAAACATAATCCTACAGTAAAGAACCCTTAATTACCTAGATTACATGACAAATACATCAATGAATGAAGAAGACAAGTTTGGAGGAATATTATTTCAAATTACAAAGAAGGATAAGAAGGGTTGAGACAGGAAAATCAATTGAGTTGAAGAAAGGTGAAAAGAGTGAGGAAAAGAAGCTATGAAAAGAAAAATATCAAGGTGGAATGAGTTTGGTCTTCTACCCTTCCTCCCTTGAACAATTAAGTTCTTAGGGATGTTTCAACACTTAGTACCCTAATGCCAACTGGTGTGGGAGTTACTAACCCAAAGTTTGTTAAGGGTGGTAGAAAGCTTAAAAAGACAAAACATTGCACAATTCCATATCCTTGATAAAAGATGAAGAGTGAAAAAGCTTCTAATATGAAGGATGAGAATTTATAGTCTGAATGTGGTAAAAAAAAAAAAAATACCACAACAGAAAGTATGCAGAAAGATGCACCAAACCAAATGGGAGGTTAGAAAGTTGACATCAATAGAAAGGTCAAGGATGCATAAGGAAGGCAAGTATGTCAAGTTGTAAGTGAAATTTGGGTAAAAGTGAGCCTAAATTGTCCAATTATCTACCTAATTACCCAAGACTCTCATTATAAGCCTAAAAGACCTAATTGATTCTGAAGGTGGTATATGCTTACGTTAGTCAAGATTAATATGACAAACAAGCACATGGGACTTTAAAGAATGAAGGAGAAGTATGCTATCTGAGTATTATCCCAGAAGATTAACTAATCTACCAAGGAAGAAGAGAGAAGACCATCACACACTCACAAATCAGGGTTGAATAATTGAATTGTTTACACTATAGAAATTATTTGGCTTTTTAGTGAACTTAATTGAAAATCTTCCTGATTCTAGATTGGAAACATGTTTAGAAATGATTTTTACAACTAACTTATGTTTCCTACCAAATTGTGGATTCAACAGAAAAATGTCCTTAAAAATAAAAGTTGAATTGTTTGAAGACAAACAAAATTTTCCTTTCTTTGCTTGGGGATAATCAAAACTTTAAGTTTGGGGGAATTTGATGGGTCCTAAACTCATATATTTTTAATCCATTTTTATGGGATATTTCTAGAAGTTATGAGTCATTTTAATGCTGAATCATGGAATATTCACCAACCTTGTGTTTTGCAGGTTTTAAATGAAAAAAAAAAGAAGACAATTCCAGCAAGAAAAGCATAAAATTTGGCTAAGGTAGAAATCTCTATGGCGACAAAGAAATTTTATGTCGCGACAGGATCTCAATAGAACCAGTAGAAGATATCTCGCAATAGACAGTGTTATGTTGCAACAGACAGTGATATGTTGCAACAAAGATCAAGTTGAACTCAAGCTAGAAGATAAAGCTCTATCGTGACATTTCCCAACTCTGTCGTGACATAAAGAACTGAAGATGGCTAAAAAGCTTTGTTGTGACAAAAGAAAACTCTGTCGTGACACCAAAGTTTGAGTCAACATTGCAAGGGTAAAAAACTTTATTGCGACAGAGAAATTTTATGTCGTGATAAACACAACATAAGGTTGAGGAGAATGCTGTCGCGACAAAGAAATTATATGTCGCAAAAAAAGTAGACAGGACTCACAAGACAAATGTTGCGATGCAGAAAAGTATGTTGCGACACAATGATGAACTGAATGCATAGATCTCTATCGTGACAATGATCAAGCAGTGTCAATAGAGTTTTGTCTCAATAATCAAATTTATGTCTCGACAACAAAAGCTGCAAGGTAAGAAATTTCTGTCGCGATAGAAGAAAATTATGTCGTAACAAAAAATGGAAAAGCAATGAGACAAGCTAAGACAAAATTTATTTTCACGACAAAGATTTCAATGTTACAACAAACAGCATATCTAAAGACAAAGATCAAGATGGAAATATGTTGCAACCTCTTCAGAGTCATTCGCGACACAGGGTTCAGTCTCAGCAGTGCAAGACAAAAAGACTCTATGTAAAACCAGGGAAAAATTCAATTTTTTTGAAAAATGGTAAAACGATAATTTTCTGCTATATTACAGGTGGGAAATCTAGAAATTTTCTAGGCCTCGGGTGATGGAACGAACCTCACTAATAAATTTGTCTCTTGGAGTTTAGTTACCTTGACGACCAAGGCCGACTCGAGGCACCAAATTGCCGACTCAAGGTGAGACGGGTAAATGGCATGACAACGTGTGGCACGGCGCCACATGGCATCATGAAATGAAAAATAATAGGGACATGTGGCAAATGCTACATGGTGAGACCATGTGTGGTCTTGAAAAGATCAAGGAGTTGTTTAAGTGTCTTAAAAGACGGAGGGTTTAAGGTCAGATGACACTTGTTACTAAAGGCAAATTGCAAGGGGACACATGGGAGCCATGTGTCACACCTCTAAAGAAAGATCAAGTAGTGGATAAGAACGGATGAAGGAAAAGATGGAAGAAAAGGAAAAAGAAAGAGGGAAAAGAAAGGGGGAGAGGAGCGATCGGCGACACTTCCTTAGATCTTCGACAAAGAGACGATCAAAACTCATCAGATCAAGAGGCAAAGTTTATCTATGCAACAGAGCCAGAAAACAAGGATCCCGGGGTTTTCATCAAACTCCAAGAGGTAGGGGTTCTCTCCTACTTTGGTTAGTCCTTGTCTAAGGGCCATTCAATGGCCATGAGGTATAGCCCTAACGGTGGGGCAGATTCAAGAACAGTTATGATCAAACTGTTGGTGAATTACAAACCAATTTCTAGGTCCTTTATGTTATAAGAACTGCAGTTTTGAAGCAGGTTGTATTTGCTAGAAAATACGGGTTTGAGCATGATGATTTTGTAGTGTGTCAATGCCGGACATGGACTGACATGCTGAATTGTGTGTACTGTTCTAGGTCTTATCATGAAGATCCATTTTTGTGTGTTGTTGCTTGATTGAATGACATGCAAGTGTGTGAAAAATCATGTGGATATATGTTAAACTGATGTATTTACATGGGTTGTATTATGGATGTAAATTGTATGTTGTAGATATGATTATCCATGAATCATAAATGTTGCATGTAGCTCTCATCATGCATGTAACATGAAAGAACATGCAATGGCATTCTGCATTGCATATGCACAAGGACATCACATGAAACGGGTGTGAGTGCATGGCATGAAAGAACACTGTGTTTGGTGTTTAAATGGTGGGCTCTAAAAAAGGGACGACGTCCTAGAGTTGCACGGTTTGAAATTATGTGTTGGGTAGTAGCAAAAAGGGATAGACACCCCCTCGGGTGAAAGGCCTGTATTCTTGGTCAGACATATGCATCCAGTAGTGAAAGTCCGTGAAAGTGTTGGAAGGTGTACAACGCCTATGGTGAAACCCCGGAAAGTTCGTTACCCACAAAAGACACATGGCTTTTGAATAAAGCAGTTTTTCAGAGACTGTCCAAGGAGTTGAAATATAAAACAAAAATCTTTTGTTTTTTAAATGAAGGTTTTTCATGTGTGGCATATGCATGTGTGAGGGAGTCAGTGAGGGCTCGGGAGATTGGCATGACATGTGAGCATTCATGTAGAAATTCATATGTTGTTGCTCAATGTGTTTGTAATGATTGAATCATGACATTGCATGTGCACTTAGGTTGAGAGTAGCCCTTGTAGGAGTGCCTCTCTTTTGGGCATTGCTGCCTTCCCGTGGTAAGGAGGCACCCCAGTGTTGGAGGCACACCGGGAGATGGACTCATTTGAGGCTTAATGGTAAAGAAAGGCGGATTATGAAAGCATTTGTATTTGTAAAATTCTGAATGAGTTATCTGGTTTTACGTATGTAAAGAGAAAGTTGTAATAAGATTCATTTTGAATTATTTATACAGTTTGTCAGTTTCTAGATTTTATGTTGTCGCATTATCGAGGTGTTGTGACAACTAATAGTGTCTTTGAAAAAAGATGGATGTGCAGGAAATGCCATAATGGCTATTGCAGGTTTGGGTAAGTTTTAGGTCGATAGAGGGGTTTCCTAGTTGCAACAGAGTTTCTGGTCTTGTGTCGCGACATGGTTCTCAAGCTGCAGGCAATTGCTTGGTCACAACATAGTATTTTCATGTCGCGACAAAGCTTTGTTTCTTTGTTGTGAAGATGTTGCAACCGAGACAGCCACGACAAGAGGTTAGGTGTTGCACCCTTCGTGTTGAAAAGGTTTGGTCTTGGCAGGGATTTCTCCGTCGCGACAAAGTGTTTTTATGTTGCAAGAAAGTTTGGTAAAGGCCAGGAGTTTCTATGTCGCGACAGAGCATTTCTGTGTCACGATAGAGTTTGGCCTTGGGCAGGGATTTTATGTTGCTACAAAGTTTTTTTATGCTGCGATAGAGTTTGGTCAAGACCAAGAGTTTTTATGTCATGAAAAAATATTTTTATGTCAAGACAAAGTTGGCCAGGGTGAAGAGAATTTATGTTGTGACAGAGTTTGGCCTTGGATAGGGTTTTTATGTCGCGACAGAGTATTCTTACGTTGCGACAGAGTTTGGCCTAGATAGGGGATTTTAGGTCATGACAAAGTATTTTCTTATCGCGACCGAGTTTGGGGTAAAGGCCAAGAGGTTCGTCGACGAGAGGGTCGATGTCAGCGACAAAGTTACTTTCAGCAGCCGCGGTAAGGTGAACCCTCGTCAGGGCGAAGTTTCCAGACATGGGGTTTCCATGTTGCGACGTAGTGTTCTATGTCGCGCGAGTGGGAGGACAGGCACTCGTCACAACAGTACAATGGCCTGCCCGCCCGCAGAGGCCTTTATCGCGGTAGTGTATGTGTTGTGTCGTGTGAGAAGGCCATCTGCCTTGCAGTGAGACCGGGCCAGTGTGCAGCGTGATTAGAATTTGGAGTGCGCACGGCGGTATTATGTTGTGATAGAGATTTCTCTGTCTCGACAGACTTCTTACAATGGTAAAAAAAAAAAAAAAAAGACCCTCTGTGATTGGGGAGTCACACTCTGTTTCGACAATGTTTTTCTTTGTCACGACAAAGGTTGAAAAGAACCATAAAAAGAATGTTGCAACAAAGTTGAAGAACTGAAGGTAAAAATTATGTCATGACAGAAGAAAATTATGTCGTGACACCAAATTCAGAGTTAGCATTGAAAGACAAGAAAGTTTTGTCGCGAAAAAAAAGTTTTATGTCGCAACAAACAAAACATAAGGTTGGAATAAACCACATCCTGATAAGGATGATATTATCGTAATGGTAGAAAAGATTACAAGAAAAATGTCGCAACATTCCTTACTCTATTGCAATTGAATGAAGAACTCAAGGAAAAATTCTTTGTACGATAAACTGAAAAGAGGTGCGGCATGGGATTGCAGAAATGCGAGATTTGGGATATTGTTGATCAGACAAGAAAGGATCAGAGCTATGACTGAAGCTGAACTCATGTTGTGACAAGTGAAGGCAGAAACTCTATCACGACAAGAAAATTCTATGTCGTGTCACAAAGCAGTGCAGTAGAAGGAAATTCATTCACGACAAAGAAGTTGTATGTCGCGACATACTATTCAAAGATTCAAGATGCAAGGGATCGAGAATTGTGCGCAACCTGAGACATCCTATTGTGAGAATAAAATTTGTATTACAACTGCATTATGACATAGAAAACTCTGTCGCGACATAGTTCAAGAAAAGTACACAAAATTATGTCCCGATAGAAACTACAGGCCATGACAAGAGTTGGGGGACAAAGATGAGAACTAACTTGCGACATAACTTTCTATGTCGCGACAAAGTAGTCATTTGGGCCAAAATTTTTGGGGATCCACAATTCAGCCTAGAAGTGCGACCCATAATTTGAAAATCTATAAATAGACACATCTAGGGCACTATCTTGCGACTCCGCCAAACAGGGAACTTACGGGTATTTGGAGACTCTTGTATATTATTTATTTTCTTTTATTTATTTTTAGTACTTTTAGTTTAGAATCTTTTTTGGGATTGAAACGGTGATAAATGAGTTTCGAGCTGGTTTTCTCTGTAAAATTATGTTTTTCATTACTGTCTACTTTAAATGGAACTTGGAAGTTTTCTGGAGTTCATCTATTTCAGTTCATTTGCAATTTTAATGAATTTACCTGATCAATTAGTCATTGTTTATTGTAATCCAGTTTTGAAAGATTGAGCTCCCTTTGGGATTGGATCGATGTTAATTATTGTTTTCTGCTCAACTGGAAAGAATGTCATAGTTTGAAATCTTAAGTTTATTTAATTGGTATTGTTCTTGAAATTATTTGTTCAGAATATTAGTAGTGTGTACCCAAAAAAGGAATGTATCTTACTTTGATTTCCAGGAAGCCCTCTAAGTGACATAGAGATGGAGATTCCTGAGAGTATGTAGCAGTTACTTGGGGGTATGTTAGACTAATATTATGAAACTAATGAACTTTGAAGAACTACTTCGATAAATCACTTATTTACTCATGGTGTGAGGATTAGTTAGACGATATATCAATTTAGTTTATCAAAGGTTTCTCCTCTTTCTGATGAAAGGATCTTGATCCTGTTTTAGTTGAGATCTAATCAAGGAGATAGAGAATTTTGTCAAATTCGATGGATGAGATACCGATTAAATTGTGGAAGGCTTGCATTATCCTGTCTATAGGGCAAGAAGTCTTCAGTCCTAAGAAAATGGTATGAAGTACTAAGAAGGAAAAATGCCCAGATCTTAGAAAGATGATTATATTCTACAAGTAATTGATTAGACTCATATATCATAAAGGAATATGGATTTCTAATTAGTGAAATGTATGGTGTGTGGAGAAATCCAAGACTACCTTGCATCTTTGACAAGTTCAAATTTCCAACTCATGATTGAACGAATGTTATAAAATGATACAGAAATTGATAATTATACATTTTTTTAATCCCAATGTTACTTATGCAGTGAACTTGCCAATCCAATTATTTTTAAATTCTTTATATATAATTATAGAGTTTTATTTAGTTTTTATTTTTTTTTCTTTAGTTTAAATTGAAACCACTTTTAAATTTGGAGTTCAAATAGCAAGGATCTTGAGTAGATAGGGTAATTGGCATTTAGATTTTTCATCAATCCTCATGGGAACGATAACAAGACTTAAATCCAATTTTATTGCTTGAATGACTTGTGCACTTGCAGTGATTTAGACCAAAATCAATTTTTAATGGATCCCTCTCACAAGAAGGGCTAAGCACAAATTTTTATCAACATGGAAGATTTGTTTTCAATCCAAATCCCTTCACCGTCTTCCAGCATGCATATTGCTTGAGAGTCATCAATATCATCAAATGAATCTACTTTTGGAAATGCATTAATGGAAGGTTGGTGTTCAACTGAAAATTCTATAAGGTCATAAACACCCTTCTTATGTAAGAAGTCTTTTTGAAGAATTGATAGGACGATTGACCATCTTGCTCAAGTTGGTCTTGTACATAGAAAACTTGCTTTGCTTGCGATACTAAAATGAATGAATCTGATTTAAACGCCACCTTCGTCAAGTCAACCAATGTAAAACCAAGCTCATTAACTTTAATGTCGTTGTTTGTGTCAACCCAGTCACACTTGAAAACTAGAATTATGTGTAACGCCCCAAAAATACCCTAGAATTTCATAATAAAAATTATTATATAATCCAAGTATAAATTGAAGCATCTTGGGTATTTCCGGGAATTGTTAAATGAATATTGAATAAATGGTTATATGGCTAAAAGACAAAGGCAAATAAAATATGCCAAATGAAAATTGATTGAACCCAGAAATTTACCCAAGAGAAAAATGGAAAAATCTGGATTTATTGGATGGCCAAACAAGGCGTTATGAAGATTAAGTGACTTAAGACAAAAAGGAGAAAATGAAAAAAATGAGAAATGGGTGTGTAGGCCAAACATGGCCTTACACTTACAAGGGATTTAAAAGACCAAACTTGGTCTTAGATGCTCATTGAGCAAATCACGCGTTTTTAAAGGAAGGGAGAGGAGAAAGGAGAAAGCTAGGGTTTTGAGATCCAAGCTTTGGTTTGATCCTTTTCCCACTTGAAAATACTTCTAAAGAGGCCAAGCAACATGGAAGGGAAGATTTGAAGGGGCTAAAGGTAGGAAGGTAAAACCCTAACCTCATCTTTTTGTGATTTTCAATTTGGAAAAGCCACAGCAGGAAAAGGTTTTTATTGATTCTAAATACTAAGTTAATTATTGAATTCATAGTGAATTTTAGTATGGAGATATAAATGAGTTATGAAGAATTAAATCCACATTGACATTTTCAGTAGGTGGTACAGTACCAAAGTGGCGTGATTACCTGATCGATGGGCAAGTGAAGATCTTCAGTACCCTCAAGCTGTATACATTAGCGCGGTGAGCTGTTTAGTACGGTGCAGTCAAAGTGGGTCTGCAGTACCACTACTTCGATGACCACTGACGACATATTTTGCACCGTTAAGTCATTATTAGGTACGAATGTTTAGGGACCCTAAGAAATGATTAATGCCAGAGTTGAATAGGGGATGGAACTAGTGAAAAAGTCACAGTACCTCACCGCCTGCGTGACTTAAGCAGTCGACAGGATCCGTCTTCGAGCCCGGGACTGGTGCCAACCCCGAGGCCAGTTAAAGGAAATAAACTTGTATTTCACTAAAATTGTTTAAGGTGTATCCACTAAGGTAGGCGTGAATGTTATTGACTAGAGAGTGGGTGATGATGCCTAACCTAGGCCCAGAGATCGAGAGAGGCTAGATCGACTGACGGTTTGTTCTGCGAGCTCTATTCTTATTTCAAGTATTTTGGTAGTTCACCAAGTAAATATGAAATGAGTACATGAATGAGTATATGAAATGAGTACGTGAATAAGTAAATATGAAATGAGTACATGAATGAGTATATGAAATGAATACGTGAATGAGTATACGAAATGAGTACATAGATTGAGTATATCTTTGAAAAGATAATACGAAAGAGAATATGGAATTGAAATGTGATATTTGAAAACCGAATGAATGGGAACGACAAATCGCATTGTAAATGAATCGGTCAATTCTTGGCATCTTGAATTGAGTGAGTATCACCAAGATGATAGATCGCACGGCCAGGTGCGCAGTCGGCGCTAAGTCATGAAGAACTTCCTCAAAATTGTCCAATGTCACTTGGTGGGGATGCCGTCGACATCCGTAATGATGGCGTATGGCATTGAAAAGCGCATCCACGGCGGGATGCACCAATCGGCATCCCGTCTTGATGGCGTATGACATTTAATTGATACCCACGTGCCGGGATTTTGGCGACATCGTCATGATGGGAGACCCGAGCGTTAAATGTGTAAGCACATTCTGAGATGATAATAAGGGCAGGGGATTCCATTAAGCCGGAATCCGTCGGAAATGTGAATTAGATAGTGGTAAAATAGCTAACGGTGGCGAGTGTAAATGGGATTTTTATGTATATGTAAATCTTATAAATTGAATTATCAAATGAATTGTTGCAGTGAAAATGCATGTTGTGTAATCTGATAAATGATTTATGAAATTGAAAGCATCTGAATGAATAACATGATATATATTATTTAATACGCATGGTTAATATTAAATGCATGTCGAGGATTACATTGAATATTGGAATATAAGCGCCTTAGAACCACTAGCATGAAGTCGCAGCGTATAGTTTTTATCTATCACGCGAGGTTTGAGGTAGACCGGGGAAAGAAGACGAGATCGTGAAGCGCAGAGTCATAAAGCGAGTTGCGGCGTATAAGTACATACCCCACCATGCATATCATTTCCTTTTTGAACATGGAATATTTTGTGAACAAACAGTTGAACTCCAAAGAAATGTTTTGTTTTGTATATCATTTTGAAAGGGCATAGAATGCCTTCATTGTAATTGTATTTTATGAAATGTAAATGTTTGTAGGTATACCATTTTGAAAATGCTTGGCGCAAATAGAAACCTAAAATAGCATAAAGAAAATGTTTTAACGAGATAATTGAAAATGTCGGAGTCGTAGGGCTCAGTTTGGATCCATGCGTAGGTCATTGCAGGGATTAGGGTCGTGACAATTTTGAAAAGAATTGCTTGATAAAGAAATAAAGTAGTGTCCGGGTTTCGGTTCGGACTTGCCGATCGGGTCGGACCGGGCTCAGGGGTCGCTACATTATGAACATAGTGTAATCAAGATCCCGAATCTCAGTAATGACCCCATAAAAACATAGCTCATAAAATATTGGATTCTTATCCTTTGCACTTGCAATTTGCATTATTCTTCTTAATGACAACTCCTTTATTTTGTGTTATGCGTAATTCATCTTATTCCTTGTATGTCGCGACAGCCATTGATGATATATCCATTATACTTGGACACATAGTGGCTGAGTAGATGTGCACTATCCATTTAAGGATTTTGTGGCCTTGAAAATCTAGGGGTCCGCTAACATTTATTAACCTGAGGAATTTCTACCCTTGATCGTTCACGCACCCTAAGTCTTGGTATTGAGCCAGTGTAAAGTGCCCATCGACACCGAGTTACTCGGAACCACCTCGATACGTTCCTTCATCTGGACCCATTCATTCATATTTAAGTTAAAGATATGAGAATAATACATTTTAAGTACGGGTTCGTAAGAATTACGATCCATTATCTTACCATTATTACATACGAGCTATATCGTGATAGTCAGAAAGAATTTAATTACAATTCTTTTATACAAAATACATGCTAGAACTAGTTTGTCCCAAGCACTTTTTACAAAAATATTTATCAAGGCCACGAGTCGGCCTTATTTGCAATCACGGCCTCGTATGAGAGCCATCCTCCTATATAGACCTTGCACCTGAAAGGGTTACCCCATAAAGGGTGAGCCACGCCCAGTAGAAAATACCTCCTACAAGGGCTACACCCCACCTAAGTGCACATGCAATGTTCACTCAACCTTTCACACTCACATTCTAACAAGAACATGCCAATTCTATATGGAAACCTACATGCCATGCCATGAAATGAGACGAGACTCATGTACCATGTGGCCAAGGTCCTCTGACTCCCTCACACATAATGCCTATAAGCCACGTGTGATAAGCGAGTCATTCTAGATGACATCCAATGGTTATTTTCAAAACAAATTTCATTCGTTTATAAACCAAAAGCTTTTTGGATGATACATCACAATGATCATTTTATATTCAAAATCATGTGCCTTTTTGTGGGTAGCGGATTTTTGGTGTCCCACCGTAGTATTTGTAAACTTAAGAACTAACTTCCACGGCACTCACCGTAGGAACTATGTCGACCATAATTGGTGGTCACTTTCACCCGAGAGGGGATTTATCCCTTTTATTTGTCACGACACATATTTTCTTTACCATTTTATTCAAGCATGTGACTGTTGAAGCGTTGTCCATTTAACTCAGGCCACCAAATCAAACACTAAGCGATGTCGATTCATAACCATGCACTCACCCACTTTGTGATGTCCCCGTGCATATGCAATGCAATATGCCATTGCATGTTATATCATGTCACATGCATAATGAATGCTACATGGACAACATAATCCACACCACTTACCGATGTCATAGACAATCACATCACCTACATATGACTTCCATACTCCATTTCATTCATGTCAATATATCATACAAGCATATATCAACATTCACATTCAACATGTCATTTTATGATCAAACAATAACACACACACACAAGCAAGCCATGTAATGGCCACTGCACATAACAATTAATCACATGTCAATATGTTGGGGTACTCATATTGAAATATAAACAGGTCACTACATTGTCAAGTAGTGGCACTGTGAAACCCCGGAAAATCCGAATTTTTGAAAGAAGGGTAAAATGGTAATTTCGGTCAAAATCCGAAAGAATTTTTTTATCTCGGATGACGAAACAGACTTCACCGTTGGAATCGTCTTGAAAAATCTAGCTATTATGTCGAATTTCGTCGAATTCGAAGCAAGTCAATTCCACGTATTGAGCACGAAGTAATCTGAGGACACTTAGCGCATTTGAGTAGCTCAAGATGAGACATACATGTCAAGTACAAGGCAATTCAAACAATGAACTCGAAGTATAGGCTAGGTGGCATGTGGCATCATGTCAGTGAAGGGAAATCCATGGTAGATGGATAAGAGGATAAGGAAAATCCTAAGAGCCAATGAAAATTGGACATGTGACAAGTGAGAGGACAAGCTCTTGGCCCATCTTTGACCAAACAATGGGATGGGAGAAAGAAAGAGCAGAAAGAAAGGAATAAAAGAGTTTTTAGAGAGACTCACCTTCTCTCTAAATTTCCACGATGATCGGCGGCGATTTTAAGTAGACAAGAGGAAGAGTTCATCCTCACGGTAAGGAGCTTCGCATAGAGGCCGGAGTTAGGGGAGTTTTGAAAAAACTCAAAGGGGTGGAGTTTTCTCCTGCCAGTTTAATCCTTGTCTAAGGAGCCATTCAAATGGCATGGGTTGTGTGTGAGGCCGTGGTGGCCGTGTGACCGATCCCAAGACTTTTTGGGACGATTAATGAAGTGCAGGACTAAGTAATTGTTCTTGTGTGCTATTTTATGTGTTAGAGTAATGGTGTTGGTTGTCTTTCCCTAAGGGGAATGTTCGGTTGTGTTTTGAACCATGGGAAACTGCTATAAGGTCATAACTTCTTCGCCCGTACTCCGTTTTGGGTGTTCTTAGACTCTATGGAAAGCTCATTGAGTCAATATTCCATCTGAATACCTGTGGAGGGCAGTGGGTGCTGGAGCTTGCTAGAAAGGGGCGTTCGGACGAATTCGGATGGGTTGTCGGGTAAAAATTTTGCCTAGTCATGTGTGACCTCCAACTTCGGAAGGTCATAACTTCTTCGTCCGAACTCCGTTTCGGGTGTTCTTGGACTCTATGGAAATCTCATTGAGTCAAGATTCCAGCCATATACCTGAGGATGGTAGTGGGTACTGGAGCTGGCCGGAAAGGGGCTTAGGGCGGATAGGTGGGTTAATAGAGATTGAAATTTGCCTGATGTGCTTGACCTCCAGCTTCGGGAAGGAGTCATGCTTCATCAATCCGTTTCGAGTGTTCTTAGACTCTATGGAAAGAAAATTGAGTCAATATTTAATCCATGTTCATGTGGAGGACAATGGGAAATTGGGCTAGTTAGTTTTGGCTGGTTAGGTTGTGTGTTATGCCTTGTGTGAATAACATGCAGTGTGAATTTCGTTAATATGCATATGCATGCTTGAATTTGATATGTGGAATGTAGGATGTCATGGTTTGTAATTTGTATGCACTTTAATATAAATTTCCAAATGATACATGGATGAATATGCATGAGTATGCATGCACATATAGTTCTCATTTTATATGTAGCATGGTATAAGTAGGCATTGGCATAATTGCATTGCACGTGTACGAAAACATCGCATGACATGGGTGTGAGTGCATGGTTGGGATCGACACTGTGTTAGGTGTTCGATGGAGTGTCATGGGTACACAGATGTGGATCAACACTCGTATGGTGTTGATTAGTGGGCTCGGTTGGAGTGGGACAGAGTCGAATGAGTCGCCCAGTTGGGGAAATAATAAAAGGATAATTATGTGCGGTATCGACAAGTTAGGGATAGATCCCGGGGTGAAAGACCCATCAATTATGGTCGGACATAGTCCCCAACGGTGAAGAATTAAAGTAAAAGTGTAAGGTTTATGGAGCACATTGGTGCGACACGAGAAATCATTACCCTGAGGCACATGATTATGAAATGAAAATGTTAAAAAGATTAAGAAAAATCTTTGGTTGTCATCGGAAAATGACAATAGTTCACGCCCAGCATAGGTAGGTGTGAGGGGAGTCGTGAGTGACTCGGGATATGGGCATGATGACATTTCATGCATGACGTATGAGCATTCATGTGAACATTTTACTTGGATGTGTGTTTGTTGTGAGCCATTGCATTTGCATAGGTGGGAGTAACCCTTGTGGGGAGATTATCACTCTTGGGCTTTACTCGCCGTCGTCAGGATCCCCCCCCTTCGGTGCACCGCGAGGGAGAGACGACGCTCTTTCGGGGCCCGTGGTACGAAGAATGCGGGTTGTGGCCTTCAGGGGAAGCATTTTATAAGATATATTAGAACAATCCTAGTTTTAATATATTTTGGCATGTAAAAGTGTCAGAGGTTGGCCACACATTTTTTTGTCGAACTCTTGTGAATTATTATAAGAAAATGGTTGTTTGTAAGAAAAATATACATAAATGGGTCTCGATATATGAGACATGTGAGTGTGATATCGGAGCACCCGATATTCACAGGTTTCCGTAAGTTGACGGGTTGTCAACGGGACCCCCGGGTTAGGGGCGTCACAGGCACACTCACAATCAAGCCATGTCATGGCCATTTGCACATATAAACTCATCACATGTCAACATGTTAGAACACACACATTGACATCCAAACATGTCTTCCTTAGCCAAGCAATGACACACTCAAACAAGTCACATAATGGCCCCCGAAGCAAGCCACAACAATCAAAAACTAGTCCATGAGGCCGACCCCAAATAGGCCATAAACACAAGCCTCGGACAATTGCAGGCTAGCCTAGGCATAGCCTTCCTTCGCCTAGGCGAGCAACAGCCTAGCCTAGGCGGGCCAGAAGGTCCCATTTTTCTATCCTCGGGCTCGCTTAGGCGTACATGCCCATGCCTAGGTGAACCCCTTCGCCTAGGCAAAGATCCAATTTGCCCTGAGAAGATTCATTGAACAGAACCGGAAAATTCAGTTTTTTCTTTGCCAAATAGGCCCTTAACGAAAAACCCTCTTTTCCCAGCCCAAAGATTGAATGTAAGCCAAGGTAGGAAGAATCTCTTACCTTTAGGAGTGTGATACACAGGTAGGAATCCTCCTAAACCCGACAACTTCAATTTCCCGAAATGTCCCCTCTTGGATCTTCAATGAAATTCCCCTTTCCAGGTACCCACGCGTACCCCTCGTTGATGCGATGAACTTTTGTTCTAGGCTTGACGAAAACCGACCAACGAAATTTCGTAGATCTTGGGAGGAAGCTTTAGCTCTCCTCTTTCTCTCTTCTCCTCTCTCTCTCTCTATCAAAACAAGGAAAATGGGCTATTTTTTGCCCTAATTCCTTTTTTATCCCAACTTAAATTGAAATTGGATGTGTGGCCCACGTTGTGCCACGTGTCCACCCTCATTTGGGTCTGATTCTGGCTCAAAGCGATTTATTTCATCTCCGTTCAAGTTCAATATATATCCTATGAACTCAAATCAAGTCATTTCCCAACTTCCAAGATTTTCGTAAACAATCTCATACCCGGGAGTCATTAGACACCCATCACCTCAAAAAATGTGAAAATCCGACTGTCTTGGAATTAGACAAAATTCGTTTGGATATTTAGATTTCACGAGACGAATCCAATGGTGAGGTCTGTTTCATCATCCAAAATCTAGAAAATTTCTAGGTTTTCAACTTGTACTATTCTAGAAATTTACTATTTCGTTTCTCAGAAAAATTCGATTTTTCTCGGGTTTTACAATTTCAGCTATAGATTCTTGGTTAACAATGGCAACATCAACCTACACAAGTTCCCAATGTTATTAATTTTTTTAATTTCTAATGTTAAAAAATAGTGCACATATGACATTTATTTTAATACCTTTTCCCTTAACCAATAAGTGAAATTGCACCTATGCTCATCTTGTAGCCACTTTTGCTTTTTAGCTTGACAAGGATTTTTCATTTTCAACCATGCCATGTGCTCTCTACAAATCACATACAACTCTTATTTATTGTTAGTAATTTATCATAAAAACAATAGAATAAAACAATGTGTAGTCCTTCTTGATGAGCTTAAAAGTCATCCATTTAGTCCATTTTTAAGTTGATTTTTTATATAAGAGGAAGCGATTTATGTTTAGAAATATGGAATAACTAACCAAACTGTTATGCAGCAGGGAATTCAAGAGAAGAGGAATTTTTGCAGTAAAAGGAGCAGAAGGTGGATTGAGTATTAATAATGATATAAGCTGTTTGAAGGAGTTTGCGGCGGGAAAGCGCACAAGGATCAAAGAATCGATGTCGTGAAGCCTTGTGTAGTAGAAATTCATATCAAGTTCGCGACCACAAAACCTTGATCGCCTTGAGGAAGAGTAATGGAAGGCAAAGAGGTATGGCGCGTGAAACTCTAAGTCGGGCAACAATGAATTGATGAAGAGAAGAAAGGTGCGGTCGCGACATCATCTGATGGTAGCGACATCAAATCTAAAGTTAAAATTCGCGACAATAAGAAGCGGTATAACAACTAGAAGCTAGAAAAGCGGTCGCGACATCATTAAGTGGTCGCGGTATCAATTCTGAATAACTAAAGGTCGCGGCGTCATTCGAATTTGTCGTGACATAGGACCTTTAAATAGCGAAGGTGAGCATCATTTAGGTACATCGCGACAACGGTATAAAAGAGATAATGGCGACAAGTCCGCGACCAAGCCAAAGCCTCTGCGACATAGCGGGACAGCGAAGGTCGCGACAAAGGGTCGATGTCGCGAGCATCAGACCCAACTGGGCCGGTCTTGAAGTCAAGAGAATTGCTTCAGTGGGCCCAACTTGAACCCTATAAATGCGCGATTTGCTGAAGAGCGCTGACTTTTGGTGACTTGAAAATTTTTATTTTTAGATTGTTCTTTATTTCAATTTAACCGAAAGTTAATGCTAAAATTTTAGGTTGAACGCACTCATTTCTTCAAATTACGCCCGTTGTTTGAATTTTTAATAAAATTTTGGGAATCTTCGAATCAATGTGTCGGTCATTGAGCAGCTATTTTGATCAGCAAGCTTTACCATATAAATCCAGCTGATTTTAAAACCATCATAATGACGCCATTGTTCTAAATTATCTTCCTATATAATTGGCCCATTAATGGAACCCCAAATGAAACTTTACTTCGCTGGTCTATTGTTGCTGAATCCTGAATAATGCGGTTCTGCACCATTAACGGATTGCTCTCGTTTCATTTCGGTGATATACCTCTGAGGATACGTGGTGAATATTCTGGTGATAATAACAATTTCATGTATACGAACCCATATTACGATCTAGTGCCCAGAAACAACTGATAAACCTCTTTCTCACTTGGAGAAGAGAATTTGGTCAGCTTTTTACCAATTGTTTATGAGAGTTCACATTTGATCAATAGTAATCTAACCCACAGCAAAAGACTAACCATGAAAGAATATTTATTCTATCTCTTTGATAAGAGAACCAGTATAGTAAAACCATGCAATGACTTTAATTTTATATGTATAAATTCATGTCAAGGAAGTAATGATATGATGCAAATTGATCTACCAAAACCAGATTAAAAGTATTATTCACTGAACTCCTATCTAGAGGAATAAAGAAGATTGGGATAATAAACCGTAAATGAGATCCTAACCAAATTATCATAACTTTGTTTTTAACTCAATCATTAATAAACAGATGCGCTTTGGCAACCCAGAACTGATTGTCGTTAATAATACATTTTCAATGCTCCTTAAAAAAGTGATAACCCAGTCACCACTTAGAATTCTTATTAGCTTCAGTACTGCACTAGGCCTGCTACACCAATCTTTTTTTTAGCTGTTTGGTTTTTAAGGCTTTCTAAACTGATTCCAACGTTCAACGAGTCCAAACAGTATAGATTTGGCAGTCAGGCTAGCTGGAATTTCAGACCGTGGACATCTACATACGGATCAAACCACTAAAAAAAAATATGATTTACTCTTTAATGAAATGCCTTTAATAATATAATATTGGCGAACAATTTACGTTGTTGGAAAAATCGTCATCAGACAATGAACTTTCAAGATAACGCCATAAACTGAAGAAGCGTTGATCCAGCGTCACACAGGTAAAACAAGCTACGCCACAACGGATTATCAACAGTCCGCACAGTACAATTTCAGGCAGGTCTTTAGTCACCAAATAACTTACTGACAAAAGGTTACAATAGGCTGTACTTTAACACATACTACGCCGCAAAGCAAAACAATGGGATCAACTCTAATGACGAAATTCCAGGTATAGGTGCTCAACTTTTGAATACCTGAACTGGCTGAATCCAATCATATCCCCATTTGACGTATCAGAACTAATAGCTCCTCCAGAATGGCATTCAATGCACCCTTCAGATATTTGATGTTATGGAGATGATAACCCTTTAAATTTCATGAACTCGGGGTGGAAAACATGACGCTCAATCGAGGTCCCAGTCTATCTAACCGCCAAACTCTCGTGGTTTTTACCAAGGCTTCACATCTGAAGTTTGGCAAATTTTAATCGCACCACCACTTCAGGCAACTGAGCACTCACAACCAACTCCATACGCCTTTCACCGGCAATCTACTTATTCTGCGCACAAACAAAATATGGAGAATAATGCACTGATTTAAAACCACATGATTCATTCATGACCTTCACTATAATTTGATACATCCAATTATAATAATAGTCCAAAGAATTTAATTATAACTCTTTATATAAAATACGTGGTTAGAACTAGTTTGTCCGCGCATCTTTTTACAAAAAGATATCAAGCGCCGCCAGCACGTCACTTCTTCAACTATGGTCTTCAGATGGCGCCAATCGAACGCATCAACTGGCACTGGGGCGGTCATCCCCGCAAAGGATGGAGCCGCGCCGGTAATACCTCGGCGGTTATTCTGCATCTGGCATCAATGTCGCCAACAATTACGAATCTATCTTAACGGGCGAACACGCTAATTTTATAGAACTTTACGCTACGCTGAATCGATGCGAACACCGCGGTCATGCATTTATTCACCACTCCCTCTACACAATACCGAAGCCCATGCGTGATAACCGCCATTAGACGACATCCAAGATCATTTTCAAAACAAATTTCGGTCGTTGAAACCAAAAGTTTTCGACGATATCACCGCGATCGGCTTACCAAACCCATGCCCGCGGGCGATTTTTTGGCGTCAGCAATCGCGAGTTCGAACCAAGACGACTTCACGCCTTCACCTTCGCTGGAGACGGGGTTTGAACGAGCGATCGTGGGCTTTTCAACCAGGGCGACCGGCAATTCTTTCTTCGGTCATCAGCACATATTTTGATACAAATTTAATTAACCATACCGCCGACGCCGTCCACGATCAGTCAAACTGAACGATCAAACATTAATGTCGATTTTACCAATCAGCGCAACACCTGTTAAACTGTTGTCCCGATTCGTGCTACAATAGGTAAACGGAATCAACAAAATTTGTATCCTAGATTCTCATTGTCGAAGGCGCTGGTCGTAGACAGCGTGGGTCGGCGTCGAACTCGCGACGTTTTCAGCGAATGAAACATAAAGACGGAAATGGTGCTTCGCTGGACCGGGCCAGTAAAACAAAGAGGTTTGATCGTTGCAAACCCAATCGGAGAAACAATGCAAAGAACCTCCTCGTTTCAACCCGGCCAGGCTCTAAGGTAACTCCACGTCCTCAGCCCAGCCGTGGAGAATGACCATTAGCCTTCCTGGCGCCGGATCGGTGGCTCAGCTACAAACTAACCCAGCAAGTTTCTTCCTGGCACAAACACAGAATCATTACGTTTAGCGCTGAACCATCCGCTGGACTTAACTCGGTGATTTAATAAATGAAACGACCTGGCAATGCCGGATCTGCAAAAGATCCACTCAGCCTGAAAGCTTGATAAGTAACAACCACTCATACATCACAGATTCAAACCCACGGTGAGATGAAACATAAATTGATAATAGATGTTCATATGGTAATTGGTGAGGCTGATGCTCCAAACCTAACTAAAGGCCTCCTCATGAATGGAGAGGTTTAGCTTAATCAGAACCTTATTGCTGAGCTCAAAGGAAGAGAAAACACAGAATGGAGATAAGTGAAAGAAAGTTGCAGTTGAAAGCTCCAAAGCTTTAAGTTTAACTGATGATAGACTCAAAACTGAACGCGATATATCGGATCCAGCTATATGAAGGCCTGCAGTCTGGCGAAATTACACAAAAAGTATGAAAGAACGCAAATACATTAAGGCGACTTATATACAGTCACAAAAAGTTAATGCATAAAGGTCAATATTAATAAAAGAGATCATAAAATTTCATAATAACAGAAATTTTCCAATGCCTCACTTCCTCAGGGATGATTCAATATCGAACGCTGAATAGCGCAACAGTTCGCCCGGTTCGTAGATCGAACACGAAGATAGGCGGCGCGAACGGTCATAAACTCACAAAACATCAGCAAAGATGATTATAGTATGGTTAACTGAGTGAACAATCAGGCGATGTTGGTTGATTGAGCACACAAAAAAGCGTGCTCAAACCTCGCATTAAACAAACAAAACAGCACCATCGGCGTCGACCACTTCGAACTGACATGATCGCGAATCTTTGTAATGACAAACAGCGAATGATATATGCCAACGGCGCGCATGAACAGATGCAAAGTACGATAAAGAATTTCTGTACCTTCCCAATTGATCGAATCACAAACAACCGCAACTCGGAGAATGTTCGATATAGACGTCAAGTTTCATATATTCATCCCGGGTGGAATCGACCGGAACTTCCACCAAAACGGTGTTATGATCAGCTAATGTTAACTCAAACGCCTCTCAACCATGCCAACACAAATCCTGCAATTCATGAATCAACCTAAACAAATCTGTTCTACTTTGGTCATTTTCTGTAATGGAGAAGTAATGATGAGAAACTGACTACCAAACTGAGGATGAACAAATCAATCATTGGTTCCTAAACCAACTGATGCTGAGGCACTGTCATGAGACTTCACCACTGAACTCTGAAGTTTCATTTCGACCTAACGAATTTGAAATTCAGCACCGACGATCACAAACCCCACCATTCAACTCACGGTGAGTAACGTTTAGTAAATTCGTAAACAACTAAGGCTTAGGCACTGCAAGCCAAAGACTTATAAAGTCCTCTGAACTGCGTCTGGGTTTCAAGGCAAAGGCCATTTTCTTCTTCTCCTTTTCTTTTTTTTCTTTTTTTTTTTTTTTTTTGGAAGACACATTGGCTTTATATTTAGGAACCACAACCTTTATATGTAATAATGAACTCAGACAGTCAGCGATATGAGTATACGCTTTCAACACAAAGAAAACTATGTGTGAATAGGTGGTTAGCTCAAGGTGAAGAAAAATTGAATAACTGTGACTCAACTCAATCCTCAAACTACTAATCAGCACAGAACCTAATCTCAGCACTGTCATACAATGGTAATATTGAATTTTTCAACTTATAGTTAGTAAAACCAGTTAAAAAAATGGGGTAAAAATGTTAAAATAAATACAAAACTGAACCTGTCTGATATGGTTAATGTTATCAATTTTAGTTTTTCAAAATGTTTTTCAAAAGAAGTAAAAAGAGTTATCAAACATACAAATGGGCTTTTACTTACACATGCGTGATCTAAAAAAAGTGTAAAACAAACTAATATCTACAAGAGAGGCGGGCAGAAGGTATAGATATATATATATAATCGCCCTTCACTAACCCTCCCCAACTTGGCGCCATTGTCCGCAATGGGGTGTGGATTGGAAAGGTAATGAGAAAGGTTACCTCTCGGCCAACAGGCCGATGAAGAGGCGTCGCTTCTGCCGATCAAACAAAGACGAGATGGTTTAATCGTCACAGAACTTCGCTGTGACGCAAGCGGCCCTCCATGGGTCGGAGGTGAGGTGCACCCCAGCCCCACCGGAGTAGGAGCGGAATGGTCCAGTAAAGATGGTAGAGATCGCAGAGGCCCGTGTGACTCTGATTCGCATGAGGATGACCGGACTCGCGCAGATGGCACCGGGTTCGAGCCATGGCGTACTTCGCGGCGAATATCCCAGTTCGCTGGTGGCTGGCTGGGCACGCAAAATGATGTTGTCAGAGGAGAACATGCTTTAATTACATCCGGCGGTAACGAAAATCGTGGAATCATGATATGTCATGAGATGATGCTGGCGTCACGCACCCCCGCCCGGGCTGACGGTATCGGGCCATGGGGCCCCGCAAAGACAAAGGCGTGGAAATGAGCTGCACTGAGCCCAGTGGGGAGAAGTCTCTGATTGAGGGTGCCGGAGCCCGAGGGTGCCTTGAGCCAGGCCCCTGCAATGCTCCGACGGGAGTGGGGCTCCTCATCGTGAATATCTACAACCGGGTCGGTCCTCACCGAAGGCTGGGAACAGACGGTAGAAGTCGCCACCCGTCGATGCAAGTCGCCCAGAGTCAAGACGACGCTCTGTTCTAGGCTCATCATGAAGCCCGGCTATGCTCGCTACACCTAGCATAGAGTTCTGAATGTAGTATGGACTCTAGCTCGATATGACTCATGATGATCCTGTCCCCAAACGAAACAAGGTCATAAGTCACATCAGATCTAACGATAGCCCCTTTCTCGATGAGGGTACGAAACAGAATATATCCCTCCTCCCGCTAGATTGCGCCCAAGCTGTGAGCATTTGGACCATAATGTGATCAATAAGAAGCATATGCGGCTAGAGCTGCCTCTTGAACATAACTGATCCGATGGTAATGTCCCCAGAAAGAAGATGGACCATCTCCCGCAGTGATGTGATGGAAGCATCGCCAGCCGCCGAAAGCCATGGTGACCAACGAAATTGAAATGTGGCGTACATAATTAAATTGAGATCCCAGTCACCCTACGGAGAAATGAAGAGCAGTTGGGTGGGGCTCGTGCTTGGATGTAATTGTGTGGTAGAACTCGATGACCACCCGAGGATAGAAAAATCGGGACAGGTGTCAATCTGGCTTCCAGAGGGCCGCACTAGGAGTACTGTGCCCCGAGCTCCGGGCCTGTAAGTGCATTGGCAACCGAATAAACTCCTCGCCATGTGGCGGTCCTTTCCTCACCGAATTAGTATTCCCTGGGAAAGGGTTATAGTGGAAGAGTGGTCGTCGAATGATGGAGTCGGGGATGTGTCCGTATGAGGGGCCGCCCGGGCAGGGCCTTTATGAGGTGGTGACGCCTGAGGCCTAGCCGGAGGACCTCCCGGCCCGAGGTCCGGGGGCCCTGGGATGTGGATCCCTCCCGACACTGTGACGCGAGAGGGTGGAGTAAGTATAATCCCGGTTGTGGTATTCGCTTCTGGTAAGGGTCATGATGAGTGCTTCAAACACCATCTTTACACCGTCGTTTGGTCATTTTCATTATTATAATAATTTATAGTTTTGTGGCCAGATCCTGATTTCAGGTCCGTGGTTATTGTTCATCGGCGCAGCGTTATAAACTGAAGCAGCTTTGGAACAACGAGAGCGGTGCAGAGTGGATCGCCACGTCGCGACGCCAACACGTCACGACGCTACCAAATCAGACCTCATCATTTAGTACGAATGGCTCGAAATTAGGGTATCGGAGACGACGAGATGTAGCGCGCACGGAATTCCGGCAGCGATCGACAGAGACTTGAGGAAGTGCTCCTGAATTGACCGCTTCTCATAGTTAGATATTATTGATACATGATGTTTTTAATACTAGACAATTTGATTCTTTCTCCTGAAGATGTTCGTAGATCTCTTTCTCAGTGGTTGCACCAAACCTGTCATACAATAAATGATTGCAGCTTGATCTTCTCATGTTATTCATTTGTTATTAATTTTGTCACATCTACTCATAATCGTATATTTCAATTATATGACAACAGTCCGCCAATGTTTAAAGATGCTAATCGGCACGGAGATCCGAGATCTAGAGATGAGGGCAGTATCTGTGATTCCGGCAGAGTAGCCTTTAGCCTATCTTCGTTAATAGAGATATTCTGAACCCATGTGGCATTTGGGCAGAACATTTAAGCATTTCCGAATTGGTGCCTAGATAGATATACTTGATCATTCACAGATAAATATATACTTCCAGAGAGGATATTTGCAGGCAAGATTCACCCCGCTTTAATATATTACAGCACATATTGAACAATATTTTTAGAAAAGTAATCCACAACGTGATGGGAGATTTAACTCAGGCTGCCAACACCCGCTAATTCACTAGAATCAATAGCCAGCTGTAGCCTTTACTTAAATGTTATGCCTCAGAATCATTTGTCTTATATCGTTCTGAAAAGTGAATCTTTCTTAGTCAATTCACCTTTTCCCCGCGGATCACATCCATTTGCAAGACTATATTGCTTTGGGCGCAAAGAATTTGCGCACATAGGCATTTATTTTACACAATCGCGCTTTCTACCATCAAGTTTTTGGCCGCTGTTTCGGCAGGTTCTAAATTGATATAGAGAAGTGAGCACATAGATAGTATTCCGGAATTTTTCGTTATTTGTTATTTTACGAGCACTGGTATTCTGGTTTTGTTAGTTCGTGTTATTGCAGACAGGCTTCAGTGAGCAGCATGCGACAAAGAAAATCCACGATCAACACCCTGTAGGATCCTGAGCCACGAAGACTTCGCACGCATCATGCTTTAGAACGTAGGAATGTAATCGTATTGTAATCCCAATGAAGCTGAAAACACCAAAGAAATGGATTTTGGCGTTGAACAAAACTGAACCACGTAGGCTTAATAGAATCACTGATTAATTAAGCGCCTAAAGCACGAGTACAAATGGGAGCATCCTTACATTATTATTAGATGCGAATTCGCTTTACCACCAATAATAGAAATCAGACAAATGAATGACGTGCCACCATTCCAAGCAACACTTTAATTGAAGTCAACACACATGATTAGATGTTTGGTAATGATTCTTCGCTCCATGGACTACCCTCATGAGAATCCGACGTATTTAATTAACTCGAAGTTTACACATACCATCAAGTACAAATCTGAAAGTTATCGGTTAAGCTCTAAGATTACTGCTGTTCCCACTTTCACTCTGGGGATATTTCAAACATTGGCTAACTAAACAAATGCACCTCGGATTCCATTACTTACGGAACACGCCGGTGCCAAAGTTTCACCGTTTTTTCCACTGGAAACAGCAACGAGTACAGATCAATACGCCATTAACTAGAGGGGGGAGAACCCGGCGAGGTAATGGGACAAAGCCTCACTAATTATTACTAAGTGCCTACACCACCGATTTAACCATGGATGCAAGTCCACACCTTCGCAGCTGGTCTCGGAGGTCGCAACCCGAACAATGATAGATGCTCTCAAATGGAGGATCATTGACAGCGAAAAACCACACTCAGTGGGATGATACTGGAAGATGCCTATAACCAATACCAATCGCGGCCTAGAGAAGGCTACACCAAGAAACACCTGCGGTGGCAATGCATTAAACGCAAATTCAAATAATCCGTAAATCAGGCCCACCACTAAACAAATAGACGTACAGGAACGCTGATTATGCCATACGTATCACCCAGCGGGAGCCGCACTCGTGAGACAAAGATAGTATGAATGTCATCAGTGAAACCCCATACAAGGGAGCGTTCGCGATGTGTCTGAATCACAATCAACATAAAGAAAGAAGCGAACTATGGGGAACAATCACCGCAATCGTAATCGGCTGGGCGGTGGCGAATAACAACTCAAAGAGATAATCAAACAATCAAGCGGGTATGATACAAATAACTGTAATGGCGCCTCAAACCGAGCGAACGAACCACCCCTTTGAAAAAAATCGATTTTGGCAAGCTCGTGACGATGTTGACTTCGTTCCGGCCGAATGGAATTGGCGCTAACATGCAACGCCAAGCAACTCGCGAACGCCATCCGCAAAGATCAGGCGCTTCGATGCGTGCCAACGAAACGGCACGGCAACTGCAAGAGACAAAGCAAATGCGCCGCCACGCTAATCGTAAGTAAACCTTGCAGGAGGCGGAAAAGGAGTACTCGCAAAGCTATCACTTGGCATGGGAGTGGAAAGAGTTGAAACCCTAAGTCACATCATGTAAGAGAATTGAAATTTGTTAGATACACTCCAAAGTATCCCAAAGTGACTGTGATGCAAGATGAGCAACCCCGAGATACGATAGCAGTCAAAGATAATAAAGTCAGGGAAGGAACAACGAAACAGACAAAAACAGATGAACCTGTCATACCAATTCCGTATCCTCAGAGGTTGAAGAAAGGCAAATTAGAGAAGCAATTTGCAAAGTTTCTTGAAATCTTCAAGAAGCTACATATTAATATACCCTTTTTGGAGGCCCTGGAGAACATGCGAGTTCGTAAAATTCATGAAAAGATCTTGGCGAGTAAGAAGAAGTTGGAGGAATATGGGACCATGCGCTTTAAGCGAGAATGCGGTGCCATCTGCAAAAAAAAGCTTCCCCAAAACTAAGATCACAGTAGCTTTGCTATACCGTTATATAGGGGATCAGTATGTGGAAAAGCCTGTGTGACTTGGGAGCATCAGCGATCTTCGATGTTTAAAGGTTAAAGTTAGGAGAACAAAATCGACCTTCTGGCCGACTTGCAACTTGCGAACGAGGTCCTACCAGCATCCTCGGTATATTAATGTCCTAGTAAAAGTTGGTAAATTCGTCCTCCCAGCTGACTTTGTCATTCTGGACATGGAAGAAGACGACTCAGTTCCCATTATACTTGGCAGACCCTTCCTAGCTACGGGAAAGGCTCAAATCAATGTGCAAGAGGGTGAGCTCAAATTGAGAGTCCAAGGAGACGAAATTACTTTCCATGTATTTCAACCCTTGAAGCATCAGAATGACGATCCAAATGAAGATATCTCGGAACTTCAGTACACAGAGATTTTGTAAGGTGATGAGAAAAACTTCAGAGATAAACCGCTTATTGCATAGAAAGACACTGAGAAGGGCAAGGGCATGTACAGAAGAGTATTTCATCCACCTTGAGCATTGGGTGTAGCGCTATGGGATCTTGGCATAAGCATTTCTGGTTTATCCTAATTGTCTTGCACTGAGTGAGATTCGAGGTCGTCGAGGCTACGACATTAAACATAGCGCTTCTTGGGAGGCAACCCAAGTGTTCTTAAACTTTCCCTTTGTTTGGCTCCAAGTTCTATTGTTTATTTTCTACGATTTTAGGTTTCTGGCTTTATTTGTGATTGGTATTTCGGTTTGTTTGTTTGGGGATGCGCGGATGCGGTCGGAGGGAGGATTCGTTCAGCTCATTACAAACTCCTTGGGAGTCACAAGTACCAGAGGGGGGGTTCATGTTCATGAGGCGCAATATGCTCGAATTTTTTCTGTCCGTCATGACGTGGATTTCCCACGTCGCGACGATCAAGTGCTACCCCTACGTCACGTCAGCGGCGTGGTTTTGGCATCAGCGTCAGGTTGTGCACATCCGCGTCGCGCGTGTCTTCACGTCGCGGTGGTTTACTAGCAAAGCCTCATCACGTCGCGGCGTGACCCGGCGTCGCGGCGTGGTCTTATTTACTCTGTGGCGTCAGCGTCACCCGCCGCGTCATGACGTGCTTATTTTAAAGCCAAGAACGGTTCATTTTGGCCCTTCATCTCACACACCCTCACTCATCGGAACCCTAGCACTCCTGCGTACCATTGCCCACCGGACCCGTCGAAGCTCCCATTCCACCGGTCGGCGGCCATCCATTGCTCACCGACCATCGGAGTTCATCTTTGAGCCAACCTACGCACAGTACCGGAGACCATTGTGGTAATTCCTCACTGTGTTTGGTTCTAGTGTTTGGGTCGCATTCTAGGATACCTAGGTACTCTATGGGTGGTTTCGTGGTCTACTAGGTGTTCATTTAGGGTATTTCTGGGTCTAGTTTAGGATCTTGAGTCTCGAGTCATAGTTAGTTTCATTTAGCACATTAGGTGCTTGTATTTTTGTCCAAGTCAGTGGGTGCCCACTTTGGGGCCACTCTTGCGTGTCTACAGTCGGTATGTCACAGCGAGGCGAAGTACTACTTGTGATCGGGCGGTGCGGTTAAACTCATTTAATGCCTCACGTTTTATAAGCGCAGTCGCGCCGATCGGTTTGCTGAATTTGCAAAAACCGATCCTTCATCAAAGAGAAGGGGTTTCATCACCCGATGATTTCTTGAGAAAAGCTATCAGAATTGAGGGTGGCGTGCTTTATACTGACCCACCGTCAGCGGCGATGGCGTAGTGCGAATTTTACGCTAACCTCGCTTCCATGTCCTCAAAAGGGTCGGGTGCGAGGTGTATTGAAATAGACGGTGCGGTCGATCAATGGCTTCTATGGCCTAGAGCATGTCACCGGGTTCCTTTGATCAGCTCGCGAGCATCAGAGCTACCGTGAGGTCATGGCGTATTGACCCGAGGCGGGGGTGAGTGGAGGGGATCAGCGATGCGGGCCATGCGGTCAATTTCAAGGCCAAACATTTGGCTTACATTCCCAAGGTTGGCATCACTTCATCGCCAGCGTCTTATCCACGGCGGCGAATGTGTGAGGTAATGACCCGGCATTCCTGCTTTCGGCCATGCATCATGGAATCTTACCATTGATGTTGAGCGAGATTATGAGGATGCGCTATCCTCCGCCAGCGGGGCGAGACGACGCAGGCACCCTTCTTTTGCTGATTTTGGCCCGACGCCAACCGTGGCGGGGAACATCTTGGCGACAATGGGCTGAACTATGGGTTAAAGACGTATCGAATCGGCGGTTTTGGTCCATGGCGCAAAATGATCTGCGGGGCTGATGACCTGGGCGGACGACACCGGTCTGAACTGGCCCCGGTTGCTGGCATTTTGGATGACATAAATTGAGTCGTCGCCGAACTCACGCTGCCTGGTCTGCTGTTTCCGCGGCCACTTTCGCGGTATCAGAGTGACGTTTCTCTGTCATGCCGGATCATGAGGACTGATTGCTTTCACTCACCGCGTTTGGCGCGTGCAGGATGAGACCCAGGCTTTCAGTCTCGTTACCCCGGGATATGGGCGTTGCGTGCGACATGCGGGTGATCTGGCGATCGGTGTGTTCTACGGCAATGGCGATGTACGAGCCCGGCTCACCCGACTCGGCACCACGGCCTCCACCACCTCCACCGCGGTGATCTTGAGGAGTCACTTCCTCTCTGTGTTTATATCTTGCGGTGAGGACCTTTGGATATTTTGTTTGGGGGTGTGGGGAGTGTGTTGATAGGGAGTATTATGTTTTTAGTTTTGTTTAGTTTCATGTTTTTGTTCTTGTTGTTGTTGTTTTGATTTTCATTGTGTCTGCGTGTTACCCCAGTTTGTTCGCATATTAGTTGTGTTTTGTTTTTAGTATTGCATGCAGTTATTGGTGGTGTTTAGGTTTAGTTTTAGTTTGTTTTACATCACACTTTCATGTTAATGAGTCATGTGTTAGTTGTTTGCGTGTGTTTTAGGACATTTTTGCATGTAGTGATCGCATACATGTGTGCCATTTTGGATATTGAGGATCAATTTTGGATTAGATTCACTATAAACTTGTTCAAGTATGCATTTGTAGTGCTTTCGGTAATTAGGTTGAATAGTTGAAAAGGGCTAGTGAATCAATTAGGGTTGATCGAAACCAGTTCTCGAAAACCCTATCACACTCACACTAGTGACTTTTAGAGTATGCATAGGTCTTAGAACCAACTACTAAAAGTTCGATCAACTAGGGAGGGTCGAACCATTTGGTGATGGGACACCTAATCAAAGAGGATTGCCATCGAGCCGACAGAAAATACAAAAACAATAGAAAGAAAAGAAAAGAAATATGTGAAAATAGGTATATGCACATAGAATAAAGCGGGATCATCAATCGGAATCCAGGGCCACGGTCTGAGGGCCTATCAAAGCCTAATGCCACTGAGCCAGGCGGCCGGGAGTCATTGGCTTCATTGCCCGCTACATGGGACCAGAAGATAGATCATTCAGCTTTAGGGCTGAGTTTGGTTAGTGTTGAGTGAAGTTGAAGGGGTGAATGCTGGTGCCCTTAACCAGGCGGTGGGGAGTCGCGATGGATCCCACTACAGGGACACTCGGCTAAAACTTCTTGGCACTAGGTCTTCTTCCATTGTGTTTTAGGTACGTAGGAAATTTCTAAGTATGAGAACATGAATAAATGGGTGCGTTCCTATCCTTTCCTAGTTGGCTTCTTCCTAATGGCGAGTTGGGCTTAAGTTTGGGGAATTATCAGACCTAGGCATATTAGAAGGTCATTCACTATAAGCACATAGGGGTTTTGGGAAGGCTATTGAACACCATGGGATTTGATGCATTAGTCGGTTTCACCTATCTCAAATCAGATTTACCGAAAGTCAAATATCTGTATGCCTTCCTTTGGTATCGGAAGGCAAAATAGTGGAGTATGTGAGTCGAGTCCAAATTGATCCCTATTTTCAACATGTGCATCCACTTGTCTTAGTGTTAGTTACATTATATCGGTGTGTGTGTGTCACTGTCTAGAGTCGGTTCTTGCTTGAGGATAAGCAGAAACTAAGTTGAAGTGTGATGAGTGCCTAAAACCTCATCTTACACTAGCGTCGGTTCGATCATTTTCACATTTATTTTATAATAATTTTATAGTTTTTGTGGCTAGATCCTTGATTTTATTATGCGAGATTGTGGATTCTGGAGTTCATTGGAGTGTAAAGGCGGCTTTGGAGGCGGAGTTTGGAGCGATGAGGAGCGAGGCGAGAAATGAGCGCTGCGTCGCGGCGTCCTGCGTCAGCGACGTCCTGCGTCGGCGTCATTTTCGAATCGCGCACCTCATCATTTTAAAGTACGAATGAAAACGAGAATTAGGGTGTCGGAGGCGATGCGAGGAAAGGCCTGAATTCAGAAGCGGATCGACGAGGAGACTTTGGGAGGAAGTGCTCGGGGTGGAGGGCCAGTTTCTCATAGTTAGATATTATTTTTTGGATAATGATGATGTTTTTAATACTATACAATTTGATCTTTTCTCTGATGATGTTTTAGATCTCTTTCTAGGGTTACATCAAACCCTGTCACATACAATGGATTAAAGCTTGATCTTTCATGTTATTCAGTTGTTATTAATTTGTCACATCTACTCTATACGCATTTCCGTTATATGATAATGTCGGCGATATTAGCATAATCGCCTTTGGAGATCGAGATTCGAGATGAGGTATTCGGGGATGCAGTTAGAGTAGCCTTTAGTCGATTCGGTTAATAGAGATATTCCGAACCTGAAGGTGGCATTTGGGGTTAGAACATTTAAGCATTTCTGAATACCGAGTCGAGATAGAGATATACTCGATTCTATTCACGAGATAGGCGGATATACCTCGAGAGAGGATATTTCGTAGGCAAGATCACCTCGCCATTGACATATTACAAATATATTGAATAACAATATTTTTAGAAAAGTAATCCATTGAACGTGATAGGGAGATTTAACCTAGAAATAACACCATTAATTCACTAGAATCAATAGCTTAGTTGCAGTTTCCTTACTTAAATGTTACCCTAGAATCATTTATTCAGATATTGTTTGAAAAGCAGAACCTCTGTAGTCAATTCACCTTTCCCTGTGGATCGATATTCGTACTTTAAGTACACTATATTACTTGGGGCTACGCGTGCACTTGCACACATAGGCATTTATTTTACACACCGCGTTTTCGGCCTATCAGCTGTAGCGGAGGAAACCACGGTAGCACTGCCTTGAGCGGCAGCAGGGGCAGCCATGGCGGTGGTGGGAGGAAAGGTTGGGGGGTGCGGCAGCGGGAAGAAGCCGGAGTTAATAGGCGCGAGGAGTCATTTCTTATTTGGGCTGCTCGAAGCAGGGGAGAGGACAGTGCACCCAAGGCGAAAGCGCTTCCTCCACGGGTCTTCACCATACTAAAGCCTGAGAAGGAGAAGAAAGGGGGAGGGGGGCTGCAGAAACTGGAAATGGGATGTGAAATGAAAAGGAAAGAAAGAAAAAGGGCTTTATATAGGGAGGGGGGGCAAATGAAAGGTCATGGCCAATTAATGGCCTTAAGTGACTATTAAATGGATGGATAAAAAAGATAGGGAAATTAATGGTGGGCATAGGAAACAGAGGGTTTGCGTGGGACGGAAGGCGAGGGAAGAACGGTGGACTGCGAATTTTTCGCGAGGGTGAAAAATTCGCAACCCTCGAAAATTTCGTAAGTACACTTGAGAATTTTAAGCAACCAGAAAAATTTCTAAGAAGAAAACTACTCCCCAGCCCATTGCGACACTTGCAAAACAGAAGACTAAAAATTGTGAGGAAGCAGACATAAGTAAAGAAAAAATTTTCAAAGGAAAACAATCGAACAATAAGGAATGAAAAAGATTACAAAATTAAGCGATAAAGTTCTAGTAGGCTTAGAATCGAAGTCACTCCCAATGTGTGGCTGGAAGTTTCATGGAAGTCAAGGAGGATTTCCTCTGGTGCATTTGAGTGTTGAAATTTGCATGGCTTGACCTTTGGCCGTGCCTTGAACACTCGATTTTCTTTGGCGTGAGGCGAGGTCCTCTTGAACCATTGAGATAAACTTCTTGGATGGTGAATGGCCCAGTCCATCTTGATTTAAGCTTTCCTGGAAAGAGGTGGAGATTGGAATCGTAGAGCAATACTTGGTCCCCTTTTTGGAAATGTTTGTGAGCTATCAACTGATCATGCCACCTCTTCAGCTTATCTTTCGCAATTCTTGAGTTGAGGTAGGCATCATTTCTTAGTTCTTCTAGCTCATTGATATGAGGCCTTTGGGATTGACCCCTCTGCCCACATTATCCCGAGTTCAAGTTTTTCTTGCCCACCATTCCTTGTATTCAATTTCTAGCGGGTGGCGAGCTGCCATAAACCGAGTGATAAGGAGACATGCCCAAAATGGTCTTGTAGAACATCTGTATGCTAGAGAGAGTCAGCGGCTTGAGAGACCAATCTTTTGAGTTTAGAATTTACCACTTTCATCGATGTGTCTTAATCTCTTTGTTGGCTAGTTCAGCACGGCCCCGATGCGAGGGTGGTATGGGGTGGCTGCTATGCTTGACCTCACTTAGTGAGGAGGCTCTCAAAGGTTTGTTCGCAAATGCAGACCTCCATCGCCTAATTATGGCTTTGGGGACCCCAAATCTAGAGAATATATTCTCCTTCAAGAATTTCAGTACCACCTTGTGGTATCTTTGCCTACCAAGGAAGCTGTAACCCACTTGGACATAGTCCAACTCCCACCAAAATGTATAGGTATCAAGGGAGGAAGGAATGGTCCCTATGGAATCCCGATCCCAATACGTCGAGAAAAGTCAACTACCAAAATCGGGTTAAAGGCATCATGTGTGTGAGAAATCTTCCCTAACCTTTGGCATTTGTCGCATTCGCGCACATAGTATGGACATCCGCTTCCCCGAAAAGAGAGGCGATGGGAAATCAGGCTGGAGCACCTTCCTAAGCAGTTTTAAGGAAGCAAAGTAAGCCTCTGAGCATTCTCATGGCGTGTGAGGACTCACTGGTTGCTCTGCTTCAGGCACACACCTTCTGATTATATGGTCAGCATAGTATTTGTATAAGAATGGTTCCTCCCAATAATAGGAGTGAATTTTTGCAAAGAAGAATTTCTTTTCTTGTGCTTACCACCCTGCTGGTAGCTCCCCTATAGCCAAGTAATTTGCAATGTGAGCATACCAGGTTGCCTCCTCAGCAGGCTTGATGACTCCTCGAGTTCGTCATTGATCGGAGGGTTGTGGTGTTGTGTCTGCGTTGTTAATCTCGATAGGTGATCGGTAACAACATTTTCCACACCCTTTTGTCCACGATTTGCGGGTTCAACTCTTGCGGCGGGGAGAACCCGATAAGCCTAGCCTTAGCATTTGTTTGGTGAGCAATTATTTCAAAGGGTGATGATATGAATGCTATTATGTCAGGCCGACGAATAAGTTCGAAATTTGTCTAAGGCATAGACCACTGTCAGCAGCTCATTTTCTGTGGTTGTGTAATTCCTCTGTGCCTCATTTAGTGTCTTACTTGCATAATAGATCACATATGGCTTTACTCCTTCCCTTTGTCTGAGAACTGCTCCAATGGCCATATCGATTGCATCACACATCACTTCGAAGGGTAATTTCCAATTAGGGGCTCTCACTATTGGTGCAATGGTCAAATATGCTTTAAGCTCCTCAAAACTCTTTTGGCAGCCTGCATCCTAAATAAATTTGGCATCTTTTCGATAATTTATGCGAAACGCTTGAATTTTGAGAAGTCCATGATGAACCTCCTGTAGAAGCCTGCATGCCCTAAGAATTGCCTTACATTCTTAATATTTATGGGGGAAGGCAGTTTGGAAATCAAGTTAATTTTTTCCTTATCAACTTCGATCCCTTTTTCTGAAATAACATGCCCCAGTACTATTCCCTAGCTGACCATAAAGTGGCATTTCTCCTAGTTCAAAACCAGGTTTTTCTCTATACACACAATGCGATGCAGTTCCTAGGTTGATTAGGCATTCTTCAAAGCATTTTACACGTGGCGTAATGTCATCCATGCCAAAACTCCATAATGCACTCCTGCAAATCAACGAAATAAGGCATACGAAATGTGGCGGGGGGCATTACGAGGCCAAAGGGCATTCTTAATGCGCTGTGTGCTAAATGAGTATGGCAGAAGGTGGTCTTTTCTTGATCTTATCGTGATTTCTATTTGAAAAGTATCACAGTAGCCATCAGAGGAAATAATAGTAGAAAGATTGACGAAATCCTCTTTAGAAGCTAATCTGTTGAAGGGTAGAAGTGATCAGCTACGGTCACTTCATTCAGCCTCCTATAATCAATACATACCCTCCAACTTGTGGTAAGGCGGGTGGGCATCTCTTCTCCTTTTTTGTTATGCACCGTGGTTACCCCTGACTTCTTAGGCACCACTTGGGTTAGACTCACCCAGGTGTTATCTGATATGGGGTAGATAATACCAGCCCTGCGACTTTAGTGCCGGCTCTAACTACTTCTTGCATATGTAGGTTCGAGTCTTCTGTCATTTGCCTCTTGACTTTGCCTCCTCCCTACAGGTAGATGTGATGGGTGCAAACTTAGGGCTAATACCCTTGGTCCAGTAATATTCCAGCTAGAACTTGCTTGTTCTCCCTTAGGATGCGACAAACTACCTTCTGTGAGTCTTGGCGGGAATGAAATATTTTGGTGGACACTTCTCCTGCTCTTCCAAATAGGCATATTTTAACTCCACGGAGTAGGGTTTTGAGCTCGATTTATAGGTTCAGGTTCCCTTCCTCAATTATCAAAGGCAGAATTTCTTGCTTTTTTCTCCATTTCCCCTGCACAAGTTTCATGTCTTGGGCTTCTTGCTGCTCTTCTAGACACTCAGCTAGTTCTTCAGTAAGCAAATCCTGCTTCCTCTGCTAGTCATCCTATTCCTCCAGGATTGTGTCAATGATGCAAACTTCTTCTGAGCCATCTTCCACTGGTTGCATGTGCTTTTTACTAAAGTGGAAGATGTTAAGTTCAAGGGTCATGTTTTTGAAGGTGAGTTGCATAACACCATGTCGGCAATTGATAATCGCGTGGAAATTGGCCAAGTCTCCCTAGGATGATAGGCACATAGTTGGCCCTTGTTGCAGCTGGTTCTGTATCAAGTACAACAAAATCCTTTGGATAATGGAATATGTCCTTGGATGAACATCTTCATAACCCTTTGGTATCTTGATGGATCTATCCATGAGACAATGTGATGGTGGGCTTTAGTTCTCGACCGATTGCTTGTACATCGGAATAGGGAGGAGATTCACACTGCACCAGTGCAGCGATTGCGCTTTTCTAAGCAAGTCTGCCTCGATATTAGCAGGAAATGGTTGGACAGCGGATCTTTGGACTTCCTTTGGAATCTTGTGGATGATAGCAACGACTTGTTCGTTGGAAGGCCCCCTTCTTGTCAACATTCAGCCCTCTTTTCCTTGTACACAAATCCTCAAATTTGCCTGGTAGGGACTTGTTCCAGTCATGTCAAGCAAGGGGATGTTCACCTTTACTTGCCTCAGTACTTCTAGCATTTTAGCCTGATTAATAGCCTTCTTTTTAGCTTTTAGTGCTTGAGGAAAAGGTGGGGGTGTGCTATTTTTTTCTGCAGTTTGCTTGATCACCACCTCCTCTGGTTTAGTTTCTTCGGCTTCCTGGCCCTTTTTTTCTACTTTGGGTGCTGGCTGTTTGAGCTCTTTGCCACTTCTAAATGTGATGATTGCCTTAACTTCATCCATCCTAGAACTTGGCTCACTGGAGGCGCTCACTTCATGCAGTCCCCTGGGATTTGGTTGTGTCTGAGAAAGGAATTTCCCTTTTTCTGCACTCTTTATTGGTTAGACTGACCTTGATATTGAATCTTTGCCAGTTATCATATTTTGAGGAAATTTAAACTGCGGTATCATGCTTTTGAGAATTCCCGAGTGCGGACCTTATTTTCTTATTAGTGTGCTTTCCACCGGAATCAATTCTTTGATTAGCACGGGCATTCACTGCCTTTTGTTCTTCCACAAAGTTGCCTACCACCTTACTCAAGTTCATAATAGCTTGTTCAATTGGGGATGAAGATGGTGGTGGCTATGGTTGGGCTGAGGATGATCCATGCTGCTGTTGTGCAGTAGGAGGCACATAGGGAGGAGGCTTTGGTTTCCAAGAGAGGTTTAGGTGGTTCCTCAAGTTGGGATTGTAGGTATTGCTGTATGGGGTTATGGTTGGTGGCTTGTATTGGCTCACTACATTGGCTTGTTCAGCCACAAAGTCTCTTACTGAAGGCACACTTGGGCAATGCTCTCCTTGGTGCTCAGTGGACTGACAGTTGAAGCATGGTTGGTTAGGCATAGATGCCTCGATCCTTTGCTCATTATCTTGTTGATACCTCAATTCAAGCTCTTCTAACCTCTTGGTCAAGGTGGACGACTTTGCTTTCGTCTCCATGTCCTCTGAGAGCGAGTATATGCCTCCCCTTTGATTTGGTGGTGGCCTCATCTTGTCTGTCCCCCTAGGATTTGGCTCATCCCAAGCTTTAGAGGTTTCAGCTACATAGTTGAGGAAGTCCATGGCTTCGTCTGGATTCTTGTTCGAAGTCCGCACACTGGTTTCCCGATAATTTAGCCCCAAAGCTAAGGAAGAAGACATTCATCATAGAAATGGTTGACCAACATCCATGTATCTCAAAGCCATGGTGTGGGCATGCATTCGATGGTTTCCATGTATCTCTCCCGGCGTGGTATAACTTCTCATTATCATAGGTACATAAATGTATAAATTTGTCTCTTAGTATTGGTCTGTACCTTTGAAGAACTTTTCCAAAGTGCTGCGATTACGCCCAGTCGGATAGTCCTTGGCCTTAGAAAGTCGCCAAATTTTGCTTTGTCTTTGAGGGTTAAGGGAAAAGCCTTCGGCAAGCGAGATCATATCGATTACCCTCCACAAAGTTGTGCAAACTTCCTCAAACTCCCCGGATGTGTGTGTATGGATTCTCGCTCCATACCATGAGTTAGGAGCAGAGGCACCAAATAAAGGCACGACTGACTATGTCTTTTGCAGGAGGTACAATGCATGAGGGTTCACTCACCCTTGGTGGGTGTATATGGTCCCTCATTGACATGTAGGCATGGTTTCTTGGCATCCCCTGCTGACTTTGTTGCTCCTTAGGTGGAGGCTCCATCTGATTACTATAATAGGCGACTTCACGCCCTGTTCTTGTGGAATACTGGTTCTCTCTGCTTTGCCTACGATGTTTCTATCCCAATGTTGCATACAATCCTAGGAACACAACACAAAACAGCAAGAAACCAGAAACAAGACTACCAAAAAGGGTTATAGTTGGTCAAATTTTAGAAACAAATAAAAACTGAGTATACCTGATGCTCAACATGCAATTTCCCTACGAGTGAAGCGTAAATAGGAATAATGGTAAAATCAAAAAGGGATGAGAATTCACCAACACTTGTGATGTGGATCACAAGTTCAACAGTTTCTCATTCATACTTCGGCACCATCCCCGGCAACGGCGCCATTTAATTCTTGCCACAATAGGTTTACCGGAATCAACAGGTGTATCCTCATTTCCTATGGTAGCGAACTGCTGCGAGTATAGTGGCCTAAGGTCGAACTCAAGGATGGGTTTTCTTCATGCTAAATAGATTCTGAGTTGAGTTAAGGTGGTGTTTCTACTTTGGATCACAGGGTTTTGGTAAAAACAATGAGGTTGATGGTACGGTAAAGCGTAGCGTAGAAATAGAAGTGTAAAAGAACTCCTTGAAGTTTTGAGACCACTTTGGACTTAGGGTTCTAAAGATGCTTGTAATGTCCTCGGGTCCTTTTCCTGCATGTTGGGGAGAAATGACCTATAGTCATTTCCTGCGGGATCTAAGTTTGGCTATAAAAGCTGAACCTAAAAGTTTCCTTCTAGTATCGGCATTTGCCCATTAATGTTTCAAAGCGGTTAGAACCATCCATTTGGATCTAACATCGGGAGCTAATAAATGGTGGCAACTAATTGAGCATCGGTGGATCTAGCAATAAGTATCCAGGCCTTGAAAAGCTTGCCAGAGTACCTTTTCGGGGTACATCACAGTTGAGCCATTGTGAAGTGCGAGAAACATAAATGATAATAGATGCACACAACGTTGGTAGCAGAGGAAGGACGGTGTATTACCTCAAACCTTTTGATGGCCACTCTCTGCCAAGGACAAGGAGGTTTGTAAGCATCCATGAGTTGTCATCCTCAAAGGGTGTTTGGAAGGTGAGAAAATACGAGAAAGGAAGAGAAAGTGAAAGAAAGTTGCAGAGGTGGGAAAGCCGAAAGCTTTGGCGCCAATTTTATTGATAGACTCCAAAAACTGCTGTTACATGAGCTGGATTGAGCTTATATAGTGCTCAGAGTCAAGGAAATTACACAAAAGTATGAAAGAACAAAAATTACATTAAGGGCATTTTGGTACAAAGCCCTGAAAAAAGCGAAAATTAAAGGTGGTTAATACAGTAGCAGACGGGCGAGAAAATTTGTGACTGCGAAAGGGTCCTGCTCTTGCAAAATTTTACTTGCAATGCTCACTCTCCCTCTATATTTAGCTCCAATTGCGTTCTGCTTTGTTCATGCAGCTTCGAGCTCGGCTTAGGTTCTTCACATTTGAATTGGCTTGAAGATAGTGGTACAATTGGCTTGCAAAACTACAAAAATATCCACAAAATATGATTAGTAGCATAGTTAGGATCTTAGTGTATCAATTGGGTTATTTAAGTTGATTAGTACACAAAAAAGTGCTCAAAACCTGTAATAAACAGGCCTCAAAATAGCGCTATTTGGGCACTAATCATGTCCCCGTGCATATGCAATGCAAGATGCCATTACATGTTATATCATGTCACATGCATAATGAATGCTACATGGACAACACAATCTACACCACTTACTGGTGCCATGGACAATCAAATCACCTGCATATGATTTCCATACATCATTCATTCATGTCAATATATCATGCAAGCTTATATTAACATTCACATTCAATATGCCATTTTATGATCAAGCAATGACACATGCACAAGCAAGCTATGTAATGGCCATTGCACACAACAATTCATCACATGTCAACATGTTAGAGCACACACATTGACATCTAAACATGTCACTCTTAGTCAAGTAATGACACACTCAAAAAAGTCACACAATGGCCCCGAAGCAAGCCATAAATAGTCACAAACCGGGCCATGAAACACACCCAAAACAAGCCTCAAGCAGTCGTAGGCGCTCCTAGATGGAGTGGTTGGCCTAGGCGAGCAATGTCCGCCTTGCTCGCCTAGGCAGACCAGAAAGTCCTCCTCCGTTGTCCCCAGGTTCACCTAGGCGAGCATGCCCACGCTTAGGTGGACCCCTACGCCTAGGCGGACCTTCCCTACGCTTAGGCGTAGCACCAATCTTCCGTGTGAATATTTTCACCTTCGCCTAGGTAAAGAAACATCAAGCTGCACCCGAAAATCCCATTTTTCTTTGTTAAACAGGTCCTTAACCGAAAAACCCTCTTTTCCCCGCCCAAAAATGAGAAGTAAGCCAAGCTATGAAGAATCCCTTACCTCTAGGCGTGTGATACATGGGTAGGAAGCATCCTAAGCTTGACAACTTCGATTTTCTGAAATCTCCCATCCTAGATCTTCAGCGAAATCCCTCTTTTCAAGTACCCACGTGTACCTCTCGTCAATGCGATGAACTTTTGTTCTTGGCTCGACAAAAACCGACCCACGGAACTCCGTAGATCTTGGAAGGAAGCTTGGCTCTCCTCTTCCTCTTTTCTTCTCTCTCTCATGATCAAAACCAGGAAATGGGCTCCTTTTTTTCCCTAATTCCTCTTTTGTCTTAACTCAAGTTTAAGTTGGATGTGTGGCCCATATCATGCCACGTGTCCACCCTCGCACGGGTCCGATTCTGGCCCGAAGCTACTCATTTCGCCTCAGCTCAAGTTCAAATTATATCCCATGAATTTAACCCAAGTCATTTCCCGACTTTCGTGATTTTTGTAAACAATCTCGTCCCTCGAAGTCACTCGACACCTATCACCCCGAGAAACATGAGAATCCGACTTTCTCGGAATCGATGAAATTCGTCTAGGTGACTAGATTTCACGAGATGAATCCAACGGTGAGGTCCGTTTCATCATCCTAGATTTATAAAATTTCCATGTTTTCAACCTGTACTATTCCAACAATTTACCGTTTTGCCTTTTTAAAAAAAATCGATTTTTCTCAGGTTTTACGGATACATCCATCTAAGATAAACGGGTCTACAAAGTCTTACCTCTCTTACAAGATGCACTATCAAATGGATCATGATGTCGAAGAAAGAATGTGGGAAGTACTTTTCAAGCAAACACAATGTCACAACCAACTTATTTTGTAATTCATCCAATGTAGACATATCAACCATTTTGCTACAAAGAGCATTGAAAAGGAAACTCAACCTGAAAATAGCGAGTCAAACATGCTTTGGTAGAAGTGATCGCAATGCAACTAGTAACAATTGTTGCATTATTGTATGATAATCAAAGTGATTTTAGGCCAACAAGCTTGAATTCCTCCATGGATACAAGGTTTCTAAAGTTTGAACAGTATCCCTCATGAACTTTCAAGTCTATTAATGTTTGACAAAAGATCTTATTCTCCATTCTAGAGAGTGTGTAGCAAGCTGGTGGAAGATAAGTTCGCTTTTGTTCAAACCTTGGTGCTAATTCAGACCTCAAGCCCATCTCCATAAGATCTAAACGAGCATTTACTCCATCCTTTGTCTTACCTTGAATGTTAAGTAATGTACCAACTATGCTTTCACATACATTTTCTCAATGTGCATCACATCAAGTTATGTGAACATGTAAGATATCACCAATACTCGAATCAAAAAATATGGACTTCTTCTTCCAACAACATGCAACGTTACCTTTAGACTTATCTTGACGAACCTTCTTCTTTCCCCAAGAATTAAAAATATTATCCATTTTATGTAATATTGCTTCTCCACTTAATGGTCGTGGAGGTGATCAAAAGTCTTACTCACCATTGAATGCCTTTTTTTTTTCCGTCTAAGGATGGTTGCCTGGAAGAAATAGCCTATGGCTTGTGAATGACTTCTTTTTCCCATGCTTTAATCTCTACGAATCAGTTTCTTCATTGTATATGGGGCAAGCAAAGTACCCTTTAATTGTACAGCTTGATAAGTTGCCATATGATGGGAAATCACTGATTGTCCATAATTAAACAATTTTTAATGTAAAAAAAACTCTTGTTCATATGCATCAAAAGCTTCAATCCCCACCTCCCACAAAAGTTTAAGATCTTCTATTAAAGGTGCCAAATAAACATATATGTTGTTGCCAGGTTGTCGTGGACCTGATATCAATAAGGATAACAACATCAATTTTCTCTTCATGCATAACCATGGTGAAAGGTTATAAATGATCATTATAACAGGCCAACAACTATGCTTGCTACTCAAGGAAGTATGAGGATTTATACCATCAACTAAAATGGCAAGTCTAAGATTTCTAAGCTCTCTACCAAAATCAGGCCATTTATGATCAATTAACTTCCATGATGGGGAATATGATGGATGAAACATCTTTCCATCAAAATATATTTCTTGTGCATGCCAGGTGTTGCAATTTTTGAGGAATGAAACATTCTCTTGAATTGCAAAATGGGTGGAAAATACCACATGACTTTAGCTGGAACACCTTTTCTCTTTCTTGTTCTTGTTGAATTCACCTTCACGCTGACTCCACAAGGCATTAGGACATGAAGATGCATTTTTTAGTTCATTCCTATATAATATGCAATCATTTGGACATGCATGTATCTTTTCATACTCCATTCCCAATGCATTCAAAGTCTTCTTTGCTACATACATAGATAGTGGCAACTCACTATTTAGAGGCAACATTTCACCAAGCAATCCTAATAGTTCAGAAAAGCCTTTATCAAACCATCCATATCGTGTTTTCAAATTGTATAATTTAACTAATGCAGATAGCTTGGTAAATTTTCTACAACCTGGATATAAAGGTTTATCTGCACCATTCAGTAATTTTGTGAAAAATTCTAGGTCAACATGAAAATCATCATGAGCAGCTTTAACCATTTCAATTGTGTAGTCCACATCATCATAGGACTCATTTTTTGTACAACGTTCTGCCCTTTTAGTTGTTGGTCCACTACTTGGACATGCTTCCCCCATGCCAGCCTATGTAAAGGTAACTTTGATCAAATCCATAAAAACAAGTCTTTGCTCTAATGATTTGAGGAGTGTGGAATATCAAATTCCACATTGTATCTGAGGCATCTAATTGATATTTTATTTGTTGAATTTTACACTGCAAATGAGATAAAGTATTCAACCCCATCCTCACATTCCTTAGACCTCCGGTCCCTTGAAATCCAACAACGATCCATTTCTCTAACACATGAGAATTACATTTCTACATTAAACACTTAAGATAATAGAGGCTAGTTGAGAAATTAAAGTGAATGTGTAAGATATTAGTTTACTAAAAACAAAATACCTAAACAAAATATGTTAATGTTTATGCTAAAATGTTAATAAAGTGATAGCCAAGTGAGATCTTTATCAATAATTATTTTAAGTCCTACAGTGGTGGTGTTTGTGTGTCTGTATGTGTGGACGTAGGCCTCAAATGGTGATTTGAAGTCCTATACTGATGTCAAAAATAGTTTGACACATAATACTTATCTCTAAATAGTATAAAGTGATATCTTATCAAAACAGATCCAATGTGTATTATGTTGAAATTGTTTCCTTAAGCATGAATAAAGCTCGAAAATAAAACAATGCCATGTTAGTGTGTTTGATCATGAAGCTTCATAAAAGTTTAAAACAAAGTTTCAATTACCTATTTGACGGGAGAAAACAAAGGAGAAACCAAATAAGGAAAGGAAGATATGCTTCAAATGCACCCTTGGATATTTTTCCTAAATAAGGAAAAAAACCAGGTTAGTAATTTCAATGAACATTAATCCTAACTAAAATAGTGATTTCATCAAAGCAGTGATTGCATTAAACCAAGTTAGTATTGAATCTAGTAATAGAAAAAAAAATACACAATAGTGGGGGTGGGCAAACAGAAATTGATCCAACAACAAATAAGTATACTAAAAATATAGACTTCATAATGCATGTTGAGAATTTATTTGAAATCGCATCAATTCCAAGTGAAAAATGAAGTACACTATACATCGCTTGTTAGGTGTTTTTTGTTTAATACATTTTTCTTACTTATAAAAAAACAGCATATTCAGGTGAAAGCATTACTTCTTTCTCTAATGTTGACAATGTCTTGGCTTCCATGGTCACTGCCTCACCTTGGTTTAGCTTACCCATATTTGTCTCTCTCACTCCATATTTCTCTTAAATAAGGAATATAGACAAGTAGAGTTGGTTGAATTAAGGAAACCTTGTGTATGAAGCATTCATGGAAACTCCAAATGACTACACATGGAACTCAAATATTGACCAACGTGAATGGACACGTTCTGGGTCGGGATTTGATAAGGTTATCCGGTGGGTGACGGAGAGCTAGACCCAGGTGGACTAATCTTTTATTCCATGTCACTCTCTACTACACTTCAGTGGTGATTTGGGAAGTTTTCTACTTGGAACTGCCAACCCATATTCACTCTCTACACTTCATGTGAAGGACTGAAGGCTTGTGATATGCAAATCCTTATACTCGATTAATTTTCTTTATAGTGAATGATTTGATAACTTGAGGCCCATCAGTTTTAAAATTTTAAAAGATTTTTCACGTTAAATTTTTTGTCCTAGCATCTATCTCGATCCCTTTTTTATTAGTTTATACTAGCTTATGGGATTTTCATTGAATAATAAGTGCAACCATGGAAAAATCATTTTAATAGATTTTACTAAGAAATGCTTTTTTTTTCTTATACTTATAAATAGATACAAAAAAAAAAGGAAAAAATTCAGAAATCAAAGAATAAGATGAGCAATCTGGTTCGAAAATGTCCATGAGATGAAAGCTCAAGTGCTTGTTTGTTATATATATATATATATATATATATATATATATATATATATATATATATATATATATATAAGAGACTATATTCTTATGAAGTTCAATTTACCTTAGGGATTCAAGTCTGAGAGTGGGTACCCTTTACCACTTCAGTACATACGACCTAAGCTCATGAGTACCTATTAGCTATTAGTTCTCTAACCAAATACAACTACCAGTTGATTAATGCCCAAAAAGTGCAATTTTGAACCCTATATTAGATAGGTTTTGAGTGCTTTTTGTACATTAATCATGTCATTTATACCAATTGAAGTGTTCTAGTCTTCTTAGTAACACTTATGCCGTTTAGAGGGTATTTTTGGTTGTTTTGCAGGTGTTTGCGCACTTTTGGAGTCCAATCTCAAGTCAAATGATGAATCATGAAGTTGGAATTCAAGTCTCAGCCATCAATCAGCCCAAGAATCAATGAGAAAACCAAGGCAAAATGAAGAAAATGTAGTACGAGTTGAAGACGAGGCAATACGTGAAGGATCGACAAAGTGGAATTTTAAGCTAAACTGCGAAATTTTACTAGGATTTGAAAATTCCGCAACCTTAGCGAATTTTGTAACCATAAAAACACCAGAACTAAGCTAGACCCGTCAATTTCGCTAACCTTGTTCCTTGAAAAAGGCACGATTTAAGCTACACACAAGAATTTCGCTAGCTTAAGCGAAATTTCGCTAACTAATGGTACCAATCAACAACGAAATTTCACGTTTTTCGCTAGACTTGATGATTTCTCTGGATGGTAAAAATTCCTCAGCCTAGCGAAAATTTGATGCCTCGTCATGTGTAATTAATGCCAAGCCAGCCTCGAACTTGGTGTATTACCTAATTGTCCAATAACTTAGCCAATTTCATAGGTTTTTTTAAGGTATTTCATACCTTAGAGGCCTATACTCGCCCCTCTCTTGTTTTGTAACCAAAGTGAAGGATGGGAGGAGGAACAATTTGGGAGAAGATATTTTTGTAAGTTTTTATTTTTGTAAATAAAGTCTTTTATTTTAGGTTTTGCTTTTATTTCTTTTCTCTCTTCTCTCTCTTCTTTCTCTCCCTTTCAGTGCCAAACACACCTCTTGAGGATGACAGGAAAAACTCAAGAGATGCTTGAAAGCTAAGCCTCCTTTCTTTGAAGAGGAAGGAAGCTAGCTTAGTAGTGGGGCATATGCATGTTGTCCTCTTGTATTAAAGCTACGGGTAGTGTATTTATGTATATTCTCAAGAAACTTAGTTTATAACATGGGATGTTGGTTGGCCAATACTCTCATGCTTTAGGGCGTGTTCTTTAGATGGTTTCTGAGCCTGCGAGATAATATTTACATGTTAGGGTTCTTTCCAAATTAGGGTTAAAAATAGCATTTCTGTTATTATTTGGCCAATACTCTCCATGCTTTAGGATGCGGTGCTCGATGCACTGTTGTTCTTTAGATGGTCTTATGAGCCTCTAAAAAAATGATAATTGAATGTTAGGTTTTTAAACTAAAAGGCCATAATCGCATGCTATCCTGCTTTTGACTCAAATAGAGATGTTTCATGGGTGAGGCTTGCTAGTTAAACATAGATCCTGCTATGCCAGCGGACTATGGTCGCATGTCATAACGCGAGGATAAAACCCGAGGGACACTTTGTTTCGCCTCTAACTTGCCAAATTAGTAACCTAAATCTTCAGTTAACTTTTCACACTTTAACTTTCAGCTTATAATTTCGCTTTTCAAAAACCATTTCCACTGCTTTTGAAACCCACTCAAAGAGTCCAAATAGAAAAAGCCTTACCTTCATGCACCGATGAATCCATTTTTGTGGATGGAACCATCCTGTTCGATCCTGACCACTATACCGCAAAGAGTCGACTACCGGGCAGCAGAGGAACTTAGGTATAAATTTTGCTATCGTAGCTCACTTACCGTGGCAATCGAATCAAATGGCGCCGCCGCCGTGGGATGGTGCCAAACTACAAATGGTGTCAAGAGTACTGCGGATCTACATCATGCGAAGGTAACCTTTTTAATTTTTCAGAACTACCGCGCAGGAACGCGCTTGTTTCACTTAGCAAGAATCGCACTGCTTCGCTTTCGCTTATCTGGCCGCCTATTATTTTTAGTTAATTTTAATCTTTCAGGTTGTTTGTTGCTCTTTGTCATTCTCTTTAATTGTGTAACAACCGGTATGCAAATAAAGCAGATAGAGACACTTCGTAGATCAATAGGGATAGGTACACACCAACCGCCTAGTGAAGTTAGTGTAAATTAACCGATGCCATGGATCCCATGCTAACGAGGAACAACAGAGCCAACCAGAACCCCATGAATCCAAATGCCTATGTAATCCATGAGGGATCACATCCACCCTCCTAGAGCTAAGGTCTCCATCCTCGTATCATTCCTCCTCAACAAGAAGTAGCAGCCGAGGCCATATTCGTACCTCTACTCCCACATATCATGGTATGGAAAATGAAAATCACACCTAAGGTTGGGTGGATTTTGAGGAGGTTTGTACTACCTTCAAGGAAGGCTGATGGACATGGACTGTCGGGCAAAGGCATTTCCATTGATTCTTAAGACAAGGCTAAGATATGGCTCAACCTATCGAGGCCCAGAACCATTAGAAGTCAATGAAATACAGTCGACCTGAAAGTTCTTCGCTCACAAGACCAATAATTTGAAAAGACAAATCTACACTTTGCGCCTAATGATGGTGAGAGATTTTACCAAAGGTCGAAAGATTTATGAAACCATCAAAGGCATGTCCACACTACGGGTTTGACATTACATGGATGTCAGAACCACTTTTATGGTGGTATGTCCCGCTATGAAACAATTAATGAAACTATGTGGGGTAATTTTAAGTAAACATTCGATGAAGCTTGATTTTTGAACTATGGGGAATAAACCTCCAAAGTTTCGGGATGAACCTAGTCCTGTGGGAAGTTGGAAAGACTCGTGGCAATAATCACCAAGGAGGAGACAAGTATACTTCTTTTTCAAATATTATTGTGGATAAATGAAAAATTGATCAGCTTTAACTCAAAGATCGGATGATTTGAAATGGAAAACAAAGATGAAATGCGCATAGCTAATGAGAGTTATCTCTATCCACTTTTCGCTTCAATTTTCAATCAAATAATTACCTCGAGGAGCACCGCAAGACCATGCCCATGCCATAAGTCAAAATAACCACCCATGATGCTTCCATATGGTGACACTAATAACCCTAATTGGAGAAATTGTCCAAATTTGTCATGGAATCCAAACCCTCATACGCCTTTAGAGCACAAAGAAGATTCGATTTCACTTCAATACAACAACAGATGTCTCCACTATCTTCCCCGTCGAACAGCAATCCTCGAATTCAAGTGCATAAGTATATTTCCAGAAGAACGTATGCGCCAATGTCCACACTAGTCGAAATTGAAGCAAAAGAGGAAAGTTCACTCAACAGGAAATTGGACAAAATGCATGGTGAGATTTCAAAATTATCTAATCAAGAATGTAGAGTTCGTAAAGGAAGGCTTCTTTTCCGTGGACAACAATATCGAAGTCAGTGAATGAAACAGAATTCACCGAGATTTAAAGGCAAAATCGATGAAGTTACGCGCCAGACTTTACGGCGGGAAAGGAATTAAAGCCAACAAGACAAAGTCGGCCAAGTCACCCATTAGCCAATAATTCACATCGTGAAAGAACGCTTAAGGGTGCGGGAAGAGATAAATATTAGAATACCCCCTCCGCTTTCCCCGCAGTTCTTCAAGAAAGAAACAAATTTGCTCACCAAACAATGTTTGGAAGTATCATGCAAGGAAAGTTAATATCTTCCTCGATATGATTAAATGTGCCCTACTTACGCAAAATTCTAAAGGATTTATGCACCCAGAAAAAGGGTCTCAAATGTAAATAAAGGTTTTAACTCCAGCAAGTTGCTACATTATGTGAGCAAGACCCAAAGAAGTATAAATATCCAGATGTCTCAGACCCTCGAGCCAGTGTGAATCGCTGCCATATTCTATGTACAAACAATCAAGCTCGTGAATCGAAACCCACTTCCATCACACTTTCGCCGCCGACGTCTATTAAAAATACCAAAGGAACCATTGAGGATGTTCTTGCTACACGGACAGATTTTACTATCCGGCATTTTATGTACTCTGACATGCAACTGGCCAGTAATAGGACCTAATCAAAGCCCATCATATTAGATATCACTTTTTCGCCATCAAATGCAATTATTGATCCATTTCTGAATTTTAGTCAAGTAACTCACATTTGGAAATATGACCTTGGAACTCAATATATTTCATAAGGGTAAAAGGCATAATAGTGACTCTGGAGGAGATGACTTTCAAGAAGTCTCTGTGGTTTTAGATACCATTCTGAAGAACAAAGCAATCCAACAACAAGTGCAAGATATATTAACTTCGTAGTTATCCGATCAGCTCATAGAGCAAACATGAATTTCAAGAAATGAGCTTAAGATGTGGCACTGGAGAAGAAGAATAGAAATCCTGCTCTCATTAATCTGGTAATGAACCCAAGGAACCTCAATGTTTAACCTCAAACCCTCCCCGCCGATTTAAAGTATGCATTGAAGTAAACGAGCGCGTCTAAACAGGATTTCTTCACCGCAACCACTCGCACAAGAGCATAATCTCCTCGCGACCTCTCAAAAAAGAATAAGCAAAGCATCGATGGAAAATTCCCGACCAAAGGCATAAACCCGTCCATTCGCACTCATCATATCTATTTGGGGAAGATGAGGCTAAAGTCACAGTGTACCCCAACTGAGGTCGAATCCCATCTACTGTGAAGTAGTTCGTGATAGAGGTCTCAAATCGCCTCCGTCGGTATCATTTATCCCATTTCCGATAAAGACATGGGTTAGTCCAACTCGTGGTGCCTAAGAAATCGTGAGTAACAACCTATGGAAAACGAGAAGGGTGAAGAAAATTGTTCACCCGACTTACAAACCGCCGAGAGTGTGTATGATTATAAGGCTCACGATAAGTGATTACCGAAAAGACCACTTTCCACGCCGCTCATCGAACAACCTCGGAAAGAGTTTCCTCGACACCCTTCTATTAGCTGGATGGGTATTCGTGGTACTTGCATAGAAATCGTTTCCCGTAAGACCGTGAAAGACTACTTTTATCATTCATTCGCACGTATGCTTACAGATATGCCTTTCAAGCCAGAATCGCCCTTCGCACCACTTTTCAAACATGTATGCTCGCATGTTCAAGGACATGGTAGAGCGTATAATGAGGTATACATGGATGATATCAAAGATATGGGGTGATTTTGAAGAATGCTTAACCAATTTGGGTTATCTGGCAGAGGTGCATATAGAGAAGAATTTGGTGCTTAACTGAGAAAGCATTTTATGAACTATGAATTACTGGGGCACATTATTTCTAGCAGGGAATTTAGTTGGAGGAAGCAAAGATCGACATTATTTTAAATTGCCGCCCTAACAAATGTGAGAACAATAGACAATTCGGTCATGCAGGTTTCACTCGACTGGCTCATTAAAGATTTTTTCCAAAATTGCCAAACCCTGCATGCTTCGAGAAGGATAAATTCACTGGGAGAAAGATTGCCAAAAGAGTTTCAAGAACTAAAACTTACTGATCATCGCTCTACTGGCTTCGAGGCACCTAATCGGGCAAGCACATTCGAGGCGATGTGTGATGCAGTGATTCACTATAGAGCGTGACTCTCTGGCCAAAGAGAAGATGGGAAACCTCATGTGGTGTATTATGCCAAACCTGAACGGTTATCAGAGGAATTATACCACTACAGAAAGAGTTGTCGCAAAGTAGTATGCCTTAGACAAATTCCGAGCATACTTGGTCAGCTGATATAGCCATTTTTGGCGTATCATTCTTTGAAATATCTCTTTAACCAACAAAATGCAAAAGCAAGACTCATCCGTTGGGTTCGCTACTTCAGAGTTCAACTTGCAAATAAGAGAGCAAGAAAGGGGTGGAAAATGTGGTGGCTAATCATCCTGGTCAAGGTTAACTATAAATTTCACGACACTCACAAATTCACCTATTAATGATGAATTTCCTGGGCATCCTAATGCACTGGAGAAAGCTCTGGTATGCTCACATCGCCAATTTCCTACAGAGAAATCCCACTGAAATGAAAGGACAGGATAGAAATATTTTTGTTAAAATCCATTCCTATTATCGGGAAGAGCCTTCCTATTTAACACCGCGGCAGATCAAATCATCGTGAAATGTGTGCCTGAGAGTAATCGCTAGCGAATTTTAAACCATCGCTTATGAGAATGTTTTGCGGGTGGTCATTTTGTTTCCCGGGAACAAAGAATGAAGGTGTTACAATGTTTCTACCGCCTTCCTTATTCGGGCGAAGCACACCAAACGCGGCCGCGGTATGGACAAATGCCAAAGGGCTTCGGGAAGTCAGGCTCCCGCCATTATGGATGCCTTGAACCCAATTTTGGGCCATTAATTATTCATGTAAAGGCATCGATTTTATGGGACCTTCCTGTCATATGGTAATATGTACATTTCTGGGTGGGAGTAGACTATGTCTCCAAATGGGTCAAGCAATTCCCCGCAAACCAATGACAAGAGAGTGGTAATTAAATTTTTGAAAGCCAATATCTTTCTAGGTCTGGGGGGTTCCAAACCATTATTAGCGATGAGGTTCTCATTTGCACAAACCATTTGAAAACCTCATGGCTAAATATGGTGTGAAACACAAAGTGGCCACCCCCTACCATCTCAAACAAGTGGTCAAGTAGAACTTGCCAACGGTGGAGATCAAGACCATTCTAATGAAGGCGGTTAATTAACAGAAAGATTGGTCTATCAAATCGCTGATCGCTACGGCTTACAGAACAGCCTTTCAAGACAACTCGAATGTCCCCTTATCGATCTGGTCTATGGTAAGGCGTGTCACCTTCCAGTGGAGATCGAGTACAAAGCATGGTGGGCAATTAAGAAGCTGAATTTGGATTTAAGTAAAGCCGGAGTCAAGAGGTTCCTTGATCTCAATGAATTGGAAGAAATACGGAATGATGCCTTTTTGAATTCGAAGATTGCAAAGGAAAAATCGAAAAGATGGCATGATCGAATGATAACCAGGAAGGATTTTAAAGAGGGAGACCAAGTTCTTTTATATGACTCCAAACTCCATCTATTTCCAGGCAAGCTCAAGTCACGATGGACAGGTCCATTCATAGTCCAATAGGCATATCCCAACGGTTCAGTAGATTTAATCAATCCAGATGATAACAAGGTGTTTAAAGTCAATGGACAGAGAGTGAAACCTTATGTGGTGCAGCAGGCCAGCAGTGAAGAAATTCTCCTGCTGGATCCTCCCTAAGCCTTACAATCCTCACCATACTTGGGGAGCTGGTTAAAGGTAATTGTACATATCATGTTTTGTGCCTCCACTATGTTTAAATGTGTTTTTCTTTTCAATTGAACAATTGAATTGCTACAACCAGACAATCAATCGCTTATAAGCTGGATGATTGAATCATTATGTTTTCAATTTCTATAGAACAAATTCCATGCTTGAATTAAATTTTTGGTCACCACAAACCAAAGATGCTCAACTTGAAATTTTCCCCTTTATGCTAATTCACACACTGCACTCCAGATTATTTCGATAGGTCAGGAATTTGTGATAAGATTCTTTCACTTTGCAAACCCACTTAGGCGTTGGCTACCTAGGGATAGTTTTGAGTTACCTACATTCAAGACCAATGTTGCCTTCAAAAAGGAAAAGAAAAGAAAAAGCAAGAAGAAAAAAAAGAAAAAGAAAAGAAGAAAAGAAAATAAAGTCGTGAATTTTTGCTTTGAAACCCGAGCACCTGGCCCGAGGGTCGATGGCGAAAAGCTCAAACCCGATGCCCTGCTTCCTAATTTGGGCCGGGAGTCATCGATTTTGTGTTCGCATGGGTGGATAGGTGAAGTTTAATGACTTGTGGGTGCTTAATTTTCGTCATTCGAGTCCGGATTAAGCCTTTAGAGAGCGAGTGGTCAAGGATCCTTTTCGCTTGATGCCCTAAACCTTTAGTGGTCGGGAGTCATCGGTGGACCCGCTACACGTGATTCTTGATGAAGTCGAATTTTAAGCATTGCATCCTACAATATAGTTAAAAAAGAAAGCAAAGTGTAACTAGCCCTATCTAGGTTGTTCAACAACTTAAGGCCATGTCGCTAGTCAAAGAGGAATTTTACACTTTATCACTTAGTCCGATTCCAAAAAGACCAATTAGACTTAGGTGGAAATCCAAGTTGAGAATCATGGAACCAACATTGACCTAGAATTGTTCTTGTATGGATTTGGTTCTTTCATATCTCGCTTTAAAAAATTTTGATGTCAAATGTTCCGCTTAGTACGTGGTATACATCAACCCAATCATAATCTTTTGAAAATCACCACATGCATCTCCTTTTATTTTATCAAGGACTAGCAATCTTGGTTGGGGGTGTGATTAATGCCCAAAAAGTGCAATTTTGAACCCTATATTAGATAGGTTTTGAGTGCTTTTTGTACATTAATCATGTCATTTATACCAATTGAAGTGTTCTAGTCTTCTTAGTAACACTTATGCCGTTTAGAGGCTATTTTTGGTTGTTTTATGTGTAAGCGCGCACTTTGAGTCCAATCTCAAGTCAAATGATGAATCATGAAGTTGAATTCAAGTCTCACCATCAATCACCAAGAATCAATGAGAAAACCAAGGCAAATGAAGAAATGTGGATGCGCCACACAGGAGGCAATGCAAGGAAGGATCAACAAAGCCGGAATTTTCGCTAAGTTATGGTAATTTTTCGCTAGGATTGCGAAAATTTCGCAACCTTAGCAAAATGCAACCTTACGAACACCACCCGCTGTGACCCATCCCCAATTTCGCTAGCACTGCTCTCAGCGAAAAACCCAATTTCGCTATTATCACAAGAATTCTCGCTAGCTTAGCGAAATTTCATTAGCTAGCCAAATTTTCCATCCTTAGCGAATTATCGCTGCAGACTGATTTCGCTTAGTTAGCTTAAATTCCTCACCAATAAAATTTGATGCCTCGTCATGCTTTGTAATTAATGCCAAACCGCCTCCAAACTTGGTGTATTACCTAATTTTCCAATAACTTAGCCAATTTCATAGGTTTTTTGGTATTTTCATACCTTGAGGAGGCCTATATAAGCCCCTCTTGTTTTGTAACCAAAGTGAAGGATGGGAGGAGGAACAATTTGGGAGAAGATATTTTCAAGTTTTATTTTTGTAACAAAGTCTTTATTTTGCAGTTTTGCTTTTATTTCTTTTCTCTTCTCTCTTCTTTCTTCAAGCTGCCAAACACACCCTTGAGGATGACAACTCAAGAGATGCTTCGCTGTTTCCTTCTTTGAAGAGGAAGGAAGCTAGCTTGGTAGTGGGGCATATGCATGTCGTCCTCTCGTATTAAAAGCTACGTAGTGTATTTACGGCCCTTATTCTCAAAACTTAGTCGCATAACATGATGTTACTGATTTGGCCAATACTTCCATGCTTTAGACCGCTATATTCTTTAGATGGTTTTGATGAGCCTTCGAGATAATATTTACATGTTAGTTCTTCAAATTAGGTTAAAATAACACGATCGCTATTATTTCGCCAATACTTCCATGCTTTAGATGCAGTGCTCTAGTGAGAGATGCACTGCTGTTCTTTAGATGGTCTTTACGAGCTCTAAAAAAATGATAATTGAATGTTAGGTTTTTAAACTAGCAATATAATCGCATGCTATCTCGTTTTGACTCAAATAGAGATGCTTCATGGGTGAGGTTTGCTAGTTAAACATAGATCCTAAGTATGCCATGGACTATAGGTTGCATGTCATAACGCGAGGATAAAACCCGAGGACACTTGTTTGCCCTAACTTGCCAAATTAGTAACCTAAATCTTCAAAGTTAACTTTTTCTACACTTTAATCTTTCGCTTACAATTCTTCAAGCCAAACCATTTCACTGTTTTTGAACCCAATTCCAAAGAGTCCAAATAGAAAGCCTTACCTTCATGCACCGATGTAAACCATTTTTTGTGGATGAAAACCTATCCCCGTGTTCGATCCTAGACCACTATATCAAGAGCTTCGACTACAGTAGTAGGAACTTAGGTGTATATAAATTTTGTTGATTTTAGCTCAGCCTACTGTGGCACGAATCACCAGTAAAATGAAATCTAAATGCTAATGTTTTTATTCAATTACTAAAATCTAATCTTCGACGACTACATATGGTTGTCAATGTGGGCTGCATTGAGCCTTTGATTTGGGTTGACGAATGTATTGGGCCTGAAAGTATTTCTCAGCTTCTGGTTCTTCCATTCAATGTTTTTTTTTAAACCCTTCTTCATTATCAAACTGTAGGTTATACATTATCTCAACCATATGTAGATTGGATGTCATATGGTATAGACTCCAAGTCTAGTTACTTAATCTTGGAAACTACTGGTGTAACAATGATATCATCAACGTAGTCAACAAAAATCACGTGTATTCTAAGATGCATTGATTCAAGCAATTTTTTTTTTCTGCATTTAAGATAAATATGTGCCATAATCTCAACATTTACATCTGTCTTATAGTCGGGTATGTATATTCTTATGTAGTCTCTCCATCTTTTCTTGCAAAAACTCCATCTTTTCTTGCAAAAACTCTCTAGGCAAAACAATCACTTACCATAAGTATCTCACACTGATAAGCCATCACAAGAAATACAAGAAACCGAAACATGATATTATGAACTTATTATCCTTCATGCAAGTACAACAAAAAAAAAATCTACCCGGATCACCTTGGCTAAGGTCAAAAGGTTAAGAAAACCTAAAGTGAGCTTGCTTTCTTAGAGGCCAAACCAATGGAACCTCATTCCATGAAAAACCAAACTATCATAATTTGTATATGAAATTTATCCAGAGGAAAGCATTTTTTTTTCCCTTTATCTCATAGGTTATATTTGCATTAATGAAAAAATATAGAAAATCAAGAGAACTCCTAGTCAAGACTGATTACCAAGTAGATTAGTCATATTCTCTCTTTCAAGTTTCGGAATACTCAACAGTTTAAAATTTTGATCATGAAGCTTAAAATAACATCAAATCAAATATGATGTTGGATCTGAAGTTTATGTGAAGGTAAAATCTGATCCTATTTTTAGTAGAGAGTTAATTTTACATGGTCCCTTTTCCTTTTTATGGGAGTGTTGGTGGTTGATCATTTTGCTTTGGACCCCTCTAAATTCCAAAAAAGAGGCCTATAATGCTGGTTGATCAATTTTTCCAAAACTAGGCAACTGGTTGCCATTAAATGAGTCAAGCAGGGATCAATGGAGGTTGGTTTGGAGTTCAAAACTGAAATTGAGCTTCTATCAAAGAGTTCATCAATTCTGAGACCTACTGACAAGAGCGTTAATCATAAAGCATATTAATAAGAATTTTATATATTCACCACAACACATAAAATAAAAAGCAGAGGAGACAAACTGAATGCAAGCTAAACAATGTTCACCCGGTTTAAGTCCATCTGGGAAAATTAGAAGATTATGTCATTTTCTAATTGTTGCAATCCCTTTAAATTTTTACCCCTTCGCTACCCAAATTTCACTAATTCTCGTAAAAATTACATAATACTCTTCCCTATTGAACATTAATAGAGAAATGGAGATGGACTAAGAATGAGAAAATAATGGAATATGGGGAGGGAGGAAGAAACTCCCGACAATTCTCTTCCTAATCTACATGTTACCTATGCAAGTGGCATCGTGTCGACAGAAGGAAATACTCATGATCATGTATACCAATTCGCCTAAAGGTCCGGATGCACAAACAAGCTATCAAATTCCTATTATCCAGTTATTTTATAGGTGACTAGGACTTTCTTATATATTAGAAACAATTAATTAAGGAAATTTAATTACAAAATATAAATTGACTTAAATAAATGTTGAGTAGAACCAATATATTAAGGGCACCATGCTGACTTAAAAGGATAATACCTTAACCTAATTTCGTATATAAATCCAAATGAAAAGTATATAAATAAAATAGAAGATAAATATAGTTATAATTCTTGAATACTTTACACGGACCTAGCAATGTCAAGGATGCTTGATTATGATTTTTTTTAAAGCAAACTATGGCTCTAATCTATTTGTTTGAGAAAGGATCCAAGCTTATAACTTTATTACATGATAGCATCTTGTTAGACCTTTAAAAAACAAGAAGTAGTGTTGTTGATTGTTGATGTTTCTCAAGAAAGAAACTAAGAAAAAAAATCTCATCATTTTCAAAACTCTAACAGCTTAATGAGCACATGTTTTTAACCAAACATGCTTTATAATTAATGTAAAACACCTAAGTAGTCCTTCAAAAATAGCATTTTTATGTCTTTAGAAAGCATGTACAGTGCTGCCATAATTCCTACATCAGTTCTAAGTGAATAAAAAACTTGAAGTCCTTATTGCTAAACTCCCTGTATTTATCGAAAGCTTTAATTATAATAGGACTTTTGATAATTTAAAGTACTTTGACTCTACTTATTTAAAGGAAAAATTCAAAATAATCAAACACATCAAATTTTTATTTCTAATGACAAATCTAAAAATCTCATTCTTTATCTTGATGAGTAGCAGGCTTCCTCTATATGAAAATCTTGTTAACAAAAATATTTGACATGTTGCAACCCTCAAATTCATACATGATGCAAGTTTTAACAATATCAATCTGCACAAATCATATAACAAACCATACAAAACAGTATGATAAGCATTGCAATAAAAGGGATGATGCAAATTATGTATCGGCCCCATGTGGTAGGCGACAAGATGTCGCCGCCCCCACATTTTTTAAAAATAGCCCTCACATTAGGTTTTAAATATAATAAAACTAAGGTTTCAGTTTAATATTAATATTACAAGTAAAAAAAAAATTTATACACAATAGGCCCCCTTTTAGAATGCCGCCTTAGGCCCCCCGCGCCACAGGGCCGGCCCTGAAATTATGGTTCATTTTATGCATTCCAGTTCGAGAGTTCCTTCCCTAAGATCCACTTTAATTACCTGAATTATTTCACCATCTTCTTTCAGGTTGTCAATGGCACGCAGCATAAGAAAGAAATGGGGAATCGATTTTTATAAATGAAAAGAAGAAAAATAGGATCTAGGAAATACTTAGGGAGACAAATGGAGAAAACCCTACAAACTGACAAGTCACAATCACATTCACAAAAATAAGAAGAAAATAAAACCAAAACCACAATTCAACTTCACAACAAAAAAGGAAAAGAGAGCACGCTGTTAGTGGCTGGGGTTTTGAGATGTTTAGGAGCTAAGTTTCTGGAATAACCTTTAAATCATGCAGAAAAGAAGCTACTTCACACCAAATGTGAGCGGGCTTGCAGAAGAAGAAGATCAAATTTGGGGGGTGCAGAATGTTGTACAATAAGACATTAACAAAGAAAATGAAGAGGATACCTCATTCAAAGAGAAAAAAAAAAAAATCGATTTTCAAAATCAAATCCTCTTCTGAAGTGAAAAAAAAATGAAGAAATCATACCTTTGGTTGAGTGAATGACAAAAACATAAACAATCTTTTTTTATGAATTCTAAACCACATAACTTTGTAAGCACTTATTGATTTGGACAGTGCTAAGAGTTCCAATGGGATTTGGCCAAGGAATCCAAAAACAGAGGTAGAGACTTCTAAACTAGAAACCTATCCGACAAGAAATAGGATCTCATAGTAATTTCAAGTTTATCACAAATGTCAAGCCTCTTGAGATGAACAAGATTAAGAAGGGTATGGCTGGCATTGACAGAATCATAAACACATCAAGAAAGCACCATAGTTGTGAAATAGATGTTATCAGCAAGTAAGGAGTTGTGAACGTATACCGGAGAGACCCCTTTTTCTTCATTTTGAAAAATGCAAAAAAGAAAACCTTTATTGGTATTTAGGCTCACTGCTTTTTGAAGTATCCCCACCAAAAATGCTCTCTAAACCAAAAAAGTTCCTCACATATAAAGCATTTCTTTGAAATAAACTCACTAGCTTACAATCGAACCCACCCCCATTATCAAAGAAAAGCTCCCAACTTGATCCTAAAATTGCTTTATCTTTCTTTAAAATCTCCAGTCAGTTATCTGTTGAGACAAAAATCACCCAAAATCATGTAGATTTTCTTCTCCTAGCTTCCTCTCTTTAAATACTCCCATGGAGAGCCCCCAAATGCTAAGGGGTATAGGGTTTATGAAAGATAGGATCTTAGAGTTTTACAAAATAGGAAAACAATGGTATTTATACTCTTATAGACGATGACACATAAGGAAAATGTCAAGGTCCTTATATTTTTTCCATGTCATTGGAAAAGTCCCAAGATTGAGTCTACGCCTCATTTTAAATCACTTCAAACTATGACGCCTTCAATAAGCATCATGGTAATAAAAAAATACCTCAAGATAATGACCCCTTAAATTAAGGGTCATTGAAAATTTAATATTAATTAGACAATGACATTTCTTTAGAAGCATCAATGTATAAGGCGTCATAAATTTTAATTTTTGTAGTAAAGGCAAGTCGCGAATGCCCCACTGCATTTCGCTGAGTGCAATGCTACATGCATGGATCATGACCAGGATTTACGGGACTAAAAGTCTTAGAAAGTCAATGCCCACATATGAGCCTTTAGCAACAAGGCAAGCTTATAATGATGCAAGAGAGCACCAGATTATGTTTAATGCAAAACACCCATTTGTTGCCCATTATATTCTGCCTCGGGCTTGGGGGAACTAGAGCCTAAGTATCGTTCAGGATGAGAGCATCATATTCTTCCTACATCGTTGTAACCTACTTGGGATCTTGAAGAGCTTGGGCAACAGTGCAAGGTTTAGTAAAAAGTGGAATTATGGTGGTGATGCCATATTTCAGGTTAGGTTTAATGATGACATTTTTAGCTCGGGTTTACATGGGAAGATGGTTTAGTGAAGGAGAGGAAGAAGGTGGATTGGGGGGGAGTTGGTGGGAATGGGTAAAGGGTCAGGAGGATGACTAGGAAAGGGTGGTAAGGGAGCCAAACCCAACAGGTCAGCAGTTCAGGTGGTAGGGGTCGGGAATGCAGATCAGGTAGATGCTGTTTGGTAAGAGGATTGGTGGGGTGAAGGTGATGAACAAAACAGTTTGGACGAGGCCATCGGTATGGGTGAGGGAGATTCAAGTTGGGCATAAGCATTGGTGGAGGATGGCAAGATGGATCCCGCGCATGTAGTCTTCGACCCGGGAGGACATGTGAGGTGATGGGCGGGGAACGCAACAGTTCATGAAGGCCCACAAAGGGGGTAGGGGGACGAGTAAGTAAGATAGTCGCATCAGGCGACTCACGAGTCTAAAACTCATCTATTTTTAAGCCCATTTTTCAAGTATATTTTGGGCTTTAAAGTTCAGTCTAATGTAAAATTATAGGGCTTTCACCTAGATTTATGTTTTGTGGGAAATTAAGGAAAAGAAGCAGAATTCAGCAGAAATTAGCATTGTAAAGAAAAAGGGCCAATGTCGCGACATCAGATTTCTAATGTCACGACATTGTGATAAGAAGGTCTTGACATCACTACAATGTCATGCATAGCTACGACATCAATTGAAGAGGGGAAGGCAAAGATATGCCAATGTCGAGACATCGTCATGACATTGTTGCGACACCAAACCAATGTCGTGACATCAGAAGCAGCCTTAGTAATTAAACTACACCAAACATCCAATGTCGCGACATCGCTACGACACGGCTACAAAATTGGCTATAGTGAGAATAATTGAAATGTTCAATGTCGACATTACAACTCTATGTCACAACATCAGAAAGGATTGTCCAGTGGTATTATCAGATTGACCAATGTCGGGACATCACCACGACATCACGGCGACATCAAAACAAAGCCTCATCCAGTGAAGACATCATCTGAACAATGTCGTGACATCAAAGAAATGTCGCGACATCATATCAAAGCATCCTTGAGGTGAAATTTGACTGACCAATGTCGCGACATCGCTACGACAATGTTGAAACATCAATGTAACATCGCGACATCAACAATAGTGCTAACAGGAAATGTTGCGACATCAGCTAAAATGATCAGAAATGCAAAAGTAATGTCGCGACATCAACTCAGTGTCGCGACATCAAGTCAATGTCGCAACACTAGAAAGGTAGTGTTTTAATGTCTGCCCAGTAGTACTAGGTGTTGACTGATCACTGAAGATCGATGACTACCCAACAGACTTTCAATGTCGCGACATCATATTTGACCCACGACATTGACAACTTCGATGTCGCGACATCACCACCACAATAACCATGACATCAACAGTTATGGCAGTATTTCTGGGCTTTTCGAAGTGCATGATTCTCGTCTTGTTTTTAGGGCCCAAGACTTGAGCCTATAAATAGAAGCTCCTAGGGAGTAGTGTGCAAATTCCAATTGCCTTTCATCAAGTTTTTTTTGTACTTTTTAGGAGGGTTGAAGTCATTGTATATATTTTTCTTTTTATTTTTCCTTTTTAGTTTGTTTTTTGGATTTAGTTTTATTATTAGAGCAGTGATTTGAACTAGGATTCCGAGCTAGATGAATGGATTTCAAACTTCTATTTATGTTTGAACTTCAATGGAATCTGGGAATTTTTCTGGAATTAATTTATTTTTAGTTTTGATTACAATTTCAATGAATATGTCTAATCAAGTAGTCATTGTCATTTGTGATCCAGATTTGAAAGGCTACGCTCCCTTTGGGAAGAATCTATTGTTTGAATTATTGATTGTAAAATTTTAATGATATTTTGGGTATGAAAATTAGAGTGATTTAACTGGTATTTCTCCTACATTGAATTGTTCTGAATATCAATGTTTGGTGCCCAGAAAGAGTTGTATCATTGCTCTGATGTCCAGGAATCCCTCTTAGTAACATAGAGATGGACTACCTGAGAACAAAGAGTAGTCACTTGGGGGTAAATTTACACTAATATTATTTGAACTAATGCACTCCTTGGATCACTTTCGTATATCACCGGTGAAGATCTAACCTCTGACTTCAAGGTTCCCTCCTAGGTGACAACAGGAGTGTGTTCCTGAGGCATATGATCCACCTACTGAGCCATATGATCCACCTACTGATTTAGCAGTTTAATTATGAGAGGTTTCACCTCAGTTGAGAGGAATAATCTCAACTCTGTGTTAGCAAAGATTCTAATCAAGGGGAGAGAGAATTCTTATCTAATTGATGGTTGTGGAGAGTGCTTGCATTACCCTGTCTATGGGGGCAAGCAATTTCCAGTCCTAAGAGGTGATTGTGAAGTACTAAGAAGGAAAAATAGTCAGATCTTAAATATTATCAATTTATACAAGTAGCTCTTTAGACCCATTGTCTAGAGATAGAAGTGTGGTAAGCTTGAGAGTGAAATGTGGTGTTACAAACTATCAACAATTACTTTGCTCTCGACAATTCCGTTCATGTCCCATACTTAATATTTTATTTGGAACTTGCAAAGTGATAGTCACAACAATGTTTTCATTCCTAGTGTTATTTCAATCAAATGAACTCTCCAATCATGTATTTTATAATTTCATTACTTATTTGATTCACTTTGCTTTAGAAGTTAAATCTATCCTAAAATTTGGAAGTTTAAATAGTGAGGATCTTGAGTAGTGAGGGTAGTTAATCTTTAAATTTTCTAATCAATCCTCGTGGGAATGATATCTAGACTTAAAAATCCACTTTATTACTTGTATGACCTGTGCACTTGCAGTGAGTAGACCAAAACAAATTTAAATTGAAAATTATTACTTAAACAACAGAAAACATATTTTATATATATTCAGTAAAACAAGTTTTTGGCATGACTGGTGGGGATTGAAAAGTCTTTGGTAGCAATGCTAAAAAATGAGTTGGTCACATCTTTTTAGTCTCATATAATCAAACAATGACCAAGCGAGGAGTGCAGAGTCTGTGTATATTACTGGTGTAGCGGAGGTAGATAGAGATGCGAATAGGAATACATTTTCCACGAACTTGACATGACGAGACACAAAGATTTTTTTAAGAGTAAGGTCAAAATAGAGAAAGGCACTCTGAGTGAGGGAGTAGTCGAGAAAGACACAAGGACTAGATTTGGGATCGAGTTTGTGGGAAGAATAAGGACGCAACCTGGGAAAGCATAGGCAACCGAAGACATGGAGTTTGAATGGGTCAGGAGCTTTGTTGAATAACTTTTCAAACAAGGAACCAAGAGAAAGACCAACTTTAGGCATTCTATTTTAAATAGACAGTCATAGCAAAGGCATACAACCAGAAGGGTAGAGGAATGGAGGCCTAATGCAAGAGAGTGAGACCCGTTTCAACAATGTGTCAATACCAACATTTAGAGTACTCATTATTTTCATGAGTGTGGGGAGGTTTAGTGAGATGGATTATACCATGGGTAGCAAGGAAGGACTGAAGAGCTAAAAAATCGCCCCTATTATCTGTGTAAAGGGTTTTAATGGTGGTAGTGAAATAGTTTTCAAAAAGTTGCTTGAAGGTGACAAAGGTTGAATGAATATTCGATTTACGACGTAACAAGTAAAGCCAGATATACTTTGTGTAATGGTCAACAAAAATAATGTAGTAGTGAAAACATTAGAAGAGGAAATGGGCGAGGGTCTAAACATTAGAGAAAATGACATTAAGAGGGTAGAAAGAGATAATGCTTAATTTAGCAAATGGTAACTTGCGGATTTTATTAATATTGTAGGAGGTACACGAAAAGGAATATAAATGTTCTTCGAGAAAGAAAATACTTAAAACACTAAGAAATTTGCGAAAAATGGGCAAACACGGATGATCGAGATGACTATGACACATGGAGATAGCGAAAAGCATGGACCGAATTGAAGTAGGCCGACTAAAGCTAAGACTGGCGGGAGACCGATTTCACTGGGGCATTATACCGTCTCGTTGTGCCACAACCGAGTGACCCTCGCTTAACAATCCTGCACCTGAAATAAAGAGTCAAAACATAAGACATTAATAGGGTTATCGACATAAAGGGCAGATACCGAAATAAGGTTTTTAGACATGGAAAGCATATGTAGTAGGATAGTCGCATAAGGTGAACGTAATTGCTGGCAGTCGACTCATTAGCCTCCCCACCCATCAAGCGCTTCGCCAAACTGCTGGCGTTCATCACCATCACCCCACCCAGTTCGGGGGAGAGGACGGTGGTTGTGCCGATGAAACTGGGCTCGGGGTGAGGCTCGCCGGCATGGGTGGGGATGCAAGCTCACAAGCGCCCCATGAGGACGGTGGGTGACGGAGCTCAAGGATGGGCTAGCAGAAAGAGCAGGTGATGAGGGAACCAGAGCAATCATGAGGGAGGTCGGCAGTATGGGTAGGGGGAATGAGGGGGGAGGAGCAAGACAGTCACAATAGGTGAACGACCAAGCGGGGAGTGTAGAGTCTGCGCCTATTATTTGTGTGGTAGAGGTAGATGAAGACTTGAACGGGAATATGTTTTCCACGAACTTGACATGATGGGACATAAAGTTTTTTTTTTTAAGAGTATGGTCAAAATAGAGAAAGGCACTCTAAGTGAGGGAGTAGCTAAGAAAGACACAAGGACTAGATTTAGGATCGAGTTTGTGGGAAGAATAAGGATGCAATCTGGGAAAACATAAGGAACCGAAGACAAGGAGTTTGGATGGGCCAAGAGCTTTGTTGAATAAATTTTCAAACGAGGAACCATGAGAAAGACCATCCTTATTTATTCTATTTATTAAATAGACAGTCGTAGCAAAGGCATACGACTAGAAGGGTAGAGGATCCCACCTGATACAGAGAGTGAGATATCGCCGGCTATGGGCCTACATGTCGCCATTCGTGAGTACCCATTATGTTTAGAGCGGGAGGTGGTGGTGAGACGATTAGTACCATGGTTGCAAGGACCGAAGAGCTAAAAATTCACCCCATTATACGTGTAAAGAGTTTTAATGGTGGTGGTGAAATAGTTTTCAACCAGTTGCTTGAAGGCGACAAAGGTTGAATGAACATTCGATTTACAACGTAATGGGTAAAGCCATATATATTTTGTGTAATGGTCAACAAAACAATGTAGTAGTGAAAACCATCAAAAGAGGAAACGAATGAGGTCTAAACATCGGAGAAAATGACATCAAGAGGGGAGGAAGAGGTAATGCTTGATTTAGCAAAATGCAACTTGTGCCTTTTTTTAATATTGCAAGAGTTACACGAAAAGAAACATAAATGTTCTATGGGAAAGGAAATACTTAAAACATTAAGAAATTTGCGAAAAATAGGCAAAGACAGATGATTGAGAAAACTATGCCACATGGAGATAGCAAAAAACATGGACCGAACTGAAGAAGGTAGAATTAAGGCAGAAGACTGAAAAGGGACTAACTTCGGCTAGTAATAGACATCATCTCTATGCTGCCCGTGAACTACAGTGACCTTTGTTTGACGATCTTGAACATGAAAGAAAAAGTAAAAAACCAGGACATTAATAGGGTTACCGGCACAAAGGGTAGAGACCGAAATAAGGTTTTTAGACATGGCAGGCACATATAGCAAATTGGAAAATAATAAAGAGTCAAGGCAGCAAGATCCATGGTCACGTGGTGAGAGGTGCCCGAATCAATGACCCAATCCAAAGAATTACCAGGAGTAGAGTAATGGACTGCAGTGTGGGCATAGGGTGCAGTGAAGGTCAGTCATTAAGCTTTGGTAGCGGCGTGTGGAAGAGACGCAAGCGCCATGGTGGATAGATGAATGCATTATTGTGTAAAGTGCCCAGTTATACCACAAATTTGACAACACTCAAGGTAGCGACTATTCTCGAACTAGGTCGATGGAGCTAGATGTCAAGGAGACATAGGAGGAGCATGCCTGAGGTACAGACTATGCCCGATCTAGGTCGATGGAGAAGGTCAGTATTGCAAGGGGGCATCAGGTGGGGTCTATGACTGCTGAGATCAGGTATGGTTCCATCCACCATGGTTGTTGGACCGATGATGTGATGAAGATCCAAGCAAAGTAACCAAGGCAATTGCCGAAGTAGAGGTGGGCGATGTTGAAGGAATCGAACGTTGCAATTGGGCCTCGTAATTAAGTAGGTGCTTAAACAATTCCTCAAACGTAACTAGAGTTTCCTAAACATGTAAGGCATGGGATATGTTCAAGTAGGGCTGGGCCAGTCCGCTCACACATGGATAGAGAGCCTGTCAAAGCCATCAGATGACTCATATAAAGAGCAAGAGAGTCAATGTTGTGTTTGACATCTTGCATATAGTCGATAATAGTTCGATTAGCTTGTTGAGGGCTGGCAAGATTTTGGTGATAGATCATGATCTGTCCGCACGAAGGAGAAACATACATCTTTTCGAGAGTGGTCCACGTATCCCGAGATGGTGAAGGGGCAGAGATAACGCACAGGCGGGCAACATGTAATCTAACAATCCCAGTACTGATACAACCGGTCTCTGGCCGGAGCAAAGAATATGATACGACCTGGGGGAGGAACTCGCAACTGTAGAGTTATCACCGCCCAGGACACCGACTTTGAGCCATTAACGAAGCCAAGTAGATCATACCTGAATAGGAGAGATGTGAATTGGAGCCATCATGTTGGATAATTTTTGGATATGAGTTTTAACGATGCCTGAGCATTGACATTGAGAACGATTAAGTCTTAAGACGGGTCAGTCTTGGTCAAGATTGTCGAACAATAAGGAGGTACAACGGTAGTGGTGGAAGAATATTTGTCAGCCATTGAGGAGGATAAGGGCTAACGAAGGAGGATCATGAGCGGCAAAGGCGGTGGCGGCTAGGGTTTTTTTTTGTTGTTAAGCTAGTGGCTCTGATACCATATTATGAAAGAGACTTAATTATTATTGAGAGAGATGGGGTATATGGCTACCAATACCATGGTGCTTAAAAGGCATAGGAGCCAATAAAAGGAAAACCCTAAATATACTCTCTAATAAATTTAAAGGCCTACTTAAGTACGATCTGCCTAACACGCATGAACTGCATGTTTTCAGGTTTGAGTTTGAGGCATAATCGAATTGAAATCACCATGTTGAGACCCGTATAACCCAAATTGACTTGTATTAACCCATTTAATTATAATATTTTAAAATATTGGAAACACAGATTAATCTATTTAGTATATTATTTGTGTTAAATATTAATGAATTGATTATAATTTATATTATTTTAAATTACCAAATTAATAAACGGGTTATCCAATTACTAACTGGGTCATGTTTAAATTTATATTTTTTACCCATTTTATTATTCGTGTTGTATTCGAGTTGTCAAATACAATATTAAAATATTTGTTATTGACATGACCCGAGAACAAGAATTGTCATTCCTAGGGTTAAACCTAAGAGCCATCCTATCCCTTGAAAATCCACGCACAACTAGTGGATCAAAATCCTCATTCATTGAACCAAGCGTAGGTACCCTTAAAATTCAATCCTGCTTCATTATTGTATGTAGAGAGTCCCATATTTATAGGAGTGAAAAGGAAATTCATATATATGGAGTGGACTCTGAGTTTAATATTAGCCTTTTCTGATGTGTAGGCTTAATAAAAAAGCAAAACCAAGACCAACATTAGGTCATTACATGTTATGCTATTTTATTTGTTGCATTTTTTAGGATTGCTAAATTTTCATGTGAAAATGAAAGTCAATCGCTATGGTTATACCATTGTACTTATGAATTTAATTTGATTGAAGTCTTTTAACTTGTAAATAAAAATTCTAACAAATCAAAATATTAGAAATACAAGAAGTTAGAACATACATGACTCCATCACACTTGAATTCTAGAAAAAAAAAAAAAAAAAAAAAAAAAAAAAAACTTGTTCGCGATTTATTTTTCTGGATAGCCAAAAGATACATGTCGAAACTGTAGTAGATGCCCAAACTTTTAGCCCTTAGAAAACCAAACAGGTAGGTGCATACGGCTTGTCTTCTGCACATCAGCCACATATGAAACACATCCCCCATTTCATCACATAATTTCTTTATCAATCAATAGAATCACTGATATTGATCAAGAGAAAACTCTTCCATTCTGTTTGGTTCCTAAGTGATAAGGAAGATAAAATATCAAAGAAAATAATTTTCTTATATTTAGTTGTTTAATAAAAAATAAGATATAAATAAAATTGCTTAGAAACTTAAATATTTTGAGTTATTTAATCTTTATATTGATGAAATGATAAAAATAGAATGATATTGAAGCAGTAAATAAAACTAATATGTTAAATTTAACTTTATCTTGATTTTCCTTCATTTTTTTTTCTTTTCTTCTACTTTTCTTTTCCATTTTTTTTCCCTTGTATTTCCCCTCAAATTCTCTAGGAAATAAACATAGCCTTCAGGAAATAGATCTAAAGCTTAATCCTGAATGCAACGAAAAGTAAAAAAACATGAAACATCTCCTTGGCTAAATGAGAATTTCCCAGAATCAATGGAGACTTGTTCGATCTTTCGTACTAGATGTTAAGACAGTATTCATGCAGCCAATCTAAACAGTGTTGATGAAGGTTATTGAGTTGAGTGGAGCTGAATTGAGGGGAAGTATTTACTGAATCTGAAGAAATTCCACCAAGGCCAATATTGATGATAAAAGATTGAAACATGGGAAGGTTATTATAGCTCACCAATAACTTTAACATTCATCAAGAAAACTCACTCATGGATATAATCAGCCAAAACAGAACAGATCATATAACTGAAACACCTTTTGTTTTCCCTGCAGCAAATCCTAATGAAAATTTGGAAAAAAAAAACACAAAGAAAAATGCATACAGATTTAACATGGTTCAGCACGGATGCCTAGGTTCATACGAATACGGTTGAAAATTTTCAACTATATGTAATTAAGTTTACATAAAAAATATTAATACTAACCCTAGGTATTATAAAATTCCAAGAATCTTTCCATTGGAACAGGGTAGTTCCACTCCGTTCTGCTCAGTGTGTTTGCCCATTTTTCTCAATAGATATGTTTCTCTCAATACGAGCCACATACTACAACATACCTTTACATCTTTAGACATTTAATAACTTATTGAACTAAGGCCTATATATTGATGAGTTTTATCGGAATGGAATCGTTTTTCCTGCAACAAACAAATGCATGTCATACAATTGCATCAGAACTATCTTATAGAAAATACCTTTCTTATTCCATCAGAAACATTTGAACAGTCCAAAGGCAGCATGCATGGAAAACTGCTTTGTTTAATGTGAGCATTGAAATAGAACAGAACCGAGCCTTATTCCAACGACATTGAGCCAGAGTTATGAATCAAAGTGCTACCATCAAGGGATAGGCTTGTTTTATTACAAACTCTCAACCTAATGCCAACACACTTATTATTGTAATAATTATTGCATCAGGGTTGTTGCATAGAGTTGTTCATATCTCCCAATAAAGCCACTAGAAATTATTCCAAATTTTTATAGACTGTTTAGGCCTGAAAAGCATACTCAAAAAGTGATCTGAAGTTATGGAAGTTGCTGTTCAAGTTGGTTGCGCACATGAACAACTCAATAGATTATTGTACATCTCTGAACATTTTCTTGTGACTCATCTCATTTGAATGCCCCAAACAAAAGTGATTATGAAATTTTACTGATCTAATAAAACTAACTTAGTTCTTCCAGGCACAGTTTTATGGAGGTTTTCACGTTCTAGAATTCAACAATTGACGAATATAGACTAACCGATATTTTAGGCTTCTTTTTCAACCTAGATTTATTTCACAAAATAAGATAAATTAAGTGGTTATATAATATTCTTGCCAGCAACTTCCTGAATAGAAAGCTTAAACTGCAAGCTTATTACAGTGCAAATACTCACTTCTATATATAGTACATTGAAATCCCCAAGCCCAGTAATAATAAATACAGGACTACATTATTATTTTGTGATTAGTTTCCATGGCTAGCCAGCAAACACAACAATTCAGAAGGTGATGAAATTCTTCTCCTTGAGGCTTTCTACAGTATCCTTAATGCTCACCTCCAAAGGAGTGAAGTGAATGCCCAAACTTTTTGCTTTCTCCTGGGATACCTGGTGGGTTGGAACACCAGTTGGCTCATCCTTCCATCTGCCATGTATGGATTCATATCAGATCTCGATATGAGAAACCGAAAAATAGTAACAAAATTAAGAAGTAGTATCATATAGACATTGATTTTCTTATACTGATGACAGTAATGAGCTTTCTAGGGATAGCTTACAGAAACTTACTTTTCAGGTATTTGTATGGCAGGGTAGAGCTTCTGCAAGATGTTGAGTGTATCAGAACGGTGCGAGACAGTCCCTACTAGACAGTATCTTCCACTGGCTTCTTGAAGCTCAAATGCTTGAATAGGTGCATTGACAACATCTCTTACATCCACCCATGTGTATATGGAGGGATTGTAATATGTTTCAACTCCTGCAACAAACAAATTTCAAATGATTGCATTGAAAAGTGTGGGGGGAAAGTTTGATAAATATGGACTTCCCTTGACCTAGTAAATACATCTTAAAGCCTTGGGGTTGCCCGCCCTGGGATCTAGAGTTGACAATATTTATATGATTGAGTGCGGGTTGTTACAATGGTATTTGAGCTAATCATGATTGACCCTGATGTAAGAGTTTCTTAGGGGGTGTTTTTCTGTTTAACTTAGATGTATTTTAAAGCTACAGAAGATTGACACAAAATGCATAATATCTATAATGACTGATCAGGGATATATAATGCAAGCATGAGGCATATTGGGATCTATTGTTTTGAGGCAACATGACATACTATTGAGATGAGGCAAGGTTCACACTAAATATTTTCTTAATTTAAACTTCTAGCTATTTGGAGGTCTATTGGATTAATCTGATGCAATATTGAAATGGAAGCATGTACTGATATATCATTATAGAAAAATAAAACACAATAAATATTCTCACTGATGTCAATATACCATTATAAGTCCGATAATTCTCCACACTTAGATTTAAGAGTAGGCCAGAAGAGAGGACCGAAACACCCATTCGATGTATTAGACCAGGTTCAAAACTCGCCGAAACCGTACGACTCGCCGAAGTTGTAACCGTCTCAGGGTGACCGTGACCGAATCACTGGCCAGATACGGCTACAATCACAAATCCTGCACTAAATCGGCCAAACTTAGATGATTCGGCCGAGATTCCGAGTTAACTCGATCAACTCGGTTTTCTTTGAGCTAGGGCTTTGGGTTTTTCTCTCTCCCAGGCTCAGTCTACTCCATTATTCCAACCGAAAACGAAGACCATCGCGTCCTAGAAGACAATGACATTCCGACGAAGTCAAGATCAAAGTGGATGCCGAAATTTCAAGCATCTAAACCTTGATTTTCAAGTCATCAAAGATGAGTCTGGGAAGCGGAAGCTAAAGATCGACGCCTGGTTAGGCTCTCTCAAGAACACCGCCGCGATCCGTATTTCTGACCATGTCAATTCCATTCTCTTTTAAAAACTTCCAAGCAGCCTCCTCAGCTAAGGTCTTTGAAAGCATGTACCATAGCTATCACAAAGTTTGGATAAAATAATCAGTTTCACTATGCAAAGCAATTATTTCCTAGTGTGAAAAAAGAAGCAAAGAGATGAAAAGAATTAGTTTCTATTTTTATGATGTGGAATTTGGATCAAAATGATGATTTGATAGATACCCTCTTATATTTCATTTCATATAGAATTGAAAAGATATAGTTTTTTTTTTTTTCTCTTCAATAATGTGGTGCGACCTTTTGATTCCTTGCAAAACTGATCAAACCCGTCTCAACAGTAATTAGCACCTTAGGAGTCAGAGGTCTTCCATTCCATTCCACAGTAGTAATAGATAATGTTACCACCAGTCTTTTGACAGATGGAACTTTTGAGCAAGACCTTAGGACATTTATAGTTCCCTTCAATGCAGGCTCGATCAATTCTCTCTGAACACAAAAAAATAAAAATTAGCTCCATATAGGTGGTGAAATGAAAAAATTAAGCTGATATAAAGCTTGTAGCTTGGTTTATAGCCAAACATGAAAATCACAGAAATGAGAATACACAATCAAAGAAACACCCATTCTTCTTTTCTTCATGTTATATCTAGTTTGGTAAGATTTTTTATGATTCCTTTCATATGTTAAACTCACACATGATGGTTGGGCTAAGTTTGATATAATGAGATTCAAGGTTCAAAGATTTACAAATTAAAGCACAACACCGTAGTTCATTGTCAAACTACATCAAAAACCCTATAAAATAAGATTATCTTATGGAGAGGAGAAATACAACCAAAGAAAAGAGAGAAAACATAAAGAGGGGGAGAAATAGCTTATATGTTAGATGAAATGCTCAATCTCCTCTTCAATTCTTCAATCTTCTTCCTTCCCCCGAAGAGAGTTGTGCCCTAGGGTTTAGAAACCCTAGGGGCTTCCATCTTTGCAGCCAAGAGAATCCCTCTCTTTGCCTCCCCGAACTCTCCCCTTCAAAAAGCCTTAATTCCTTTCTCTTATAAGCCAAAAACCAAGAGAGAAGAAGAGATGGGCTTCCGCAACTTTTAGGCCTCGACATCCACACTGTAGTGTGGCGGATTTGACATTGCAGCATGGCACAAAAAATGGGAGCTACTAGAATGGTCCAATCATAACCACATCGTAGCGTGAGTAACTCGCGCTTAAGCTCCTTCGTTTCTCCTTCACTTTGTGATATTATATCTTGCTCATCTAGACTTCGAATCACACGATCTTGGTTTCTACAAAAAGCTCTTGCAGTCTAGAATCTGCCCATGCTAATGAGGGTGCCATAGAAGGACATCATGCAGGCGAAAGGATCACATGTTTGCTGTAGCTGCATGATGACTTTGCTGATTTTTGTTCAATTTCACTCATTTCTGCTCAATGATTGACCTAATCACAAAATTGAGAAAACAGAGCATTAAGACACTTATTTATCTCATAAAAATACTAAAACCTAAGCAAAACATGGGGATAAAATGAGTGTTTAAGATACCATCACAATTTCAACTTAAATCTTTGTTTGCTCTCGCGAAAGGAAAACATATATACAAAACACTAAAATATATATGAGTAAAGAATGGTGCTAGAAACAAGGTCGGAGAATACCATGACAAAGTTCTATGGAAACAATATAGCTTACATGGGATCCCAATACATTTAAAATCTTGGAAGACAAGGCGTCTATTGTTATGGTGATTAAGGCAACCTTTGCCCTCAATTTCTCAATGAATCCTTCCTAAAGAAACTCGTAAAATATATGCTAAATCTCAACAGATTGGGGAGATTCAAGATATCTTTCAACCAAACTCAACCCACTCTCATTTGAAAGAGATTAACAAAAATAGGTTGAGAACTCACCTTTTATTAAATACTAAAACTAGAAAGTAGGATGCAATGGTAAGGCGAAAAGTGTCTATGTAGCGGGGATCCGTTGGTAACTCCCCACCAGTTGGTTAAGGGCACTAGGCGTTAAGTTCCGAACTTCACCCTAAACACTCAACTAGAAAACCCAATTACCTAATTGTGAAACTGAACCATCCTCTCTCCATAAAATATGCTGAAGTCAATGGCTCTCAATTAGTTGACTTAAAAGTATTAGCTTTTGAAAGCCTCGCACTATGTCCCGGATTCACCGTAATTAATCTTAAAGCTTATTTTTTTTTCTGATGTTTTTTTTTCTACTTCTTTTTCTTTCTTTTTCTCTTTCTTTTGTTTTTGCAATTGTAGGGCTCATTGACCCTCTTTATTGAGGTGTCCCAACACTATGGAAATTAAAACTTCTCAAGGTAAGTTTAGTTTGAGAATGAGACGCAAAAACCTCGATGTACAAATGAGATATAGTGTGTGTGTGTGTGTGTGTGTGTGTGTGTGTGTGTGTGTGTGCACAAGTTCCATTAAGAAGTGGTTCCTTGAAGAACATGAAAGCTCTACAACCAAGCCTCCCACAACCACTAGATACTCTCAATCTTAGACCACATAAATGTGATGGTATCCCAAGTTTTGACTAAATAAAACAAACTTTTGAAGCACAATGTCAAAGTATTCTCCAAACAGTTGTTAAGCACCAAACAAACTCATGTGAGATACAAAAAATGAACACAAACATGTATAACACAAGATACTAAAGAAATCCAAAGTTGATTCTACCACAATTTGCCCCCAAACTTGAACAAAACATTTCCCTCAATGAAATATAACATGAAAAACAAGAAGGGAAAGATAGGACTACCCTAAAGGGATCATCCAATTTCTCTTGCCTTATAACCAACTTTAGAACTTCCAAAACCCAAAAAATCACAACTAAAACAAAAAAAAAAAACAAGATCAAGCACGAAAATTTATTCAAAAACAAACTTAAAGCTAACTAAAAAAAAACTAGAAATAGGAAAAGGAAACATTACTAAGCTTGGGTTACCTCCCAAGAAGCTACTCCGTTTTTCGAGTCTAGCTTGACTCTACCAACTATGGAACGCTTGAGGATTCTTACTCCCATCCTTCTTTAGAAAGGAGTAATCGTGCCCCTTTAGTAGCTTCAGCACATCCTCCTCAAATGATTTTATCACTATGTCCACAATTGAGGTTCCCTCAATCCCATGCCATGAAACTACGGGCTCTTCCACCTCCAAAATATATGGTCTGTCTTAACTTAGCAACTCTTCTTGCACAAATGCCCAAGGAGTCATTTCCAAAATTGTCTCAACTTCTTTATTCTTTTCTTTTGGTTCTAGAGAAGTTGACTCCTCTCCATTCTTCATTTGCTCAATTAACTCTTCATCAACCTCTTCAACTTCCTCTTTTTCATTTACCTCTTCAATTTCTCCCCCATTTCTCAAGGTGATATCCTCATGAACTTCCAAATCTTCCTTTTGTGGATTCTCTTCAATGGTGCTAAGAAAATTTCCTTGTAAGGGTGACTTGTTAACCTTTTTCTTAGCATAATCCATGAATTTGGCATGAGCATTAGCCATTTCCGCTATACTTAGATTTTCTCCTTGTGGAAGTCAGCGGCTGAAGCCAGGTAAATGGATCCGATTTGACAATTTATGCCATATGAGGCCCATTACAATACCACAAGGGAGGGTATACTTGAACATCGACCTCAAACTCTCAAGATTACTAAATTGTGCATTCTGAAGTTGTTTGGTGAGAAAAATTCATCTGAGCTAATAAATTATAAGAGTGGTCGAGTAGACGAATTTATCAGTATCCAGAATGAGTTAAGGTCTTGCAAAACAAAAATATAAATCCAAAGTAAAAAAAAAACTAACTAAATCAAAAGTATAGAAGGACTACTTGGTATCAACATTAGTAAAAGCATCAATCCCCGACAACAACACTAAAAAATTGATAGGCTCAAGTGTGTTATATGAAAAAGTTGCTTGCTTATGTGCGCAAGTGCACTCAACGCCTCAAATAACATAGTGTAAAAAGTAAGAGTATCGTTTCCACGAGGATTAGGTTACTAAGTACTGAATTAGAATAGTCTTGTCTTTAAACACAAAGGGGAAGTTGAAATGGAAAACAAACTAAATTAAAGAAATCCTAAACTAACGTGTAAATGGATGAAGAAAAAAAATGATAGGGTTTAGATTTCATCTAACAAATTTCTATGGTGAGGCTCTCCTTGTTCTCAAAGACGCTCAAATCATATATTAATGGTGAATTTCACCTAAGCACATGTTATTCTTTCTCAAGCAACAATCAGCCTTTAAAGGTTATGGTTGTAAGGTCTACCAAACCATCATAACCAAGGATGCATAAAGCAATTGAAATCCAACAAGCCACATCTTGATTCGAGGCCTGTAGGGTATCCTAAATAAAAAAAAATTATACCTAATACCTCCTATTTCCGTAGCATTGCTACTGCAGTATAGTAGCTCTAGGATCGTCCACATGGATGGGTTTTCTTCTGCAAAACAACTCGCGCTGGATAAACCTGTGTCTTATTTGGATATTGTTATTTGATAAAAACAAAGGTCAGAATGGTTGAAAACTGCAAAGTGAAATGAAGTAAAATGTAAAATAGAATTTGAAGTGTTAAATACTAGGTTAGGTCCTTAGGGCAAATGTGGGGAGTTTCCGGTCTTTACCGCATTGGGAGGATAACCATAGTTATCTCCTCAAACAGATCTTGTTTAGTTGTAAAATCCCACCCTCAATAACTATCTTTTGAAATGGTATCTACGCCCACACGCTCACATCAAGAAACATCGCTTCGATCACCTTCCAACGGCTCATAAATGGTAACTAATGAACATCATTGGATCTAGCATTAAGCATCCAATGAGAACTAAAAGTTTACCAAAAAATGACCATGCAAGGTGATTCGAATGGATCAAAACCTAGAGTTACCAGAAAGAGCATTAATAACGTTGAATACCTTCGTGAAAAACCATGAAACCCCTTAGTTTGTCTTAGATCCTTTGCCCAATGACCTTCTACTTCAAGGATGAAGGGGTTTTAGCCGCTCATCCTCTGAGTTGTCATCCTTAGAGGGCGTTTGGCCAGTTAGAAAGTGAAGGAAAATGAGAGAAAACAAGAGAAAAATGAGGCTTCTTCTACAAGCTTTTTGATTTCCAAGAATGATCATTAAAAAGTCTTCTCACCAGCATATATTCCATATTGCCACTGCAAATTACCAAAATCTAGTAAGCAAAAAATTATTACATAGGGACAAATTTGGAAGAGGCAAAAGAGTACTGAACCAAATGATGAAGAGGAAATAAATTAGAGCACAGCACATGATCAATGAAAAGCATCCAAGTTGGGAGTTGCCGTCATAACAAAATAGGCCCAGCTGAAGTATCTCTAGAAAGGATGCGGACCATCTCTCTAGGTGAGGGATGGGGCCACTGTCTGTACTCCGTTGAGTTGGCCAAAGCTACCAGAAGATTGAATGTGGGGTTATGTCAACTGCTCAAAGTATTCCCTCACGGCCATAGATGGAAAAGTGCATGGCAGTAGGGTTGCGGTCTCACCTGGAAGTCATGGTGTGGTAGAATTCAATGACCACACGCGGATAGAAGAATCTGTGCGGAGTCATGAAGGGCTTTAGGGAGTAGCACTGCACAAGCCTCATGGAGTCCCGAAGCTCAAGGAGGGCGGTGAAAGGCAAGATGTCATAAAGATTTTCATTATGCAGATCCTTGCTACTGCAGTTGGAATTACCTATGATTAGGCCACAATGAAAAATGGGTCTTCTAATAATGGAGCCAGAAGAGTGGTCTTGAGGATTGTCGATGCATTTGGGCGGGGGTAGGTAAGTGAGGATGCTCTACGGTATGTGAGCTGGGCTTAATGAGGCACGAGGTTCAAGCCCTCTTTGGAGGTGGGGGCCTCTGGGCTAGCCGTGGATGTGGAGGGGAAGAAGGTATGGCCCCCGTCCTTGTCTCGTATCGGTGCAGGGCAGGAGGAGTAGAATCAACCAATTGGGGAACCACCGGTGAGGAATTAGCGAGGAGGTGCGGTGTTTGGTTGCGAGTCTAGGTTGGAGAGTGTAGGCCTGTCAGCGTTATCGGATGTCATGTCCACCACAGTCTTTGCCGCTGGTTGAAGGTAGAAAGAGCTAGGGTTTTGGAACTGAGATGGGGTTTTCACAGGGAGGGAGTAGGGGGGGAAAGGCGTGTCGGATAGGATGATTGTTTGGTAGGGATGGGGCTTTATTTATGGAGGAAGGGGTGGAAGATGAAGGGTTTATGCGTGGGGGATAAAAAACGGGGTAATGGAACCAGAGGAAGGGGTTTTGGAAAATAGAGGAGTCCAACGCACAGGTTTTCAAGCCTAGGCCCGGACTGTGCACAGTTGTTGCACCTATTTTAAAAGTCGGTGTGGCCACGGAAAAAATGATAGGAACTGTCTTTGCACCCAGTTCGTATGGGAGCTAGGGAATGGGGGAAATGGAGAAAAGTAGTTCGTCAGAGGGTTGAAATGACCCTCACAGTAGCCCTTATGAAAACGGCCCTCTGAAAGTTCTCGGGCTGCGGAAATTTCTCGGGGGGGTTGCGAATGCGGGAGTGGAATTTTAAGCTGCAAACTCTTGCTTCACTATCTTTGAGGAATTTCACGTAAAGAAAACACATCAGTATTAATTAGGAAAACAGAAAAATGAAAAGAAAAAAAAACTAGAATTAGTTTTAAATTAGAGAAAAATAAGGGAAATTAGATAAAAATAAAAATAAAAAATTAAATTAAAATAAAGCAAAATCTCAACAAAAAGAAGTGGACTTGTGCAATCGAAGGCCAGCCTCAAACAATTAATAAACTTGCAGGGGGTTGAGGAGGAAAGTTCCTCCTTATACGATGTAGATGAAATTTTATATGGCTTGAGTCTTTGGCCATTCACTTTGAATGGATGGTTATCCTTTGAGCTTAGTAATTCCACTGCTCCATTGGGGTAGATGTGGTGGATAATGAAAGGACCAGTCCACCTCGATTTGAGTTTGCCTGGAAAAATGTGAAGCTTAGAATCTTAGAGCAACACTTGATCCCTTTTTTAGAAATACTTCCGAGCTACCATCTGGTCATGCCATTTTTTCTATCTATCTTTCGCAATTTTGGAATTTATATAGGCATCATTCCGTATTTCCTCTAACTCATTGAGGCCAACTCTTTCTAAATCCATGTTCAGCTTCTTGATCGCCCACCATCGCCCACCATGCCTTGTATTCTATTTCCACAGGGAGGTGGCATGCTTTACCATACACTAAACGATAAGGGGACATCACGAGAATTGTCTTAAAGGCTGTTCGGTATGCCCATAATGAATCCATCAGCTTGAGGGACCAGTCCTTCTTGTTCGAATTCACTACCTTCATCAGGGTAGTTTTGATCTCCCTGTTGTCAAGCTCTACTTGTCCACTGGTTTGAGGATGGTAAGGGGTGGCCACTTTATGCTTCACTCCATATTAGCTAGAAAGGGGTCTCAAGGGTTTTATTGAAGAAATCTTGAACCACGAAGTCGCTAATTATGTTTAAACACCCCCAAATATGAGAAAATATTATCTTTCAAAATTTAGTACCACCTGTGATGGTTTCTCTATGAGGTACCTCATGCATTTGAACACGTAATCAGCCCCACCAGATGTGAATATCGACGTGAGGGAATGGTCCCATGAAATCGTGCCCCAGGAACATCAAATGGTGGCGTTATTAAAGTGGGTTTAGGGCATCATGTGACAGAGCTTCCCAGATCGCGGCATCGGTGCACCCTCGGCATATCTTGTGGTGCTCTTAAGAGGGAAGGCCGGTAGAACTGGGTTGGAGCACCTTCATAGCTGTCTTTTGTAGGCAAGTATTTAATGGCATTTCCATGGCGGTGATTTAGAATCCCTATTCTTCTTCTCAGTCGCACCTTCAAATGGTTGGTCCACACGGAGTACTTGAATTTATAAATGGTTCCTCCCGATAATAGGGAATGAATTTAAGCAAAAATATCTTATCCTATGCACTTTACATTCAGCTAGGATCTCCCCTGTTGCTAAAAACTTAGCAATGTGGGCATACCAAGGAGTACTTTCTATAGGCAGTAGTGATTCCTTAGGGAACTCATTATTGATTGGAGGACTGTGTGTGTTGTGGGCTATGGTCAGCCTGGAGAGGTGATCTGCCATAACATTTTCTACCTCTTTCTTGTCTTTGATTTGAAGATTAAATTCCTAAAGTAGGAGAATCCATATGATGAGCCTTGCCTTAGCATCTTTCTTGATTAGTAGGTACTTCAAAGCGGAGTGGTCGGTGAAGATAACAATGTTTGACCCCACCAAGTATGCTCGAAACTTGTCTAACGCATAGAACACTGCTAGCAGCTCTTTCTTTGTGGTAGTGTGGTTTCTCTGAGCTTCATTCAGCGTTTTGCTTGCATAATAAACCACGTAGGGCTTCCCATCTTCTCTTTGGCCAGGGCGCCTGAATGGCTAGATCAACGGCATTGCACACTGCTTCAAGGGTTGTTGCCAATTAGAGGCGCTCACTATGATGAAGTAGTAAGGTGAGGTTGAGCTCTTGGCTCTTGACCAAAACTAAGTAGCTGGCTTTAGTATCCTTTTCCATCAGCTTATTTAGGGTTTTTGCTATTTTCGAAAAGTTCTTGATGAACCTCCTATAGAAGCCAGCATGGCTAAGGAATTTTCTCACTTTTTTGAAATTTGTGGGGGGTGGTAGCTTGGAGATTAGTTCAACTTTGGCCTTGTATGTTCTCGATTCCCTTTTGCAGACCAAGCGACCCCAGAGACAATTCACTGATTCACCATAAAATGGCATTTTTCCCAATTGAGCACCAGGTACTTTTCAATGCATTTATATATACTGTGGTTAAGGTTGTGACACTACTCAAAAGTATTCCCATATATGGTGATATCATCCATATACACTTCCATGATGCGCTCTACCATATTGCTGAAAATGATGAGCATACATCTTTGGAATATAGCGGGGTGTTCATTGCGAGAGGCGAGGTATTCTCTTATAAGAATATGTTCCCAGGTGTGAGGTGAAAGGTGGTTTCTCCACAGCGGTTCTCCTCGTGTCTTTATCTGAAATATGGAATACCCGTAAAGCGATGAGAATGGGTGCCCGGAAACTCTCTCAAGAAGTCGATTGATGAAGGGTAAAGGGAAGTGGTCCTTTCTTGTGACTTCATTCAGTCTCCTGTAGTCTATGTATACCCTCCAACCTGTGGTAAGGCGAGTAGGCACATCCTCCCCTTTTTCATTTTGCACAGTGGTCACACTTGATTTTTTTTGGCACCACCTGAGTTGGACTCACCTAGGGACTGTCAGAAATAGGATAAATAATACCGGCTTGCAACAATTTGAGAACTTATGCGCGCACTACCTCTTGCATATGTGGATTCGGTCGCCTATGTGGTTATCTCACTAGCTTGGATTCCTCCTCCAAATAGATGTGATGAGTGCAAACCAAATGACTAATCCCCTTTAGTTCAAATTGCCATCCAGTAGCCTTGTGTACGTCCACGAGGATGTCCCCCTTGAGGGACTGCTGTGAGGCATTTAACGTCTGAAATCACCACTAGACACTACTTACCTTCTTCTAAATATGCATATTTAATTCTCTTTGTCTGAGAGACATGAGGTCTGATTTTGGTTTTTCGATTAGCTACACATCATTTTCCACCTACCCTCCACACCCAGTCAACAAGGGAAGGATTTCTTCCTTTCTTCTCCATGGCCCATAAACTACATAACTGCGGATCTCTCGGATCTTGAAAGTCCCTCTCTTGGTTCCTCAATCAATTCCTCCACATGATTCTTTGCGGTTGAGGCTATTACCATCCCGAGGATGGTGTCTATTAGACAAACCTCTTCTTGATCCTCATCTACTGGGGGCATGTGCTTTTTGCTCAGGTGGAAAATATTGAGTTCCAGTGTCATGTTCCCAAATGTTAGTTGCATAACTCCATTTGGCAAGTCATCAATTATGTTTGAGAAATTGGCCAAGAATGGCCTCCCGTGATGGGTACATAGTTGGCTCAGCGACAAGCGGTTCGGTGTGAGACAATGAGATCCACTAGGTAATAGAATTTGTCTACTTGTACCAAGAAATCTTCAATAACGCCTTTATGAATTTTGACTAACCTGTTTGCTAAAGATAGGGTGATGGTGGTAGGTTTCAATTCTCCCAGCCCCAACTGCTTGTAAACTGAGTAGGGTAGCAGGTTAACACTAGCCTCTAAGTCCAACAAGGCCTTCTCCACACACGTTCCTCCGATATTTACCGAGAAGGTAGGACAACCCGGGTCTTTGTATTTCACTGGGGTTTTGCACTAGATGATGGAACTGACTTGTTCCGTCAAGAAGGCTTTCTTATCGATACACAACCCTCTTTTCACAGGGCACAAGTTCTTTAAGAATTTGGCATACGTTGGGACTTGTTTTATCATATCTAAAAGGGGGATGTCGACCTTCACCTAGCTTAATACTTCCAGGATTTTAGTTTGGTTGATCACCTTCTTTTTGCCTCTTAGTGCTTGAGGAAATGGAGGGGGCATGCTCTTCTTCATCATATCTTCTTTAATTACAATGTTTTTCGATTCCGCTTCCTTTTCTTCTTTAGTTTCTTCAACAAGCATAGGCATTGGTTGCTCAACCTGTTTACCACTCCTTAGAGTGATGATTGCCTTCGCTTCATATATCCTGGGGGTGGGTTCACTAGAAGAGGTTACTTCATGGACTCCCCTGGGGTTTGGCTTAGGCTGTGAAGAGAATTTGCCCTTTTCTTGCACTTGTTGTTGGTTGGTTAGCCTTGAGATTGAGTACCGTAGGTTGTCAAATTTTTGAGCGATTTCGCTTTGGAACCCATAAATTCTCTTGTTTAAGGTTCTCTCCACGGTATCAATTTTGATTAACTTTGGACATTCTTCTTTTACTGCCTCTACAAAGTTACTGCCTTCTTTCGAGTTTAGTATTGCTTGCTCAAATTTGGAGATGTTGATTGTGAGTGGTTGTGCTGAGATGAAGAACCATACGTGGTTGTGGCAAAGGGGGTGCATACTGTATGGGCTTTAGACTTCAGGAGAAGATTTGGGTGGTTCCTCCAATTAGGATTATAAATGTTGCCATAAGGTACATTAAGTTGGAGAGGGCTTATGTATTATTAACAAAATTGAAACGATCGACCAGCCTCCCTCTCTTACTATTGGAATGGTGGGACACTGCTCTCCCACATGCTCAGTTGACTGATAGATGAAGCATGGCTTTCTTGGCATAGGAGTCTCAGTCACTTCTTGCACCTCATGCTGTTTTCTCATTTCCAATTCTTCCAGCCTTCTAGCTAAGGTTGAAAGTTTGGACTTCATGTCCAAGTCCTTCGGAAGGGAATACATGCCACCCCTTGTGTTGGGTTGAGGTCTCATTTTTTCCATTTCCCTTGGGGTATGCTCATCCCAACCTTTTTAAGCTTCAGCTACATAGCCTAGGAAATCCAAAGCTTACTCTGGATTTTTGCTCAAGAAGTCTCCTCCACATATAGTCTCTAGTAATTGCTTCATGGAAGGAGAAATCCCATCATAAAAGTGACTGACTAGTTGCCAAGTGTCAAAGCCATGGTGAGGACAAGAATTGAGTGCTTCCATGTATCTTTCCTAGCATTCATAGAGTTTTTCATTTTTGTTAGCTGAGAAGGTGGAGATTTGCCTCTTCAGACAATTTGTTCTATGGGTGGAGAAGAATTTCTTTAAGAACTCCCTCCTGCATCTCGGTCCAGTTTCGAATGGTCCTTGGCCTCAGGGAGTTGAGCCAAATCTTAGCTTTGTCGCTAATGCGGAAAAAGCTTCATGGACCTGGTCGTGGAGGTGTAGGTCCCTCATAGACACGAATGCAGTGAGGGTTCTCCTCCGCTCCATACCGACTACTACTTCTCATGTAGGTTCAGGATCAAAATTCGGGTTTACTTGAGTCAGTTCTTGTGGAACAACGGTTTCACTAATACCCTTTTGTATTCCTAGTCCACTGGAACATAAACCCCTACATGAAAAATAGGACAACACCAACAAGAAACAAAGAAAACTCTACCAATAAGGTTAGTGTTATCTAAGAAAAAAAAAATAGAAGTATGAACAGTATAATGAATGTCAGGTGACCTAGCAGTGAACTGCTAGAAATAATGAAAATAGAAAAGAAATTCACCATAACTTGTGATGAGGATCACAAGTGTTCAGTATGTTGTCATTTTCACTTAGGCACCCTCACCAGCAATGACGCCATTTGATTCGAGGCCCGTAGGGTATCTTAAATCAACAAAATTTATACCTAATACCTCCTACTGCCGTAGCATTGCTACTGTAGTATAGTGGCTCTAGGATTGTCCACAGGGATGGGTTTTCTTCGTGTAAACGATTGACAGTGATATTAAACTGGTGGTTCCTACTTGGATATTGGGATTTGATAAAAACAATGGGTTGTAATGGTTAAAAACTAAAAGTAAAATGAAGTAAAATGTAAAATAGGAATCCTTGAAGTGTTGGGTCACTAGGGTTAGGTCCTTAGGGAAAATGTGGGAGTTTTCAAGTCTTTACCTCGCATTGGGGAGGATAACCTATAGTTATCTCCCAAACCAGATCTTGGTTTAGTTGTAAAACTTGACCCTCAATAACTATCTTTTGAAAATGGCATTCACTGCCCATTAATGCTCTCTATCAATGAAAACAACCATCTCCTTGACTCACCTTCCAACGACTCATAAATGGTAACTAATGAAAATCATTGGATATAGCATCAAGCATCCAATGAGAACTAAAATTTTACCAAATACTGACCATTCAAGGAGATTCGAAGGGATCAAAACCTAGAGTTACAAGAAAGAGCATTAATAGTTGAATACACAATGAAAAAACATGACATAGTTTGTCTTAGATCCTTTGCCCAGTGACCTACTTCAAGGATGAAGGGGTTTTAGCCCCTCATCCTCTGGGTTGTCATCCTTAGAGGGTGTTTGGACAGTGAGAAAGTGAAGGAAAATGAGAGAAAACGAGAGAAAAATGAGGCTTCTTCTGCAAGCTTTTTGATTTCCAAGAATTATCATTACAAAGTCTTCTCACCGGCATATATGCCATCTTGCCCACCCCCTGAAATTACCAAAAATGTAGTAGCGAAAAATTATTTTATAGGACAAATTTGGAAGGGCAAAGAGTACAAAAGAAAAGTCGACAAATAAGGAGCGACGAGTCGCGGCCAAAATTAAAGAGGGTGAAAATTCACTGTTTCTGCGAGGGTGCCGAGGGTTGCCTAATTTCTTCTCTACATTGCTTCTCTTCTTCTATTCTTTCAATTTTTGATCTACAGCTCTGGGTTTAGCTTGAATTCTTTGTGATTGAGCTGACTTTCTAACCTTGGAAAAATTGGCCTGCTAAAACTACAAAATTTGCCATAAAATGTGATCAATAGCATAGCTAGGTCCTAAACGCGTCAACGGGATAATTAGGCTGATTACTATGCAAAAAGTGCTCAAAACCTGTATTAATAAGGGTGTAAAATAGCACTGTTTGGGTAGTAATCACATCTAACCCACAAATATCCCTATGCTATGGTGAAACATGATATTCCATTCATGAATTACAACCTAGTATTGTTTCTCAACTAAATTAGGTCTGATCATTCATTAATGAGATCAATGTCTAACATGAAGACTAGAATAGAACATTTAATATAACAAGATTCAAGGTTCAAAGATTTACAAATTAAAGCACAACACCATAGTTCAATGTCAAACTACATCAAAAACCCTAGAAAATAAGATTAGCTTATAGAGAGGAGAAAGACAACCAAAGAAAAGAGAGAAAACATAAAGGGGGGGAGAAATAGCCTATATGGAAGATGAAATGCTCAATCTTCTCTTCAAATCTTCATCTTCTTTTTCAATCTTCTTCTTTCCCCCAAAGAGAGTCATGCCCTAGGGTTTAGAAACCCTAGGAGCTTTGTTCACGATAATCTGCAAGCGCACAGGTCGCATAAGTAATATAGTGGGCTAACAAGTCCAAATATCAACCCCACTGGGAAGGTGTGGTTTTAGCAAGGATTGAGTACCCCTTCTAATGAAGTAGTTCACTATTTGAGTGAAAGGATGATTTGGAATGTGATTATCTAAAAGAAAACTAAACTAAAACAAAACAAATCTAAAATTGATTTTCAAAGATTCACAAGTAAATGGGTTGATTTTAAGGAAAAGCTCTAGAAAATGGAGCTAGGGTTGTCTTCGTTGATGCAATTATGATTTATATTCATGAAGTGTCGGTTGAGTGAAAGTATACTTGTGTTTGTCCAAGGAAACCGATATGAGGTTTACACTTCCATGTCTCCCCTCAATTTCTCACACCTACTCTCTATTCTCCTTTCAGTCCATCCAGGTCATGAAATGTAATACTTTTAGAAGGAAATTCTTTCGTTGGGAATCCTATTGGTCACCTCTCGGTCCATACGATAGGATTACCCAGACTATGTTCAAATCGGCCCCCTCTCAATCCATAAGATCCTCACATAATGCTAAGGTGGCGCTTCCCCCAATAAAATCCATTTAGTACTATGCATTCCTAATTCCTAAACTTCTTTGACTAGGTTATGTTGATTTTTTCAATTGAGACACATTTAGGGGTAAAGGTCAAGGCCTAATGGTATATTTCCAACTGTCAATTTGGAAACCCTTTGTGCACTAGGTCTTAAACTCACTTCTTAACATAAATCAATTAGGCAAAACCATAATAATCCAAGAATTACACCAAATTAACATCACAAGAATAAATTCACAAAACCAAATTTAAAGTATATAAATCAAGCATCAACTTCAAGCAATTAACCCTAGAGGATGTTTAACTACTCATTGCAACCAAGAAATCCAACAAAACCATGTTTAAAATAAACATAATGATGAAGATTAATAAAGATAGTAGAGTTTAGAGATACAAAACAAATGGGAGATGAAATTCGTCTCAAACTCTGCTTTACAGTTGCAAGAGACCCTCTAGTAAATAACTATTCAAAATCAGCTCTAAAAACAAAGTAAAACTAAAGAAAATGAAAAACCTGAAGTGTTCTCCTTCCAAAAACCGAACCCTAGACAAGTCTAAAGAACCAAAATTTATAGGCTTTAGGAAATGGGCCTTTAAAAGGGCCAAAAAAAATGGTAAAAAAATGGCTAATTTTTGCAAGGCCCGACGTCCTTTGCCAAGGTGAAGGCTCATTCACCTTGGCGAACCCGTAGCTTTCTTCTTTGCATGGCTCTGGTTAGCTAAGGAGAAGGCCTTCGCTGTGGTGAACAATGGCTTCACCATGGCGAACAATGGCTTCGCCGTGGCGAACTCCTTTTGACTTCAAATGATCATAACTCTCTCATTCAACCTCCAAATGCGATGCTTTCGGTCTCTACGAAAAGCTAAGAGAGAGTAGAATCTATAAATATCAATTTTTGAGTCATTTTACCCCATTAGGTATACTAAAAATGCACAACTTTGAGGGGTGCTTCATGTGGTGTTTTGGAAAATCCTCCCTTTACTTCATGAGACCGTATCTTTTTCATTCGAACTCCGAACTGGGTGATCTTGGACTCGTTGGAAAGATTGGAAGGTGTAGAATCCATCCATATCATTGTTGAATCCATTAGAGGTCATGATAAACCCATAAATTCATCTTTTTGACCCTCTTTATGCTCTCTTTGCTTCAAAATGCTCCTAGAGCCATAAGATCATAAAATTAAGCATTAGAGATGTTAAAAACACCATAAAAGCATATGATTGATAGGTGATTAATGGTATAAAATAATGTATGAAAATAACTCTTTGCAACCAAGAGAATCCCTCTTTTTGACTCCTTGAACTCGCCCCTTCAAAAAGCCCTAAATCCTTTCTGTTATAAGCCAAAAACCAAGAGAATAGAGGAGAAGAGATGGGCTTTTGCAGCTTTTTGACCCCCAACATCCATGTTATAGCATGATGGATTTGACATTGCAGAGTGGCAAAAAAAAAGAAAAAAAAAGGGAGCTACTAGAATGATCCAAGCATAACCACACCATAGCGTGAGTAACTAGCGCTTAAGCTCCTTTGTTTCTCCTTCCCTTTGTGATGTTGTATCTTGCTCATTCAGACTCCAAATCATGCGATCTTGGTTTCTACGAAAAGCCCTCAGAGTTTAGAATCTGCCCATGCTAATGAGGGAGTCATAGAAGGACATCACACAGGCAAAAGTATCACATGTTTTCTATGACTGCATGGTGACTTTGCCGATTTTGCTTATTTCAGCTCAATGGTTGGCCTAATATCAAAATTGAGAAAAGAGAGCATTATGAATCTTATTTATCTCATAAAACTATTAAAATCTAAGATAAACATGGGGATAAAATGAATATTTAAGATACTCATCAATTATACTTTAGTTTTTATTAATATTTTGGTTTGATGAAAGTATAGGGGGAACCGAAATGAAGTAAAAGTTGAACAAAGTCTGGGGTTATGGATAAGAAAATAAATATTCTTTCAGGGTGTGGTCTTATGTTAATTTTCTCCAACAAAATTCAAGATTTTGTTTTTGATTTTTGCTTTTATATTTGCATGGTTTTTGGAATTTTGGCCATTTCTTAGCTTATTTTCTTATCCATCTCTACCACTCTCACTTAAAGTCACTTCAAAAACAACAAATAAGTAAGTACATCTCATAAGTTTGATTTTTCTCATCTTATAATGACATAATCATTGTAAAAAATTTCTCTCTCTTCCTCGCACGACTATTTCAAGTTATGACATATGCATTGTTTTTATCTCTCTATCATGTCTATATAGGTAAATTTACCTTCAATCAACTACCATCTATCAGCTACTTTACCAAGAAATAATTTATAATCAACTACTAGCACCAGCTATCGACTACTAGTTGAATCAAATAAGGCCTTACGCAAATAAGGAGAGAATGATAAAAGTGGAAAATGTAGTATTTTTATAGAAGTGTTTAAAAAGTTACGATCCGTAACTTTTTTCCATCCATAGTTATTTAGCTTCGATCAGCTATCAGTGGATGATTAGGTGTTTTTACCAACCACCCTACAAGAGTTGATTATGACTGAATAAGCTATCAGTTTATGATTGCTCATCCAATCAACTCAACCAAGGAGGGCCTTTACGTTCTTGAATTACGATTGGTAGCATAAAACTTACAGTGACATAAGATAACTTAATAGATGCACTTTATAGTGTCGTGAGTAGACTTGGAAAAATTTGACATGACCCATGAACCCGACACGAACTTGACACGTTTTTTATGTGTTTGGGTTGAGTATAATCGTGTTTGGGTCAAATTCGTGTTGACTCGCATAACCCGTTTAATAAACGGGTTATATTTGTGTCAATTTGCATGACACGAAATTGACACGTTTAATCATTATCTAAATTAAAATTTAACCTAAATTAACCCATTTAATATGCTATTTATGTTAAATATTGATGGATTAATTATAATTCATATAAATTTAAATGATCAAATTAATAAACAAAGTTATACATGTCGTGTTGCCAAATTACTAATTAGGTCATGTTTGAATTTTTAATTTTGACAATTATTATTCATGTCATGTTCGAGTTAGCGAATAAAGTGTAATACATGAATATTGACATGACATGAACACTACACGCGGGCACAAATTACCACCCCTAATTGTGAGGACCCCTTGAACCTAAAGAAAACAATATCTATATGATTACCAATCAAACATTGTTTACATTAAAGCTTTTACAGGCACAACATAACCAATTAGACACATTTTAAAGTTCTAAAAACCCGCATGAATGATGAGTCTAAAACTCATCTATTTTTAAAGCCATTTTTTTATGTATATTCAAGGCTTAAAAGTTTAATTCAATGAAAATTAGAGAGTCTTCACCCAGATTTGTGTTTTGCAGAAATTGAAAGAAAATAAGCAAAAACTAGTAGAAAAGAAAAATAGGTGAGCAAAAATACAATGCGTGACATCGGTTGAAAAATGTCGCGACATCACACTCAAAGTCACAACAATAGCTAAATAATGTCGCGACATCATGGCAGAGTTGCGACACCAGATGAAGAAAGTTGCAACATCGACATCAGCAAAAGCAGTCAAATTGTAACATAGGCGGAGGAATGTCGCGACATCGGGTAACTAGAGTCGCGACATTGGTAGAAGGCTTCAAAACACAATTTCAATGTCGTGACATCGATTGACCAGAGTCGCATCATTGGCATCGGCTAAAAGAAGCAGAAAACCAAGTTCACAATGTTTCGACATTTGCTGAAGTGAGCAAAACAGAAAAAAGATCAATGTTGCGACATTAAAATTTAGAGTTGGGACATCAAAAGTTGAGCCACGACACCATAATTGCAATGTTGCCACATCAACCACGACATCATTGGCGACATCAAAGCAATGTCACGACATTGTATTGACAGGCAAAAATCAAAGTCATGACATCAACATGTAGAGTTGTGGCATTGAAAGTTAAGCCACGACATTACAACAACAATGTCATGACATCAATCAGGACATCAGCCACAACATCAATGTGACTAAGGCAAAAATTTTGAGCTTTTCAAAGTTTGTGTTTTTCGCTATGTTTTCAAGGCCCAATGATAGGGACCTATAAATGTAAGCCCTAGGTGGAGCTGTTCTTCAAATCGCTTTCTCGAGCTTTTCGAGGAGCTTAAAGTCTCTTTATATTTTTATTTTTATTTTCGTTTTATTTTATTTTATTTTATTTTTTTATTTTATTTTCTAGATTTATTTTTCTTTCTGTTAGGATTAAAGTAGTCGATCTAAGCTGAAATGTGGAGCTAAGATCATTGTATATCGAGTTTCATTTATGTATGAATTCAAGTGGAATTTGGAAATTTTTTCTGGAATTAATCTAGTTTATTCAATTTGATTATAATTTCAATGAATTTGTTTGATCAACTAGTCATTGTCATTTGTGATCTAGTTATGGAAGAATGACCTTCCTTTGTGAAGGAATTTGACATTTTGTTGATTGTTTGTAGTATTAAATGATGTTTTGGGTATGAAAACTGGATTGATTTAATTGGTACTACTCTTATAATGAGTTGTTCTGAATATTAGTGTTCTGTACCCTAAAAGCGTTGTATTTGTGCTCTAATTTCTAGGATCCCCTTGAGTGACACATGGATGGATAACCTGAGAGCAACGAGCAGTGACTTGGAGGTACATTGCACTAATATCCATTGAACTAATGCACTCTAAGGATCGCTTTGATAAATCATTGATGAAGTTCTAACCTTTGATTTCAAGGTTCCCTTTTGGGTGACAACAGAAGTGTGTTCCTGAGGCATAATGACCATCTACTGATATATCAATTTAATGTTTAGAGGTCTCATCTCAATTTGGCATAATAATCTTGATCCCGTGTTAGCTTAGATTCTAATCAAGGAGAGATAATATTCTAATGAATTGCAGATTGAGGTAACAATTATATTAGAGAAGGCTTCTGTTACCTTGACCTACCTTGTCAATCTTCATTCTTAAGAGATGGTTTGAAGTATTGGTTTAGGAAAAACAACCAAATCTTCAACAGGATCAAATTCTAAAAGTAGCTATATATACCCATTGACCTGGTTTAGGAATAAGGCATAAATGAAATGTAGCTACGAGGTGTTCCAAGTTATACTACTCTCGCTTCTCGACAACCCAAGATTCATGTCCTTCATAGTACTTATTCTAGAACCTCACAGAACCGATAATCATAACACCGATTTTATTCCCAAAAAGTTATTTCTACTTCAATTGAAATCTCTCATTATTCTTACTAGGCTTGAATTAAAGAAAATTTTATAAAAAGAATTTTCATTACATTTTGTTAGCTATTTTTAGCAAATCATAGAAAACAATAGTTCAAATAGTGATTTTCTGAGTAGTAAGTAATTGATCTTAGATTTTCCTCACCAATCCATGTGGGAATGATATCTTGACTTATAATCCATTTTATTACTTGTATGACCTGTGCACTTACAATGATTTAGACTAAAACGAGTTTTAATTACATAATATTATATACAAAGATATAAAACGGTCTTTACATATTTGTTCTAATCAATTTTTCGGCACCGCTATTGGGCACTAAAGAGTCTTTGTTAGCCGTGTCGGAAATTTAGTATCTTAGATTTGGTCCTAACAAGGTTTTTTTATAGTTATTTTCGAGGATTCTAAATCAATTTATGGTAACAGTATACAAAGAAATTGTTTCACCAATTGATTTTGGTCTATCGAAAATAAGTATAATCAAGTTTTTGGCATCGTTATCGGGGAATGAATAGTCCTTAGTGGTAGTGCCAAAAGTTTGGCACACATACACATCATTTCTGGTCTAATCAAGTTTTTGGCGTCGTTGTTGGGGAATGAATAGTCTTTGGTGGTAGTGTCAGAAGTTTAGTACACACACACTCATCATTTCTAGTTTAATAAAGCTTTTGGCGTCGTTGCCTGGGATTGAAGTAGAGTTTAAAGATCAATATTCTTGTTAAAAAGAAAATTGCTAATTTGGACATTCTTATCTTTTAAAAAGGTTTGTTTAGAAATATTCAAAATTAGTTTTCACTAAAAGTAGTTGATTCAACTACTTATCTTTCTATTGAGTTAGTCAAAGATTTCATCAGTTATCTAGTGAACTCAATTTGATTTTATTGTGTTATAAATTTCTAGTGATTTGTACATATATAGAAGAATAGGAGCTAATTTATTGCTACTAGATACTAAACTAGAAAAGACATTGAGAAATTTGAAGAAAGAAAGAGCAGTTTCTAGTGATTTGTACATGCAAAGAAGAACAGGAGCCGATTTATTGCTACTAGATACTGAACTAGAAAAGACATTGAGAAATTTGAAGAAAGAAAGAGCAGCAGAAGCATCAGTCATGGCAGAGCAAAGAAGGAGACCGTCAAAACATTCCCAGCGGCTATTGTGATTCTCGTGAGACGGAGAGGACAATGGAGACTTTTGGAGGCTAGTGATCGGAGAATGCTCAATTTATTGAGATGGCCGCCCCGCAAAGGCAATAGCGATTGAAGTACTGCTTTGAACACCATGGTGTAGTAGAATCAGTTTACTAGGCACCCAAGTGCAGACCCAAATGAGCACCTAGGCAGATTCTTGAGGATGTCCAATACTATCAAGCTAAATGGAGTCCACCCGGATGTGATCAAAGTGCAGTTGTTCCCATTTTCACTAAGGGACATTGCAGCCAGTTGGTTTGAGTCCCTACCATTTGGATCAGTGAGCAATTGGGAGGAGCTTGTGGAATCTTATTTGGGCATATTCTTCCCTCATGTTCTCACTTCAGAGAGGAAAGGAGAAATTATTGCCTTCAAATAAAAAGAAGATGAGTCTCTGTATAATGCTTGGGAGAGATTCAAGCAGCTGTTAAGAAGATGTCCAGTGCATGGAATAGAGAAAATAACTCAGATAATTATCTTTTACCATGCCATGAACTATACATCTAAAGGAACAATAGATGCAGCCTCTAGAGGTGTATTTAGAAGGAAGAATGTTGAGGAAGCTACCCAACTGATAGAAGAACTAGCAAAGAGAAACTACAAAGCTTCATTTGAGGCTTTAGGGGGCAATAGTAGGCTAAGAGGTAGAGTAATTGAGCAGAACAAGATGTCAAAAATTGAAGCTAAGCTAGATACAATCATGATTAGGATGAACAACTAAGAAAGAAGAGGTAATTCCTGTAATGAAGTAGGAGTAGTGGATGGTGCTGGGTAGAAATGTGCTACTGATGAGGGACTTGCTCATGAAGGTCCCTATCAAGTTGAGGAAGCTTAGTTTGTTAATGGGAATAGAAGCTACAACTTCAAGCCAAACAACAACCTTCCAACACACTACACACTAGCCTTGAGGAACCATGATATTTTTTCTTATGGAGGTGGAATGCAATAAGGTCTAAGACCAGTGCAGAATTTCCAGCAAATTTATGCTCCACGGTTTCCAGAACACCTGTATTCAGTCAATTAAAGCTGAGAATAAAAAATGGGAATAAAGAATCAGTGTCTTTAAGGTCAAGATGAGCTTTAAAATGTTTAAAAACGAAATTTTTGAACCACATGAATAAATTTCTTTGACTTGCAGTGTTCGACGAGCACATGTTCGAACTGACAAATGCTTCTGAAAGATGAACTCAGTAGAGCAAGCGCCTTGGCTGTGCGAATCAATCTAGGGACTCTTTCCCTAGAGACACCAAGAAAAATCTAAAGGCTGCGTAGTTCTTTACTAAGGAGTGGAAAGAGATTCTGAAGAAGAAGAAGCGAGAGAAGAAGAATGAGGTTGAAATTGAGAAAACAAATCATAATTCAATGAGCAATGAGAAAAAGTAAAACAGAGCAGGGCTATCCGATACAAATGAGCAGATGAAAGAACAAGATGAAGTGGAAAAAGAGAAGAAATTTCAAAAGAAAAAAGTGAGAGTCTATCCCATTCCCTCAGAGACTGCAATAGTCCAAGCTGAACAGTCAGTATGCAAGGTTCCTGAATATATTCAAGAAGTTGGAAATCAACATCCCTTTTGTTGAGGCATTAGCTCAAATGCCACACTATGCAAAGTTTATGACGGATATTATTAGCAAAAAGAAGTTGAATGAAGAAAAAGTGGTAAGCTTGTCCAAAAACTGCAGTGCTATTATCCAAAAGAACATACCTTATAAAATGAAAGATCCAGGGAGCTTCACAATACCTTGCACCATTGGAAACTATAGGTTTGGTAAAGCTCAATGTGATTCAGGTGTAAGCATCAATCTGATGCCTTTGTACGTGGTAAAAAGGCCAAGTTTAGGGGAGTTAACTCCCACTACAGTGTCTCTATAGATGGCAAACAAATCCATGGCTCAACCTGAAGGCATCTTAGAAGATGTGTTGGTCAAGGTGGGAAAGTTTATTTTTCCAGTGATTTTGTTATTATTGATATAGAAGAGGACAAGCAGATTCCACTACTGCTTGGCAGACCATTCCTAGCTACAGGAGCAGCTTTGATTGATGTGAAGAAAAGAGAGCTTACTCTTATAGTTTTCAATGAGGAAGTCCACTTCAATCTTAATCAATGTTTGAAGCAACATGATGTTGAGCAGGTTCATTGTATGAAAACTGATAGTGTTAATTCTATTTGTAAGAAGATGAATTATGATTTAATGAAACAGAACTCATTTGATGACTACATCTCTTCTTCATTCTATATTGATGAATTTGAGAAGAAAGAACTTATTTTAGAAACTGTTTTGAGCTTAAATGAAAGAAGCACAGAAAGTTTAAAAAGTGAGGAAAAAATCTAGGTGGAAGAAAAGAGCTCTGAAGGTCTTTTCCTAAAAGAGTTGCCTAAACATTTGAAGTATGTATTTTTGGAAAAAGAAAGATCCAAGCCTATTATAATAGTAGCAAATTTGATTGCATAGAAAGAGAAGAAAGTGGTGGAAAATCTTAGAAAACATTAAGAGGCTATTGCATGGTCAGTTGAAGATTTGAAGGCGATCAGCCCATCAATTTGTATGCATAAAATCCTCATGGAGGAGAATGCAAAGACTTTAGTTGAACATGAAAGACGGTTGAACCCAGTAATGAAAGAGGTGGTAAAGAATGAGGTTCTCAAATGGCTGAATACAGGATTTATATATGCCATATCAGACAACCCCTGGGTGAGTTCAGTACATGTAGTTCCAAAGAAGGGTGGGACGACAGTGATAAGGAATGAGAAAAATGAGCTGATACCTACCAGAACAGTGACTAGATGGAGAATGTTCATAGACTACAAAAACTTAATAGTAAAACTAGAAAGGATCAATTCCCCCTGCCATTCATTGATCAGATGTTAGACAAGCTCCCAGGTCATTCACACTATTGTTTCCTTAATGGTTATTCTGGTTACAACCAAATAGCCAAAGCACCTGAAGATTAAGAAAAGACTATATTCACATGTCCCTATGACACCTACCCTTTTAGGAGAATTCCATTTGGAATGTGTAATGCACCAGCTACCTTTCAGAGATGTATGATGTCCATCTTCTTTGATTTAGTAGAGAAAATAATAGAAATTTTTATGGATGACTTCTCTGTGTATGTGTCAATCTTTGAGAGCTTCTTAGACAATTTGGAAATTATACATAAGAGGTGTAAGGAAAATAACATGGCCTTAATGTGGACCCCACTTGATCCACGAGCCTGCTGGACTCGCTTTTAAAATGAAAAGAAAATTTGGGTTGATTTTCGAGTTTTGAAAAATCCGTCCCCAAGGAGGAACGGTTTTGCTTTGGAGTTGCCACTTACATTTTTTTTTTTAAATGGGGAAAATAAAGTAAGAACAAAAACCCCTCATTGACTCAAGTCAGGAAAAAGCGGTCTACAAAACTAGATTTCTGGGTTTGGGGATCAGTTTACCTATTGGGAAGGTACCTCATACGAAGCGACCTACAGGCCCGGGAACTCGAGTGCATACTAGTGAATTAGGTATGTGGGAGCATATGAGTTAAGATCAAACAGCCTCCTGAGCTACATAAGATGACTTCCGAATCATACCCGACTACTTTCGGTATCTAACATAAACCTTTCAAACCAATCAAAACAATGGGTGCGTGCACATGGTCCATGTGGCCCGGTACATAAGAATTCGATCCGACATTTGGAAATACCACCGATATCAAAGTCGAAACACCATGTAGGCAACAACAGATACAAATACCAACACCCAAGCACATACACGAGGTCCTTAACCATGCTATTTGCGAGAATAGGTAGGTAAATGATACATCATACATCATGCATTTTAAAACCCAAATGCTCCGGATCCCATACCAAGAAGGGAAGCGAGGCTGAAATGAGGTAAGTGGTTTGCTTGCTTTAGCACACATTTCTTTAAATCTAAACCAAACCATACTTACCAATCCCACATTGCCCCGAATAAATTTCTGAGGGCTTGATATTGAAAAATTCCTCATACGATGGAATCCTAACAAAACAAAGCGATTGCATGATTAGAGCCCGGATAGTGAGAACTAAGCGAAACACGACAAAGTGTTCTAAAAGCGAGTACACCTTAAGCCACTGTTTATTAGGCCGAAGACCATAGGATTCACTAATTTATAAGAAATGCAGCCACCTAGATCCACTAAACCAAACTGAAATTTAGTTACCTAAATCCCGTATTGAACTTTGGTTGCCAGGTCGACTACGCAAAGCCTCCTTTGTACAACCCTTTGTTCTAGAAAGTCATAACCGTTTCTAAGCGTCCCGACCTGAATTTCTTGGAATGAACCAAGTAAACATTCACGGATGCAATGCGAAGGCTCAAGCCAACCCGAGGAGACGAGAGACAGCCTTGCAATCCACACACCTACATTCAACTATGTCGGGAACACTGCTCATCGACTCGATACCTGACCCGAGTATTTGTTTCGGGCTTGAACCTAATGAACCGACTGGTCCAGTTTCCCAACCGGTTCAGTCGGTTGAAAGAAGTTCTCAAAATTTTTCAAGACCTTCCTCACAAAGTCAGGAATCCAAAAAAATAAACAGAGGGCAATTCCGACTCCAAATAACTGAGAATCGACACAAACAAAGCAAAGTAGTCAAATTGCTATTTCGGAAAACTGAACCTAATGAACCAGCTAGTTTGGTTTCCCGACCGGTCCATTCGGTTGAGGAAAAATCTCAAATTTGGTCAAAAAATTCCTTAAATAATAAGGAAACTAACAACTAACAAAAACAAAATGGTGCATGATTCTCAGGTCGGATGAGTGAGAACCAAGTTGAAACAAGCCCATTTGTGTTTTCCTAAAGCAAGAGTACACTTGATGATGAAAACTATTGAATCGGATCCCACATATGAGCGTGAAAAACGGTTCAAATGGTTGAGGAAAATCCTAAAATTAGGTCAAAAAATTCATTAAAGAATAAGGAAACTAAAAAAATAAACAGTGCATGATTCTTAGCTCGGATGAGTGAGAACCAGCTGAGCTCAGCAGTTGTGTTTTAAAATCGGGGCTACTGCGAGAAGCGTGAGCGGTTCTCCCACGTATGAAGCGTAGAAAGCGTACCAATCAATTCAAAGGAATTACACCCATAAAAGTCCCCATAGTCATCATCACTGTGCAGACCATGAAGGTCTCATGAGATAATAAATAAATATGCACGAGGAAGGGAATTTGACAAGGCCTTCACTGCCAAAGCTAAGAAACTTAGCTCCATGGACCATTGCCTTACCTAACAAACTATGCTTAGGCCAGCCAACCAAAAAGATATATTTTATTCAAGGATCAGAGCAAAGGGAAGACGATATGAAATAGAGTGGAGCAAGGGTCTATTTCTTACCTCTTCCCATAAGCGAGAAAAAAATCCAGTAAGCATCGAAAAAAATCAAAAAATGTGTATCCGAGCCCGGAAAAAGTGCCAAAGGTTCCTTACACTCTGATCTTTCTCTCCTTTTATACTGATTCCCACCTCAACCTCTGGGCCACCTGGTGTTCCTTCAGAGCTCTGGAAAGAGCTCCATTAGCCTTGAAACCACACTCTGACAACTCCCCTCACCCAATTTCCCAATACAGGATTGACTCTCTTAAGTTTTGTTTAGCCGCCCTCAAGTATCCCGTGGATTCATGGTGGGTTGCATGTAACTCAAGACAAAGCCTAAAATGAACACAAAATGCTTCCCAAGACCGATCTGGAGCATATGGGAACGATCCATATGAGATATGGGCTCCAAAATCACAAAAAAAAAGCTACTCCCACACAAGTTGACTTTGACAGGCAGGTTGAAGCCGGATGCCAGCCGTCCCGGCCGGTTGAGAAAATTATGAAATTTTGATAGAGTGTTCCCTGAAAGAATAGTAGGACTAACAAAAAAACAATGAACAATTCCAAGTTTGGATGAGGAGATATGATCCAAAACAGGAGGAGTGCACAAGCGAAATCACCCTAAAAACAATGTTGTATCGTACTACCCAGTGAACCAATCAATGGAGTTAATTGAATGGTTGAAAAAAATTATTATTATTTAATAGACACCTCCTTGGTGAATAAGGAATCCAAAAAAATAGACGGCGAGCGATTCCGAGTTCGAACAAGGGAGATACAATTGAAACAAGCTCAAGTGCTCTGAATTTGACATACTCCAATAAACTCCGATTGAGTTAAAACCTCGGAGGGGGGGGGGACACTTGTTTCCTATGGCACGATGCCAATAAAAAAAACCGCCACGATGACACTCCGAAGTGAACTACATAAGCACTCAATTGACCACATACAAGCCCACTTGAGGCTCGGAGCGATTAGTCTTCAGTCTTTATTTTTGAGCCTTGTTATTTAAGGTTTTGAGCACTTTGTGTACTAATTAGCGTAGTGTGATTTGCACATTAAGGTCCACCTTTGCTATTCTCACGATTGCATTTGGCTAATTTTGTAGTTTTTGCAAGCTATTTATGCCGAAATTTTTGAGTCAATCCAAGCACGAAGAATTCGAGTCAAACTCAGCATTGTAGATCAAAGAACAGAAGGAAAGAAGAGCAAAAAATATAAGGAAATTGGAGCACCTGCAAAATTTGGTTCATGCGAGCACTGTTCATCCTGCAGCACTATTCACAATTCAGCCACTAATCACCTGTCCTGCTTTTTGACGTTGTGCCCTATTTGTTTCAATTTTTGTTTCTTCCCATTTTGTCCCTACAATAGTTAACTACTTTTGTTCATTTTGGGAATTTGTATTGTTTTGGGGGTAGTATTTAAAGCCTAAGCAAACATTGTAATGGGAGACTTCACTTTTGGCAATAGAGATACGGTGGGCGAGAGTTTTCCCGTTGCTTCCCTTTTTATTTGCTTTTCTTTTATTTTCTCGGCTGCTAAACACCCTTAGGATGACAACTCAAGGGATGGTTGGCTAAACCCCCTCCATCCTTGAAGAGGATGACTACTGGGCTAGGGTTTGGAGGTGAAATAACGGTTCTCATGTGTTTAATGTAAGCATTTATGGGTCTTTATGTCTCTGTTTTGCACATTAGGTTTAAATCTCTTTGATGTACCTTGGTTAACTTGTACTTGGCAAGCTTTTAGGGTTCAGCAGATGCTTATTGCTAGATCTACTGAGATTCATTAGTTGTCACTTATTAGTTAATGTAGGAGTAGATTTTAGAGGAGATAGATTTTCAGCATTAGGAATTTGTTGTCGATAAATGCTATATTTCAAAAGGAAAATTATTAGGGTTTAGTTTTGATAGCGAATGAAGATCCGGTTTGAGTGACTATAGGTCATCCTCCCAATGAAGAAATGACGAGAACCTTCATTTTCCTAGGACCTCGGCCACAGGTAGCCCGATGCTTCCAAAGTTCTTTTTCATATTTTACTTATTTTGTTCGGTTCACAAACATTTCAACCCTTTGTTTTTTAAAACCTTAAAATCCAATTAAAATTCACGATTTTGAGCAAGCGCAAATCATTTACATGAAGAAAACCCGTCACTGTGTTCGACCACAGAGCCCTTTATCTGCTTGAGTAGCTTTGCTACGGTAGTAGGAGGAATTTAGGTTTATAAATATTGTTGATTCCGGCACCCCTAGGAAGATGAGTGATCCGGGCACAATGCAGGAAAAGATAATGAAATTTGGGCGTGATGCCGAAGAAGATGAGGAATCCGGACATGATGATGGAAAAGATAATGAAATCCGGACAGAAACCTTTGGAGAAGGAGTAGAATCAGGGCGAGTCTTTGGAAAAGTAATCGTGAGTGCGGAGAAAGTGCAGTGAGTGCAGGGAAAGGTTGGATGCAGCGGTATCGGAAAGGTAGAATCCCGGTGATCTTGAAAAGGTGGGATCAGGGCAGAGTCTTGGGAAGGTAGAATCCGGGCGAGTATCGGAAAGGTGGAATGGGGCGATCATAGAAAAAGTAGGAAATCAATCAATCTTTGGAGAAGGGTTCGGGTGTGAGTACCGGGAAGGTTGGATCTGGAAGTACCGAAAAGGTAGAATCAGGCGAAATCTGGGAAAGGTAGAATCTGGCTGAAATCTAGAAAAGGTAGAATCAAGACGAAATCTGAAAAGTGGAAATCTAGCGATCTTGGAAAAGTAGAAGTCGACGTACTAGAAGGTGGAATCCAAGAAGTCTGAATGAGGTAGAATCAGTGAGTCTTGGAAAGAAAGAAATCAGGCGAACTCCCGGAAAGGTGGAATTAGGCGAAATCTGAAAAAGTAAATCTGAGAAATCTGGGAAAAGTAGAAAACCGGGCAAATCACCCAGGAAGGTGGAATCTAGTAGTCTGAGAAAGGTAGAATCTGGGCAAGTACGAAAAAAGTAGAATCCGAGGGCCAGTCTCTGGGAAGGTGGAATCCAGGGCGAGTCTGAAAAGGTAGAATCCGGTCAGTCTTTGGAAGGTGGAATCTGGGTGAGTGTTGTAAAAGTAGAAATCTAAGTGAGTACCATAAAATGGGTAGAATCCAGGCGAGTTCCGGAAAACTACTAAACTAAAAGGTGATAGGGGATGCCAAAACTAAGGCTCTAGATGCATAAACTGAATGGGGATGCCATAAACAAAACTTTGAGCAAAATGGGGAGACTCAGGATGCAACCGCTGAGATACTGACGTTGATGACAAAAAGGGTATGCCCCAGTGTGACATCCAGGGACTTCCAACAAATGACTCGAAGAAGCCAGAAATCAAACACCTCCATCATGACCAAAAAAAAGGGGGTATGCCCTAGTGTGACATCAGAAAGTGCTAATAAAATGACAAGAGAGAAATCACAAACACCACTAACAAGATGGAAAGGAAATTTTACCTTGAACGATCTCCTGAAATGTGACCAAATGTAGAAAGGAAGGGTTATGCGGTCTAAATTATCGATGCCATGTCAAAATCCATGCTTGCACATGTGGTCAAAGTCAGAGAGCTGAAAACATCACAATCATTCATTCATAAAAAATCATCCATTTTATTCCATAACATCCAATATCCACAAAACTGATATAGGGTATGCCCTAGTGTGCACATCTGACATGCAAGTGCCTTGATGAAAAAGCTCTGAAATAAATTTTTGAAGACCCAATCATTTGAACAAGCAAACAAGACAACATATGGGGTGTGCGCCAGTGTGCACCCCTATTGAGTTGATGAATATGCGTGAATCTGACCCCAGGCTAGCCCTTAGAAGCGCTCTGCTGTATGAAGAAACCGGGCTGCATGTGGGGCATACTCAAACTTTGATGCCAAAACATCTCTAGGTGAAATGGGTTGCCAGTGTACATGTGTAAGAGCCAAAGCCAGCATGAAAGGATGGGGGTATACCCCATTATGAACGTGTCAAAGCATCAAGCTAAAGCGTCATCAACGGTCCTAACTCTCTGTATCATCTGTATCTGATCATGGACCTGAGGCAAACAACTTAATGGCAAGGCAATATTTGACCCTCGATATTCCCCAAGAACAGAGGCCTGTCGACATTCCATACTTAATCAGTATATGGAACCTTTCCATATAAAATGTTTCAAAGCAAACACGAGATCTCATGGTCTCAGGGTGGTCTTACGACTCGGACCGTAATGTAGGCCAAGGGTGAAAGGTGAATGAAATGATGGGAAACAAAGGCCCAAATACCCAATAGATAATGCCAAACCCTTGTGTGCACAATGTCAAATATCAAAGAATCATATGAGTAAGGTGACTCAACCAACATCCGAATGAACGATGTCAAACGAAAAGTGAAGTGCACCAAAGGGCACGTCGCTTAAGAAGCGAGACGACGATCAATAAGGGTAGAAGAAGACTGAAGGGGATAAGACAAATGATGAATGGATAAAGCAGAAAATGGAGAAAACAAGCTAGGATACAAATGTGGCAATGTGTGACAACGACGAACAACTCATCCTAAGAGCGCCAAGTCGAAGCAAGTCACTATAAGATAGGAGTGGTGATGTCTGAAATGTGATCGAGGACCTAGTGCGAAACTAACCCTAAACCTCATTCTGATGTGTTACCTAGATCATGGACAAAATCGTATAATGCTCTCTTGACTCGGAGGAATAATAAATCTCTCAAACCCAAATGACCTTTGATGATCCCAAGTATATTAACGAATACCAAACAAACACAAATTTTTTTTTTTTGCCCCAAACAACTGATTAGTGCTCTAAAAGTGCTATTTTAGACCCTGTTTATTACATCTTTTGAGCACTTTTTATGTACTAATCAGCGTAATTAACCCGATTTGCGCATTAAGGTCTCAGTTATTCTACTGATCGCATTTTGTGGCTAATTTTGTAGTTTTTGTAAGCTATTAATGCCAAATTTGTTGAATCGATCCAACCACGAAGAATTCGAGTCGAATTTAGCTTTGCATTTCAGATCCTACAAGGAAGAAGGCAAGAAGAAAAGGCCACAGCGAAATTTCGACATGTTGCTGAGAATTGCTGTCACCGACTGCTGATACATCCTGGACTTTGTTCATCCATCTGCCTTTGTTGCCTTCTTACTCGTTTTTCTTTTTGTTTTTTTTTTGTTTTCTTCCAAATTTGTCCCTTGTAATAGATTTTAGTTTTGGCCTTTTGGTAATTTGTAAGGGGGTTTGGCTATAAAAGCCCTAAGACTAGACACTGTGATGATCATCTTCTCTATTAATAAAATAGGGGGCGGGAGTTTTTCCCGCTACTTCATTTTCTCTCCACTTTCTCTCATTTTCTCTCCCTTTCTTGGTTTCCAAACACCCTCCAAGGATGACAACTTAGAGGATGAGCGGCTAGAACCTCTTTCTCCTTGAAGAAGAGGTACACTAGGTCTTTGGATCTGAGGCAAGGCGAGGTGTTCCTGTTTTCAACGGTATCCACTTTACCATCCACTTTGTTCTCTGTTTAACTGAGTTTTCATCCCTTTTGAGTCACCTTGAATGGTTATTACTTGGTAATCTTTTGGGCTCATTGGATGCTTAATGTTAGATCCATTGATGTTTGTTAGTTATCATTTATGATCCATTATAAGGTGAGTCAAGGTGATTTGTGTTTTTTGTGTGAGAGCACTAATGAGCCTTGGATGCCATTTTTAAGGAGATGTTTATTAGAGGTCGATTTTTATAGTTAAATGAAGATTCGGTTCGGGAAATGACTATAGGTCATCTTCCCCAACGCGAGGAAAGGACCCTAGAAACCCTCAGTTTCCCTAGGAATCCAACCCTAGTGACCTAACACTTCAAGGAGTTCTCTTTTATATTTTACTTATTTTATTTCGGTTCCAAACAGATTCAACCCATTGTTTTTGCAAACCTTAAATCAAAATTGAATTCACCATTTGAACTAAAGTATATCATTTGTGCAAAGAAAACCCGTCCACTGAGTTCGACCCTAGGTCATTCTATCTTTGTAGTAGCTTTGCTTTCTGACGGTGGTTTTATGATATAAATTTTGTTGATTAGCATACCTATTGTGGCCGCGAATCCAAATGGCGGCGGGTTAATGGGGATGGTGCCTAAGTGAATTTAACGGTGGAACACCTTGATCCTCATCACAAGCACTGGTGAATTTTCTTTTATTTTTACCTTACCGAGTTTCTGGCGGTTGCCAATTTTCTCTCACATTAGTTTTTAGTTAACATTACTTTTTTTTTGTGGTATTTTCCTTTCCTGTTTGGTGTTTACTATTTCTTGCGGAGAACACGTTCGGTGGAGTAAGGGATTACGAAGGAAGGTTGATCAAAGCGATTTCCCATAACATGTCTTGAAGCTAGATTGTGACAAATGGAAGAGGGAGAACATCTGATCCAATACACTATGGAGAGAAACCCTAGGCGTACATGTTAATGAGGACTATAGAAACATTCCATGGCCAAGGAATCAACGACTGTGAAGAAAGTCGAAGCCCGAATAGATTACATGAGGGACTATAGAGACCCGTGGATGAGTGCACGAGTCATAATGTTCCCTCGACATGCACCTCCTGGCTTCTCCACATTTTACTCGGCTCCTCGTACCACCACAACAACCACCGATTAATTTCTTGATTGACTGATGATCAAGACTTGAGTAAACTAGTGGATAATTTTATAGAGGAGCAGAGGGTAGTGAATGTCTAGGCTAATAAGGAAATTGACACTGTGGAGAACTCTCTGGACCAAAAATTAGATGGGCTTCAAAGTGAAATGGATAAGAAATTTAACAACCTGCAAAGTGGAATTGATCATAAATTTGACAACCTGCAGACATCAATTTCAAAGCTCATCAACCAGCATGGTCATCAAGAGGAAGGGAGTCAAGAGGAAGAGTGCCTAAGTGAGACCATGGTAGAGGCGATTATCGACAACAGCTATTGGAATCTTCGGACATTGTAGTTACTCTTTGTCTACCCATAGGAGAAGAAGGAAGCAATCCCCACATTCTTGGCCGAAAGCGGTGGAAGAACACGAAAACAGTTTACCCACCGCTCTTGACTCGGTCTATCGCCTGCAGCCTGATCCACCCCAAGCAACTACTACAAAGGCCCACCCCATCTTACCCTTGCACTTTGTGTTGTACAATAGTAGTGGCCCTTTGTTAGAGCCTTTGCCACCACATCCAGGCACATGCTTGATGTTACATGCTTACGTGAATGGATTCAGTCTTGGTTGGTCCAGACACTCGAACCTTGGCATTTCAGCTCACGGTTACTTGACCCTCTAAAAACAGGAACTGGTTTGAAGGCTATGATGCCCCATTTTTAATTTTCATCTTTTCTTATTTTATTTTATTTTATTTTGATTTCTTTAATTTTTCTTTTTAGATTTTCTCTAATTTTAGTTAATCTTTGTTTATAGCTTAATTTTCAATTTTCTGTAATTTTTCTTAATTTTTTCTATGTTTGTTTTTACAGTTTGGGTTAATTTTTTTGATGGAATTAGCTCACCCGAATTTACATAACCTTGCGAATTTTATGAAATATTGTTTGTCACGGCTTATATATATATATATATATATATAAATTTTAGTTTATAAAAATTATAAAAAATTTTTGGTATATAAAAAATAAAATAAAAAATTTATTTAATTTTCTTTATTTTATTATTATTATTTTATTATTTATTTTTAAAAATTCCTTGAGTCACGAATTTTCATAACTATCGATTCGCGATCCAATTTTGTTTGAGTCATAACTTTTTCATTCGAACTCCGTTTTTGGCGTTTTTCATACCGTTGAAGCTTAGAGTATAAGTCAAATATAGCTAGAAAGAACACTTTTGAAGTATAATTTTAAAGTCTCTAACAGTCACTTTTTCCTCTCTTTTCTTCTCCTAGCATTTATTTGATGACGGAATGAAAGGGTGTCGATGGACAACAAGTCACGCTATCCAACATGAGGACATCTCATTAAGAGATCATCACTTCCTTCTCTAACTGTCAGGAGCCCCATTCGCGGACAATGAACCCATTTGGTTGGGGGGAGGATTAGCGAAGGAAGTGGCATGTATTTATGTTTTGTTATTGTGCAGACATTCCATTTTTGTGATGTTCAGTGGCTTGCTGGTTTCCCTTTTGTGAAGATGTTATCTTATATAAACACTTTTTCCAAGTGGACCTATTTTGCAAATTTTTGTGTTATGCCAACTTTGTGGTTTGAAAAATTGAAACTTTGTCCAATTCTATTGGTGTTAGATTGGTTCCATGCCTGGCTGAGTGGATAATAAGTTGAACTCTTGTTGCTTTCGACCATTTTTCTTCCACCTTTAGCTAACCACATACTATGCACATCAGGTTTCTTCAATAACTTTGAAAAGCTACTGAAACCTCCTAAGCCTTGCAATAACCTACCTAGTTTTGTTGACCACCTTTAATAGGTTAAGGACCCCCATGAATAGAAGGCCAATGTGTCTTCAAAATAAAAAAGAAAAGAAAAAGAAAAAGAAAAAGAAAGAGAAAAATTGCAACGCTTTAGTAGAAACCGAGCACGGTCAGGGGTATATAAACCTTTAAACCGTGCCACAAGCGGCCCAGTTGGGACCCACCCAGGCTTGGTGCTCTACGGGTGGATAGGTGGAGTTTAGCAAGTTGTAGGTGCTGGAGTCACGATTCGTTGGAAGCCAGTAGGTGTTCGAATCAACAAATTTATAACCTATAGTTCTGCGGCGTGGCCAGCTACTGCGGTATAGTGGCTTTAAGGGTCGAACAGGGATGGGTTTTCTTCGTGAGAAGAGTTACAATGCATTGAAAATGATGTTTGCATTCAGTTTATAGGGTTGTGGGAAGTAGTGTGTGGCTGAATGGTTGAAGGCGAAATAAGCGATGTAAGTTAAGAGAACTCCTTGAAGTCTCGGGCCACTGGGCTTAGGGTTCTAGGTTTGTGACATGTACTGGGGCCTTTATCCTCGCGTTGGGGAGCATGACATATAGTCATTTCCCGAACCAGATCTTCATTAGCTTCAGCTATTTGAGTTTCCTTTGAAAGATGGCATTTGATTAGGCATAAATGCCCACGCGGTGAAAACACATCTCAAAAACCTACCTATGATAACTAATGAGAACAATGGCGGGCATCGGTGGATCTAGTGAAATCCTTTGAACCCCGAAGCTTGCCAAATACACATTAGGGAGAGCATGCCTAAGAGATTTTAACCTAAGAGTGAGGCGGGAGCACAAATACCAATTAAATGCATACATGAAGAGCATGAGAGCATGCGGTAAGCTGAAAATCGGCGCAGTGGCCTTCCCGCTTTGAGATCGGGGTTTAAGCGAGCATCCTTGATTTGTCATCATCAAGGGGTGTTGGCTCACTAAAGATGCAAGAAAGTGAAGGGAGAAGAAGAAAATCCACCATGGCCAGAGGGAGAGGAACTTCTTGCCAAGTTTCCTTGATTGATTAATGGAAGTGACAAAAAGTTGGTTGATTACAGCGTTGACTATAGGTGCTCGGTATAAAGGAAATTACAAAAAGTGTGTTAAAGAACCAAAATTACATGAGAGCAGAATTTGTATAAAACCACGAAAAGTGGGTTAGCAGTCAGAGGCACGGGTGGCCGGTGTTCACGAGGTTGCGAAAATTGGCAACTGCGAAAATTAGCAACACACGAAATTTGCGATTTAAAACTTTTGCAACCTTGCGAAATTTCTACGAGCTTCTCTTCAGTGTTTTGCTCCAAAATTCCTCGATTTGATCATGCATCTTAGGGTGAAACCGAGGTTCATCGTTTTGAATCAAGGCGAAAGTAATAGGGGATTTATTTACCTGCAAAACTACTAAAATAGCTACAAAATGTGATCATTAAAAATATAAAACTATAACTATAAGCAAAACGAAATTGCCTTATTTGTTCTAATCAGTCTCTCAAAATCATTGAGTCTAGGGTGAAACACGAAGAGTTAGTGGTCGAAAGACCCTTATGACTTAGTGCTACTAAGCCTTAATTAGTTAGGAGTCATCGGTAGATCCACAGATTACATGGACTTTAGTGGTCGGTTGCAGGCATTGCACCCACAACCTGAGAGTTGTGGAATAAGAGTGGGTCCTGATCTATTTGGGTTGGTTAGCGTGCTAGGTTATGGCAATAGCCTGGTTGGGGGGAGAGTGCAGTTTGGCAGTTTATTATTGAGAACTAATCAAACAAACACTCAGATTTTGGTGGAAGTTTAAGTTTGATTCCACCCAGGAATGGAGGCTCTTTGATGCACCATTTTGTGTAATTTCTCTCGAAGATAGTTATTGGGCAAGGCTTTATGATTCTTACTTAGGGTTAGGCATTACTCATTCACAACCTTTTTGAAATGGCATTTTTGTGAACATAATTTTGTTATTGTTTTGTATGCTCTTTCTTTCTTTCTTTCTTTCATTGCTAAGGGACTAGCAATGTGTAGGTTGGGGGTGATTCGCATGCAAAGTAGGTGTTATGAATCAACAAAATTTATACCTAAACTACTCCTACTACCGTAGCATGACTACTGTAGTATAGCGGCTTTAGGATCGAACACTGGGATGGGTTTTCGTCTTACAAATGATTTTTAATGAGTGTGGTTGAGGCTTTTGTTTGGATTTTGGATTTGTACAAAAACGATTGGTTATTGTCACCATGCTAAGCGAAAGTAATGATCGAAATAAAATATAAAGAAGTCCTTGATTTTGGGCCACTAGTTTGGTGATATAGTTTGCAGGTGTCCCTCGGGTTATTTCCTCGCATTAGGGTAAATGACACATAGTCATTTCAAAACGGATCTTTGTTTAACTTTAAAAACCAACCCTTAGAACCATTCATCTTTGAAAGATAGCATTTACTGAGCATTAACTATTCCTGAAGTTGAAATCTAGCATTTAACCTACCCCTGATGGCTCATAAATGACAACTAATGGATATCGGTGTAATATCTAACACTAGAATACCTTGAACCTTAAATGCTTGTCAAGTATTGACCAATAAGTATCGAAATAGCTTTTAGACCTAGTTTTGAGTTTGAAACATAAATACGATGCTGCTTCATGAAAAAGCAGGGAACACCCCGACAAACCATATCAACCTACCTAGAAACCTTCCTGCTTCCCAGGTTTAGAGGCTTTGTAAACATCCTTTGAGTTGTTATCCTCCAAAGGCGTGTTTAGTTGCCTAGAAAGTGAGAGGAGAGAGGAGAGAGAAGAGAGAGCAAATGGTAGAAAACGGGGGCCCGTGTGGAAATCTTTTTATGAAAAGTTAGGTTACAAATTGTTCAAAAAATAGCTTATATAGCCTTACAAACAGGTGAAAATACCAATCTAACCTAAATAGTATAATTACAATGAGGGTAGAATTGAAATTAACCAAAACGGGGTCTTTTGTACACAAAAATAGGGAGCAGAGGGTTTCTCTACAGGCGAAATTTTCTCTATGTAGCGAAATTTCGCTAGCATAGCGAAAATTAGCTATGTAGCGAAATTGCTATACATAGAGAAAATTCGCTAGATAGTGAAATTTCGCTATTATTGCGAAATTTTCGCTATTATAGCGAAATTTCCCCTGTTTGCTCCTGCTTGTTCCTGCTTACATTTCTTCATTCCTGGCTTGATGCAATCGAAGATAAATCATATGAACTCGGTGTAAATAAGCTCAACTTCGATATGCCTTGCTTGATATGATAGAATAGGTTTATGAAACCTGCAAAAACTACCATAAACAACCTCGAAATACAATCATTAGTACCAAAGAGACCTACACATGTCAATCGGCTTAACTAATATGATTAGTACACAAAAAGTACTTAGAACCTATCTTAAATAGGGTTCAAAATAGCACTTTTTGGGCACTAATCACACCCCACAACCGACACATTGCTAGTCCCGTAGCAATGCTAGATGTAACCAAGAAGTAGATAACAAAAACATAGGAGGTCAAAAAGGTTTGTACAAGTAATGCCAAGCCTGCAATGAGAATCACTAAAACCTAAGCTAAAAACCATCTCAAAAGAATGAAAACTATACTACGTTGACTGACCAACAAGCTCACTCCTCGAGGCAAGAACCAGGCTCTTCTACAAAAAGCTACGGGTTTGTTTGATCAGGTCTCAATCATAAACTACGGTAAACCCACGCTCCCCCAACCGAGAGCTAATGCCATAATCCTGTATGTTAACAACTCCAAATAGATCGACCTCGCCCTTATTACAATTCTTTTATGCTAGGGCAATGCTGAGGGTTCGACTTCACCAAAGTCCGTGTAACGGGGATTAACCGACGAATCCCAACCAGTGAAGGTTTAGGGCACCAAGCCATGAGGATCTTTCGACCACAAACTCTATAGGTTTCACCCCGGACTTCGAATGATTTCGAGCCTCCAGCATCTACAACTCGCTAAACTCCACCCATCCACCCGTGTAGCGAACACTTTAAAGGCTTTTTCCATAAACCTCTGACCAAGTGTTTCTAAGTTTCCAAGGCAAAGCAAAATAATTTCTATTCTTCTTTTCTTTTGCTTTTCTTTTCTCTCTTCTTTATTTTTGAAGACACATTGGCCTTCTATGCATGGGGTCCACAACCTATTCAAGGGAGTAAAACTTAATACTCAGGTTAGGATTTGCATCGTAAGAGGTTATAGTCGTTTCTAGCCTATCATTGAGACCTAACGTGCTCGGTGTGTGGTTAGCTAAAGGCGGAAGAAACAGGTTAAAGACAACAAGAATTTGACTAGTCAACCACTCAACTCGGCATAGGATCCTTCTAACGCCGACAGCATTAGGAAAGGCTTAAGTTCATCAAATTGCAAGGCTAAACATTATGCATTTACAAAGGTTAATTAAAATAAAAATATAAAAAAATGTGCGCAAAATAGAAATACGGCTATAAAGCTTTAATATAACCAAAAAGGCTAGTACAAGCTTATAATAGCTAAACACAATACATAGCTAAGCAAAATAAACCACTGCCTACTATTGGCTAATACATACAAACAAAACAGTCCCATACAAGACAAGTAGGCAGTTGATAAAACTAAAACAACACAAGTGTAAAATAAAACAAAAGTATGCTAAATGCCACTTCTGACGCTAACTCTCCCCCCCAACCAAAGCATCACTGTGTCCTCACTGGGTAGGGATCAGAAAGCTAGAGAAGGAAGTGCGACCACCCACTCAGGCCGATGGTGTAGAAGCCGGTGGATCGTGGTTACCGCAATGGCCGCGAGTACATCTAAAGAGGCTACCGGAAGCCGACACAAATGGACCGGTCATGAGTAGTGGGTCAGAGTAGGCTCACACTTCAGAATCGGAGGGAGACCAAGGTGGCTCTATATCTATAGAAGAATAGCTTGATTCTGTGAGAGAGTGACCTCGGAGCGGGCCATCCGCTCGGCCAATGTTGTCTGAGAAGTCGCTAAAGATGCAGAAGTGGCAGCACATGTGCGGATGGCATCCATAACAGCCAATAAACCCCTAGAAGTGACAGGGGTGTGCTCAGATGGCTGCTGTGACGAGGAGGACTTTCGCCCCGCAGCCTCGAGGAGCTCAGGCATTAGAGTGTGGAACTGACGGGCCTGGTCCGTAACCGAGACAAGCCACCCCTAGGCAGCCCCTCCCAAGATAATCATCCACGACCTCCTCCTGCTGGTGTAAAAGAAAAGAAAGTGTCATAGATAGAGTCCGCTCAAGGGATAAAACGGCGGACAACTCGCCGACGCCAATACGTGTTCCTCCCCGGAACCCAAGATGCTCTAAGACGTGGCATAACAACTCTGGCTATCAAAAGTGGAATAGCTCTCGCTCGAGCGCCAGTTCTCGTGGACCTTCTCTTCGAAGTGAAGAAAGGCGGTCATAACAAGCTCTGCCGGATTGAACCAGAACCTCTAAGATATCTGATACAGAGCCTCTAAAATAGCTCCCTCTACATCGCAAATACATTTGGGCGGAACAGATTGACCAAGTACGTGGTCTGTACGGTAGTTGCCTCGCAAAAAGGATAGACCCACTGATGATCTCGAGAGAGCGAAAGAATCCATCTCTTAGGTGAGGATGAAAGCCACTACCGATAATTTGTTGAGTTAGCCGTAACCACGCGTGCCTAAAGCGCCAGCGATATTCGAAGCTCGCGTAATCCCAGACTCCACTACCTATACCGAATCAAGCCAGATCTGATCGACACTTTCAGATGTCATGGTATGGCAAAACTCAAGAACCAATTCGATAGAAAAAACTCGCTCTATCATAAACGACAACAGCGGGAATACCTCCGACCAAATCCTTCATTACTGAATCTCCTCTCGAACCGCGGGTCCGTCGCGTTGTCATATCACGCAGGGATTCTCCGCGCGGAAAGTCCTTGCCACGACACCACGCTCCCGTGCATTGGGCGTCACAAATTTAAATAGTGGACGCCTAACTTCGCTAGGATATCCGAGGCTAAGGATCTGCAGATCCCCGTCACCGAGACCGCTAAGGCTCAAATTAACGTGAAGACTCCCCAGGGCCAGATGTCCGAGCCCGCTTGGAAGGCAGTGCCCTCCGTGGTGGTCGTGGATGCACAGGAGAGGGGGGGCGAGGTCCCACCCTTGTATGGTATTGATGTGATTAGTACCCAAAAAGTGCTATTTTGAGCCCTATATCAGATAGGTTTTGAGTGCTTTTTGCGCACTAATCACGCCGAGCAGCCAATTAAAGTGTTCAAAGTCTTCTTAGTATCACTTGGCCGCTTAGAGGTTATTTTTGGTTGTTTTGCAGGTTTTTGCGTACCTTGAGAGTTCAATATCGAGATATATGCTTAACCATGAAGATTGAACCCATTTATCAGCCTTCAAACATACCAAGATTCAATGAAGGAATGAAGGCAAAGTGATGAAAATGGATGCAGTAGAGGAGCAAGAGTAATGCAAGGAAGAGAAGAATTCCAGTAGGCCTCTCGCTAAGATTGCGAAAACACTCGGGATTGCGAAAAATTTCGCAACATACTAAAAATTAAGAATTCACCCCCGCTTAGCTCGTGTGCACCCGTCATGCACCTGCTCCAACAAATTCACACACTTTCGGCTAGTCTTCTAAAAATTCGCTGCCAGCCAAATTTTCGCTAGCCAGGCGAAATTGCCGCTGCCTAGCTTAAATTTTCTGATTTCTCGTTTGCTCTGTGCACTCATATCACGAATTTTCGCTACCTAGCTTAAATTGTATTTCCTAGCAAAATTTCCTACCTTGTCATCCTTTTGTAATTAATGCAAACCTGACTCATTTTGGTGTATTACTCATTCCTTATATTAGCCAAAATGTTAGGCTTTCTTGTATTTTCATACACTAGGTGGCCTATATAAGCTTCCCCCAAATTGTAACCCTAGGAGAGGAGGCTGGAAGCAATCTTTTGGTACAATTTTCATTTTATGTAAATATCTCCCGCATCTTTCATTTTAGGTTTGGTTTTCTCTCTTCTCTCTCCTCTTTCTCTCATTTTCTAGGCTACCAAACAACCCTCTTGAGGATGACAACTCAAGAGATGCTTCTCGCTGCTTCCTCTTAGCTTGAAGAGGAAGGTAGCTAGCTTGGTTGTGGGGTAGTTTCGCAGTTGTCCTCATGTGTTGGGAATGCTACAGTACTGTATTTATGGCTCCCATCTTCTCAAACAGTTGAATATCATTTAATGTCATTACCTTGGCCAATACTTACCATGCTTTAGGATACAAAGGTATACTTATTGCTAGGATGTACTGTGGTTCTTAGATGGCCTTTACGAGCCACCGAAATGAGGTCAATGTTAGGGTTTCAAATTAAAAGGTCAGATGCATGTTACTTGTATTGACTCAAATAGGAGTGATTTTAGGGTTAGGTTTTCTAGTTAAACAAAGATCCGGTTATGGCTTGGACTATAGGTTGCTTGCCATGATGCGAGGATAAAACCCGAGGACACTTGTTAACCCTATGTTGTCAAGCTAGTGACCTAAACCTTCAAAGTTACCTTTTCACACTTCACTTTCAGTTTTTGCAATTAATCAAAGACACGTAAACAATCTCCCACTGCTTTGAAACAAAGAAAATCCAAAAAATCCAAACAAAAAGCTCCTCATCATTTTCAATGACTGATGCAAGTCATTCCTAGGATGAAAAGCCATCCCCGTGTTCGACCCTAGACTCCATCGCGTATTTTGACTACGGCAAAGAGGAGGAACTTCAGATATAAATTTTGTTGATTCCCGACCCTTACCGTGGCACGGAATCAATTGGCGCCTGCCGGGATGGTGCCAAACCACGCTTGATAAGTTGAATTGTACTCTGTAATCCTCATGACAAAGTGAAGGTGACTCTTTAATCCTTTTTGTATTCCATTGTCAGAATCGCAAAGTGTTCATCACTTTTGTAACCGCACTGCTTTTGTTTTTTTATATACACGCTTATTTTAGCTAACAATAACCCTTCTTTTTTTGCAAGTTGGATTGTGTTTCTTGTGTTGTCTCAATAGTAAATGTGTGTTTATGCACCATCGAAAGAGAGACATCAGTAGATTGCATAGAATCGCTGCACCATTGAACAAGGCAAGGAACGTAGTGCCAATCACCAAATGGATCCCCTCTACCCGAGGAAATCGCAGAGTCTACCCGTACCCTAGTCCAAATCCAATCGCCTCATAGATCGATGAGGGACCATATTCACCCTCCTAGAGTTAGTGCCCCTTCCTGCATCGTACCTCCTCGCCAAGATGTAGCAAAGGAGGCCCATCTCGGTACCTCATCCCCCACATATCATGGTATGGAAAATGAAAATCCATACACCTGCCATAAGTGGATTTGAGGAAGTTTGCACTACCTTTGCGAAGGTATGATTGACATGGATTTTAAGTTTAAGCCGAAAAGCATTTCCATTGACCCTAAAGGACAAGGCCAAGATTTGGCTTAACCTTCAAAAGGGTGTGTCTAGAACCATAAGAAATTAATGAAGCCGCGCTGTGTGCAGTTTTTAAAAAATTCTTCTGCTCATGCAAGACCAACAATTCAAGAGATAAATTTACACCTTTGCGTACCAAGATGGTGAAAGGTTTTACCAGTGCTGGGATAGATTCATGGAGACCATCAGTGCTTGTCCACATCATGGGTTTGATACATGGATGCTGGTAAACCACTTCTATGGTGGTATGTCTCATGCCATGAAACAGTTATTGGAAACCATGTGTGGGGGAGATTTTCTCGTAGTAAGCATCCCGATGAAAGCCATGATTTTCGAACTATGTGGTCAACTTAAGGGTTGATGAACCAAACCCGAGAGAGAAATGGAAAGAGTGGTTTGCCTTTAGCCATCCTAGGAGTGGGATGTATGCACCACGAGGATATAGAAATGAAAGCCAGGAATTTCAACCTTAGCTAGGAAGGTGGAGGAGCTTGAAGGAAATAACACGCACACGTGCCAACCCATTCACTCGCTTTCCAACCCACAGTAATCCAGCAGAGAATGCGATACGAGTGCTCCATCAATGAAGGATTTGATGACAGAGCAAGCAAATGTTGTAGGTCAATACAAGCCACCACAACCTAATACCCAATATGGTAATAATTTCCATACCCAATCGAGGAATCACCCTAACCTCTCCCCGAAACCCAATCCCGCCTATGTACTCCCTGTGTGCCAAACCACGCTTTGTTCCACCTTCAACCACAACCACCTCCATCCTCATCCCTCGTGGAACAAGCCATTTTAAATTTGAGTAAGGTGGTGGTAATTTTGTGGAAGAACAAAAGTGGATCACCGTGCAACCGCACAAAGGATTGAAACTGTAGAGAGCACACTGAACAAGAGAATAGATCGGCTTGAGAGCAATCTAAACAAAAGAATTGACAACCTACATAACTCAATCACAAAGATCAACAATATTCTAGAGGTACATGAGAGAGGAAGGTTCCCTTCCCAAACATTGCCAAATCCAAAAGGAGTCCATGAGGTAGGTTCATCTAGTAATTCAGGAATGGATGAGGTAAAGTCTATAATCACCCTTAGGAGTGGAAAAGAGGTTGATCAACCAATGCCAAAACCTGTTAAGGAAACTAGGAATGAAGTAGAAATGGAGCTTAACACATTTTCCTAAAGAGGACTCAATGAAAACACTCGTATGCCACCTCCATTTCCACAAGCACTTAGGAGGCAAGAAGGTGCATTCAAGAAAGTGTGTATCTTAAGTCCTAAGGCAGGTAAAAGTCAACATATCTCTTTTGGACATAATCAAGCAAGTTCCGGCCTATGCAAAATTTTTGAAAGATCTTTGCACAATCAAGAAGGGATTAGGCATTAAGAAAAAGGAATTTCTTACTGAACAAGTCAGTGCCATAATCCAAAGAAAGAACCCTGTCAAATACAAGGATCCAGGATCTCCCACAATTTCGCAAATACTGTGGAATTTCCAGATAGATAAATCATTGCTTGATTTAGGAGCCAAGCAGGAACTCATCACAGATGTCAGGTGACACGCGCAGCTAGTTTGGGTGAACTTAAATTACCAACATCACACTATCATTGGCCGATAGATCGTTGAAAATCCCTAAGGGATAGTTGAAGATGTCTTGGTGAAAAAATAGACAAATTCTACTACCCAAGATTTTGTAGTGCTTGACATCGAGCCAATTGCAATGAAACCAATCAGCCAATTATCCTAGGAAGACCATTTCTAGCCATCACACGTAATCATCAATTGCCGAAATGGAGTCATGCAACTTACATTTGGCAATGCGACATTGAATCTTAACATATTTCACTTGAACAAATGTAAGCAATAAATTAACGGAAACTTAAAATCAAGTGACTAATGATGTGTTCGTTGTGTCAGATACAGGGAAGCCGAATGTCCACGACTGCAGAAACGACCAACTCAGATGCAGCAATTGTGTTGAACCGCCATCAGCCACTCGTAGGGCAATTGCTCAATCTCGTAATCCATCGCGAGAAACCAACAACAATGGAAATCCAACACCAAGGATTCAAATTTACTATCAGCCGAGTTTGAGGAGATCATCCTCCTTGACCCTCCTTGAGTATTTAGCAAAAATTGAGTCGATTTGTGTTCTCACAAACCAAATTGCAAATTTCAACAATTTTTGCTTTTTGCTTTAGTTTAGTCAATTTCAATAATTTCGGTTATTTTTAGAAAGTTTCTTAATTTAGCAGTTTTCCATTATTAGTAACTTTGTATATATATTAAAATATTTTATAGTAAATTTTTAATTATAGTATCATATCATAATTTTTATTATATTAATCTTTTATTTCAAATATTATTAATATTTAAGTTAAAAATTTTGAATCGTGTGTGAAGAAGGCACTCAAGCCAAAATTCGCTATAACGGCGAAATTAAGTGGGAAGTGGGCTCGGGGTCGCCCCGACAGCTATAAGAAGAGGGGTTGCCTCTTCGTTCACACCATCTCCTCCCCTCCCGCCCCTTCCTCGGGAGCCATCCCCGTCGTAGTCCCGCTCGCCGCTCTCTCGCCAGAGCCGAGCCCCCTCAAGGCCTTGCGCCCCGCCAGACCGAGCCACACCACCGCCGGCACGAACCCGGGCTCACCAAACACCGCACGCACCACGACCGCCCCGGGTCACCGCCGCCGTTGCTCGCCGAGCCGCCACGTCTCGCCCTTTAGCTCGCACAACCGCCGAGCCTCAGCCACTCCATATTGCACCGCTGCTACACTGCTACGCGATCCACTACCGGGCCCGCAGCTCCTCGTGCCCTTGGCTCAGCTAGCCTTGCCCTGCCACAGCAGTTCGTCCGCTGCAGAGCCTTGTTTGGCTATAACAGAGCTTGTGCGAGCCATACGCCGAGTCCTCGAGTCGTCGCTGGTCCCATCAGAGTGACTCACCACAAGAGCGAGCCCCGTATCGCCTTTATGTAGCCCCGCTGCTCAGCCCACCTCGCCGGCCCCTTTTTCCTGATGATATCGTATTTGATTACAGCCTATGGTTCAGACGGTGGGTCCCGCCTTCGCCGCTGGTCGATTTAGTACGCCAGCGAGGTCCCGCCCCCAAGCACTCAGCCCCTCGTCCCGAGGCGCCTCCGAGGAGCCTCAGTGGATTCGTGCACGATATCAGACTGATGGGACCCCCGGCCCCGTCACTTGTACTCGAGATCTAGAGGTGGCTCAGCCTCCAAGCGGGCCTCCGCACTCAGTCCGGTGAGTCATCCTCATCCAGCCCCGCCCATCGCCACCACATCTACGGGAGACGACATCATCGCCTCGCCCGCCTCCAGGATCGGGAGGCCAAGAGTCGGCACCCCATTTCGGGAATGTCGATTACACTCGAGGGACTTTCATCGTGAGTCTTACTACGATGTCCCTAAGATTTGGCGGCCGATCCCAGATTCCGTGATTCTATGAGGCTACCGTGGACAGGATCATTCCCATCGGCCTTCATGACCCCGAGGCAAGATATTACCCCGGTGGTGTCATAGCGATCACTCGATGACATCTCTGGGAGCAGCCTGGTCCGCCGAGCTTCGCTCTATAAATGATCGCTCTCGAGTACTCGGGAAATGCGCATATTTCAAAGAGGCCTTTGTGCCTCGGCGTATACCGCCGCCAATTCAGAGGGTTACCGAGGGGGCCCACCCACCTCGCCGAGAGATGGTCTCGTGATAATCGGCCCGAGACACCACACTGGGCCAAGCAGCTCTTCAGAGGCAGCCCCGCCTCATATGCCCCCTCTCGATCGATCACAGCCTTTCCCCACAAAGACTACGTACGTGGGAGGGGGCCATCCTAGAGGCTCTTTTACCGGATCTCGCAGGATACCGGGCTTAGTCCCTCCGAGCTCTGATGACCTCTCCGATGCATTTCCAAAGAAAAGGTCCACCTAAGGGCCCGGGTTCAGCAGAGAGTCTACCACTGCTGATGCCACGACTACTATGCCGTGTCTCAGCATTTAGGCTTTCCTGAGGAGCCCCTGACAGAGGAGGATCTCGATGCCCTCGGGCTCTCGTCATTGGAGCGAGCGACGGCCATGCCCGTGATCTTTTATCCTCCAAAGAACAGACTGTATGAGGTTCCAAACGAGCTCCGAGGTAGAGCGGAGTCCAGTTCCGCATATGTCCCCTCCATCTCCTCATCCACATGCTACGTCCACAGCTGCAGCCGATACTCCTGGCCCATCATATACATCACATCATTCGCCGGAGTACGTTCATGCCAGCTCGAGAGAGATAGCTGGTGTGATGGATGCTATTTGTTCTTTAGCAGCCTACCCAGTAAAGACAGATCGTAGGTTTGGCCTGTCACCCATGTCGCAGCCAGACATGACTCTCACCCGGTCTTCCCTCGTGTTCCTCGATCGTAGAGAGGAGCCCACCACAAACAGCTAGAAAGATCTTTGATGTATCACGTAGCGCTGAAGAAGCATAGACTCCACCACCACCACAACAGTGAGGTGGTTAGGTTTCTTTTTATGTTTTTGTATAGTTACCAGCTTTATCAACTGCCTACTAATTTTGATTAGGATTTATGTGTTAGCCATAGTAGGAAGTGATACTTTTGTATGTTTAGCTTTGTATTCATGTACTAGCCATTTTGGCTATATCAAAAGCTATTCAATATATATATACAGACTTTTGCTTATCATGTTTTGTGCCTTCACCATGTGTAACTGTTTTTATCTTCAATCGACAATCAATCGCTTAATCGACAATTGAATTGCTTTAATTGGACAATTGAATTGCCTTTAATTGAAAAATTGAATCATTGTAAGTTACCTTTATGTTAGAACAAATTCCATGTTTGAAATAATTTTTGGTCAGTTGAAGTTCCAGCATGCTCAACTTGAACATTTCTCCCTTAAGCTAATTCACACACTGCATTAAATTCGATTGTTTCAATAATAGCAAATTTGTATGCCTCCTTTCACTTTGCATAGCCGGCCTTAGGCATGTTGGCAACCTAGGATAGGTTTGTGTTACCCACATTTGAAGACCAATGTAGTCTTCCAAAAAGGAAAAGAAAAGAAAAAGCAAAAAGAAAAAGAAAAGGAAAAGAAGAAAAAGAAAAATAAAGTCGTGACACTTTGCCTTGAAACCCGAACACGATCCGTGGGGTGTATGGCGAAAGCCTTTGAAGCCCGATGCCCTAAGCCTTAATTGGTTGGGAGTCATCGATTTAGTGTTCGTTACATGGGTGGATAGGTAGAGTTTAACGAATTGTTGGAGCTTGATTTTCAAAGTCATTCTAGTCCGGCGAAGCCTGTGAGCTCAGGGTCGCTGATCCTTTCATTGATGCCCTAAACCTTTTGCACCGTTGGGGAGTCATCTGCGGACCTTCGCTACACGGACTTTGGTGAAGTCGTGATTTTTAGCATTGCACCCTACAATGTAGTTGAATAAAGAAATGAGAGTGTAGCTATCCCTATCTAGTTGTTCAACAACTTAAGGCCATGCCGCGGCAGTCAGGAGTGACGCGCAAATTATCGCTCGATCCTCGTTACATAAAGAACCATTAGATTTTGGTGGAAATTGCTGAGAACTCATGGAACCAATATTGACCTAAAAATTTGTTCTTGTATGGTTTTGGCTCTTTCATGTCGGTTTTCAAACTAGGTGTCAATTTTTTAGTTTAAAGGTAATGTTTATTTGTATATACACTCAATCATAAGCTTTTTGAAATCACTGCATGCAGTTCTTATTATTTTTGCATTGCTAAGGGACTAGCAACGTTTCGGTTGGGGGGTGTGATTAGTACCCAAAAAGTGCTATTTTGAGCCCTATATCAGATAGGTTTTGAGTGCTTTTTGCGCACTAATCATGTCGATAATGCCAATTAAAGTGTTCAGATCTTCTTAGTATCACTTATGCCGTTTAGAGGTTATTTTTGGTTGTTTTGCAGGTTTTGCGCACCTGAGAGTTCAAATATCGAGATATATGCTTAACCATGAAGATTGAACCCATTTATCACCCTTCAAACATACTCGCCAAGATTCAATGAAGGAATGAAGGCAAAGTGATGAAAATGGATGCAAGAGAGTGGCTAAAGAGTAATGCACGAAGAGAAGCAATTCCAGGAAATTTCGCTAAGATCGCGAAAGCTCGCCGATTGCGAAAAATTTCGCAATCATAGCGTAGTGTTTTGCATCCTAGCAAAATTGAGAAATTTCGCTAGCCTTCAAAATTTCGCTATGCACTATTCCTAGCGAAATTACACACTTTCGCTTATCTGTACTCGCTTGCTGCCAGTTCTCAAGCTTAGCTAGCTGGTAAATTGCCGCTGCCTAGCGAAATTCTCTCGATTCACATTCCTCGCGCAATTTCGCTACCTAGCAAAATTTTCGCCACTCAGCGAAATTGTATTTCCTAGCGAAATTTCCGCCTTGTCATCCTTTGTAATTCTCCACGCAAACCGACCTCATTTTGGTGTATTACTTCCTTGTCCCTTATATTAGCCAAAATGTTAGGCTTTCTTGTATTTTCATACACTGGGTGGCCTATATAAGCTTCCCCCAAATTGTAACCCTAGGAGAGGAGGCTGGAAGCAATCTTTTGGTACAATTTTCATTTTATGTAAATATCTCCTGCATCTTTCATTTTAGGTTTGGTTTTCTCTCTTCTCTCTCCTATTTCTCTCATTTTCTAGGCTACCAAACAACCCTCTTGAGGATGACAACTCAAGAGATGCTTGGCTAAGCCTCTTAGCTTTGAAGAGGAAGGTAGCTAGCTTGGTTGTGGGGCAGTTGCAAGTTGTCCTCATGTGTTAAATGCTACAGGTATTGTATTTATGGCTCCCATCTTCTCAAACTAGGGTTGAATATCATTTAATGTCATTACCTTGGCCAATACTTACCATGCTTTAGGATACAGTGCATACTTATTGCTAGATGTACTGTGGTTCTTTAGATGGCCTTTACGAGCCACTGAAATGAGGTTGAATGTTAGGGTTTCAAATTAAAAAGGGGCTGTAGATGCATGTTACTTGTATTGACTCAAATAGGAGTGATTTGGTGGTTAGGTTTTCTAGTTAAACAAAGATCCTGCTATGGCTCGACTATAGGTTGCTTTGCCATGATGCGAGGATAAAACCCGAGGACACTGAGCACCCCATGTTGTCAAGTTAGTGACCTAAACCTTCAAAGTTACCTTTCACACTTCACTTTCACTTTTTGCAATTAATCGAAGACACAAACAATCTCCCACCGTTTGAAACAAAAAAATCCAAAATCCAAATAAAAAGCCCCACCATTTTCAACACCGATGCAAGTCATTCCTAGGATGAAAAACCCATCCCCGTGTTCGAATTTAGACCGCTATACTCGCAAGAGGGGCTTGACCACGTGCAGGAGGAATCAGATATAAATTTTTTTGATTCCGATCACCCTACTGCGGCACCCAGGTAATCGTGTATCGCCTGACGGGGCTCAAGATCCCGAGACTCCTCTCGAATATCACAGAGGCTGACTTTGCACTCTAGCCGTAGCGGCAGACAAATCGTGGGGTGCTCAAGACTCGAGCCCGAGAGTGGCCTCAGAGTCTTAGGAAGCACGCCATCTGGGCAGGTACGGTCTGATCCCTAGCCCGAATCGGGCCGCTCCGTGTGTGCTAACCATGGCCATAGGCTAGCCACCGAAACCGGGCAATCCAACAGCGAGGGGTCAAACGGCGCGGCGACCGGGACAGCCTAGCGCGGCGCAAAGGCGCCTAGGACGCACGGGCGGGTGAGGTGGATGCAGGAGCCGGGGGCCAGGGAGAGCGTGCCAAGCAGGAAAGGTTAGCTTGCCGCTGCGGAGACTCAGCGCCGGATGGTCAGCTCCCACTAAGCAGGGAGAGGTCAGCCTAATGAGTGGGTGGTGGGTCCTTTTATAGTAATCATATAATCGAAGGGACCCCCAGCACCAAGATTTCATAGGTGACTTTTAGCTACTGGTGGCGAATTTTCGCTACTCAGAGTTGTGTGTGTAATTTTGCTCTATGCCAGCCTTTTCTCCTGCAAAATAAAAACAAAAATAAAATAAATAAAATAATAATAATAATAAAATAAAACATTAAGCTGAACATATCAAAGAAGGTTTTAATTTAAAACTAAGATAAATAAAAATATTAAAAATAAAAATAAAATAAAAATTGACTAAAACAAAACAAACGAGCTACGGCTGTCTCAAGTGGAGACCAACCAACTCGGTCGGGAATGCTCTGGCCATGGAGGATCAAGGAGGGATATCTCCTCCTCTTCGCAGAATGACGGCACGAAGATAGTGGCTTGACTCGCTAATTCTAACCTTGAATATTTTCTTGTCTTTCGGGTTAAGGTCAACCGAACCATTCAAATATGCCAGTGATGATAAATCGCCCGTCCATCGCGTGGATTTGAGTTTGCCCTAAATAGATGGAGCTTTAGACCCATACGTGAGGACTTTTCTGATCCCATTGAAAGTTTTCCGTGTTACGAGCCGATCATGCCAATTTCTTTCCGCTATCCTTTGCAATTCGAATCAAGCAGTGTCGTTTCTCAAATCTTCTAACTCGCCAATCTCAAGCATTCTTTAGGCTAGCTCTGCTCATCTCCATGTTCAATTTTTCGTATTGCCCACCACGCCTTTGTATTCCATTTCTATCTGTAAATGGCAGTTCTTGCCATAAACTAAGCGATACTGGGACATTCCGAGGATGGTCTCAGATAGCCGCTCGGGTATGCCCACAATGAGTCTTGAGTTTCCAAAGACCAACTTTATGTTAGAATTAACAACTTTCATCAGATGGTCTTTATTTTTCTCAAGGGCGAGCTCCACTTTGACCACTCCTGTTTGAGGATGATACGTGGGTGGCTACCTTGTGCTTAACACCAGTTCCGTGATAGAGGCCCTCAAAGGGTTTGTTACAAAAGTGAGAACCTCCATCACTGATAATTTCTTTGGGAACCCCGAATCTAGAGAAAATGTTCTCCTTCAGGAATTTAAGCACCGCTAGGTCACCGCGTCGCATGCACCAAGTCGACCCACTTGAACACGTAGTCCACCCCCACAAGGATGTAAGCATAGACGAAGGAAGTAAGAAATGGTCCTATGAAGTCAATGCCCCATACATCAAACAATTCAACTACTAAAATGGGGTTTAAGGGCATCATGTGACGACGGGAAATCTTTCCAAGTCTTTGGCACTTATCATTATCAAGGCTTGCACACCTGTAGGCATTCTTAAACACGATGGCCAATAAAATCCCAAATGCAAGACTTTCATGGTCGCTTTCCTGCGGAATGAATGCCATCCACACGCACTATCATATGGCAATGGTCGAGAATTCCCCTCCCGCTCTTCTTCCCGCACAAATTTCCTATTATCTCGATCCCCAAGCACAATACTTGAACAAATACGCTACCCCAATAGTACTAATGAATCCTTACATGGAAGAACTTTGTTCTCGTGCCGGGCTCCACTCCACCGGTAACTCTCCTCGTTACTGCCAAAAATTGGCAATGTGAGCATACCATGGTGTTATACTTCACTCGTCGCAGAGACTCCTCAGAAATTCATCAAATATAGGAGGTTGTGGGTATTGTAAAAGTGGCTGTTAACTGGAGAGATGATCTAAGAACAACGTTCCACACCCTTCTTATCTCTAATCTGTAGGTCGAACTTCACAGAATAACCCATCTAATAAGCCGAGCCTTAGAGTGTCATCAATAATCGGTGCGGGGGCCACAACAAAATGTGGCGTGGTCTTAGTCTGACCATGCAATACAAATGCTCCAACCTGTGGGGCTGACTGAACAAGCGGTGGTGGTAGTGGAGGAGGAACTGTATAGTCTTGCTGTATAGTGGGTCCAGATGATGGTGGTAGTGGTGGAGGTGCAGTAGAGTCATGCAAGGTGCTCCCCGAAATTGGCAATGGTTGGGCCTGATGCCCATCAATCCTCCGTCCCAGTCCCAATATAGCATTCCGAAGAGATGCCATAGTATTAGTAATCTCAATTAACTGGTCGACAGTAGCGTACTAAGGGTCCATATCTCTATGATTTGATGTCTGCTCTAACTAACTGTGTGGATCTGAAATTCTAACAAGTCTACCTCCAATCCGGATCCAAGCTCGGGAACCCAGGTCGCTCTTAATCAATAATCCTCTAAAATCAAAGGGGTCATGTCAGTCCCCGTGACTATCAATCCAGAAATCAATCCAGTAATGCAATCCCACAATGAAATCCTCTAAGCGAATGAGTTGACAAGTGACATCAATAACTAATCTAATATGTGGCTCTACATGCAGGAGCGAGACTCTGACATGGTAATACCTTAGGGGTAAGGTGGCTTAGAAGCTAACAAAGAGAAAAGGCAAGTCCTAAAAGGCTAGATGACCATACCCACAAGGATACACAACCTAAGATCCTAATCAACAATCAATCAACAATCAAAGTGACACACTGGCCACGCAGGTATCCATGAAATTTAGCTCAGGGCTATACAAGTCTTCATTGCTCGGACATCCGTCATCTCCATAGTGCTCCTATACATCGATATAGCCCTTATGCTAGACCTTATTCCAAACCCCTAGCTTGGTCGAAGGTAGACTGTTGGGAATGACTCCCAAGAAACATAAGCAATCCATGAGGAATACACACGTGCCCTAAAAACACAAGTGGCAAGCAATCATGCAAGGGAAGGAGCAGTCATGCAGCAAACAATGCAATTTGGATTCATTTGACATCAAACCAGCTCAATTTTACCAACTTCATTCACGGGGGGTCAAGGAGGAGGAGCTCCTTAACCCCGGCAGTGGCTTGTGCTGCAGCCTTCATGCTTGGCCTATGGTTGTTGATTTGCTCCTCACTGGGTGAATTTGGGCTGACCAATGGCTTTGCAGGGGTGACTGATGACAACTCCCAATCAACTGATTCATCTTGGTTAGCCAATTCTTAAAGTTTATGGACTTTTGGCTTCCCTGCATTCCTCGACCACCGAGCAAACTTCATCGCCTTCCTTATCACCTTCCATCGGTTTATGCTTCGTGACTCCAAGTGAAATATGTTGAGCTCTGTGTCATGTTGCCAAATGTGAGATGAATTACTCCATTTCTGGCACTGATGATTGAGCTGGCAATGGCCAAAATGGTCTTCCCAAGATAATTGGCACATGATTGGGCCCACTTGCAATTGGCTCTGTGTCAAGCACTACAAAGTCTACTGGGTAGTAGAATTTGTCTACCTTTACCAACACATCCTCAACTATTCCCTTAGGAATCTTCACCGCATCTATCACCAATGACACAAAGTGATGTTGGTAGGTTTTAGCTCCCCTAAACCTTAACTCGCTATACACCGAAAAGTATGGCAAAGAGGCTTTAAGACCGCCCCTAAATCTAGCAAAGGCTTTGTCAATGCAAGTCCCTCCAATATTTGATCGGGAATTAAGGGGGATCCCTGATCCTTGTATTTGACCGGGTCTTGCTCTCTCGATTATGGCACGACTTGCTCGTTAGGGAAGGCCTTCTTTCACGCTCTAACCCTTTCGACCGTGTACGCATCCCCAAGAACTAGCATAAGTCGGGACCTCGCTTAATCATGTCGAAAGGATGTCTACCTTCACTTCGTCTTAGCACCTCCCAAAATTTCAAATTTTTGATTGGGATTTTTTCTTGCCTCTAAGTGCTTAGGGAAATGGAGGGGGCATGGTTTTTTTCATTGGGTCTTCACTGATGATTACCCTCTCAGGCTCAGCTTCCTTTTCCTTGCATGTTTCATCAGCAGTCATGGGCACTAGTTGCTCTATTTCTCTTCCACTCCTCAGAGTAATTATAGCTTTCACTTCATCCATCCCTGAATTGCTGGATGAACCTACCTCATGAACTCCTTTTGGATTTAGCAATGTTTGTAGCGCTGAACCTCCCTCTCTCCTTCGTGACTTCCAAAGAAATTGTTGATCTTTGTGATTGAATACTGCAGGTTGTCAATTTTCTGATTAAGATTGCTCTCAAGCCCATCTAATTTTTTATCTCGCTGTACTTTCTACAAAGATCAATTTTGTGCCGCTTGTTCATTTATCCCCTTTTGCTCCTCCACAAAATTGCCGACCACCTTGCTCAAGTTCAAGATGGCTTGTTCAACTGGAGAAAAGGATGGTGGCAACTGTGGTTGAGATGAGAAACCAAACTTTTGTTTGGCACCAGGGGGCACATAGGCAGGGGGATTAGGTTTCCAGGAGAGGTTAGGGTGATTTTTCCAATTGGAATTGTATGTGTTACCGTATGGGGCATTCGGTCAGGGCTTGTATTGGCCCACCTATTATTAGCATTATGCCTCCGACATCAATTCCTTCACTCGATGGGGCACTGATAGTTTTCCTGATGGACAAGTGGTCGATAATTGATGCATGGGTCAAGCGTGCAAGATTTTCGGCCACGCTCAGACTTCATGGAGCCTCTTTCCTTCTAGCTCCTCCACCTTCCTAGCTAGGCTGAGATTTTTGCTTTCATTTCCATGTCCTCTCGAAAGTGTAAAAATTCCTCCCTTTTGTACTCTAGCAGGGCCTCATTTTCTCCATCTTCTTCTCGTGCTCCTGCCTCATCCCAACCTCCACACATGGTTTCTAACAGTTGCTTCATGGCAGGTGACATACCATTGTAGAAATGATTCACCAACATCCATGTATTAAAACCATGGTGTGGACATGCATTGATGGTCTCTATGAACCTCTCCCAACATTGATAGAATTTCTCATTGTCATAGGCCGAGTAAGTGTAGATATGTCTTTTCAAACTGGCTGTCTTTACCGTGACCGAAGAATTTCTTCAAAATTGCCAAGATCGCCCAATTTCTAATCGTTTCGTCAGTTGAATTGAGCCATATTTTGGCTTTGTCCTTGAGGGTTAAAGGGAATGCCTTCAACTTCAATCAGCCTTATTATCGGCAGGCCCTCCTTGAAAGTCGTGCATACATCCTCAAAAATCCTGTATGTGAATATGGATTTTCATTCTCCATACCATGAAATGTGGGAAGCAGGCACTAGGTGTGGTCTCACGCTACATCCTCGCCAGAGGTATGACGCAGAAGGAGCACTCACTCTGGGGAGGGTGTATGTGTTCCCTCATCGAATTCGTATGTTGTTGGATTCATAAAGGGTGCTTGTTGACTTTGTTGTCTCGTAGAGGATCCATTTGATCTGCAGGTACCACCGATTTCACAAATCTTGTTCAACCGGTGCACTCACTCTTTGCAATCTACCTGATATCCCTCTGTCCCAGTTAAGCCGTGATAAACACTCCGTTACACAAAATGAAACAAAACAAAGAACACATACAAAGCTTGACAAAGAAAGGTCAGTGTTAGCTAGAACAAAAACTGGATCAGAAAAATAAAACCGGCAAGAATCGCCAAGTGAAGAAACTTGCGCCTCGCAGACACTTGATTAAAAAGGATCGAAGGTCACCAACACTTGTGTAATGTGGATTACAAGTACACATCCACTCCATCATACGTAGTTTGACACTATAAGAACGGCGCCATTTGATCTGCGCCACGATGTGGTGATCTTAATCAACAATATTTGTTTCTATGTTCTCCCACGTCGTAGTCAAGCTAATGCAAAGATAGCGGTCTAGGGTCGAATGGGATGGGTTTTCATCCTACCGAATGATTCGCATCAAGGATGGAAATGGTGAGACTTTTTGTTTGGATTTTAGGATTTGTTTAAAACAGGGAAGTTATTTGTTCATCGACCAACTATAATGGCTTAATGTAAATGTGAAATGGTAACTTTGAAGGCTTCGTCACTAGCTTCGATAATATGGGTTATTAAAATGTCCTCTAAGTTATTTATTAGTAAGGCAAATGACATATAGTCGTAGCCAAAACCGGATCTTTGTTTAGCTATAAACCTAACCTCTAGAACCACCCTATTTGAGTCAAACCAAATACTACATTCAAAGTCCTATTCGGGCTAGGAACCCTAGCATTTAACCTCTTTTAATGGCTCAGAATGACATCTAAGATATCGCTGCATCTACCATTAAGAATGCACTGAACCCTAAAGTATGACAAGTATTGACCAAAAGAAAGACATTAAATGGCATTAAACCCTAGTTTGGAAAGTTGGGAATCATAAATATTGTACCAGAATATCTAAAGAATGAGGACAACCTGCAACAGCCCCAAAACCAAGCTAGCAACCCTCTCTTCAAAGCTATGAGGCTTAGCCAAGCATCCCTTGAGTTGTCATCCTCAAGGGGGGTGTTTGGCAGCCGAGAAAATGAGAGAAAGAAGAGAGAGAAGAGAGCAAAGTAAACCTAAAATGAAAAGCTGCGGGAAATGTATATAAAATGAAAAGTTACTTAGGGTTACAAAGTTGTAGGGGCTTATATAGCCAACCCCAAAGGTGTGAAAATACAAAAATGCCTAAAATATGAAATTACATAAGGGACAAAATGGTAAAATATCAAACGTGGTCGTTCTGGAATCAAAATACTAAAACACAGTCGAGAATTTCATGATAAGAATTTTACTTAGCATAGCGAAAATTTCGCGAAGAATAATTTCGCTTAGCCTAGCTAAATTCCCACACAAAACTAGCCTACTATAGTTACAAGAAATTCTCATACTAGCGAAATTTCGCTAGCCTGTTGTGGGCTTCATAAGCGTACTTCACAGGATTGCGAAATTTTCACTATGATTGCAAAATTTTCGCAATCCTAGCGAAATTTTCGCAATCCTAGAATAAAATTCGCTTTTGTTCCCTCGCTTCCCTGCTTTGCTACTCAGGATCACTTCTCAGACTTTTATTCATCACTTCGCTCTTCAATTCTTCACTCCATCTCGACATTTCAATGCCTCGCCATGAAATGACGAGGATTCCTCGCATTCAAGACCAATACAGCTGCAAGCTTGTCGACTGGGGTTCCCAAGACCCGCAAAACTATCCAAAACTAATTTAAAACAAATCGAAGCTTAAGTGGCATGCACATGACACTGGCTTAATTTATATGATTAAGGCGCAAAGGCACTAAAACCTATCTCTAATAGGCTCAAAATAGCACTAAGTAATTAAATCGGGTGGAGCATATGGGTTAAAGATCAAAATAGCCTCCTGTGCCATATAGATGGACTAATCACACCAACCTACTCAATATCTAACATAAACACTCAACCAATCAAAGAATGGTGAGTACCAGGTCCCTAGCCAAGCACCGATAAGAGGTCAGCCACGTTTCTAAATGCACCACAAATGTCAAAATACAAACTGTACATGAATACAAATACCAACGCCCAAGCATGTACCCGAGGTCTCTAGCCACAGCAGAATAGGTAGGACAAATAATGACTCATACACTTATATAAAAACCAAATATCGGATCCCATACCTTCAAGAAAGGAAGCGTGCTTAAATGAGGTAAGTGGTTTTCTTACTTTAGCACACATTCCTTTAAAATCCCAATAAACCGAACTATACTTACCAATCCCACATTGCCTACTAATTCTGACTTTATTCAAACCCGCTAAAATCTAAACTCATACCCGACCTGCGGCCTCTGCAGGTTCCTTAGAGCAAATAGGAGCACGCTATAATAGCTTCGAGCTTGAAACATGCTAAAATAGGGGGCTGCCCATGAGCTGTCTTGCACAACCGGTTGAACCGGTTCTCAACAAGTCCAAATGATTGAGAAAATTCTAAAACTACATAAAGCCTCCAAATAAAGCCACTTTTCCTAGAAAGTCATGACATTCACAAAACGTCCCAACACAAATTTCTAGGAATGAACCCAAATAACCATTCATAGATGCAATGCCAAGGGCTCAAACCAACCCCAAGGAGACAAGAGACACCCTTGCAATCACACATTCCAGCATTCAAGACACCAGAACCCGCTTCATCCAACCTAATACACAACCCAAGTCGCTTCATAAAACTTAACTCATCAAACCTACTGTCTTGGTTTCCTCAAACTACCCGTGACGGAGAAAGATCTTAAACTTACTAACTCTCTATAGAGTCAAGAATCCAAAATATGTTAGAGTAAATTCTAACTCTGAATGACCAAGAACCAACACAAACAAAGCAAAGTACCCAACCGCCATTCTGCAACCGAACCCAATGAATCTGGCTTGGTTCTGGCTTCCTAACCATCCAAATTGATTGAGAAAAGATCTCAAAATTTAGTCCTTCTCCTCAAAAATTCGCATTCAAGACAAACGAGGTTATTCAATTCGAATGATCAAGAAACCAATACAAATAAAGTAGTAACTAAACTGGCTGCTCTAAGAATCTAACCCAATTTGAACCGGATGGTTCATTTCTTAAATCTAGTCCAATGATGAGAAAAGATCTCAAAAATTTTCAGAACCTTCCTCACAAAGTCAAGAATCTAACAAGACAAATAGAGTTCAATTCCGACTCCGAATGACCAAGTTCCAATAAAAACAAAGAAAAGTACCCTAACTGTCGTTCCTGCAAACTAAACCCAATGAACCGGCTGGTTTGGTTTCCCAACTGGTTCAGCCGATTGAGAAAAGATATCAAAACTTGTCAAAACCTTCCCCATAGAGTCAGGAATCCAACAAGATAAACAGAGTGCAATTCTGACTCCGAATGACTAAGAACCAACACAAACAAAGCAAAGTACCCTAACACGAGTCTGCAAACAACAAAGGCAAATAAAAGCATAAAAGAAACGGGAAAAGCATATAATTTTTCAGATCGAGGATCTACATTATCCCTATTTTTTTCTTATTTTTTGCTTCTAGTGTGAACTGAGTCTCCTCTCACCAATGAATTCACCCAAGAAGATTCAGAACTGTAGTATCACAACCCCCCTCTCTCTCTTCAAAAATGCTAGGCGCTTCCCATTTCCTTCTTCCACTTAGATTTGTATAGATTTAAACCCTCATCTCAAATTTCTAAACCCACCTTGTTCCTACCACTTTCTTAACTTTGAATCTAGCTCTAGCATAGATACACAACTTCATTAATGTGCCTCTTCTGCATTCAAATGGTGCTAGCTAACCTTTTAGTTTTTTTAGTTTGCTTACCTACTTAAGAAATCCATATGATTTGTTATTAGTACCTGGTTAGTGCTATTTTTGAGCCCTGTTTATTGCAGGTTTGCCACTTTTGTGTACTAATCAACTTCTAAATAACTGAATTACACATTTGAGGTCTCTCATTTGCTACTAATCACATTTTATGGCTATTTTTGTAAGTTTTGTAGCTAAATAAGCTTATTTTCTTCAGTCGATTCAAACATCACCATGACCCGAAAGCCAAAACTTGAAGATGTAGCTAGATCATTTCAGAAGACATTTGGAGCAAAAATGCATAAGAGAAGGAAGAAGAAGGAAGAAAACTGTGGAATTTATAAAGAGTTAAGTAAAATTCGCAATCTCATAATTTCAAGTCATAAATTTCATAACACCGCTCCCACTAAGTATGACGTTTTGACCCACTTTGTTTGGCTTTGTACAAATTTGCCCTTGATGTAATTTTTTGGCCTTATACATTTTTAATTTCCTGCACTAGCAAATATGAGAAGCTCGCGCTTCAGAACATCAATCAACTTTAGTCCATCAATCATTCAATAAAAATCATTTCAAGTTTCTCCTCCTCCCATCGTGATTTTCTCTCCCTTTCTTCACTTTCTGCATTTATCATCAGCCAAACACTTCTTGATGATTTAGATGAAATCAAGGGATGTTCGGCTAAACCCTCATCCTTGAAAGTGTGGAAGGCCATTTAAGTACCTAAGGTAAACTAATTTTCTATGCCATGTGAGCATTTATGGGTATTTACGTTCCCGCTTCTGCCAATAGGTTTAAATCTTCAAAATGATGCCTCACCAAACCTATATTTGGCAGTTTTTTGTCTGATATTTATCACTGCATCCACCAAGCAGTTAGTCATTTCCTATTAGTTATCATAGTGGTAGCTTGGAGGTGTGTGTTCTCACTCGTCTCGGGGGGAGGCTTTATGCTCATTAAATGCCATTGTTCAAGAGGAAAACATAGGGCTTAGGGGCTTGTGCTAAATGAAGATCCGGTTCGGGAAATGACTATAGGTCACTTTTGTGGAACTTAACCAAAAGATATTAGATAAATTCTATGACACTATTACCATGATCATTATTTAATCCCCCTAAAGAATAATGCACAAAACTTGTTGATTATATTTCTTGGTAATTATACTTATTTAAAATTGTTTCTTTAAGGTTAGATAAATTTCTTTCTGGTTTTGATCCATGATTCCGCAAGTGCATAATTTTAATGTTAATAAAGTGGATTTAAGTCCAGATATTATCGATCCCGCGAGATCTCAAGACCCTCAACTGTATCACTCACTACCAAGCTCTATACTATTTGGACTATGATTTGTACTGATATATTCCTAGAAACCTTGAAAATAATGAAAGATTAAAGATATGTAAACTAGAAACAAAATGAAATAATGCTTAAACTAAAATAAAAGAATAAAGAAATGTAATTAACCGGGCTAGCTTAAAGGAGCATTGAAAAATACAACTGTCAGGAAACATCACCCCGTTGCATACTCTCCTCAGAGCTTTATTTCATGAACTGTGAGTTTATAATCCGGCCCAAGGGAAGAAGGTAATGCGCATGTGGATCTCTCCTTAATATTATATTTCATCATCCACCTTCCCTCGTTTCTCTCGAATGGATTAGATAACTACTTTTAACTGAAAGTCAGCTTTGTTATGGGGTATTTTCTTTTCAATACTTCATACTCAGAACATGGACTCGTGAACCTAGCTCCAAGACATGTGCCAAGCATCATTTACACTATACTCGGTTTCTCATCTCAAAATTGGAACAACTATCTTTCCCTTGATTAGAGATTCAAGCAACACCTGGATCAACTTATTTGCTCGAATCTGAAAGCGAACTTTCCTCAGCCATTTTAACTCAGATGTTTCAATCCAACTCCATTCTCGCTTCAAGTGAGGCAGCATTTATCGATTAGAATTTACAGAGTCTATTAGATCCCCCAATATTAGGTCTGTATTACCCTTCGCATATTGTTCAAAATCCTCAAAGAATGCTTCTTTCAGGTCACTCGCAGGGCCTCCGGAAATCGTAGCATGAAACAATCCTATTACGTATAGGACACTAATATTTGAACTGATACAACAATAAACAAAACCAGAAGCAGATTTAAAACCGAAGTTCAAGACTCGATAAATTTCTGCGTAGTGATAAATTTAACAAAAGAGTAAATTCAACGTGTCGATTTCAAATTATCATTACACTAACGGTAGCTCCTTGATCAAAAGAACCATCAGAGATCAGAAAACCTGGAAGTTTGAATTCAAAATTTATTTGGACTTCAGACGGACCAGCAAGAATTTGAAGAAAATAATGACTCAGATTCACTCTTCAACTCCCACCAACTTAACATCCTCGTGAGATCCGTAAATTCAAGAAACAACAATTCACTTAACTTAATCTAAAAAACTACAGCAAAACAAAGAAAAAGAAAAGAAAATTTAACTAATAGAGCTTCCTGGCCACCCACTCTCTTCCAGTTGAGTCGCTTCAAGAGTGTTCAAGTGCATTTATGGGGTCAGCCGGGCCCTAACTCGATGCACCTATTCAGGATTTCAAAACAATCGCCCATTTATTTAACAGCAGCTCACTACTTCTCTTCCACGCCGGCGACTTCACCGGCTTCGCGAGAGCTATCTCCGGCGTCGCGATTCTCTTCCCACCGCTCGCGACTTCACCGTCTCCGCAGCCAGAGCCATTCTGGCATGTCGCGACTTCTATCATACGTCGACTTCAGCTTTCTTTTTCCGTTTCTGCCCCGAGTCTTTATTTGGTCGCGACTAGCTTTTAACACCCTTTGATCCGATGTCGACAAATTGACCGATGTCGTGACCTTCATTCCTTGTAATTAATGCTCTGACAACCGAATGATCGACATCTCCTTTCCTCTTGTGAGCTCTGAGGTCGGGAAGTTTTACTTATTATTCGTGACTTATTCCTCTCTCAAAGATTCTCAAAAGGAGGTCGCGACAGCCTAAATATGTCGCGACCTCCATTCTTCGCGGCGTTCTTATGTCGCATTCATCGGCTGACGCCGCGGTTCATAATCCCTTGCAACGTATGTCGCGACCACTAAAGGACGTCGTGACCTTCTTTCATTGTAACCGATGCGGTCGCGAATCCATTGTGCGATCGCCGACTTCACCTTTACTAACTGATGTCACGACCACCGCGATCGCCGCGACATCTTTGATTCAAAGGTCCGGATGTCCTATCCCGCTCTAACTCGTCGCGACTCTCTATGTTCAAATTCTCTTTGAAATCTTTTGTTGCAACTTTTAATCAAGGTCGTGACCTCCATGTCTTACCGGCTAACCTTTCACTCAGCCGTGACTCGAAGTGATGTCGCGACATTCGTCTCGCTTCTTCAATAGTTCTGCCACGATTTGGAGTTTCACATGCACTTTGTAAGAGTTCTATTATCACAGTCGCATCAAGTCCTTTTCTGTAAATTATCATAATTTCCTTTATTTGAGAGATAAGGTCGTTTCGTGGATTTGTAGTCATCTTTTCGCGGACTCATGGTGGTATCATGACTTTACTTATTCCATGAAATGCTGACGTCAAAGAATGGATGTTCATGATGATGAACTCTCTTTCATTTGACCGGCTTTTATTTTCAATCAAGTCATAATATTTGTCTCAACTTTCCTGTGTCACGACTCACTTATTCACTCTTCGCTTCTTTCAACTAAAACAGAGCAGGTCGTGGACTTGAATCATTGAAATCGCACCTCCCGTCGCGACCTCAGCCCAAATGACTTTAAATTCCTCATTCTTCAAGCAGGCCGATTTCTTATGATTTTTATATTAAAAATTTGATTTTTCACTGTGATTTTCTCGCAAATTCCTGGGTTGATTCAATTATCGCTTTCGTGTTAATTCATCATTATTATTGATGAGAACTCAGAAAATATTAAAATTCAGATGAGTTTTTTGACCTATCAAATTTCCAAATTCAAATTTTACTTGTCCAAGCAAAGAAAAGAAGAAATTGTTTGGTCTTCAAACAAATAAGCTTAGAAAAATTTTTGGGTGGACATTTTTCTGATTTATTCCACATTCTTTCTCATTCCACCCTTCGATTCGGAATTAAGAGATATCACTATTATTTCAAATTTCACATGCAAGAACAAGGCCCTGTACTTCTATCACTGGGTAATCTCTCAATAAACTAATGTATTTAAACAGCTTTATTCAAATAAGTCTGGTTCTCAGGTGTGTGAAGGTCATCAACTTTCAACTCATGCAAGAAATTAGTTTAATCTTCCTGGAGTTTCTTTAATCGCTTATCAAAGTCCTATGCTTGTTTTCATATTGATCTCCACTAATGTAGGAAAATCTAACTCAAAATCAATGAGGTCTTTCAGTTTGTAATGTTAGGCTGAGTAGATACGGAGAAATTTAGGCTAAATTACCCAGTTTCATCTTATCTCTACATTATTGCCTCCAACTTTCTCTCTTTTTCATTTGTTCTTCCTGATTCTCCTAATTTTAGCCTGTCTCTTTGAATCTTTATGGAATCTCAACTTCATATGTACTGATTCAAAAAACCATTCCTGTTTTAATCTTTGCCTTTCCTTCTCTATGATTTGGGAATATGCAATGTTTTGTCTTCTCTTTAGGCTTTCTATTACTCTTAGACTATTATGAATTTTATACCAATAAGATTGTGTTAAAGTTAAAATTAATTCCTCAATGAGTTATATTTGAAACTGGTGAAATAGGCTACAAAGGATGTAATACTATTCCTTATTTCACTAGCTTCTGCTTATTTACTTCTTCAACCCCTTTATTAAAATCGGGAATCATTATTCCCAACTTGTTTCTTCCTTTATACTAAACTTCTCTCGAATTTAGAAACTGGATAATTTGAAAGTTCTTTACCAGTTTATTGCAAGGAAGGGAATTTCCTGCCAATTGTCGCTGCTTGAAGAATACATTTATTTGGCTCAAATCAGGAACTAGAGAATATGTTTAAACATATTTTGAGGTAGCTTAAAAGGCTCAAGCTGCCACATGCATTCTATCATTTCCTATTGGTTGTTTTCAATTTAGGATTTCTACAATCAATAATCAAACAAGTTCTAGGACTGTGGATCTAAATCCTGAATTCCCAAGAAGATGTTCCTAATTCCTGTCAAAAGTTTCATAAGTTTTGTTGACCAATGTGTATTATTTCTTAAAGACTTGTACTTATTCATTGTATACTTACATTATTTTAAACAAGCATTTTACTCTATCAAGAATAACCAATTTTTCCACTTTTTGCAACTAAATCGAATCTAAAACACAAGAAATACTCCTAGTTCCAGTTTCTTTATTCATGCCCCGATTTTGCAATTATTTGTGTTCAAGTTTCTCTCCTAGTCAAACTACTTCAACTAGTTCAGATTATGACATTTCAGCATTTTCATTCTTGAACTAAATCCCAATGTTATTTTCCAAACAAGTCAAGCAAAAAGTAAAACACAAGCTAACTCGGTGAAGCAAGCAAACATTTTTTCACAACTTTCTTGTTTTATTAATACGATGTAATGCAACATTGAGAACAACACCGAAGAGGGAGAAGGATAAATCAATGGGAAAGTCTATTTTTTCTTTTGAGAAAGGAGCAAAGATGCTTAGGATCCGCATCAAGGTAGCCCAATTATGATTGAATTTAGTGAGTTCATTTGCTCTCTTCTTCTTCTTGACATTCTCCCTTTCGACCGCTTCTTCAAGGATCAATTCATTTGTGAGATCAATCTTTTATATTCGGGATCACATTTTGCCTCGCGCCCAAGGTGTTCGCAGAGTCCCATTTCAAATATGACTTCTAAAAATTTGGAAAGATTGTTGTTAATCAAATCCAAATTTTCAAGCCGTATTCTTTCTTCCCAGTAATCCTTATCATCAAGCTCTTGATCTCTCGTCTTCATCTTCTTTTCAAAACTTGAACATTGAAGTGTATAGGAACTTGAATCTGATCATTCCTTAGTCTGCTTCTCGGACCGTGATCCCCTCGTCCTTACGAGTTGAGGGAGCGAGAATCGCGATCATAATCGATTGGTCAGAGAATGATTCATGACTTAAATTTTTAACTTCTTCAAGATCTTTGATCTCTCCTTCCAGCTTCCTTTAAATTCTCCTCTTGTTGCTCCAGGATCTTTTATCCGCCTCCTCTTTCTGCTCATCTCTTCTTCCCATTGTTGATCTCTTTCATCTCAACTTCACAGATTTCTTCTCTTCTATTCATCTCTTCCCAATGTCGATCCCTTCTTCAATTCTTTTCATAAACCCTTTCCCGAACTTTTGCTGGAGTGTCTTATTTCTCTTCTCTTTCTTCCATGCTCTTCCTCGAATAGAATCAAAGCATTTCCATTATTTGATTATCGCTCCGGGCTCCCTTAGAGCTTCTCAATTGTGCTCTTTAAACCATCGGTTCCTTATCGAGGGAGAGCTAGCCGTTGGAGTCGAGAAATCTATGGGGCTTTTAATTTTCGCTTCTATCCTCCTCGGAAACATAAAAGTATCCCCTTCTTGATGTGCTTCTAGGATTTTCTTCTCCTCGTCTCCGCACCTCGAAGCAGGTCTCAGACGCATTTTCATTTTCATCCCTTGAACTGCTTCTACTCACACCCCCTTTTTCTTTCGATTCTTCGTCCCGTCGACCTCCGTCAAGGTGAGCAGAAGCCTTGGGACACTCTTCTTCTTCTCTTCCCAAATTCTTCACACTGTAAATTCTAATACATAACCTTGTGATGGTTGTCAGCGAGGGATCAAACCCCGTTTATTACCTTCATGATACCTCATCATAGAATTCACACAACCTGCTCCAAAGATCAATCTCAGAGATCCCTTTGGGATGGGCATTGTGAGGAAGGATTTGGCTTGTTCTTGCACTGTAGACGTGCTTGGTAGGGACCAGAATAGAGGATAAGAAATAGAACCACACCTTTGCCTCCTCTGTCAAATCTCCCCTGCTCAGGGTCTTTTGCCCTCCTTTTCCTTTCTTCCACCGCCTCACTGGTCTGGTTAATTTTCTCGCAAGCTTCCTCACTCAGGTTGTTCATCGCCTTCTTGAATTTTGATCAATTTTTGTCCTTCCATCCCATACATCTCATTAATAGTCTTCAAGCCCATAAGGCACCTGCACTCCTCCGACATAAACAGAGTCTCTCTTCCTCCCAACCGCATTGGAGTAAAATTTTCGGGAACACGATCACGTGATAACTGCACTTTGATGTTTGAAGCACCTCCCCACCCTCACACCCATCAATTCCTTGAACGTCCTTGAGCGGTGAGATGGTTAATTTGAAACCTCTCTACCGTCCTTTCAGCGTAGTGCTTTTTCCGGACGGAAAGCCTCTTACGAGCAAAACTTGTCTTCCTCTTCTTCTATTTGCTTTTCCTTTCCACTTAACTTCCTCATTTCTTTGTAGCTGGTTGAACTTAGTTATTCGACGGCTGTTCTCCTTCGGAGTTCGGATGAACCCTTCAGTCTGAGTATACTCCTCCATGATTTCGCTCAGGTTTGGGATGAGGGTTGAAGGTTCGGCCATTAGAGAAATCGGAAGGTTTTTAGGAAGAAGTTCGGGTTTAGGGTTTGCAAGAATTGAGAACTAGAGAATATGCGAAGATGAAAGGTTGTATTTGCTTTAAGGAAGGAGATGGTAGTGGAGCGAGTTTCTGCTTGATTGGTCAATTATTATTATGGCTCTTTATGACTTCATTTATTTGCGCATGTCGCGACTTTAATTTCAGGCTACGATTGTGTGTTGTCATTAAATTTAAGGCACAATTAAAAACTGCTCAGCTGGCATACTTGTCTCTTATGTTGTGACCTATTCTTTTTTTTTTGTCGCGACATAAGTAAACTGTGAGAAGACAAGTTACCATCTGGCTGCGACATCAGGTATTTTATGAAATAATTGAGTTGTCGCGACCCTCACCACTCTTTTGAAGGAATGGTTCTTTATGCGACATCGCGGTTAAATGCAACCTCGATTGATAATCAGCGACATAACTTTAGTCGTGACACGTCATGTTCCTTCCTTGATCTTGACTAAGTTGCGACCTCGACCTGTCGCGACATCGATTTCTTGTCAGCGACTTAGTGCGCACTTGCCTAAATTTGATGATCAGAATGACTTTTTCACTTCTTATTAATTTGCACATTCTTGTATCCATTTAATCATTCCCACATGATGAATTCAAAAAATGTATTCTGTCGATTTTGAATCTATGTAGGGGAGAAAATTCTTGCCCTTTTGATTGCTGCATTTACGTGAAGTCTTTGCGGTAATCGGAGTTTGTTCCTTCTCACTGACCATTTGATTCTTCATCTGCATATTGTAACAATTCCAAAAAAAAATTAAATTAATCTGATACTAACCTAGCAATTTCTAACAAATCATAACTAGAACTAAAAATTGAACGCGTAATAATAGAAAATTCGAAGTCTAAAAATATAATATCTATATGGGTTTGCCTCCATGAACTGCTCCATTTGAGTCCTTAATTTGGACTAGCTGTTTTAAGCTTTTATACTCTTTCAATTCTGGTAGGTTCTTCTGTTCTTTCTCCCTATTTGAGATAATGTTTCGAGTCTTTGCCCGATTAACTTTGAATTCTTCCCGGCATCGATCTGAGTGTGCTCCCGAAGATAGTACTTGACACTGCTTGTATATGGTCCACTCCCATTTTGATTTCAGCTTCCACTAGAAATAATCTTGTCCCGAATTAAGCAATGAGCTGATCCACATACGAACTCTTTCCTCGGAATCCTTTGATCAAGCCATTTCTTTGTCTTGTCTTTGTATATTTAACATTGTCATGAAACCCCGTTTCTCAGTTATTCCGAGTTCATTCGGTTGGAAAGTCACTCTCTTCCTTTGCAATTTTGAAATAGAATTTCAGGCATTTGATAGCCTATGGCTTTGTATTCCAGGTTAAGAGGAAGTGACATGTTTTCGGGCAGAAAGTGCATGGGGACATTCGATGGGAGTTTTAAAGCGATCTGTATGCCCTTAATGCGTCGTCAGAAAGCACAAAGACCAATCTTCACCGCTAGAACTCACGATCTTTTCGGAAATTTTCTTTATCTCTCTGTTGGAAATTTCAGCTTGCCCATTTGTTTGAGGATGATGGCGATGCTCATAATGTGTTTGATGCCATATCTGCTCATGAGTTTGTCAAACACCTTATTTATAGTCTTCCTCCATCACTAATTATAGTTCTGGGTGTCCCAAATGCGCTAAGAATATTTCTTTGTAAAGCCCTGGCCCATGTGGCATCATTCTTAGAGACGACTCTTTGCCACCTGACTACAGTGTCATAATCTGACTAGGAGTATGTATATATTTCCAAATGACATTGGAAAAGGCCCGTAAATCAATTTCATACATCGAACAATTGCACCACCGGGATACCTTGGGGGCATCTCATGCCTTTGTTGATATTTCCCATTCTTTGGCATTGATCCACTGCTTTACCCATTCAAAAGCAGTCCTTAAAAATTGTAGGCCCCGGTAAAATCCTGATGGAGAATTTTGTGGTGTTTCTTATCTCTATAGTGTCCTCCATAAGGTGATGCATGACATTCTTGTAAAATCTTGCCTTGCTCACTTTCTGGTACACATCTCCTTATAATCAGATCAGCTCCTCTTTTAAATAAATATGGATCATCCCAGATGTAGTACCTGCTATCAGTCCTTAACCTTTTTCTCTGCTGGTAGCTGAATTCTGGTGGCATAATTCCACAAGCTAAGAAATTCAAAATATCAATACGGGGTGATTGGAGTGACATTTGAAATAAGCTGCTCATGGAAAAAATTTTGCTATTTCTCTGCCTTTTTCTTTTACAGTGGGTTCCTCTACTCTTGACAAGTGATCGGTATCACATTGTCTTTGCCCCTTCTTGTCTTTAATTTCTAAATCAAATTCTGCTGACAATAATACCCACGATCCCGATCTTGGCTTTGCTTCCCTTCTTTCATTAAATATTTAATTCTTGCATGATCGGTGTGTATACTTGAACATGGGACCCCGAATATATGGCCTGAATTTTCACATGCGAACATTGTGCCGGCATCTCTCGCACCCCATTAGTAAGTAATTTTCTTGTGCTTCATTAAAGTTTTGCTAGCATAGTAGATGGCCTTGAACCTTTTTCCTCTTTCTGTCCCAATCGGCTCCATTGCAAAATCATTATCACTGTGATCTCAAATTCTCATTCCGTCTGGTTTTTCCATGATGGGAGCTTCCACTAGTGCAGATTTGATTTCTTGAATGCTTTCTTGCGAGATTCATCAAAATAAAACACTATCTTTCTCGACAATGCATAATGGTCTGTGATTTTGAAATCTACGATATAAATCTTCTATATAAAATCCTGCATGTCTAAGAAACCAGTTCCTTAATTTGTAGTGGGTGGCATTAGGTCTCTTATAATTTGAAACCTTTGCTTGGTCTACTTCCAAGCCTGCTGCGAAACCATGTGCCACTAGACAATCATACGTAACAGTGGTAAGCATTTTCCCAATTCGGAGGCTAGATTTTTGTCTTTGCACCTTTGGAAATGCATCCCCGGGTTATGCGGGCATTGTTCCTTTGGATCCATACCTTTGTAAAATCATCATGAAGATCTCCATAACTTCTTACGCTAAATCAAAAAATATAGACATGTATCTTTGGAAGGTACCGGGGCATTACAGTCGAATGGCATTCTTCTAAAAACAAAAAGTACCAAATGGGCATGTAAAAGTGGTTTTCTCACGGTCTTGAGTCTGATAGCTATTTAGTTATATCGAATATCCATCGAGAAAACACATAAATGAAAGGGTGTCCTGCTGACCTATCGGCATTTGATCGATGAAAGGTGGAAAATGATCCTTTATGGTTGCGGTATTCAATTTTTACGTAGTCGATACAGCCCTCCATCACAATCACGGTTCTTGTAGGAATAAGTTCATTCTTTTCATTTCGATTCTGGTGAATCCACCTTTCTTAGAACCACATGTCGCGGAGCAACTTACCAGAAGAAGCGTACGATATAACATATATAAAGCACGCATTTAACCATTTGAAACTTCTTTTACGTGACTTCTTTCGCGGCAGGTTCGGCCTCCTTTGATGCTCAAGCGAAGTTTTGCATTATCTTCAACAATATTTTGTGCATACAAATAGAGCGATACCTTTGGATCTTGATTGCCCAGCGGTGCTTCCTTGTATTTTCTCAAAATTACAAGAAACTTACGTTCTTGACTTGATCGATACGGCTGATATGATACTTCAGTTTCTCTTTTACGGCTCTAAAACTCATATTTCAAATGATTGGCAACTCCTTCCAATGTTAACCCCATATGCACTAGTTTCACGCCCATGAGTTTGCTTTGTGTATGGTGCTCACTTCATCTTATTGTTTTTCATTTATACTTGAGGCTATTTCATTATTAAACAAATTTGAGCGAACTACAGTAAAACTCTGAGAAATCTTGAAAATTCATCTCAATTTCATTGATAGAGTTTTGAATGATACAATCGGAAATTCACTTCATCATTAAGAGGCTATTGCTTCCTCTGACCATACAACTATCTTCCTCACACATTAGGATGTTCGGACTCCTATGAATACTAAAATGCATATGTTCCCGACTCGAGTGTGGGTTCACCTTTACGTACGTCGATCAAGAGTGGCTCACATTGCTAAGAAAGGTCTTCTGACAACAGAGGGCGGGGATCTTCCTCCATACATGATAACAAAATCTCTTGGGAAAATGAATTTCCCCTGACCTTGGCGAGTACATCTTCAGGAATGCCCTGCAGTTGTGCCATTGATCTATCAGCCGTCGCCAAAGTAATTGTTGTTGGGGTTAATTTGAGCCTGATCTCTGCCTGCTTGATAGAGGCATCGAATTTATACTTGCTCCGAGTCGCTAAGCTTTCTTGAACTCACATTGCCGCATAGACGAGGGGAATAGTGGCGCGGGGTCTTTCATCTTTTCTTCAGGAATACGTTGGATAATGGCCTTGCATGAAGCGATCAAGTTCTTATACCCTCTCGGCTATCTTTCTTTTCTTGCTCGACACCTCCTTGAAATTTTGCATAAAGAGGCATTTTATTGATCACCTGCAAATGGATATTTATTTCTATTTTCTTGAAAATATCGAAATTTGAAAAATTGTTCTTCTCTTTTTGCCTTCTAAAGGTCTACGTAGGGAATAGCCGCTGCGAGGCATAGGCTGGCAGTACTCCCTTCTTTTAAGTCCATTTCTTCCTTTTCATACTGTTCAATCGGTATTCTTCTCTTCTTTCTTGTCAGTCTCTTCTTTCTGCTTTCAGTCTCTTTGTTTCTATCATCTTTACATTCTTTGCCTGAATCCTTTCCCACTTCTCAATTGAATTGCCATGCAGTCTTTAGGGTTCTTAGGTGTCAGGGAATGTTCCTTGTTACGATTTGCATATGCAGACTGGCCTAAGCATGTCTCTAGATTTTTCGGTGGTACTAGCATTCTTTTGAAACATGCGGTATCGGTTTTGAAAGTTTCAGAGTCGGATAGTTTACATTCATGGAATTGTAATAGCTTCTTGTTATCACATGAGCTAGACATCTGATCCTCAAATGGTTGGAGTTCTCCTCGACCTGGTATTCATTTTACGCCTCACCTCCTTCTTTGTAGCTGGCTAAGGACCTTGGTGGCTGCTGATATCCTTGTTGAGGATGTTGTCCCTGCCTTGGGCCGTGTAATGCCCCTCGTAATATAGAGAAATTTTCATGGTTCCTCGGTGTTGGATGGTAGTGTATGGGAAAGTTAGGATTTGGCAAAAATGATAACTCGCATAACAGTTCACGATACTTAGCCTCCTCGGCACCATAGAACCTTCTTCTATTACCTCATCGACACTTCTTCTCTTAATAGTGCTCTTTCTCTTGCCTGTTCCTTGAGCGTATGCATCTTCTTCTCTTGTTTGTCCATCCTATGCATTAGAGCATCCAACTTAGCTTACATGGCTGTCATCTTGCTCGGCTCCATGACACCGCTACTACCTCTTGAAAACTTCAGTTGGAGCTTTTCTGCGCCAGTGCATTTGCGGAGTCCTCTGCCGAGATCTCTTGCCTCTTCAGCACTTTTCGCTTAGATGCTCCGGCATGAAGCATCGATAATACCCTTGGATGTATCATTCGAGCTGAAGTGATACATATCCATCACGGGTCGCCTGATCTATCCAGCCATTGGGCACCTCTTCAGCAATCTTTTGAATCTTTCTCAAGAGACATACAGGCTCTCATCTTCCCCTTGTTGGAATACAATTATCTCTCTTCGTCTCTCTAAAGTGAGAGATGGGGGAAAGAATCTGCCTAAATAAGCTTCTACCAACTCTTCCCAAGTTTCAACAGAACCATATGGTAATGATTCATACCATGTGGCTGCTATGTCTCTCAAAGAAAATGGGAAGAGATGTAGTTTTATCACCTCTGGTCTCACACCGTTCAGCTTCACTGTATTAGCCATTAAAGAAATCTTCGGAGTGCTCATTTGGGTCTTCGATTAGGGATGACCGATGTGATATTCTTTGAACCATTGTAATTAAAGTGGCTTTAGTTCAAAATTGTTTGCATCCTTTGTAGGCTGTGCGATTGCAAGAATACTCTTCTTGAATAATAGGCCTCGAGAGAAATCCTCATTGTGTCGAGTAATAGAGTCTTAAGTGTATCCTCTGTTCCTATTTGGTCATGTCTCTGCACCGTAGGCTGTTTACGCTCTTTTTGTCTTTCTTAAGCTCTGAAGAGTTCTCTCGGTCGATTAATACCAGCTGGAATCAGGTCATATCCCTATTTCCTATGCATTAAAGGTTCTCTGAAATAAAGCATACTCATATTAATAGGATTAGTCAAACCCTAATGATATTTTCAACATGGCTTGGTAAAATTGGTGACTAATGTAGTCAGCTGCTTGAAAACTATTTTTGTTCTTTTCTTAAAATTGTCCAAATTAGTATTTCCTTCTTTCATCAGAATATTGATCTAATTAATTCTTTCGATCCTGGCATGGCTTGGCTTGTTGTGGAACTTAACCAAAAGACATATACAAATTTATGACACTATTACCAAGGACTATTGTCTAATCCCCAGCAATAATGTCATGTCCTTAATGACATATTTCATCATCTAATCTTCCCTGTTTCTCTCGAATGCAGAGGATTATATAACTACTTTTAATCTGAGTTGCCTTGTTATGGGTATTTTTCTTTTTCAATAATTCATACGGAACATGGGTGTAAACATAGCTCTAGGCATAGGCTAAGCATTGGTTTACTGCTTATCTTTGGTTTCTCATCCTCAAAAGATTAGAGCAGGTTCATTCTTTCCTTGATTCGATCCTTGCTAACGGGATTGAACTTACTTGTTCGAATCGGCGAACTTTGCTCATTTTTAATTGATGTCATTCTGACTCATTCTCGGTTTCAAGTGAGGAAAAGATTTATCGATTAAATTTACGAGCCCATTAAGATCCCGATATTAGGTTCGCATACCCTTCGGATATTGTTCAAAACTCTCGGGATTGCCTTCTGTGTCACTCGGAGGGCCTCACGGAAATCGAGCGTAAAACGATCTAATGAGTATAGGACACTAATATTTGAATCGAGACTCTAACCGTAAACAAAACCGGCCAAGCATATTTAAGTCACAGTTCGATGGGCTCGATAAATTCTGAAAGATAAATTCCTAACTGCTTGATAAATTGACAGGCTGGTTCTAAATTACACTTCATTACACACTATTTAGCTCCTTGATCAAAAGAACTCTGTAGATCAGAAAGCTGGAAGTTTGAATTCAAATTGTTTGGACTTGGACGGACCGAGCTGATAATTGAAATAACATTACGCATTCGGCTTCAACTTGACAACTAACATCCAGATCCTAGAAATTCCAAAAGAAATAGCTGTCTACTCTAATCTAATCTAAAAAGGAAATAAAAAAGACAAAACAAAAGAAAAAGAAAAAGAAAATTAAACTACGAACATGACTGCCGGACTTCTCTTTACGGCCTTGAGCGCCTTCTTTCGATGTATTGCGTATTTATAGGGTTTGGAAGTTGGGCCTAACCCGATGCACCTATTTGTGGATTTCAAAATCGCGGCCCATTTGTTGGTTCATGTGTGACTTGTCTTCCACGTCAGCGACTTCTTCATTACGCTTATGAGCTATTCGATGTCGCTTCTCTTCCCGCGTCGCGACTTCCTTTGATTACTGCATTGTGAGCTATTATAATGTCGCGACTTCTATCATACGTCGCGACTTCGTTTCGTTAAATGCAGCGAAGCTTTTATTTAGTCGCGACTTGCCTTTAACACCCCTTGGATCTGATGTCGTGACAGCTGACTGATGTCGTGACCTTCATTCCTTGTAATTGATGTCGCGACAGCTGAATGACGTCGCGACATCTCCTTTCTGCCTTGTGAGCTCTTTTGAGGTCGTGGAAGTTTTACTATTGTCGTGACTTGTCTTCAGCATCTCTTGGGTATGATGTCGCGGCGGCTCGTGGTGTCGCGACCTCAGATTTCTTTGCGGTGATGTGTCGCGACTGCGAAGGGCGTCGGCGACCATAATCCCCTTCTGGCGGATGTCGCGACCGCGAAGGGCGTCATTCTTTCATTGTAACTTATGTCGCGACCACTAAAGGACGTCGCGACTTCACCTTTACTTCAGCGATGTCGCTGACCGCGAAGGGCGTCGCTACATCTTGGTCGATGTCGATGTCTGTCAGTTCGACTATCGCGACCTACATGTTCAGCCTCTTTGAAAATCTTTTTTTTTTTTTTTTTTGTTGCAACTTTTTAATCGGTGTCGGGACCTCCATGTCTCTTTGCTAACCTTTCAGATTACATGCGACCTCGAAGTGATGTCGCGACATCTTGTCTGCTTCTTCATTAGTTCCTAGTTGTCTGATTTGGAGTTTCTGTTGCGACTTTTTGTATTCTTCATTCTTGTCGAAAGTCTGACATCGAGTCCTTTCTTTCAAAATTAGTTGAGACTTCCTTTACTTGAAGGCTGTTCTTGGCTTTGTAGTGATTTCATGCCACGATGTTTGTTGAATCAACAATATTTATACCTAAGTTCCTCTTTGAGTAGTCAAACTCTTTGCGGTATGAGTGGTCCCAAGGTCGAACACGGGGATGGGTTTTCATCCCAGGAATGATTTGCATAAGTGCACGAAGGTAAGACTTTCTATTTGGACTTTTGGATTTTGTTTCAAAAGCGATTAATGATGAGTTTAGCGATTAACGCAAAAACTGAAAATGAAGTGTGAAAAGTTAACTTTGAATTTAGGTCACTAACTTGGTATCATAGAGGCGAAACCAGTGTCTCGGGGTTTTATCCTCGCGTTATGACAAGCGACCTATAGTCCAAGCCTGCTTAGGATCTATGTTGGCAAGCCTAACCCTAAAATCAACTCCTATTTAGTCAACCACGAGATAACATGCATCTTATGGCCACTTTACGGAGTTTGAAACCTAACATTAAATATCATTTCGATGGCTCGTAAAGACCGTCTAATGAACCACAGTGCATCTGGCAATAAGTATGCCTTTGTATCCTAAAGCATGGTAAGTATTAGCCAGAATTAATAACATTCAATGCTATTCAACCATATTTTGAAGATAGGGCCATAAACACGGTACTGTGGCTTTTAATACAAGAGGAGACGACACGCATATGCCCACTTCAAGCTAGCCTTTCTCTTCAAAGGGGCTTAGCCAAGCATCTCTTGAGTTGTCATCCTCCAAGAGGGGGTGTTTGGCAGCCAAAATAAGGGAAAGAGGAGAGAAAGAGAAAAGCGAAACCCTAACTAAACTACAGAGACAAAAATAAAAACTTGCAAAAAATTGCTTCCGTGATTTGTTGCTTAGGAGTTACAAAATGGGAGGGGGGCTTATAGGCCACTTGATGTATGAAAATACAAAACCTAACAATTTGGCTAATTTTAGGGACAAGTAATACACCAAAATTGAAGTGGTTGATAATTACAAAAGCATGACAAGGCGTGAATTTCGTAAGGCTCAAAATTTCGTTGAAGCGACGAAAATTTCATAAGTAGCGAAAATTTATTAGCTAGCGAAATCCTGAGATGCGAAAATGCAAAATTTAAGCTGGGCGTGTGATTTAAGCTAGCTAAAGGAAACCGCTAACAGTGAAATTATGTGAGTAAGTAATGCAAAATTCGTAGGAGCGATTGCCTAGCGAGTTCACAGTGTCAGCGAAATTAATTCAGGTTCATTGCAGATTGCGAAATTTGCGCAATCCAGTAGTACCGCAATCTTGCGAAATTCTGGGGATTTGCGATTCAACAACTGCATTGCTTCTGTCCTCTGCATCGATTTCCATCGCTTTACTTAACCGTTCTTTCTTTGATTTTGTAGTGCATTTGATGGGCATTGATTGAGTTGATCTTCATGATTCATCATATGTCTCGATATTGAACTCAGAGAAATCTTATAGCTTACACCCAAAACAACCAAAAATAACCTCTAAACGGCATAAGTGATGCAGAACGAACACTTCAATTGGCATAAATAGCGTGATTAGTCTTGTAAAGCACTCAAAACCTATCTAATATAGGGTTCAAAATAGCACTTTTTGGGTACTAATCATGTAGTCAGCTCCTTGTCGCGACCTCATGGTGGTATCATGACTTCATTTATCTCCAGTTTGGTCTTGTGACGTGCGATGATGCGACATGATTCTTCATTTAGTACTTCTTTTATTCTCAACGAGTCATATTTTGTCTCAACTTCATGCACGAGTCCGACTTCACTTATTCCTCTTGAGTTTCTTCTTGAATTCAAATTTGTTAAGGTCATTGACTTGGGGTGCGAAATTGCACCTCTGTCGCGACCGGTTCGATTTGACTTAAGTCTGCTGCGGTGATTTCTTATGATTTTTCTAAAATTTGATTTTACCAACGTATTTTCACCTGGAAGTGGGAGTTGATTCAATTATCAGTTTTCTGCAAACAATTCATCATTATTCTCATTATAAACTCAGAAAAATGTATTAAAAATCTAGTGAGTTTTTGGACTCATCAGTCACCCTCCCCAACATGAGGAAAAAGACCCGAGGACATTTTGGATATCTTAGAACTCTAACCTAGTGGCCCGAGACTTCAAGGAGTTCTTTTTCTAATTTTATTTCAATTTATTTCGGTTTCAACCCATTCACCCCTGTATTTTTACCACAAGCCTTAAATCCAAAGAGGAAGCAGAATTTTCAATCCCCTTTGCTGACTCTTCTCTCGATAAGAAAACCCCTGTCATGGTGACCCTGACACTATCTTCACTTGGTGGCTTCTGCTATAGCAGTAGGAACCTAGGATACAAATTTTATTGATTAATTTTCACTATGCATACCAAATCAAATGGCGATAGATTGGGGATGGTTCCTAATTGAGAAAGATGAAGCATGAACTTGTGATCCACATCACAGTATTGAGTGAGTCTCATTCTTTTATTTTACCATTTTCCCATTCTGATTCCTTTGCGGGGGAATTTGAATTTTATCTTTGTTCATGATTTTCCTTGTGTTTATTTTTGCTAACATCAACCTTTCTCCTTTCTGGTAGTCTCGTTTTTGTTGGTTTCTTGCTTGTTTGTGTGTGTTCATAGCAGCTTATGCAGTGGGACAGAAACACTGCAGGCAGATTGGAAAGGCTTAGTGCTCCAGTTGAACAAGGGTTTTGAAGTCAACACGACAACCAGATGGAGCCCCCACGGCGTAGAGCGGGGTTCGAAGGAAGCCAATGCCTCTGAGGTCAATGAGGATCACATACACCCACCAAGGGTGAGTTCACCCTCATGCATTATACCCCCTGCTGAGGATGTGGCAGTGAGGCCTTATCTAATGCCCCTGCTCCCAACTTTTCATGGTATGGAAAATGAAAATCCATACACACACATCCGGGATTTTGAGGGAGTTTGCACAACTTTCAAAGAGGGTGCAACCGATATGGAGTTGCTGAAGTGATTCATGCCACAGTAGGTGTGCCGGAATCAATAAAATTTATAAATCTAACACCTTCTACAGCGTAGCAAAGCTACTATAGTATAGCGACTCTAAGATCGTCCACAGGGATGGGTTTTCTTCATGTAAATGACAAGAAGTGATATCTAAACTGGTGAATTCAATTTGGATTTTAGGTGGTCATAAAAACAGTGGAGTTTTTTTGGTGGAAACTGAAAGTAAAATAAGTTAAAATGCAAAATAGAATTCCTTGAAGTATTAGGTCACTGGGCTTAGGTTCCTAGGGAAAACAAGGGTCTCTCGGGTCTTTTCCTCGCGTTGGGGAAGATGACCTATAGTCATCTCCCGAACCGGATCTTGATTTAACTATAGAAGCTGACCCAACATGGCTATTCCTTGAAAATGGCATTCACTGAACATTAATGGTCCCATACAGTAAAAAAAACACACGTCTCCTTGACTCATCTTACAACAGATAATAAATGATAACTAACGAACATCACTGGATCTAGCAATAAGCTTCCAATGAGCCTTGAAAGTTTACCAAGTACTGGCCATTCAAGGTGAATTGAAGGGATCTAAACCTAGAAGTTAAGGGAAGAACACAAATGATAGTGAATACCTGTTGTGAAAAACATTGAAACCCTAGGTTTTCCACAGTCACCCTTACCCAGCACCTTCTACTTCAAGGAGAGGGAGGTTTAGTCGCTCATCCTTTGAGAAAACCTTCTCAAAGGGTGTTTGGCATGAGAGAAAATGAAAAGAAAATGAGAAGAGATAAGCAGGAGCTTCACGGAGAAGCAGAAGCTTCCCAAAGTAATATTTACAATAAAATGAGAAAAAGTTTTTTGTTTTCAAGTCTTAGTTGGATTGGATTACCCCAACCTCATTACAAATTACCAAAAAAAACTACAAATCCAACACTATTACAAGGAGAATTTGGGAAGAAATACAAAAAGGAGAACAAAAAGGTCAAACGGGCAGAGGAACAGTGAACAGTGTAGGACAAAATTGGGCAGGCCATTTTCGCAGGAGAATTAGCAACCCAGGAAATTTCGCAATGTTGCGAAATTCACAATGTTTGCGAAATTGGCAACAAAATTACGAAATTGCCATTCTTCTTCTGTTCTACACTGCACTTCTTCTGCTCATCCAATTTTTGCTCTGATGCTCTCATTTCAACTTGATTCTTTACAGGAATAGTTTAGTTACTTTTTAATTGATATTTTAACAACAAAACTTGCACGAAATTTGATTAGTAGTAATCTTGGGTCCTTAACATGTCCAAAATTTGGGATTTGGTAATACTGATTACTACAAAAAAAAGTGCTCAATCCATTGGAGAATTAAGGGCATAAAAACCCTTTTCTTGGAAGGTAAATCTTTAACCATTACATTGCTAGTCCCTTAGCAATGGAAGAAGAATAAATCAAACAAAAACAAGATGAGCTAAATATATAAATACACAAAGTTGGTTTTTCAAAAACGAGGTGATAATACCAAACTTGCAATAAGAGTCTTTTTTTTAAAATCATTAATGATTATCTCAAGAAGAGTGTGTGCTATGCAAATTCAAGTATCAAAACTGTGTCAACTCCTAGAGAATCAACCTGACACCTTCCACAAAAATCTAAGTGTTAATTTGATTAGCTTTCAAAAAAAGTATCCATTGTCCTTCCTGACTAGCTCTTGTCTAGACCTAGTAGCCTAGCAAACTCAATAGATCGAGGAACACTTTTATTCCATAACTCTCTCTTTTCTTTTCTTTTTTTCTTTGTTTTTACAATTTGTAGGGATTACAATATTGAGGCATCGAATTAAAGCTTAGTCCATGTAGCGGTCTAGATGACTCGACTGTTAAGGTTTAGGGCATCAAGTCATAGGATCTCTCAACCACTAACTCTTCAAGTTTCACTGGACTTTTGTGTGGGTTGAAACTCGAGCCTTCTACAATCTGTAAAGCTCCTGCTCCCACCATGCAACGAGCACAAAGTCGGTGACTCGACCAGTTGGCTTAGGGCAGGGCTTTAAGAACTCTAGCCATATACCCTCGGATGGTGGCTGGTTTCAAAGGCAAGCGTCACAATTTTTTTCTTTCTTTTTTTTTTAAGACCCATTGATTACTGGTATTCAAGGGTCAACCTATTAAAGAAGGTCAGAGGCTCAAACTAAATTGAGACTTTTAGGTTTAGGAAGCAAAGCAGGTTTGTTAAATGCAAGCCTAATGTGCCTGGAGTGTTGTGGATTGGGTAAAGTGGAAGAAAGAGGGTTGAAAACAATAAGAATTTAAACATGTCATCAACTCAAATAGGCATTACACTACTCTAACATCAATAGCACTGGAACAAAATTCCAATTTCTCAAACTACAAGCTAAGCATTACAAAAAAAAAAATTTCTGAAAATAAGTAACTATGAACATTAGTAGCACTAATATCAGGAAACTAAGCATGCACTATACAAAAACACTTTCTGTAAAAACAACTTCGAAAAACAACTTCCTTCCTTAACTCCACAACAGGTAACATTGTCCTCAAATGTGATTTTCTAGGAATGGAAATTTAAGGGAGAGTGATACCTCCATGATAAAATATTACCTTTTTTTGAATTGAGGTGATGTAAGCTTTTAGCGAGACCTTATTCACTCCATTTGAGCTAAATGAACAAGTTGGAGCTTGTAAAAGAGAGGAAAAAATGGACTAGTTGGGCCTTTAGAAAAGTACACATTTTCAAAATTTCAAAAAGTTTTCTTTCTGCATGCTATTTTGGATTCTACACTCTCTAGGTTTTCCAACAAGATGAAAATCACACCAAAAGGAATCGAATGAAAAGAATTATAGATCAAAAAAACAAAGTGAGGAAAAAATCGAGAAAAGCGTGAGAAATTTTCATATGTGTGAAAATTTCTACTTGATGTAAAACGATTTGTGAAATTTTTTAATAAATAAAGAAATAAATAAAATTGAAGAACAATATATATATATATATATATATATATATATATATATATATATATATATATATATATATATATATATATATCTCTCTCTCTCCTCATATCTCTCTCTATAATAACAGAATACAAAGCTTTAAAAAAATAAATGAAAATAAAAAATAAAAATAAAATAAATAAAAAATAAAAAAGAAAAGAGTACGGGTTTGCGAAAATTAGCAACTTTGCAAATAGGCAGTTTAAAATGGTCATTCAGGAGACTGATGCCGAATTGCAACCATACCAAGTGTCTATCCTTTGCTCGTTGCTCACCCTTGCCTTTTTCTGTTTCCAAAATTATGCTGCAAAAAAAATAAGCCAAGAAAAATATAAAAAAAATGTAGAAAAATGAAAAATGAGCTAAAAACAAATATTAACTTAAAATTAGAGAAAATCTAAGAGGAAAAATTAAAGAAATCAAAATAAAATTAAATTAAATTCAGAAAAAGATGAAATAAAAGTGGGGGGAAATGTCACAATTGTTATGTGTCCGATTTGTTGGAGCTAATTGGAGCTTGTAGAAATAATCTTAGAGAGTCGGGTGCTCCAGTGTGCGAACGAGCCCGAGACATCGCTATGCCATGCGGTATAGGCTTGGCGTAAATGTTTTTTGATGTGAGTGGCAGCTCAGACAATGACACTAAATTTTGATGTTTGCTCCACAGGCCGGTCTGTGGAGTAGCCTTCATGGTGAGTGTTTGGGATGGATTGTGTGCGAGGTTGTCTTTGCGACGGGGTATGCTTGGGTCTAAGAGGAGGATCTTCTTTGACGTGAAGTACATTTTTAGGTTGGCAATGCTTTGCAGGATCCAAATTTATAGGGATTGTTGAGGATAGGCTTTGGATTACCCCACTTTGTTCCACTTTCACTTGCCCTCCTGGTGACCAATGAGGAAATTGCTTCATCTTGCTGTATATATTGCTCCTCCACTGTGGTGTCAATCAGACACTCTTTTATATTCTCCTCCTCTTGATGAACAAGCTGATTGGTGAGCTTTGAGATGGATTCCTGCAGGATGTAAAATTTCTGATCAATTTCTCTTTGGAACCCATCCACTTCCTTGTTCAGGGAGCTCTCCACTATGTCAATTTCCTGATTGGCAGATCATTCGTCTTTCTGCTCTTTGGAAATTATCCGCTGGTTTGCTCCAAGTTCGTGTTACGCTCTGTGAAGATGTCAAGCGTAATTGGTTGTAGTGGGCGAGGAGTGCAAGGCGCATGTGGAAGCTTGAAAGAGTGCCTGCATTTGTGGAGGTTTTGGTTCCCGAGAGGAGTTTGTGGTTCCCCCAAGCTAGGGTTGTAAGTATTTTCAAATGAATTAGTTAGGGAAACCTTTGCATAGAGAGAGTGCACTCATCCATTGGTTTCTATAAATCCTCATGAGGCACCTGAATGGTTTAGTTTCTTCCCCGAGGTTGTTGATTCTGCCATGGAAGGTTTCTATAATCCCTCATTGACATGTATGCTCTAGGGTTTCTCTCCATAGGGTATTGATTGTACTACTCTCCCTCTAGGTGTTCCATTTGATCACAATTCAAGTTCAGTACATGTTATGTGGGAAAATTGGCTTTGATCAACTTGCCTTCATAATCCCTTACCCACTGAAACGTGTTCTCCTGAAGCAAATAGGGCAAACACCAAACAAGGGAAAAAAAGGAAAACAATTCTACCAAAAAAAAAAAGGTAATGTTAACTAAAAAAAAAATTAACTGAGAGAAATATTAGCAAACTGCTAGGAAACTAGTAAACAGAAAAATAAAAGAAAATTCACCAATGCTTGTGATTAGGATCACAAGTGTTCCACAACTCGTCAAATGTACTTAGGCACCATCCCCGGCAACGGCACCATTTGATTCGTGCCACAGTAGGTGTGCCAGAATCAACAAAATTTACAAACCTAACATCTTCTACTAGCGTAGCAAAGCTACTATAGTATAGCGGCTCTAGGATCGTCCACAGGGATGGGTTTTCTTCATGTAAATCTAAACTGTTGAATTCAATTTGGATTTTGGGTGGTCATAAAAACAGTGGAGTTTGTTGGTGGAAACTGAAAGTAAAATAAGTTAAAATGCAAAATAGAATTCCTTGAAATATTAGGTCACTGGGCTTAGGTTCCTAGGAAAAGCAGCGAGGTCTCAGGTCTTTTCTCGGGTGAGGGAAATGACTATAGTCATCTCCCAAACCGGATCTTGATTTAACTATAGAAGCTGACCCAACATGGCTATTCCTTGAAAATGGCATTCATTGAACATTAATGGTCCCAGACAGTAAAAAAAACACACGTCTCCTTGACTCATCTTACAGGATAATAGTATTCTTTGCTGAACATCACTAGATCTAGCAATAAGCTTCCAATGAGCCTTGAAAGTTTTCTAAGTACTACAGTGCATTCCACGGGGTGAATGTCTAAACCCTAGAAGTTAAGGGAAGAACACAAATGATAGTGAATACCTGTTGTGAAAAACATTGAAACCCTAGGTTTTCCACAGTCACCCTTACCCAGCACCTTCTACTTCAAGGAGAGGGAGGTTTAGTCGCTCATCCTTTGAAACCTTCTCAAAGGAATTATTTGTATGAAGAAAATGAAAAAGAAAATGAGAAAAGAGAGAAAACGAAGGAGGGCTTCTTGAAGCTTCTGGTAATATTACAATAAACTTTGAAAATGTTTTTCAAAGCCACTTGATTGGTTGAGTTGCTCTTTTATTTCATTAAATTGCCAAAAAGCTACAGTCAGCATAAGGGAAGGTGGAAGAAGCATGCAAGAAAAAGGGAGAACAAAGGTCAAGCAGTAGGAGGAGCAGGTGAATAGTCACGGGACAAAATTTCTCAAAGTTGCGAAATTCACAATGTTTGCGAAGTGGCAGTAAAGTGGGGAGTGCCATTCTTCTTCTATTCTTGCATTGCGCCTTCTCTCATCCAATTTTGCTCTAATGCTCTCATTTCAACTTAATTCTTATGAATGAGCTGGATTCCTAACTAAAGTGCAGTAGCTTTTTGTAAAAACAACAAAACTTACTTTTAAATTTATTAGTAGTAATGCTAGATTAACATGTGAATTGGGTTGATTATCTTTGATTACTACACAAAAATTGCTCAATCTATGGAGAATTAAGGGCGTGCTTTTCATTTGGGCGTAATAATGAAGTTAATCATGACCCTCAGACAAAGCCAAATTTTGGCTTAATTCACTGAGCAGACCATCAGAGGCTGGGCATAGGCTGCGACGAGGTTTTGAAGAGACAAATTATAAGATAACAATTTGAAGAGGCAAATCTACACCTTTGCAGCTCATGACAATGAAAAATTTTATCAATGCTGGGAAAGGAATATGGAGACCATCAGTGCTTACCCTCACCATGGCTTTGATACCTGAATCTTTATTAAATCCACTTTTATGATGGGATGTCCCTGCTTTATGAAGCAATTGTTTAGAAACATGTGTGGGGGGGACTTCTGAGCAAGGAATTCAGATGAAACCATGGTTCCTCAACTATGTGGCTAAAACCTCCAAGGAATGAAACCAAGGCAGAGTATCAGAGTAGAATAAACATAACAAACAGAGGCATATATCTTTAGCGGAGGATGTGGAACCCAAAGGCTAAGGATTGTCCACCACGACCGAAGGATGGAAGAACTTGGAAATGAAATCGGCGGTGGAGTGCGGTGGTGATACTTTGACCTCGACCATGCCGCTTGCCAAATCCCACCCAATTGTGAGAGCATTGTCCCATTCTCCCTCGGTGTAAGGGATTTGATGTTTGAGGTATGAAATGCTGATGAGATGAAATGGTTTCAACGATGTTCAGGTGTGGCAGCATGTAGTCTATTTGGAAGAACCACCCTAACACTTACTCTGGAAGCTATTATCTAGCATATGTTCCCACAGGTGCATAGTAGCGACAACGATGTGGGTGCCTCTCGGCGATACCAACCTCATCACGTTAAGCAAAGCTATCATGAATTTGAGCACAAAGTGGTGGAGAATTTTGTAGAGAAATGAAGAATTTATTAATGCTCCAGTTAGGTCAAAAGAATAGAAAAGGTAGCTCAGTGAACCAAAGGTGATGGGCTCTGTGGCACAATCAGAAAATTGATACCCTCAAATCCATCACAAGACTAACAAATAAGTGGTGGAAGCAGGAATTCGCTAAACACTGCAATCCTAGGGGTGCTGAACTAAAGCTATGCTAGTGAGCTGCACCAAAGATGGATGAAGTTCGAAGCCAGTATCACCTTGAGGAGTAGTAGGAAATTTGACGTTAATGCCCGAACTTGTGGAGGGATGGGAGAAAGAAAGTTGAGCCATAACACATATTCACAGTAAAGAAGGTCGATGAAGAAAAGCATGCCTCCTCCATTTCCCCAGCGTGAGAGAGGCAAAAATACAGGAGCCTCCAAGCAGGCATCCTAGAAGTGCTAAGGCATGTAAAGGTGAACATCCCACTTGCTTGTGGGATCAAGCAGGTTCAAACCAACATTTCTAAAGGACCTGTGCACAGTCAAGAAGGGGTTGGGCAGTGAAGCAAGAGGCCTTCTGACTGAACAAGTCGGCTCCATCAGTCAGTGCAAAACTGCGGTGAAATACAAAGATCCAGGATCCCCCACCATCTGGAATTGACATTGGAGAGGGGATGCATAGATAAACCTTCTTTGGATTTGGAGCTGAGTGTCAACCTCTTGCCATACTCGATTAATACACTTGATTAGGTTTGGGGGAGCTGAAGCCTACCAACATCACCCTATCCTTAGCTTATCGATCAGTGAAAATCCCAAAGGGAATAGTGGAGGATGTCTTGGTGAAGGTGGATAAGTTTTATTATCCGGTAGACTTCATGGTTCTTGATACGGAGCCTGTAGCAGAGGGCATTAACCAAGTGCCCATCATACTTGGGAGGCCATTCTTGGCCACATCTAATCTTATAATCAAGCTGGCAGAGATCATCAAAATCTCCTTTGGCAATATGACCTGGAGCTTGACATTTCCTGACAACAAGCATAGTCGTGAGAGGATGAGGTAGTCGGATGAGTATGCACAGTGAATAGGGTGTGGGAAAACACAGTGCCTGAGGCGCAGAGCGTGAAGAGCAATGACGGGTTAATGAAGAACTAACAGGTCACTCCTTGTACCCTGCTTGGTAGTCCACCACCACCAGTAGTGAAGTTACTTGTCTGAAAGGCAAGATTTAGTTCAATGAGCTACCTCCTTTATAAGCATGGAGGAGCTTCTCTTCCTGGACCCCCATAGAAAACCTCGAGGCTATATAGAGGGAGTAGCTACGAGTATCCCATAAGTCACTGGATTTCTTTTTGTTAGAATTTATTTACTCAGTTTTAAGTTAGTTTTAAGTTCTGCTGTTGATACTTTTGTGTTTAGTTTGTTTGGCTTGTTTTTCTTTTTCAAAATTTTCTCTTTTGCAAGTTTAATTTCTCATAATTTTTGTTCTTTTGTGTTGCAGGTGTTGCAGTGGGCTGAAGATCAAGTTTTTGGGCCTGGAAATTTCCAGTTGTGAATTTTCGTAACTTGTGGGATTCGCACCTATAAGAACATTGGGGTGCCTTATTCATATCCTCTTGCAATCCTCAGTTTCTCGCACATCATGAATTCCTAATTTTTGAGCTATCCCCTTAATGGAAATTTATGACCATTAATTGTCCATGTCTTTTCACCTAACCCCCCTCCCCCTATATACACCCCTTTTGATTCCTTTCTTTTCATTCCACTCCGTTTCCAGTTTCCTGTAGCTTCTCTATCCCTTCTCTCCCTCCTTTGCCGGAAGCATGGTGAAGACTCGTGGGGCTCATTCTTTCCGACCGCGTGTCTTATGCAGCACTCCCACCACACAGTCAGCTCGCTCCAGAGCACCGTGGTAGCCAGCCTCCTCAACCGCTCCCATGTGCGCCTCCGTCATGGCTCCGCGTGCCATTGCACTTCCTTTGCTTCCATGCGGCGGTGCTGGCTTCTTTGCTAGTGTGGGCTCTTCCTCTATGGCCCACACTTGAGAGGAGATATCATGCAGGTTGGCCACGCTCCCGCCTGCTCCATCGCATCCCGGGCCGGTGAGCTCCACCGCCAGGGCCCGGACTTGAGCCCGAAGTCGTCCACCTCCCGGACACGAGGCGCCACCCTCACCTCCTTATCGGGGCATTATTTAGACCTGGACCTATCCCCATGCATCCATTATCGGGCGGCCTACTTCCCATTGCAGCCTGCATCCGGAGATACTATCTGCTGATCACGAGAGATCTACGAGGAGGTTTACTACGAGTCTCTGGCATTCTTAGGGACCGGAGCTCGAGACTCCATGCTCCTCGTGCAGAGATACCACCTGGAGCCGTTCATGACGCCGCGTCGATATTTTTATCCTCAGGTAGTCATCGAGTTTTATCACACGATGACGTCTAGGCGAGAGACCAACTCGATTGCTCTGTATTTTTCCATCGACTACCGGCCAAGGATACTTCGAGCCTCCGACATCACAGCTGCTCTTCATCTATCGGTGGTCCTCGAAAACGCGGCCCGATCTATAGGCGGTGGCCCCATCCCTCGTAGGAGATGGTCCGCGCTTCTCTCCATGGACACCGGCGGGACTATATTGTTGGTAGGCTCCGCCGCGCATGCTATGGCGGTCTAATCTGTTCCCGCTCCAGCACATCATCCAGAGGAGATGAGCTATTTTGGACTTTGTATCGTATTTCTGGTTCAGCCCAGTGGAGCTGATCATGATGTCCTTGTTCCACTTCAAGACCGAGGTCCGCCATGAAGTACACCCCTGGCCCCGAATCCGCGCTCTCTATTTTACGCAACTCACATGCAGTGCTCGAGTACATCGACTTCCCGGCCCTGATTGGAGTGTCGTCGCGGCTGTGAGGCCACCCTTACTGTCGATTGGTGCTAAGCCATGCCTCTTTCCTTTCATCTTCCACCTCGGGACGGTAGGGGACCGGTCGGTATATGTTGTCGAGGGACATGCCCCGCGTGCGAGCACCGCGAGAGCCTCGAGCTTCAGCTCCTTCGGTTCGACATGTCGGTTCCTCCAACTCCACCTGCTGCCAGCTCACGGTACCTCGGCTCGGGGTGCCCATCCTTAAGAGCCCTCGGCCCCATGCCTTGCTCATTCGGATGCTAGTGGGTGTTGATGGATTAAACTACATGTCTGAGAATTTATAACACTTCATTCTTAGGCTGATAACAATCCCACAATAATGGCATGTAAAACTTCTTGACTTTCTATTATATAAACCACACAAATCTCCAAGTATATCATTTTCAATTTGGTTTTGACTCATATCTGCAAGTGCACACGGTCGACCAGTAATAAAATGGATATAAGTCCGAATGTCGATCCACCAGGAGATCTCAGAATTACAGATCAACTTCACGACTACTAAAGCTCCATACTATTTGGACTATAACATGACATTGTGATCCGGCTTAAGAAAGGCAAAAATATATATACAAGTATTGGAAAAGAATGAACAATCAAATAGAATTGGAATCTAAAGAATAAAGAATAATGAATAGTGAGAAGAAAATAAATGGGAACTGAATAGTTATCTTTTGAAGTTTTATCGAGATCCGCTGCTATTGTGAAGTATCAATTCCTGTAGTTAACACTGATAAAATTGCTTGTGTATTTCAGGTTTTAAAATATGTCCAAGGCATTTAGCAGTACAGCTGGATTTCTCCACACTCCACAGTTCATGATCTAATTTTCCTGATTCTTTCGAAGACAGGGAATTAGATGACTACTTTTAATAGGGATTTCCTTAATCTGGGTATTTTTCTTTTGCAATACTTCATACCCATTTTATGGACTGTAAACCTTAGCTCCCAAGATTGCTCGGTCAAGCAAGGATATCACAACTTCACAGTTCCTCTTCCTCTAAATTAGAATAGATCACCCTCTCCTTGATTAGATCTGGCTAACACGGGATTGGCTTCCTTTATTCGAATTAGAGTGGAACTCTACCTTGTTTAAATTGATAATTCATTTCAACTGGATTCTTGATTTCCAAATTGAGAAGAGGATTTATCTAAGTGACTTACAAAGCTCATTAGATCTCTAATAGCAGGTTAATATACCTTCAAAGGAAATGTTCATAACTCTCGGGTGTCTTCTACATGTCACTGGCAGAGGACCTCCTTGAAATCGAGCAATAGAAACAAATCTTAAATCGGGTTTAAGAGCGATATTCGGATCAAAACATTAAACCCATAACAGTAAATTCATAAAAAGCTGAAATTCACAATTTGTTGGAAACAACTACGGAAAAATAAATTAATTTGTGACATTCATAATAGTTGGGTTTCTCGATTCTTGAATTACACACTCGTCGTTCCTGCGATCCTTAGGAACAGCGCAATTTGAAGCTGGAAAGAATCAGTTCAGAGGTATACGAACTATTATTCAATTAGTAATTTGAAAAGAATGGAGTGCATTCGACACGCTCAGCGATAACATCAGGATCCAGAAGCCAAAACAAAAATAAAGAAGATGAAAACCATATAATGTCGCTGCGTGAGTACGAAAAAAAAGAAAATAAAAGAAAGAAAGAAAGAAAAATAAAATGACTATTGACTACCGGATCTTCGTTACCTTCACCTCTTCTTTTCTTCTTACGGGTAATTTTCTGCTTATTTATAGGGTTTCTCGGTTAGATTTTAATTCGATACATTCTTTGTGGATTTCAAGTGGTGGCCCGTATTCTTTGTTGGATCATGACCTCAAATTCCTTGTCGCGACATTAGTTGGATTTGGCACTTGTTGCGGCATTTATCAATAAGTCATGAAATTCCTTTGTTTCACGAAGGCATCTTATGTCGCGACAAAGAATCAATGTCATGACGTCAACTTAAGTCTGCAACTTTGAGCGTGGTTCTGATGTCGCGACATTTGATCTTGTCAGCGACATCGGCTGTATCGCTGCGACTTTCGCGATGTCTTCTTATGAAGGCGTAATCCTTTGTCAGCGACATCACTTGCCACCTCTGCGAGTTTCAAGCGTGAGTTCACGATGCCGACGCCGATCTTATCAGCGACATCGGCTCATGTCTTTGCGACTTTGAGTGATGGTTCCCGATGTCGACATCAATCCTTTATCATAACATCATTTCGTGTCTTTGCGACTTTCAAGTGATGGTTTCTTATGTATGACATCAATCCTTTGTCGTGACATCACTTCGCTCTCTGCCCGGGTTTCAGAAGCTGATACCGTTCACGATGTCGCGACATCGATCTCTTCGTGACCTTATTTCGCGTCGCTGGCTTTCAAGTGATGGTTCACGATGCCAGCGACATCAATCTCTTGTGTGACATCAACCAGGCACGGCGCTGGCGTTACGTCTTATGTCTGCGGGCTTCAATGGTTGCTTTGGTGTCAGCGACATCGATCTCTTGTCGCGACATCAACTTAAGTCTAGATTTCATCTTTCAAACTTTGTCCGCGCGGTAGCCACCTCTGTGTGACCTCTATCTATATGGGACATAAACACTGTGGCATGACATTTGATGTTGTCCATGACATCATTATAAATCTCATGGATTGATCTTAATTGCGAACTTGCGATCTGTCTGACACATCATTCTTCATTTTGATCTGTTTGAATCTTGGGTGTAAACTAAACTTTGTCTAGTTAACAGTTGCTTTCCTTACTACCGCCTGCCATTTTGCATTTTACTCACAAATTAACATTTTCCTGTTCTTTTCTTCACTGCATTTCCACCTCCTATTTAATAACAATTGGTGGTGAGTTTCTTGTATTCAACATATTAATTATTCCTTTAGGATGAAAATCAAACATAAATGGTTAAAAATAGATGACTTTTAAGCTCATCAAACTCCCCCAAACTTAAGTTTTCTTGTCCTCGACAAAAGGAAAGAAAGATTGTTTAATCATAATTAAAATAACATTTTCTATTCTAGTTTTGCATTGTGATCAATTTGATTGAAATACAAGGGAATGCATTGTTTTAATACATCTAGCACAAAGTCGGTTCAAAGTTTAAGATTTTAATCTTTATAGTATACAAAACTAAAGCTTATTTGAGAATTGTTTACAACAACATAATCATTAGATCTGTTGAATAATAAATTATTTTCCTTTCTCATCTTATGGCAGTCACTTCACTCCCTAAAATTCTTCTGAGTTTGGTGTTTCCATATTTTTAATTCTGGTTTGTTGTTCATAACTGATCTCACTAATGTAGTAATTAGGCCTTCAGATCAATCAGGTCTTTTACTTGGGCTTATATTGTTGAGCTTGGGTAATAGGTAGGATGGGAAGGAATTTTAGGTTAAGATTACCTGAACCTTTTCTCTCCTCTTTTACTCACGCCCTTTCTTTCTTGTAGTTTCACTTTAATAAGCTCCTAGCTTCATGTTTGGGACATCTCTTTAGTGCTTCCAATTGACTGTGCTGCTATTTCTCACTTGTAATTCAGCGGGAAATTTCCTTTGTTATCGCATTCGGGGATAGAGTGCAATGTTTTACCACCCTTTTTAGGCTTTCCTCTTAGCGAACTTTGGTTGTGGCTCCCCATACGGATGGCATTAGGGTACTAGGTATTGAAGCACCTAGAACTTAATTGTTCAAGAGTTTAGGCCCACCAAGAAGATAAAACTTATCCTATAAGCTTTCTTTTAATTACATTTCTGTCTTCTTATTTTCTTTTTAATTCCACTTTTCTGTTTTTCTCCTTGAGTTCCTCAAAACATATACTCCTCAAACCATTTCACTACTTCACTCTTGGGTCTGGGTAATCATAGGTTCTTCTTGAAGAAGTTGTTTTCAGGATGGGTTAAACTTTCCATTGGCTTATTTTTTGAAAAATAAAACTGTTTAGCTCAATTCTTGGAACTAAGGTATATGCATCGGCCTTAACATGAATAGGGATGCAGTGGAATGGCTCAAACTGTAAGAATGCTGCATCATCTGCATCATTTGTATCACCTAGGATTTCGCCTCGTCTGATAATCTAACAAATTCTAGAATTTGGATTGAATAATTGTGACTAACCATGGATTTACCTTGACTCATTTTGTTGATGAGTAGTTAAATTAATTGATATTCAAGGTTTCAGCAAACTTCTTATTATTTTCAAACTCAAATATGTTTTTGTTCCTTCTATTGTATTACCTTCCTCTGTTCTGGACTTATCGATTAGACTTAAGTCCCCTTTTGCACTTTGTGTTTCAATTCGCTGTATTCATTTGAGCGCAATTACGCATTTTTTGTCTGCATTTAAAACTATTCTGATCTAACCTTCAATTAAATTCAAACATTATCTCAGTGGGTTTTCTTGAATAATTCTACTTTTATTTTCCCGACTATGCGATCAAATGACTTTAAATTTAACAAACCGATAACCTGACAATTCAATTCAAATTTATCATTTATTTACGATTCAATTCAGATATTTGGATACAACGATATGGGCTTTGGAGGATAGGGAGGGTCATCTTGGGAAGAGTACATCTTTTCTTTGGAAGGCGACAAGATATTAGGGGTCCAGTGCAAGGTATTCAAATGAAATTTGGGAATGGAGAATTTCATTTCCTTCTTCCTTTCTCTTCTTGAACATGTGATCTTCAATGAAGTCTCATTGGGAGAAAGATCTTCTTCTTGTTTAGCTCGTCTTGTCTCTTCCCGAGCCATTCAATTGTGTTTCATTTAGATTATTCTTCCAAAATTTGGAAAGATTGTTAATAAAATCAAATTTCTAGCCATTTCTCTACACTTTGTAGGATTCAGCATCCTTTGCTTCTTGTCTCTATCATCATCTTATTCTCAAAATCTTGCCTTAGAGACTTGTATAAAAATTTGGATCTTGATTTGTTCTCTGATTTGGCTGCTGTTCTACCTCGCTTTTTTAACCATGATGGTTGGAAATTTGAGAGTCACTCAGAACTTATTGTTATAAAGATTCATATTTCGGCTTGAGTTTACGCAGAAGATGCGATCTCTTTCTCACTTCATTTCTGCTGCAAGTCCTCCTTTCTTTCAGCCCCAGAAGAACCTCTTTCATCTGTTCTTCTCTTCTTTCAGTTCATTCTTCCCATTGCTATCCTCTTAACTTTTAACTCTTTCATAAAACTCCTTCCACAATTCTTGTTTACCCATTCACTCTTTTCCTTTGCTCATCTTCTTATGTATGGCATTGAGGATCTCCATTATTGAATTGTTCTCTTGTGCTTAAGAACTAGCTAAGGGGATGGAGAAATCTAAGGGACTTCTTTCATCCTGCCCTTCATTATGCACTTATTTGTGAAAGTATTGCCACCGGGAGGTTTGGGTTACTCCTTCTTCTTGGCGGCGAGCCCTCAAAGTCTCCTTTTCTTGTCTTGCGGTAGAGCTTCTTCTCTCTTATTTCAATCAACAGCACTTTTTCTTTTGGTTTCTGGGTCCCTTGCTCACTCCTGTCAGTAGGAGTGAGTGATGTCTCAGGACTTCTTCTTCTTCTCAGACTCACTTCACCAGGCCTTTAAACACAGCTTAGGTTATTGTTGTTTGGGTGAGGATCGACCCTCTCTTATTTCCTTGTGGTACCTCATTTATAGAATTTTCAATTACTATTCCTGGTGGCTTGTATCCCTTGAATAGCATCTGACATAATTGCTTCACCTTTCTCTCTCTTTATTTGCACATGCTTGGTTGGGACCAGCAGAGGCAATAAGACCATGCCTTAGCCTCCTCGGTGAGGCTTCCACATTCGAGGGTTTTGGTCCTTCTTCCATGTCCAGTTGTGCTTGTCAGTGAGCTTTTTTGTAAATCTTCTTAAAATTTGGGTTTCCAAGAGCTTTTTGAATTTGGACCCACGTCGCGTACCTGCCGTTCCATGGAAGCCGTTAATGGCCTTGGCTCTGTGTTCCCACTCTCGGCTGAACCACAGTGTTGTCACTCACCCGCCTCTCACCGATTTGGATAAAATTCCTTCACGGCTGGCATGTGGCTGTTTTGATGTCTTGCAGCGGAAAACCAAACCTCTTTGTTCAAGTATCTCCTTGAAAGGGGTAATAGGGTTCTGAGATCTTCTTTACGTCACGAACCGCTTGTTGTATGGTGCTTAACAGTTGAATAAGCTTCCCTCATTCTGAATCTTCTACTTCTTCTGCCTTTCCCTTTCCTTGTCAGTTCTTTCTTGAAGCTATGGTGCTTCTAGTCATACAGTGGGCATCTCTTCCACATCGGTTCTTCTGTGAATTTCTTCTTACAGTTGCACATATTCCTCCGTGATCTTCCAGGTTAGGTACAAGGTTTGAGGTTTCGTGTTTGAAACAGGAAGGAAAAGTTTGAAGATTTTGAAATTTAGGGTTTTCGGGAATTTAGAATCAAAAGGAAGGGATGAGCGGTTTAAAAGTGGAAGCGAAGGGTGGGAAGAGATTCTCCAATGGATTCTGAATTCAATGGGTTTTTGTGGGCTAATTATTATTTCATTAAATTCGCATGCAGTGACGTAATTCCTTTCCTTTTGTTAGAACATTAATTTTAGGGCATTTAAGAGGGTGAGTAGGCAGCACAAGGACCCTTTTATGTCGCGACATACTAAGTTTGTCGACATAAATAGGTTTTTTAGATATTGTGTTGTCCATGTCGTGACTTTCATTTTCAAGTTTTGTTTCCTGTCACCTATGCCCTTGAACAATGATCTCAAAACTTGGATTCCTTTATTAATCCTATACTCCTTTGGGCAATTTATTAGAGCATAAGCAGAAATTCAACAAGCAATTCACTCCTATTTCACAGGTTCGGTTTAGGGAGAAAGTTACCCCCCTTTGTTCATGTCGTGACATTTACGCAGGATTGTTGGAGGTGTCACAGGTTGCTTTTCTCCTCATGTCTTTCGGCCTTGCACGGGCGCTATCACGCAGATTAAGAAAATTTAATTAAACTACAATTAACTTCTCAATTAAATATCTTTATAAGAACTAATCAGCGAAATTGCTGCGAAAAAAAAGTTAAAATCTAAGCGAAACTAAATTTTCTATGGGTTGCCTCCCATGTTTACTTTCGATTTTGAGTCCTCACGGACTTCTTGTTTTGGTTCTTTTCACTCTGATAACTCTTTGGAGCTCTTTACATTCACTTCTCTGCCTTTCGGATAGTGCTTGATCTTCATCCATTGACTTTGAATTCTTAAGTGTGAGTCCTTAATGTCACTACTCCAAATGTATTTGCTTGACACCCTTTGTGTACTGGCCTCCATTTGGATTTCAACTCTGAAACAATTTGAGTCTAGGAATTAAGCAGTGACCTGTTTCACAGCTCTTAACTCTTCCCTCAGGATCCTTTGATCATGTGTTTTCTTTGTCTTATCCTTATGAGTTCCTAGCATTATCACTTAGGCTTCATTTCTCGATTCTTCAGTTCGGGCGGTTGGAATGATCTCTCTTCCCTTGCGAGTTAAAATGGGTTCAACTGTGATATTCACATTGCCTTATATTCCAATTCGGTAGGTGACATGGTTGCAACTAGTGCTGTATGGGGACATTCAATAGGAGTTTTGTATGCGGTGTAAGCTACAGTGCATCATCAAGTTTGGAAAGACAATGCCTTCCACCTTAAGCTCCACCCAGGTCTTATAAATGTTCTTTAATCTCCACTGTTGGAAATTTACCTTGTCCATTAGTGCGGGATGATAAGCTAGACTCATTACGTGCTTGATCCCTTTGCTCATGGAGTTTACCAGTATTTGTTTACAAAGTAAACTCCCCATCACTAATGATGGATTAAGATTGTTCTAAATATGCTCGAAATATTTTTTGAAGCTCTGTTAATATTGCGTCATTCCTTGGACAAGTACTTGCTTCTACCCATTTGGAAACATAATCAAGCGCTGCGGTATGTCACAGTTCCCGATAGTGGTAGGAAATGGTCCCATAAAATCTATTCCCATTACATGAATTTGCACACCCCATTATACCTCTTAGGGGCATTTCATTTCTCTTCTTGATATTTCCAATCTTTTTTGGCATCTATCACTGATTTAACCCACTCGTGAAAATCTCCCGAAGATAGTGGGCCAATAAAATCAGTTAGATATCTTATGAAATCTTTATAGAAAATGCTATAATGGTGATGCATGGCATTCATTAAATTTTAATTCATTTTAAACACATCTTCTTATTATCAATATCGGCACCTCTTTTAAATAATAGTGGATCATCTGAATATAATACCTTTGTCAGGTTCTGGAGTTTCTCTTGTTGGTGGCTGGATTACGAAGGAACTACTCCTGTTCAATGGTTCACAATATGACGCCGTGGAAGTTGGAAGAGCTTTAAGATTCTTATGAGTTCTCATTATCTTCTCTCTTCTTCAACGATTGCTTCTTTCTATAACAAACCAGTGATGATATCTGCATTGTCACACCCACTTTATCCTTGATCTCGAGTCAAACTCTTTGATGCGTTTTCCCACCTTATCAATCTTGGCTTGGCTTCGGCTTCTTTGACATCGGTACTTGATTGGCATGATCGATATGAATAATAACATTTGAATAAATCTTATTACACAGATTTTTCATAAGCAAATACTATGGCTAAGCATACTCCTTTTCAGTTGTTGAGTGTTTTCTTGTCTTCGTTGAAGGTTCTCTTGGCATGATATATGGTCCTAATATTTTCTCCTTTCTTTGCCCTAGTCGACCATTGCAAAATCAGCATCACACATTATTTCAAATCTGATCCGATGCAGTGCGTGTTATAGGTTGCTTGAACGATTTGATCTTGATTTCTTCCAAGCATTGCGGGAGTCGTAATTAAACCTTGTATCCTTCTCCGTGTCACATAGTGGTCTTGCTATTTTTGAGAAGTCTTTGATGAATCTCTATAAAATCCGGCATGCCCCAGAGCTACCTTCTTATTTTCTTTGTGGTAGGTGGTGCGAGGATTTTGAGTAATGGATACCTTGGATTGGTCTCTTCGATCCAGTAGCATAAATTTTATGCTTGAGAACAATACCTTCTGTACCATAAGGCGCAATTTTCTCAATTGGTGCTAGGCTGTTTTGTCTTGCATCTTTGAAGCAACATTTCAGTTCTTCAAGCAACGATCAAAGCTAGATCCATACACGGTGAAGTCATCCGTAAAAATTTCATAACCTCTTCAGCGATCTGAGAACGTGACATCATACACCTCACCCGGAATGCTTGGGAGCATTACAGTGAATGGCATCCATACGTGAGCAAGGCACCATAGGGGCATGTGAATGTCAGTCTTTCTTGGTCCTCGGGTGCAATAGCAATCGATTGTACTTTGAATACCCATCAACAAAATGAGGTGTCACACTTTATCCCATCCATATCTGATCAATGAAGGCAAGAGTGATCTTTTGGTGGTACATTGTTAAAACTCTGTAAATAATACATACCCTCATCAACATCTTTATTCTTGTTGGAATCTGTTCATTTTTTCTCATTCTTTGGATCCGCAGTAAAGCGCAGCTGGAACCACATGGTGGGCTCACCAAAGGACTATACCAAATTATGAATCAGTGACATTCAGCAATTTAGTACCTCCTTCGACTACTTCCTTCATCTTTGGATTAGTCTCACTGATGTTCTCAAGTTCAGCTTTGAAGTTTCTTTAGCAAATTTGTGCATGCAAATTGATGGACTGATACCCTTAACCATTGGTTGAGCTATAGACTCTTTATGCTTCTTTAAGATTTTCGGCCTTTAAACCTCATCCTTTGAGTCTAGCATAGATAATCTTTAGTTTCTCTTATGTGATTCTAAATGTTAGCATACTTCAAATGACTTGGAAACTCTTTCAACAGCCCCCTCTTCACTGGTTTCTTGATGAATTTCCTTTTCATTATTTTCCCCCTTGTCATTTACATTTTGTAATTTCAACACAGTTTCTATAGAATGAAAGCGTTGTATAGACCAATCGAGTAGTCATCTTCAATATAAGGAATTTATCTCTTTTTCATTGATAAAAATTTGAGCATTACAATCATTATGAACATGATTTGTGGTATAGACATCATCAACTACATTCTGATTTTCTGTCTGTTCTATATTACCATACTTTTGATCAAGTTGAAAGCATGTTCCTCTCGACCCTCAAGGTAAGAACTCCTTTTGCATGTCGATCGAGAGAGGCTGCATTAAGCTAGGAATGGTCTCACAATAACAAGAATTGCTTGTGAATCTTCCATGTTGAATGATGAAGTCTACTGGGAAAACAAATTTCCCAACAGTGACCAACACATCTTCCAAGACTCCTTCGAGGTTTACTATCGATCGTGCCTTTGAAAGTGTAGTGGTGGAAAACCTCCTGAGCTTGGTTGCTTGCGGTGAAAGAGGCATCAAGTTTATACTGGCTCTGAGTCACGAGAGGCTTTACGGGTCAACTCCTCGATGATGCAAGGAATTGTAAAACTCCTGGATCCTTCATCTTTTACGCTTGATTATAACATCAACCTTTTAAGTAGCGATGAGATTCTAATCCCTTATTCTACTATCTTTCTTTTTCTTATGACATGTCCTTGAATTTTGCATAGAGTGGCATCCCAGTACCACTTCTATAAAGAAGACATCTTGTCCTTCAACCACGAAAGGTTTTAAAACCTTTGGCCTCCTCTATCTTTGATTTCTGCAGTCTCTGTGGAAATAGTAAATGATCTGAGCCTTGGATGTCCTTCTGTCCATCCTTTTCTTTTCTCGATTATGCTTCCTTTTAAGGCTTTCTTCTTCTTTCTTCTTTGTCATTTTTTCTTTCATCTTTTCACTCCTTCCCTCCTAAGGCACTGACCATACAGTCTTTAGTTCTTCTTTGTGTCCTTAGGAAGGTATCCTTTCTCTCTGGCTGGGGTTGGTCATTTGCCACGCATATCCCGGACTAACGAGGATGCATTGGTGAATGTTACGAGAAAATTTTGAGAATTGGTAGCGGTTAGCACAGTCGCAGGCTTGGTTCATGGAGGTTCATGACTTCTTATTATCCCCCGCCCAGGCTGCATCGTAATTCTTTAAAAATTTAAGGCCTCCTCGTACGATATTCATTTATGTGTTCATTTCCTTCTTCTTCTTTGCTTTGGAACCTTGGTGGTTGTTGATAACCTGTCTTTGAGGTGTCCATGCCTTGGGCCTTGAAACCCCTCCACCATAGGAGAAATTCTCATAGGTTCTCTCAGTGGGTGATAATGTCTTTGACGAGGTTAATGTTGGGTTTGAAATGGTAGTTTCTTGGCTGCTGAATCACTTAACCTCTTGACATCTGTAGAATTATTCTTCATTTGCTCTCTATTGTACACTTCCCTCAATAACTCTCTTTCAACTGCTCCTATCTCATGGGCAGTGTGTGTCTTCCTTTCTTGCATGTCCATCCTGTGCATAATGGCATCGCGGCCTCCTGGGCTGTGTCTTTTCAGCTCCATGATCCCCTTTCCTCTGTTGTTTCCTCTTGAAAACTCAGAAGGAGTTTTCATATTGCATTTAGCCAGGTCTTCAATCAGCTCTTTTGCCTCTTGGCCACTTTTTCTTTTGGATGCTCCAGCGCATCAATGATCCCCTTTGATATATCATTCAAGGCATGATATACAAAATGTCCATCCGAGCCTCGATCTATCCTATATCGACATCTCTCAAAGAACCGTCAATCTTCCTAAGCTAAGCATACAGCTTCATCTTCCCCTCAACAAACACAACGATTTCCCTCCTTCTCTCCGAGGTTAGGGTCGGGGAAAGAATCTACCTAAAGTGGCCTCTACTAACTCCTCCTAAGTATTACCGTAACTATATGGTAAAGATTCATACTCATGTAGCTCAGATTCCCTAGAGAGAATGGGAATAGATGCGCTTTGATGACTTCGTCTCACCCCATTCAACTTCACCGTATTAGCCATCCCGAGAAATCTTCCCAGTGTCGCTCGGGGTCTTCAAAGGATGACCAAAGAACCGATGCTGCTGGACCATTGTAATTAGTGGCCGTGCTTAAGTTCAAAATTATTTGCATCAATAGTCGGTCAGCCGACAGTAAGAGCACTCATCTCGACACCTAGCCTTAAGTCCTCCATAGTATCGCAATCGGAGGCCTTCTAATGCTTCCTATGTAATTTCATTCTGATCCTCGCTTCATCCGCTATGGTTGAGTTTTCATTTTCTTTATCTTTCCTGCTTCCGAAAGTGTTCTCTCTAATTCGTGGTTCCGCCGGAATCGTGACGTTGTTCTCGTTTCCTATGCATTAAAATTTTGTCCCTGAAATCAAAACACAATTACATTAATAGGATTAGTCTGGTCAACAAATATTTTCAATATGGTTTGTTAAAGGTTAGTGGCTAAAAATAACCACTGCTTGAAAAGCTATTTTTGTTCTTTTTCTTCAAAATGTCTAAATTAGTATTTCCTTCTTTCGTCTGAATATTGATTTACTAAATTCTTTCGATCCCTAAGAATTCCGGCCGCTCATAAAAACTCATTAATTCCACTAAAACATTATGTACAAATTTATAACACTATTGCCAAAAGACTATTAACTAATCCCCGGCAACGGCGCCATAAAACTTGTTGACTTTCTATTATATAAACCACAAATCTCCTAGAGTATATCATTTTCAATTTTGGTTTTGGTCTAATATCCTGCAAGTGCATAGGTCGACAAGTAATAAAATGGATATAAGTCCAGATATCGATCCCACAGAGATCTCAAGAATTCTAGATCAATCAATTCGACTACTCAAGCCCATACTTCTGACTATAACATGACATTGTGATCCAAAATTGTCGTAAAATATACAAGTATTAGGAAAAAAAAATGAACAATCAAATAAACTGGAATCTAAAGAATAAAGAATAATGAATAGTGAGGAAAATAAATGGAAACTGAATAGTTATCTTTTAGAGGACACATCAAGATCACTGCTATTGTGAAGTATCAATTCCCGTATAATAATTTAGATAAAATTGCTTGTGTATTTCGTGTTTTAAAATATGTCCAAGTACGAAGCAAGATGTTCTTGGATTTCTCCACACTCCATAGCCATGATCTAATTTTCCTGATTCTTTCGAAGACAGGGAATTAGATGACTACTTTTAATAGGGATTTCCTTAATCTGGGTATTTTTCTTTTCCAATACTTCATACCCATTTTATGGACTGTAAACCTTAGCTCCCAAGTTATCGGTCAAGCAAGGATATTATTACATAAGATACGATACATACATATGCAAGGCAAGTGCTAACTTCCGTTACTTTCCTAAATTAGAATAGATCACTCCTCTCTCGACAGATCTCGCCAACACGGATTAGCTTCACTATTCGACCTGAACTCTTCGCTGTTTAAATTGATAATTCATTCAACTCGTCCTTGATTTCAAGTGAGAAGAGGATTTATCTAAGTAAACTTACAAAGCTCATTAGATCTCTAATAGCAGGTTAATATACCTTCAAGGAAATGTTCATAACTCTCAGGAATGTCTTCTCTATGTCACTCAGAGGACCTCCTTGAAATCGTATAAACAGAAACAAATCTTAAATCGGTTTAAGAAACTCGTATATTCGTATCAAAAAACATTAAACCCATAACCGTAAGTAAATCTACAACCGAATTCACAAGCCGTTGGAAACAACTATTGTGAAAGATAAATTCGAATATAACATTCACTTAATGGAAGCCGGCTTCTAATTATCGAATTACACACTACAAAGATTCCTCCGATCATAGGAATGAACTGCAATTTGAACCGAAAGTCGAATTCCGTAAATTTGTCCGAACTTCAAACATTCCGTAGTAATTTGGAAAAGAATGGAATTCGCATTCAGTTTCTCGGGCTTCAAAACGATAACATCCAGATCCGTAAAATAAAAACAAAAAAATAAAGAAGATGAAAATAATCTGAATCTTATAACTAATTTTAAATAGAAAAAAAAGAAAATAAAAGAAAAGAAAAGAAGAAAATGAAGCCTCTGGCCACCCGCATCTTTCTGCCTCCGCTTCACCCCGCTCTACTTTTCTTCTTCTTCTCGGTAGCCGCTTATTTATATTTCTCGCTTGGGTCCTTCTAATTCCAATGCATTCTTTTGTGGATTTCCAAGTGGACTGGGCCCATGTTATCGCTCGCATCGCGCGACCTCAAATTCCTTTGTCGCGACATTAGTTAGTTTGGCAATTTGTTGCAAAGATTTATCAATAAGTCATGAAATTCCTTGTTTCCTGAAGGCATCTTATGTCGCGACAAGGAATCAATGTCGCGACATCAACTTAAGTCTCGTGAACTTTGAATCGATGGTTCCCCGATGTCGCTGACATTGATCTTCTTGTCGCCACATCAGCTCATGTCTTCGCAGCCTTCAATCGATAACTTTATGTCGCGACATCAACTTTGTCGCGACATCACTTCATGCCTCTATTGTGCGTTTCAATCGTTGCTCGGAGCGTTCGCCACATCGATCTCTCGGTCGCTGGCGATCGCTCATGTCTTTGCAGTTTTCAATCGATGGTTCCCGGCGTCGCGACATCAACTTTTTCACGCAACATCAGCTTGTCTTTGCAGCTTTCAACTGATGGTTCCTGATGTCGCGACATCAATCCTTTGTCGTGACATCACTTCATGCCTCTGCAGGTTTCAACCGCTCGCTCTCTCGGCGTCGCGATATCGATCTCTTTGTCGCTGACATCAGCTCGCGTCTTTGCAAATTTCTTTCAATCGATGATTCTCGGCGTCGCGCTGGCACTCAATCTCTTATCACGATATCAACTTAAGGAACCGCAACCTTCAACCAGCACGCCTTATGTCTCCTCGAGTGCTTCGATCAAGCCAGCTGGGTGTCGCGACACGCCCTCGTCGCGACATCAACTTAATTCACAACAGCCATCTTTCAAACCCGTCATGCCTTCCGAGGCTCTTCTCGTCGCGACTCGATCCCTTTGTCGCGACATCAACCTTGTCGCGACATCATTCCTTAAGTCTCGGGTTAACTCGCCGAACTTCAGCATCCCCGCCGCGACTCCGCATCAAATTTCCTTCAATTTTTTCTCTCGATGTCGCTAATTCTCGCATAATCGACTGCAAAGCCCAAAACTGCAACATTAGTTGACCAGCTGCTTTCATTTCTGCCTTGCCATTTTCTCGTGATTTTTACCCACCACCGTCGTGATTTTCTACCGCTTTTTCTTCTTTCTTCACACTCCCCGCTAATAACAAATTGGTGAGTTTCTTCATATTTCTGCATATTAATTATTCCTTTTCAGATGAAAATCAAACAGAAAAATGGATTAAAAATAGATGACTTTTAAGCTCATCACTGGGTCGAGCACCTCCGCACCGCCTCAGCAGTACATTACCATCTCCATCAGGGACTTTCTGACTATCATGGATGCAGTTCGCATGTTCTCCACCACTTCAGCTTCATTTGCGTCTTCCCATGCCACCCTCGCAGATAGGATGACTCACATTGAGGCTGCCATGGCTCGACCAAATACCATTCTAGCACGTAGTCGCCATCCTCATGTACCTCTCGTGGAAGTCACCGCGGGCTTCCTCAAGTCTCCCATACCGGTCGACTCTCGTCGCCCTCCCCAGCCAGATTTAGCCTTCCTCCACCACCACCCGCAGATCCCCTAAATACCGGGCACCGCAGCTAGCCATGTACCCACTCCACCGGCGACACCTCAGCCTGTCTAAGCTGAGGACAATTCTTCATCCGCCACCAACTGAGGAGGTACCACTTCCTCCACTAACTTTCCAATCCACACCCCATTGCGAACAATGGCATACTAGGTGGGGGGGAGAGTTAGTGTTGGAAGTGATGTTCATACTGTTGATTTCAGTTTTTTTTTGTACCACTTGCTCAACAAAGCCCATTTTTGTATGTTTAGTGGCTTGATGTTTTGAAAAGCTGAAAATTTTGTGAAATACACCATTATATATATCATACAACTCCATTTTTCTACACTTTTGCAAATCATTTTTTGCCCCCATTTTTGGTGGTTCTGCATTTGCAAGTTGAAAAGTCATGACCGATGATACCATCACGAATAGTTCCATGCATGATTAAGTAGATGGTTAGCTGAAGTCGCCGAGTATTCAACCTTTTCATCCACCTTTAGCTAACCACAATACGCTATGTGCCGGTCAGAATAGCCGAAAGAAGTCGACACCCCATTTTTTACTTTGAAAAACCGGCCTTAGCTTCTTTGACGACCTATAATAGGTTAAGGTTCCCCATGAAAGAAGGCCAATGAAGTCTTCCAATAGAAAAAGAAAAAGAAAAAGAAAAAGAAAAAGAAAAGAGAATAGGAAAGCCACGACGCTTTGCCTTGAAATCCAAGCATGGTTCGAGTCTACTTAAGTGAAAGCCTTAAAGCCCTAAGTGTCTCTAAACCAACCGGTCAGAGCCACTGACTTAGTGCTCGCTACATGGGTGGATGGGTGAAGTTTAGCGAGTTATAGGTGCTTGAATTTAGAAATCATTCGGAGTCCGGGGTGAAACCTGCAGAGTTAGTGGTTGAAAGATCCTTTTAACTTGATGCCCTAAACTTTAGTCGGGTTTGGGAGTCATCTCGATCCCCTCGTTACACGGACTTTCGTGAAGTCGAAGTTCTCAAAGACGCATCCGCTACGCGTAAAAGGTGTGAAATAAGAGTGAAACCTGGATCTATTTAGGCTTGGTCGCCAGCCCAAGGCACGGGCAAGAGTCGTCAGCGCAGTAGCTAGTAGCTTATCGGTAAAAACCGATCATCTAAACACTTAGATTTCGTGAAGTTCGTGCTGATTTCCTTGGAATGGACACTGCTCTGAAACTTGTTCCTATATGGCATTTATTCTCCCAAGCTGGTTTTTATGCAGGGTCCCAACTTTTCATACTGAGGGTAGGGCATTACTTATACACACTTTTTTTTTAAGAAGACAGTCCCCTTTTGCATACACACAGCCTGCATGATCTTCCTTCTTTTTATCATTGCTAAGGGACTAAAAATACAATGCCAAGAAGTGATTATACCTAAGAAAAGATTTTGAAAGCTCCGTTATTAGTGGTGTTCTTAAGTAATTTTGCAACATCTCAAACTTTTTAAACAATCCATTTAGATAATATGTCCCCGCTTTGTTATTTATCATATCTTATATCATTTAGTTTTTAAAGCTTAAATAAACATTCAGTTTATCTCAAATGACTAATAACCTGCTTTAATCTTGTATTATTTGCTCAGACTGGTTTTCCTGCAAGATATTTGTTAAATTTAAGAGAAGGAAGAAGAAGGAAGAAGAAGGAAGAAAACTGTGGAATTTAGCAGTGTTGCGAAAATTTTCAACCTCGCACTTCAACACCTTCCCGCACTCGTTGTTGATTGTCACCCATTTTGCCTCGGGCTTTGTACAAATTTTCCCTTCATGTAATTTTGGTTCCTTTACACATTTTTGTAATTTCCTTGGTACTGAGCAACTATATAAGCTCAGTCAAGCTTGTAACATCAATCAACTTTCGCCCATCAATCACTTAACAAAATCGGGGCACCAAGTTTCCTCTCATCCCCTGGGCAGGTGGTTTTCTCTCCCTTTCCTTCACTTTTTCTTGCATTTTAAATTCAGCCAAACACCCTCGATGATGACAAATCAAGGGATGTTCCTACTTCAAACCCCCATCCTTGAAGGGGAAGGCCACTGGTACCGCCAGGTAAACTAATTTTCTGCCATGTGAGCATTTATGGGTGTTTACGTTCCTGCTTTTCACAATAGGTTTAAATCTTCAAAACATGCCCTTACCAACTTGTATTTGGCAAGCTTTTTGGGTTCAATGGATACTTATCACTAGATCCACTGATACGCAGTTAGTTGTCTCTTATTAGCTAACAGAGTGGTAGGCTTAGAGGTGTGTTCACCTCTGGTCTGGGAGCAATTATGCCTATTAAATGCCATTGTTCAAGAAGAAAAATTATGTGGTTTAGGCTCTTAAAGCTAAATGAAGATCCGAATTGCAAATGACTATAGGTCACCCTCCTCAACGCGATAAAAGACCCGAGGACATGTTGGATATCTAGAACCCCCAACCTAGTGGCCCGAGACTTCAAGGAGTTCTTTAATTTTATTTCAATTTATTTCGCTTTCAACCATTCACACACCGTTCTTTACACAAAGCCTTAAATCCAAAGAGGAAAACACCATTTTCAATCCATCGCAACTCTTCTCTCACGAAGAAAACTCATCCCCGTGCCCGACTTAGACCACTATACCGCAAAGAGCTCTACTACAAAGAGAAAACCTGTGGATACAAATTTTGTTGATTTCGGTACACCTACTATGCATGCGAATCAATGGTGGGCCACAAGGAACCCAACACAAGGCCCAAAATAGACACACAATATTTCCCAAGGTCAAGCTGGATTTTATGGGCCTGAACCATATAGGATTTAGGCTCTATAATCACAAAAATCAGCGCTCCACACAAGCTAGCTTGACTAACTGGTTGAACCGGATGCCAACCAGTAGAGCCGGTTGAGGAAAATTATGAAATTTTGAAAGAATGTTCCCTGAAGAATAAGGAGACCAACAAAAAAAATGGTGCACAATTCCACGTTCAGATGAGGGAGATATGATCAAAACAAGGAGTGCTCGCCAAAACCACCCAAAAACAATGTCAGATACGTATCGCCTGAACCGGGCCAAACCGATTATCAAACTGAAAAAATTAAGAATTTTAATAAAAACCTCCTTGGTGAATAAGGAATCCAACAAAATAAATGGTGCACGATTCTAAGTTCGGACAAGGGAGATACAATCGAAACAAGCTCAAGTGCTTCGAATTTGACATACTCTAATAAACTTCGAATGAGCTTAAACCCCTGTGGGGGGCCACTTGCTTCCTATGGCACGATGCCAATAACTAAAAAAAGAATCCACGATGACACTCTAAAGTGAACTACATACGCACTCAATGGACCATATACAAGCCCAATGGTGTTAAATGAGAACGATGGGTGAGTGTGACACCCATAGGATAAATGCAAGTGCTGAGGGACAAAATTGAGGGTCTACAACTGGAAAAGAAGCCAAATGATCTGCAACAATGCTTCCCTTTACCGATTTCTGTGTCATATACTAAATATCAAACTCTGTCAATAGAACCAACCATCTCATGAGCCTACCAGCTTAGACAGAAAATGCCAAAATAAATATCTCAACGGATCCAAACGTGAGACCAAGAGTATGGAATACTCTATCACATAGTTACTAAGTCTCCTGGTGGCCCAAACCAATGCTAAACAGAGGCGCTCAATCATGATGTATCCACACTCATACTTTAGCATCCTCTTACTCAAATAATAAATGGCTCACTCCTTCCCCGAATCATCGAGCTAAGCTAACATGCATCCCAAAGCCATGTCTGAAACTGAAAAGTATAGAAGTAAAGGGCGCCTTGGTGTGGGGGGCACTAAAACATGAGGAGAAAGGAGACACTCCTTAATCTTTTCGAAAGCATGCTGACAATCATCATTCAAAACTGTAGGTTGATTCTTCCTTAGAAGACGGAAGATAGGCTCGCATATGTCTATAATCTAGCAATGAAACAACCAATGTAATGCAATCTGCCTAGAAAGCCCTTAATCTCCCTCTCTATCCTCGGAGCAGGCATGTCAAGTATGGCTCGAATCTTTTCTAGATCAACCTCTATACCTCGCTCGCTAATAATGTGGCCTAGTAATTTCCTAGAAGTCACCCCAAAGGTTCACTTCTTGGGATTCAATCTCAACCAAAATTATCGAATCCTCTCAAAGAATCTCTATAATGCTGCTAAGTGATCTGCATTGTCTCGGGACTTCACTATCATGTCATCCACATATACCTCAACATCTTTATGCATCATATCATGGAATAAAGTAGTAGCAGCTCTCTAATAAGTGGCTCCTGCATTTTTCAACCCAAATGGCATGACTTGATAGCAGTAAGTACCCCACTCAATGATGAAAGAAGTCTTCTCCATATCCTCTAGAGCGATCAAAATCCGATTATACCCAGAAAACCCATCCATGAAGGATAACATAGGGTGCCCTGTAGTGCTGTCAACTAACATATCGATGTGTGGGAGGGGAAAATCATCCTTAGGGTAACCGCCTTATTCAAATATCGAAAGTCAACACAAAATCTAACCTTGCCATCCTTTTTAGAGACCAGGAATGACAGTGTGACCACTCGGGATACTCATCTTAACAAGGAAGCCAACAGCGGGTTATACGAGATCTCCTCCTCAACCTGCAAACTCCATTGAGGGTGTAGTCTCCTCAATTTCTGCTTAACTAGCCTAGCATATGACAAAATGGGCAGGTGATGCTGAACAATAGTAGGATCAAGACTAGAATGTCACTCGGCGACCATCTGGAAATACATCCAGTATGACTGAGTGGAGTCCCGATCAATACTCTCTCATCGAGAGAAGATATGGAAGAGCCAATCCTGATCTCCTTATGCTAATCCGGTGCCCCAAAATCTATAACCTCTATGCTACCAAAAGTGGGTCATCTGTGTCTCCCACATCATCAACCTCGCATACATGTGTTGTGGTGCTGGTGGTGCAATCAAAGGGAAATATTGTGACACAAGAAAATACTCAAAAATATTCATGTCATTACTACCATCAGAAATGTCATCAAAGCAGGTGACAAACCCAGACATAATGTCAAAGAAAAAAGATTGGAGTCCACAGGTGAGACTCCCTCAGTGAAATAATATCATGAGCATCAATGCGACAAGTTCATCACCATTAAACTAGCATAGAAATCCCAAACACATCAAAAGCAGATTGGGGCCTATGTGAGGAAGCATCCAGAATGCGACCAGTTCTGATCATGTCCATCGCATCAGTGCAAATGTCATAAAGTGTCATATCATTAGAATCAATCATAGAAACTCCTAATATGTCAAAAGTAGAATGAGGCCCACGTAGGGTTGTGTCAAGTATACGGCTAGTGCCGATCATGTCCATCTTGTCCATGTAAGTATCAGGAAGAGTCACTCCATCAGTATCATCCCTTAAATCCATAGGTAGATCATAGTCAAGGACCTCCTTAGGAAAGCACATAGAAAACACACTGGCTCAATCTGGTGATAGGGGTGTAACTATCACGACCTCGGGTGTTTCGGAGTGGTCTTAGAATAGGCTCTTGTCTGTCTAGGGCCAAATTTGAATGCCTGAATATCAACCATCCCCGAAAACATGGTCAGCTCCATACGTATTAGGTGCATACTGATCCTCTGTAAATAATTCGACCAACTAAAAGTGTGGCAGTGAAGAGATGTCAGATGGGACCTCGGACCAATGACTCTCACCTATCTCAGCACAACCATGTCATGTGTCGTGCATCATTCTCAGAAGGAGTGTAACCCAATCCATATGGTATGTCATCATTAATTGTAAAAGCAAACTCACGCGACCCTTGCTGGTGGCGACCCAATCCTAAGCTAGGCATATAGGACATGCCTTTCCTCATATTGAGTATCAAAGTGTTGTTGTGCTAATCAAAAGACATAGGTGCCATGTCTCTGTCGTCATCCTCTAAACTGACAACCTGGACCTCGTCAAAAGCAAACCCAATCAAGTGCAAGTCATCCTCACTATGGCTGATCTGTATCACTAGCTCAGAGGAAGTAATGACATCTCTATTAGACTGTATAGTGATAATGTGCCCCTCATGTATGAACTTCACCTTCTGATGAAGTGAAGATGGTATAGCACCCGCCTCATGAATCAAAGGACGACCTAAAAGTAGGTTAAAGGATGACTGATTCCTCAGAACCTGGAAAACACATAATATCTTACTAGCCTTATCATGACATGTGTAGTGAAAGTACCTATAACTGTCCTCTGAGTCCCATCATAAGCTCTAACGAACTGTGTGGATGGCATAAAATCGGATGGTGAAAATCCCAAAGCAATGGCAGTAACTAATGGACAAACGTTCAGGGTAGAGCCATTATCCACGGCAAGACAAGCTGACACCTTGACCACAGACAAGAAACATCGATGAACAAGGATGAGCAGAGTCCTGATCCCTCGGGTGGTAAATCATCGTCAAAAATCATGCATGTAGCCACATCTGTGTCGTGGATCAGGTCCCACTGAGGGTGGTACTTAGAGTATCAACTCTAATCTTACTGAGAACTTTGATCAATGCTTCTCCATGTGTGCTGGATGAGGCCAATAAGCTCCAAATGGAAATGCGGGCCTGAGTGGTGTGCATCTGGCATAAAATCTCATCATCCTCCCTTTGAATCTCATCTCTAACATCGATTACCCAGCAAAGGTCTATCAGCCGGTGGGATTTGATCTACCCTCCAGCCTCGTAACAATCTAAACATCTCTATGTACTGGCCCATACTCCTCTGAGAACATAATGAAGGGTGTCATGGGCGGAACATGCTTCAAGTATACTAGCGATACTGTTGTCTGTCGGGGAACATCATCTAGAATCAATCTAAATGGCACAGGAGACCTCTCTTGACCATGGGTGTATCACTTTAAAGTGCGAGTTTGCATGTAAGCGGATTGGATGGGAGCCTCTTCATCCCAACCCATCATGAATATCTCATCCCAAACTCAATCGAATGTATACCACAGGGGTGGAGAGTGCAGCTCCTAGTAGGCATGAGTGGGGAGCGGGTCTGTAGTCACTCCAGGGCGTCCCAAATCAAGCAAACCTTGATCAATCAAGTCCTGAATAGCATGCCTCAATGCTGCTCAACTATCTGTATCATGACTCATTCTATGATGATAGGCATAGTGAAGATCTGTCCTGAATCCAGGTGGGGTAGGCTGTAGTGGTGGTCTAGGTGGTAGTGGAACAATCAAACCCCCCTTCAACCAATCTTTGAAATGCTCGACTCAGTGGCATCCTAAGTTGTGTAAACTGCATGGTCGACCTCGATGGAGGTGGTGCTCTATACTGCTAATGGTACTATAGAGGTGGCCTCTGAGGCACCTGTGTAGCATATACTGGTTGTGGTGGCGGATGTAGATAAGTAGGCCCAACCGACCTAAAAGGAGCAGCTGGTCTGTACTGATCCTATTGTTCATCTAGCAAGAAGTGTCTAAAAACTGCCTCTGAAATGGAGAGTGACATGGGGACCTGTGTCCTATCATGTCAATGGTACCAACATCTAATGGTATGGGTCCCGACCCTAGCTTCTTCCCCTTTGAGTTTGAAGGGGGAAGAGTCTACCCATAATCCTCTAGATATGTCGTCCTCAATGCCATAGAGGACTAAACCCGATGATCGAAATGCATGCGTGGGAAGCCCGTGAAGATGCCTAGTAAAGCGAGGGTGAAAGTGCTCATAATCATGCGATCTGATCGCGCTCTAAGGGTCTATCTATAATTTATGCTATCTTCTCCTCATTGAGAAATGATGATGACCGACTCATGCGGCCTCTGCACGAGGCCTCGACTCTCAGGATATGTCACTATGAGTATTAAAGAATGTTGTGCGATGGCACTATCCCAAATCGTATGTCCTCACCTTGAGAGGTCAATGGAGTCAAACCAATGCTGAGCGGCACCACTCAGTGACAGGGAAAAGCATGATTGTAATGCCCCAAAAATACCCTAGAATTTTTATAATAATTTTATTATATATTCCGGGTATGAATTGAGACAAACTTGTGTTTTAGGAAAAAATTGATAAATTAATAAATTATGTAGAAAGAGAGTATAAGAATTGAAGGGGCTTGAGCATATGATTTAACATTATATGCTAAAGTAAAAAAATTGATGAACCTAGAAATAAGCAAGTGAAAAATGGCGGTGAAAATTTGTAAAATGAGGACCTAAAGGGTCGATTATTATAAGAATAAATGTCTAGGTGAATTGATAAATGAATGGCCAAGGAGTGGAACTAATAGGAGACTTAAATGAAATAATGGGTTTTGAGCCAAACATGGCCTTAGAAATAAGTGACTTAAGACAAAAAAATGAGAAATGAGAAAAGATGTAAACCCGAACATGGCCTTACATAAGAGAAAGAATTAAAGGCGAAATGTGGGTCTTAAGGCTCATTTATGAGCAATCCGTTTTGAGAAGAAGGGGGGAGAAAATGGGAAAAACTAGGGTTTGGCAAGAGATCAAGTTTTGGTTGGCTTTGCTTCCCATTTCTTGCTCCTAAGAGATCAAACGACATACGAAAGAATTTGAAGAGAGGTTGAGGTAAGAAAAATCAAAACCTAATAACCTCATATTTTGATTTGGATTTTGGAAAAGCCACAGCAGAGAGAAAAAGAGTTTCATTGATTCAAAACCACTTTTGGAGTTGTATTGAAGGGATTCCATGGTGGATTTTTTATATGGGACGAATTGGAGAAGATTTGTGGAAGAAAAATGTGAGAAAAATGCCAAAATCGAATATTTCTAGACAAAAACTCGTAGGGTGTACCAGTGCAGGTTGAGCTGTAGCGGTACAGGTTGTTCCAACAGCCCCATTTTTTGCTTATTTTGCACCGTTAAGTCCCGTATTCATACACCGATTGTTTAGGGACCCTAAGAAAAGATTAATGGGGGTTTAAATAAGAATGAGACTAAGTCAAAAACGTACCGTACCTCGGCGATATTCGTTTAGTATGATTATTTTCTTAACCACTAAGAGTGAAGAATTTGTATTTGACTAGGTGCGGGTGAAAACGACAACCTGACCTAGGATTGATATCGAGAAAAAAAAAGGAATCGATAATTGGTTTGTTCTTATTCCCTATTTGTTCTCAGTTTGTTCTCTATTTGTTCCTTCTTCTCTATTTGTGAAAAATACATATATATCGATTTGAATTATTAATATTTGAAATGCTTGTCAAATATCTGCATGTATGCGTGTATTTGAACTATATGTGAATTTATTACATAAAAGTAAATCGATATGAAGTGTAATATTCAATGACCAACATGACGGGATTCACCAACTGAATTCATCATGAAAGTAACCGTAATTGTTGGATGTGGAATCACATTGCTACTGAATGACAAATAGGACAGGATTCACCAACTGAATCTGTCGTGAATGTCGACTTCTATAGCCATATGTGAGATGGTGATATTGAATGTGAAGCCACATTGCTATTGAATGACAAACAGGACAGGATTCACCAACTAAAATTGTCGTGAATAATAGGCTTCTATAGCCATATGTGAGATGGTGATATTGAATGTGAAACCATTCTTTCTTGAATAATAGGAAATAGGACGGTGTCACCAAGCGAATACATTGTGAATGTGACACGTAACCATATGTGAAATCATAAACCGAAAGGCGAAAAATGGTATTAAAAAGTGTATGTGTATAATTATCTTTTACATTACACAGACATTGTCTAAAAGCATTATTTTGATAATACATGATCTATATATTGAACTGAAATGGAATAGAGAACTGTATAGAACCACTAAGCATGAAAATGCTTAGCGTATTGTTTTATCAATGTGTAGGTACCGAGTGATAGACAATGAAGCAAGACCCAAGATCGAGGAGCTCAGTCATTAGAAAGAATTACTTAGTATGCTCAAGATCATATCGTTCGCCATTTCTTTCGAACATTGATATTTTGTAAAACAATTTGAACTACGAACTTATTTTGTAAATGCATTTTGTTAAATGTAAATATTATGGTTCCTTTGAATTTGTAAATGTTTATGGGATTACCCAAAATGAAGTGCTTCCGCGTAATTAAAATGTCTAAAATTGAATAACACAAACAAATGTTTTGCGAAGATAATTTAAAAATGTCGGAGTAAACCGGGCTCCGGTTTGGATTCACCAACCGGGTCAACTCGGGGATTCGGGTCGCGACACTTTTGAAACGAAAATTTAATAAAACGCTAACTAAGAGAATTAAAAGGGTGTCCCGGATCATTAAGTGAAATTGCTAAAAGGGATTTGATTAATGGCTTCGACCGGGCGTCCCCGGGATATCGGTTCGGATCCGCCAACCGAGTCGGGTCGGGCTTAGGGGTCGCTTCACCTTAGTGGTATTAGAGCCTAGGTTTAGGCGGTTATACAAAGTGATTTTGAAATTGTTTATGACATGCATTTCATTTGCATATAAAGGATAATATGACTCTGACACGGATCTTGTGGGTCTTAATAGAATAAGCATGGATGGTTCAAGTTCCCAAAGGGTCGTAGGTGACGAGGGATCGTCGGGAATGGTCCTGCCCGAGGGTGTGGAAGGTGGGCAAGCATTGCATGCTCCACCAATACACCAATAGGAACCAACAATGGGAGGAACTATGGAGATCCTCCAGCAGATTGCTCGGCGGCTGCAAGGAAGCGCTTTCAGCTTGGCTTGTAGTTGCTCAATGATGCGCCATCGAGGCGAATGGCAAGATGAAGTAGGTAGATTTTATGGGAAAGAAAGATGATGAACCTGCTATGGCAGAAAAATTGGCTCGAGAGGACCGAGCGAATGCTAGATAAAATACATTGTGAAGAGAAATTGGAGTGTGCGATTTCACTACTTCAAGATGAAGCTTATCATTGGTGGGTTTCAGTGATAAGGACCGCACCACCGGAAAGTGTGACATGGAAGTTCTTCTTGGATGAGTTCAAGAAGCAATATGTAGGTCGCATCTACTTGAACAATATGAGGCGAGAGTTTCAAAATCTGAAGCAAAGACAAATGAGTGTGACTGAATATCAAAGAGAATTCACTCGGTTGAGCAAGTATGCTCCCGAGATACTAGTGTCTGAAGAGGAAAGATGTCGTAAGTTTGAATATGGTCTCGACCATGCTCCAGAGCCCGTATCACTGGGATTACGCCATGAGGATTTCTCAAAAATAGTGACATGTGCTCACAAATATAGAAAAGAGTAAAGAAGAAGATAATGACGAAAGAAGGCCGCGGGGTAAGAAAAAGCCGGTCGATCAAGTGCTCATCGTACGACGGTAAGAATTCAAAGGACCACAGGGTTCTAATCAACCTACAGTCCAAGCTACCGGTAATAAGAGTATTCTACCGATATCGCCAGTTACAAGTGCACAAGGAGGTGCTTCTAAAGGACAAGTTGTCCTTCATTTCCCTCATTGTGGAAGAAAGCACAAGGGAGAGTGTTGGAAATTGACTGGTGCTTGTTTGGTTTGTGGATCTAACGAGCACAAGGTGAAAGATTGTCCTAGAGCACGTTCCTTCACAGCACCCCAGACAGGGGGTAATATTTCCTCAGTACAGAAAGGTAGTAAGAGTGTTGCATTACTGAGTGTTCCGAGACAAGGGACACAATCTACGAGAAGACAAGATGCTCGTGCTCCAGCTAGAGCATATGCAATGAAAGCAGTGGAAGATACAGACGCCCCCGATGTGATCATTGGTAATTCTACTATCTTTGATACTATTGTGCATGCATTGATAGACCCCGAGGTCAACCCATTCATATGTGTGTACTGACATACCCAACTTGGGTAATTTACCGAGGAGTGAAACCAAGTATGACATCTTGGTGATGAACCAGCTCAGACATGAAGGCATGTTATTGCGAACAGAGTGTATAGAGATTGTCCTATCAAAATGCAGTATGAATTTTGGGAGATTTGATTGAGTTATCCTTCGAGGAGTTTGATGTGATATTGAGGGATGGACTGGTTATCCAACAGGCGATAGTCGATTGTAGAATGAAAAGAGTGGCCTTAAGGACACCGAATGACAATGAGGTTATTTTCATTGGCGAGAGGCCAAATCACCTCTCTAATGTGATATCCGCAACAGTTGCGAGAAAAATGGTGCAAAAAGGATGTGAAGCCTATTTGGCTTATGTGATTGATACGGTAAAGGCAAGGCCTAGTGTATCCGAATATCCCTACCATTAGTGACTTTCCGAACATGTTTCCGGAAGAGTTGCCAGGATTGCCTCCACGGAGGGAGATTGAGGTTTGCCTCGACGTTGTACCGGGTGCCACACCGGCATACATTTTCACCGTGTAAAGAGTCAACTCCCGCAGAGTTAAGGAGTTGAAATTACGGTTTGAGCTGGCGAAAAAGGGTTTATTCGACCAAGTGTATCAGCATGGGGAGCTCCCGTGCTTTTGTTAAGAAGAAAGATGGTACACTTCGGTTATGTATTGATTATAGACAACTGAACAAGTTGACCGTAAAGAATAAGTATACGTACCGAATTGATGATTTGTTATTAATTGAAAGGTCTGATATCTTTCGAGAATTGACTTGAGATGCAGGTATCATCGGATGAAAATTAAAAATGCCGATGTGCATAAGACGACGTTTAGAACGCAATATGGACATTATGAGTTCCTTGTAATGTCGTCTGGTTTAACAAATGCTCCAGCGGCTTTCATGGACCTAATGAATCGTGTTTTCCGACCGTATGTGGATCAGTATGTCGTAGTGTTCATAGACGACATTCTTGTGTATTCACAAGATCGAGAAAGTCATGACGCACACCTTTGGGTAGTGTTAAAGACTTTGAGAAAAGAACAGTTGTATGCGAAACTGAGCAAGTGTGAGTTTTGGTTGAATGAAGTGTCCTTTCTTAGGCACATTGTATCGAAGGAAGGAATCCGAGTGGATCCAAAGAAAATAGAGGTGGTTGTCGAATGGAAGCCACCAAGAAATGTTATATAAGTACGTAGTTTCCTAGGACCTTGAGGTTCTGAGAAGATTTGTTAAGGGGTTTCCCGCCCAGAAATTTGCAGCCACTAATGTGAGATTACTCCCGAGGAAAATGTAAAAGTATGAATGGAGTGAAAAATGTCTAGAAGTTCAGCTAAGCATTCTTAATCGGAGCTCAGGTGCTTACTCGATCGACTGCTTGGTAAGAATATGTGATCTATAGTGATGCTTCACTAAATGGACTAGGATGTGTCCTAATGCGAGAGGGTGAAGTGGTAGCACATGCTTGAGACAATTGAAGCCACATGAAGGAACTACCCGCGCATGATTTGGAATTAGCTGCAATTGTATTTGCATTGAAAATTTGGAGACATTATTTGTATGGAGAAAAGTGTTTCATTTACATCGATCATAAGAGTCTTAAGTATTTTCCCTCATAACGAGAGCTTAACTTGAGACAACGTAGATGGATGGAATTGATAAAAGATTATGACTGTGTGATTGATCACCCAGGAAGACGATATAGTGGCCGATGCTTTGAAGTAGGAGAAGGCAGTCTGAAAAGCGCTTGACGTTAAATTCCCATTTGTCATTATCAGACGATGGTACAGTAGTGGCAAAATTGATAGCGAGACCGAATTTGTTGAATCGAGTGCTAGAGGCATAAAAGAAAGATGAGAAAATTTCTACCATAATGAATCAGATTGGAGATGGTAAAGAAACTGAGTTCACAGTGAATGAAAATGGAGTGTTGTATTATAAGGATCGGGTTTGTGTACCCGATGATAATGATTTGAGAAAAGCCATACTTGAAGAGGCACATAGTAGATCTTTTGCTATCCATCCCGGTAGCACAAAGATGTATCATGTAGCGACCCCCAAGCCCGACCCGACCCGGTTGGCGGGTCCGAACCGAAAGCCCGAGGACGCCCGGTCGAAGCCATTAATCAAATACCTTTTAATTATCATTTTATTAAATTTTAGTTTTCAAAAGTGTCGCGACCCGAATCCCCGACCCCAAGCCCGACCCGACCCGGTTGGCGGGTCCGAACCGAAAGCCCGAGGACGCCCGGTCGAAGCCATTAATCAAATCCTTTTTAATTATCGTTTTATTAAATTTTAGTTTTCAAAAGTGTCGCGACCCGAATTCCCGACTCGACCCGGTTGGCGGATCCAAGCCGGAGCCCGGTTTACTCCGACATTTCAATTATTTATTCAAAACATTTTGTTTATGTTATTCTATTTTAGACCTCTTAATTCAGCAGAAGCATTTCATTTTGGGCAAGCCCATTTACATTTACAATTTCAAAAGACTCATAACATTTACATTTAACAAAATGCATTTACAAAATAAAAGTTCAGAGTTCAAATTGTTTTACAAAATATCAATGTTCGAAAGAAATGGAGTGAATGCATATGATGGAGCATACTCCGCAATTCTTTCTCTATGACTCTGAGCTCCTCGATCTTGGGTCTTGCTTCACTGTCTATCACTTGGTACCTGCGCATTGATAAAATAATACGCTAAGCATTTTCATGCTTAGTGGTTACATACGAGTTACGTATTCCATTTTAAGTTCCATATAAATCATGCATTTATCAAAATAATGCCTTTATACAATATCTGTGTAATGTAAAAGATACTTATACAAATACACTTTTCAATACCGTTGTTTCGCTTTTCGGTTTGTGATTTCACATATGGCTATAGAATTCGACATCCACGACAGATTCAGTTGGTGAATTCTGTCTTATTTGTCATTCAGTAGAAATGTGGTTTCACACTCAATATTACCATTTCACATATGACTATAGAATTCGACATTCACGACAGATTCAGTTGGTGAATCCTGTCCTGTATGTCATTCAGTAGCAATGTGGTTTCCATTTAACAATTACCATTTCACATATGGCTATAGAATTCGACATTCACGACAGATTCAGTTGGTGAATCTTGTCCTATTTGTCATTCAGTAGCAATGTGGTTTCACATTTAACAATTATGGTTACCCTCATGACGAATTCAGTTGGTGAATCCCGTCATGTTGGTCATTCAATAATACGTTTCAAAATTAATTTAATTTTATGCAGTAAATTCACTTATAGTTCAAATACTCGCACACATGCATATATTTGACAAACATTTGAATAACAATGATTCAAATCAATATATATGTATATTTCGATAGAGGAAACGAAGAACAAATGAAACGAGCAGTATAGAACAAATTGGAATAAAGAACAATTAGAGAACAAACCAATTATCGATTCCATTTCTTTCTCGATATCAATCCTAGGTCAAGTTGTCGTCCTCACCCGCACCTAGTCAAATACAATTTCTTCACTCTTAGTGGTTAAGCAATTAATCATACTAAACGAATATCGCCGGCGACGAGGTACGCTACGTTTTTCGTCGAGTTCCAATCTTATTTGAACCTCTCTTAATCATTTAATAAGGTTCCTATATTAACGGTGTATGAATTTAGGCTCAAATACGTAAAAACTACACAATCTGGGCAATTTGGGCACACCTGTACCGGTACACCTTGGACCTGTACCGGTACAGGTTACGTCTGTTAGCTGTCTGCGTGCGAGTTGGACTGTACGATGCAATAACCTACAGTGGGCTATACCGGTACAGCCACATTGCACAATGGGTACACCGGGAATTTGCCAGTGCTTGCCACTTTTTGTACCAATTCTGTTTATACAACTTCCCCATTCCTTAACACCTCAAAAATTAACATGGAAATCATCCAAAAACAACTCCACAATACTTTAATTGGTGATTTGGAACCTCATACCACAAAACCCTAGGTGAAAATCCAAGAACTTTTATGAACTTAACCTAAGGTCCACCAATTCTTCTAAAAACCATATAAATATGATGATTCCATGTTTATTTTACACCAATTGGGGTTTTACCAACAAAACCTCAACAAATCTAGGGTTTGGGTGATCTCTTCCACAAAACCCTAGACAAATGAGCAACTATTCTCCAAACCAAAACCCAGAATTCAAAATACCCATGCTTTCAAGACAAAACATACCTTGGTTTTGGTCTTCCTCTCCTTCTCCTTCTTCTTCCTCTTCTTCCTCTTGTTTTCTCCCTTCTTCTCCTCTCACACGATTTTTCCCTAGCCAAAAATGAGACAAATGAATTTTGTTTGTCTCAACACTCCTTTTATACTCCCATAATTCTCCATATTGCAATTAAGTCCTTCACCCTTTTAATTTTGCAAATCAACTTGTTTTATTTCTATTATGGCCCATCTCTACTCCCTTATGGCAATTAAAATTTTATCCTTGTTCTAGCGCCACAATTTCGGGTTCACTAAATTTATCATTTCATTTATAACTTCCGAAAATACTACAATGTGACACTTAGTGCTCATATACACCCCTACAGTTCCATGTACTGTACACTATCTCGGGACGGGGCGTTACATTTAAGCTATCATTTGACCCTTAGGTCCTCATTTTACAAAATTTTTTCCACATTTTCCCTTTTTCACTTGGGTCTAGTTCCTGGTTCAATCAATTTCTCAATTTAGCATATAAGAATCAATCATATGCTCACACTTTAAATTTACTTTTCAAAATTTGTCAATTTATCAATTTTCGGAAAAACCCAAGTTTGGCTCAATTCATACCCAAAATATATAATAAAATTATTATAAAAATTCTAGGGTATTTTTGGGGCGTTACATATCAAGATTTGAAAATGTCATTCTGGCGATCTGGAATGAAAAGAGATGTATCAGAATTTGTAACCAAGTGTTTGGTGTGTCAAAGAATAAAGGCAGAGCATCAAGTTCCTTCGGGATTATTGCAGCCTATCAGAATACCGAAGTGGAAATGCGACCGAATCACCCTGGACTTTGTGGTTGGGTTACCATTGACAGGGAAAAAGCATGACTCAGTTTGGGTCGTAGTGGACCGATTGACCAAGTCAGCTCACTTCTTACCAGTGAGAACCGACTATTCGCTTGACAAGCTAGCAGAGCTGTATATCAAGGAAATAGTTCGGTTCGCGGAACTACGCTCATTATTTCAGACCGAGATCCGAGGTTTACTTCAAGATTTTGGGGAAAATTGCAAGAGGCCTTAGGCACTCGACTAAATTTCAGTACAACGTTCCACCCACAGACGGATGGACAATCAGAAAGAGTGATCCAGATTCTGGAAGATATGTTAAGGAGTTGTGCGATCGACTATGAAGGTAGTTGGGATCGACACATCTCTTTGGCTGAATTTGTGTACAACAACAGTTTCTAATCAAGTATTGGAATGGCGCCTTCTGAGGCTCCTATATGGGAAAATGTAGAACAATGTTGTGTTGAGCGGGGTGAGTGAAAAGAAAAGTGATTGTACTGATTTGATAAAAGAGACTGAAGAAAAAGTTAAAATGATTAGAGAGAGACTGAAAGTGGCCACCGACAGACATAAGTCATATGTCGACATGAAGAGAAAAGATATTCGATATGAAATAAGTGAAAAAGTGTTTTTAAAAGTATCGCCTTAGAAGAAGGTGATGAGATTCGGGAAAAAGGGCAAGTTGAGCCCTAGATTTATTAGCCCATATGAGGTAATCGAAAAAGTGGGTCCAGTAGCATACAGATTAGCATTACCTCCGGACTTGGAAAAGATTCATAATGTTTTCCATGTGTCCATGCTACGGAGGTACCGATCGGACCCGTCACATGTAGTCTCTGCGGAGACAATTGAGCTTAAACCGGATTTGACATATGAAGAAGAGCCAATAGAGATCTTGGCTCGGGAAGTGAAAGAACTACGGAACAAGAAGATTCCGTTAGTCAAAGTGTTGTGGAGAAACCACAACACCGAAGAATCCACTTAGGAAAGTGAAGAAACAATGCGACAGCAGTATCTGCAACTGTTTAACTAAGGTAAATTTCGAGGAAGAAATTTTCTTAAGTGGGGGAGAGTTGTAACACCCCAAAAATACCCTAGAATTTTTATAATAATTTTATTATATTTTTCGGGTATGAATTGAGACAAACTTGGGTTTTTCCGGGAAAAATAAATTGATAAATTGATAAATTATGAAATATAAATTGAAGGCGTGAGCATATGATTTAGTATTATATGCTAAACTGAGAAAATTGATCGAATCCAGAAATAACCCAAGTGAAAAATGGCAAAGGTGAAAATTTGTAAAATGAGGACCTAAGGGTCAATTATTATAAAGAATAAATGTCTAGGTGAATTTATGATAAATGAATGGCCAAAGTGGAATAATAGGAGACTTAAATGAAATAATGGGTTTTGAGCCAAACATGGCCTTAGGAAGCTTAAGTGACTTAAGACAAAAAAATGAGAAATGAGAAATGGGTGTAGGCCAAACATGGCCTTACACTTAAGAGAGAATTAAAAGGCCAAAATGTGGTCTTAGGGGCTTTCATTTATGAGCAATCCGTTTTGAGAAGAAGAGGGGAGAAAAGGGGGAAAAGCTAGGATTTGGCAAGAGATCAAGTTTTGGTTGGCACAGCACCCATTTTCTTGCTCTAAGAGACCAAAACAACATACAAGAAGGATTTGAAGGGGTTAAAGGTAAGAAAAATCAAAACCCTAACCTCATATTTTGATTTAGATTTTGGGGAAAAGCCCTAACTTGAGAGAAAAGAGTTTTCATTGATTCAAAACCACTTTTTGAGTTGTATTGAAGGGATTCCATGGTGGATTTTTGATATGGGACTAACTGGAGAAGATTTGTGGAAGAAAAATGTGAAAAATACTTAAAATCGAATATTTGGACAAACCCGTAGAGGTGTGCGGTCTGAGGTTGGTTGTCGCGTCACGGGGATCGCGTGGAGTAATGCGTAAGTGCGGGTCAAAGTTATCTGCGTTACAGGTTGTGCGATCGGTATTTATACGATGCAGTGGCGTAGGATGCAATTTCGGCCGACTCCATTTTTGCTTATTTTGCACCGTTAAGTCCAGTATTCATACACCGATTGTTTAGGGACCCTAAGAAACGATTAATGGGGGTTCAAATAAGAATGAGACTAAGCCAAAAACGTACCGTACCTCGGCGATATTCGTTTAGTATGATTATTTGCTTAACCACTAAGAGTGAAGAATTTGTATTTGACTAGGTGCGGGTGAAGACGACAACCTGACCTAGGATTGATATCGAGAAAAAAAAAAGGAATCTATAATTGGTTTATTCTTGTTCCCTATTTGTTCTCAGTTTGTTCTCTATTTGTTCCTTGTTCTTTATTTGTTCCTTGTTCTCTATTTGTGAAAAATACATATATATTGATTTGAATTATTAATATTTGAAATGCTTGTCAAATATCTGCATGTATGCGTGTATTTGAACTATATGTGAATTTATTGCATAAAAGTAAATCGATTTGAAGTGTAATATTGAATGACCAACATGACGGGATTCACCAAGGCGGGTAGTCATGAAGGTAACACCGTAATTGTTGGATGTGGAATCACATTGCTGCGAACAAGCAAAACGGGACGGGATTCACCAATTGAAAATTTATCGTGAATGTGAACTTCTATAGCCATATGTGAGATGGTGATGTCAGATGAAATCACATTTGCTCTTGAATGACAAAACTTGAGGACGGGATTCACGACCGTCATGCGTAAATGTCGACTTCTTTAGCCATATGTGAGATGAGATATTGAATGTGAAACCATTGCTCTTGAGATATGAAACGGGACCGGGATTCACCAAGCCCCGAATCTGTTGTGAATGTCGACTTACAACAGCCATATGTGAAAATCATAAGCCGAAGGCGAAAAATGGTATTAAAAGTGTATGTGTATAATTATCTTTACATTACAGACATTGTCTAAAAGCATTATTTGATAATGCATGATATATATTGAGCGAAATGGAATAGAGAACTATAGAACCACTAAGCGAAAATGTAGCGTGTTAATTTTATCGTCTTGTAGTGCAGAAGTGATAGGCGATTAGTAAGACCCAAGATCGAGGAGCTCGAGTCATAGAGAAGAGTGCGGAGTATGCTCAAGGTCGTATGCATTCACTCATTTCTTTGAACATTGATATTTTGTAAAACAATTTGAACTCTGAACTTCTATTTTGTAAATGCATTTTGTTAAATGTAAATATTATGGTTCCTTTGAATTTGTAAATGTTTATGGGCTTACCCAAAATGAAGTGCTTCCACGTAATTAAAATGTCTAAAATTGAATAACACAAACAAACGTTTTGCGAAGATAATTTAAAAATGTTGAGGAATTAAAGCTAGGGCTCCGGTTGGATCCTGTAGGGTCAGAGTCGGGGATTCGGGTTGCGACACTTTTGAAACAAAAATTTAATAAAATGCTAATTAAGAGAATTAAACAGGTGTCTTGGATCTTAAAGTGAAATTGCTAAAAGGGATTTGATTAATGGCATCGGCTATGTGTCCCCGGGATTTCGGTTCGGATCCTCCAACCGAGTCAGGTCGGGCTTGGGGGTCGCTTCAATGATCATCTGTGCCTCATCCAATCTATGCCCGCGCATAATAGCGCTATATAACTGTGAATACGAGGGCACCCTATCCCCGTGTACCTCTCAATTTCCGACATGCGAAACTCAACTGGCAATTGGAAGGTCATCATATCCGTCCTAACCTATAACCCCATCAGAAACATGCAAAGACTTAATCCTCTGCTCAATCTTATCGATATGGGCTTGGGTGTCATCAACAATCGATGCAGGGGCCACAATAGAATGTGGTGTGGTCTCAGTTTGACCATGTAGAACAAAAGCTCTAACCCGCTGGGCTGATTGAACAGGTGGTGGTAGTGGAGGTGAAACTGTATAATCCTGCTGTACAATGGGTCCAGGTGGTAATGGGGGTAGTGGGGGTGCAGTAGGGTCATAGGGGTGCTCCCCGGAATCGGCAATGTCTAGGCCTGATGCCCATCAATCCTCTGTCCCAATCCTAATATTGAATCCCAAAGTGTTGCCATGGTATCGGTAATCTCAGCCAACTGGTCAACAGTAGCGTACTGAGGATCCATATCTCTATGATCACGATGCGCCTAGCGACGTGGATATAATCCTCCCAACCAATCTACCTCCCAGTCGGGTCCCGAGTTCGAGAACCCGAGTCGGTCTCGATCAACAATCACAAAGGAAGAGAGGGGTAATTCAGTTCCTGTGACAATCAATCTTGAAATCAATCCAGTAAATGTATGACTAAAATCCTCCGAGAGAATGCATTAACATGTGATGTCAACAGCTAAACTGATATGTGGCTTCACATGCAAGAGCGAGATTATGACATGGTAATACCTTAAGGGAAAGATGGCTCACAAGCCAACAAAGAGAAAAGGCAAGTCCTAAAAGCTAGATGATTATACCCCAGATGGGATACATAACCTAAGATCCTAACCGACAAAAAAAATGACACACTGGCCACGCATGTATCCATGAAATCCAGCTCGGGAGCTACTCCCTGGTCTTCATTCTTTGGGATATCCGAGTCATCTCCATAGTGCTCCCGAGCATTGATATAGCCCTACTGGCCCCAGACCACCTCGAATCCTATGTAAGCTTGGTTGAAGGCAAACAATTAGGAATGACTCTCAAGCAACATAGGCAATTCATGAGGAATGGTCGACCAAGACTAGTGATTCGGAAATAAGGGGATACAAGCGTGCCCCACAAACACAAACAAATCAAGCAATCATGCAAGAAAGAGGGTAATCATGCAACAAACAGTCATGCACAAAGAGCAAGTCTACCACAAAATATACACACAAACTAACCATCTATTCCAATCAGAAACATATAGCTAGATACCAAATCAACCATGAGCAAGCATGCAAGAATCCAACAGGTGAACACACAAGCATAAACAAACAACAAGTGTATGCCAAATACCAACCAGGTAAGTAATAATCAGTCATTTGTGTAGCCTAAGCGTCTACTGGTCAATGAACCATGTGCTCCAATATACCAACTCAAATTCGCCTGACCCTCTTATGAAACAAGAGATTCTGGGTTCGATCCCCAGTAGAGTCACCAATTTGTGGACTCTACCCGATCAACAGGCCTGCGCGACTCACTTTTAAAATGAAAAGAAAATGTGGGTTGATTTTCAAGTTTTGAAAAATCCATCCCCTAGAAGGAACGGTTTTGCTTTGGAGTCGCTACTTACTTTTTATTTTTTATTTTTTTTCTTTTAAATGGGGAAAATAAAGTAAGAACAAAAACCCCTCATTTACTCCAGTCAGGAAAAAGCGGTCTACAAAACTAGATTTCTGGGTCCGGGGATCAATTTACCCATTGGGAAGGTACCTCATGCGAGGTAGCACCCCTTTAGGCTCAGAATTCGGTCTATACTAATGAATTGGATATGTGGGAGCATATGGGTCAAATATCAAATAGCCTCCTCCTAGGCTACATAGATGACTCGAATCACACTAACCTACTCAGTATCTAACATAAACACTCAACCAATCAGAACAATGGGTGAGTATCTGGTTTCCATAGCCAAGCGCTGCATAAAAGGTCAGTCAACAAGCTCAAATGCACCATAAATTTCAAAGTCCAAACACCATGTACACATATGAATACAAATACCAAAGCCCAAGCATGTACCTGAGGTCCTTAACCATGCGTTGCAGGAATAGGTAGGGCAAATAATACATCATACATCATGCATTTAAAACCAAATATCAGATCCTATACCAAAAGAAATGAAATTTGAAATGAGTAAGTGGTTTGCTTGCTTTGGCACACATTTCTTTAAATCCTAAACCAAACCATACTTACCAATCCCATTACACCAAGTCATTCTAAAACCAATCGTCAAAAATTCCTCATACGATGGGAATCTAACAAAACAAAACGGTGCATGATTAGAGCTGGATGGTGAGAACAACGAAACATGGCAAGAAGTGTTCTAAAAATGGAGTACAACCAAGCATTACTTTATTAAATAAGACCATAGGATTGTTAATTTACAAGCAATGCGACCACCTAGATCCCTAAAACCAAAGGCGAAATTCGACTACCTAAATCCAAGAACCTGGCGCAAATTCAACTCCATAAAACCTCACATACAACCCACTATTCCTAGAAAGTCATGCCCGTTCACAAAACGTCCAAACCTGAAATTTACGGGAATGAACCCAGTAACCATTCGCGAGATGCAATGCCAAATGCTCAAACCAATCCCAAGGAGACAAGAACAACTGTACAATCCACACACCTACATTCATGTGTCGAGGAACTTGCTCGTCCCGACTCGATACCTGACCAATTGTTTGAATGTGAGCCCTAATGGTGCGGTTTCCCCAGTGGGTTCTTGGGGACCAGGCCCGGTTGAGATAAGATCTTAATGCAATTCCTTCTCTGAATAACTTAGAATTGACACAAACAAAGCAAACCACTCAAGCTGCTATTTTGGAAAACTGAACCTAATGGCAAGCTGTAGTGGTTTCCATTCTTGACTGATTGAGGAAAAACCTCAAATTTAATTAACATTTCTTAAAGGCCAGAAAATAATGTGATTGCATGATTCTTAGCTCAGATGAGTGAGAACCAACTTAAACAAACCATTGTGTTTTCTAAAATCGGGTTGCCACCCGGTGAAGCGTGAGCAGGTTCCCACGTATGAGTGTGAAAACCAATTCAAATGGTTGAGGAAAAACCTCAAATTTGAGTCATCAAGAATTCATAAAGAATAAGAAGCTAAAAAGAAAAATGAGATTGTGTGACTCTCAACTGGATAGTGAGAACCAGCGAAACAAGCAGTTGTGTTTTCTAAAACCAGTGCTTGATGAAAGCTGTTGAGCAGATTCCCACGTATGAGCGTGAAAACCATACCAATCAATTCAAAGGAATGACACCCATGGAAATACCCATAGTCATCATCACTGTGCAGAACATGAAGGTCTCATGAGATAATTTAAATTAAACAACCTGAAGGCAGTGAGCCTTCTACAAGTAAAGCAGCCCCATGGACCATTGCCTTACACCCTAACAAACTATACTTGGAAGCTAGCCAAAGAAAAAGAATATATTTTATTCAAGGATAGAATAAGGGAATAAGATACAACAAATAGAGTGGAGAAGATTTAGTTCTTACCTCTTCCAAAACACGAGAAAAATATCCAAGCTAAGCATCCGAAAAAAAAAATCATAAAATGTGCATCTAAGCAGTAAAGTGCCAAAAGGTCCATCTGTCTCTCTCTATTTTATATGTATTGATTCCCACCTCAGTGGCCTTATAAGTTACCAGTGTTTTCCACTAAACTCTAGAAAGAGCTCCCATTAGTCCTCGAGCCCTCCCCAATGCTTTCCCTCACGATTCCACCCAGCTAGGGTTGACTCTCTTAAGTTTTATCTTGCTGCATGCGGCGCTCAGACAAACCCCGAATACTGCCCAGACAGGTTGGAGCATATGGGCAAGATCCATATGGGATTTGGGCTCAAAAATCACAAAAAAAAATAGTGCCCACCTGGTTTGGCAGAAGCCAGAAGCTGGTTGAGCGGGATGCATGACAGTCGGCTGGGTTGAGAAATATGAAATTTTGACATAATGTTCCCAGAATAATAAGGAGACCAACAAAAACATGGTACACAATTCCAAGTTCGGATGAGGGAGATATGATCGAAACAAGGAGGAGTGCTCGCGAAATCACAGCGATGTTGTATACGTCTTTCGCCTGACGAAATAGTCAAGCGATTGAGTCGAATGGTTGAAAAATTATGAATTTGAAAAAACCTCCTTAGCAAATAAGGAATCCCATGAAAACAAGCGATGACGATTAAGAGTTTGGACAAGGAAGATACAGTGAAACAGCTCAAGTGCTCATAAATTTGACATACTCAGTAAACTCGATTAATAAAAGCAGAGGCCATGACTTCTATGGCATGATGCCAATAAAAAATCGATCATGTTGACACTTTCCAGTGACTACATATGCCTCGATAGGACATACAAGCTGCTTGAGGCTCGAGCCGACTAAGGTTAAATGGAATTTACGATGCCATATGAAGAGCCGATAGGTGAATGTGACACCCATAGGATAAAATGTAGGTGTTGAGGGACAAAATTGAGGGTCTACACTTAAACTGGGAGAAGTGTCATTTTTTGGTAACTAAAGGCATAGTTTTAAGGCATAAAATTTCTGACTTGGAGTTGACCCGACCAATTTAATAAAAACTCTAGTTACCAACTATAGTGATGGGAATCATGGATTTTCTTGGGCGTGGGATTTTCTTGCGAAGAGTTCATCCAGACTTTATCAAATTGCAAGACCATTGTGCAAGCTGCTGGAGAAAGATGCAAAGTTTGAATTTGATGAGGCATGTAGTTCTACATTTGAGAAGATCAAGGATAAATTGGTCATCGCTCCCATCATGGCTACACCAGACTAGAGCAAGAACTTTGAGATTATGTGTGATGCTAATGATTATGTAATGGGAAGACGATCCTTGGGCAAAAACGGAGAAAATCTTTGGGAGCCATATACTGCCCCAGCAAGCCTTTAAAACGAAACACAAGAGAATTACTCAACTATAGAAAATGAGATTTTTGACAATGGTTTTCTTGTGAAAAGTTTGGGTTATACATCTTGGATCCATGTCATCCCTTTTACATTGATCATGCGACAATCAGTATCTCTGCGAGAAAGATGCAAAACCAAGGCCCGATCAAATAGTGCTATTGTTGTAGAATTTGACTTGGAGATCAAAGACAAAAAATTAGTGACCAATGTGATAGCTAATCTTATCGGAATAAAGCCTACTAAAGGAAGAGGTGAAATTGAAGAAAAGTCCACACAGTAGCTTAACTATTTCATATGAGGTTAAGTACGGTATCTTGATATAATTGAACTACCTAGCATGTGGTATTATGCCACCATAATTGAATTATCAATAGAAAAGGAAGTTGAGAACAGATGCTAGATTTTATATATGGGATGGCCCACTGCTATTTAGAAGAGGGGTAGATCAAATCATCAAAAGATGTGTACCATAAGCTGAGTAAGGTGGAATTTTATATAGATGTCATGCATCACCATATGGAGGACACTTTGCAAGAGACAGAACAACCCAGGAAATTCTCTAATCAGGTTTATTGGCCAACTTTATTTAGAGACTGTTCTGAATGGGTGAAGCATTGTGATAGATGTCAGAGAATGGGTAACATAGCGGAAAATAAATTGACTCTACCTAAGGAGCTCTTTGTGGTGTGATTTTTATGTATGGGGGATAGACTTCATGGGACCTTTCCCACCCTCATTTGGAAATCTATACATTCTCGTTGTCGTGGATTATGTATCTAAATGGGTGTAAACCATAGCTTGTCAGAAATGATGCCAACACAATTGTGGGGTTTATTTAAAGAAACATCTTGAGTAGATATGGAGCCCCAAGGACAATCATTGGTGATAAGGGAAGCCATTTTGCAAATAAGTTGTTTGCAAAACACTTGAGCAGATATGGAGTCAGACATGTTATGAGATTGGCTTATCATCCTTAGTCAAATGGGCAAGCAAAAATATATATTAGGAAGATATAGAATATAATGGAGAAAACTAATAAGCACAACGGGGAGAGATTGGTAGGTAAGTTAAATGATGCCTTATGGCTTACAGGCCCTTCTAAGTCTCCTATTGGAATGTCCCCATACAGGATTGTATTTGGAAAGCCTTGTCATCTCCCTCTTGAGCTTGAATATAAGGCTATGTGGGCAATCAAAAAGATGAACTATGATTTCCAAGCTGCTAAAGAGAAAAGATTACTCAAGATTAATGAATTAGGAAGACTGAAATAGGCGTGTCAATTCAGGATCCTCTAGAGAAAATTACTCTAAAACCCGAGAAACTCGAATTTTAAAAAAATGGTAAATGGTAATTTCGGTCAAAATCCAAAATTTTTCTAGATCTCAGATGACGAAACGGACTTCACCGTTGGAATCGTCTCGCGCAATCTAGCTACCATGTCAAATTTTGTCAAATTCCGAGACAGTCGAAATTTCATATTTTTCGAGGCACCGGGTGTCGGGTGCTGTATAACGGCTTGTGAGAGACATGTGATGTGACAAAAGTCACCTACTACATGTACCCATGTGACACATGTTGCATGATTAGTGAGAGGATGGAGATGAATGACTTAGATTAAGCCAAGTGTCAAAAAGGCCCTTTAAGTCAAATAGTTAAATGAAGGTACAAGGATGAAATTATTGAAAATATTTAAAATAAAGAGACAAAAGGACTTCTTCTTCTCCATTGGAACAAAAAATGTGCAGTAGGTGTGAGAACCAGTTTTTAGAGAGAGAAAGAGTGACTTCTCTCTAGATTTCACGACGTTTGGATCGTCGGTTCTCATTGGACCAAAACAAAAATTGTTCCCTACGCGATAAGGGCTGCTGTATTGGACACCAATTTTGTGAGTTAAACAATCGAGAAGGTAGGATCTTTTCCTACTTGGTTTATTCTTTGGCTAAAAGCCATTTTAATGTTGGGGCCTAGATGGTCATGTTTTCGGTCTCAAAATCTTTGAACTGAGTGGAGAAAATCCCTATTGTGTGGCGGCTTGATTACTACCACTGGGATTCTGCCCATTCACGTGATATGTTGTGTGATTTTTGTGTTGTTGGGTGATTTAAAATGAATTGCTTGGATTGTTATTAGCCATGTGAGCTAATTTTGGTGTTATTGATTGTGAATTGAATAACATGAATTATGTGAATTAATTTTTATTAATACATACATATAAAATATATTAACGCCAATTGTTTAAAAGTAGCATAATACATTCATATGCAGGCATACTAAACGATAAGTGTGAGTGCATGACACGAACGAAAAGAAAAGTGAAAATGGTTGTGAAGAAATTTCAAGGAAGATTTTAGAAGAAATTGCCTTGGAAGTGTCCAACAGGTTCATCTCGACGAACGTATTGTTCAGGAGAAAATGATCGAGAAATTCCCTCGGAGGGTAGTCGATATATTTTCTGAAACTTCGGTATGGGGTTTCAAGAACAAAAACCTTTTTGTTTGGCTAATATTTTGCTCTATTTGGCTTAGAGCATGTGAGGAAGTGGTCGAGACTACGAGACATGGGATTGGGCATGTAGACATTCAAGTAGGATCATGCTGTTTGTGAGTGTGTTTGGTTGCCCATGACATGTGCACTTAGGTGGGAGTAACCCATGTAGGAGATTATCACTCTGTGCTTTCTCTGTCAGGGATCATTATTTGGTACGGGTGTACGGGAGGGCGCGCTCACTATGAGGCCGCGTTTTAGAAAAGTTAGTTGCAGCAGGCACAGCATTTTCCTTGTAAAACATGTATTATAACTCTAACTTTTGATATATGTTTTGGTTAAGAGTAATGTAATAACTATTGAACTACGGTATATAGTTTATGTATTCTTGATGAGTATTGATGTATGGGCCCAAGTGGCCGTTTTTACTCATGTACATGTCTCATGATATGAGACACAGATATTCCAGCAGGTTGACGGGCGGTCAACGAGACACTCACAGGATTGAAGTCGCGACATTATTCGAGCTTAGGTTTATAAATACAGGAGCAATGCGATACTAAAGTATAGCTTAGTATCAATAAGTTAGGTATACGATTACCTTGGACTTGATGGGCACTAGATCACGCATTCCTTGTGCATTTTGATGAATAGTGTGTATAACTTGAATTGTTGTGTATGTTGTGTGATTTGTGTGCTTGGTGAATAGCACATAGGAAAAAAAAAATGTATGGAAGAAATTTTTTTTTTTTTCGAGGTTTTACAGTGTGTAAAATAGGAAAAAATATATATATATTTAAAATAAATAATTTTTTGGGTTCTACTAAAGACATGAAAAAAATAAAATAAAATAATATATATATATATATATATATATATATATATATATATATATATATATATATATATATATATTATTTTATTATTATTTTGGTCTTGTAGTAGCTGGAACAAAGAAAAAAAAATGAGTGGAAAAAAAGTGCGAGAAGAGCGAGAATTTGGTTGAATCTTGCCCGACAGTTGATTTCGCGATACAATAGGTTGTATCGTGACACAAGCGCATGGGATGCGATAGGGTGATAACCGTTAAATGCTCGCGTGAGATGGCTGATGGGATGAGATGATGAGTGCTGCATGGGTGATCCATATCATCAGTCCGCCTCGTGAGATGGGTGGATGCAATGATTCGTCTGATCTGTGACAACGACGCCATCTTTTTTAGCGACGAGACACGGACTTCACGACCGCGGGGAGTTGAGTCGCGATACAATTTTGTGTGTGGCCCGGAAGGCGACGACACGCGGCGTGCGTGACACACGTGAGCATGGTAGAACGCGATATATATAGGCGCCTGATGCGTACCACGTGCGACCTAGTGCGTCTTTGTGACACGGCTGTGCGCACGGCACAGTGCGATTGTGGCGCGACCTATCTGCGACGCAGGCCATGGGAGTGTGCCGCGTACTGTCGACCGAATTTTGACTTCCCGGTGCACTATTACGATCCCTTCATTTGGATCCGCGTTCATGACACTTTGTTCACAAGGTTTTCAAAAGAAAAATAAAATAAAATAAAATGAAATAAAAAAATAAATTTTTTTGTTGCATATGATTTAATATATGAACTTATTGTCTTGCATTACCTATGAATGCATGGACGTTGTGTATGAAAAAAAAAAATTTGGTATGGGAATAGTGTCTCAGGGTTGTGTTTACGCCTTAGAGATGCTGCATTAAAACTTAATTTGCCATTTGACATGTGTAGATGGCTAGTCGAGAGGACGTGAAATTGGATCACGGTGCTAGCCAAGCACCACCCGATGTTGATAACGGGCCTTTTACGAAATTTGTGAGATTGGTGCTTCTGTTGCACAGGCTAATTCTAGCAGTGGCCAGGGGGAGGTCACGTAACCTCGGAGGTTCGGGGCACATCATCTCGTGTCCACGGTGGAGGGAAGTCAGATGGTGGCGGACCATTGGTTCATGCCGAGGTTGAGAAGGTATTAGAGGCTATGAAAGATTGCCTCGATACGACCAGTCGATTTAGACGTATTCTAAGCCTGAGAGGGAATTGAGGCTTAGTGTGGTGAGGTGGTGAAGACCTCTACAGATCTAGAGGCAATGACTTGGGAAGAGTTCCATGATCTTTTCATGGGCAAGTATTTTCCGGACACTACTCGTCACATGAAGGCTCAGGAGTTCCTAGAGCTGAAGCAGGGGACTATGACCGTGTTGGAGTATGTGGCTAGATTCACGGAGCTAGCCCGTTTTGCTGATGACTACGTGGCCATGGACATGGCCAAGGTTAGGAGATTCGAGAATGGGCTAAAGTTGTCCATTCGAGGGCAGGATTGTAGGACTCCGCCTATAGGACATGGACTCCATGGTTGGGACTGCCCTGACCATAGAGAGAGATATCGAGGATGCTCGGAGCACTTGGGATGTGGGTGTTAGTAGCAAGAGGAAGGAAATTTAGTCTTAACTTCCGAGTTAGGAAGAAACGGGGCTTAGTTCACGTGGGTTCAAGTGCGCGGCCATCCGGACGAGAGATAGATCGGGGTTGCTAGTCGTTTGGGCGAGATGGTGTGCTACCGTGCCAAACCTTGGTACATAAGGAAAGTTACCCTTAGAGACGGGGATCGGGGTTTCGGGATAAACGCAGTCCGGTCCCGTGATGGGACGGGAAGGGATCTGATACATTCTCATTTTGCCCGGTATGGTGAAGAGCCCGATGTCGGTTCGAGGATTTGCCGGCTGCCAGTTTGCGACGGGCCCGGAGGCCAGGATTATGGTAGAGGTAGGATAAGGCCTGGTAGAGACATCAGGGTTTAGGGGCGTGTGCGCCATCGCATATCGGTACGGTCGGCGGATCAGCCCCAGGTTATGCAGTGCGTTTTGCTATCTCGCCTATGGGCAAGAGTGTTATTTGATTCTAGTGTGTCATATTCATTCATTCTTTGCGCTCCGGTTGATAGAGTTGAGCTTGATCTGACCATGGAGAGCCCTTGTATGTGAGTTCTCCTGGGGATTAGTAGGGGATAAGGATGATGTATGTCGTGGTTGCGAGTTAGAGATCTGGGGATTCACTCAAGTGGACACGGGTCATGGACATATCGAGGTTCGATGTCATCCTTGGGATGGATTGGTGATAGCTTATAAGTCATTATCGATTGTGGCGTAGTAGGGTTCTGCTTTACCACGAAGGACGGTGCCGTGTTGTATTCCCGGGAATGGCTTGATATTTTGCCAGACGATTATGCAGTTAAAGTGTCGGGGGCAGTTAAGCGAGTTGGCTAGTAAGCCTTACCACGGAGGACGGTGATCTTTGTGGACTTGAATCTACCTCGAGTGATGCGCAAGTATGAGATCTTTTACGGGATGACTACCAGGGATTGCCTCATGGAAGGGTTGTCGAGCCGGTGTCGGGTGCACCACAGTATAGCCCGTCTCTATATTGGCGAGGATGGCACCAATTGAGTTCCAGGAACTCAAAGTCCATCTACAAAACTCTTGAGACAAAGGGGTTCATTAGGCAGAGCACTTCACCATGGGCGCTCGGTTCTATTCTGCGAGAAGAAAGATAGGACCCTTCATTTGTGCGTGACTAAGAAGCAGTTAGAGCAGGGGTTACGATCAAGAATCGATACCCATTGCTGAGGATTAATGACTTATTTTACCAGTTAAGAGGAGCGCAAGTCTATTCCAAGATAGACCTTCACACTAGTTACCATCAGCTGAGGGTTAGGGAGACAGATATCCCTAAGACAGCGTTCAGGACTCGTTATGGGCACTTTGAGTTTACAGTGATGCCCTTTGGATTGACGAATGCGCGATAGCATTGCGGATTCTCATGCATAAATTATTCTAACCTATCATCATCGGGTTATCGTGATCTTTGTGGATGACATTTTGATTTGCCGGTCGGAGAGAGAGCATGAGGATCTTGGTGATTTCTGATTCTTGAGAGATCATGGTTCCTCGCCGATTTAGTAGTGCGGTTTTGGCTTCTTGCGGTGAGATTTTGGTTCGTGGTGTCGGCATCGGCGTGTCGGTGAACCCGAGGAAGAAGGTCGAGCCGTGATGAGTTAGGAGAAGGCCAAAGTCGGAGTCTTCGAGATACGTGGTTTCTTGGGATTCCTAGGTACCTCGGGAGATTCATTGAGGATTTCTCCCGATTACGCGGCACCTGGCGAGATTGACGGGGAAAGTGGTTTGGATTGGGATGGCCGTCTGCGAGAGGCATTCCGGGAGTTGAAGAGAGAGAACCGCTCCTCCCTGTCTTGATAATAGTCGGATGGGGGCCCAGGGGGTACACAGTGTATTGTTATGCCTCGAGGGCCGGACTAGGATGTGTGTTTGATCGCGATCTGGGGGTAGTAGCTGTGGTTCCGTCGGGTTGAAGTCATGAGCGAATTACCCACATGATATAGAGGTTGGCGATTTGTAGTCTTTGCCTTGAACATTTGGCGCCACTACTTATATGGCGAGCAATTCGAGTGTACTCGGACCAAGTCACGGTATTTTCACGACGGGACCTCGTTGACAATGCGGATATGGATGGAGTTCTGAGGACTATGATTTCATTTGCATTACCCTCACAGTGAAACCAAATGTGGTGCGTTTGTCACTGAGTTAAATCACGAGGATTATTAGCTGAAGTATAAGCCGGGGGAATGGCGGATCTGCTGAGACTTTGCTAGAATGATTTAGGCTACAATACCGCGAGAAGGCTCGAGTGGATTGGGGAGTTTAGTAACTACAAAGTCTTTATTTGACAAGTGATTGAGTCCAGGGGACAAAATCTCTTGGAGATAGTGTCCATCGAGGGCCAGAGTCTGATCCGAGTCTGCAGTGTCGAGAAATTTGGACCATCCACATCAGATAGTAGTCTTCGGTATAGGACGGGTAGTGGTTTGGGTTGACCGATTGAGAGAGAATTCATAGGGAGTTTCCACCACTCTCGATTTGCGGGTGCATCGGTAGCATGAAGATGTACCGGGATCTTCGTCTTGATGTGCCTGGCGAGATATGAAGAAATGAGTAGGGGACTTTGTTCCACGATGTCTCATGTGTCAGCAGGTTAAAATTTGATTGCCAAAACCAACGAGGTACTTGACATTGGGTGAGTGGATGTGGAAGACCGCGTCCACGATGGATTTGTGACCCACTTGCCACAAACACGCGGGACATGATACGGTATGGGTGATAGGTGGACGCATGCGAAGTCGGCACATTTTCTGTTTCAAGTCGCGGATGACCTTCACCGGAGAAGATTCTTAGGTTGTACATTATAGAGATAGTCAAGTCACCATGGAGTACCGTTATCATGATGTCGGATAGAGACGCAAGTTGATGCTGCTTTTGGAAGAGTTTCCAAAGGCTATGGCCCTACGGTTGATATGATCTGACCTTCCACCCACAGATAGATGGTCGGGTTAGAGAACATAGGTGTTAGAGGACATCTTGGTGGAGTCCTAGTCTTGAGAATGCTTGGGAAGAGCATTTTCCCATAATGGAATTCACTTGACAACAGTTACCGGCGTCTCTGGGATGCGCTATATATGAGCGTGTGTGGAATGTCTGATCAGCCGATGTTGGACCGAGGTGGGAGAGCTCCATCAACGGTCTTTGATCTAATTAAAGACCTGCTGAGAAGGTGAGTTTGATCTAATCAGCATGTTCCTCATTTCAGGCGGGAAGAGCTATGCTGATGTACGACGTTGACCCTTAGAGTTCGAGGTTATAGATCACGTCTTCTTGAAGGTGATGGCTAAGAGAGGAGTGGTCAGGTTCGGCAAGCGCGGCAAGCTATCGCTGAGGTTCATTAGACCCTTCTAGATACTTGAGAGGGGTAGACGCAGTGTCTTGGGTTGGCTTCTAGCTCTGGCGTAATGGGGTGTCAGTGGGGTGTTCCCGGCGTCTCCATGCTCGGTACCTCAGATCCAGCTCATGTAATGGATTGGGGAGAGATTAAGGTTGACACGGATAGGACCTTCGAGGAGGGACTAGTGTACATTATGGATAGCCAGGATCCCGGGTTTGCAAGCGCAAAGGCTTGTGAGCTAGTGAGGTGCTATATCAGTGGCCGGTGGAGTGGAAGGAGTCGACGTGGGAGCCACGAGATCGATGTTATTTTTATCCCTTCTTGTTTGGGGATGAAGGTCAAGTGGTTCAGTCGTTTAATACTTAAATGACTAGTTTTATGCATGGCATAGTGCACGTTGCATATCCATGTGATTTGTTGTAATGATTATACGAATTTCGGGACAAAATTCTTTTTAGGAGGAGAATCTGGCAGAAAATTGATTTTACGAAAAAAAGGAGTAAAATGGAAATTTTGGTCAAAATCCAGAATTTTTCCTAGATCTCGGATGATGAACGGACTGCTTTATTTGGAGATGGAGTCTCTTTGAAGTCTAATTTGCCAGAAGTGGTCGAGACAGTCGGAATTTTGCATTTCGAGGCATCGGGTGTCGGGTCTGCAGTCATACTTGACTTGTGAGAGACATGTGATGTGAAAAAAGTCACCTATACGCATGCCCATACTGACACATGTTACATGATTAGTGAGAGAATGGAGATAGATATAAAACCCCAGATTAAGCCAAGTGTTAAAAAGGTCATTTAAGTCAAATAGTTAAATGAAGGGACAAGGATGGAATTATTGAAAAGATTTAAAATAAAGAGACAAAAGGACTTCTTCTTCTCTATTAGAACAAAAAACGTGCAGTAGGTGTGAGAACCAGTTTTTAGAGAGAGAAAGAGTGACTTCTCTCTAGATTTCCCGGCGTTTGGACCGTCGGTTCTCGTCGGAGCAAGAAGCAAATTTGTTCTACGCGGTAAGGGCTATGCGTGGACACCGATTTTGTGGAGTTCCGACAACTCCAAGAGGTAGGGATCTTTTCCTACTTGGTTTATTCTTTGGCTAAGAGCCATTTTAATGGATAAGGTTCATTATGGGGCCTAGATGGCGTGTTTTGAAGTCTCAAAATATTTGAGCCAGAGTGGAGAAAATCCACTATTTGTGTGTAGTGAGCAGTCTTGAGCCCTAGAGTTCTCTTTGTTCTCACGTGATATGTTAATGTGATTTTTGTGTGTTGGGTGATTCAAATGGAATTACTTGGATTGTTAATCGCCATGTGAGCTAATTTTGGTGTTATTGATTATTGAATTGAATAACATGGTGTAGTGATTAATTTTATTAATATATACATGTAAACCTATTAGCATGAATTGTTGGAAATGGCATAATGCATTCCATATGCGCAGCGGGGCACCCTAGAGCGATAGGTGTGAGTGCATGACACGAAAACAAAGAAAAGTGAAAATGGTTGTGAGAAGAATTTTAGAGGAAGATTTTCGAATTTCCTTGATGATCGACCAGAATTCTCATCGGAAGGTGGAACCATGTTGGAAAAAATGATCCATCAATTTTCCTCGGAGGGTAGTCCAATGTATTTACCGAAACTTGGTATGAGGTTTTCAAGAACAAAAACCTTTTGTTTTGAAAACTATATTTTTGCTCACATTTAGGTTAGGCATGTGTGAGGAAGTCGGTGAGGACTCGAGACATGGGATTGGGCATGTAGACATTCAAGTAGGATCATGTATTTGCTTGAGTGTGTTTGGTTGCCATGACATGTGCACTTAAGTGGGAGTAACATGTAGGAGATTGCTCACTGCTGGGCTGCTCGCCCTGTCGAGGATCATTATTTGAATTACGGGAGTGTACGGGAGGATAGCTCTCACTGAGGGTCGCGTTTAGAAGAGAAAACCGGATTATTAGTTTTGACATTTTCCTTGTAAAACATGTATTAGAACTCTAACTTTTGATATAGTTTTGGTTATGAGTAATGTAATAACTCTTGAACTACGGTATATAGTTGATGTATTCTTGATGAGTATTGATGGCACTGGGCAGGCCCCAGTGGCCATTTTACTCATGTACATGTCTCTGTGATATGGAGACAATCATTCATAGAGTTGACAATTGGTCAACGGGGACACACCGGGATTGAGTACAAAATACCAAGAAGTGTCATGATCAGAGAATTCTGAGGAAAGAATTCAAAGTAGGAGAGCTAGTTCTACTGTACAATTCCAAGCTCAATTTCTATCCAGGGAAGTTTAAGTCAAGATGGAGTGGGCCTTAAACAGTGATTGTAGTTACACCTTTTGGGGTAGTGACATTGAAAACAAATTCAGGGAATGAGTTCAAAGTGAATGGCCATAGATTAAAACATTACCTTGGAGGAATTTTGAATAGAGAACAGTCCCAGATTAGAAGAGATTGAAATAATTGCTGAAAATAGAGCATATTGCAGCAATGTCTAGCTAAAGACATAAAAATTGAGCAACTACTTGGGAGGCAACCTAAGTAATCTTTATTTTTTAATTGATATCTTGATTTTGTTTAATTTAATGTGTTTTGGATAGTTTAGTTGATTGAATGTTTTAGTTTAAAAGTATTTGAAACTTATGTTAGTTAAGTTTACGCGATTCCCGAGACGATGGTGCAAATATCTTAGAATTCAATTGGGAAGCATTTATTTAACAAGTAATGAAATTGACCACACAAGGGAGTCTATTTCCTTAATTTGTTCTTAAAAGATAATGCATATGCTTAAGTTTGGGGGATTTTATTCTTTATGATCTTGAAATTGCATAATAGCTTTAAGGTTCCTAATTTTTGGTGAATGATGATTATTGCAGTACAAAGAATGTTTTTGAAATGTACTGAATTGAGAAATTGAGTTTTATTGTCCATGATTGAATTGAGATGCTTAGTCTTTTTAGATTTGTATTCACAAGCTGGTTCAGTGTGCAAAATGAATAAAGCTACGAAAAATCGCGGGAATCGAAAGAGAAATTGCCTTCTGAGTCGCGACATCAACGTGTCGAGACATCGGCCTCTAAAATGTTCGGCCGTCGTGACGTGAGCCAATGTCGCGACATTCTCTTTAGAATCGCGACATCACATCTATAGAGTTGTGACTCCAATAGTGACATTACATCATTGGCAGCATCAAGTCAAGATCCGACATCAAGATTGTCGTGACATTGCAACCACCAATCCTTTGACATTGGAGTCGAGTGCCAAAATTTTACAATCAATGCCGTGACATCGAGCCTCCTATGTTGTGACATTGCATCCTCCCAATCAATAAGTGACATTTCTATAATGTCACGACATACTTTACTTAGGGTAGCCTCCTTATTTTAAAGAACATAGTGAAAATTTTAAATCTAAACCAGTTAAAATCTAAACTTTCTAAGCCTAGAAACCTTTCCTGCTCCATTTTCGAAACCAAGAAAAATGTCTAGCCCTAACTCTCCCACCCTAGACGAGAATGTTGAGAACATTATGGAGGATGTGCTATGAGAAAGAGCTGAACAAACCGAAAACCAGGAAACTGTTCCTGTGGAAGAGGTAAGGGAAGAGACTAAGGAGGTGGAAGTTGAGGTAGGAGAAGCTAGAGTTTTTAACCAGCGAGGGGCGAGGCTTTCGAGAGGAAGGAGTCTCACGGGGTTCGTTGGAGAGGAGGATTAGGAGACTAGTTACACCCTTCAAGGAGGAAGTAGAAAGAAGAGGATGGGGAGTTGTGTGCAAGCATTTGGAGCCAGGCAAAAGAGCCCTAGTAAAGGAGTTTTATATTAACCTAGGAGAGAGAAGAAACCTGACTTGCTATGTCAGGGGGAGATGGGTCCCTTTTGGAGAAAGGGTCATCTCCCTAGCTGTATGAACTTTCAGAAGGGATCTTGCGCCAGTATGAACGCTCAGAGCTCTTGAAGAGATTGCCAAAGAGAGGCTACCGATGGCCAAGGGCAATGCGGAAGGAGACGGACAATCTCCAACTTCTTCATCAACAGAAGGGACCTAATCGAAGTCAACAAGGTATGATTCTACTTGGTGAACTCAGTGCTTAAGCTCTCTATGCATGGCTCAACTGTGAGACAGGACCGCGCAATACTCTTGCATGCGTTGGTCAAGGGCTATGCACTGAATGTGGGGAAAATTGTTGAAGAGTCCATCCTAGACTACGCAAGAGGAAAATATTTAGGAAATATTCCCACACTCTTTAATTACCGCCACATGCATCAGGGGATGTGAAATTCAATGAAGGGAGGAAGAGAGGTGCCTAAGGACCTCATCTCCCTCTTGCTAAGAGTCATAAGGCTCGATGAGAGTAAAGAGGCAAAGAAAAAAAGAAGCCACTGAAAGAGGGTAGAAATAGCGGAACAACCTAGAACCCATTATACGACTATGTACGAGTGGGAGCTAATAGTGAATAGAGAAGGGACTTTAAAGCATATTCGGAGCAGCTAGTGCTCTCCCCTACTACAGATTAGGGGACACCAGCTCTAACTAGAGCTGAAGAAAGAGGAAAAAAAAAATGCAACTGAAGAAAGCAGCACCTTTGAATTAATATCCCTACTGAAAGAGATGAAAGAAGAAATGAGGGAGAGGGATCAGCAGATAAGAGAGGAATTGAGGTGGAGAGATAACCACCTTGAATACCAAATCAAGGAGAGAGAGAACACTCTAGCAGCAGCCCTCCAACAAAAAGATGGAGAATGGAGAGAGGAGCTGACAAACATAGATAAGTTGTTGAGAGCTGATTTCAAAGAGAGAGATAAAGCCTTTATTAATGAGCAGTTAAAGAGGGATGCAGGCTGAAGATCTGAGTGAGAGAAAGAGATGGAGCGGGAACATCACTCTGAAGGGTGATCCTTTAGTTTTTGTGCAAGGAGCACGAGAGGAGAGGAGATAAAGGCCACCATCCGTAAGAGGATGAGGAGATGGAAGCCTCTCAACTTATAGAGAAGTCAGACCGAGAGCTCGACATGGTCAACTCCAACGTGATAAAGATGTATAATGCCTAAGGTGAGTTTAAGGATTCTCTCAATTCTATTGGGGGAAGACAAAATGAGATGATAAGGTCTAATGCCAAGATGCTGGAATGGATGACAAACCAGCTCCTAGGAGACAAAACACGAGGTCCCCATTCTCCACTTCCGACCACACCATCCTGCCGGTTATCCAGATGACTAGTCAACCTCAAACCCTCCAAATCCTAGCATAGGAAAAAGAAATGAACCAATTCTCTCTCTCTCTCTCTCTCTCTCTCTTTTTGTAATTTAGTTTCTTGTAATTAAAATGATAAATGAAAATACACTTTCTAAAATCTATGTGCAGTTGTGATTTTTCTCTTCTCCTCTTCTTCTTTTTATTTCCTATTTATTTTATATTTTGTGATATGTAAATAAGAATCAATTTTGAATTTGTGGATTGCTCTAATAAATAATTGAGAATTCAGTTGTATTAAATGAACAAAATTACTGAGCTGAAATGATAAAAGGATAAAATATCGTTGTTCGAGCTTAATAAGACAGAACCGAATCAAAATGAGAAACCGAGTTTCTGTGGTTATGTAGAATTGTGTTTTGGTTGAATATTTTTTCATTTTTGTACAATTTCATAATCATGAAATATGTGATTGCTTATTTGGTTGAATTGAGAGAATGTGTTGAGTTGCTTGTGTTGTTATTGTTAATGAAATGAATTGAACTATGATAAGTACTAAAAAGTGCATTTGAACTCGTTTAACACTTAAATATGTACTCTAGTAGTTTTCTGACTTGTTTAGGGTATATTATAAACTAAATAGAAATTTTCGGGAAATAAAACGAGAGACCCGGAATTAATAATAAAGCTAAGGGTAAATATGTAATTTACCACTTGAGGACATAAAAGGCATAAAAGCATAAGATTATATGTAATTATGGAATTTGAGGAAAGATTTGGGCTAAATTAGAATATGGCATAAGTTGATTTGCAAAAAGAGAAGAACCTAAGGACCTAAATGCAAAAATGGGGAAAAGGATTAAAAATGCAAAGACCAAACATGGCCTTAACTTAAAATTGGATTTAAGACCAAATTTGGTCTCAAATTGGGAGAACAAACAGTAAAAGAGAGAGAAGAAGGGGAGAAGAAGAAGAAGAGGGAGAGGAAGAGAAGAAGAAGGGAAGAGAAGGAGAAAGGAAGAGCAAAAGGTATGGATTCTATGGTATGGGACTTTGGATTTTTGGTATGAAACTATGAACTCTTGTAGGGATTTCCATACAATTGCATGATTAGTAGCTTGCCCAAACCTAGGGTTTGATAAAGGTTCATCCCAACATGAGTTTCTTGTTGGTATTTGATTTCTTTCTAGGGTTTTGATAGGATTTCATCCTAACCCAAAGATTATTGAGAGTAAGGTGGGTAAAACCCCAAATGGTACAAGAAAAACATGAATCCTCCCTTTGATGTTGGATTCATGGTTTAATTGCAAAGTAAAGGAGTTGGGTTAGAACAAACTCTAACAAATTTTTGTAATTGGTATGTGTATGGGTTATGACCTATTAGAATTGTTTTTGGGAGAAAATCATGAAAGGTTTTGAAGAAAGATAATAATGATAATTTGAGCAGAAAAGAGGATTATAAGGATGAATTCCGGAGGGTCTTAACGTGTTTATGGAGTATTGGGTTGATTCGGGTATCAACATATGAAAATGGGAGAAAACACACACTGGGCATTTTTCGTGACATGTACCGAGACACCTTGAACCCGTACCAAGACACCTCCAAACCGAACCCGTACCAAGAGCATGTGCGGAACAAAAGTGCACACCCCGGCTTCTATTTTGACCAGCCGATTTTAGCCATAACTGCCTAATTGTATCCCATTTGAGTGATTCACCTGAACACTAAACTAGACTTCACAGAACCAACCATTCACAGAAATAGGTACCTTCTACCTTGATTCTATGTGGCCCAAAAATTACCAAAGTGGGACCATGTTCAAGCCAAAATTTCGGTTCTCTTGCTTAACATAGAGTAAATCCGGTCAAGCAGACATAACTCGAAGCCGTGCTCTAATTTGGGTGATTCCAATTGAGAAGAACCCTTAGCACCTTAGATTTAAAGTAGTAAAAAGAAAAGCACAACATGGAGTCAAGACACTGGAGAATGAGTATTACAAATCAATGGCCCCACTCGAAAAATCGGTAAATTGACTAGTTTGGCATGAAAATGCCATAACTTTAGTTTGGATGATATAATTGGAATGATTCCAATTTCTAAGTAAAATAGATTCGTGGAGGAACAAGAATACACGAATGATGTGTGAATACATAAGCATCATACTGTACAAGTATATGGAATGCCATATATAATAGGCATGAAACAAGAAAAGTATAGGTAATGCAAAATGTATAGACGTGTTCATGAAACATGAATGTGATATTGAAGATGAAAACGAATTGAAACATGAATATGAACATGAAAGGCAATTTGTCATGAACACATAATGTGGTTAAGTTATATATGATTATTATCACATATAACCAGAAAATGATAACAAATGATAGGAAATATATGAATGAATATATGAATGAGTATACGTGAATGAGTATATGAATGAGTATACGTAAATTAGTATATGAATGAGTATACGTGAATAAGTATACGTGAATGAATATATGAATAAGTATACATGAATGAGTATACGTGAATGAGTATACGTAAATTAGTATATGAATGAGTATACGTGAATAAGTATACGTGAATGAATATATGAATAAGTATACATGAATGAGTATACGTGAATGAGTATACGTAAATTAGTATATGAATGAGTATACATAAATTAGTATATGAATGAGTATACGTGAATGAGTATACGTAAATGAGCATATGAATGAGTACACGTGAATGAGTATACGTGAATGAATATATGAATAAGTATACATGAATGAGTATATGTGAATGAGTATACGTAAATTAGTATATGAATGAGTGGCTATCGCGAATAAGTATAATGCGAATGAATATATGCAATAAGTATGGCACGAATGAGTATACGCACGAGTATACGTTGAATAAATATATGAATAAGTATACATGAATGAGTATACGTGGAATGAGTACATGAATTAGTGAAGAAATTATATACGTGAACGAATATATGAATAAGTATACATGAATGAGTATACGTGAAATATATACGTAAATTAGTATATGAATGAGTATACTGAATAAGTATAATGTGAATGAATATAAGGAATAAGTATATATGAATGAGTATATTGAACAGAGTATAATGAACAAGATAAGAATGAGTATACGAAATTAGTATATGAATGAGTATATGTGAATGAGTATACATAAATGACATATGAATGAAAAATACGTGGAATGGAGGATACGTGGAATGAATATATGAATAAGTATTATTATTAATGAGTATATCGTGATTATAATAAATTAGTATATGAATGAGTATACGTGAATAAGTATACGTGAATGAATATATGAATAAGTATACATGAATGAGTATACGTGAATGAGTATACGTGAATAAATATATGAATGAGTATACATGAATGAGTATACGTGAATGAGTATACGTAAATTAGTATATGAACAGTATAATGAATGGGCAAGGAATGAGTATATGAAATATACGCAATTATATATGAAATTAAGTAATATAGATTGGGTATATCTTTGAAAAGATAATACGAAATTGAAATTGGAACTGAAATGTGATATTTGAAAAAAACGAATAAATGTGAATTGGTTAATATATGAATGAACCGCCTGACAGGATGCACCAATCGACATCCGTCACGAAGGCACCCCGAAATTTTCCAATGTCTCCACTTCATGATGCACCAATTCCGCATCCGCGATGGCGCATGGCATTGAAGAAATGTCCCACGGCTGATTCAACAACCGATCCGTCATGATGGCGCATGGCATTTAATTGGATACCATGTCGGGGTGCACCAATTCCAAGATCCGCATGATGGGAGACCTAATAAGGGGATACCACGTCGATGTGGCCCAATCGGCATCCGGCCACGGGAGACCGAATAAGTAATCTTTACTGCTCCGACGCATTCAAACGACATCCGCGCGATGGGAGACCGAATTATAATAATTGATACCACGTGTCAGGATGCACCAAACGGCATCCGTCATGATGGGAGACCGAATTGTAAAATGTGTAGGCACATTACCGAATGATAATAAGGGCGGGATTCATTAAACGGAATCCATCATAAATGTGAATTGAATAGTCAAAGTGAAATAACCAACATTGACGAAAGGTAAATGGGATTTATGTATGTAGCTGATTAAATCCTACAAACGATTTGTGACCTGAATAATTGTGCATTGAAATGCATGTTGTGATATGATAAATGATGTAAAATGAAAGCATGCAAAAATGAATAAGATGAGTATATGTGGATATAAAGGCATTATTTGTAAATGCATGTTGTTAATTGTAAATGTTTATGGGCTTGCCCATATGAAGTGTTTCCATGTAATTAAAAAGTCTAAAATGGAATAACACAAACAAAATATTTTGAGAAGGTAATTGAAATGTCGGAGTAAACCGAGCTCCGACTTGGATTCACCAACCGGGTTGAGTCGGGGATTCGGGTCGCGACACTTTTGAAAATGAAAATTTAATAAAACCAAACAAAATGTTTTGAGAAAATAATTGAAAATGTCGGAGTAAACAGTTCCGCTGGATTCACTCAACCAGTCGAGCCTGGGATTCTGGCCGACACTTTTGAAAACGAATTTAATAAAACCAAACAAATGTTTTGAGAAGATAATTGAAATGATCGGAGTAAACCGGCTCCGGCTTGGATCCGCCAACCTGTCGAAATGTGGATTCGGTCACGACACTTTTGAAAACAAAATTTAATAAAATGATAATTAAATGAAGAACGGTATCGTTCTGACTTGACCTTTGTATGTATTTTATATGACTTTGATATGTTTCGATTTGCCATTGTAGATGGCAAGTTTGTTTGAATATGATATGATGACATACATGTAGAAGATATGAATTGAAACTTGTAAAAGACATGACACAGGGAAGTAATACGAACAAGATAATGATATGGACCAAATGATAAAATCTATATGTATAATATGATATAAGAAGTCACATAAGAATAGGTTTCGTTATAGCGTATAAGGAAAAGTAAATGTAAAAAAGATTGTGACGGCGCAGTATTGTTACTGGTCGTTACTGCTCATATGTTCACTGTTGTAGTTAAAGACGTGTTCAACTGCAGGTACCGAAGAGGAGATAAAGAGGACAGACATTCCATACCAAGAAGACGGGCCATCTCGTAGATAGGTGCTCACCAAGACCGCTTTCTCGCGATCTCTCGATATTTGTATTAGACATATATATGCGTTGTTCAGATAAGTAAATGGGACTTAGATATGCATAGATTTTGACGCACACCACTCCGTGGTAGTTCTTTTGTATATGTAAATGATTTTGGTTATTACGAAAATTGTTTGTATACTCCACAGGTATAAGTTCACCAAAAAAATGGTGTAAAGAGTCCCAGATATATGGCTCGACTTAAACCTGCCTGATCCGCCTAATCTGGTTCGACCAAGACCGGGCGTGACACTGTTTATTTAAGGTTTTGAGCACTTTTCGTGTACTAATCAACATAATTATCCTGATTTGCACATTAAGGTCCCTGCTATTCTACTGATCGCATTTTGTGGCTAATTTTGTAGTTTTTGCAAGATAATCAGGCCAAAATTATCGAGTCAATTCAAACATGAAGAACCCGAGTTGAACTTTATAATTGCAGATCATATCCTGTGAAGGAAAGAAGAGCAAGTGAAGAAAATGGAGCATCGTAAGAATAAGCCTTATGCGTGACTGTCACACTCCACCCACTATTCATCCTCGCCTATTGAGTTCCGCCGCCTGCTTTTGCTTTTTGTCTCTTTTGGTTTTCTTCCTTTTTTGCCCCCATTGTAATAGGTTTTGCAATGTTATTTTTGTAATTTTGTAAAGGGGCTTTGACTACAAAATCCCCAAGACCAGACACTGTGAGGGGACTGCTTAATTAATAAAAAAATTTTTGGGAGAAGTTTGGAGTTCTCCCGCGTTTTTCACTTTCTCTCCACTTTCTCTCATTTTCTCTCCCTTTCTCGGCTGCCAAACACCCTCCTAGGATGACAACTCGGATGATGAGCGGCTAAAACCCTTTTTCCTTGGAGTGGAAGGCTATTGGGCAGGGGATTGAAGGCAACTGAGGGTTTTTCCATGTTTTAATCTGAGGAGTTTTCTACCATTTATGGTTTACTTAACGTAGGGCTTTAATCCTCTTGTTTTGAATGATCAATATTTGATAAGCTTTTGGGTTCCTTGGATGCTTATAGTTATATCCATTGACACCCGTTAGTTACCATCTATGGGTTATTGAAAGGCGATTCAAGGATATTTTTATTTTCTCCAAATTTTAGGTTTGATCCCTTTGGATCACTGTAAACGGCCAGTACTTGGTAAGCTTTAAGGTTCATTGTATACTTATTGTTAGATACAGTGACATTCATTAGTTATCATTTATTAGTTGTTGGAAAGTGAGTCAAGGTGATGTTATTCACTGTCCGAGACCATCAATGGGAGGCAAATACCACCAAGATAGTTATTTAGGGTCGGGCTTACAAGAATGAAGAACCTATTGTAGATGACTATATGTCATCCTCCCCAACTGGCAGACTCTCGAAGAACCTCACAGCTCTAGACTTCAAAATTTCCCTAGTGACCTAACACTACAAGGAATTCTATTTTACATTTTTTTTACCTACTTCATTTTTAATCATCAAATCGCCAACTCCCCTGTTTTTACCAAAATCCCCAAATCCAAACCAAATTCACCAGTTTTAATCTCACTGTAAGTCATTTGTACGAAGAAAACCCATCCCCGTGTTCGAATCTTTAGAGTTACTATATCAGAAGTAGTTCACACGCAGAGGGATTTAGGATATAGCAAATTTTGTTGATTCCAATACACCTAACGTGGGTACCTAATCAAACTATAAATCAAACAACTACTAAATGTATAAGAGCTACGCACCCAGGCAAAGTAAGTGGAACAAAATTGAAATTTGTGATGTCAATGACAAATAGGTTGAGATGTTAGATTCTAAGAGACTGAAATTGTTGTTAATGATAATCAGGCTGATAATTCTAGTTTGATTGAACAATACAGTTCAGATGAAAACTGAAATCAGGCACATGGGTCATAAGTACCTTGAAAACTAATTCTTCTTGGGTTAGGAACACCTTATGGGATTCACTAAATATTTAGTCTCAAAAGGTCCTAAAACTTGTTATATTATTATTCAAGGCAAAACCCTAGGCTTCACAACCAACAGGAAATGATTTAGGCCATCCTTGGACAGTTTGAGCCTTTCATAACTTACCCTGTGATATGCTTATATGCATATACCTTAGTACATTATTTGAGCCTAACGCCAATTCATCTTCAAAGCCACATAGAAAAACCTTAAACATTCTTTAAATTTTATCTTTCAGTAAAGAACCCTTAGTTTGCCCAAATTACAAGATAAGCGCAGAAAAAAAGTGATAAAGAGGATAAGTTTGGGGGAGTACAATTTTGAAATGTGAAGAATGATGAGAATTAAGGATGTGGAAGGAAAAGCAATTGAGAAAGATGTACAAAAAGAGTTGCACAATAGCAAACTGAGAAGCTGAAAATATTCCAGTTTCAAGGAGGGATGTGTTTTTCCTTATAGCCTTCCTCCCTTGAGCAATTAAGTCCTTAGGGGTGTTCTACACCTATTACCCTAATGCCAACTGGTATGGGAGTTGCTGACCTAAAGCTTGCTAAGGTGGTAGAAAGCTTAAGAAGGCAAAACATTGCACCATTCCCAACCTTTAATAAAATGAAAAGAAAAGAGCTTCTGAATTGGAGAAACTGAGTTTGAAACAGAAAGTGGAGAAAGAAAAAGGCACAGTGGGAATCATGTAAAAAGATGCACCAAAACAAGTTTGGGGGTACTTTTGAAAAAGTTCTGAATAGAAAAAGAAAGGATGAGTAGTAGAAGGCATAATATTGAGAAAGTAGGTGCAGTCTGGGTAAACTTGAACCTTAAATATCCAGTTATCTACCCAAGTACCCAAGCCATACATTACAAACCAAAAAGACCTATTTGATCTTGAAGATTGTGTTATGCCTACATTAGTAGAAAATGATATGATCAACAAGCCTATGGGACCTAAGTCACTTTAAAGAGACTTTCATCCTTTGCAGTAAATCTTACAAGGTTAACTAATCTGCAAATTAATCATAAAGGGAAGACCAACACACACTCACTAAGTCAAGAACTGTAGTTGTTTACTGGCTATGAATTATCTGCTATATTGAATGATCTAGATTGAAAATTTTTAAGACTCAAAAATTGAAGCTTAATTAGAAATGATATCACAAATGAAATTTTACTCAGTCCAAATTGCTGATATGATTGAAAAGATATGATTAAAATTAAAATTGTCTTTAAAAATCACTAAAAATTGTTTGAAGACAAACAAAGAGTCTTTTCTTTGCTTGAGGACAAGCAAAACTTTAAGTTTGGGGGAGTTTGATGAGTCTAAAACTCATCTATTTTTAAAGCCATTTTTTATGTATATTCGAGGCTTAAAAGTTCAATTCAATGCAAAATTAGAGAGTCTTCACCCATATTTGTGTTTTGCATAAATTTAAAGAAAATAAGCAAAAAGAAGCAAAAAAAATTGAAATGGGTGAGCAAAAATGCAATGTCGCAACATCAATTGAAAAATGTCGCGACATCACACTCAGAGTCACAACAGCAACTAAACAATGTCGCGACATCATGGCAAAATCGCGACACCAGATGAAGATTGTCGTGATATCTACATCAACAAAAGCAATCAAGTTGTAACTTAGGCGAAGGAATGTCGCGACATCGGGTAATCAAAGTTATGACATTGGTTGAAGGCATCATAACACAATTTCAATGTCACGACATCAACTTCAATGTCACGACATCAGTTGATCAGGGTTGCGACATCGACTGAAAGAAGCGGAAAACCAAGTTCACAATGTCGCGACATCGGATGAAGTGAGCAAAACAGAAAAAAGATCAATGTCGCAACATTGAAATTCAGAGTCGCGACATCAAAAGTTGAGCCACGACACCATAGTTACAATGTCGCGACATCAGCCATGACATCAGAGAAATGTCGTGACATTGTACGGACAAACAAAAAGCAAAGTCGCAACATCAATATGTAGAGTCGTGCACATTGGAAAGTTTGTGCTTCACAACATCACGCAAATGTATTCCTGCATGCAATGCGCTTCACAAGTCCGTGTTTTTCTGCCCGCTTTTCAAGGCCCAAATGATTGGGCCTATAATGAAGCTCCTAGGGTACAACTACTTTTTAGCATCTTTTTAGCCGCTTGAGCTGAGGAGTCAAACTTCATATATATTTCTTTTATTTTCTTCTTTATTTTCTTTCTAGATATATTTTCTTTATGTTCCCGATTAGAGTATTCATCCCATTCAAAATGTGGAGTTGAGATCATTGTATATCGAGTTTCATTTATGTCTGAATTCAAGTGGAATTTGGAAATTTTTCTGGAATCCAATTTATTTAGTTTAATTACAATTTCAATGATTTTGTTTGATCAACTAGTCATTGCTATTTCAGATCCAAAGATGAAGGAGAGCTCCTCTAGGAAGGAATTTTCTTTTGTGTTTTGATGATTGTTTGTAGTATTAAATGATGTTGGGTATGAAAACTAGATTGATTTAATTGCACTACTAGAATAGAGTTCGCCTCAACATCGTTGTTTGCACTTTAAAGAGCTATATTTGTGCTCTGATTTCCAGGATCCCCCTGAGTGACACAAGGATGTACGACCTGAGAACAACGAGCAGTGACTTAGGGGTACATTGCACTGACATCAAACTAATGCACTCTAAGGATCATTTTGATAAATCATTGATGAAGTTCTATTTTCTGATTTCAAGCTTCCCTTTTAGGTGACAACAAATGTGTGTTCCCGAGGCATAAAGACCATCTATTGATATATCAGTTTAATGTTTAGAGGTCTCATCTCAATTTGAATGAATAATCTTGATCCCATGTTAGCTTAGATTCTAATCAAGGAGAGATAATATTCTAATGAATTGCAGATCGAGGTACCAATTGTATTAGAGAAGGCTTGTGTTACCCTGTCTATGGGGGCAAGCACTTTTCAGTCCTAAGAGATGGCTGTGAAGTATTGGCTTAGGAAAAATAACCAAATCTTCAAGATGATCAAATTCTAAAAGTAGCTATTTAGACCTATTAACCTGGTTTAGGAATATGGTATGCTAAATAGTGAAATGTGTAGTGTCAGGAGGCGTTCCAAGGTACCCTGATCTTGGACAAATCTAGGATTCATGTCCTTCATAGTACTTGTTCTTAAACCTGCTACAAATCCATAATCATAAGACTAATTTTATTCCTAGTGTTATTTCTACTCATTGAAATCTCTGATTCTTCTTATTTAGACTTTCTTTAATTAAAGTTTTTTTTTATAAAAAGCATTTTCATTACAATTTCATTAGCTATTTTACAAATCATAGGCACAATAGTTCAAATAGGTGAGATTTTCTAGTAGTAGGGTAGTTGGATTCTAGATTTTCTCACCAATCTCTGTGGGAATGGATATTCTGATTTTATAATCACTTATTACTTCAGAAAATGCACTGTGAACTTGTAATGATTTTGACCAAAACGAGTTTTAATTACTTAATATTATATAAAACAGCATAAAATAGTCTTTATATATTTGGTCTAATCAGTCTATTGTACACAATATAATGTGGATCAAGAGTCTTTGATAGCTATGTCAAAAATTTGGTATCTTAGATTTGGTCCTAACGAGTTTTTTTTTTTAGAGCTATTTCCGTGGATTCTAAATTAGTTTATGGTAACAGTATACAAAGAAATTGTTTCACTAATCAATTTTGGTCTATCGAAAATAAGACTAACTGCTTTTTGTGTTTGTCGATTAGTGCTCAAAAGTGCTATTCTCAACCCCATGATTCAGTAGCTTGAGTACTTTTGTGTACTAATCAAAGATAATTAACCCAATTGGCACATTAAGGTCCCTTACTTATTGATCGTATTTTTAGGCAAATTTTGTAGTTTTTACAAGCTATTTATGCCAAAATTATTGAGTCGATCCGCTACCTAAGAATTCGAGTCAAACTCAAAGATTATGCATCAGACCGTATGAAAGAAAGCATAAATGCCAAGAAAATTGGAGTCAGTAGGAAATTTAGGCACGCAAAATTTTCAAGAGGTTGTACCGTTTCCATCCCGCTTACACTATTCACATTTCAAACACTGCTTTCCCGTCGCCCATTTTTGCTTTTGTCACTTTTGGTTTTCTTCCTTTTTCGGGCCTCATTGTAATGTTGTTTAAGGTGTTATTTCGTAATTTGTAAAAGGGGTTTGGCTATATAAAGTCCCCCAGACAAGCACTATAAAGGAATTTGCTCTCCATTAATAAAATCCTGGGCGTGAGTTTTTCCCGCTGCTTTCCTTTTCTCCTATTTTCTTTCCTTTTCTCTCCCTTTCTCGGCTACCAAACACTCCTCTGAGGATGACAACTCAGAGGATGGTTGGCTAGACCTCTCTTCCTTGAAGAGGAAGGCTACTGGGCAAGGGAACTGGGTGTAACAGAGGGTTCTCATGCTTTCAACGCAGGTATTCACTATTATTTTTGGTTTTTCTCTTCAAATCTTAGTTGTAACCCCTTCCATTCACTCAATGATCTAGATTTGATAATCTTAGGGTTCAAGGATGCTTATTGCTAGATCCACCGAGATTCATTAGTTATCCTCTATGGGCTATTGTAAGGTAGGTCATGAGGCATGCCTCACCGTCGGGCGACCACTAATGCTCAATGAATACCATTTTTCAAAAGGATAATTATTTTAGGTTAGGTTTTAAAGCTAAATGAAGATCCGGTTCAAGAAATGACTATAGGTCATCCTCCCCAACGTGAGGAAATGAACCCGAGAACCTCTCAGTCGCCTTAGGATCTCAAACCAGTAGCCCAATGCTTCAAGGAGTTCTTTTTCATATTTTTCTTCAATTTATTTTCAATCTACACACCATCAACCTCCACTGTTTTTACAAAACCCCAAATCCAAATTGAAATTCACCATTTTTGAACCTCACTGTAAATCATTTGTGCGAAGAAAACCCATCCTTGTGTTCGACCCTAGAGCCACTATATTGCAGTAGCTTTGCTACAGCAGTAGGAGTTTTAGGATATAAATTTTGTTGATTCCAGTACACCTACTGTGGCATGAATCAGTTGCCAGGGAATGAATAGTCCTTGATGGCAATGGCAGAAGTTTGGCACACACACATAATCATCATTTTTGGTCTAATCCAGTTTTTGGCGCCATTGCCAGGAAATTAATAGTCCTTAATGCCAGTGCCATAAGTTTGGCACACACACTCATCATTTCTAGTCGAATCAATGAACATGGAGTGAACAATATCTTGATGCAATTTCATTATGCTTTTTTTCTTTTTCTTTTTTCTTTTTGACATCCAATTATAAGTTAAATTTGGTTATCATTTCAAAAGTTATCAATACTTTTATCATATGTAAATCAACAATATCAAATTTGTTCATTTTTTTATTCAAGAAGCCATCGAATCAACCTTATTTGTACCCTTAGTAATATAAATTTTTCCTATCAGTTGGTTACTTTTATTCTTTACTGATATTTTTTATTTCTTATTATTTTAGGCTAAAATAATTAATTCAAAAGAAAGGAAAGATCCAAATGCAATGGCAAATGATAAAAATAAAATTGTATATACTCCTTCTATTGAGTTTATTAAACGACAAAGAACTAAACTAGGCCGCAACCTGTGCGAATTAGGTCGAGCCGAGAGTTAAATTCTGCCAAACTTTTAAAATTTCAGAAAATTACATGAACCAAATAACCTTAACCCAACATCTGTCTCTTATGAGCTCAACCTAAGCTCAACCTAATCTGAAATTATGAAACTCGGGTTAAGCTTAGGTTGAGCTTGAGTTTATTTTATATTGTCGAGTTTATCAAGTTAGGTTGTTAAAAAATTTATTGAATTACAAAATTATCGGACAGCTTAAAGAAAGCACAAACCATAGTTTGAATAGTAGTGGTGTTGGTAGCCTAAGCTTAATATTTTCTGATCTAATTATTTTAATTCTAAATTCAAATACTTGTCTTGCTTTTTGTTTTGTTTAGGCTTTAGAGCAAAAAACTCCGAACCTTTCAAAAACCCAAATTTTTGTTGCTTTTCTTTCAAAATAAACTCAAAATCATAAATAGAATACAAAAAAAATGATGTAAAGAGAAAAACTATCATTCTCTAGAATACAAATGTAAAAGCAATTCAATAAAACAATGCAACAGAAGTAATCGATGGTGGAACCGAACATTGTACCTGAAACATAGAATTAGGAAAGAAAATGCAAAGGAATTCGTTATGAAGGATTTGAAAGAGTGTCGTTGAAGTACTTAGTCCAGTACATAGAATAACACTACTACATAGTATGAAAATGGCTTTTTATAGGACATATATGGAGAATTTGAAATTTTACTTTAATTGTTTCGATTCTATTTGATTTATGCTTCTATTTTTGCAAGCTTTGCTTATTAATTGTTTAATCAAGTGATAAGTGTGAATTTTGTTAGCATTTTTAGGGTACCTTCCACATGTTTTATACAACTTTGATGCTAGATTCACACTAATATTGCTAAAGAATGCTCTAATCCCTCATTTAATTGTGTTTTGTAGATTTTGAGTGAAAACTGAGCAAAGTGACAAAGAAATTAAATAAATCAAGGAAAAAGGGAGTTGTCTAGTCAAGTATGGTTCGGCGGTAGAACCACCCTTCACTACAAGAAGGTGTTTGCCACGACAAATCCTACATTCGCAAGTGGATGAAGGATGAGTTGATGAAAGCAAGCCTATTGGTTCGCCGCGGTGAACCACCGTTGACCAAATTTTCCTCCATGCACTCAATAAACCTGGGTTAGTCTAAAAGAGCAATCGCCAAGGCACAAGTCAGACAAGTAATAAAGTGGACCTTTAAGTCCGGATAACGTACCCACAGGGATCGATAAGAAAATCTATAAATCAACTACCCCTACTACTTAAGGTCATCACTATTTGAACTTCAATTTCTAAAGATGAAAATTAAAGCAAAACTGAAAATGTAGAAACTGAAATAACGAAATCTAAAATTAACATAAGAAAAATAGTAAAAATAGATTGAAATAAAGATCTGCTGAGATGTGATCCAAACACTGCTAATGGGATTGATATTCAAATCATCAAATTGCAAGGCTCTTTGAGCAAACGTATTTATGAGTTTGAATCCCAAACTTTGTTCAAGAGCAAGGTAGTATAGTTTGATTCCTCCATACACTATACACTTCACTAATATGATAATCCATATTCCTTTCGTGACAAGTGGGTCTAATCGCTACTTGTAAAATCCGACTCTCTTTAAGATCCGATCGCTTTCTTTCCAATATCATAAACTACTTAGAATCAAGTCCTGTCATTCCCCATAGATGTGGAAAATACAAGCCTCTCCAATCTAATCGATACCACACCGTAAGTTGAACGTAATTCTCCCTCTCCTTGATTAGAATCTGTTCTAGCAATGATTTAGACTGCTCACGAACTGAGACGACACCTCTAAACATCAAACTTATACATCATCTAATTAATCCTCACACCATGAGTAAATTAGTGATCTATCAGAGTAATCATTCAGAGTTCATTAGTTCCTTAATATTAGTCTAACATACACCCAAGTAACTGGCTCCAGCTACTCAAGAATCTCCATCTCGTGCTGTACCGTGAGGGCCTCTTGGAAATCAGAGCAAGATACAAACCTTTACTAGGTACAAGCTACTAATATTAAAAAAGTTCACTACATGAACAATGCTGATTAAATCAATCCAATTCTCAAAACCCAAACACCATTGCAATGCTACAATCAGCACCCGAACACTAGCCCCTTCCCAAGAAGAGCTTAGCCTTCCACATCGTCACAAACATCAAAACTAGTCACAGTCGAATTGGTCAAGCCGTAAACAACCTAAGAGAAAGGACTTCCAAAAATAAATTCCAGGAAATAGTTCTAGAAATAATCCTAGAAAAACCTTGAATATAAGACATAAATGGAACTAAATATTTATTGACTCAGCTCAAGATTACAACTAAGATCGATTATTCCAGTTCTAAGGAAAGAAAAATAAAAGAAATTATAAAAAGAAAAGAAAACGAAAATAAGAAAAAAAAATTTCTACTCTATCAAGCATCGTTCTCCAAATGGCGCTCTTCCTTTTTCAATCGTCCCTCCCCTCCCCTCCTCCCTCCCCTCCTCCCGATCTCTTCACCGGCCTCTGTGGCTCGTTATTTATAACCTCAATAAATGATGTTGGGCCTAAAATCAAGGCTGATGATGTGGGTTTCAGTGCAGGCCCATTTACTGTTTTTGTCGCGACATTGTTATTCTATGTCGCAACATAAAAATCTCTATCGCTACATAAATTTTCCACTGTTAAGTATTGGCTAAAAAGAAGGCCTTTCTCTTACATAAAGCCTGTCATAAAGGTCGGCTTGTGTCGCAACAGTTGCCTCTCTTATCAAGTCTATCGCGAAAAATAAATTAAATGTCACGACATAGGTTCTGCCTTTTTCTTTGATTTATGTCGCGACATAGTTTTCTAATGTCGCGACACAACTTCTTGTTTTTGCACTTTGATGTCATGGACAAAACAATTTTATGTCATGAATACAGTTTCTTAGTTCGCCTTTTATCTTTGTCGCTGACAAAGATGTTCTATGTCGTGGACATAGTTCTCGTGCCCTAAGCTTCATCTTTCTTTGTCGCGATGTAGATCTCAACCTTCGCATTCTCTTACCGCGACGTTAAAATTATTCGTCACGACAGTTCAGAAAGCCCGTACTGGGCTGTCTCGTCACGATAAAAATTGTTTCGCCGCGACAAAGTTCTTCCTCCGTCGCTTTTGCCTTTGTCAAAGCAAAAAATAAAATTGTCTTTGGCTCTTAATCAGGTCGCAACAAATTTAAAAAAATGTTGCAACATTCTACAGTTATCTTATGTGGACTCTTCTCAGCTTTAAGTCGCGACATTATTTAACTTTGTCACGACAAATTTTCGCCATTTTTCCCCTTGAGTCTCGCTTCATACAATTGCCACGTAATAATTTACACTCCCAGCCTCGACTTAGCCGCTTTACCGTCGGCTTCTCCTTTTTGGCCTCATTATCGCTAAGCCGCTTCTTTATCTAAATTCCTGCAAAACATAAATTTGGGTGAAAAGTATATAATTATGCATTAAATATGATTTTTTTTAGCCTAAAATATTCAATAAAAATGGGCTTAAAATTAGATGAGATTTAGATTCATCAACCACCGCTTTACCAGGACAAAAGTGTTCGCCATGTCGAAGCCCACGTTCATCGTGGACGGCGACAGAGTTGATGAAAAGTAATCCCTTGATGTGATTTTCCACGTAAAACCACTCTTTTCGGCCGTGGTAAACTCAAGCACGCAACAAAGAGGTATAGAAGACGCTCAATTTTCGGGCCCATCAATGCCCATGTTCCTGTAAGACTATAAATAGGGGTTTTCGGCTAGTGTGCCTGGGGGGTTCGCACTTTGAGGGGTTCAGGCCTCGAGAAAATGAGAGGAACGAAATAGAAGACTAACATTGACTCTTGGAAGATTTTGTGATTCGAAGGAGGAAGACGAAGGATTCATCGATTTTTCGCATTAAGACTATTTCTTCTTTGATTTTCATGTCTTATCTAAATTTACGATGTTCCAAATTTTCATTATGTTCTAATTTATAAACTAGGGTTTTGGTTGTATTTTAGACATGAAACTTATATCTAATTGCCATTCCATTTCTTCTGGGCTGGTTCATGTGATTTAACCCCATTGATTCATACTGATTATATTTACTATTATTACTGGATCAACTCAATGTGGTGAGCATTCTCTAAGATTTGAGAAGGGACAGAGAATTAGACACAAGGAATCAACCTAATTAGCCTGGTGTTGGAATCTTCTAATTAGGAGGCGCAAGAGGCCTCTCTTGCTGGGACTTAAAGCACCTCTAGTGCTTAGGGTTGAGCTGAGAAGCAAGAAACCTAGCATTAGTTTGCAGAGTTATTCACCTCGAGAGACTTGTAATTAAATTAGTCAAGAATCTCTTTGTTGAACTTTTTCATGAAACAATAGAATAGGATTCTGGTTCAAATATAAGTGGATTGTCTAATTGCGCCAAAACCCTAGAAACTATTATTCTTTGGAATTCTTATTTCATAATTCAATCACCGATTAAATCTAATAGAAGGTTTTATTTAATGTCAAAACACTACACCAATACTCAATATTAGAAAAGTAGCCCAATTTTGGTACTTAGCATCCCATTTTTCCCTGTGGATCGATCTCTGTACCTTGCGTACACTTTATTACTTGATAAGCATATACTTGCGGGAATAAGCATTAATTACACACTTTTTTTCACATATTTTAATTGCACATCATGCAAAAAGCCTATCAAATTTTTTCAAGGCCATTGCCTGACAAACAAAGGTTTTATGTTATTATCGATAATTTATACTTTAGTGACTTCAAACATTTTATTTTCTTCTTGTATTTTTTTAGTTTCTTGGATGCTGGTTGTTTTCTTTGAATTCGGGCACTAATAGGTGCATGCGAAAAAAGTAAGGTCGAAATCTTATACCACTAGATCTTGAAATCCAAGAGATGTTGAGAAAAATCAAAAGGGATAAGAGAGCAACCACCCTAATAGAACAACCTATGGATAATATGGATGATTTCAAGGAGGAAGAATTTGGCTTTAGAATGGGAGATGGTGTGACCCCTGACACTGCATAGATAGATACTGTTTTGAGACCCATTAGGGATTATGTGCGTCCGCGATCTACCACTTAGCCTATGACATATGTGAGACCAACTTACATAACAACTGGTGCCTGAACCATCACTCTCCAACTTTTTTAAGGAGTTCAATTCATTGGACTCCCACACAAGGACCCTAATGCCCACATCCTGAACTTCTTGGAAGTTTGTAATACAGTAAAGTACAATGGCTTGAGATACGATGTCATCCACTTTGCCATATTTTCGCTCTCCCCGGGCTGATGTGCGCAAAGCATCGCTTACTACAGAAGCTCTCCAATGTAGCACCCTTTCCTACCTCTCGTAATCGATTTCGCTGTCCGAACTAAGTCCGGTTGCTCTAATGTCACTAATCACCTTATCAAAATCATTTATCAAAACATCGCCAGAATGCTACACTTCACCGCATAAAATCCTTTTCAAATATGCGGAAGCATTTTTAAAGGGGTAAGCCCATTTCATTTCATTCATGCAAAAGTACAATTACTATAAAAGCATATCAAGCCTTTTCAAATGATTTACAAAATAGATATTTAGAGTTGAAATTGTTTTTATAAAATATCAATGTTCAAAAAAGCGATGTGGGGTGAATGCATATGTTAAACACATCTCGCACTCTTTCTTTATGACTGACGCTCCTCGATCTTGCTTTGCTCCTCAACAATCAGCACCTTCGCATAGATAAACTACACGCTAAGCATTTTCATGCTTAGGTGATTCTACGTAAAATTCCATTCTCGGCTTCAATTTAAATCAATCATCATGCGCTTTTACTGGAACAAACTTTCTTGAGATCTTTTGATGATCAATGTCAATACTATAATACATATATTTATTTCATATACAATCATTTATGGTTCATCGATCAAATCCAAATATATATTTCCATATGCAATAAGTCATTGAAAAACTTAAATCATGCATTTCACAATACTTCTTTTCATTTAATTCGCAATCATGCTTTTCTCACCCCCAATTTGTCACAATCTCAACCAATTCAATTTGGTTATGACTTCAAATAAATTTTAACCAATGTTTTCGATATACATGATATCTGAATCATCACACCTGCCTCGCTGGTCGGCAAGTAAAAACAGCTTTATAACACAAAGACGGCCTGGGCTGGGTCGCTTAACCGGGTTATGAAAAAATCAATTAGTGAAACACTACATATATGTCCCGGGCCGGGCCGACGGAGTAACACACATCAATACAATCGCTCGCAGCACGTTATTCCTCGAATTCCTATCGTATACCAATCTATCCTTCATACGAACTAAATGGTTAACATTCAATTAAGGGTGTTCAAATATTTTATAGCAACATACAATACAATATGTACATTTGTATAAACGGTTCATTTTAAATACTCATGCAATTTTAATATGCAAACATTTCACAATCAATTAAAACATATCAATATGCATTTCTTATACATTTAGAACAAATATTTCAAATCTTGAAACGAGAATAGGAGAAGATAGAACAAACCAAAATTGTTGCTTTAATTCCGATCTTCGGAATCTCGACTTCACGTGATTTCCCACCAACCTCATATTCAAATACAATGAAAATCACATATTAGTAGTTATTCTAGGAGTTTTTTGGTCGTGGTTTATGTCTACCCAATACTCCCTTCACTTGAAAACTTTGGGGACACACGAGCTTCATAGACTGCTCATTCTTCCTTCAATAAAAGTTTAGCCTTTCCCATGAGTCTATTTTTAGTAGGAATTGGAATCATCTCATTTGGATTACTTCCAAACTCAAGTTACTTAAGATTTTAATGCCAAACCTGTCGCATGCCCAAATCTCAATTCTGCTATTTACTATTATTCCCACTTCAAAGGCCTTACTCCATATAATAGTAATGGTCCCACCAACAATGTTGTCCACATTCTTCCAACCTCATATTCATCCAATTTGATCGCCAACACCTTCGCTATTGCGGCCTTATCCGTACTATTCAATTTGCAAAGTAGAATCAGACTGTTCTTACACATAACTCCACTTTGACAAATTTCTGGGCACTTTGGGGTTACAATTTGCATGCACTTTCTTTAATTAAATTATTCCCCTATAAATCTATTTTACCCAGAATTTTGAATCACTCAATTTGGATGAGTGAAACTCAACTTATGGCCAAAACAGTATAACAATACCCAAAACAAAGCATAACCTATTAGCTACCCGAGCTCACTTTTAAGCCCGTATTTGGGAGCCTTAAAGCTATAATGCGCTCCTAGTCCCTTCTATACATTTGTATCCCTATCTTTTATGGTTCTTTAACAATTGGAATCACTTCATTTTGATGATTATAACTTAATCTATAGCCAAAACAAGAACAGAGGTCTTTACAAAATTTTGACAACATTTCCTTTGAAAACCCAACATTTCCCTTTTACAAACATTACACAAAACCAATCCAACCAACAATACTCTTCAAAACTCAACCCAACACAACCTCAAAACTCATTTACAAACTTCAAAACAAAACTCTTTATCCACATTTGGGGTTTTCCCCAACATCAAAATCACAAAAGGTGAAGCTAGGGTTTTGTTTTCTTACCTTAGCCTCTTCAAATCTCCACTTCTATGTTGCTTGATCACAAAGGAGAAAGAAGTGGGAAGAAACCCCACCTAGAACTTTATCTTTCCCAAGCCCTAGCCTCTTGATTAGTGCTTGAAAAGTGCTCTTTTGAGGCCTATTCATCGTAGGTTTTAGGCACTTTTTAGGTACTAATCATTCCAAATAACCCAATTGGCATATTGATGTCCCTATCAGTAGCATAATATATTTTGGTAGGTGTTTTGGTAGTTTTGCGTGCTAAACACTTCTCCATCTTTCTGACCGGACTGAGGACAAAAGAGTTTGAATCACTCGATGAATCTGCGAGTTCAAAGCCATATTACAACTTAGAAGACATCTGAGCAAATTATTTAAGAAATGCAGCCGATTGATGCAGAAGAGGAATGTAAAGGATTTTCGCTATGAGATAGTAATGTACCCTCGCAAGGATTCATAAAATTTTCGAATGGCAGCTAAAAAATTTCGTAGCCTAGCGAGCCCGCTATGCATACTCGCTATGATAATGAACCGCTTATCATACCGAATATCGCAGTATACTTAAAATCAAATTTTCGCTATGCCCTCGTACCTTGCAAAATTTTGTTATGATAGCGAAATTCACTTACATAGCGTAAATTCTTTCTCCGCTTCAGATCCAAACGCACTCGCTTTTGTGTAATTCCCATTTTGACCTCAATAAAATCTTATTATATTGGTTATTTCTGGGTATTTCACATTACTCAGAAGGCTATGGTAAGCCTTCTCGCATTATATCAAATCGTGACTTCCTAATCAATCTTTCAGCCATGCTTGTTTTTTGCTTTTCCAAATTTCTCCGTTCTCTTTCTTTTCTCTCTTCATTTCATTTTATTTCATTTTCTTTCATTTTCTAAGCAACCAAATATGCCCTCTCAGTGATGACAAAACCAAGGTATGCTCTCAAGCAAGCCCCCCTTCCTTAAAAAGAGAGGGGCCCACCGTGAGTACTCTGGAGGTAAGTTTTCAGCTGCCCTCTCATTTATCACACTACATTTATGAGCATTTAAGCTCCTCGTATCTCACCCTAGGTTGAAACCTCCTAGATCCAAATGCCTCGCCAATGTGTATTCGCGTTTCAGGGTTACAAAGGATGCTTAATCTTAGATCCATCAAGTCATCCACTTAGTTGTTCTATTAGTTGCTTGAAGCTACCTCTTTGAGGCCATATGCACACACCGTGCTGTGTGGACTTGATCGGCTCACCGAATCTCACATCTCATGAGGGAGTAATTTGTGGTTTAGCTTTAGCAATTCATGTCCATTGGGGAAACGACTATAGGCCATTATCCCCAACGCGAGGAAAACAGTAAACTCGAGGGCATGAATACACCCAAAATCCAACTGACTCCAAGACTTCAAGGTAGTCTTTTCTAAATTTTCCTTATAATTTATAATATGTGCTTACAACTATCCAACCCATCAAGTGAACAAAACCCAAAAATCCAAAAGAGAAACATTCATTTTCAATCCAACCCAGATTTCATTTCACGAAGAAAAACCCATCCCCTTGCAAAGCCACCTGGGGATCGGCGAGCATCGCAGCAGCCTCGCTACAAGCAAAGAGACACCTGGTGGATACCTGTTGATTCCTAGCCCTACTGGGTGGGCAAACAATCACCTCTTTCTCCCCTTTCTCTCTCCTCCTTTCTCTCTCAAAAAACTGGATCGGGCTTCTCAAGAATGAGCTCCCAAAGACCACATTTTGGTCTTTATCTACTTAAGTGTATGCCATGTTTCAGCCTTCCACACCTATTCTCATTTTCTCATTTTGGTCTTGGGGTCACTTATTTTTCATAAGGCCTCTTGTTCAGCCACAAAAAAATGCAATGCATTCTTTGACTAAGTTTCTCCCTATTTCATTATAGCCCATATTTCATTTTATTGGCACTTCCAACTCTCATATTTACTAATTCTTAGACATATAAACTGGTTTACAATTGACCTTAGGTCCTCATTTTCTTACAAATTTTTGGGGCCTTTACACTGGGTAAATTTCCGGTCCACCACCTCTCATTTAGCATATAATATTTCTATTTGGCTCTTAGCCATAATCATTTATTCAATATTCATTTAATAATTCCTTCTAAAATACCCAAGTCGGGCTCAATATATACCCGAATATATATAATACTTTATTATAAAAATTATAAGGTATTTGTATGCTACAACTCTCCCAATTTAATAAAATTTCGCCTGAAATTCCTTACCATAAAACAAATAAGTGGGATACTATCACACATCGCTTTCTTCACTTTCAAGTGCTTTTCCGCTTTGTGGTTTCTCCACAACACTTTAATTAATGAAATCTTCTTGTTCAAGCAGCTCATTCACTTCCCCAAGCCAAGATTCTAATGCCTTCTTCATATGCTGTAAATCCGCCTGGGCTCAATTTCTCCAAATGACCATATGGCTGTCCAATCTGCATCTCCATAGCATGGACACATGAAATACATTATGGATCTTCCAAGTCCGAAGGTAATGCCAAACGGTATGCCACTGGACCCACTTTTTCAATCACTTCATAGGGGCCAATAAATATAAGGCTCAACTTGCCCTTTTTCCCAAATCTCATCACCTTCTTCCAAGGCGACACTTTCAAAAACACTTTTTCACCGATCTTATATTGAATTTTTCGTCGCGTGTGTGCAAGATTTTTGTCTACTTCCATGGCCACCTTTCCAATCTTTTTAATCATTTTCACTTTTCTTTAGTCTCTAGACTTCAAGCTTCCGAGCCAATCACTTTCTTTTCACTCAATCATCCAACACGGCAGGAAAAGTTCTTACATTTCCATATAAAGCCTCGTAAGGCGCCATTCCAATACTTGATTGGAAATTGTTGTTGTACACTAAAACACCTAAAGGAATGTGTCTATCCCAACTACCCTCATAGTCGATCACACAACTCCTTAACATATCTTCTAGAATCTGAATCACTCTTTCGATTGGCTCATCCGCTTTCATGCTGAGCGCCAGGTTGTCTACTGAGCAGAAGCCTTCGCACTTCTGGGCTACAAACTCTCATCTCTGCCTGTAAAATAATGGATATTGAATGTCATGCAATTGAACTATTACATATGTTTCGCTAAATTATTATAGAATAGTTTGCTCACCGGGTAGAAGTGAGCCGACTTGGTCAGACCGGTTCACTACGACCGAAATCGGAGTCATAAGCCCTCGTTATTGTCCAAAAAGTGCGCACGTGAACCCTATTTTTAAATAGTTTAAGCGCTTTTGTGTACTAATTATTATAATTAACCCACTGACATGTTCGGGGTCCTCCTATCAATCATAATGTGATTCCGGTGTCGCCAGAGTTTTTTACAGAATTGAAAATAAACTATCGTGGTCAATCCAATCATAACTAAAGCCTGCATTTCACTCAATTTCATATGCTCCACATATCACTCAAAGAAGTCAGAATGAAGAATTTCAAATAGAAGAAAATTAAGAAAATGGCAAGTGTTAGGTTGTAAGATGCGTAGCCGGAGCAAAAGAAATGCAGAGCTGGTGAATCAATGGAACAAAGGATGAACAGAAGCCAAAATTCGCTACTGAATTCCTTCTCCAAGATACTTAAAACATCATAGCATAGCAAATGTAAATTCACATGACATGCCGGGCAGGTTAGCAAAATTCTCGCTGGCCAACAAATGATCAGATAATAAATTTTCCATTTTCGCTATCTCAGGATTTTCGCTAGCTTAGCTTAAATTCTCGCTTAGCCAGCGGTACCCCCGCATAGCAAAACGGCCGCCTCGCGATTTTGATATTTTGATCTTAAACGACTGCTTTGTATAATTACCACTTGTCTCCTATCAGAATTTCATATTTTAGGTCTTTTGTCATTTCACATGTATCATTGGCTATAAAAGCCAACTTATAGATTTTTGTAACCCTAACTTTAATCTTCGCACACACGCAAATTGCTCAGCTTTCTTCTTTCTCCCTCTTTCTCTCATTTTCGGGTGCCAAACACCCTCCAAGGATGACAACTCGAGGACGAGCGCTAAAACCCTTCTCCTGGAAGGAAGGTAGTCAGTAAGATCTCGTTGTGCCGCCGGTGGTTCCCTGCTTTCACGCACAGTTTTGTCATTTCGTTCCCAAATTTTCAACTCTAGTTTAAAGCTTTTCGATGTACTTTCTTTCACAATACTTGGCAAAGCTTAGGTTTAGTGTATTTTAGCTTTAGATACACTAATATCCATTAGTTGCCATTTACGAGCCACCGAGGTAGGTTATGGGTTAGATTTTCACCGGCAAGTGCATCCACTTTGATCAATACTTGCACCTAGTGGTTCAAGGGATTCTTATTTTTAGATCCACTGAGACTCATTAGTTACCCTTTACGAATCATCAGGATGAGCTTCAAGATAGATTTTCAATTAAAACCTTAAATGCTAGCCAATAAATGCTTCTTACTCAAAAGGAAATTATTAGTGGCTTAGTTTTTAAAAGCTAATGAAGATCCTGCTCAGAAATGACTATATGTCATCCTCCTCAACGCAGAAATGCACTCAAACCCTCGAAGCACATAGAAACTAACCCCAAGACCTGAATGCTTGCAAGGAGTCTCATTCTTACATTTTGCTTTATTTATTTTCGGGCCAGAACCAACCACACCTGCCACAAAACCTTAAAACTAAATTTAATTCACCACTGACTTCACCAAATCATTTGTACGAAGAAACCCATCCCCGTGTTCGACCCCAGACCACTATACCGCGGCAAAGAGCCTCTACTACTGGGCAGTAGGAGGAACATAGGATGCAAATTTTGTTGATTCCATCACTCCTACTGCGGCATCGAATCAATTGGCCAATGGTAACCCAACTACAAAATCCATGGTAATTCTGGCCCCATTTCCACTCCTATTCGACAGCCGCAATAACTCAAGGAACTCGATGCTCGGGCTTCTCTTTACTCTTTGGCAAACCAAACACTTGGTTACAAACTCTGATACATCTCTTTTCATTTCGGACCACAAGAATGACATTTTCAAATCTTAATACATCTTTGTGCTACCAGGATGGATAGCAAAAGATCCATTGTGTGCCTCTTCAAGTATTGCTTTCTTTAATTCACAATCATCGGGTACACAAACCCGATCCTTATAATACAAAACTCCATTTTCTTTCACTGTAAACTCGGTTTCTTTACCATCTTCAATCTGTTTCACTAAGAAGAATTTTCATCTTTCTTTCAGGCCTCTAGCACTCCTGGCTCAACATCTCTGGCCTCGGCTATCAATTTTGCCACTACTGCATTCTCGTCTCGATAATGACAATAGATTCAACGCCGGCTAGCAATGACTTTCTACTTCAAAGCGCCTGGCCACTACATTGGCCTTCCCCGCGGGAGCAATCAATCATAGTCACACCTTATCAATTTCATCCATCTCCCAGCTGTCCCTGCTGCTTCTCAGGAAAATACTTAAGACTCTTATGATCGCTGTAGATCAAATACACTTTTCTCCATATAAATAATGTTCTTGAATTTTTAAAGAAATATAATGCAAGCACTTAAATCATGGGGTAGTTCTTTCAGTGGCTTCAACTGCCTCAAGCATAAGCTACCACCATACCCTCAGACAGACACATCCAACCATCTAGTGAAGCTCACTAAAGATCATGACATTCCCTTATCGTAGTATCAATTCGAAAGAACCAGAGCCTCTGGGTAGGGAATGCTTTCTCAAATTTTTATCAAACCTCACATTCTTCACCCTATTCATAAATTTCACATTTCTGTGAGCAAGCTGCATCGGGCTTTGATCATCAAAACCCCCTTTAACAAATCTTTGTAGTAACCGCCAATCCCAAGAAACTACGTGACTTATATAACATTTCTCAGGCCTACTGACAACCACTTCTATTTTCTTTAGATCCACTCGAATTCCTTCTTTCGATACAATGTGCCCAAGAAAGGATTCTTCATTCAACTAAATCTCACACTTACTTAGTTTCGCATACAACTGCTCTTTTCTCAAAGTCTCTAACACTACTCGAAGGTGTGTGTCGTGATTTTCCCGATCTTTTGAATACACAAGTATGTTGTCTATGAACACTACAAAAAACTGATCCACATACGATTGAAAAACACGATTCATTAGGTCAATGAAATCCGTTGGAGCATTTGTCAAACCAAACGGCATTACAAGGAACTCATAATGTCCATATCGCGTTCTAAACGTTGTTTTATGCACATCCACGTCTTTAATTCTCAACTTATGATACCAAGATCACAAGTCAATCTTCGAAAAGATACTTTACACTTTCGCCTTGGTCAAACAAATCATCACCCTCGTAACTGATACTATTCTTACTGGGCCAACTTGTCTAATCGTCTATAATCAATACACATAATGGCGGTACCATCTTTCTTCTTAACAAAAAGCACAGGAGCTCCCACGTTGATACACTTTTATCAAACAATTTTTTCTAAGTAGCTTCGCAGAACCGAAGCTTCAATTCCTTTAACCTCATCGAGCCATCTTATTTCCAAGTAATGGACTTCGTGGCACCCCATACAACGCCTATAGCAAACTCAATCTCCCTCTCGTGGAGTAATCCTAGCAACACTTCTGAAACACGCCCATAAAGTCATCAACTGTAGGGATATCTGATACACTCAGCTCGTCTTTACCAGACAATCACATAAGCCAAGTAGTTTCACATCCTTTCGCACCATTTTCTAGCAAAGTGGGTCGTGGGATATCACATTAGAGAGGTGGTTTGACCTCTCGTCGAGCGATGAAAGCTACTTCATCCCCATCCTAGCGCTCTCAAGGTCACTCTTTCATTCCCATAATCCACCATCACTTGGTGCCTGACAACCAATCCATCCCCTAAAATCACATCAAACTCCTTAAAGGATAATCTCGACCAATCCCTGTGTAACTCACATACCTCGTATCTCTGACGGGCACGATAACACCTATTCACAATAACACTATGCTCCCAAATGGGTTCGCCACCAAGATGTCATACTCGCCCACTCCCCAGAAATTTTTCACACTAGGTGTATGTTAGTTCAAATATATGAGTGGGTCGATCTCGTAGATCAATCAATGCATGTACGTAGTATCAAAGATTCGAAATTACCAACCATCACATCCGGGAGTGGCTCCAGATCTTCCACCCATTGCATATGCTCTCACTCTTCCGAGCACTGCTCATCTCGCTCACCCAAGGTCTACATGTCCCGTCTTTAACACCCTGATGCAACACTCTTATTACCTTCGTACATCAAGCCGCACCCCCAGTCTAGGGTGTTGTAAATGAACGAGCTCTTGTACAATCTCTCGCTCTATGCTCTTTGGAACCACAAATCAAACAAGCACCTGTAAGTCTCCAACATTCTCCTTTATGATTTTTCCCACAATGGGAGCAATGAGGAGCACCTGTCTCTCTAGAAGACCTCTGGTGTACTCGAACTCACGCAATAGGGAGTAGTATTCCTACCGATACCGGGAAACGTAGCCGACTGAACCCCGTGGTCCCTAAATCTCTTCCTTTGCCGTTGTTGCGGAACCGAATCGACTCAGGATTTTTCTTTCCCCTGCTCTTATCTTTTCTTTTTTTCCTCTTTCTTACTTTTCCACATTCAATGCACATGTCACAATTCTTGAAAAATCATCATGGCAAAACTGCGATACGTATCTTAATATGGTCATTATACGCCTTTCGAACCCATGGCATCTCTTCTTCTTCACTCAAGTATCTCGAGAGCATACTTGCTCAACCGCAGGAATTCCTTTGATATTCCTCGTGACACACTCATCCTGTCTTTGTCTCGGACAAGAAACCTCTTCTCATGTTAGCCAAATAGACGTGACTCCACATAATGCTTCGACCATCCAAGCACTTCCAGCGTAATACTTCCTTCAAGGGTGCGGTCCCGGTCACAAACCCCACCACCGATAGTTTCATCCCGTAGTAGGGCTGGCCACACATTCCAACCTCTCATCCGGCGGTACAATGCATTTCAGACTAGCATTCACCCGCCCTTTCGAGCTAATTCTCGCCATAAAGGGCTCATCCTCTTTCCATTCATGAAAATCTACCATCAGACTACCATCCTCTCACGGCTGGATCGTTGAGGGGCAACCGCAAATGGTTTGCGGTCGCCTTGTAACGCTTGAGCTAACCGCTGAGGATATCAACAGCACCCTACATCAAAGCCCACCATTCATCAGTGAGCATGGGACACTCGCCCCAATTCCTTCCACATTAGCAGGACAATCTTGACGATTCCCTTGGTCATCCTCAACCCTAAAGGAATCTGTATCCATGTTTCACCTATTAAGACCAACAAAATCCGCATCAGAGTCACGTCATCCTTTATATGCAAATGCAATGCATGTCATAAAAATTTTCAAATTCATTTACAAACAATTTCAAAATTATTTTGTAGAACTGCATAAACCTAGGCTCTAATACCACTTTAAAATGTAGCACCCTTTCCGCCTTCCGAATCTGCTTAGTGGGTCCCAACCGAGTCCGTTGCTCTAATGTCACTCAATCAATTATCAAAACACGTCAGAATGCAATTTAGTTGGGCATAAAATCCTTTCTTCAAATACGTGGAAGCATTTTTAAAGGGGGTAAGCCCATTTCATTTCATTCATGCAAAAGTAATTACTATAGCGCATATCAAGCATTTTCAAATGATTTACAAAATGCGATATTTAGAGTTGAAATTGTTTTTACAAAATATCAATGTTCAAGCAGCAGATATGGGGTGCATGCATATGTCGAAACATACTCCGCAATTCTTTCTTTATGACTCAATGATCCTCGATCTGCTGGGCTGTGGTTCAATCAAGATTCCTCGTGCATAGATATTAAACTACATGCTACGCATTTTCATGCTTATGGGCTCTAGTAAAATTTCATTCTTGCCGCTTTAAATCAAATCATGTAGTTTTACTAAACAAACTTTTAGATCTTTTCGATGATCAATGTCAATACAATACATATAATGCATTTCATACAATCATTTATGGTTCATCGAACAAAACTAAATATATACTTCCATATGCAATAAGTCATCAAACACCAAATCATGCATTTCATAATACTCTTTTCATTTCAATTTAATCATAAGCTTTTCAATTTCCAATTTGTCACAATCTCAAATCAATTCAATTTGGTTTTGCCCTTAACAAATTTAACCTATGTTTCAATATACAGATACCTGACATTCCTGACACTCCACTCACTGGTCGCAGCCTGAGATAAAAGGTTTTATAACACAAAGACACCCCATTATTTGCCACCAATATTAAAAGAAATCAATTAGTGAACACTACCAATATGGTCCCGCTGGGCTGCTGATCAGAGTGACACATCAATACAATCGTCATAGTGATCGCTTATTTTCGACCCTTATCGTATACCAATTCATCCTTCATACGAACTAAACTAAGCATCATTCAATTAAGGGCATTTAAATATTTTATAGCAACATACAATACAATATGTACATTTGTATAAACGGTTCATTTTCAATACTCATGCCATTTTAATATGCAAACATTTCACAATCAATTAAAACATATCAATATGTTTTTCTTATACATTTAGAACAAATATTTCAAATCTTGAAACGAGAATAGGAGAAGATAGAACAAACCAAAATCGTCGCTTTGATTCCAATCTTCGGAATCTTGACTTCAATGTGGGCTTTCCTTCTCGTTATCCCCTATTCAAATACAATGACAATCACATATTAGTAGGTTTTTCTAGGAGTTTTTTTGCCAGGGCTTGCACTAATACCCTTCACTTCTGAAAATTCTCTCTCAGGACACATGAACCATAATTTGCTCATTCTTCCTTCAAGAAGCTATCTCTATGAGTCTATTTTTATTAGAATTTGAATCATCTCATTTGGACACCCTAAACTCGTTACTTCAATTTAATGCCAAACTGGTCAGTATGCCCAGCTCACTCGGTTACCTACTGTTATTCCCAATTTCAAGGGTCTTAACTCCATACATTAGTAATGGTTCCTTCTATTCATTTGAATCTATGGTTATAAGGTTTCTTCTCCAATTGAAATCATCCAATTTGGATCACCAAAACTCAAGTTATTGCATTTTACATCTAGATTCACTCCAATTCAAAGCAGACCGATCGTTTTACACATACCCACTGAAAAATTTAAGGGCACTTCTGGGGCTACAAATTTGCATGCACTTCCCTTCCGTAAATTATTCCCTAGGAAGTCTATTTACCTATAATTTTTGAATCACTCAATTTGGATGAGTGAAACTCAACTTATGACCAAAACACTAACAATACCCAAAACAAAGCATGTAACCCATTGGGCTACCCGAGCTCACTTTTAAGCCCGTATTGGGAGCCTTAGAGCTATAATTCACTCCTGGTCCCTTCTATACATTTGTAGCCCTATCTTTTATGGTTCTTTACCAATTGGAATAACTTCTTTGGATGATTATAACCTAATCTATAGCCAAAACAAGAACAGGGGTCTTGACAAAATTTTGACAGCATTTCCTTTGAAAACCCAACATTTCCCTTTTACAAACATTACACAAAACCAATCCAACCAACAATACTCTTCAAAACTCAACCCAAAACAACCCCAAAACTCATTTACAACCAAAACAAAACTCTTTTTATCCACATTTGGGGTTTTCCCCAACATCAAAATCACAAAAGATGAAACTAGGGTTTTGTTTTCTTACCTTAGCCTCTTTAAATCTCCACTCTATGTTGCTTGATCACAAAGGAGCTAGAAGTGGGATGAAACCCTACCTAGAACTTGATATTTCCCAAGCCCTAGCCTCTTCTCCCCCTTTTCTCCTCTCCTCTCAAAAGCGGGATTGCTCGGGCACGAGCCCCAAAACCACATTTTGGTCTTTATCTCATTTAAGTGGCACATGTCTGGGCCTTCCACACCCGATTCGTACACAAAAGTAGTCAGTCAATCAACAAAAATTTATATACCTGTCTTCCTCCTACCGGCCGTAGTCGCTACCGCAAAGATAGCTGGCTCAGGGTCGAACACCCGGGATGGGTTTTCATCCTAGGAATGATTTGCATAAGTGTGTGTTTGCAAGGCTTTTGTTTGGACTTTGATTGTTTTTGAAAACAAAGAGAGTAGTTTGAAAACTCGAATAACTGTAAAGATCAAAGTGATGTGCAGAAAAGGTAACTTCAAGATTTAGGTCACTAACTTGATAATATAGGCAAACAAAGTAAGTCTCCCGGGTTTTATTCTCTCGCATTATGACAAGCAACCTATAGTCCAAGCCATAACCGGATCTTTGTTTAACTGAAGAAATCTAACCCTAGAATCAATTCTATTTCAGTCAACACGTAACATGCATCTACAACCCCTTTCAGTTTAAAACCCTAACATTCAACATCATTTCAAAGGGGCTCAGAAACATTCATCTAAAAACCACGCAGATCTAGTAATAAGTATACACCGTATCCTAAAGCATGGTAAGTATCGCCAAATTAATGACATTAAATGATATGCCCAACCCTAGTTTGAGAAGACGGGAGCCATAAATACGCGACTGCAGCATTCAACACATGAGGACAACCTCGTAATCGCCCCACAACCACAAAGCGTAATACCTTCCTCTCTTCATTAAAGAAAATAGGCTTAGCTGCCATCTCTTGAGTTGTCATCCTCAAGAGGGTGTTCGGGCAAACTTAGAAAATAAGAGAAAGAGGAGAGAGAAGCAGAGAAAAGCAAAAACCCTAATCGAGTCAAGTGAAGATATTTACATAAAATGAAAATGTGCCCCAAAAGATTTCTCTCCAATTTCTTCGTTACAAAAACTATGGGGGTTTATATAGGCCACCCATTTATGTGAAACTACAATAAAGCCTAACATTTTGGCTAAAATTGTGCGGGACAAGGGAGTAATACACCAAAATGAAGTCTGCTTGCATTAATTACAAAAGTATGACAAGGAAGTGAATTCCCGCTAGGCACAAAATTTCGCTTATGTAGGCTTAAAATTTCATTAGTTAGCTAAAAATTTCGCTAGGCAGCGAAATCACCAAGAGATAGTTAAATCGTAAAATCTCTCGCTAGGCATTGAAATTCTCGCTTAGCCAGCCGAAATTTCACTAAACTAGCGAAATTTTTAGTGATAAGCTTAAACCGGATTTTTCGTCAGGAAACAGCGTTGTAGAGTTAAATCCTCGGGGTCTAGCTTAAATTCACAATTTCGCTTGGATTGCGAATTTTCGCATCCCGAAATTTTCGCAATCTGTGTAAATTCCATGAAATTGCCGATCTTCACCGCACGCCTTACCGCTCCTCTTCTCGCACATTTCCATCACTTCTGGGCTTCTCTATTCTATCTTTGATTTTTGGTACTTGATGGCCGACAATTGAGTTCAATCTTCATGCGGTTCATTATATTGCCTCGACATCGAACTCCGCAAAGTACGCAAAACCCGCAAAACAACCACAAAAATAATCTCTTAAACTAAGATAAGCGATGGCCAAGAACACTAACACTCAATCGGGCATAATTGATATGATTATGCGCAAAGCACCCAAAACCTTATCCGATATGTATTCAAAATAGCACTTTGGGTACTAATCACACCCCCAACCGAAACGCTGCTAGTCCCTTAGCAATGCAAACAAAAGGAGATGCATGTAGTGATTCTCAAAAAGTTTATGATTCAAAAGGTTTACAGATATATAAATGCACTTTAAACTCGAAAAATCGACACCCAAGTTCAAAACCGCCATGAAAGAGCCAAAACCATACAAGAACAATTTCAGTCAATATCGTTCCATGATTCTCAACTCTGAATTTCCACCAGCAAGTCTAATGGTTCTTTATGGAACCGTGATCGGGCCAATAAATTGTAAAATCGTCCCCTCCCAACCTAGAAGACCGCACGGCCTTAAGTCAAGCTGAATAACCTAGATAAGGATAGTTACGCCTTTTCGCTCTTATTTAACTTCATCAGTAGGTGCAATGCTTAAAATCCGACTTTACCAAAGTCCATGTAATCTGGGTCCACCGATGACCTTCAACCACTAAGGCAGGGCATCAAGCCAAAAGGATCAATGACTACAAACTCTACAGTTTCAATTCTCGACTCGTATGACTCTAAAATCACCTGGGCAAATCGTTAAACTCTACCTATCCACTCATGTAACGAACACTAAATCGATGACTTCTTAACCACTAAGGCTTAGGGGCATCGTGCTTCAGTTGCCGTTTATATACCCTACGTGACCGTGTTTCGGGTTTCAAGGCAAGGCTTCACGACTTTATTTTCTTTTCTTTCTTTTTTGCTTTTTCTTTCTTTTCCTTTGGAAAACTACATCGGGTCTTCAAATGTGGGTAACAAAACCTATCCTATGTAGCCAACACGCCTAAGGCCGCTATGCAAAGTGAAAGGAAGCAACTAATTCGACAAATTTCAATGAAACAACTGCGCAAAGGTGTGAATTAAATTTTTGCGAGAATGTTCAAGTCGAGCATGCCTGAACTCAACCCACCAAAATTATTTCAAACATGGACACCATGGTTCTAACATAAAGGTGACAACAAGGTTTCCAAGTTTTCCATTTAAAGCGTGTAATTCAACGTCCAATCAAGCAAATTCAATCGTTCAATCAAGCAATTCAATTGTTCAATCAAAGACAAAACGACATTACATATGGTGAAGGCACAAAAACATGATATGCAAAATTATCTTTAAAGGTCGGGACACCAGAATCTTGAACCATAAAAGGAAAACAAAATTTGAACATCCAGGGACATGTGAAACATGAAGAAAATTACCTTTAACCGGCTCCTCAGTATGGTGGGGATTATGGGAATTTCGGGGAGGATCTAACGGAGAATTTCCTCCTTTAGCTGGCACCTTGCACCCACATAAGGGTTTCACCCTACGTCCATTGACTTTAAACACCTGTTATCATCAGTTGATTAGATCACCCGAACCATTGGGATATGCACATTTGAATGATAGATGGACTGTCCATCATTGACTTGAGCTTACTGAAATAGATGGAGTTTGGAGTCATTATAAAGAACTTTGTCTCCCTCTTTGAAATTCTTCACGATTATCATTTGATCATGCCATCTTTGATTTTCCTTTGCAATCTTGATTCAAGTAGGCATCATTCAGGTATTTCTTCCAACTCATTGAGATCGAGGAACCTCTTGACTCATTTCTGGAGTCCATGTTCGGCTTCTTGATTGCCACCCGTACCTTGTACTCGATCTCAGGAAGGTGACATGCCTTACCATAGGCCAATGATGGGGACATTCGGAGATTGTCTTGAAAGGCATCCTGTAGGCCTGGCCGAATCAAAGCGGAGTTTGATAGACGATCTTTCCTATTGGTGCTTACACCACCTTCATTAGAATGGTCTTGATTCTCCCTATTGGCAAGTTCTACTTGACCACTTGTTTAAAGGATGGTAGGAGTAGCCACTTTGTGTTTCACACCATATTTTAGCCATGAGGTTTTCAAAATGGTTTATTCTGATAAGAAACCTCCATCATGGCATCAATGGTTTTTCGGTACCCCCGAACTGGAAAAAATATTGGCTTTCAGAGATTTAATTACCACCCTATTGTCATTGGTCTTTGCGAGGGGATTGCTTCAACCCATTTGGAGACATAGTCTACTCCACCAAAATGTATGTATGACCGCTGCCAGGCGAAGAAAAGTCCATGAAATCGATGCACACATGTGAATGATCATACTAAAATTGGGTTGAGGCATCATATGGCAATGAGGCAGACGGCTTCCCAAACCTTTAGCATCTGTCACATACGGCACATTGGGTGGTAGCGCCATGAATGGGGAAGGCCCGATAGAGCCCGACATACTTTTAACTTCATTCTTTGTTTTGGGAAGTAAAATGACCTGCCGGCACTCTCATGAGCGTGGTTCAAGATCAGCATTCTCCTCGGCGGCACTTCACTGAATTATTGATCACAATACTTAGATAAGAAGAAAGAGACTCTTCCCAGTAATAAGAATGGATCTTAGCGAAAAGTACTTCCCTATCACGGCCTTTCCACTCATTGGAGTTTCACGTGGAGAAAATTAGCAGTATGAGCATACCAGGGGAGTTTTCCGCGTTGCATCGGGGAGTTCCTCGGGAAATTCAAATGCGTGATGGTGGACTGCCAGGTGTCATGAGCTGTGTTAACCTTGTAATGGGAGATGATACGCCACCACATTCTCTACTTCTTGTCTTTAATTTACAAATTAAACTCACTACAGTAAAGAACCCATCAGGATGAGCCTTGCTTTTGCATTTTTGTTTGGTTGGGAGTATTTCTAAATCGATGATGCGTAGAAATGACTACTGTCGGACCCAACCAGAGTAATGCTCAAAAATTTTGTCTAAAAAGCATACACCGCGCCAGCAATTCCTTCTACCAGCAGATTTAGTATAATTCCTTTGTCTTCATTCAGGTTTTTACTTGCATAATAGACCACATGAGGTTTCCCGTCTTCTATGTTTGGCGAAATCTTGCTCTATAGCAAATCCTGCTTGCATCACATCCGCTAAAATGCTTGCTGGTTAGGTGCTGCGTACTATCGAGAGCGATAGTCCCAAAATGAGATTTCGACTCTTCAAAGCTATCACGGCATTCCTCTATACAAGCTTAAATTTATTTAGCGTCTTCTGCACAGGAGCTTGTACGCGGGTTTAGAAATCTTGAGGAAGTCTTTTTAATGGTCGTCTATAGAAGCTGCGCGACCAAAGGTACCTAATCATTTTACACTTGTTGAGGCGCCGGAGTTTGGAAATAAGTTCAATCTTTGCTTTATCAACTTCCTATTCCCTATCTTAAATATATTGCCCCAGTACAATTCCTTGGTGTTTCGTAAAAATAGCATTTCTCGATTAAACACCAAGTTCTTTATACCTGCGGTATAGCTTCCAGTTGGCCAGGACATTCTTCAAAATTGCTCATGTGCGTTGATGTCATCCGCTTCTTATGCACCTCCATTATACGCTCCACCATGGCATCACTAAACATACTAAGCATACACCTACGAGAAAGTTGGGCAGGGCGTTTGCAAAAGACAAAGACATCCTCCCTATGGCATCGTTGCCAGATGGACAAGTGAAAGTGGTCTTTCTTTACGATCTTACGGAGCAATCTCTATCTGAATATCTGAATCTGCATCAAGCTCAATGAATGGTGTCAGTGAGACTCTTTCAAGGAGCGTCAATAAAAGGCAGCGGGAAGTGGTCTTTTAGAGTGTTGCCTCATTTGAGCCTCCCCCATAGTCAATACACACTCTCCAACTGGTAGTTAGTCGGGTAGACAATTCTTCACCCTTTTCATTCTTCACAGTAGTCACTCCTGATTTCTTAAGATTTTGGTCGGACTCACGAAATTGCTATATCGAAATGGGGTAAAATGATACCGACTTGGAGCAATTTTATGAACCACCAGTCGCAGAACTACTTTCACAACGGTGGGGGTTCAACCTCCGTTAGGGAGCATCCTAATAGCTTTAGACTCCTCTTCTAAATAGATGTGATGAGTGCAGTTGATGGTTATGCCCTTCAAATCAAGAAATTTTCCATCAATGCTTGCTTGTTCCTTTTGAGAAGGTGTAGCAGGTTATCCTCCTGTGCAGTGGTCAACAGTGAGGAAATTACAACTGGGCACTGCTCATTTTATTCCAAAAATGCATACTTTAATTCAGCTGGGAGTGGTTTGAGCTCTAGCTATTGAGGTCCCTTTGGTTCATACGATTAATAGAGGTAAAATTTGTTTTTCTTCTCCATTACCCTTACACTAAACTCATGCTTTGAGGTTCTTGTTGCGCCGGACACTTTCGAACAATTCTTAAGGTCATCTAAATCTTGCTCTAACGCTCATTAACTTGTTCTTCAGGAGTATAACATCTATTACTTTGAACTTCTTCCGGTCATCTTCCTCACGAGTGCATATGCCTTTTACTCGAATGGCATCATTGAGTTCTAGATATATATTCCCAGATGTGAGTTGCATAACCGTTTCGGGTTTATTATGGCATTTAGAAATTGGCCAAAAATGGCCTCCCCCAAAATAAAATGGGCACATAGATTAGTCATGCAAGCGGATTACGTATCAAGCACAACAAAAGTCCCCACTAGATAGTAAAATCGATCCACTTGTATTAGAGCGTCCTCGATGGTCCCTTTTATTATTTTAATAGATCTATCGACTAATGAAACGATTATGTGATGGAAGTGGGTTTCAATTCACGAACCAATTAGCATTTTATGTGGAATAAGGTAAAAGATTCACACTGACTCCCAAATCTAATAAGGAGCTTTCTCACTTTAATGCCTCCCAATATTAACGATATTGTAGGACATCACTGGTCTTTTGTATTTCAAGCGAGAAGTCTACGTTCGATGATGGCACTCACTTGCTCGATCCGGAAAAGGCCTTTTTGTTCACATTAAGACCCACTTTTTGCGTATAAGTCCTTCGAAAATTTTGCGTAGTGGGGACTTGCTGTTCATATCCAAGAGAGAATATTGCTTTTCACTGCCATGAGAAACTTCCTGGCATTTACGTTTGGATTGAACTTTTCTTTTTCTTGAGAGCTTGTGGAAATGGAAGGGGTACACTGGTCTTCTTCTTTTCCCTATTAGGGTACTGTTCTTCTTGTGGATAATCAACCAGTGTTGGATCTGACTGGACTAGAACTGGATCTGTTGGCTTCAATTCTCTACCACTTCCCTAAAGTCATATTCCTTTAACTTCACATCTCGATTGACATTTGGATCATTAATTGACATATTTCATTAAACTCCTCTTTGATGTTGTTGTGGCTGGAGGGAGCCTTCCCTTTCTACATCTATATTCTTGGTGATTGATTTTGAAATTTGAGATATGTTGTCCAGCTTCCTATTGAGTGAACTCTCTATTGCTTCAATTTTCCCAATTAGCTTGTACATTTAGCACGCTTATTCTTCTGAATATGCTACCATTTTACTTTCCAGGTCGGGATTACTGTTCCAGCGGAGATGAAAATGGAAGGGTGTTGTCGTGAAATGGAACCAAACTGCTGCTGTGCTCCTGGAGGGGCATATGCAAGGGGTTTAGATTTCCATGACGAGGCTTGGACAGATTTCTCCGAGTTCGGGTTGTGGTGTTACCATATAGAGTATCATGGGTGGTTTATTTTGACTTATGGCATGGGCATGCTCTTGACAGTGCTCCTCAGGGTAATTATTTGACTGAAAATTGAAGTAAGAAAAGTGGGATGAAGATAACTCATTTCTTGTTGCATTTCATGCTGATTTTCATTTCCATATCATCCGATCTTTGAGTTAAAGCGGTCGATTTAACTCATCTCTCTGTGTCTTCGGAAATACGTACTTGTCTCCCTTTGGTGGTTCATTAAGCCTTAATCTTCCCGGCTTCCGCATGGATTTGGTTCATCCATGCCTTTGAGATTTGATACATAGTTCAAGTCCATGGCTTCATCAGGGTTTTGCTCAAAAAGTTACCTCCTTTATAGTCTCCAATAGTTTGCTTCATGGTTGGAGACATACCATCATAGAAGTGATTTACGACATCCATGTATCAAACCCATGATGTGGACATGCGCGATAGTCTCCATGAATCTATCAAACAGTAAAACCTTTCACCATCTTGAGTGCAAAAGTGTAAATTTGTCTCTTGGTGTTGGTCTTATGAACCTTTGAAGATTTTAAAAACTACCTTTGCGGCTCGGTAATTCCTAATGGTTCTAGGCCTCGGTGGGTTTAACCGTCTTGGCCTTGTCCTTTGAGGTCGGTGGAAATGCTTTCGAAGCAAGCAAATCCATGTCCATCATTTCTTCCTTAAGGTGAGTGCATACTTCCTCAAAATCTGTATATGAGTGTATGGATTTTCCTTTTCCATACCATGGTATGTGGGGAGTAGGGGTACGAGTAGGGCCTCAGCGCTACATCTTGTGGGGAGGTACGATGCGAGGAGAGGCGGTAACCTAGGAGGGTGGATGTGATCCCTCATGGTTCTATAGGCAGTTAGTTCATTGGGGGACCTTGCGACTCTGGCTTGTTCTTCGAGCCCAAGAGGATCCATAGTATGCGTGTGTACCGCGGCTTCCTTGCTTTGGTCAATTTGTGTGCGATTCTGCGATCTACACAGTGTCTCTATCCCACTGGAGCATAAACACCTGTTACAAAATTGTAGAGACAACAAAGAGCACCAACAAAACTTGGCAAAAAGATTAGGGTTAGCTAAAATAAAACTGACTGTATGAAAACAAAAACAGTGAAGTTACTGCAAAGTGATGAAAACTTGCGATTCTTGCAAATTTGGGTTACAAAAGAGTTAAAGGTTACCTTCACTTGTAATGGGGATTACAAAATTACTTCCAACTTATCAAAGCGTGGTTGGCACCATCCCGACAACGGCGCCATTTGATTCGTGCCCGCAGTGGTGAGATGAATCAACGAGGAATTTATATACCTAAGTTCCTCTGCTATAGTAGACAAGTATTGCGGTATATTGGTCTAGGGTCGAACAGGGATGAGTTTCATCCTAGGAATGATTTGCATAAAAATTAGCAAAGGTAAGGCTTTTTGTTTGGACTTTTGGATTGTTTCAAAAGCCGAGTGAGTAGTTTGAAGGCGGAATAAGCTGTAAAAGGCCCGAAGTGATGTGTGAAGGTAACTTTGAAGATTTAGGTCACTAACTTGATAATATAGGGCAAACAAGTGTCCTCGGGTTTTATCCTCGCATTATGACAAGCAACCTATAGTCCAAGCCATAACCGAATCTTTGTTTAACTAACCAAACTAACCCTAAATCACTCTATTTAGTCAACACAGGTAACATGCATCTACGGCCCTTTCCGGTTTAAAACCACGGCATTGACATCATTTCGGTGGCTCGTAAAGACCATCTAAAAACCACGATTCATCCTAGCAATAAGTATACATTGTATCCTAAAGCATGGTAAAGTATTGGCCAAATTAATGACATTAAATGATATTCAACCCTAGTTTGAGAAGATGGGAGCCATAAATCTACGATTACACAGTAGCATTGACCATGAGGACAACTGTAGCGCCTGACCAAACTATGGCTACCTTCCTCTTCAAGAAATGAAGCAGCCAAGCATCTCTTGAGTTGTCATCCTCAAGAGGGTGTTTCAGCAGCCTAGAAAATAAGAGAAGAGGAGAGAGAGAGAAAAGCAAAACCCTAAGCGAGTACGCGGAAGATATTTACATAAAAATGAAAATGTGCCCCCAAGATTTCTCTCAGATTTCTTGCCGGGTTACAAAAACTATAGAGGGGGTTTATAGGCCACCCATTTATGAAACTACAATGAAGCCTAACATTTTGGCTAAAATTAGGGACAAGGTAATACACCAAAATGAAGTCGGTTTGCATTAATTACAAAAAGTATGACAAGGCCGGTGAATTTATTTAGGCCGCAAAAATTTCGCTATGTAGAAAATTTCGCTAGTTAGCGAAAATTTACGCCTAGGTAGCGAAATCACCAGAGATATGAAATCGAGAAAATTTACGCTAGGCATTGGCAATTTAAACTGAAAGCTTAGCGAAATTACAGGTGATAAATGGCTGGATTTTCGCTAGGAGCGATTAATAGAGCGAATCCTTGGGTTCATGAAAATTCCCAATTTCGCTAGGATTGCCAAATTTCCCAATTTCGCTATGATTGCGAAATTTTCGCAATCCCGGCCAACTTCGCAATCTTAGCGAAATTCCTGGGTGCTAATCTTCTTGCATTGCCTCACTGCTCCTCTTACGTGATTTCCATCCACTTTGCCTTCATTCTATCTTTGATTTTTGGTATGTTTGATGGCTGGCTTGATTGGAGTTCAATCTTCATGGTTCATTATATGTCTCGATATCGAACTCCCAAAGTACGCAAAAAAAACCTACAAAACAACCAAAAATAACCTCTAAACGGCATAAGCGATACTAAGAACACCTGAACACTTCAATTGGCATAATTGATATGATTAGTGCGCAAAAAGCACTCAAAACACATCGATATAGGGCTCAAAAATAGCACTTTTAGGTACTAATCCACTATATTTCTCTTTTTTTTTTTGTCTTAAGTCACTTATTTTTCATAAGGCCTTGTTTGGCCACAAAAAAATGCATTCTTTGACTTAAGTTTCTCCTTATTTTCTTTATAGCCCATGTTCATTTTATTTGCACTTGACTCATATTTACATAGACATATAAACTTATTTACAATTGACCCTTAGGTCCTCATTTTACAAATTTTAAATTTGCCTTTACACTTGGGTAAGTTTAAGGATCGACCAATTCTCATTTAGCATGTCTTTGCATTTGGCTCTTAGCCATATAATCATTTATTGATATTCATTTTAAAAATTCGAAAATACGCTAAGTTGGAACTTTAATTTATAGAATATATAATAATTTTTATTATAAAAATTCTAGGGTATTTTAGGGTGTTACATCCAAATTCTATTACATCTTGGGACGAGTTAGTGGATAAATTTTTTAACTCAGTGCTTCATAACTAGCTAAGCCCAGCCAATAAATTGATATCGATAATACGCGATTAGATGGAAGTCTTTATGAAGCTTGGGAGAGATACAAAGACCTACTAAGGAAATGCCTTAACCATAACCTTTCTAAATGGATGCAAGTGCATCATTTTTATAATGGTTTGAGTATTCCTATAAGAACTCTCATTGATGCTTCAGTTGGAGGAGCTATATTGGGAAAGAATAAAGTGGAAGCTTTTCAAGTTTTGGAGAACATAGCCTTGAACAACTATCAATGGCCAACTAAGAGAGTAGCACCAAAGAAACTGGCTAAAGTGCATGAGTTAGATGCGGTTACAACTCTATCCACCCAAATTGCTATGCTTTCTAAGCAACTGTAGACATCTCAACTACAAGGTTCTTAAGTGTTGAAAATTTTGGTACAAGCTTGTCCCCTTTCGTGTGATAAATGTCATGGACCTCATTCCACTATGAAATGTCAAATGGTGAACCCCTTGGGAGAATTGACAATTGAGCAAGTGCAAAACTTAGCTAAATTCCCTCTCAATCAAAACTTTAACCCTTATGCTCAAAATTACAATCCAGGTTAGAGGAATCACCCTAACTTTTCATGGAATAATTCTAATACTAGAAATTCTATGGAGAAAATGAAACCTCCTCCACCACCTTTGGAGAAGAAGTCTAGCTTAGACAAGAAAATGGAGCAGCTAGCGAATATGCAGATAAAGATGCGGAAGTGTCAGCACTAGTTCGAAAATGAGATGAGAACTTCCTTAAACAATCAACTAACTCAACTCATGAATTTGGAAGTGCAAATGGGTCAAATGACTTCATTATTCAACGAGAGGCAACAAGGCAATCTACCTAGTACTTCAAAAGTCAACCCAAGGACAAATGGAAAGGAGCACTACAAGGCTATAACTCTTAAGAGTGGGAAGACGATAGAAACAGCAATCCATGCTCATGAAGACAAAGAAAATTTAGTCGAGCAGGATGATAAAGATGCTGAAGCTTTTGTGCAAGATGAGAAGAATAATGCTAAAAAGTTGTTACAAAATTCAGTTGAGAGCACACCTAAGAAAGTGAAAGAATCTTCTATGGAAGAGAGAAGCTGTGTACCCACCTTTAGGGCGAGAGGAAGACGATTAGATCGGGAAATTCGACAAGTTTATGGAAATTTTCAAAAGCTTCATATAAATATTCCATTTCTTCCGAAGCACTCGGAATTTCAAATCTTTGGGGTCACGTGAAATTCATGAAAATAACCTTACCCGAAGAGGAAATTGGGGGTATGAAGCCGGTTGCCTTTGTTGGAAGAGTGTAGTGCTATCTTTGCTGAGAGTTGCCCTCACAAACTTAAGAATCCAGATAACTTTACAATTCCTTATGCCATTATAAACTCATTGTTTGAGAAGGCTCTTTGTGATTTAGGAGCCGACATCAACCTTATGTCCCTATCGATCTTTAAGAAGTTGAATTTTGGATAAGCATGTCCAACCACAGATACATTGCAACTTGCGAATAGATCCCTTACTCATTTGTGCGGTATTTTAGAGAATGTCCTGGTAAAAGTGGATAAATTTATCAGCATATTTCATCATCTTAGACATGGAGGAAGATAAAGAAGTTTTGATTATCCTTGCAAGACCATTCTTAGCCATGAGGAGAGCCTTGATTGATGTACAAAAGGGTTAACTCAAACTGAGAGTCCAAGAAGAAGAGGTGACATTCAGAGTTTTCAATGCCATAAAGCACCCACATGATAATGATAGCTACTTTAGAGTAGATGTGAACGAGGCTATAGTGTCTAGCCAATTGGGCCATTCGAAACCATTGGAGACTAGCCTAACTCATGAGGACCCTGCCTCTTGTGATGATGATATGGTTAAGGTGTATGTAAATTGGATTGATTCTTTTGGGCTGAATAAAATGAGATATTTTGAATCTTTGGGAGCTAGCCCAATCCGTCTGATTCCGTTTATTGAAAATCCACCCAGTCTTGAAGAGAAACCACTCCCCACCCATTAGAGATATGCTTATCTTAGGGAAGCATCTACACTACAAGTTATCATATCATCCTTCCTTTCTAACATCGAGGAAGAAAGGTTATTGAGAGTGCTTAGGGAGCATAAAAAACAAATCATATGGTCCTTATCTGATATTAAGGGAATCCGAATGTCTATGTGCATGTACAGAATACTTCTTAAGGATGACAGTAAGCCTTTAGTGGAAGCCCAAAGACGCCTAAATCAAACCATGAAGGAGGTAGTCCGGAAAGAAGTTCTAAAATGGTTAGATGTTGGAGTTATTTGGCCCATTCGATAGCTCATGGTGAGTCTTCTATACGTGGTACCTAAGAAAAGGGGGAAAATAGTAGTGACAAATAAACAATGTGAACTTTGCCTATAAGAATCAAGGCGGAGGATTTGTATTTACCATCTAAGTCGAACAAAGTGACTAGAAAGGATCATTTCCCGCTCCCATTTATTGATCAGATGTTGGACAGATTTGCAGGGAATGAGTACTATTTTCTGGATGGGTATTCAGGATATAACCAAATTGCCATTGCTCCAAAAGACCAAGAAAAGAACACTTTCACCTGTCCCTATGGTACTTTCACCTTTAGGAGAATGCCATTTGGCCTCTGTAATGCACTAAGGACTTTCCAAAGATGTAAGATGGCCATATTCTCCGACATGGTGGAAAAATCTATCGAGATATTTATAGATGATTTCTCTGTAATTGGTTCTTCCTTCGATGAATGCCTTGAAAATCTAAGGTTAGTACTTAAAAGATGCATGGAGACCAATCTTGTGCTCAATTGGGATGCCACTTCATGGTGAGATAAAGCATAATTCTGGGGCATCAAATTTCTAGAAAGGGCATTGAGGTCAACAAGGACAAGATTGAAGTCATCGAAATTGATTTCTCCCATAATTTGCATCTGTGTTAGGCTCGGGCCTTGAGCTTATATGATGCGAGCGACTATGCAAATGTTGTTGTTTCTCAAATAAAGAAAGAACAAACTTTTCCATGCTATCTACTATGCCACCAGAAAATTAACCAACACACGGCTAAATTATGCCGCCATCGAGAAAGATCTTAGCCATTGTGTTTGCCTTCGACAAATTAAGATCCTATCTTATCTGAAATAAAGTCATAGTTTTCTCCGATCAATCTGCAATTAAGTACCTAATGACTAAAAAGGATACTAAACCTAGGCTTATTAGGTGGGTACTCCTTTTATAAGAATTTGATGTGGAAATCAAGGAAAAGAAGGGCTTTGAAAACCTAGTGGCCGATTATCTTTCACGATTGGAGATTCCAGAAAATGTGTAGAAAAATCAAGCTCCAATTGATGATGCATTCCTTGATGAACAAATATTAGCTTTGTTCCAGGCCGAATTTTCCCCATGGTTTGCTGATATTGCCAATTATTTTGTTGTGGGTATTGTTCCACATGACCTCACTTCTCAGCAAAAGAAGAGATTCTTTGCGAAGGTGAAGCATTGCTTTTGGGATGACCCTGTTCTCTTTAGGAAATGAGCGAACCAAATAATTCAGAGATGCATGCCAAAAAGTGAAATGGAAGAAATACTGAAACACTTTTTTTCTTTGGAGTGTGGAGGTAGTTTCAATGACCAATGACCAACTGCAAAAGTCCTATAATCTGGCTTCTATTAGCCTTCTTTATTTAAGGATGCCCACTTATATGCCAAATCATGTGATTAGTGTCAAAGAACTGGCAATATCGGGAAGAGACACGAAATGCCCTCGACTACTATTTTAGAGGTGGAGCTTTTTTATGTGTGGGGGATTGATTTCATGGGACCTTTCCCGTCCTCTTGTGGGTACAAATACATACTATTGGCTGTTGATTATGTTTCAAAATGGGTGGAAGTTATTCCAACCATTACCTGTGATGCCAATGTATTGTCAACTTCTCATCCGACTAATATATTGTGTTTGGAACTCTTAAGGCTGTGATCAGTGATAAAGGTTCTCATTTTTGTAACAAGTTGTTTGCCTCTCTTTTGTCCAAGTATGGAGTTATGCACCGAATATCAGTTGCCTATCATCCTCAAAGCAATGGGAAAGCATAAGTGTCAAACCGGGAAATCAAGAAGATCTTGGAAAAGACTATGAGTGCAATAATAAAAGATTAGGCTAAGAGGAATGATGACAACTTCTGGGCATACCGTACAACATTTAAAACTCCCTTAGGAATGTCACCATACAAGATTGTCTATGGGAAGGCGTGTCATCTTCCAGTCGAGTTAGAGCATAAAGCTTATTCGGCAACCAATATTCTAAACATGGATCTAGAAGTCGCCGGTGAGACAAGGATGCTCCAATTGAATGAGCTTGTAGAATTTCAGCAAAACGCCTATGAAAGCTCGAAAATCTACAAAGAGAATACCAAGGCTTGGCATGATGAACACATTGAGAAGAAGGAGTTCAAACCTAGATAGCACGTCCTCCACTTTAATTCAAGGTTGAAGTTATTTTTAGGGGAAACTCAAGTCAAGATGGTTCGGGCCCTTTGTCATCACACTAGCTCTTTCTCAGATGGTGGTGTAGAGCTGCTACCATCCAAAAAAAAGGAAACTTCAAAGTCAATGGGCAAAGATTGAAGCTTTCCTACTTGGAGGTCAATCTGACGAGGGAAAATCGCACACAACTAAGTCACCGTATACATAAAGGGAGCGCTGAGTCGATTGTATCTCTACCCGTAGTTTGAGAAACTAATAGTGAGATGTAGTCACGAGCTAGTGACATTAAACTTAGCGCCAGTGTTAAAAATATCGGTTTCGACGATATATCAAGATTTCTGATTTTACGATATATTTCTGGAGATATATCTGAGATATATCTATGGGATATTTTTACATTAATATTTATATATCATAAATTAACAAAAATACTTTGAAATTCATGGAAATACTTTGTAAAAGTGTAAGAATGACATTAATAATGAAATATAGACATTGATATTACATTGCTATGGTCTTCACTCACCAAATGAAGATCGACAGGGGTTCCATTGCAACATTCACGAAGGGATCCCATCTTGGTGAGGACACTTAAACAAAGACATAGTGTCCTTACTAATATTGATTATAAGATCGAACATGTCATGAAATGTCTTGGACTTGTACCCACAACCTCTCCATGGATAGAAATTCATGGTCTACTCCACATGTTGTTTGAAACTCATGGTATTTGATATGGAGTTTGGAATGGCATTTGTGCATCATGAGGATAGTTTATCATTCCATATTCACCAATGGAATCTAAAGGATGTGAAGAAGGTTGACCATAACTCATTGTGTAAGAAGGAAAAACGTTGGCATCATTGGATGAATCACTATGCAGTACATCAATGCTCATTGACTCAAAAACTACCGAAAACGAATCTTCATCAGGTTATGTCATCCTTCTTCGCCAACTCCTATATGGCTTCTCTCCAATCCATTCAATACTCGACTACCCTAGACCCATGGTCTTCATCTTGTGTAGCATGTGTGAAATCATCTTCACCAAAGGAATGGACTCAATGGATACTCACTTGGTGGTCGATCTGCATTATCCCCACCATCATTTCCAGTATCACTACCATCATTGGTCCCCTCCCCGAGCCATCTTAGCCTCAGAGTAGAAGTACCATCAAAACTAGGTCTACTACTATGTTCAACAATTCTTGAATCAAAAAGAGGGTCGAAGTGATAAATATGCTCGAAATGAGTCTCTTAAATTTCTCGACCGAAACTTTCACTATGAACTTTTCGCATAAAACCTGTCAACATCTACACTCGCTTCTGAACATGCAGAATTGTGATTAGATTTACTTTCATCATCTAAATGGAGAGTGTCTAACCCATGAATAATTTGATTATCCTCTTCTTCACCAAACTCCTACTTAAATGTCAGTAAATCAAGGTAATCTTTTTTCTAAGTAGCTTTTATCGCCTCTGCCAGAGATCTCTGTATCTTTAGTTTCATGTTGTAGTAACAAAAACTAATTGTTGATCCGAGGGTAAGCCAGCTTTATTTTGCTTAGATGGATCTGTGCCAAATGTGCTCCAATTTCTCTCACATGCTGAAGATGATGTTGTTTGGGAAAGAACCTTAAGGGCTAAATTCCTCAATGTGAGAGCATGGTTTCCATATATGAACCACCATTTCACAAGAATAAAAAATTGATTAACATTCAAAATCTAATAATAATACGGGTAATGGACTTACTTTTAAACTTTTAATGAGAAACAACACCACTAGAACCATTAAATCTTTGATGTTATTGCCGTCGATCACCAAACTCTTTGGCACTTCAAACATTATAAGTCAGGAATTCAAATGAACTTGACAAATCAATTTATGTAAGTGTAACCAAATGAACTGAATCAATTCAATTAGGAAGTATAGTCTATTGATATACCATTTCCAATATTACCAAGACCTACAAAAGAAAGAGCGCATAATTTTCCAAATACTTCATAAACAGCTTGGAGTAGCTCAAGGTCACTACTAACTCCAGGTCTATATTGAAATCTTCAATTAAGATAATATGCTACAAAAGTGATTTAGAATTAGTATGTATTAAATGGTTGGAATAATATGCTTTAAAAGTGATTGTGATATGGAATGGTTACTTGTGGCATGAAGAGGATGTCTAAGGGTTTTATTCCAACGATCTGCGATGATGTTTTTTACCCATTCTTTGGCTTTGAGTGCATCTAACTTTTGCTTCATCACTCGAATCAACTTACATAATAAATGGTATTGTCGGACGATTGAATCAATACGAAAGAACTGTATATAGTGCCTCATAGATTGACACTAGGTTAGAGACCTTCTCCCAATATAGATGATTAAACATGAGTCCTTCAACCTCACGTCCAACGGTTGTCCGACTAAGCTTATGAGAAGCCCATTCATCACTAATAAATATCTTCTTCAAATCAGCTCTCTTTTTTAGAAGACTTGCTAGGGCGATGTAATTTGTCGCAAATCTTGTTGCCCCCGACACAACATTCCACTCGCAAACCTTTCTCATTGTTGCAACAACCAACCATGATTGTGATGAAGTTGGTGATCTTTCGTGCATTAGTAATCATGTCTGAAACACTTCTCGTTTACCAATAGCTTCAAACATAAGGTCGATGCAATGTGCTACAGATGGAATCCAATATAAATTGTACTTCTTCATTAACAATTTCTCAGCCTTCACAAATGCTGATCCATTTTCTATAACGATTTGCATAACATTTGCTTCGCCAACATCCTTTATCACGTCTTTCAACAAACCATAAATGTATTTTTTGTCTTTGATATTCTCCGATGCATCAATAGACTTAAGAAAAATTGTGCTCCCTTTACAATATACCATGAAATTAATGATGCTGAATTTCATGGGACCGGTCCATCCATCACACATAATTGTGCACCCATAGGTCTTCCATTTCTCCCTTTGCAGATTCACATAATCGTCCATGTCTTTATACTCCATATCTAAATATTTGTTTTTGATTTCATATGGAGATGGTGGCTCTATCCCCATGCCTACAAGTTAAAGTAAATAATTATATGGTTTAAACTATAATGTAAGATAATAATCTTATTTGAAATTGAAAAACGGATTTTCTACATACCGTACCTTGTCAGGCACCAACAATCATGTTTTTAAAGTGTGAGAGTCTGCTTTGTGAGGCGCAACACTCTCATATATGAAGAATTTACTGATTAATCAGCCCATCGTTTCTTTGATTGCACCTCCTTTAAAGAGATTTTTAACACTTTTTGTCTTCATTGCCACATTTTATAATGATGGAGCAAAGAGGTATGATGGATACAATTGTCTCACACTTGGTGATCTCGCACGGCTCTTATCGATCACTGATGTGATTATGAAGGCTCACCTATTGCATTTATATATATTAGAAATGTTTGTAAATCGGTTTATACAATAATAATGAATTTAAGTTAAAAGATTTACCAATTTTTCTTTTGCCTGTCATAAACCCTTCTTCTTGTTAGCGATTACATTCACTAGCTTTGGATGCACGAATATGCCGCCTGATACTAACTCGCCACGTGGTTCATGTGTAAAGGATACATATAGACATCATCATCTTCCTCCTCATTTTTCTATCATCATCATCACCGCTATCAAATAGATGTCTATGGCTATTTCACCTATCAGGCCTCCTCGCAGTCAGACGAATTTCTTCAATATTCGCTGAATTTTCTTTGCTTTTGGGCTTTATTCCTTTCAACCAAAAGTTGTTTCAATTCTTTTAACTTCGGAGGCAATAATAGGACAATTTCTTTCTATTTGAGGACTGTATGTGATAAATAAATTCAACCGAGTTATTCCGCCACTTTTAATGACCATACTACAAAAAATTGCATATGGTGCTATTTCGTTCCTTCAATAGGTGCAATATTTCAAGTGTGATCACTGTAATTCTCCGATTATTCACTCTACTATCCATCCTATAAACTTCTAATAATTGTAATCAATTCATGTTCATAATCTCAATCTAAATATAAAGTTGCATTAATTATAATAACTTAAAGAAAAATGTATATTTCTAGTTAAATTTGACATTTCACAAATTTGTTAATTAATACCAATAAATGTTTATATTTATATTCATAATTTTAATATAAATATAAAGTTGCATTAATGTCATAATTTAGTGAAAAATGTATATTTCACAAATTTTGACATTTCACAAATTGTTAATTAATAATTAACAAATGTTTATATTTTATAATCCTCATAATCTTAATCTAAATATAAAGTTGCATTAATTATCATAATTTAAAGAAATGGCATTTACAAATTTTGACATTTCACAAATTTGTTAATTAATAATTAACAAATGTTTATATTTTATATCCATAATCTTAATCTAAATATAAATTCGCATTAATGATCATAATTTAAAGAAAATGTATATTTCACAAATTTTGACATTTCACAAATTTGTTAATTAATAATTACCAAATGTTTATACTTTATATCCATAATCTTAATCTAAATATAAAGTTGCATTAATTATAATAACTTAAAGAAAATGTATATTTCACAAATTTTGACATTTCACAAATTTGTTAATTAATAATTAGCAAATGTTTATATTTTATATCCATAATCTTAATCTAAATATAAAGTTGCATTAATTATAATAACTTAAAGAAAATGTATATTTCTACAAATTTTGATGATTTCAAATTTGTTAATTTAATACTAACATATGTTTATATTTTATATCCATAATCTTTAATCTAAATATAAAAGTTTCATTAATTATCATAATTTAAAGAAAATATATATTTCACAAATTTTGATATTTCACAAATTTAATTAATAATTAACAAATGTTTATATTTTATATCCATAATCTTAATCTAAATATAAAGTTGCATTAATTATCATAATGTAAAGAAATGTATATTTCATAAATTTAACATTTCACAAATTTGTTAATTAATAATTAACAAATGTTTATTTTATATTCATAATCTTAATCTAAATATAAAGTTGCATTAATTATAATAACTTAAAGAAAATGTATATTTCATAAATTTTGACATTTCACAATTTGTTAATTAATACTAACAAATTTTTATATTTCATATTCATAATCTCAATCTAAATAAAGTTGCATTAATTATCATAATTAAAAGAAAATGCATATTTAAAACATAAAATATGCATAATATGTTCATATTTCATTTTCATAATCTTAATCTAAATATAGACTAAAATTAAAACTTTAATCTAAATATAAACTAAAATAAAATCTTTTAATTCAAATATAAACAATCTTAATCTAAATATAAACTAAAATTAAATCGTAATCTAAATATAAACAATCTTAATCTAAATATAAACAATCTTAATCTAAATATAAACTTAATTTAATTACTAAATTGCACAAATGTAAAAAAAAAATTTAATTAACATGGAAACATACCTTGTTGCAAAAATTATGTATTGAATGGAAGACTTGAACACCAAAATTGACAAAATATTATTCTCCAATACTTTGCAAAAATGAAGAATTGTTTGAGAGAGATTTTGAGAGAAATGACAGCTTTGATATGAAAACAAGATTTATGGCTATTTATAGATTTTTCTGAGTCAAACTAGCCGTTTTTTTTGGTCAAAAACCCTTTAAAATTAATTTCGCTTTGGATTTGATTTGATCAAATCCGACCGCTGATCTTGGATCTAGCCTATAAACAATTATGGCCGTTAGATCAAGTCAAAGATTCAAAATCCACTGTCATATAAAAAATATAACCGTTGGAATCAAAGGGATTGAAATCTGGTCGTTGGATCAACACGGATTGAATTCTGGCCATTAGATCAGCAACTAGCCGTTGAAAAAATTGAATTTTTGAGACAAAATCTCAACCTTCCACGTGTCCCAAAACCATAGCCGTCGAATCAAAAATTAAAACAAAAACAAAAAATTCAAACCGGTCGATAATAGTCGGGACATGCGCTCGAGACGTCGATATCGCCCAGACGCTTCTTTTTTTTATTTTATTTTTTTTAAATTTTTTACAAACCTGCATTTTGTGTCAGATATATCGGTAAAAAATCGATATATTGGCGATATATCACCGATATTGACCGATTTTTTTCTGATTTTTCGAATAAACGATTTTAATTTGCAAAAATCGTGTCGGGATGGCCCGACACCCGAAATATCAACAATATATCGTCGATATTTCGCGATTTTTTAATCCCTGCTTAGCACTACTTGGGAGGCAACCCAAGCTTTGTGAGAATCCCATTTTCCCATTTCTTTTCTTTTATCTTATTTATTTTTAGTTCATTTTTTTATTATTTCGGGATTCTCTGTATGTTTTAACTGTTTCAGGTGCATTAGGGAACCCAAAGAATTTAAAGTGACTGAATCCTAAAACGAGGGAAGTTTCTTTTCCTTTATTCTTTAGCACTAAAGACGTTGCTTATGATAAAGCCAGGGGTGTTTTATATCTGCACCTGATATGTGTGTTTCTTTGGACTTGTGTTTTTATTCTGTTTCTGACATATGGTGTGGTTTGTTTTCTTTTTTAGTTTTTATTAGTTTGCTTTGTTTTAGATTCTTGAGTGCCGTAGAAATTCAAAAAAAAAATATTAGAAAAAAACTAAAAAGATTTTTGATTTTGTTTTGTGGGCTTGTTGTTGAGATACAAGTGAGGCCTATGATGATAATTGTTGTGTTTTCCCTTTTATATGAAGAATATCAAAGATAGTAGAGCTTAAGGCCTAATGGGTTGACCATATATATGCACTTAGACCGTAGGTTGTTAGCTTGAGCACAAGTCACAATAAAACCCTTGTTGGCCATCATGCTTGGTTTAGAGAAGAATTAGCGAATACCATAAAAGTAAGTCGATCTCCAAAAACTCTAGAACTTGCTCAATTATCGTTTGAGGTGAAATCCTAGGTGCCACAACTTTTGGAAATTATATAGGTCATCCTTGGATTTGGTTAAGCCTTTCTAGCCCACCCTTAATTGCATCTATCATAGTCACTCAATTTGAACCTTATAAGCCATATTTCATTCGTGAGAACCAAGATTAATCACACAAAAACCCTTGTTTCTATTTACCTTTTAGTCAATAACCCTTGTTTACCACATGCCGTGGGAAGAGCAACAGCATAAGAGATAATGTGGTGTGAATGAGAAGTTTGGGAGAAGTAGTTGTGTTAACGCGAAATACCAAAGGATTTAAGGTGTGGAAACTGCAAGAAAATACCAAAAAGCTCAAGAACTTAAGAAGGAGTGAGTTCAACCTCGTAGCCTTCTTGCCTTAAGCCATTAATCTATAGGGGTGTTTAAACACCTAATACCCCTAAACCAATTAGTCTAGGAGTTACTAACCTAAAAATTGCTAGATGGGGTGAGTAGAAAGCTTAAAGAAGCTAGACATTGCACCACTTCTAGTCTTTATATCTCACAAGAAGGCTTCGTGATCTTTAGAATAGGATGAAATCACTGCTTCCTGGGGAGAAGCAGTATGAATAGCACAATGATGCAAAAGAGGGCGAGTTTGAAAGATTAAAGTGTAAATATAGTCAAATAGGAAATGATGAAGATGCTTCTATAAGAGAAAAATGTACATGTGTGTTTTTGGTAAACCTGCCTAAATTATCCAATCTATCTACCTTTAATTCCTTTAGCCATAGTTACTTACGGCATATGAAGACATAGAAACATCTACATTAGTGGAGAATGATATATCAAGCAAGCTTATGGAGTTTTGATCACTCTAAAACATGGGACTCCCATGTAAGTGAGAGATCCTCCATTCCACTCAAAATTTCCTAATTCCATCTAAATTGCAATTTGAATGAGGGTAGGACTTCACACATGCATGTGAGAACTTTGGCTTAGGTGTATATTGCTTATGGTCACCCTATTATGATTTATAGAACTCTATCTTGAAGTATCCTTTGTGCAGTTTGAAAGCATAATCCTTGAGGCAAAAAAAAAAAATTTATCATAATTGTTGATCTCTTAAAGTTCATGGTTTTTGCTTGAAACTTGTGATGGTAAGGAGAATTACATCCATGTCTTTGCTTGAGGACAAACAAAATACTAAGTTTGAGGGTATTTGATAAGTGTGAATCTTGTTAGCATTTTTAAGGTACCTTTCACATGTTGTATACAACTCTGATGCTAGATTCACACTTATATTGTTAAAGAATGCTTTAATCCCTCATTTAATTGTGGTTTGCATATTTTGAGTAAAACCTTAGCAAAGTGACAAAGAAATGGTGGAAATCAAGCAAAAAGGGAGTTGTTGAGCTGCTATGTGTTCGCCTTGAGAATACCTCTTCGCCACAATAAGGTGTTCACCGTGGACGCGGCTGATGAGTTGATGACAAGCAAGCCTAACGAGTTCGCGGCGGAAAACCATCCGTTCGCCGTAGTGAAGCCCACGTTCGTCGCGACAAAGGATGAATTGATGAAAAGCAAGCCTTACATGTTTACTACGTACGAACTGCTGATGCAGGTTGAAGACATTTTAATTTTTAGCCCATCACCTACCTATGTTCCCAAGACTTATAAATAGGGGTTTTCAACAAGTCCGGGGTTCAGACTTCTGAGGGGTAGTTCATACTCCTTAGAGAAAAGAGGAACGGACGGGAAGACTAACATCGACTCTTGGAAGATTCTGTGATCCGAAGAAGGAAGACAAAGGATTCATTGATTTTAAGCATTAAGACTATTTCTTCTTTGATTTTCATGTCTTATCTAAGTTTTATAATGCCTGGGGATTTTCATTATGTTCTAAATTCTTATAAATCTAGGATTTGGGTCATATTTTAGACATGAAACTTATATCTAATTGCTGTAATCTCTTTTCTATTGGTTCGTGATTGAACCATGATTCATACTTGATTATATTTCAGTTGATTTATGATCAGCTTCAATGTGGTGAGTGATTCTTTGTGAGATCTGAGAAGGGCGTAGAGAATTAAACACAGGTGAATCAACCAAATTAGCCTAGTGGTGTTGAAATCATCAGTAATTAAGAGGCGTGTGAGGTTCTTAGGACTTAAAGCACCTCTAGTGCTTAGGCTGGACAAGAAGCAAGAAACCTAAGACACTTTATATGTTATTTGATCTCGAAAAGAGGCTTCAGAATAAATTAGTCAGTTAATCGCCATGGAGAACTTTTTCATGAAACAATAGAATAGGATTCTAGTTCAGATATAAGTGGATTGTCTAATTGCTCGAAAACCCTAGAACTTCATTATCTTTTGGAATTCCTTACTTGCATAATTCAATTGCCATATTGAAATCCAATAGTTTTATTTAAATTCTGTTTCAAAACATCACAATTGATTGTTTGGATATTAGAGAAGTAGCCCAATTTTGGTACTTAGCATCTCATTTTTCCCTATAGATTGATCTCTTTACTCCTTGCAAGACACTGATACTGACAAGTCAGACTGACAAGCGATACTTGAGAAAATAGGCATTAATTACACACTTTTTCACATATTTTAATTTGCACATTATAAAAAGCCTATCCCTTGGTTACTCGAACCATCAGCTCCAAGCCTAGCCTCAGCAACTTCAGCTGATAAAACTGAACTTAAGCCCAACCCAAAACACACACACTATATATATATTAGAGTTCAATCAAGTTACCTGAACTATTGGCCCAAACCTAACCCGAAATTAAATTGGGTTGATAAAACTGAACTTAAGCCCAACCCATATCACAAAAAAGTAGTGCCCAAACCCACCTAAACATCGAGTTGGGTTGGGTTAACCTGCCCAAATTGTAGCCCTAAACTAAGCACATTGACATGAATGGAAGAATCAAAACAAACTATTGAGATTAAATTTTCACACAAAATTTGCACTATAATAAAGATGTTCGAAATGAAGGTTTGTGTCATTTCGCACTTTGAGCCTCGTATTGATAAATGACAAACATGCCTCAGACTAGGTTTTCATGGACGTGACAGAAATGCAGACAGAGCCGATCCCCGAATTCCTCAAAAGGGGGTCCGCTTTCTGCTAGTCTCCATAGAGTGTTTATACATTTGACTGCGAATTTACGACACAAATGCGACGCCATCTACAAATTTAAAATTATTTGTTTGTCACATCCCACATCGATATTTCCGAGAAAGCTTCGACACTATATAAAGATGAGCTCCTCTCAACATTAGACAGTTTTTTTAAGCCAGAAGGCCCTTTAGGTCCGTGAGCGACAATATTCCACAGATTAGGCTCGATCGTTAATCTTAAATTTCAAAATCAAACCTGCTTGCAACTTTCCAAATAGAAAGCTTAAATTGCAAGCTTTACAGTGCAAATTGCCAAATAGCCACTTCTACTACAGTGTTATTGAGTACAGGACTACATTATTATTTTGTGATTTATTTCCATGGCTAGCTAGTAAATACAACAATTCAGAAGATGATGTAGTTCTTCTCCTTGAGGCTTTCTATAGTGTCCTTAATGCTCACCTCCAGAGGAGTGAAGTGAATGCCTAAACTTTTTGCTTTCTCCTGATGATCTGTGGCAGCCACCAGCTGGTTTTTATCCTTCCATCTGCCATATATGGATTCATATCAGATCTCGACATGAGAAACCGGAAAATAGTTACAATAGAAGTAATATCATATAGACATTGATTTTCTATACTGATGATTAGTTATGAGCTAAGTTAGATATCTTATTGAAACTTACTTTTCAGTATTTTTATGTATAGGTAGAGGTAGTTGTGCAAGATGTTTAGTGTATCAGAACGGTGAGACAGTCTCACTAAACAGTATCTTCCACTCATTCTCAAGCTCAATGTTTGACATGTGCATTAAGAATTGGTTCCTTACATCCACCCATGTGTATGAGGGATTGCCAAAGGTTTGAACTCCTGCAACAAACAAATTTCAAATGATTGCATCAAAAAGTGTCACATCTCACAATAGCTCGGGGAAAGGAAAGTCTGGCTCTATATAAATATGAGTTCATCTTAAAGGTGTTTTAAAGCTATAAGGGCTCATTTGATAAAAAGAGGACAGTATCAACAATGTCAGGTATAAGTCGTTACAATGGCATCGGAGCTGATCCTCGACCCTAGTGTTAGGATTTGTTTGCCCTCATGGATGTTTTTCTATAGCTTGGTCACAATTTAAAGCCATCGGGACTCGTTGAGGCAAGGTTCACACTCCATGTTTTTCTTGATTTATACTTCTAGCCATTTGGAGGGCTGTTGAATGGAAGTAATTTTATCTTGAGATAGAAGCATGTACTGATATGATAGAAAAATACAACACATTAAATATTCTTCAGTTGTTGAAGAGTACCATTGGTAAGTTTGATAATTTCCTCCACACTTAGATTAAGAGTAGGCTGTAAGAGAGGACCCAACACCCATCCTGGATGTATGGTGACCATGTCAATCCCATTCTCTTTCGAAAACTTCCAAGCAGCCTCCTCTGCTAAGGTCTTTGAAAGCATATACCATAGCTATCACAAAGATTGAACAAAACATTCAGTTTCAGTATGCAAAGCAACCATAGATAATAAAGAATAAAAAACAAAATATTACTATTGAGTGTGTGGCCAAAGTCCCACATCGGTTATGAATGAGAAGGATTATAAGTTGATAAGTTTGGACAATATCCGATTGGTATGATGCCTTTTAGGGTAGAAGCTAAAAAATAAAACCATGATATTTTAGCTCCAAAATAGATAATATCATATCAATGTGAATAGGAAAATGTCCATGAGTTTTCCCAAAAATTACACAATGAAACTATTTACTATTTACTAGTATGAAAAAAGAAGTAAATAGTTGCAGAAGAAAACAGTTTCTATTTTTATGTTTTAGAATTTGGATCAAATTGATGATATGACATATACCCCTTATACTAAATTTTGGGATAACCATTTAAAATAGACAAATCCAAAAGTTATTTGCAAAACTAACATAATTCTATAAAATCTAATAAGATATACAAAAATACATAATTTCTGGCAAAAATGCCCATGTGATATAATTATAATGTAGGAGACGGGATAAAATGTCTATAAGGATTTAATTATCATGAGGAATTTATTTTTACACTTCATGGATATTTTGTCCAAAGAATGACATTTTCAAGGTTATTTTTACAAAATGTCATTCTTACAAATATTTTTGGGATTTGGTCCTTTTAATCCAATTTCTATTAATTTGTCATATAACATTGAAAAGATAGTGTTTTTTCTTAAATAATGTGGTGTCACTGGTGTGCAAACCTTGATTCCCTTGCAAAAACTGGATCTGAAAACCAGCTTCATCAATTAGCACGTCAGGAGTCAGAGGTTTTCCATTCCATTCCACTGTAGCTAGACAATGTTACTACTAATTTTGATAGATGGAACTTTTTGAGCAAGACTTTAGACATTGATAGTCCCTTCAATGTAGGTCAATTCTCTAAACACAAAAGATGAAATAGAAATTAACCCCATATAAGTGGTGAAATGGAAAAATTAATAGAACATGTGGTCAACTAAGTGGTGGAAAACAGAGGATTTTCTTGATAAGTTTTCTGGGGATCCAAACACCAGAAGAACAACACATTAAAGATGCTCGTACTCTACTCAAATCTGTTCATCAATAAAACAAGAATATGCTGTATAATATTTTTGCTTTCCCCCAATTTCTTGTGTGAGCAAGTTTCGATTCCCCATGGAGTGTCAAAAATTAAATCTACATGTGGTAGAGGGTGGATGGGGGAACCTGGGGGTCGGCGACTTGCCCGAAAACCGGCGATGCGGTATGAAAAACGCCATCACATCCATCAACGATGAATCAAAAGATCCTTCTTCCAATAAGTCCGCTTTTGAACAAATGAAGCCTTTCCTTAGCTCCATCCAGTGATAGCAAGTGTTCTTGTCTTTTGATCATCTAAACCATACATTGATACATATTGGTAAGCAGTAAGCACAACTGGAAAACATTAAATGGAAAGCGATGTAAAAACAAAAAAAAAAACAGAAACCTGTATCTCAATTAGTCCGATTTTGGAATTTACTTCCTAATGGGGACAAGTTTACCCGGCTGCTCATGAATTAGCTCAAATGCATACAGACTGATCCGAACATTTAAGAATATTAAAAAGAAAAAAAGAGGGATTGAGAATTGGGAACTGACTAGGATCACGAACAGTTGCTTTGACAGTGTAACCATGGTGGAGGAGTAGCTTGACCAGCCATGAAGCTACGAACCCAGCAGCTCCAGTCACGCACACCACTCCTTTCTCCACTCTCATTACCCTTTATGATCTCCACTCTTAAGTTTTAACTAACACTCGTCTATATATATAACGATGTACATGAGATTTGAAACTGCAGACGTATGTTAATGCGTCAGCCACTATCAGCTTGGGTCATCTTCATGCTCTATCCCTTGATTTTCGTTCAACAATGACATCACCATAGTTCTTTAATCTACCAGAGTAACCAGACTGACCAGGCTGACATATTCACGGGAGGTAATATAGGTCCCCTTTGTTTTTTTATTTGCCTGAATAGAACTTTTTTTTCTAATTAATGCGTAGGATTAAGTATTTTGTTATTTATTTATTTTTAAAAACTATTTTTTTAGTTTTTGTCTCAATTTTGAGATTATAAAAAAAATAAAACTTTTAAAGTATATGTGCTTTTATTTAATTAATATGAAACAGATGACGAGAATTTTAATTTGATTAAAAAATATATGTTTCCTCATATTTGAATATCTAGTTTTTTTAATAAAAAAATATTTAAAAATATAATTAAGCAACGAAAGAATTTTTTTTTGGCTATTATAACCTAAATCACCATTTATATTTTTCCATGCTTCATCAATAAAGTATTTATTTCACAAAATCTAGGTTTACAATTTTTATTTTTATTTTCAAGGGCTTAATCATCGTCTCAGATAACTGTAACATATCGTTATATTAATAATACATACTGGTTGTTATCGTTCTCGACGCGAACATATATAATTGTCATTATCTTAATGCCTATTTGTTTGTTATTACCATATGTCGATTATTTATGTGAAAGCAATAAATCGGTAAAAGGAGGCGAATCAAGTAACACAACAAAAAAGAGGGTAAATTATGTTTTAGGTAACGAAGGGAAAAGAAATTAAAAACTGAGGACCCAAGGAAAAAGAATCCAACAAAAGTTATCTTTAGTAATTTTATTTTCAAAAATGGGCACTCAAAAAGTAACACCCCAAACTGCTCCCTCCCTCAAAGTAAATCCCCAAACTACCCCCAACAACCCCCCCACCCAACAACCCCCTTCACCGACCCCGCCCCACCCTTACCCCACTCCCAGCCCGACCCATGATCCAAACCCACAAAGCTTTTTTTTTTTTTTTTTTTGTTAATATAAAATTTTGTAATTAATATATTAAAATAAATTAATCTTTAATATAAAATATATTTATTTATAATAATGAATCATCTATTAAATAAATAAATATTAACACTTTAAAATAATATATTATAATTTTGATTTTTTAAATAACTTTTATCTATTGATTTACTCAATTTGTATTAACTAAAATTTTATATTCAAAATATTTTTACTACTTATTATTTTCATATTTTAAATCTATTTTTTATATTTTAATTTTTTTAAATACTATTCCCTGCTAGTTAAAAATTACCTAAAAATAATAACATCAATATTTAACAGTAAAATTGTAAATTTTAATTATCTATTTTTTTCTAAACATTTTAGTTACAAATATAGTAAATTGTCCCAATTATGACCCAACTCGAGACCCCTTTGTTCCCTATACCCTATTAATTTAAACATTAAACATTGTACCACATAAGTTAGACATGATGAACAAATGTTAATATCTACTTAAAATTATTTTTTATTTGTTAAATTAAAATAATATGAAAAACTATTAATATAAATTTCATTTTATTCAATAACAAAATTATGAATGACAATTATTAAGAATATTTAATTTTAAAATATTTGAAGAGAGATAAGAGTTATAAATTAAAAATATTTATGTTATTGTTATTAAAATAATAATAAAAATATTATTTGTATAATTATACTTTTAAATATTGATATCATTATTATATATTATGGTACTTTTAAATATTAATATTGTTTCTTTTAGATATTAACATTGTTACTTTTCCATATATATTACATGTTAAATATAGATAAAATTCGCAAAGTTACTTTTTTTTTTTTTGTAAATAAAATTCCTAAAGGTACTTTTTTTGTTGGATTCTTTTCCTTTACGCCCTCATTTTAACATTTGCTCATCATGTCTAACTTATAGAATGTTCAATGTTTAAATAAAGTAGGGTATAAGAAGGGAAATGGTTCATACAATTGGGACAATTTACTATATTATATTAAATATTGATGTCGATGTTTTTAGGTAATTTTTAACTAGTGGGCATTAAAAAATTTAAAATATAAAAATAGATTCAAAATATGAAAATAATAAATATAAAAATATTATGAATATAAAAATTTTAGTTAATACTAAATTGAGTACAAATCCATAGACAATAACTATTTTAAAAGAAAATCAAAATTATAAAATATTATTTTAAAATGTTAATATTTATTTATTTAATAGATGATTCATTATTATAAATAAATATATTTTATATTAAAGATTAATTTATTTTAGTATATTAATTACAAAAAATTAATAAAAAATGCCTTTTTGGGGGTTGGGTCATGGCTGCAGGGGCTGGAGGTGGGGGGATGGTGGGGCGGGATCCGAGAGTCGGTGGAGGGGTTTTTGGGGTAGTTTGGGGATCTACTTTGAGGGAGGGGCAGTTTAGGGTGTTTTTTTTTAGTGTCCCTTTTTGGAAATAAAATTCCTAAAGATACCTTTTTGTTAGATTCTTTTTCCTTGGCCCTCACTTTTTAATTTCTTTTCCCCTGGGTACCTAAAACATAATTTATCCAAAAAATCCGTGATCAAAGGGAAGTTTCAACCATGAAAAGCAAAAAACAAAAAAGTACTAGTGGCAAGTGGAGCCAATTTTAGCACTGCCCACCAAAAAGAAAAAAATCTTTGATATAATGTTAATCTCAACCACCAAAAATAAAAGATATGAAAATTTTGAAGTAATTTATGATAGACGCAAACTACATTAGAAGGATCCATATGATATGTTAGTTATTTTTTAGTAAAACTAATTAGATAATAATTTTAACTTATATTGGTTGAAATTATTCATGGTGTAAAAAATATTCATTAGTAAGGTAGCAATTCAATTCTAATTTGATAAAACAAATATTTTTATGTGGATAATATGAATGGGATTTAATGATAACATTATGCATAACACTAAATAAATTTATATGATATATATATATATATATATATATATATATATATATATATATATATATATATATATATATATATATATATATATATATATATTATAGAAATTATATTTTTAATTTATTATATTATACTTTTTTACTTTATAATATTAAATTAGCTTGCTAAACTAATATAAAAATATTAATTTTGTATATAATATAAGATTATTTTACATGGTTGTGATAAAGTCTAAAATTGACTCTAAAACATAATATTTGAAGAAATACTTGATCTTTATATAAAAAATTGTAAATTACAAGTACAAGATGAGGCCTTATATAGGCTAGACTATACAACCCTAGGAAAATACAAATTACAATCCTAAGGAAAATACAAATTATAATCCTTGGAAATTACAAAATAAATATAACAATATAATAATCTAACATTCTCCCTCAAACTCATATAGTTTAAGAGAACCATTCTCGATCGTTGGAAGTTCGAAAAGTTCTTGCAGAGGAAGGTTTTGGCCAAGATATCGCTTAATCGATCTTAAGAGTAAACAGACAAGTTTCGAAATAGACCAAGTTAGATGATGACGAATGAATGATAATCAATCTCACACGTTTAAGATATCCATGGAAGACATCACATGAAAAGAATTTGAATAGCATCGACATCACAAAGGAAGTTTCTAACAAGTAGTAAACAAATAACACCAAGATCCCGGGTGAGTAACCAACGAACCAAAGGTTCAACAGAGTAGCCGCCAAATGTTTCTATATTCTGTCACTGAACGGAAGAACAACTGCTTGTTTCTTACTTCAAGAGATAAGAGAACTCACTGTGGTTAAAACAATATCCCAGAAGTAGACGACGATCGTAAAGGATCACTCCGCCTAATCCGTATCCGAATATGCCCCAAGAGTTAATTAATCGAAGTTAAAAATTAAAGACCATTAAATATATGTCTTTTCGATATCGGGCATCCCGAGAACAAGAAAGATAACGAGGAGATTTAGTAAGTGCCCATAAAATGACTAACTACATGAATTGGGCATAGAAATATCAGCATGAGTACATGGAAATAGATTGTGACCCCACCAGTTCGCCTACGTAGAAGAAGATCGATAAACGATTCACCACCACGGTAATCGATAATGGCGCTTATACTCACTGTGTGTGTCGACCATTCGCTATCGCTGATAGTGACTCAAGAAATCAAATCGTATATACTGGGCCCGGAAAGTAAGATAATAACCATCTCGCATAAGAAGAAACTTCTGCACTCGTTATAAAGTAATTAAGAGGTCGATCTTCATTCAAATCGACTTACCAAGAGTTGCTTTAGATCCCGAATACTCCGTGATATCATCACCTGTAATAATCATATCATCAACATAACAAGAGAGAATAGTAATACCATGACCAAACCGCTGCCTCTAAAAGAGCAAATAAAAGAATTGCCCGAAAAACCACAAGCTGGTAGATAGAACCGAACTCAACCTATGCTCAATGAGCTTGTTTAAGCCCATAAAGTGCTCTTCGTAGTTGAAATACTCAATGAGGGAACCCCGGAGGGTGAGAGTAACCAGGAGAAAGCTTCATATAGACTTCCTCTGAGAGTTCACCATTAAGAAACGCATTTTTGACATCCACCAAAGAGCGCTTACTCATGGTATCGCGTTAAACGAACAAGAATGGCGACAGAAGAAAAGCCGGGAGCCACAAAGACAAAAAGTCTCCTCACAATCAACCCATACTCCCGAGTAAACTCCCCGGCAACAAGGCGAGCCTTTGTAGCGATCACATGCTATCCATCGAGTCTTGATCTTATAAACCCATTTTTACAACCAATAGCAGATTTTCCATGTGGGAGATCAACTTGATCCCATGTTCCAGCTTTATGCAAGCAGACGAATCCCTTCTTTCATAGCTTCACGCCATAGCGGTTAGGAGGCCTTGCGAAAGTCCAGTTTCGGAGAGAGGCGGGCATGTAAAAGCAATGAAAGTCATGAAGGTGAGAAGAAGAGAAGTCCGATGGGAACGGTGAAGCGGCGAGAGTCGGCGACCAACAGATCCACAGCTACAAGATTACCGGCACGCCGATGATCTGCATGGAAGCTCATCGATGTATGAGAAGGAACACTGGGCAATAGAAGGGAGACTCGCACAGAGAGGTGAGAGACTCAAGAAAAGGTCGTGGAGAGGATCGATGCAGAGGAAATCAAAGGAAACATAACATGAAGTAGTTGGTAAAACATTTCAGGTTCCCAAAAGACCACATGCCGAGAAACACGAAGACGTTTCTAATGGGATCATAACACCTATACCCTTTTCACCAATTCCATACCCAAGAAAACAAATACAAACGCAGAATGAGACTAAGTTTGTTTATTTCATGATCATGAAGAAGAACAAAATGTATTAATATCCAAACACACTCTAAGTAAGTCATAGGAGGGAGAAGAACCAAACAACATATCATAAGGAGTTTGAATTTGAACAATGGGAGAAGGACACCGATTGATGGTGTAAATGGCAGTAAGAGCAGCTTCCTCCTAAAACTGAGAAGGAGTAGAGTTTACACAGTAGTAGAACGCAACAACACGCACATGACGTAAGCTGATTCAAATCGCCATTTTGTCGAGAAGTGTCTCGTGACAAGAGGAATGAGGAACAATACCAAATTGATGTAGAATAGAGGTAAATTCATGGGCTTTATATTCTTGGGCATTATCAGATCTGAAAACTTTGATAGGTTTAGAAAATTGTGTTTTAATCATTTTGGTAAAGTCACGATATATTTGATAAAGTTCAAAACGATTTTTGAAGAGCTAAATCCAAGTATATATCGTGAAAATCATCCACAAAATAATAAAGCAATCCAACGATATATAGGGAATAGAAAGAATGGGAGGCCCATACACGACGAATAAGATTAAAAGAAAAATAGCATGAGAAACACTTATTAAATGGGAAATGTTTTGAGCTTGCCAAATTGACAAGGCATACAATCAAAACTCTTATTTGAAACCGAACCTAACAAACCCCTAGAAACTAGTTGTTTAACCTAGAGATAGATGCATGACTAAGGCGAGAATGCCATAAAGCAAGAGAAGAAGTGCTCTATCTTGAGACGGTAGAAGTAGAGAGACGAGAGGATGGTAAATGAAGAAAGATGATTGAAATACTCTTCCGACTCCATGGGCGTCCTAACGACTCGTCCCGCTTGAGAACTCGCACAACCACGCCAATAGAGGAAAAGGTTAGAGAAACCAAGTTCAAATGGAGCTGCCCAACAAAAAAAGAAGATTATGGAGGAGTTTGGGGAACTGCAAACATTGGAAACAAGATAAGGTTGGTGTAGAGACACACAAGATGAGAGACATGACAGGAACTATTTGGTAAAGGTATATGGTAAAGGGAAAGAAGTAGAAGTTTGTGAAGGTACACCAAACAAAGAGAAGAAGTCATATGATCACAACTAGAATCAAGAAGTCAATGTAGGAGAAGTAAATTCGACATCAGAGAGAGCAACAATGATGTGGATGCACTGAAGATGGAAGATGAACCTAGCACTAACCATATCCTATGATCTACTATAGAGAGAGATGAGGCAAGACCGTACTGGGAATGGGAGTCCATAGCCGATAATCTGCACTCACCATGAAACAGTTGTTCTAAAAATACAATGACAAGTGTAACAGTTTCCAAATTGTATCGACCTTTGTTCTTATGGAAACTATAGATAAGAAGAGACTCTATTGTTATGTCAAGAACATTATTCCCTTTGCCTTTGGAAACGAGGTAGTGAACGAACGTAGGAAAACAGAGCAATAATCGAGGAATGGGCTGCCGGGAGGTAGCAAGAACCATGGTCCGGATAGAAATGGGTTCAAATTAAGACGGCCCGATTATCAACTAACTTATGAATAGCTTCTCAGGAGACTCAAGTAGCAAGGATCCTGATGGAGAATATGACTTCTGGCTAATTCAAACTCATCACGAAGCCCCATTAAAAACTGAAACAGTTGTCCTTGTTCACGGTGAACATAAACCAATATGGTGTTAGTAGAATTGGAGAGAAATAACATGAATCGGACGAGAAATCTCATCACCTAGCATATCGAAATTCCAAATCGGTAACAGATAAATAAATGGAACTGTGGATAATAAAATAAGTCAAATGCACTGGCAATTACCACCCACAATCGTTGACATGGCAAAGTCAACGTGATGACATGGCAAAGTCAATTGGCGCGGGTTAACGGGCAATAGGCAAGGGCACGGGAGGAAACAAGGATCAACTGCGGGTTTTCACGAAAAACAAGTCAGGACGGTGGCACACCTGCGGGTGTTCATTTAAAAAGAAGCTATACTGGTCAGAATGTTTAGATCAGGAGAGCAATGAAAAAATAAAATAGAGAACTCCGCTCGATACCATAAAAATACTGAGTCTTCTTTATATAAAAACTGTAAATTACAGCATGCTATGAGCCTTATATGAAGCAGCTATACAACCCTAGGAAAATACATATTACAATCCTAAGGAAAATACAAATTATAATTCTTGGAAATTACAAAATAAATATAACAATATAATAATCTAACAATATTGGTTGAAAGCATGTAAAACTTATTGATAGTAGAAGAAGAACCATCAAGGGTAACCATTATGGCGGGTTGAGCCAAGTTGAGAGTCAACACAAGCCAAACTCAAATAAGAATGAACTCAAATATAACCCAACCCGATGAGCTCAATCCGAGCTCAACTTAAACTAAATTATGAAACTTGGGTTAAGCTCGGATTGAGCTCCAATTGATTTTATGTTGGTTAGGTTAGGTCTGAGTTAAGTTAAAAATTTTTATTGAATGATAAAACTATTTGACAACTTTAAATGAATTACAAATGATTAATTTAATAAAATACAAAAAAAGAAAAATATTTTAAATACATTAGCTTGAAAAAGGCACAATCCCATGTAATCGAATGAAGGAAAAAATTAAATGAAGTTATACTTCTATGAACCAAAGTTTAAATAGTTATAAAAATGATCATTAGTTGTCAACACCCATATGCAAAGTAATGGAAACAGTTGAATTGTGATGACTTGTGAACTATGAAATGTAATGGTCAAATGAGTTTTTGTAGGGCTATTGTAATAAGATAGATATATTTACACACTCGGGTTCGAATTGGGTCGGGTTACCTGAAAAATTGGCTTAAGCCCTACCTGAATTTACTTGGTTTTTTCTACTTTTTCATGTGACTTAGTATAAATTTGTTATAAATTTTCTGGTGAATGAGTTTTGGTTTTTTCCATATATATATATATATATATATATATATATATATATATATATTATACCCATGACATGAACTTCTTGAAAGAGAAAAACTGTCAATTACGAAGTGATTCAAGAGATGCTGCATCAACTATCAGTGGCACTCTGTTATACATGCGAAACTATATTATGTTACGCCAAGATGCCGAGTTAATTTCTCAGAGAAATAATATAATTAAAAAGCGATGCTCAAGCTCTACTACGAGGAAGAGATAGAGATTGATTACGCGGTTCGACCAAGCTTACATCCGTGAGCTACGCCTTACGTAGCTATTCCGTGACGCCCCAAACTCCGGGTCCGCGCATAACCTGTCAACTCGCTGACATACGTACCTATCAACGCCTCAACGCCATAAAACGAAAGCCAGCCTCACCATTCGAGACTCAAACGTAAGTAAAAATGGCCACGTCGGGCCCATATATCCATACTCATCAAAATATAACCAATTATATTACAATAGTTTCAAGAGTTAACTACACTCCTATACAAACATGTATCAATTAGAATATTTCATACATGTTTCAAAAATATATAATCAAAGTCACATGTCGCCTTTCTTTTTAAAAGTGGTTTCTAGTAAGCACCGTCTTCCTGAATACTCCATGTACCTGAAATAGGATCCCACTGTACGGGCCGAAACAATGCCCAAGAATGACTTTTCCTACGCAATACTCCCTCCTAAAATGCAGATGCAAATTAAGACAATCACAATCATTCATATTCCATACAATTTGCAATCTATACATGGAATGCTTTATGTCATGCACAAGATGAAACCACTCATGACATACCCCGAGTCCCGACCGACTCTCACATCACTGCCATACCAAATATGAAATTAACATCGGCTGCTCCACCAATGACCACTCCATCGACCAACCTCCAATACACATTTGAATCATTGTCAAATTCATGTGTTTATTTATTTATAGCCACGCGATTTTGAAACATTAAACTAAGCTTCATTTAAAAACAAGAAAAAGAAAACAAACCAAGATAGCTCAATTAGTCCGATTTTGAAATTTATTTCCTAATGGGGACAAGTTTACCCGGCTGCTCATGAATTAGCTCAAATGCACGCAGACTAATCCGAACATTTAGAATTATTAAAAAGAAAAAAAAGAAAAAAGGGATTGGGAATTAGGAACTGACTAGGGTCACGAACAGTTGCTTTGACAGTGTAACCATGGTGGAGGAGTAGCTTGACCAGCCATGAAGCTAGTCTGAACCCAGCAGCCCTGAAATACGCACACCACCTTCCTTCTCCACTCCTCATTTCCCTTATGATCCTTCCACTTAAGTTTTAACTAACACTCGTCTATATATATAACGATGTACATGAGATTTGAAACTGCAGACGTATGTTAATGCGTCAGCCACTATCAGCTAAAAGTGTATATATATATATATATATATATATATATATATATATATGCTTTTATTTAATTAACATAAAACAAATAATAAGAGTTTCAATTGGATTAAAAAATATATATTTTCTTGTATTTAAATATCTAGTTTTTTTTTAATAGAAAAAACATTTAAAAATAGAATTAAGCTAGGAGGTGATATTTTTGTCATTCATAACATGAAATTACTCCTTTATATATTTTTCCATATTTTTCTTCATCAATAAAGCCATTTTTTTTACATCCCTTAATAAAATGTTTATTCCATACATTTGGTGCTTATTTTATTTTTAATCGTTATCTGTTTACATACAGAATATCTTATCTTATGACGCAAGGAACAGTTATCATCTTTTATATAAATATACGACACAAGCCGCCTTGACATTGCTTATTTGTCATATCATGACATATTTATTTATATGGGCCATTTTATTTGAATATAATCAAGTCTGAGCGGTAAAATGAGCATGAATCAGCATCGGTTGCACAAAAAAGGTACCATGCTTTGTGAACATTTAAAAGAAATTAAAAATGGTGCACTCCAATTTAAAAGTTAATCCAACAAAAAGTTATCTTTAATAATTTTATTTTAAAAAATGGGCACTCAAAAAGTAACACCCCAAACGGCTCCCTCCCTCAGAGTAGATCCCCAAACTACCCCCAACAACCCCCTTCACGGACCCCGCCCCACCCTGCCCCCACTCCCAGCCCCTGCACCATGATCCAACCCATAAAGCCATTTTTAATAAAAAATTTTATAGTATATATTAAAATAATTAATCTTTAATATGAAATATATTTATTTATAATAATGATCTCATATTAAATAAATAAATATTAACATTTTAAAATAATATTTTATGATTTTTTTTTAAAAAAAATCTTATCTATTGATTTTTACTCAATTTTGTATTAACTAAAATTTTTATATTCATAATATTTTTACATTTATTATTTTCATGTTTTGAATCTATTTTTATATTTAAATTTTTTTATAGAATATTAAATATAAATTTTTTAAAAAAAATTAAAAAAAATACTATTTCCACTAGTTAAAAATTACCTAAAAATAACGACATTAATATTTAATAGTACAATTGTAAATTTTAATTATTTATTTTTTTCTAAATACTTTAGTTACATTATCCCAATTAAGACTTGAACTTGGGATCTACTTTGAGGGAGGGGCAGTTTGGGGTGTTACTTTTTGAGTGTCTCTTTTTGGAAATAAAACTCCTAAAGAGACCTTTTTGTTTGATTCTTTTTCCTTGGCCCCTCATTTTTTAATTTCTTTCCCTTTGTACCTAAAACATAATTTACCCAAAAAAAAGATCCGTGATCAAAGGGAAGTTTCAACCATGAAAAGCTAAAAAACAAAAAAGTCCTAGTGGCTAGTGGAGCCAATTTTAGCACTGTCCACCAAAAAAAAAAAAAAAAATCTTTGATATAATGTTAATTTCAACCACCAAAAATAAAAGATATGAAAATTTTGAAGTAATTTATGATAGTTATTTTTTAGTAAAACCAATTAGATAATAATTTTAACTTATATTGGTTGAAATTATTCATGGTGTAAAATATATTCATTAGTAAGGTAGCAATTCAATCCTAATTTGATAAAACAAATATTTTTATGTGGATAATATGAAAGTGATTTAATGATAACATTATGCATAATACTAAAGAAATTTATATGATATATATATATATATATATACTATAGAAATTATATTTTTTAATTTATTATACCATATACTTTTTACTTTATAATATTAAATTGCTTGCTAAACTATATAAAAAATATTAATTTATATTTAATATAAGATTATTTACGTGTGTATTATTTTTTATCAGAAGTCTTGTTAACAACCCGTCGACACAAAACTATGGTTTCGGGTGTCGATCTCCTTATTTCATTTATACCATATATTAGAAGCTGCATTCACTGCATGTTAATTCGCGAATATATAAAAATATATGATAGACTATTTAATCAACATTCCTTTTTATATAACAAAAAGGTATATATGTTTTGCTCGAATATAATACAAGACAAAAACAAAACAAAGTCTCATATGGCTCTCATCTCGCATACGGTCCCATATGCGGGTTAGAAACCTGCACCAGACCCGATGCACGAAGGGGGTCGCTTAGGGTGACGATGCAATAGAGTTTTCTCTGACGGGGTTCTTTCGCCGCGCAAAATCTGCGTACAATGGCATCGTAAACAATCCCGATCGCATTTAAATACGATTTATGCGACATTATATGAAATGTTGCGTTGATATCGTGAGATCGACCACCATTACTTTCACCGCGCAAGAATCCCTGCAAACTCCCCTGTGATTGCCAAATGTGGAAAACTTGCCATTAGTATTTAACTTAATGACTTAAACCATTGGACAACCCTCCAATTTTAATTTATCATTTCATGATTTTCTTTTTCTTTTGTGGGCCCGCAGTTTTGAGTTTTTCACCGGGGCTGCACGCCTTTACGCTTATTTCGTGAACTTCGCGGAGTCGGGATTCGTATGCAGCAGTGAATAACATTTGGGTCTTTCACCTGGGATGCCACCAGAATTCTTTCACGCGAGCAATGTAATGTCATTTGATCGATTTACTGGCATTCGTGAGTCTCAGCACTTGGACTTTGTCTGATTTTCGAGCTCACGACCCATTGATATCTTAGGTGAATACTTTAATCTGTCTTTACGTGTGACTCGGCTGGCGATGTGGTTGTGCATATGGAAATGCATGATGTCAATGCATTTTCGCCCCGTATTACATGTATATATAGGTGCTCATGAAGCGTTAATGCGATGGACAATTATAATTTTTACGTATAATTTCACATTCGAAGTACGTCGAAAAAGTGGTGTCGTGATAGCATATATTAACATGATTTTCTGGCAGCAACGTGTTATTTAATATTTACATGGCGATATGGCGAATGACCCCGAATCTCGGACCCACATAAAACAGGGCACCTCTTGGTCCCTTCACGGTTCATCACTTAGAATTCTTGTAGCCTTGAAACCCGAAGGCGTGAGTCTGAGATCAAACCAAACCAGAACTCAGTCAGGCACGCCCGGCTTGATCCCAAAATTTCAGCACAGGCGTCAAGAAAACAATCCAGAAAAATTCAACGGATGTCAACTTGAGTCAAAGTCTAAAATTCACACCTTTCCCGGTCAAAATTGGGGTAGAAATTCTGACCTTCAGCGGCCTCTAAGCCGTCACGGCACTGATAAATGACCTTTAGGATAGAAATAACACAAGTAGGAAAATTCCTCTCTGTAGAGTTTGTGGCTTCAGATTTTGTGCATAGCGTAACTCTTGATGCGTGGATGAACTCTTGCTCATAACTGACGAATCCTCTGATTAGTTTAATTAGATCTTAGAGAGAAGCGAGAGAAGAAAAAAACAATCAAAATATCTCTCTCTACATGCTCTCTCTCACCTGACGCTTTTTACTTTTCTTATGTTTTTTTTTTTCGTTTTTATCCTTTTTATTATTATTATTATTATTTTGGATACATGGTTCATATTGCTTCATTCGGATCCATTTCTACTTCGAAAAAATTTATTTATTTTGATTCAGCCGTTTAAATGGCTGCATTTCCAGCCAATTCGCGACTTTCGAGATTTTGTAAATCTAGTCATATCCTTTGACAACTTATAAATGAAAATCGTAAAATATTTTGCTTATGCGAAATTTGTGACTTTTCTTAGTCACTAGATTCTTGAGGCGAATTCACTTGGCGTAGTCCGTTCCGATCATCGAGATCCAAAGAATTTCAATTTTCAACGAGAGTACCGTTTTACCCTTTTGAAAATTGGTTTTATAGGTTTCACACTCTCCCCCTTAAAAGAGAATTTCGTCAGGAAATTCCCACACACATACGCATCACTCACGTAATGCATATTCAACCTTACACAACTCGAAGACTGTGGGTGGTATATAACCCGCCCTAAGGTCACAATCAGCGACATAACCAGTTGGGGCATCAACTCATCCCGTATCAAAAGGACATCAAAACCCGATATGTCTACCACCGAGTCCACCATGAAGCGAGAATCCTTGAGATACCGAATACCCATGTCTAACATATCTTCACCGACTCTCACCTAGATCCTAGGGGAGAATTTTCCCATACAATGGCTTTTCCAAAGGCCCTAACCTCCAAGACCAATTCCATCACACAAGATGCAACAATGATGAGTATGATGCATCCTAATTTAAACAACATGTGCAGGAGTAGAAAAATACCCTGCGTGTCGGTGATCTGCGCTCGACCTGCAGTCTGATGGCGTAGACATGCCCTGGGTCCCCAGAAGTCTGGCTGTGGGCCACATGCACGACCTCGACCCATAATCTGGCCCTACGACATGCAATGCGCGAAAGGTGCTAGTATAGCTTTCTGCTTCGGCTGGCTTGGTTTCTTCTTACCCATATTGGGGTGTGGAGGGATGGCGTGTCTATCTGTCCCGATGGCAGGGGCGGCGCCGACCCAAAACCACAGGATCCATGCCTCATGGGTAATCCCTTCATATGTCGGTTTGGTGGCAATAGAAGCATGTCATCGGCCTGGGCGGCCACAGTGCCCAGGGCGCTCGTGGGACAGAAGTCCTCTGTCTCTTTCCTAAACTCGAAGAAGGCTGATCCTCCTTCCTCTTCACATCGACACTCGCATCCCGAATGCCCCGTGCGTCCTCCATCTCTCTCTCTATGCGGCTGTCCCGACCATAAAGTCCATGTCACATAAGAGAGCCCCGAGAATCTGCTGAATGGACAACTTCAGTCCATTCTCAAATCTTCTGACCTTGGCCGTAATACGTGGCCACATAGCCATCACGCAGCGTGCCCGACTCGGTGAATGCGGCACGTGCTCCATCCAGCGTCATGGTTACTACTTGACTCTTGGAACTCTTGGGCGCTGCATTATCCCAGCGATGGCCCGAAATATAACTCATAAAGAGCCCATGGAACTTTTCCCAAGTCATTGCCTCTAAATCCATAGAGGTCTTAACCCAGTCCCACCACACTTGGGACTCACCCTCTAGCTGGAACGTAACTACCCTGATCTTGGAGGCATCGGAGGTAAAATCCATAGCCTCCAATACCTTCTCAATATGTCAGAACCAATGGTCTACCACCATCGGATCTCATCCACCTGTAAACGTCGGAGGATGATGTGACTTGAATCTCTGGAGGTTACTCGGACCTCCACATTTGACTACACTAGCAGTGCAATGGCGAGCAGCCCCGCGCGGCTTGAGAAAAGGCTGCGGTCAAAAGCAGGTGGTCACAGGCGGCACCTCGTGGACGACCTTTACGTCCTCGACCTCAACTTGTCATCTACACACGTCAAATGGCAACAAACTTTGTTAATTTCATTCAGTCCACAATTAGTAGCGCACATGCCAATTCGCAATAGACTTATGGCTCATGAATTAACGTTCATCACCTAAGTGGTGCTAATTACCAAATTATTTAAATAAAATTCAACACTTTCTAGTTCATTTCATTTTCCGAATCCCTAAGGTTATGGTTCCTAACCTTAGCATTCCATTTTTTTCCCTCTATACATTATGCCATGTATATAATTTTCCGCATAATAACCACGCAATCACATTTCCCATATACATCATACCGTGTCTTTCCGCGCAATTTGTAACACACAATTACACAATTACAAACATGAAACACATATCCGAACACAACATGAAACACACCATGCATGAGTGGTCTAAACCCGTCCATGAACTCCTAGGTATTAGTGTGCACAAACTAGATACCAAGCTATGATCTTTGGTATCAATTTCCTACAATAGCCATGGCCTAAGCCCATGTCCCTCAAGCCCCAGAATGTAGTGTACGTAACGATACCACGATGTGAAGGCGTATCAGATATCAAGCACCGAGGAAATCTGTGACACTACCTTTATAAGCGCATATCCTAGGCCATACTTGACCAAACTCACAGTGTCATTATACCTTAGCTCATTACCCATATTTGTGACACCCCTATCAAGAGTCCGGGTTAATGACAAATCGACTGCGGAAACTGTGGATGTCAGGATTTGATATCTATCTTTTGTTTCATATATTGAGACTCATTCATGCATATTTAATTCACAAATATAAAAATATATATAATAGACTATTTAATCAATAGTCCATTTAACAGTCATTTTTATACAACAAAAAGGTATACATGTTCTACTCGAATATAATACAAGACAAAAACAAAACAAAGGCTCATCTGGCTCTCATCCCGCATGCGGTCCCATATGTGGGTCAAACACCTGCAGGACACGTACTTGAAGGGGTCGCGCCCGGGAGTGGCGATCGCCGATGAAAGTTTTCCTATAAGGGTTACTCCCCCTGAAATGCCGCATTACAATATTTTTATGCATAAACAATCAATCACATTTCATACAATTTATGCAACATTCTATGAAATGTCAGGTGTCACATGCATGAGATCGACCATGCTCACAACTGAGTCCCAATCGACTCCCCACACTTGAAATTGCCAAATCTTGGAAAACCGACCATTGGTATTTAACGATAGCAAACCGTTGAATGACCCTCGATTTTAATTTATCATTTCATGATTTTCTTTTTATTTTGTGGGCCACGGATTTTCGGGTTTTTACAGTAGGACGTCGCACGCCTTTCCAACATTTTCACGAACTTACATCGCCGGGATTCATGTTTAACCGTGAATAACATTTGGGTCTTTCACCACAGGGGATCTACTGACGATCTGCAAAAACATATAATTTATCATTTTTGATTAATTTACATCCGTGAGTCTTAGCTTGCGGACTTTCTCCCATTTCCGGGCTCTGACCCATTCACTAACGCGGGGTGAATACTCAATATCCGCGCACCCACACACAGGCTCGTAGCGATGTGATTCGTCGTATGAAAATGCGTGATGCTAATACACATTTTCCATCGTATTACATGTATATGAGTGCTACGTAAACGCATTAATACACCACATGATTTTTACCGCCATTTATATCTTATACAATCTATATTAATACGTAAATATCATACCCGCGATTTTAGGCACAACATATTGTTGTTAATATTTTACAACAATATTTTAAATGACCCAATCCTGGACCCATGAAATAGGAACGTGGTCCACTTATGGTTAATCACGTTAAGATGTGACACCTTTATGGCTAGAAGCGTGATCTTAAGGATCAAAAAAACCCAAACCGAACTCAATATGAGATTTAGCAAAACGAGTCTTATTAATATGGGTACAATAGAAAATAGTCAAAAATTCGATGCAAAACTGTTCAACTTGATCTCGAAATTCAACTGGGCATCAAAAGAAAACGATCAAAAATTCTAAATTCTGTTAAAAAAATTGAGGACATAAAATTTATGGCGCTTTCATTGGCCTCTAAGCTTGATCGTAGTAATGGCCTTTAGGCTAAGAAAACCTAAGTAGAAAAATTGTGCTCCATTGATTTGTGAAACTCAATTTTGGTGCCCAGCGTGATTCTTGTCGATGGATAAGGCTGCGCTCTTGCTCAAAAATGAAATCTATAGATCAGATTTAGTAAAATCTTAAAGAGAAGCGAGATAAGAAAAAAAATCAAAATATCTACATCTCTCTGCATCTCTCTCTTGACGCTTTTTGACTTTCTTTTGTTTTTTTTGTTTATATCTTTGTTAGTATTAAATATTAATATTTTGGTCATGGTTCGTGTTGATTAATTCCAGTCAGTTTACCCCGAAAAGGATTTATTTATTTTAAGTTATTCTATTTTTAAATGAATTTAGCTCATTATTTTCATTTTAGATATTTTAAGCCAAAAATCTTCGTCGCAAGTCAGACGACTATCAAATCATTAAAATATTCGCTTGTCTCGGAATTAATGAAACTTTCTAAGATCTTCAGTTTCTGACCAGATTCAACGGCGCCAGTCATTGATGTGTCGAATGCAGAGATTTTTAGGTTTTTAGTAGAAATTACCGTTATGTACGGTGAAGTTTTAAAGTTTACAACATGCTTGTGATAAAGTCTAAAATGAATTTAAAGCTTGTGATATTGTGAAAGGTTAGAAGCATGAAAAACTTCTTGATGAGTAAAGAAGAAGAGCCACCAAGGTGTATTATAGCGGGGTTGGGCCAAGTTTAAGCGTCAACACTGAAGCCAAACTCCAAGAGCAGAATGAACTCAAAATGTAACTCAAGCTGGATGAGGCTCAAATAGGCTCAACCGCTTAATTCTGACTTGAGTTAAACTCGGATTGAGCTCCAGTTGATTTTATTTGGTTGGGTTAGGTCAAGTTAAGTTAAAAAATTTTATTGAATCACAAAATTATTTGACAGCTCTATATGAATTACATATGATTAATTTAATAAAATAGAAAAAAGGGAAAAAAATATTTTAAATACATTAGCTTGAAAAAGACACAATCCCATGTAATCCAATGAAGGCAACAATTAAATGAAGTTATACTTCCATGAACCAAAGTTTAAATAATTATAAAAATGATCATTAATTTATTAAACTTAACACCACAAAAGTAGTGAAGCAGTTCAATGGTGATAAAAATGATCATTGGTTGTCAATCCATGTGCAAAGTAATGGAAACGGTTGAAGTGTGATGACTTGTGAACTAGAAATGTAATGAGTAAGTAGTTTTGAAGACTATTGTAATAATATGAATATAGCACAGACTCGGGAACAATTGGGTCGGGTTACTCGAAAAATTGGCCTATGCCCTACCCGAATTTATTTGTTTTTTCTACTTTTTCATTTGACTTATTATAAATTTATTATAAATTTTCTGGTGAATGAGTTTTGGTTTTTTCCATAGGCGGGAATATATATATACATGGGAAAATATATATATATATATATTCCCCATGACACAGACACCTTAAGAAAGAAAAAGCTACAGTAGTGAGTATTGATTCAGAATGTTGCATCAGCTGGTTTGTCTTGTCATAGATTCACAATAAACTATGTTATGTTATACCGCATGCTAAGTTGTTCTATAGAAGTAATGTAATTAAAAAAAAAACATACCAGCTCACACAGCGGGAGGACACGGAGGGTGATTAGCGGTTTGTAAGCTGCAGTGGAATTATGTCTAGATACAAGAGTTCCCTTATATATAAATTAGGATTGCTTTGGTCTTACATAGGGACAAAACTCCTCCTTTCTCCAACGCCTCTTCGCCCAATTAACCGTATTGAAACATAGGAATGAGATATATAATTCTCCCATACACGTATCTAGGCATGTACTTGAATTCAACTCATACATTTAAGCATACATAACATAAGAATAGCACTCAATGCTATGGAAACTCCTCTTCTTTTGAATCTTTAACTTTAACTCTTATGTGGTCCGAAGGGACACCTATTTGAAACGTTTTCTAGTCCCATTTTTATACTTAGGCTTCAATATCTCTTTGAATATTTTCCTTGATTTGCAAGTTGATCTCCACCCCTTTTTTATGGAATGTTCATGCTTCTTGCCACTATCATTTAATTATCAGTTTATCTTCACTTAAATATCTCCTGAAAATATTACGATTTTGACTCATCAAATATTTTGATTTTATTTCATATATATCATAATGAAATATTTACATCTCATATAAAACTCACCAAACGTGATCCAATCTTCCAAATTTTATCTATCTAATACCTTCTAGTCTTCCTTATTTGTTTCATAGAATATTTGTCTTATGGAATATTGTATTCTAATCTACACAATATTTACTTAAAAATTGGATTTTATTGAATATGATAAGTTTTGTCCACCTGACTTGATCACGAAGCTTCGTGAGACAAAATCTGTGGCATCCCTTGTTATACCCCCTTATAGCCTTAGTTAAATGACTAAACATGCATCACAATTTTGCTTAAGATTATGCCAACACATTTCCCTAACACTTCTCATTAATTCCTTTCACTATTAGATGAGCTTTAGGTTTTTCCTTGAAAAGTATGACAAACAATTCTGTAAATCTCTATCATGAAATGATCATGATTTTTTCTCTGAAAGACATTTTTCCCATCAAGTTTACATAAATCCATGTCAATGAATAACTCTTAATCTTTTCCTAGAAAGACACTCTTCTTCAACATAAAGTTCGTTTAATATCCTTAAATGACTCTTAGAGCTTATTTGTTTTTTTTTTCCTGTTTTTTGCTAAAAGCAATTTGTTTTTTCATCTTGTCATAACTTGTAGCTGAAATTTTTTAAAAACAATATTTAAATTAAAAAAAAAACAAAAATATTTACCTTTTTCTATTCAGAAAAAGCTATCTTTGAGTTTTTGCTGATGGAGATAAATCCATATAGGCCAATTAAGACCCAATAGGAAGGTTAAAATTTTTGAATTGGATTTTCAAAGGCCCATTTAATCATATAACCCCTTTTAAAATGTTATTTTAAAAAATAATTGAAAATCAGTTCTTTAAAAATATGATGACCAAGGGGCACCTCAGTTTTGTGGATGGGGGAGGACCTAGCTCATGCTTGGTTCACCACACAGCGTCTTACCGTTGCCAGTGGGTTCGGGTTGGGCTAGCTTAAACTCACATTTTTAACATGAACAGCATTGTTTGCAAGCAGCGGCCGTGTCTATGCGCCATGAGCAGACCACGACCCTTCAACTTCATGGCGTAGAACCGGTCATGAAGCGTGTAAAGGCCACCCTTTATCTCATTTGACATAGATATACATATTCATTTTCATTTCATACGTTTGAGAGAAGTAAAGTTACGCGAAGCGATTAGGGTTCGGCGGCCGACACGGGAAGTCTTTCTTACATTTGGAGATCATTTTCATTTGGGAGACAAATTGCCATTATTCTCGAAGCACCAACGCTGAAACAATGCTGTCTTAAGGAGATGCGTGTCGAAACCGCAAAGACTTGATGCGCAAAGCGGGGTTCTTTTGGTTTTCCTGCAAGCGTGTTATTGCATCTCCATATTGCTTCAGGATTACGTAAGCGTTTTCCATTAAGCATGTTTAGTAACCATTAAGTTTACGTTACGATACGCATTGTTTTTATAGTACTAATATCCCAACAATCTTAAAACCAGTATCGTTTTTTTGTTTTTCGTTTTTACGCCAATCACGCATTTTAAAACATTTGTAGTTTTGCTTTGCATTTTTGTTCGAACCACGTTAAACATGATGATATTTTGGTGGTGCTTTTCTTCCCACCCCTCGGTGCAGATTACGGACTCTGCGCGGTTTTACGATTTTTTTATATAAGCAGACGGTTACGATGTCTGAAGCTTCTTTGAGTTGTTTAATTTAAATATTAATATCAGTTTACATATATATGTTTGCTCAGTATAGGTTTGCACTGGATTTGTCTACACTGGATTTGTATATTCTAAATATTGATATCAGTATAGGTTTGCACTAGATTTAGTTAATTTATTTTAGATATAGATCTCAGTTCTGAAATACAGAACTTCCAGTTATCTGTCTTCAATAATTGCTGATCTACTGCACTGTGTTGGTTAATTACGGGTCTTTGGTCCTGTCAATTCCCTTTTCTTTTCCATTGTTGTAAATCCTGAAGAGAAGCCTGATAACAGCGGTCCCAGCGAGGTCACGAAGTTCAATGAAGTCTTGTATTAATGCGATAGCGAGAACCTTTGTCTTGGGGTTGTCGTGGTCGCGAGGAACAAGGGAATTCGAGAAGAAGAAATGCCCTCAGTAATGTGGCCGAAGTAGACGATGTCTCAGACATGAACCTCTCAGCCAGTAGTCTTCGAGGTGAACTTCATTGCGGCTTGATACCAGGGTGGTGGGTGGACACGAGGCCACTAAGTAAGTGTTTACTTTCGAACCGAGAATGTTCTTATCATATCAAACCATAGATAATGGAGAACAACTCTTTATGAAGCTGACTCCTCTTCTTCTGGGTTGAAGGCGAGGGAAGGTAGTATTGAAGATGACATCGAGACGAGGAACTTACTCCTGATGATGTGTTGCATGTGCCGGAAATTCAAAAGAATCACAGTGTACGGATCATTGTTGAGTAGAAGGGCTTGAGTTGGTGTTTGTCTCGGACAAGCTTCATCCTCACCAAATGGGATGTATGTGTGGGAAAGAGTGCATGAGCAATGGGCTCTTCAAAATGAATGTAATGAAATTGTTGTACCTCATTAAGAATATCGATAAAGAGCACGTCTTACCTTGCCATCGTGATCCTTTGAGTAATATTGGCATAGTAGTAAGGACATGTTAATTATGATACATTCTTGTGATTAATTAATATGGAATGCCTAATTTTAAAATAGATCCAAATCATAAATGGCAGATTTGTGTTGAATCTAAACTTACAAGAACTTCTTTCAATCAATTGAAAGAAGTAGTGAACCTCCCAGAATTAATACATTCGGATATGTCGTGATGCGAAATTTATTGAGCAATTGGTAAATATTTTCTTACATTAATTGATGATTGCATAAAGATATTGTTATGTTTACTTATTGAGAAGTAAAGATGAAACATTGAAATCATTTCCAACATTTCAAGAATTAATGGAGTGGAGAACTTGACTTGATAGAAAAATCAAGGTAATAAGAAGTGATAGAGGTGGTGAATATGAAGCGCCTTATGGGGTTTGTTCACGACTTGTGGTATATAATACAGAAACGTGCACCTATTCACATAGCAAAATGGGGTTGTTGAGCGTAGAGCAGAACTTTAAAAATAGTAAGATGCATTCTTTATTAGGGTTATGGACTACCTCGAAAATTTATTGAAGCAATTCTTCATGAAATTATATTCAACCAGAATACCTCCTGAAAACCCGATAAATCCCCACTATTGAGTTGTGGAAAGGTCGAAGACCTTCTTACAAATACTTAAAAGTGTGGGGGTGTTTGGCTAAAGTAGCGGTACCTATACTAAAAGGTTAAAATAGGACCGAAAAGCAGAGTTGATTATTGTTTTCATTGGTTATACTTTATAATAGTAGTGCATATCGTTTTTCGATTCATAAATCGAAATTATCGATATGCGTGCAGTCTTATTATCGAATCAAGATGCATCTTTCTTTGAAAATGTATTTCCTTACAAATCCACCTCAGGGTCGACTAAAATAAAGGACTCATGGAAATGCTATGATAGAGCGGTAGTCAGAGCCCAATAGATGATGATGAACCTAGGCCTTGTGAAAGAACTAGAGCATTCGAAATCTTTTGAATTCGGAATTTCTAACGTAACTTTAGAAGATGAGCCGCCAGCTTTAAAGAGCTATGTTGAGCCACGAGCTCCATATTGGAGAGAGGCTATAAACGATGAAGTAGAACCATCTTACAACAGTCATACGTGGGAATTAGTGGATCTTCCACCCGGGTTGAAAACCTCGGATATAAATGGATGACTGAGAGAAGAAAATGAAAGCGACGGATCTGTTGCCAAATGTAAAACGGGCCCGGTTATCCAAAGGTTACAAAGCGAGAAGGCTTGGACTATTTCGATACGTGCGGTAACAGAATAACATCCATTTGAATGTTAATAGCTATTGCAGCTATACACAATCTTGAGATACATCAAATGGATGTAAAGACAGCTTTCTTAAATGGTGACCTGGATGAAGAAATCGACATGGAACAACTCGAAGGGCATGAGAAATTTGTCGGCTTGTTAAATCCCTTTATGGATTAAGCGGCACGATGCGGTGGCATGAGAAATTTGGCCGATGTAATGATGACAAAATGGATTCAAAATCAACGAGTGTGATAAATGTGCAACCAATATATGTTAAAAACTGCGACGTGGATTTGTCATTATTTGTCTCTATGTTGATGATATACTCATCATGGGTGTAGCAATAATGAAGTCATTAAAACTACCAAGGAAATGTTCAACAATAAGTTTGACATGAAAGACTTGAGTGTTCTTGATGTTACACTTGGGATAAAGATCTCTGAACATCGGATGGACTAATATTATCTGATCACATTACATTGAAAATTCTCGAAAAATTTAAACAAAATGATAACAGTCCAATGAGAACACATGTAGATGTAAATAATAGCAAATGCCTTTTATATGAGAATATGCAAACAATTGGCGACGATGTATGTCGTGAATTGTACTGTCAGTTGTAGCTTATCTTTGTCATTAAATTAGAACCGATACCTGAGGCAATCTGGAGTGGGACCATTGGAAGCGATAGTTAGAGTTTTGAGGTATTTGAAATACACCCCGAAACATGGTTCTTACTCAAAATATCCAGCGTACTTGAAGGATCTTGTGTGAATGGATATCAGACACCCGAGGCTTCGAAGTCAGTGGTATCTATTTACACTTAGTGGTGGGCGTTATCTTGGAAATCTTCTAAGTAAACGTGCATTGCTAGATCACGATGGAATGCGAGGTTTATTGCCTTTGGATAAAAATTTGAAATTGCTGGAAAGCGAAGTGGCTTCGTCATTTCTTAGAAGATATTCAATATAGCCCTGACATTACTTTGTATCTGCATTCATTGCGATGGTCAGTCGGCAATTGGAAGAGACACGAGAGTCATATATATAGCGGTGAGATCTCAGACATATTCGTCGAGGCTTAATCTAAATGAACAACTTCTCTCCTAATGGTATTATGACCAAAATTGAATACACATAAAGGTCGAGAACATTGTGGATCAGTTAACCCGGGTTTGACCCGAGAAGCAGTAAGTAAATCATCGGGAATGGGTTTAAAGCATGCACTAAGAGTTGCCCCGAAAATGGCATTGACTAGGCGTTGGAGATCAGGGAATCTAGGTTCAAGGGACAATAAATTTTTGTGTGACTGGGAACTGAAGATCACTATGAGAACAAATCTCTACTCATTCTATAATAAGAATAGTGATGCTGCGGTGAACGAGGGTGGCTAAACTTGTGATTCTTATGTCTTGTTAAAGACAAGTGGAGTATAGCGAGAATACCTTCCATAGAAGTCACCTATGTGAGTGAAGCGGGCCGGTTCTATAGAGAATGATGAGCTCGTTATCTAGGAGCACTCATGGGAATTGTTCGAGACTGAAAATGAACATAAGGGTGAGAACTGTTGTGTCGGGAAAGATTAACCGTGAATGCTATTGTCTTAGTTTACATGATTGGAGCAGTTCGAGAGACATCATGTTCAGCGATCGTCCGGTAATCAGAATAGCATTTACATGAGGAGGTTGAGGCGAAGCTACCTTCTACATCTGAGGGCATTTCAAATGAATTTCTACTCTTAAGTAGCCCGACATGTCATTTGCATTAATCTGGGTCGATTTCATTCATGTGGGGATTGTTGGAAAAAATGGGTTTGAGCCATGATAATTTAGCCTATCTGACTAAAATTACACATTGTGGATCCTGAAACCTTTTGGAGTGGTGCATGGGAATGTGTTCTCCTCGCGTGAGAGATAAAGATTACTCTCGTGAGTTCTTAAAAATCCATTAGGAGTGAATTAGAAATTGCCTCCAAACATCACTGACGGTAACTAAAGGTTTAAACATTGGAAAAGCTTGTGTCTACATCGGATAAGAACAAGACTTTTAAAGGTATAAATACACCCGCCTTGTAGTTGGGTTTGGGCCCGAGGGGTACCAGGTTGTGGAAGGGGAGGACCTAGCTCGTAGCGGTTCACCACACAGCGCCTTGTGCCCGCCTGCCGTCCCACCCAGCGCGGCCAGGATTACGGTTCGAACCCCAGCTTAAACTCACCTTTTGGCATTCAAGCTTATTTGTCGTTTTTGCGTGAGTTCTGGATTGGACCTAATCGTCTTCTCAGTGAGCGGCGTGTTTGTTCGCCATGAACGAGACCTGAGCCCCTTCAACCGTGATTATGCAGCCATGAGCGGACGACCCTTCAAAGCTTCATGGTATGCGCCATGTACGAGACCACGACCCCTTCCAGAGCTTCATGGCTGTCTTAGAATAGTCATGAGCAGGTCTATATAAAGGCCACCCTTTAACTCATTTGACATAGATATACATATTCATCGTTTTGAGAGAGGGGCGCGGAGTTACGCGAAACGGAGTTCGGGTTCGGCTTGACCAACACGGAAGTGCTTTCTTTGTTGGGAGATCATTTCATCTTAGGAGACAAATTGCCATTATTCTCGAAGCACCAGCTGCGAGCGTCTGTCTTAAGGAGATTGTGTCCAAACCTGAGACTTGATCTGTAAACAAGGTTCTTACGGTTTTCCTGCAAGCGTGTTATTGCATCTCCACATATTGCTTCAAGTTACGTAAAAGCGAAACCATTAAACGTGTTTATACTCATCTCGTTCTGTTCTATTACGCATTGTTTTATAAATGCCGATATCTAGCAACCCGGTATCTTCCGATGGCTTCGAAGCTGGAATTCTTGAATATGTGCATTGGCAACATCTCTTATCCACCAGTGTATGAGGTTGTCCTTATGTTTGAACTCACACCTTGAAACAAATTTCAAATGATTGCATCAAAAAGTGTGGGGAGAAAGTTTTAGCCTAGTAGACATGTTTTATAGCCATGGGGCTCTTTGGGCCCAAATTAGACAATATTTATATGGTTGGGTGTGGGTAGTTACAATAGTATTTGAGCCGGTCCTCAATCCTAGTGTAAGAGTTTCTTAGGAGGTGTTTGTCAACTTGGTTTGAACTTATTTTAAAGTAGTGAGAATCCATTAGGCCAAAAGCGGACAAGTAACAACTAAAAATGGTTGACTGCAGGAGTTTACCAAAGAGTTGAGCATATACATAACGTGTGTTTATGGGACTATTGAGATCAGGCAAGGCTCACACTACATATTTTCTTAATTTGAACTTCTAGAGCTATTTGGAGGGCTCTTGGATGAAAATGGTTCAATATTGAGATGGAAGCATGTACTGATATCCTCATAGAAATTAGAACACAATAAATATTCGGATCTGTTGTTGAAGAATAACATTTATAAGTTTGATAATTTCGTCCACACTAAAATTAAGAGTAGGCTGTAAGAGAGGACCAAGCACCCATCCTGGATGTATGGTGACCATGAAAATCCTATTCTCTTTTGAAAACTTCCAAGCAGCCTCATCAGCTAAGGTCTTTGAAAGTGTGTACCATAGCTATCACAAAGTTTGAATAAAATATTCAGTTTCAGTATGCAAAGCAACCATAGATGAATGCATGCATTCAAAAACTCATGTCAGAATCAAGAGTTGCAGAAAAACACTTTCTATTTTTATGTTGTAGAATTTGGATCAAATTGATGATTTGATAGATACCCTCTTATATTTTCTAATTTTTTTGAAATTGCATTGAAAAGAGATAGTATGCTTTAATATATTTTTTCTTAAATAATGTTGTATGCAAACCTTTGATTCCTAGCAAAAAACTGGATCTGAAAACCAGCTCTCATCAATTACCACCTCAGGAGTCAGAGGTTTTCCAGTGAATTCCACTGTAGCTATAGACAATGTTATAACTACTCTTTTGATAGATGGAACTTTTGAGCATGACCTAAGGACATTTATTGTTCCCTTCAAGGCAGGGTCAATCAATTCTCTCTGAACACAACAAAAAAGAAAAGAAAAGAAATTAGCCCCCCCATATAAATTGGTGGGAAATGAAAATTAAGGTGATTCAAGGCTTTGTGTAGCCAACGTGAAAATCACAGAAATGAGAATACAGAATGAACCAAACACCCACTATTCTATTCTTAATGTCATATCTAGGTTGGTTATACGATTCTCTATGATTTTTTTTTCTTATGTTAACACACTTTCTTTCAGAAGCTGTTACATCAGCTAACTGCATATGCAATCAAATAAAAAAACAGGGGAAGTAGTAGAGTAAAACAGGGGATTAACTTCATAAGAAGTTATTATAGGGGATTGGGATTCCCTGTTAACATAGTGATTGTGCGTACAAATTACACAAAAAAATAATCCAAATAAAGCTACGAGAATATAGTTCGAATCCATACCCAGAGATGCATGCAGGATTGATGCCGATAAAAAAATGATTTGGAAGCGATTACGCCCAGTCCTCGAGCCTTCTACCATATTCACCAGTGTCGAGGAATGAGAAAAGGGAGTGAAACATCTTCCGTGCTACTCCTTTGGACGATTACTCTGCAGGGTTTCTCTCTTTCCCTAGAGGTTGCCCAACATGGCATATAAATAAGCTACGGTAGTGACCTAAAGGCAAACAAGATTTCGGGCTCATGTAAATATTTGAACTTATTTACATTAATTATAATTCAACAAACTCAAGGAATCTAATTGCACCCCTCATATTAAATATAGTCAAGGCCCTTTGTTATTAATCTTAGTTCATCTCCCTTTGCATTAGATTACAGAGATACCCATTGATTAAATTAAATTGAGAAACAGTTTTATTTTATCAACATCTAATATTCACCTTGAGACCTTCCACTTAACTTATTTGATATGTCGAATTAAAAATCCACCTGCATGGTTTGACATAATCAAAACTTATAAGTATCCTTAAGGAGGTATCATCGATCCAATTAACGGGAGTAATTAGTTAATAAAGATTAATATTCGCTCTCCTGATTAATGTAGTTATCCGACTCATTGGTGTTGATCTATAAAGATCTTAGTCTTTATGAATCAAAATAACCAACAATAAATGCACATGTCTATTAATTATCTCGAGATTAAGAGTAATAGTATTCATAATAACCATGAGGTATTAATTATTTTATGTGTTAGTATAAAATAAGTACCCCCCCGAGTTGGTCTGCGGATTCAATATGCACGAGTGTCTTGCTTGTAGTTGGAGCTAAGTCATTTCACGTGGTGAGATAGACCCTCCCGAAGTCATACGCATAATCTTTTACTAATGATGTGTCAGGTGGTTTAGGTATTTACGTGACGATAGAGCATATTCGCGAAGCCGATGATTTGATCTTACATCTGTAAGCCAGAATACGAATAGTTTCATGATAAAGGCATGCAGCTGCTGTTAGAAATGTAAACATAGCTCATGTAAATTCTCATTGAAATGAAATAACAGAATTTTATTAAAATAAAATAAACATCCATAACAATAAAATGACTTTTGGTATATATAACCATAACAGTTATTTCTAAGGATTCAAATACGAGAAGAACAGCTTATTAGAGGATATTTGTACTCAAATCTGTTCGACAATAAAACAAGAATATGCTGTACAGATTTGCTTTACCCAATTTCTGGTGTGTAAATTTTCACAACATCACTGTAAAAGAACCAAGGATTCGTTCTCTCTGAGGGGCAAAAATTAAATTTAAGGTAGAGGATGGAACCTGGGGGTCGGCCACTTGGGCTAAAACTGGCGATGCGGTATGAAAAACGGCATCACATCCATCAACTGCAGAATCAAAAGACCCTTCTTCCAATAAGTCCACTTTGAATAAATGAAGCCTTTCCTTAGCTCCCTCAAGTAAAAGCAAGTGTTCTGTTTTCTTTGGATCATCTAAATCATACATATATCTAATGGAAAATTAAATGGAAGCTATCTGATGTAAGAAATAAAATAAAATAAAATCGTAAACAGTGAGGGGTAGGTCAATTAGTCCTAATTTTTGGTTTGCTCTTCAATGATTACCAATTTGAGGATAATCAGTTTACTCGACCCTTAACTTTGGGCCAATGAAATTAGTCAAGGTAAGCATAAGCTCACCAGACAAAAATAAAACCATAAAAGTAAGAGATTGGGAACTGACTAGGGTCACGAACTGTTGCTTTGACAGTGTAACCATGGTGGAGCAGTAGCTTCACCAGCCATGAAGCTATAAACCCAGCAGCTCCAGTCACGATCCCTTTATGATGATGAGTTTCCACTTTTAACTAACAAACATTCATCTATATATATACATAGAGAATCAGAGATAGTTCGGAACTGCAAATGTATGTAAATGCGTCAGTCACTGTCAGCTTCCGTGATCCTCCACTCTTTCCCTTGATTTTTGTTGCATTTTCCTTTGATTTTTTGAGATAATCATGATTCTCCATTCCATAATACTGACATGTTTAGAAAAGACTTATAATTTTCAAACCTCATGGGTGATGCCCCACATAGTTTCTAAGAACGTGGAAACTATTCAATCCATGTATCATTACAGTGAAAGGTTAAGCCGGTAATTTTGTTTCAAAGATTTTGGGTTGGAAACTCTGTCATTTTTGTTAAGTCTTATATACTAATTATTCATTATATGATTTTGCTATAACATTCATTATATAACCTTTTACATATATAATTTAGATATTTATGTTCTAAAATTTTTTATATTTTAATAAAAAATGTTTTTTATTTTATTTTATAAATTTCATCACATTCTCATGTAGACATGGGTGGATCTTGCTAGGAGTTAGGGGGGCAAGTGTCCCCAGTATTATGAAAAATACTTAATTTTTATTCAGATAGATGAGGTATGTATATGTCAATCTGAGTGAAGAAGTAAAAGCATAGAGCCCGATAAAAGAAACACAAGATGCTCTAATCGCTCCCTCAGATGGTGTACCACTAAATAACATCAATCTTGTTACAAGGGAAAGTGGCGAGACCAAGATAAAGATTTGGTAAGTGCATCAACAAGCTGGTCACCGACGGAGACATGAATAACACCTGGCTTCGGACGGTGATCAGGTCATGAACTAGAATTCTGCGAAAGTGTTTACGTCGAGAATGAAATACATAATTAAACGAGAAGAGATAAAGTGGCATGAGGTTGTGCGAGAATAGGGTAGGCGGTGTGCATTGTTGGAATGAGATTCGAGCCAGCCAGCGATTTTCACCCATTGCGGTTTGGTTCGGCCATTGCAATGTACGTTGCTAGCCTCGGTGGAAGAAACGAGGCAAATGTTTTCTTTTGTAGAACTCCCGAGGAGAGATTGGTTTAGCACGAGGAAAATAAAGAAAAGCACCCATGGAGGTATGATCATCTGCAGTTTACCGGCCGGTCACGCATAAGAGAAACCGTACGATGTTTGAGGTGTGCGAAGCCAGATACTAGGGATCTCATGCCATTAAGATAACGAGGCGTTTGATAACGATGGTGTTCGAATGGCGTGCATTTATTCGCCTTGAAATATCCGGTTGAGTCATCCGGAGATGTTGGAGGCTATCGACCACTTGACGGTACATGGTGGCATTGACCGGCACAATACCATCATTAGTAGTCAAAGAAGTACCTACGACAAGCGGTGTAGAGACAGTTTGGAGCCAAGCATGTTATGTTTGCTTAGAAGTTCAATGACATACTTTTGTTGAGATAGTAGAAGACTCGTGGAAGTAGCCAAAACCTTAACCCCACAAAAGTAAGAGAGCACCCCAAGATCCTTGGTGGAGAATTTAGAGTTAAGTTGCCGAATAATAGTGTTGACAAGTGAGGGGTCACTACCTGTAATAATCAAATCATCAACTTAGATCAGGAAATACAGAAGCACATGTAAACAAAAAGAGACAAGTATACACGAGATGTGACTAAGCCAAGAGAGATTAAGAAAGTGCAGAGCTCTTGGTACAAAGCTTGAGGAGCTTGTTTAAGCCCATAAATAGCCTTATATAAACAACAAACATGATGCGGATTATCGGCGTTGCTCATGCCTTGCAGCTGCGCCTTATATACCTCCTTTGTAAGATGCCCATTGAGAAAGTCATTATTTACATAAAGTTGGTGAATGCCCCACTTACGGTTAAGTGCAATCTAAGCATAGTACGGAAGATGACCGGATTTATCACTGGACTGAAAGTCTCGTGAAAGTCGATGCCGGTATTGAAAGCCTTTAGCAACGAGCGAGCTTTATATCGTCTGATAGAGCCATCGGGATTACATTTGGTCGAAACACCCATTTGTTGCCTTATATCTTTGCCAGGAGCTCGAAGAACTAGAGCTAGTACAATCTGGATAGAGCATCATATTCTTCTCGCATCGCTGTAACCTACTTGGGATCTTGAAGAGCTTGAGCAACAATGTAGGGTTCAGTGGAAAGTGGAATTATTATGGTGATGCCATATTTCGGGTTGGATTTGATGATGACATTTTTAGCTCAGGTTTTCATGGGAAGACGGTTTAGTGAGGGAGAGGGAGAAGGTATACTAAGGGGTCGATAAAGGGTCGAGAGGATGACTAGGAAAGGGTGGTAAGGGAGCCGGACCCAACATTCCAACAATTCGAGTGGTAGGGGTCGGGAATGTAGACTGGGCAGATGCAGTTCAACGAGATGATGGGTGGGGTGAAGATGATGAACACAACAGTTTAGGCAAGTCGACAATATGGGTAGGGGAGATGCAGGTCGGGCATAAGCAGTTCAACGAGAGGATGGGTGCGGTGATGGAGCTCGGGTAGATGCAGTTCAAAGGGGGGACATGTGAGGTGATAGTGGGGGAACCTGACGATTGAGAATGATGAGGTGAGCGACGACGAGGAGTCACGAGTTTGTGTCCATTCTGGGTTGCGGTAGATGGAGGCGTGCGGGGAATCGTTTCCACGAACTTGGCATGGCCAGACACAAAGATTTTGAGTACGTAGAGATTGAAAATAAGAAAGGCACTACGAGTAAGGGAGTAGCGAAAGACCTGGGAGCGGATTTGGGGATCGAGTTTGTAGGAGGAATAGGGGTGCGACCGGAAAACATAAACAATTGAAGACACGGGTTTGGATAGAGTGGGAGCTGTTGAATACGCTTTTCAAACGAGGAACGAGAAAGACCAACTAGGCATTTATTTATTAAGCAGGTCATTCATTAGCAAAGGTGTATGGCCAGAATGGTAGAAGTGAGGAAGCGATGCGGAGGTGAGACTATTTCAAAATGTGTCGATGACGGCGTTCAAAGTACCCATTATGTTCAGGAGTGTGGGGAGGTGTAGTGAGATGGGTTCCACCATGGGTCGCAGGGAAGGATTAAAGAGCTAAAAATTCGCCCCCATTATCTATGTAAAGGGTTTTAATGGTGGTGGTGAAATAGTTTTCAACAAGTTGTTTGAAGCGAAAAGGTTAAGATGAACATAGATTCTGACGTAACGGGTAAAAAGCCCGAATATACTTTATTTGTAATGGTCGACCAAAAATAACGTAGTAGTGAAAACCATTAGAGAGGAAATGAAGCGAGGTCGAACATTAGAAAATGACATCAAGAGGGGAGGAAGAGGTAATGATTGATTTAGCAAAAGGTAACTTGTGGCTTTTATTAATATTGCAAGAGTTACATGAAAAGGAAGATAAATGTTCTTTGGGAAAGGAAATACTTAAAACACTAAGAAATTTGCGAAAAATGAGCCAAGAAAGATGACCTAGATGACTATGTCACATGGAGATAGCGGAAAGCATGAACAATGGAGAAAGGGAAAGGCACGACTAAGGCGGAAGGCGAGAAGGGGGCGGCTTCGACCCAGTAATAGACACCTTCTATCTTTGCTAACTAGAGTGATCCCCGTTTGATGATCCTACACTTAAAAGAAAGAGTAAAAAAACATGATATTAATAGGGTTATTAGCACAAAGGGCAGAGACCAAAATAAGGATTTTAGACATGACAGGAACATATAACACATTGGAAAATAATAAAGGTGTGGGGAGAGAAGTAAGGGAGAATGAGCCAATGTTGGCAATCGATAAACTTGAACCATCGCGATATCTTGTAGTTGCGATTAATACGACTCATAAGAGGAAGAAAGTGAATGTTGCGTTTGACATCTTGCATATAGTCCGTAATAGTCCAATTACCTTACTAGGGGCTAGTAAGATTCTGGAGATGGATCATGATCCGTCTGATCGAAGGAGAGGCATACGTCTTTTCAAGAGTGGTCAGCGTAGCTTCGAAGATGTGGAGGTAGAAACTACGCTAGGGTAAGCGGGATACGGGACCTAATAATTGCATTAAGAAGCAATTGGTCTTGTCAGAGCCAGAGAATATGATCTGGATTTGGGGAGGGGGAATCAGCATAGAGTAGAGTTATCATCGCCGGAGGACACGACTTTGAGCCATCGATGGTATTTAAGTAGATCATACTAGAATAGGAGATGTGGTGGGTCGCCACGTAGAATGGTCGTGGTATGAGTTTAAGCGATGCTTTCGAGGGCAGCGATGTGAGAAGCGATTAAGTGGCAGGCGGATCAGTCTTGGTTAAGACTATCAGATAGCGAGGAGGCACGACGGTAGTGGTGGAAGAAGATTCGTTGGCCATTGAGAAGGATAAGAATTTGCTTGAAGAAGGGATCTTGACAGCAGCAATGACGGCGACCAGTTCTATTTTTGTTAAGCTTGTGGCTCGTGCCATATTATGAAAGAGACTTAATTATTATTGAGAGAGATGAGGTGTATATATGCAAATCTGGTAGAAGTAAAGCATAGAGTGATAAAGGAAACCACCCCAAATATACTCCCAATACGAAGGCTGGCAAAATTTGGCATGAGTTGCGAACACGACATGAACTCTACATGTTTTCGTAGGTTTGAGTTGAGTATAATTGTATTTGAATTTGAATCAAATTTGTGTTGACCCGCATAACCCGAATTGACTTGTATTGACCCGTTTAATTATAATATTTAGTAATATTTAACATAGATTAACTCATTTAGTATATTATTTGTGTTAAATATTAATGAATTGATTATAATTTATATTATTTTAAATTACCAACCCAATAAATGGGTTATCGATTACTAGCAGTGGGTGTTTGAAATTGCTTTTCTTTTGCCCATTTATTATTCGTGTCGTATTAAGATTTTGTCAAATACGATAGAATGTTGTTATTGGCAGCGACAGTGAACATGAATTGCCATTCTTAGGGTTGAACCTAAGAGCAAGCCTATTCCTTGAAAATCCATCAGCATTGAACTAGTGGATTGTAACCCTCATTCATTGAACCGAGGTAGGTAACTCTTTGAAACTAAATTCTGGCTTTGCCATTGCATGTAGAGAGTCCACGTATGGCGTAGAGTGAAAAGTGAAGATGTCCCATATGGAGAACGAGCTTTAACACTATTAGGCCTTTTCTTGATGGTGTAGGCTTAATAAAAAAGCAAAACCAAGGCGGAGCAATTAGGTCATTACATGCTATGCAATTTTATTTGGAAGCGATTATGCTTTAGGGTTTCATGGGCCTCATGGCAACATTACACATGAAAGTATTAATTTAGCTAACCTTTGATATCAAGTAAATTAGCCTCAAGGACATAAAAAATTCAAAATATAAACACTACCCTCTTTTCCTTCAACCCCATGCCACTTTAACTAACCCGGCCCTTTCCACATACACACGACTAACCATTACCTGTGGCCCGCGTTTCCCCTAGCCACACTAGCCTCCATTTTTCCATTTTTTATTTTTTAATATATAATTTGCAATCATTTTTATTATTTCCTTTTTTTAACTTGTGCTTTTTTGATAGAAATAGAATTTTCATGGAAGCTCTTAATCTATAAATAATTTCTAAAAATTTAACATATTTTAAATATTTCATATAATTAATTTAAATCTATTTTTTAGATTTAGAAATTCAAATTTTAAATTTTAAATCTATTTTAGAGTATAAACTTATTTTAAAATAAAAATTTTGAAAGCAAATTACAAAGTAAAATTAGAAGAAAAAAAAATATATATAAATATATAATAAATCTAATAATAATAGAAACACACATATAATGGATAGAAAATGTATTTGTGTTTGTTGTTTTTTTTTTATATAAATCATAATAATGAAGCACATGCATATCTCATATTTAATATAGAGACTTATGAGATTTGTTACAGCATGCAAAGTGTTTTCACTATCATACAAGACATATGAATTGAGTATATAAAGGGTGTACAAAGTCTACTCTTTGTGAGGATTCGGAGTTGATTTTAAAAAAGTCAAAATTATTATTTTCTTAATTGGCGATGGAAGACATACGTATAAATATTGTTTGATCTCACACTCATCATTATGTATTTTTTTTTAATCTCATACATATTCATTTCATAAACTACTTTAAAAATGGTTCATTTCATTTTCATTTTTTGAGCTATAAAAATGAAAATATTTATAAATACATTCACCTATACTTGAAATAAATAAATTAAAAAATGAAAATATTTTTTTCAAAAAATTATTATTATTTATTTATAAACAATAATAAAACTATGTGAATAATATCTTTTATTAATATTTTTAAAAAATATTAATGACTTAGGAAAAATATTTCAAAAAATAAAAAAAATAAAAATCCTATGAGAAATGGAAGCTTGTACACCTATTGTACAATTAGTACATTTGACTTGTACACCTATTGTATAATTAGTATTGTCATCTGCTCTTTTGCAATCCAGCTTGTGACTCTTCCCGACACGGGTGCTACGATACCACTAACTTGTCACTATCCTTTACTTTTTACCATACAATTAACTTGTTCATTCTTGTACTGTTAAACATTTAACTTGAAATATATTATGTAGCAGCGAATTACAAAATATATTCAAAACTCTATAAATGTGAGTGTTCAACATATACAAAATTTTACATTGCTTATAAAAGCAAAACATATAAAAAAATAGACCAAAAGGTCTTCAGTGGGCACCTAGTAGTGTGTTGGCCTTGGTTGCTGATGTGGAATGTCCAGGCTTCTAGTTCTTGCTTCTCCTGACACCTACGGATGAAACACACGTGCTAAGCTTATAGCTTAGTGGGAAATGGCATACGTGGACGACACACAGTAAGGGTCGTGCTTTGAGCATTGCGTATAACTTTAACATTCATTTACATATACACATGCTTATTCATGTTTTGAACATATCATTTATAAATATGTTTCTACATATATCATACTTATTCGTCTTATCATGCTTCATTCCATATCATCTTTCATTTACATTTTTTTTTTGCTTCATGTACTTATCACTGTATACGTATCATCACATAACAATGTTATGCTTCTCATATCATGTCATGTCATTTGCATATTCTTGTCATTTATCTTATGTTTCATGTTTGCAAATACCTTAGAAATTGGATACGAACTATAAGGACTGAAGGTCTTGCATAATCATTGTACGAGACAATGAACTATAAAACCGAAGGTCTTTATTATCATTATGCGACAATGACCATCTGAGCTGCGAGCCTATTATCATTATACGAGAGCCCAGTGACCATCATAAGAGCAGGCGTTGTAATGACACGGCAGGGCAATGATTAGCCAATACTCTGAGTCTTTTCACTCCACCAATAGGCATGCGAAGTCTATCCCTCTACTAGGTTATAAGCAGACAATCTATTTCTTTTATTTCATGTACAATATATATTCCATATCCCCAAATAACTATTGTTATCCGGTAATCATATGCTATATTTTCTTATCATTTCCGCATGCATCTTTATTCTTGTATTATTTAGACATTTATCGTTTTCTATATGCTTTCATTACATTTATCTTTTCATCCCTTAGAATACGCTACATTTGAACACATTAGCGAATCGGGGTAAAAACGATGTTTGCCCCGCGGCAATGGGATCATGGCGAAGCGTTTTCATATAATTTTTACTCTTGTAGGAACCCTTTCATTCACTTGTTAGGATCCTCATTAGTCGATGGGCTGATTGTTTAGAGGTCTAGCGAAGGGGTAGCAGAGCTTATGGAATGCGGCTTAGGCGAAGCTTTGCTTTCTGGTAGGTAGAGAAGAAGGTAACCTAGGGAAGCATCTTCTTTCCCTAGGAAGGGACAGAAAATCAGGAAACTGCGGAAGGCGATCTTCGGTGGAGCTCGTCGCTGAAGCGTGAATCTCTCACCTTTAAGCGAGGTATCAAACAATAACATAAGACCACCAAATCTTTAAACCAGTACCACGATTCTTTAAACCGAATACGTTTCAAAAACGACCATAAATAAACTTAAACGACCAGCACTTCTGGTATCGTTCCATACCGTTTTCACCCATTTTAACACTAATAGATTGTATAGTCGTTTAATAATGTGATTCCATACCAATTTCCATGCATACCTTTTTCTTGCCATCTCTTCTTACTTTTTTTCTTATTCTCTTCCTTCCTCTTTCTCTTCCTCTTTTCTCTGACGGGTTTTCACTAACCAGCGAAAATGAGATATTGTAAGGCCTTGTTTTGATTCAATACCTTGCTGAGGTCAGCATTGATTTTTGCTATTTGATTACTCAAACTCCTATTTTCTAATGAAATATGTTTATATTTCCACTTCTTCTCAAATATTCCTTATCCATATGACTTTGGATAGATGAGTAATTATAGATTATCTTTGCTTTGATAATTCAGGTTTTTATCATGTTCACTTCCATTTGATTCTGGAAAAAGCACAATTTACTTATTTATACCTAAATATAAACTAATGTGATATTTGGAGTGTTAGAATTTGTTTGACCTCAGATTCAATTAAATCTTGTAAACACAAAGAAATCCTGTTTTTGTATTAAAAATTAATATATGTATATTTTATTGTTTGCAGGTAGAAAAATAGGAAAAAATTATCATCAAACATATTTTATGTTTTATAAATAGGGAGTTTATAAGGTATAAACATGTACTAGGTTATTTATTCGTGCGGAGTTAAGTATGACATCCACGAATGCATATAAAGTATGTCTTAAGTTGGTGTGTTAGCATACAACATGGAAAGAATATTTCTCATAAAAAACTATTGAGCCACATGAAATGCAAACTTGTACACTCTTTGTTCATTTTAGAGGTACATTTATCTTGTAGGTTAATTGTAATCACCTTGTACACTTCTGACAATCCTTATTATTTCCTTAAAACATAAAAGTATACAAAAATAAGAAAAATAAAACAAAAATCATAAATAAAAAGTGTGACGCCCCCGAAATCTCGGGGTCGGGTTAGTCTGACTCCTATCGGCAGTGGAATGCTGGAGTGAATGTCGTATGACTCGAGGAAACCAAATCACGCGTTCCATTTATCGGGACCATGACTTAGCAAAGCGAATAGCGTTCCTTTATTTCTAGAGCTTGATGCGCAAAAAAACTCACCAACTACCTAGTCACCGAGGGTTCCCAGAGCGAAGGAGCTCACACAGGTAAGAGGCTTAACTAAAATAAGTAGCTGAAACAATGGTGCGTGCCGCCTTGTGATGTTTGTGACGATGTCGCGGTGGTGTCTTGACGTCGACTACTCAATGTCATGACATCAGGCACTTTTCCTCTCAAGTGTTGCGACGATGTCCTGGCGATGTCACGACATCAGCTACTCAATGTCACGACATTAGGCACTCTTCATGTCCAGTGTCGTGGCGATGTCGTGGCGATGTCGTGACGATGTCGCGACATCCAGTTGAGACCAGCTGAGGGTCTTCCATTTCCTTCTCTTTTGGTTATAGCCCTTTGCCTTGGCATGGGGCCCTACTTAGAGCTTGACCTGCACGATATACAAGAGCTGGGCCCCTCCGAGGCCTAATATAATACATACAACATGTAAGAACATATTGAAAAAAGTCTATAGGAGTTCGATTACAACTCTTGTTACATTAGAGTACAGGTTTGGACAAGATTGTCTCAAAACTTTACAAAATATAATCAATGCCACAAATAAGCTGTCTTTACCCTTGTAGTCTCGGATGGGAGCCATCCACCGGAACATGTCCTATACCTGAAATATTTTCCCTTATAGGGTGAGCCACGTGATAAAAACTTCACACGATGTATTCCCCACCTAAGTGCGCATCGCGATGTTCTTATGGAACCATGCGCATTCATATTAACATTCCCGAGCATAATGTGCAATTCATGGAATTCTACATGTATCTTTGTGAAATGATATGAGACTCACTCGATGCATATGTCCGGTCTTGAGCTCCCGTCACGATGCGATACGTATGTGATAATATCCATCTTTGATGAATTTTCATCCAATGATCACTTTGAAACAAAATTCAAGTTTGTAGAAATAAAAATTTATTGGATGTTTCACCTCATTGATCATTTCACTTACAAAATCATGTGTCTTTTATGGGTAGTGAATTTTCGGGGTCTCATCGCAGGCTTCTCACGCCTTCCTACACTTTCACGGGCTTTCACCGTTGGAAATATGTATAACCACATATACCAGGTCTTTCACCCTATGGGGTATCTATCCCTTCTTGCTATTACCTGATACATATTTTCATTTCAATGTATACAATCGTGTGACATTGGGCTCATTGATGGTATCGATCCGCGTAGTGCGAGCGCGGTGTTGATCCATACCATGCACTCACACCCATGAAATGCGATGCCTCAGTGCATATGCAATGAATGCCATATGGACAAATACAATTCATACATCTTACCATGTATCATGGACAATTATATCTACAACATATAATTTCCAAACAAACATTCATCTAATTGCCAATATATTGAAACACATATATCAGCAGATCTGACGAGCATGTTACCCGCAGTCGAAGCAATAACACCTTAAAACAATCTACAATTTCAGACATCAAAAGTCGACCATAACAGATCACAAAACCAACCATGAACAAGCCATAAACAATGCGATATCCAGGCCACAGGATAGTTCCAAACTCAATTTAGAAATCAGTCCCCCAACCAGGTCCCGAATACGGCCTTAAACGAGATGTCAGCCTAGATCTCAGCGGTCTTGAAATGGACGTCACTTGAAGCGATGGGGTCGATTTAGGTGATTCAAAAGCCTAACATCAAGTTTACGGATGCAACTACAACTTCTATGAAGAACACCCGATCCAAATGCCCTTTGTTTCTGACTAAAGCCGGTCCCAAAATGCGGGCGGTGTGTAGGGTAAACAAAGCGACCTTATCCACGAGCCGCCGTCACAGTCTGACGACCCGCAGAGTAGAAAACACAACCAAACAACCCTTAGGGTGGAAATAACCAAGGTAGGAAGAATCCCTACCTCTTGGAGCGCAGCCCTCATCACGTAGACGGACTTTAATTCTCGGCCGATGAACTCCGACGGTCGAAATGTCAGAAATCAGAGGAAGAAGCTATCGGATCTTCCTTTCTCTCCTTCCCCTTCTCTTTCTCTCATTTTCTCCCTTTCTCTCTCTCTTTTCTTCCTTTTGTTTCTCTCATTACTTAGAGACGAGTCATTCTTCCTTCTCTCAATATCTCTCTCTTTGTGACGACACGCGAAACAAATCTGCCATGTGTCACCCACGTGCACTACCATATCTTGACCTCCATTACCGTACATGTCTCTAGCCATGACACTTGGCCCTCATTGTGCGAGAGTGTCCTTAATAGTAACAATGTCGCATGGCATGTGTCGTCATCTTGTCTTTTCGACTTTCGGATTCTTATATCTGACGAATGCGAAAAATCCACCTCTTGGGTTTGATGAATTTGCTTTGACATCCGCAGGGCGAACCATGGTGCGATCTGTTCATCATCTTAAAATTCAAATTTACTCGGGTTTATTCTTCCCCGCCAAAGAATTTCGTCCCAAATTCACACGCACATATACATCTGATCACGTGCGTATGCTACCGTCATTTTATTATCGAATGACTAAACAACATACCTTAGTTGCATTCCCGTATTTGCCTCCTACACTCCCACGATTAGCGATTACTACCCCGAATAGTTCTATTTACACCCTTATTATCGGGTTTTGAGCACTTTTTATGTAATGTCATACTGATGCCGGTTGTTGGCACATTAAGGTCCTAGCTTTACTACTAATCACATTTTGTGGAAAATTTTGTAGTTTTCACAAGCTATTCATGCCAAGTTGATTAAGTCAGCTCTAGCATGAAGAAGTCAAGTTGAATTTTGAGTTGTAGTTTAGAGACTAGAAGAAGAGAGGAGCATAAAGAGCAGAAGAAGAAGATTTCGTTTGTAGCCACTACGAAATTTCGCAGTGTTGCGAAAATTATGTTAGCCCTCTGAATTTTTTGTAGTCTTTGCGAATTTAATCCGACCCTGACCTTAAGTTTGACTTTGTTGAGCCAATTTTTGTAATTTTTCGTAAATTGCCCTTCATGTAATGGTGGGTAGTTTATATATTTTTGTAATTTTGCATGGCTGAGGCAGTATATAAGCTCCTGCTGCACTGTAACGAAAACATCTTGATCATTAATACATTTTATGAGCGGGAATATTCGGCTCTTTCATTCTCTACTTTCTCGATTTTCTCCCACGCGAAACACCCTCGAGGATGCGTGCGCTAACCCTTTATCCTTGAAGGAAATTTGCGGCAAGGAGTTACAGGGTTTTAAGGGTTTTCTCACGGCTTTAATACGGTATTTATTGTCATTTATGTGTCTCCTTTTAACCTCGAGTTGAAATCCCGCCGATGCATCTTGAATGACGATTACTTGCGTCTTTTAGGGTTCGATTAGTGCTGTTATTGGAATCCAAGAAATTCATTAGTTTCCATTTATTAGTCTTATTAAGGTGGAGTCGAGAGATAGGTTTCTTGCAGACCATTGTGCTGATAATGTCATCTTTGAAAGGAAAGTATTAGAGTCCCGGTTTTTGCAGCTCAGTAAGTCGGTTCAGGGAGATTACTATGGTCATCCTCACGGCAGCGAGGAAAAGGCAGGGGATCCTAGGTTACGATTAGAACCCAGGCTTCGATATTTGGATGCTTGAGGAATTCTTTTATATTTTACTTCATTTAGGTTTTTCGGTTTCAAACGTTAAACCTCACTTTGTTTTTACCCGAACCTTTAAATCAGCGAAGATTCACTAATTTGAACTTCACTGCAAGTCATTTGTGCGAAGAAAACCCATCCCTGTGTTCGACCCTAGAGCCACTATACTGTAGTAGCCATGCTACGGCAATAGGCGGAATTAGGTTTATAAATTTTGTTGATTCCGGATAACCCTACCACACTCCAATCAAATGGCGTCATTGCTGGGGATGGTGCCTTAGTGCAAGTGATGAGTTGTGGAACACTTATGATCCTCATCATAAGTATTGGTGAACTTTTATCTCTTTCCTTTTTCCTAGCAATTCAGTGCTAGTTTAATTCAATTCGTTTACTGTCTATATACATTCTTTGTTTTTATTTAACAATAACCTTTTTGGTAGCCTTGTTTTTGCTTCTTGTCGGTGTTTTGTGTTATTTGTATAGCAGTTTATATACCAGTGGGATAGGAATACAACAGGCAAGTTAGAGAGAAATCGGTGTCAGGAAGCAAGGGAGTACGTAAGTGAGCTGAATAGTGGCCAGGATGGAGCCTCCTTCGGGAACAACGGGGCTGATGAGTGCAGAGGATTCTGTGCATATGGGTCCATGAGGACCACACATCCCAGGTGAGTTCACCCTCATGCATTGTGCCTCCCGGAGGCGTGAGTTGTCGGGCCCTACATTGTGCCTCACACTCCCATATGACGGAGTGAGAACCCTACTCACACATCGGGAATTTGAGGAGTATCTTGATACCTTCGGGAGGATGCTACCAATTTGGATACGTGGGGCTAAAATTTTTCCTCGACTGCAGGGCCAGACGGGTGGCTCAAATCTTTGGCGAGACCGTCGAGTAGACGAGTTGTAAATTTGATTCTTAAAAATTCTTTCCACACATAGAACCCAGCCGATGCGGAGAGCGATTACACTTTGCAGCCCATGAAAATGAAAAATTCTACCAGTGCTGGGAAAGGTACTTGGAAACCATCAATGCCTGTCCTCACCATTGCTTTGACACATGGATGCTAGTTAATCATTTTTATGATGGAATGTCCCCTGCTATGAAGCAATTACTAGAGACTATGTGTGGAGGGGACTTCTTGAGCAAAAATCCAGAATAAGCCATGGACTTCCTAAACTATGTGGCAGAGACATCAAAGCAGGATGAACTGACCCAGGCGAGAAGAATGAGATCGACAGCCCGACTTAAAGGGAGGTATGTACTCCTCCCGAGGAGGACATGGAAATGAAAGCAAAAATGTCACTTTAGCTAGAAGGTTGGGGAACTAGAAATGAAATCAACAGTGGTGAGGCTTGATGTTGAGTTCTTTAAATGCATTGAGTCTTGCTTTATGCGTCGGTCTGTGAAAGCACCCAGAGCATTTTCAATGTCCCTTCAATCACGAGGATATGATAATTTGAGCAAAAGCTGATGTTGTGGAAGCTGACGCAAGCCCTTAGACCAATGCCAGTATAGCAGAGCCTGTATAATCTAATTGGAGGGAACCATCTAACTTTATCCTAGAAACCCAAAACCTCCATGCATACGTACCCCCTGCGCATATCGACGGTATGGTTCCTCATCGAAACCGACCACCACCATCATCATCTCCGGTTGAAGCGGTATAATGAATTTGAGCAGGTGGTGGCGGTTTTTAATAGAAGGAACAAAAACGATGATAACATTATCGGAGGATCGATACATTAGAAAGCACATTGAACAAGAAGATTGAGAACTGCGGTGATATTACTGAAATTTAACAACTTTGTAGTATTGATTTCTAGGTTGACCACTGAGCGTAGTCACGAAAAGGAAAAATTCCGCTTCCCGAAACCGACGATCCTAGAGGAGTGCGTGTTGAGCTCTTTCGGTGAACCGAATTCAGGATGGATGACCAGTAGTTATCACTGCGAGGTGGTAAGAAGGTTAATGACCAGTCCACAAGATCAGCGAAGAAGGCTTGCATGAGAAAAGAAAGTGAACTTTAAGAAGGTGAGATCAAGATGATGCGGAGTGAAAAGAGCCTACCTCCACCTTTATCGAAGCCTTTTGAAAAGTGAAGAAGTATCAGTGATGAAATCCTGAAGTACTAAAATGGTGAAAGGTCAACATCCACTTACTAGACATGATTAAACAGGTCCCAACATATGCCAAATTTTTAAAGGATTTGTGCATGGTGAAGAGAGGGTTGAGCGTTGATAAGAAGGCCTTCTTGTGAAGCAGTCGATTACCATTGTCGGTCTGAAGACCAGGTGAAGTATAAAGACACAGGTTATCCAAACCATCCTCGGTGAACATCAGTGGACTTGTGTGGGAAGGCCTTACTAGACCTCAGGGCGGTGTCGACTTCTTTTGCCTTATTTAATTAATAGAAAGTTTGGGTTTGCAGGATAATTGAAGCCATGACCCATCACATTGTCCCGCACAGAAGATAGATCCATAAAAATCCCCGAGAGTGCTATGGAGGATGTTTTGATCTGGTGGACTAAACTCTCTTATCCTGTGAATTTTGTTGTGCTTATACGAGAACTGAACTGCGTGGGAACTAACATGTGCACATCATCACAGGAACTCATTCTTGGCAACCTCAATACGATCATCAGCTACTTAGAAATGGAGTTATGCAACTTACATTCGGAAATATGACTTTAGACTCAAACATTACCTCCATTGAAGCGAAAAAGCATATGCATGCGGTGGAAGAGAAGTGCAGAAAGTGCCTTGATTTTCGATAAGTGAGTTGAGACGGCGCGGTGCGGGATAAGCCCGATTGAGGAGAATTTGTCGGTTTTGAAGAGCTGCGAAGCTGGAAGCTGTGTGTTGTACATGGGCCATGAAGAAGAAAGGAAGAAGCTTTGCCTCTGCTAATTGAGGAGGGCAAAGAAGAAGAAGGAACCATTGAGCCTCAAAAGTTGGATCTCAGGCCCTGCCGTGGAATTAGTATACATAGAAGAGGAATGACCCGATGTTTAGTTATAATCTAACATTTTACTTTCGATGCTTCATAGGAAAGCGGTTCTTTGAGGAATCCTCGTGGGTGGAAAATCTTTGACTTGAAGGGAATTAACCCTTTAGATTTCACCCATCACATCTATTTAGAAGAGGAAGCAAAACCAGTGAGATAGCCGCAGAGGAGATTGAATCCTCACATGCAGGAAGTAGTGCGTGCAGAAGTTCTCAAATTACTACAAGCTGGTATCATTTACCCCGTGATAGCACACAGGTGGAGTCCGGCTCATGTTGTTCCCGATAGTCTGGGGTCCTGCTGTGCAATGAAAAAGGAGAGGAAGTGCCCACCCGCCTTACCACGGGTTGGAGGGTATGCGTGATTACGAGGGGCTGAATGAAGTGACAAGAAAAGATCACTTCCCTTTACCCTTCATGGACCAGCTCCTTGAAAGAATTTACGGGGCATCGTATTCTTTGTTTCTTAGATGGATTTACTCGAGGCTACTTCGGATAGGATCTCGGTAGAAGACCCGAAGACTACCTTCACCTATCCATTTGGGACTTATGCTTACGAGGAAAATGCCCTTAGGTCTATGCAATGTCCACACGCATTCAGAGATGCATGCTTTCGATATTTTTAGTGACATGGTGGGTGCGACAACGGGGTCTACATGGATGACATCACTGTATATGGGGGTAGTTTTGAAGAATGCTTAGTCAACCTTGAACTTGTCTTGCATAGGTGCATTGAGAAAAATTTGGTGTTGAACTGAGAAAAATGCCATTTTATGGTAAACAAAGGGATTATGTTGGAACATATCATATCCAATAGGGGAATTGAGGTTGACAAGGCAAAAATTGAGTTAACTTCCAAACTTCCTTCCCCCACAAATGTGAAAATGGTGAGACAATTCCTTGGACATGTAGGCTTCTACAGGAGGTTCATCAAAGACTTTTCGAAGATTGCAAAGCCTCTTTACAAGCTGTTGGAAAAGGATGCCAAGTTTTCTTGGGATGAAGGCTGAAAAGGGGCTTTGAGGGCTGAATCTACTTGACCAACTGCATGATGGTAAGGGCACCTGGTAGCGATTGCCCTTTGAAGTCATGTGTGATCTGAGTGATCTTGCCATGGACAGTTCCAACTGAGGAGAGAGTATATGTGGTTTTAATATGCAAGCAAAACTTTGAATGAAGCACAAAGGAACTACACCACCACAGAGAAAGAGCTGTTGGCAGTGTTCTATGCCTTGGATAAATTTCGTGCATACTTGGTGGGGTCGGACATCATTATCTTCACAGGTCATTCAGCTTTGAAGTACCTCCTCACCAAGCGGATGCAGGAAATAGGCTCATTAGATGGGTCCTTCTGCTCTAGGAATTCAACCTGCAAATCAAAGATAAAAAAAGAGTGGAGAATGTTGTGGCAGATCATCTTTCCAGACTAACCATAGTACACAACACTCATAGCCCTCCAATTAATGATGAGTTTCTTGAGGAGTCCCTACTTGTAGTGGAAAATTCCCCTTGGTATGCTCACATTGCCAATTTCTTGGCAATAAGAGAAATCCCAATTAATTAGAAGACACAGGACAAGAAGTTCTTCTTTGCAAAGATCCATTCCTACTATTGGGAGGAGCCCTTCTTGTTTAAAATTTTGTGATCAGTTATTAGAAGATGTGTGCACGAGGAAGAAGCTGTGAGAATACTTAGTCCAGCACCATGAGGTGCATGTGGAGGTCATTTTGCTTCATAAAGCGCCTGTGAAAGTGCTCCGTCTAGATTTTATTGGCCTTCTCTCTTCAAGGATGCCTGAAGTGCAGCCAGTGGATGTGACAAATGCCCAGAAGCCCAGGGAAGATCTTTGTGAGTCATACTATGATGCCTCAAAGCAAATTTAGTAGTTGATTTATTTGACGTTGGGGCATGGTTTGTAGGTCATTCTCCTGCTTCTTTTGGCTACGTATACATATTGGTGGGGGTTGATTATGTGTCTAAGTGGGTTGAAGCAGTTCCATGCAGAGCAGCAGACCACATGGTGGTATTGAAGTTCTTGAAGGAAAACATCTTTTCCAGATTTAGGGTTCCAAATGCCATAATTAAGTGATGAGTTCACACTTTTTTTGCTAAGCCTTTTGAACACCTCCTAGCTAAATATGGTGTAAAGCACAAAGTGGCTACCCCTTACCATCCTCAGACTAGTGGTTAGGTTGAGCTCGTCAACAGAGAAATCAAGACTATTTTGATGAAAGTGGTGAACTCCAACAAGAAGGATTGGTCTCTCAAACTGCTAGATTCACTATGGGCATAAGAGCGTATGAGACAATCACAGGTATATACATAAAAACTTGTATGGCAAAGCATGTTGATTCGTGCCACGTGAGTGTGCGGAATCGCTTGATATTTATCACCAAATCTGCTGGTAGCAAAGCTGCTAACAGTATGGTAACTCCCAGGGTCGAACACAAGGATGGGTTTTCTTCGTACAAATGATTTACAATGAAGGCCAAAATGGTGAATTCAAATTGGATTTTGGGATTTTGTAAAAACAGGGGGGTGTAATGGTTGGCAAACTGAAATTTAAATAAAATAAAATGTAAAAGAAGTCTCCTTGAAGTGTCAAGCTATTGGATTTGGGTTCTAAAGTTCACTGAGGGGTTCTCAGGTCCATTTCCTCGTGTTGGGGAGGATGACCTATAGTCATTTCCCGAACCGGATCTTCATTTAGCTTTAAAAGCTAAACCACCTTGATTTCCTTTTGAAAACGGCATTTATTGAGCATTAATGCTCGAAGACAATGAACGTGCCTCTGAAGTGATCTACCTCACGGTGACAAATAGAAAGCAACTAATGAATCTCGGTGGATCTAGCAATAAGCATCCACTAAACCACAAAATTATGTCTTGTCGAAGGCACGTCAAGGTTAACCTAGAGTGAAATAGAACATAAATGCCAATAAAAACTGCGTTAAGCAGAGCCAGTTGCCTTCGGATCCTAGCCCCGTGACCCTCCTGCTTCAAGGAGGAGAGAAAGGGTCAGCCAGCCATCCTACGAGTTGTCATCCCCTCAAAGGAGTGTTTGGTAGCTAGAAAGGGAAAATGGGAAAAATAAGAAAACGGGAGAAATTTGGGCTAAGAATTTTATTCACGTGGAAAACGTCTCCCATAATAGTGTATACAAATGGCTTATATAGCCGCCAGACTGACCGAATACCAAGAAACAACAAAAATTAATTTACGCCCATTTACGAGGACAAAATGGGAAGAGAGGAAATCGAGTGCAGCAAAAGTTCTGACGTCAAATTGCGAGGAGAGGTGAGCGATGGGTTTGGAGGGGTGAATAGTCTTTGCATGATGAGCAGTCGCCGGAAAAGCATTCTACTGATGCTCCATTTTCTTCACTTTTTGCTCTTCTTTCCTTTTGAGATCTGATTTGCAACGATGAGTTTGACTCGAATTCTTTGTGCTTGGATCGACTCAACAATTTTAGCACGATTAGCTCGCAAAAACTGCAAAATTTAAAATGCGATCAGTAGAATAGCAGGGACCTTAGTGTGCAAATCGGGTTAATTAGAATGATTAGTACACAAAAAGTACTCAAAACCTATAATAAATAGGGTTCAAAATAGCACTTTTTGGGCACTATTACACCTGACCTACATTGCTAGTCCACTTGTAAGAAAGAAAGAAAGAAAGAAAGAGCATACTACGCGAAATCAAGTTATGTTCACAAAAAAATTCAAAAGGTTGTGAATGAGTAATGCCTAACCTAGTAAGAATCATCAAACCCTTGCCAATGACTATCTTGAGAGAATGAAGCATCATACAAATTGAGTATCAAAGAGCCTCCTTCTTGGTAGATCAACCGGAGACTTCCACCAAAACCTAAGTGTTTGTTTGATCCAATTCTCGAGAAATAAGCTATTTGCTCTCCCAACGAGCTACGTATGCCTAAGACACTAACTTGACCTAAATAGATCGGGACCCACTTTTTATTCCCGCAAACTCTTTTTGTGTTATGGGGGTGCAATGTTGATGAATTAGCCTCGCCCAAAGTCCATGCTTGGGGATCTCTGAGTGACTCCCAACCAATTAAAACGGGACTGATCATAAGGATCTTTCGACCACTAACTCTTGGGTTTCACCAGGACTTGAATGATTTGAAACTCCGGCTTTTTACAACTATTTCGACTCTACCTATCCACCGGAGTGTAAAACTAGAGTCGGTGGCTCCCGACCCATTGGCTTAGAACCTTTGGGCTTTAAACTGCCATAAGATATAGGTTTTCAAAGTAAAAGCGATTGCAGTTTTCTTCTTTTTCTTTTCTTTTTCTTTTTGCTTTTTCTTTTCTCTTCTTTTTATTTTGGAAGACACATTGGTCTTCTATTCATGAGAGGTCCTTAACCTATTAAAGGTGGTGATGAAACTAGGGTAGGTTATTCTGTGAGGAAGCTTAGAGGCTAGAGCGGTTTTAGGTTATTGAAGAAACTTGATGTGCACGTGTATTAGTTAGGTAAAGGTGGAAGAAAAATGGTCGAAAGCAACAAGAGTTCAACTTATTATCCACTCAGCTAGGCATGGAACGATCTAACATCGATAGAATTGGAAGTAAATTTAATTTTCAAACCAGGTTAAGTAGAACACAAGGTGGGTGCAAAAATGGGTCCGATTTTGAGAAAAAGAAGTAAGCTATATAGTATACTTGACTTCACAAAGGAAAACCAACAACCACTGAACATCACAAAATGGGCTTGCTCAAAATAATAACAAAAACCTCTAACACATGCCCACTTCCCATACTTCTAACTCTCCCCTGACCAAATGTCTCATTGTATGCCTTGTGGGGCTCGTGAAGTTAGAAGGAAGTGCCTACCTCCTGATGAGATGTGCTGGTTGTTGATAGAAGACTTCGCAAACATGAAACATATGCTCCTTAGTTTGGGCTTCAAATAAGCAAGTTAGGAGAAGAAAAGAGAGGAAAAAAGGGGACTAGTTGGAACATTTTGAATATTACTCATTTTCTAAAGGAAATTTCAAATGTGTTCTTTAAACCCGTATTTAGATTCTAAACTCTCTAGTTCATGACTGTGAAAATCACCCAAAACCGATATCAGATGAAAAAGTTATGCTCAAAACAAAATCATGAGGCAAAACAGGGGAGATTTCGCTACAGTAGCGAAAATTCCTCTCTTTTTCCTGCTTTTCTGATCTTCATTCTGCTTCAAAATTTTCACTCAAACTGCAAAAATTAATATAAGAAAAATTAAGAAAAATTGCAGAAAAGTGAAAAACAAGATAGAACAAAGATTAACTTAAAGTAGAAAATCTAAAGAAAAATTAAAGAAATCAAAATGATAAAATAAAATAAGAAAAGATGAAAACAAAAAGTGGGAAATTTGGGGCACTGAGCACATTCCTCAAGCCTTTGGGGGTTCTTGCAGGACTGGGTGGAGGCTAATAGATATACTAAGGTCGGTGCCTCCATATACGAACCGACACTCTCGGAAACCATCGCTATGCCATGCGTGGCATTTGCCAATGTCTTTGATGTAGTGGCAAATGTTTGAACAAAGGCCCGCTGTTCTGAGGTTGCTGTGGGGCGAGCGGCGGCTAATGGGATGGTCTTTGCGTCACGTGTTTCGAGGTGTTGCTGGTTCGGGTGTGGAGCAAGATGTCGTGAGTCGATAGGGCGGGTAAATTGTGATCTTGGTGTTCTTCCACTTGCCTCCCTTTCCCTTTATATTCTCGGTCAACGAGGAGGATTTCTTGCTTCTACTCCTCCATGGCCATAGGCAACATGAGTTTTGGGGCATCCTGCGGTTCCTCGGGATCTTCTTGGTTCTTCTTTAATCCCTCACAGAAGGCGCTGCGATTGACTGTTCACCTAAAATAATTGTCGATCGAGGCACTCTTCCTCCCGGTCTCCTCCTCTTGATGAACAATTTGATTGGTGAGTTTTGAGATGGATTGCTGCAGGATGTCAAATTTTTCATCAATTTCACTATGGAACTCATCCAATTCCTTGTTCAGGGAGCTCTCTACTGTGTCAGTTTCTTGATTGGCCTGGACATCCACTGCCCTCTGTTCCTCTATGAAATTATCCACTAGTTTGCTCAAGTTACGCGGCGCCCCAATCTGGGGTGTCAGATTGATAACCGTCGACATGAAATCTCTTTGTCTCATGTCATGGAGACACGTACATGTGCAAATGGCCACTTGGTACCACCATCCTACTCATAAAAATGTACATTTTATACAAAATGATTTATTTACAATTTGTGTTTAATCACAATTTATACAAAAATGGGTCTCTAGCCAAATTTTTACAAAAAGCAGAAATCTGAGATAAGGCCATGCTTGGTGGTTTCTTCGCCTCTAAAACCTGCTTCGTCCATCTTTAGTGCGTCTTCGATTGCACAAAGAAGCAGTAGTCACGGCGAACAATGAAAGCCCGATGATGAGGTACCCTATGGGCTGCTTCCCACCAGTGCAATGCAATGGCACCTGAGCATCGACACATGCTAATATATCACTCATGCGTATATTAACAAAATTAATTCCATACATCATGTTATTGAGTTTATAATAATAAACATAAACTCGACTCACATAGGCTAAGAGCTGTCCGTGAGTTAGATCTTGGAGCGACCCACAATTTCACACAACATGTTATTTTCTCATGGCAATAACACAACACCACACAAATCACCTGAGCGATCCGGTGGAGCTGTCCCGAACCACACCAGTTTATTCACTTTCGGTCCAAATCTTTTGGGCAAAGTCCTGACTTAATCGGTACCTCAACAAATCCCCATCCATTTATAACCCTTAGTAAAAGTAAAACAAGTAGGAGAAAAACCCTACCTTTCCGGAGTTTGTCGAAGCTGAATCAGTACTCTGCGTAGCCCTCGACGTGTAGACCCGACTTGCCTCTTCTTGTGACGGTAGACCGGTCAGATCGTCGTAGATCTTAGAGAGAAGCCCGGACTTTCTACCTCCTAAAGCCCCATCTCAACCCTTTGCCCGAGTCGAAGACCGACCCGAGAAGAAAAATGAAAGTGGAGAAGATGATGTCTTCTCCTTAAAGTCTAAGTTGCCCACCTCCACTTCTTCTCTTTTTTCTTTTTTTGCTTTTCTTTTTCCTTTTTCTCATTTCTCATCTCATTTCCTTTTCATTTTCTCCCCATTCTCTTCTCCTTTTTGGAGCATTAACCGTATGGGTCAAAGGAGGAAATTTCCTCCCTCCTTCCTCAAGCAGTATTATTATTTTATCAAATTTCCATCTTTTTCTTTAATTTCTTAATTTCTTTCTTTGTAACTATCACCATATGGCTTAATGTGGGCCGCGGGATCCATTACCACACATGGCTAATTACGAGCCATTCTTTCCATGCAAGTGTCCTCTCTTGGTGTGGCATGTGGCATCCATAACCTTGCCATTTGTCATCAGGCACCTCACGCCTCGAAAAGCGTGAAATCCAGGCCATCTCGAGATTCGATGAAATTCGGCGTGGTAGATAGATTCGCGGCGTTCAACGGTGTAAATAGTTTAGTCATCACGAGATCTACAGTGGGATTTGACCAGAGTGCCATTTTATCGCTAACCAGGAAATGCGGATTTTAGGGTCTCCTGAAGTTCGGTGTGCACCTTGGCGAAGATGTCAGCGTGGTGGTTGTAATTGGTTGAGGAGTTGAGGCTGATGGAGCGGGAGGTGCATAAGTTGGGGGAACACTGTAGAAGGGTGCACTCATCCATTGGTCTCTATAGTCCCTCATAGACCTATTTGGGTTTGGATTTCTCTCCACAGGTCGTTGATTATGACATGGAATGTTTCTATAGTCCCTCATTGACAAGTATGCTTTAGAGTTTCTCTTCATAATGTATTGACTGTATTATTCTCCCTTTTCACTTAGCTTTAAAAACTAAGTCTACTGGATTTGGGTTCTAAAGTTCACTGAGGGGTTCTCGGGTCCATTTCCTCGTGTTGGGGAGGATGACCTATAGTCATTTCCCGAACCGGATCTTCATTTAGCTTTAAAAACTAAACCCTATGATTTTCCCTTTTGAAAAACATCATTTATTGAGCATTAATGCTCCAAGACAATGAAAACGTGCCTCCCTGATCTACCTCACAGTGACAAATAGAAAACAACTAATGAATCTCAGTGGATCTAGCAATAAGCATCATGAACCACTAGGTGCGAATCTTGTCAGAAAGCACATCAAAGGAGTTCTAACCTAGAGTGAAAAATAGGAACGTAAATGCTAATAAAAGCTTGCATTAAAAAGCAGGAGGCAAGCGGTTACTTTGCCCGAATCCTAGCGGTGGCCTCCTCTTGAGGAGAAGGAATTCTAGCCAACCATCCTCTGAGTTGTCATCCTCTGAGTTGTCATCCTCAGAGGAGTGTTTGGTAGCCGAGAAAGGGAGAGAAAATGGGAGAAAATAAGAAAAACGGGAGAACTGGAGCCTTAAATTTTATTCACGGAAAAAACGTCTCCCATAACAGTGTATACAAATGGCTTATATAGCCACTAAGACAAGCAAAAATACCAAAAACAACAAAAGTATTTATTGTACAAGGGCGAAAATGGGAAGAAATCAAGAGTGCGGCAAAAGTTCACGCGTCAAATTGCGGGAGAGGTGGATAATGGGCTGGAGGGTGAATAGTCTTTGGGATGAAACGGTCACTTGAGGAAAAGCATTCCTCGCAGTGCTCCATTTTCTTCACTTTGCTCTTCTTTCCTTACGGGATCGATGCACCTTGATAAGGTTGACTTCGAATTCTTCGTGCTTGGATCGGCTCAACAATTTTGGCACGATTAGCTCGCAAAAACTACAAAAATTTGCCACAAAATGTGATCGATAGAATAGCGAGGACCTTAATGTACCGTCGGTTTAATTAGAATGATTAGTACCTGTAAAAAAAGCACTCGAAACCTATAATAAATAAGTTCAAAAATAGCACCACGACATTATTCACATGTCACACAATCGGTGGAGATTTAATATAAGGCATGGTGGGTAATCAAAAAGCTAAACCTAGACTTGGGAAGAGCCGGTCTCAAACGGTTACTTGATATCATTGAGCTAGAAGAGTTGAGAAATGATGACTACTTGAACTCAAAGATTGCAAAAGATAGATTGAAGAAATGGCACGATCAACCGATAGCCAAAAATTTCAAGCAAGGAGATTAAGTGCTGCTTTATGACTTCAAGCTTCACCTCTTTACGAGACAGCTCAGAGTCGAGATGGGCCAGGTCCATTCATTTATCCACCAAGTCTGCCCTAATGGAGAAGTGGACACATTGAAGCTCGAGGACAGCAGGGTGTTCAAAGTCAATGGCTAGAGGCTCAAGCCTTATGTAGCACATTTCATAGCAGACAAGGAGGAGCTTTCCCTCCTTGACCCTCCACAAGTCTGAAGAACCACCTTGGATGGGCTTGGTCTCTACGAAGACTTCAGAAGCCACCCCATTTTTTGTTGAAATTTTATTTGTTTCACTTTAAGTTTTACTTTAATCCTCTCATACTTTCCTTAGTTACAGTTTTGCTTTAATTATAGCTTTTGACTTTTTTATTTTTCGCTCATTTGTGTTTCTCTTGTCTTGTGTTGCAGGTGTTGCTGATCTGGGAGGTTGAATTTTGCAATTTGAAGGCCTGAATTTTCGCAGGGCTATAAATTTTCAGCCACTGCAAATTTTCACAGTGTTGCGAATTTTCGTAGTGCTGCGAATTTTCACGATCCTTGCGAAATTTCTGATGTGCAAAATTCTTGCCGCGATCCTGATTGCTCTTGTTCATCTTCTCATGGTTTTTCGATTCCTGCAACTCGATTTATGTCTCTAGTTTTTGAACCTAGTTTTGAGTACTTGTTTATGGACACGAATAGCCTAACCCTTCCACATTCCTAATCCTCTGTATAAGCCCACTTTCCTTCTAGGTTTAATTTCATTCTCCGTTTCACGAAGAAGAGCCCTTCCTTTCATCCTCCTTCCCACTTGCTAATTGAGCATGGCGGGCCGCGATGGAGCACGGTTCTTCCTTCGGGCCATTGTAGGCCCTCCTCACCTCTTCTTTGCAGTTGCGCCTCCTCTAGGCCACTTGGCCAGGCTGTGACACCACGCCTCGCTTGTGCGTGGGCATGCGCTGCCTCCTTGATTTGTTGTTGTCCCTACCCAGTTCCTCCTCTTGCCAGCGCGGGTATGACACTGGGTTGGGCTCTCTCATCCTCTCACACCCCGACCTTACAGGTTCCCAGCCTCCCAGAGGGCTCGGGCGTCGGGGCCGGGCGAATCTTCCCTTCTCGGCCACAGGAGCCTCCTTAAATCACCACCTTGGGACCCGACCCACTGCTTGATCCCTCAAGACACGTCACGGCTCTCTCATCAGAGGCTGCCACTATGTGTGGCGGCCTTGTTCGGGCAGTTTTGGATTGTAGTTCGGGACACACTTACGATGAGATCTTTTATGACATATATGCTTTTGCCGCCCTTCCCGAGCTTAGAGACTCCATGCGGCTTGTGCACCGGTACTCCCTATGACTTGTGCAAAGGTACTCCCTAGAGCCTTTCATGACTCCAAGTCAGTTTTTCTACCCTCGTGTGATCATCGAGTTTTATCAGACTATGACATCCAAGCGAGACCCCCATCCTACTGCCATACACTTCTCTATTGATGGCCATGAGGGGATACTCAGACCATGATATTGACTACATTCAATCTTCGGTTGTGCCTTAGCTCGGTAGAATATAGATAGTGGCCCATTAGTCACCTCGGAGATGGTTGGCTATTATCGGGGATACAACGACGGGATCCATCCTATTCGGAGCGACTACCTCAAGTATGCTTCTTATTGACCATGTACTACGGTCCAATCTATTTCCTCTACAGCATTTGGTATAGAGGAGAGGATCCATTCTGGAGGCCCTCTATCGTATCTCCAAGGGTTTTTGGTTCAGCCTTACTGAGCTTATCATGACCTCCTTGTTCCACTTCGAGGACAAGGTCCATCATAAGAACCTTAGCCGGGTTGAGTCCATACCCCTTATATTTCCGAGGCTGCTATCTCAAGTGTTGGAGCACCTTGGTTTTCTGCGAGCCCAGTTATTGAAGCCATGTCCAAGGCTCGCGAGGCTAAGCACACCATAAATGATAGACTATGCAGTACTCCTCATCTCTCACTCTAGGACCAGTAGAGATCGGCAATGGAATGACCATCATGCGGATGAGCCACCTCTGCCGGTGCACAGTGAGGCCAGGATTCCCGGTATCAGCTCAGCAGGTTATTACCCCTTGCCCACTTAACTTTTGCCTCCTCATTGCCTAGTGCCTCGGCTCCTTCGAGATTAATTTGGACTGATACTCATCGACACACGCCATTCAGTATATCTCACATATCCCCTCGGGATTTCGGCTATTATGGTCTACACTTTTTCAACCACATGACATCTTTGCGGCTGCCCATGCACTTAGCAAGAGAGAGGATGTGCGCATAGAAGTGCGTTGTTGCTCAGACCACAGCCATGCTCGCTCAAAACAACACCATCCTTATGCAGATACAAAGTCACTTGGGCCTACCTCAGATCCCTTCCTCAGTGCTTGCAGGCCTCCACGGCTCGTCCTCAGGCGACTCGACTGGCTCCTCCTGCCGGCTTCAGCTGGACATCCCCTTCACGGCGACTACATCAATAGACACCCCTCCCGAAACTAAATCGGCGGCCCCTCGGCTGCCGGGATAAGGATGACATCCCACTTAGTACACATCACTAAGGAGGGGTAGCACTTCCTTCCTAGCTTTCCCAGTCAGAACCACAGGTGAGGACGTCTGCGAATTTTGGTTGGGGGGAGAGTTAGCAAAGGAAGTGGCTTTTACATTTATGTTTTGTTAATTTTGAGCAAGTCAATTTTTGTGTAGTTTAATGATTTGCTGTTAGTCTCTCTTTGTGAATCTGCTAATTTCTTTTTGTAAAGTTGAAAATATAGTCATATCTTTAAATTCAATATATACCATACAGCTTACAATTACAGTTTCAAAATTTCATCCTTTTTTTTTATATTGCCTAGCTTACAGTAAGAAAAGTTGAAACTTCACCCTAATGTTGTTGATGTTAGATTGGTTCCATGCTTATTAAGTTGATGATCAGTTAAATTTCTATTATCTTCAACCTTTTTCTTCCACCCTGAGCTAACCACACACCGTGTACATTAGGTTTCAATGATATGTTGAAGTTTTTAGCCCCCAGGCCATGCAAGGCGAGCCTTGTATTTATGACCCTCCTTTAATAGGCAGTGGGACCCTAAATAAAAAACAATGGAGTCTTTCAAAGAAAAGAAAACAAAAGAAAAGAAAAAGAAAAGAAAGAAAATTTGTGAGCTTTGCCTTGAGCTCGAGCACGGTCAGGGGGTATGTAAGCTAAAGTCTTTGGCTTGGTGCACTAAGCCCGGCGGTTAGAATACCCAGGCTTTGTGCTGCTTCACGGGTGAATAGACAGAGCTTAGCAAGTTGTAGGTGTTGGAGTCTCAAACTCATTAGAAGTCCGGGGTGAAACCTGAAGAGTTTGTGGTTGAAAAATCCTTATGACTTGATGCCCTAAGCCTTAATTGGTTGGGAGTCATCGGTGGATCCTCGCTACATGGACATCTGTGAAGTCGATGCCTCAACATTACACCCCTACAACACAAAAAGAGTTGTGAAATAAGAGTGGGTCCTGATCTATTTAGGTTGGTTAGCTTGTTGGGTTTTGGCACTAGCTAGGTTGGGGGGAGAGTGCAGTTTGGCAGACTATTGTTGAAAGCTGATCAAACTAACTCTTAGCTTTTGGTGGAAAATCCAGGTTGATCCTCCAGAGAAGGAAGCCCCTTTGATACTTGATTTTGCATGGCATTCACTCTCTCATGATGGTTATTGGGTAGGGTTTTAATGATTCTTATTGAGGGTTGGGCAGTACCCATTCACATTCTTTTTGAAATATCATATTTTGTGAACATAATTTTGATATTGTTTTGTTTGCTTTCTCTTTCTTTCATTGCTAAGGGATTAGCAATGTGTCGGTTGGGGGTGTGATTACTGCCCAAATAGTGCTATTTTACACCCTTATTAATACAGGTTTTGAGCACTTTTTATGTAGTAATCACCCTAATTAACCCGGTTGGCACATTAAGGTCCTAGCTTTACTACTAATCACATTTGTGGAAAAATTTGTAGTTTCACAAGCTATTCATTTCAAGTTGATTAAGTTAGCTCTAGCCTGTAATAGTCAGAGTTGGTCGAGTTGCGGTTTAGAGACCCGGAAGAAGAGAGGAGCCTGAGGCGGAAGAAGAAGATTTCGCAGGGCTACGAAAATTCGCTAGTGCTGCGAATTTTCGCAATGCTGCAAATTTGTCCCACTTTTTGACCTCAAGTTTGACTTTTGTTGAGCCAATTTTTGTAATTTTTCCTAAATTACTCTTCATGTAATAGTGGGTAGTTTATATATTTTTGTAATTTTGTATGGTTGAGGTAGTATATAAGCTACTGCTGCACTGTAACGAAAACATCTTTATCATTAATACATTTTATGAGTAGGAATTTTCCCGCTTCTTTTATTTTCTCTCACTTTCTCTCATTTTCTTGCCTGCCAAACAACCTATGAGGATGACAACTCAGATGATGAGTGGCTAAACCCCCTTTATCCTTGAAGAATAAGGCTACTGGGCAAGGGTTCCAAGGGTTTTGAGGGTTTCTCACAGCTTCAATGCAGGTATTTATTGTCATTTATGTGTCTCCTTTTAACCTCAGGTTCAAATCCCTTAGATGCATCTTGAATGACCAGTACTTGGCAATCTTTTAGGGTTCAGTTGATGCTTATTGTTAGATCCACTAAGATTCATTAGTTGCCATTTATTAGTCATTGTAAGGAGGGTCAAGGAGATAGTTTTTTACTACTTGAGACCATTAATGCTCAACAAATGCCATCTTTCAAAAGGAAAATTATAAGGGGTCTAGTTTTTATAGCTAAATGAAGATCCGGTTTGGGAGATAACTATAGGTCATCCTCCCCAACGTGTAGAAAAGGGCCCGAGGATCCCTTAGTTACCATTAGAACTCAAAATCAGTAGCCGGATGCTTCAAGGAATTCTCTTTTATATTTTACTTCATTTCATTTCGGTTTCGAACATTTAAGCCTCCTTTGTTTTTTACGAGCCTTTGATCCAAAAGCGAATTCACCAATTTGAACTTCAACGCAAGTCATTTGTGCGAAAGCCTATCCTTGTGTTCGACCACAGAGTCAACTATCTTGTAGTAGCCATCACTCTGTGATGGCGGAATGGTTATAAATTTTATTGATTCCAGAGATAACCTCTGCACTTGAATCGGTCTTTGCCACAACACTACATGGCCTCGGGTCTTCGTCTGAAACACAGTCCTAGCTATCCATGATGATATGTCTTTGGTCCCTCCTCAAGGTTCCATGCATCAGCAACAAAGTGACCCCGATCCCTTTACATGAGTTGGATGCAAGGTGTACTTTGAAGCAGCTGGAGACATGGGGAATGCAGGTATGAACACTGATAATCTTGAGATGGCATGCTTAGATAAGCAACTTCACTGCCCTCTCAAGTACCTCAAGACTAGATATGCCTTGTTACATTTTCCTCTCATGTCAGATAGCTCTTATGCCGGCTTTGAGCCATGAGAAGACACTTCTATATCAAGTCCACCTCCCCAGAAGTGTCTCTAACCAAGTCCGGACTCGTAGAGGGTCTCTCTCCCACCTCTATCCAACAAACTAGAGATCGACAAGGCCTCCCATAAAGTGCCTCATAGGGTGCCATCTTTATGCTTGCTTGATAATTGTTCTGGTAGGAAAATTCCAACAAGAGTAAATGCTCCTCCCAACTACCCTTAAGATCTAGGATGCATGCTCGAAGCATGTCCTCTAAAATCTGGATGGCCCTCTACGGCGGCGCGTAAATACAGGATGGCAGTGCCTCATCATCAGCGTGTCCCATGGCTCATAAACTCTTCCAAAAGTAATTGGTAAATCTAGGATCTGATCAGAATGCAATACAGATCTCGGTTCTCCATGTAGCTAGACAATTTCCGGTATATACAACTAGAATTCCTACAGAGTAAGGTTATCCGCTGGCAAAGTCATCTGAAACTTTAGCAGCCAGGTCCTTATCACCACAAGTATCATTCCCTCACGATGTAGTGGTAAATGGAGTCCTGAAGTCCATTGTAACATGTTCTCACTTCCACTCAGCTACCTCTAATGGTTGGAGCAATCCTGCTGACCTTTGGTGCTCAACCTTTATTTGCTAACACGTGAGACATCGACGAACATAATCTCTAACGTGTTTCTTCATCCCACTCCAATAATACTGGCGACGAAGATCATGGTACATCTTCGTGCCACTTGGATCATCACCAGAAGAAAAAACGAGGAAGCGAGGAACTCCACAGGATCTCCTCTACATTGAATGTCGGTTGGGAACCCGCAGCTCTTCCCCATACAGACTACTATCGATTGGATAGCTAGCCTTCATCACTTGTACCCTGCGCCCGATCACGGATGTGATATCTGCACATGTCATTGTCACCAGGGACACAAGATCCACTCTGCTCAATAAGGAAGGCGTAGCCAATAGACTTCCCAAAGTATCCTGAGCCTAACCCTTGTAATGCAGTTCGAACTATGCCACAATCTCGAGCATCTACCACTCCCGGGAAGCTACACTAGCCAAAACTCCCCGTGACTTTTGGCTAAGTGCATCAGCCACCACATTTTCCTTACCGGGGTGGCAATGCAAAGTGAACTCATTATCCTCAAGATAGTCCATCCACCTACGTTGCCTCATGTTGAGGTCCCGCTGTGTGAAAATGTGCTTTAGACTCTTATGGTATGAAAAAACCTTGAACTGCTCACCGTATAGATAGTGATGCCAAATCTTTAAGGAAAAGACAATGGCTGCCAACTCTATGTCAAGCATAGGGTAACTCTACTTGTGGTTCTTCAAATGTAGAGAACCATAGGCCCACAAACCTTCACGATTTGCATCAGCTGGCATCAGAATGCGTCTTGGGGCATCACGAAATACTGTGTACCTCTGTCCCTTTAGGGACATCGAATATGGTGAAGTAAGCCTCCTTTTCAATTCTGGAATGCCCTCTTGCCTGAGTCATTCGCCAAACTTGGCCTCCTTAAATTGATCTTGTCATGAAGGGTGTAACTAATCGGGAGAAGTCCTCAATGAACCTCCTGTAATACCCTACAAATCCTAAGAAACTACGTATCTCGGAGACTGACTTCGGTCTCTCCTATAACTGCCTCAACCTTCTCTAGGTCCACAGATACATCTGAAGTCGATACCACATGTCCCAAGAATTTCACCTCAGTAAGCCAAAATTCACACTTACTAAATTTGGCATACAATTGATGGTCTCTCAAGGCCTGGATAACAATCCTCAAGTGACCCTCATGTTCTTCCTCCAAGTTGGAGTAGATCAAGATGTCGTCAACGTATACCACAACAAACTAATCTAAGTAGGGTTAGAACACCTTATGCATGAGATCCATGAATACTTATAGGCATTCGGTCGTCTGAATAATCCTTGTGAACTCAAAATGCCCATGGCGTCTGGCTATCTTAGGATATTTTCCTTCTTAACCCTCAACTAATGGTAACGATTGTAAATCTATCTTAAGAGTAGCTTAGCGCCTCTCTCGGTTGATCAGATAAATCATCAATCCTCGCCCGAGAGATTACCTATTTTCACAGTAACCATTCAGAAGTATGGAGTAGTCTATGTAAAGCCGAAGGGTCTTGTCCTTCTTCTTAGAAAACAACACCGGAGCGCCCCATGGTGAAGTTCTCGGTCTAATAAAACCCCTATCCAACAATTCCTATAATTGGACCTTGAGTTCCTGCAACTCAATAGGCACCATTCTATGTGGAGTCATAGAAATAGGTGATGTATCAAGGAGCAATTCAATGGTGAAGTCTACATCCCTATGTGGAGGTCATCCCAGTAGTTCCTCTATAAAAACGTCCTCATACTCACAAACCATCCGAGGTAGACTCAACTCCTATCTCACCTCGTTCTCCAAGGTAAGGCTTACTAGCCAACCCATCAATTGCTCATGCCATCTAGACTCCTACATGGCTTGGGGCATAACATCGTGTATCCTTGAGCATAACCTGAGCATCATCGGTGTGTAGGTGGCCAACCCTCCTACAATCACAATCAATGTGACTGGGTCTGCGATCGGCGATCCATCGAGGATGACATCAAACTCCAACATGTCCATGACCCGAAGGTCAACAATGAGCAGAATCCCTAAGATCTCTAACTCATAATCCCAACATATCTTATCAACACTCACCCTAGTTCCTAGGGGAGACTTCACATTATTATTTTTCTGAGTTTCCAACCTCTGGCCTAAATCTTTCACACATGTACAACAATGAATGAATGGGATGCTAGAATCAAATAATATATTACCCCCGCCTTAAAAGAGCACTGATACCTGAATAACCGACTTATCTGAAAGCTCAGTAAGAGGTGTGATGGCGTAGACATGCCCTTAGGTCCCCGAAGTCTAGGCTTGTGAGACTTGTCCTCGACCTCGACCCATGCCTTGGCCCACCCGGCCTGATTTTGAAGTAGTGGGGTCGGTATAGCACCTTGGGACTATCTTGGTTCCCACGGCCCATGGTAGAGATGAGGAGGAACAAAGCAGTGTGAACGTCCACTTAATGACTAGGACTGGTTGTCCCATAACTCTTGGATCTTTGCCTCTGAGGGCAATCCCGTCCCATGTGTCCAAGCTGGTGGCAATGAAAACATGTTCCTTGCACTAGTTGGCTAAGCGCCTCGAAATGTCTCCTACCTTGGGATGATATGCCCTGGCCTTGATAGACATGTGTATCTTCGAAACCACGTGGAGTAGAACTCCCTCTGTTTCTTTCTGAAATTGAGAAAAGTTCAACTCCCTCATCTAGTTTTAACATATTATCCAGATGTTACATGTGTCATCCATACATCTCAATGGCCATAACCATCGAGTCAACTCCCTCTGAGGAAGAAAGTCACAATTTTACCCCGGATGGACAATTTCAGACCATCCTCAAATTTCCGCACTTTGGCCATGTTTGTGACCACATAGTCATTAGCGAAACGGGCTAATTCCTTGAACTTAGCCACGTATTCGAGCATTGTCATCTTTCCTTGTTTTAGTTCCAGAAACTCTCGAGCTTTTGCATGTCGAGCAGATGTTGGGAAAAACTTGCCCATGAAGAGCTCACGAAACTCTTCCCATGCCATTGCCTTCAAGTCCCTAAAGGCTTTGACCCAATCCCACCACACTTGGGATTCGCCCTTTAGTTGGAATGCGGTTAGCTTTATCTTAGTGGCATCGGAGGTTATCTCCATAGCTTCCATAATTTTTCCGACTTAGTGGAACAAATGATCAGCTACCATAGGGTCCCCTCCTCCCCTGAAGGTTAGAGGATGGTGTGCCTTGAACCTCAAGAGGTTACTTGACCCTCCTTGGCTCTTAGTTGCACTAGCCTGTGCAAGGGTGGTAACCACAACACTCACCTATGCAAGGGTGGCAGCCACAACACTCGCTTGTGCAATAGTAGCAGTCGCAACACTAATAGCCTCTATGAAGAATTTTTGGTCAAAGGCCGGTGGTCGTGGGTTGTTGCTCAGCGCGCCTCAGATGTCTTCATGACCTATAACCATCTACATATGTCATATAAAAAAATAGTATTACATGGTATTCAAGAATGGTACTCAAATTTAAACTTCGAGATTTCTCTCCTCATCTACTTAGTAGCGCTTGTGCCAACCACTAATAGGCCTCGATATCTCGAGCTATCTGTTGTTCTTTTTCGAACCCTGGGTTATGTTTTCTAGCCACTAGTGTCGTAATATCTAAATACGATGCCTATTGTGGCGCCCCGAAATCGGGGGTCGGGTTGATCGACCATCGACCTACGGAATACCCGTAGATATGTTATGACTCAATACCACATCGTTGCGTTCCATTTATCGGGACCCGCAACTTAGCAAAATGGATAGTGTTCCCTTTATTCTAGAGCTAGATGAATAAAAAAACCACAACTTCTAGTCGGGTTCCTAGGCGAAAGAGGCTTTTTGAGTGAAAGCCCAGGCTGAAATAATGCTTAGGGAAACAACAGTGAGATGTCACGACGATGTTGTGACAATGTCGCACCAATGTCATGACTATCTCGTGACGATGTCATGACATCATGCACTCTTCCTATCCAGTGTCGCATCGATGTCGTGACGATGTCGCGACATCAGCTACTCAATGTCGCGACATCAGGCACTCTTCCTGTCTAGTATCGCGACGATGTCGTGACGATGTAACGATGATGTAGCGACATCGGCTACTCAATGTCGCGACATCAGGCACTCTTCTTGTCCAATGTCGCTATGATGTCGTGGTGATGTCACGGCGATGTCGTGACGATATCGTAACATTGGCTACTCAATGTCGTGACATCAGTTCAAACCAGCTGAGGGTCTTCCATTTCCCTTCTGCTGGTTCCTGGCCCTTTGCCTTGTGGGGCCTACCCGAGCCTCGGCCTACATGATGTACAAGAGAATTTGGGCCTATGAAGACCCCAAATATAATACATGTTATGTAAGACCACATTGAAAACAATCTATAAGAGTTCGATTACAACTTTTTTTACATAAGAGCATAGGTTTGGACAAGATTGTCCCAAAACTTTACAAAATATAAAAAAAGCCAAAAATCAACTTTCTTCACTCTTGTAGTCTTGGATGGGAGCCATCCATCAGCACATGTCCTATGCTCGAAATATTTTCCCTTATAGGGTGAGCCACGCCTAGTAGAAAAATTTCTTACTAAGGCTACTCTCCACCTAATTGCACATGCAATGTTCACATGGAACCGTTCACATTCATATTAATATTCCAAACATAATATGCAATTTTAAGTGGAATTCTACATGCTATGTCGTGAAATGAGATGAGACTCACTCAATGCATATGTCGGTCTTCAGCGACACCCGTCACACGATGCGTGCCCGATAAATGTGATAATATCCATCTTTAATGAATTTTCATCCAATGATCACTTTAAAACAGGATTCAAGTTTTTAGAAATCAAAACTTATTTGATGTTTCACCTCCACGGATCATTTCACTTACAAAATCATGTGTCTTTTGTGGGTAGCGAATTCTCAGGGTCTCACCGCAAACTTTGTACACCTTCCTACACTATCACGGGCTTTCACCGTTGGAAATCTGTATAAACACATATAACGGGTCTTTCACCCTAAGGGGTATCTATCCCTGCTTGCTATTACCCGACACATATTTTCATTTTCATGTATGCAATCGTGCGACTCTGTTGGACGTCATCTAATGTACCGAGCCCACCATCAAACACAGAATACAGTGTCGATCCATACCATGCACTCACACCCATGAAATGTGATGCCTCAGTGCATATGCAATGTAATGCACCATTGCATGTCTAAGCCATGCCACATATGCAATGAATGTCATATGGACAAATACAATTCATACATCTTACCATGTATCATGGACAATTATATCTATTTGATGTTTTTAGAAATCAAAACAGGATTCAAGTTTTTAGAAATCAAAACTTATTTGATGTTTCACCTCCACGGATCATTTCACTTACAAAATCATGTGTCTTTTGTGGGTAGCGGAATTCTCGAGTCTCATGGAAACTTAGTACACCTTCCTACATATCACGAACTCATAGATTTGAAATCTGTATAACCACATATAGCAGATCACTTTCACCACAAGGTATCTATCACCTTTATATGCAGAGCACATATTTTCATTTTCATGTATACAATCGTGCGACTTTGTTGGACGTCATCTAATGGTACCGAGCCCACCATCAAACACAGAATACAGTGTCGATCCATACCATGCACTCACACCCATGAAATGCGATGCCTCAGTGCATATGCAATGTAATGCACCATTGCATGTCTAAGCCATGCCACATATGCAATGAATGTCATATGGACAAATACAATTCATACATCTTACCATGTATCATGGACAATTATATCTATAACATATAATTTCCAAACAAACATTCATCTAATTGCCAATATATTGAAATGCATATATCAACAAGATCAGCCAAGCATTTTATCACAAAGTCAAGCAATATCACCTTAAAACAGTCTACGATTTCAAACATCAAAAGTTGACCATAACAGACCACAAAATGAGCCATGCATAGGCCATAAACAAGGCCATATCCAGGCCACAGGATAGTTCCAAAATCAGTTTAGAAATCAGTCCCCAAACAGTCCCAAATATGACATAAGCAGATAAGCTAGCCTAGGTGTGAGTCTGAAATGGACCGTAGCAGGTTGTAGAGGTCCGATTTTGGTGATTCAAAAGCCTAACATCAATTTTACAGATGCAGCTACAACTTCTATGAAAGACACCAGTCCAAATACCCTTAGTTTCCTAACCAAAAATCAATCCCAAAATCTGGGCAGTGTGTAGGGTCAAAGCAGAGGCAATCCCATCATCACGAGGCAAAGGTCGGTAAGCGACCTTAGGGTGGAAATTACCAAGTAGGAAGAATCCTACCTCTTGGAGCGTAGCCCTAGATTAAATGAACGGACTTTAACTCGGCTGGGGCAGACTCTGGCCAGTCGAAATGCCGGAAATTAGAGGAAGAAGCTATCGGATCTTCCTTTCTCTCCTTCCCCTTCTTTTTCTCTCATGTTTTTTCTCCCTTTCTCTCTGCTTTTCTTCCTTTTGTTTTACTTGTCCCACCGCAGAGACCAGCATGGGATATTTCTTTTCCCTTCCCACTCACTCTCATCTCTCTTTATGGCTTGACACATGGCTCTCACTATGCCATGTGTCACCCATATTTCCTTTTACCATATCTTCAACCTCACCCCCTCATACATGTCTCTAACCATGACACTTGGCCGCATGAGTGTCCACTTGAGTACTATCTGTAATAGCATCTGTGTCGTCTATCATAAATGTGTCACCCGATCTTGTTGCCTCGAAAAACGAAAAAAAAATTTTCCTCTTCGGAATTTGACGAATTTCGCCTAGGCATCACGAGACGAACCCTAAAGTGTTGTCCGTTTCATCATCTTAAAGTTCAAATTTACTCAGGTTTTACAAAAAGTATTATATATAATCTAAAATATTAGTATTTATTAGATTAATTATTGCTATGCGTCAATGTATTTATATTAAATGTTAATTTACTTTAATATATTTATTATACAAAATAATATTTTAATAAAGAAAATAAAAAACAATGAATGAATAAAATTTGAAAAATATTTTTTAGTTAAGTAGATCTTCAAGATTCAAAAAATTAAGTAGATGTTCAAAATAAATTAAAATAAGATATTATCTAATCAAATTAATTAAAAATCGTAAAATTGGTGCATTTAAAAGAGAAAACAAAGAAAAGAATGTAGGGAGGGTTGAATGGGGGTGATGGGGTGGGTTTTGTATGAGGCACTAGCCCCGCCCCACCACCCACCCCCAGCGACCAGCCACGCATGTGAGATGTAGAAGGCGAGGTGTCTTATTCATTTTACTGTACACACTATAACATGTTCATTCCATACACTAATAAGCATGTATCTTGAGATATGTCTGTGTGTGAAATTTAAAATATGTCCAAGCTTCACAAATGGGAGTGTTCAACTTATACAAAAACTTTAGATTTGTTTACAAACAACAAAAAGAATATTACATGTACCAAAATAGACCAAAAAGTCTTCCGGTGAGCATCTAACTATGTGTTGACCTTAGAGACTGATGAGGGTTGTCCGACCTTCTTACCTTTGCTTCCGTACCTACACGGATGAAAACCCGTGCTAAGCTTTACGCTTAGTGGGAATAAACTCGTGGATGACCACTAACACGGATCACCACACTTCTATACACATGCATACACATGCATACACATCTAACATATCATATCATTTAAACATGCTTATACATATCTTATATTTACTTATCATATCATGTTTCATTTCTTATCAACGTTCATATACATTTCATATGTCATATTCAAGCCATTTATTTTATGTTTCATGATTGCATAAACCTTAGAAGTGGATAGAGGAAACTATAAGGGCTCGAAGAGCTACTCTGGCTTGATGGTCTATAAGGGCCCAAAGCTATTATCATTGTCTTGAGACAATGACCATCTATAAGATTCCATTATTTGTTATCATTATGCGAGACAATGACAATCTATAAGGGCCGGCGTTGTAACGGTTGACACAAACGGGGCCAGGCCCGATCGATATCGCTATAGAGACTTTTCTTTTTCCTAATAGGCATGCCCATCTATCCCTTTACTAGGTTCTAAGCAGACAATCCATGTGTATTTTATGTTAAGTACATATTTCATATTCTCGAATAATTATTGTCATCTGGTGATCATATGCGATATTTACAATCATTTATTCGTATCTTTGCATTTTTCATATCTCATTATATGCATGAATAACTATGGTTACCGTGTATGCTTATGAGCTATTTACTATCATTCCAATTTCATCAAGCTATATATGGATGGATTCTATACTCAAAGGGCTTTCCATAGAGTCCAAGAACATCCGAAATGAAGTTCAGACGAGAAATTATGACCGTTCGAAGTGAAAGGCTTCCTATGAAAAGTGACTACGATCAGAACCAGCAGGGCCTACTGTTTTTCATGATTTCTGGATCTAATATGAGTTCCAATTTCATCAATATATATATGGATGGATTCTAGACTCAAAGGGCTTTCCATAGAGTCCAAGAACATCCGAAACGGAGTTTGGACGAAGAAATTATGGCCGTCCAGGATTCGAGAAGCACCACTATAGACAATGACTACGAGCGGGCAGTAAAGGACACTATTTTCGTGATTAATATGAGTTGACATTGCATCAAGCTATATATGGATGGATTCTAGACTCAAAGGGATTTCCAAAGAGTCCAAGAACATTCAAAACAGAGTTTGGATGAAGAATTTATAGGCAGACAAAAGCATGGGGTTTTGGAGAATTTTAATAAGCATCTTTAAAACCCCAATATTTCCTTAATACAAATATTCCTCAATTGAGGATTACAATTAACCAACCTAAGTCCAAAACACAACCAAACAATTCCTAAACACATATAGGAAGACTTATGGATTTGCTAACCTCGTCTACCACAATTAATGAGTTAGGGAGAGTTTCCTAAGTCTAAAAAAATTTGGGAATCCATACTTAAGTTTCATCTGACTTGATAACCACAAAACCAAACCAAAACAACTCCCAAGTCTGGTCTAAAGCGCTAGAGCACTACCAATATATGCCAATTGGTAGTTCTTTAGACCCACATTCATAAAAAAAAAAGGGTTTATGGTTTGATTTTTCCATACTTTAATCTTTTCTTTTCTTCTTCCTTCCTCTTGTTTCTTCTTCTTGATCACGCCAAACCTGAAAATATTGAGAGAATTAACCCCCTCTTCTCTTCCTCTCTCTCGTCGTCTCTCTCTCTTTCTCCAAAAATGAAGAACACCCCCTTTCCAAGACCACTTTTGGTCTTTATCCCTTATTTAACATTAAGGCCTTGTTTGGTTTGTGCCATTTTTTCCATTTTTTAAGTCCTCATCTATAACATTCACAACACTGCTCATTATTATACTTTGGCATATAAACATAGTGTTGTTATGACCATCGTGTCCTGAATTGTTAAATTACTAATTTACCCTTACTTCTTGAAATAATTTTTCCGTTTCTCGTTTTATTTCACGAAAATTCTGATTTAACTTATATTACACCTTAAACATGTTATAAAACTGTTATGACATATTTTGAGGTATTACAGGTTTGGTTGGGTAAAAATTAATTTATTAAGGGGTAATTTTGTCTTATCAAGTTTCATAGCCTTGTGTTTAATTTTAGTGGTTTTATGGGCTCTTTATAAAATATTAGGTCTCCTCTAACCCTAAAGCATAATTTCCCCGTTTTATTTGTTGGCATTTTTTAGGATTGCTAAATTTTCATGTGAAAATGAAAGTCGATCCCCCCTTATGGATTCTCCATTGTACTTGGAGTTGCTAGTTGAAGTCTTTTAACTTGTAAATAAAAGTTCTAACAAATCAAAATATTAGAAATACAAGAAGTTAGAACATATATGACTCCATCACACTTTGAATTTAGAAACTTGTTCATGATTTATTTTTCTGGATAGCCAAATAATACGTCAGAAACTGTAGTAGATGCCCAAACTTTTAGCTCTCTCTTAGGAAACCAAACAGGTAGGTGCATACGGCTTGTCTTCTGCACATCAGCCACATATGAAACACATCCCCCATTTCATCACACAATTTCTTTATCAATCAATAGAATCTCTGATATTGATCAAAAGAAAACTCTTCGGTTCTGTATGGTTCTAAGTGATAAAATATAAAATAAAAGAAATTTTTTTTCTTATATTTGGTTGTTTAATAAAAAAAAAAGATATAAATAAAATTGCTTATAAACTTACATATTTTTGTTGTTACTGGATTATGCGATCTTGGGGCATCGGCCCAGCGCGATGTAAACACACAAGGAAGAATCCGTGACGGTGGGCTAATCGTCTCTCCGACAATTAAGTCAGCAAAAGTATGGAGAGGAAGAAGAAAAAGTTTGCACAGTTGAGATTGCATGCCCTTTCACCATGGGAGTCCTCCTGATTTATAGAAAACGGTTCACGAATCCCTCCCCCTCTTTCTTGGGAAAGAATCTCTTTTTCTTTAGGAGCAAAATCTCTTTTTCCTTATCAAAGACCAATTCTTCCTTATCAAGGGTTAACCTTCCAAGAAGTTAGGGATTTAGAAACTGGGAAATTAGTGGGTCAATACCTTTTGCGTATTTCCCGTCTTTATCCATTCATTCATAGCGAACTTCCCATAATTAGTAGGATGGTCGGCCGGGGGATTTGGAACCTTGGACGAGGTTGCCTTGAGGCTGACTTCTAGGAAGACACTTTGGCTCTCGCAGACGAGGTTTCGGATTCTCCCGTCTAGGTAGTTCCCCCAAGTTTTATTATGGCAGGTGGGCTTGGGCCGCTTCATATAACAGGCCAGGCGAGCCTTGGGCCCATTGAATAGCAGGTCTTTAAGGATTATAGTACTCGCATTATTTAATCTTTATATTGATGAATTGATATAACCAGAATGATATTGAAGCAGTAAATAAAAATAATGTTAGATTTGACTTTATCTTGATTTTCCTTCTTTTTTTTTTCTTTTCCATTTTATTTTCCTTATATTTTCCCTCAAATTCTCTAGAAACCAAACATAGCCTTCAGGAAATAGATCTAAAGCTTAATCCTGAATGCAACGGAAAGTAGAAAAGCATGAAATATCTCCTTGGCTAAATGAGAAGATCCCAGAATCAACGGAGACTTGTTCGATCTTTTGTACTAGATGGTAAGACAGTATTCATGCAGCCAATCTAAACAGTGTTGATGAAGATTATTGAGTTGAGTGGAGCTGAATTGAGGGAAGTATTTACTGGAATCTGAAGAAGAATTCACCAAGGCCAAATGATGATAAAAGTTTGAAACAAGGGATGGATTATTACCGGCTCTGTACTTTACTCATCAAGACAACTCATTCATGTGGATATAATCATTAAAATAGAACAGAGCATATCACTGAAACACCTTGTTGTTTTCCCTGAAGCAAATCCTAATGAAAAATTGGGAAAAAAAACAGAAAAATGCATGCAGATTTAAAGTGGTTCAGCACGGATGCCTAGGTTCATATATTGATGAGTTTTATTGGATTGGAATTGTTTCTCCTGCAACAAACAAATGCATGTCATACAATTGCATCAGAACTATCTTATAGAAAATACCTTTCTTATTCCATCAGAAACATTTGAACAGTCCCCAAAGGCAACATATGGGCTGACCTTATTCCAACTACTTTGAGCCAGACTTATGAATCAAAATTTTTGCCATCTAAGAGCATAGATTTTCTTTGTACTGGCTCTAGCCTAATGCCAAACACCCTTATTATTGAAGCAAGATAAAGCCAAGGTCAGTTGGTGGCCGCAGAGGCCACAAGACAAAGATCATTTGACTGATAAGGAAACAAATTAACAATATCAGTTATTGAATATTGTAGGAATTGTCCATGAAGAAAGTAATATGATATCTCCCAATAAAGCCACTAGAAATTATTCCAAATTTTTATAGACTGTTTAAGTCTGAATAGTATAAAAAGTGATATGAAGTTATGAAAGTTGCTGATCAAGTTGGTTTCGCACATGAATTATTGTACATCTCTTAACATTTTCTTGTGATCATCTCATTTGAATGCAAATTTTGATGATGTGAAATCTGCTGATCTAATAAAACAACTTGGTTGTCCAGGCACGGTTTTATGGAGGTTTTCACGTTCTAGAATCAGCAATTGACGAATATGGGCTAACGATATTTTTATCTTCTGCTTTTTCAACCTAGAATTAATTATGTCACAAAATAAGAGAAAATGGTTATATAATATTCTTGCCTACAGCTTCCTGAATTGAAAGCTTATTACAGTGCAAATACTCACTTCTATATATAGTACATTGAAATCCCCAAGCCCAGTAATAATAAATACAGGACTACATTATTATTTTGTGATTTGCCTCCAGCAGCGCCAGCAGTACAACAGATTCGAAGCTGATGAAATTCTTCTCCTTGAGGCTTTCTACAGTATCCTTAATGCTCACCTCCAATGGAGTGAAGTGAATGCCCAAACTTTTTGCTTTCTCCTGGGATACCCGGTGGGTTGGAACACCAGTTGGCTCATCCTTCCATCTGACATGTGTGGATTCATATCAGATCTCAACACGAGAAACCGGAAAATAGTAACAAAAGAATGTGCCATATAGACATTGATTTTCTTATACTGATGACAGTAATACGACTTGCTAGGGATAGCTTATGAACACTTTTCAGGTATTTGTGTAGGAATTAGATGTTGTGCAAGATGTTTACGTCATCAGACGGTGTGAGACAGTCCCTACTGCACAGTATCTTCCACTGGCTTCCTCAAGCACAAATGCTTGAATATGTGCATTTACGACATCCTGCCCCATCCACCATGTGTATGAGGATTGCCAAAGCTTGAACTCCTGCAACAAACAAATTTCAAATGATTGCATTGAAAAGTGTGGGGGGAAAGTTTGATAAATATGGACTTCCCTTGACCTAGTAAACACATCTTAAAGCTTTGTGGCCCTAGGGCCTAGAGCAAACAATATTTATATGATCAAGTGTGGGTCGTTACGATGGTATTTGAGCTAATCATGATTGACTCTGGTGTAAGAGTTTCTTAGAGGGTGTTTGTCTGTTTGGTTTAGATGTATTTTAAAGCTTTAAGGGCTCATTGGACACAAAGCAGATAATATCTACATGATAGTACAAATACATAATGTGCCTTTATGAGGTATTGGAATCTGTTGTTTTGAAGCAACATGACATACTATTGAGAAGAGGCAAGGTTCACACTAAATGTTTTCTTTATTGAAACTTCTAGCTATTTGGAGGGCTGTTGGATGAATCTGATTCAATATTGAAATGGAAGCATGTACAGATATCCTTATAGAAAAATAAAACACAATAAATATTCTGATCGGTTGTTGAAGAGTACCATTTATAAGTCCGATAATTTCCTCCACACTTAGATTAAGAGTAGGCTGTAAGAGAGGACCGAGCACCCATCCTGGATGTATTGTGACCATGTCAATTCCATTCTCTTTTGAAAACTTCCAAGCAGCCTCCTCAGCTAAGGTCTTTGAAAGCATGTACCATCGCTATCACAAAGTTTGGATAAAACATTCAATTTCACTATGCCAAGCAATTATTTTTTAGTGTGAAAAAAGAAGCAAGGAGTTGAAAAGAATCAGTTTCTATTTTTATGTTGTAGAATTTGGATCAATTTGATGATTTGATAGATACCCTCTTATATTTCATATAGAATTGGAAAGATATAGTTTTTTTTTTCTTAAATAATGTGGTGTGCAGACCTTTAATTCCTTGCAAATAACTGGATCTGAAAACCAGCTCTCATCAATTAGCACCTCAGGAGTCAGAGGTCTTCCATTCACTTCCACTGTAGCCATAGATAATGTTAGAACCACTCTTTTGACAGATGGAACTTTTGAGCAAGACCTTAGGACATTCATAGTTCCCTTCAATGCAGGCTCAATCAAATCTCTCTGAACACAAAAAATAAACTAGAAATTAGCTCCATATAAGTGGTGAAATGAAAAAATTAAGCTGATATAAAGCTTGTAGCTTGTTTTATGGCCAAACATGAAAATCACAGAAATGAGAGTACACAATCAACGAAACACCCATTCTTCTTTTCTCCATGTTATATCTAGTTTGGTTATAAGATTCTTTATGATTCCTTTCATATGTTAAACTCACACATGATGGTTGGGTTAAGTTTGAGTGCCACTTAGGCCAAACTGTTGGTTTCTTTCAGAAGCTGTTACATCAGCTAACTGCATAAGCAATTGAATAAAAAACAGGGAAGTAGTAGAACAAAACAGGGGGTTTACTTATAAGGATTCTGGCAGTAATCTAGTAGCAGTGGATTTCTTTGCTTGGCTAAGTTTTCTGGGAATTCAAACGCTAGAAGAACAACACATTAGAGATGTATGTACTCAAATTGTTAATCAATAAAACAAGAATATGCTGTACAGTTTTGCTTTCCTAATTTTCATAACAACACTTTAAAAGAACCAAGGATTCATTCTTTCTAAGTCATGAGTACCATGGCTTTTAGACCCACTATTCAATGGGCCCAGAGCCCGTTTGGCCTAAGGCAGCCCTAGCCACATTGAGGCGACCAAGCCCATTTACCTGTCAGGCGGAGCGCTACCTAGACGGGAGAATTCAGAAGCCCGTCTATGAAAGCCAGGGTGTCTTTTCGAATGCTAGCTTCAGGGCGACTCGCCTAAGAGTTTTAAGTCTCCCAACCGGTCATCCTTCGACATATAACAAGTTCATTATGGATAAATAGATGAAGGCAGGAAATACGTAAAAGATATTTATCCACTGATTTCTCAGTTTCTAAATTTCTTACTTCTCGGAAGAACAATCTTTACTAAGGAAGAGTTAATCCTTGATAAGGGAGAATTAATCTTTGATAAGGAAGAACAGATTTTATCCCCAAAATTAGGAGATTCTTTCCGGAGATAGAGGAGAGATTTGTAAACCATTTTCTATAAATAAGGAAGAGCTCCCACGAGGAGAGGGTAAACAATTCCAACTGCGTGAACTCTCTACTTCTTCTTCTCCATCTTTTTACTGACTTAATCATCGGAGAGGCCGGCACACCGTCGTTGGATCCTTTTTTTTTAGGTTTACATTGCACTACTGATGCCTAGAAATACGGACAATCAAGGTAACAACATGAGTGACAAAAATTAAATTTAAGGTAGAGGATGGAACCTGGGGGTCAGCGACTTGGGCTGAAACTGGCGATGCGGTATGAAAAACGGCCTCACATCCATCAATTACGGAATCAAAAGACCCTTATTCCAATAAATCAGCTTTGAATAAATGAAGCCTTTCCTTAGCTCCCTCAAGTAAAAGCAAGTGTTCTGTCTTCTTTGGATCATCTATAGCATACAAATATGTAAGCACAACTGGAAAAGTCAAAGGAAGCTAGCTGATGGAAGGAAAAAAAAAAACAAAATCGTAAACGGTGAGGGATAGCTCAATTAGTCCGATCTCAGATCTTGGGTTTGGTCCTCTATGATCACCAGATCCTTGCGATTAAAAAAAAAAGACCGTAAAAGGTAGAGATCGAGAACTGACTAGGGTCACGAACGGTTGCTTTGACAGTGTAACCACGTTGGAGAAGGAGCTTCACCAGCCATGAAGCTACGAACCCAGCAGCTCCAGTCACGCACACCACCTTTCCTTCTCCACTCCTCATCTCCCCAATATGATGATCATCACACTGCACTTGATATTATATATATAGAGAGAGAGAGAAAACTATGCGCAAGATAGTTCGGAACTGCAAACGTATGCAAATGCGTCAGTTACTGTCAGCATCCGTGATCCAGTGCTTGCTCTTTCCCTTGACTTTTGTTGCAGTTTCCTTTTATTTTTTTAGATAATCATTGTTCTTCATTCCATGATATCAATTGTAGGGATCATGTACACTAGATCATAATTTAATAAAATGTGTGATAAAGTAATATCATTATTTTTAGGGTTTACTAATCTCTTAGTGCGAGACCTTCCAAGCAATTCTAGTTGTGACAGATCTGCGTGTGTGCACACCTAATTGCTAGAGACCAGAGGTGAGAATACCCGCGTATGTGTGTAAAGGCCCAAAGGAGAATGCGTAAAAGTCCTAAGGAGAGGTGTCTATTTATAGACTCCAAATCCTAACCTTATAAGGTTACTTGTCTGACAAGCAACCAATTCCTACTTTACAGTGTTTCTTGCCTATGGGTTTTTTTGCCTCTTAAGCAATTATTAATGGGCTCTGTCACTAATTAGCTAGCCTGGGGATCCATCGGCCCATTATTAATTTTGACTCTTGATCAACGACTCAAATTGTTTCTAGAGCATTAAGCCAACAAAAACGGCTTAAAATTTTCAAATCTCATAATTCTTGCATATTTTCTAAGAACGTGGGCATATCCAAGTCCATGTATAATTATTAGTATCACAGTAAAAATAGAATCTTTGTTTCAAATATCTTAGCTTGGAATCTCCGTTGTTGTGGCAAGTGGCTCATATTGAGGACAGAAGGACTGGGCAAATGCTTGAGCGGAGCGTAGCTGATAGGCGTGAACGTGTATATAAAATAGTACATATATGTGTGCAAGTGCACGCATCGCCTTAAATAATATAGTGTGAAAAGTAAGAATATCGTTCCTACGAGGATTGGGGAACTAAGTACTGAAATTTGGTAATCCTAATCTGGATGATGGATTGAAAGTGGAAACAATAACAACCTAAATCCTAATCTATCATACAAAGATGCAAATAAAAATGGAGGCGTGACAAGCAGGAGTCGTTGACTACCGTCGACTGTGGAATACAAGTGGATGTCGGGTTGAGCACCATTTAGGCATCCCGGCTGGGTCTCGCTGTGCGGGGCTCTACCCTTAGTACATAACTTTGTCCCAAGCAGTCCCTACCACGATGACCACCACGGGGTCTCTCATACAACTAAAGTAGTAAATAATGGCCACTTGGGCTGCATGCCATCCTGACATATATCCCAATATGATCCCATTGTAGGTAAACAGCCACTTGGGCCTAAACAATACCCATAACACATACCAACTATGAATCCAACTATATCCGATAATTTTAGAGTTCAAATGTTTTTACTCTTGCTCTAATAGCATCTCTATTCTGATTAGAGGAATTCTAAGCCATGTAAACATCATACTTCAAGGCCTGATAAACACTATTTCACAAACCCACACGACCTCTAGTCTGATAGTCCTCGCACGCTCACGTACACAATAAAATGGTATCCATAAACGGGGGATTGAGCTAGTGCTTTCATTAGTGGAACCATACTAGAGTGATTCTCTCTGGCACAAGTCTGATGCAATCTTTCCCAATAAACACATTCAAACAGTATGATCCCTTGAATGTCTAGCCGGACGTCATCTAGTAAAGGTCCTCCACGAGCTCCTCACACTCGCTGTGTGAAATTATTATATTTGTTTGTGGACAACCCTTCGATGTGTATATATCAAATTGGACGTCATAGTTGATCTTCTTAGCTGGATTCTCAAGTCTCTTATATCAGTGGGCGTCTCAAATGATTAAAATGTGCCCAGTGTGGTTACCTAGATAATTCATCATTTTAGACAACCCTGGGGCAATTTTCTCTAATTCATCTAAATGCACTCACTCCTCACAGTCTGGGTGTCAGTGCATATGGAATGTGATGCGATTAGTAGTCTATAACACATCTGAAATATATAAACATGCATATATTCACATAAAAATTAAATCACACAAATATATTATATGTTTGCATTTCATCCATCAAAATTAGTTCACATGAGCTAATGATCAAACCTTGAGCAATTCTACTTGAATTACTCATTAAACATATCATTCACAAAAATTATTTTGAGAGAACCTTTGTTTCGGGGAATAAGCTGAAGCTCGATTCTATTAAGGAAATTTGAAAATCATCGGTTCACTTGAGTGGGCAGGGTTTCATGCATTCCCGACCCCATACACAACATAATTTATTCCATAAATTATCATATAAGCTCACCCAAATCAGTCCCAGGCCTGGTGACCAAAAATGTCTAAAAAATTTTCACGATTAGATTATGTTTTGGGACCGATCAAAGCGACCCCTCACGGCCTGTAACCTTGAAACATCGATAGGAGTAGCAAGAAGGGAATAAAAACTGGTAGGGAGAAACTCCTACCTCAAGGTTTGTATAATCTCTTAAATAAGTTGCTCCTGTGCCTTGAATTAATGACGGCTTTTCACCTTGTCAGAAGGCTAGACGGTCGGATACTTGGAGAAACCTATTTTTAGAGAAGGTGGACATTCTGCTGAAATCCACCATTTTTGCTGTTGTCCGTCCCCACAACAATATTGCATCTTTGGCCTTAAAGGAAGAAGACCCTTGTCATGTTTTGTCTTATCCTCATTTAAAATTTAAACTGACTATTTTGTCATTACTCAGGTTTTTACGACCTCGAAACTCTCTCGACCGTCCATTTTCATCATTTCTCTACTCATGCCACTTATGGCACATGATGCACGTGTTATATCTTGAACTTTGTTGCCAATCGTTCTGGCACGAAGCGTGATGCCTCGAAAAGCGTGTAAATTAAGTCTCGAGTCGGCAATTACTGCTAGCTAGATTTGTGAGCGTTGGTGAAATCTGTTTTAAATAATCAGCGATCTAGAATAAGTTCGGTTTTAGCGAAATTACAATTTTATGGCAGAGTACGATTTGCCCTTTCGGATATTAGGAATTTCTCGGGTCTTACAGAAAGCCTAGGGTTTAGACTTCGTTTAGCTACATTATACATTATTGACCAAATTACCTTCAATTGGCATTCTAAACACCTATTAATGTGAGATCTCTAACATGCGTATGTGGATCTCTACCGATAATCCTGATCTCAAAGATTTAGGTATTTTGTATCTCTCTACTCAACCTTGAAACCCTAAAAGCACAATGAACCCTAGAAACCCTAATTACCACACAAGACCCATGAGAATCTCTTGTCAATGGTGAAGTGTGATGTTCTAAACATGTCTAGTTCAATTCTCATTTTCTCATATATGATTAGACCTGATTATCGATAGTTGTATCATCAACCAATATGAAGAATACAATAGGGCATACAATAAGGTGTGCTTACAAATATTAAATAAAGGCAAAAGCAGTGTTCAAATACATATTACCTTCGCTTCATCTAAAACCCTAGAAAACAAAAATCAAAACATGAGGTGAAGAAATACGACCAAAGAAGCACAAGAAAACATGAAATAATATTTTCCTTCTTCAATCTTCTTCCTCCAAAAGCTTTGCCCTAGGGTTAGAAACCTTAGGGAAACTGTTCTCCTCCAAATGCAGGAGATTATCCATTAAATACCAAAAATCCTTTCTTTATAGGCCCCCTAAGTTAAGGCTATGATGTGTTGAAAATTAGGCCTCATGTCGCGACGTCATGGTCATGCGTTCTGCGATGGTGTTAAGATGTGACAAACTCACTAATGCATAACATTTTATTCCATTTTATATTTTGCTTCATGTGCTGGGAATTGGACCTATAATACCAAAAATAACAGTGTTAAACCTTATTTATATATACTAAAATACGCATAAAACTAACTAAAAAACATGGGCATAAAATGAGTGTTTTAGACACTCATCAGTAGCAAAGGCATTTTCCCTTCATGCATAACCTCTTTTGTTGGGGTCGAAATAACAAATGAAGGATTCACCCTCGCGGTACGATACAGTATATTTAGGGTATAAGGGTATTTTTGTAATTTAGTCATATCCAGGGTTATTATAAATATCCTCCTATGTAGCCTTATTTTGGTGATAGTAAAAAGTTTGAGTCATCATCCCTATGGATGTAGGCACACTGCCGAACCAAGTAAAATCTGTGTTTTCTTCGTTTTTCTTTACTCCGATTTTTATCATCTTTGTTGCACGAATCTCAACAACTAATATCATAGCGTAGGCTACGATGATTGCAATCTCCCCTATGAACATAGTGAAGTTCGATGGATCCAGGAATTTTGGATTGGCAAGAAGGTTAAGGGATGTATTGGTAAACGAAAGGTTTGATGAAGCGATGAGTGAAAGCACAACCAGAAGGAGTAGGTATCACGGATTGGAAAGTTGAAAATGGGGAGGGTTGCGTCCACTATTAAGGATGTTGACAAGTTTGACACAAACCCTCAGGCCCGAATTGGTCTCGCCTAGTGAAGTTCCCTTTATTGCAATCCCTAGAGATATCAATGGATTTGAAACTTTAAGAAGAAAGTAAACACACAACGTTAATATAATATATAATATATATATATATATATATATATATATAATATATATATATATATGTATATATATATCTATATATCTATATATATATATATATATAAATCACAACAGCTCAAGTCACTTTAACAGATCCATCTTCTTTAATGGATTGTAGCCTGACACATGATAAGGAACTCATATGAGTTCAATGTAGATCGGGCATTCTAGGTGTTTGCGGTTGGGAGGTACAATGAAATACATAGTCGACAAAGAAAGGCAGGATGAGTGGATGGATCACTCTGTTATGTAAGGCAGTGACGTGAAGCTGCAGCGCGAGGTAGATCTCTCAGTTTTGGACCCCTAAGAGCCCAGTTTAAAACAATAAAGCATTGAGATAATAATCTGGTGGTGTATATTTATAAGGAAAATAATGTTTTATTTTTTGAACATTCCTTCTCTGAGACCTCCGTCCACTCTTTTTATAAGAGTTCCTAGTTTGGAATCATTTCACAAAACCCCAATTGCCTTTGAGTCAACGATGTGAGGAAATTCATGCTCCATAACGAGCATGATTACTACGGAAATTATAACTTTGAATTTGTTCACAACATAAAATTTAGCATAAAATATATATAACCATCATGTCGTAAAAATAATCAGAAAATACAGCCATAAATATTGAAATGGTTTACCTTACTCAAAAACCAACAATTTACCGTACCATATGCCATAGTGTTAAGCCGTCGGGTAAGCCCAGTACGACAAGTGGCAACTAATAAACCTTTGGTAAACCCAGACATCACGTGGCAAAACTAATAATATCCAATCTATAATACTTTAAATTTTTATAATAATTTTAGTATATATTAAGGTATGAATTAAGTTAAACTTGAACTTTTAGGTAAAATTGTTGATTATGAAAGAAATGAGAATTTAAAGAAGTGTGAACTCTATAGTTGAATATTATAATACTAAGTGAAATGGATTGAACCCAGAAATAAGTAAAGTGAAAAAGGGAAAAATGTGGAAAATTGTAAAATAATGAACAAAGAAAGATCAGTAACAGCTTAATGCTAATGGGAAAATAAATGATAAATGATAGTAAAATAAAAGTTAGAATGTCAAAATGGAAAAATTGGGGATACATTGGGTGAAACAAGGCCCTATGAGGAATAAGTGATTAAGACAAAAAATGGAAAATGAGGACGGATAGGGTGGAAGAGTAGAACCTTGGCCTTCACTTAAGTGGACTTATAAAGAGAAAATGTGGTCTTAGGGCTCATTCTTTGGGCCATCAGTTTTGGAGAAGAGGATAGGAGAGAAAGGAGAGAAGGAGCTAGGGTTCCAAAGATCAAACTTTGGTGTGACCCTTTCCCCATTTTTGCTCCCTAAGAGGCCCAAACAACATAGAAGATTTGAAAGATTCAGGGACGTGAGGATGGCCCTAACCTAGGACCGAGATCGAAGAAGGAAGCTAGATTTGACGACTTCGGTTTGTTCTCATTATTCTTATTTCAAGTATTTTGGTAGTTACCAAGTATCTATAAATGATAAGTGATAATTATATCAAGTAATGCAGAATTGGTATATCTTTGAAGAATCATCACAGTAAATGGGAAGTAATTGAAAACCGAATAAATGTGAATGATGATAAGGGCGGGATTCATCAAGCGGAATGCGATAAATCATGAATTGAATGATATCGAATGAACAGCAGCGGAGATACAATCGGCAGTCGTCGACCACCGAAATTATCAATATCCCACTTGGCGGGGTTACTAATCGTATCCGTCATGATGGCATATGGCGAGAAGAAATGCCAGCGGGGCCGCGCAATGGCATCGTGAAGGCGATGACATATGGCGTTAAGTGATACCGCTAGCCGGGGGATGCACCAAGCGGAATCGTCATGATGGGAGACGAATAAGTGATACCCTTGGGGGCGCGCAAGCGGCATACGTCATGATGGGAGATCTAATTGTTGGCATCTTAAAGCGCGTTACGAATGATAATAAGAGGCGAGATTCATCAAGCTGAGTCAGCGAAATTGTGAATTGAATAGTCAAGGTCAAATAATAACATTGGCGGTGTAATGGGATTTTTATGTATATCTTAAATCTGTAGGTAGATGTGAATTGAATTATTGCGTGAAGTATGTTGTTTTATGATAAATGACTTGAAAAATGAAAGCATGCTGAATTGATTAGCATGAGTATATGTTGATATAATAGACATGGTTTGATGTTAAATGCATGTCAAGTTAAATTTGAATATTGAAATAGAACTGTATAGAACCACTAAGCATGAAAATGCTTAAGCGTATAGTTTTATGTCGCGGTATCGAAAAAAAAAAAAAGACCAGATCGCGACCTGAGTCATAGAGAGAGTCGTATAGTATGTGCTGTAATTTGCATATCATCTCTTTTGAACAAATTTATTTTGTAAGCAAAGGGTTAAACCACGAACTTGATTTTTGTATATCATTTTGAAAGGGGCATATAATGCCTTTCTTTCTAAATGTATTTTGTTAATGTTTATGGGCTCTGAATTGAAACTTGAATTTGTAAATGATTATGGAACGCCCAGCGAAAGCGAGCTTCCGCCTTCAAATGAATTAATAAAATGTTTTGATAAGATAAATAAGCGATCGGGTATTCGAATACACGGTTGGATAATGTTATTGGTGGTCGAGGATTCGGGTCGCGACACTTTTGAAAAACAAAAATTTAATAGCACGGAAAATAAAGAAATAAGCAGAAAGCGTCCCAGGGTTCGGTCGGACTCACCATTCGGGTGGGGCCAGATGGGGATTGGGTCGCTACAAGATGAAGCAACGCATAAACGAGCATCACGTGGCGGTAATAAACCGGGTAAACCCAGACATCGTGGCAACTAATAAACCCAACCGAGATCAAAACCGACATCAGGTGGCAACTAATAAACCTTCGGGTGTAACCAACATCACGTGGCAACTAATAAACCTTAGAGTGACAGACATCAAGTGAAACTAATAAACCTTTCCAACGATCTCTGCTTATTAAATCATTTCACAAAGTCTAAAATCCATTGTAAAATCAATAACTTTTCAAATGGTTTAAAACCTCAATCCATGTACCAAAATGTTTGAATATCACAAATTTATCCATGAACTCAGTAAAATTTCCAAATATTTAAAATGTTGACAAAATCCACATGAAATGATAACTTGTTTATATAAAAACAGATAATTATATTTACGCATAATCAACCGTTCGATCAAAAATAAGTTATATATAATAATTATTTAATTATATATCATGACCATACCCAGCTTGTTAAACATGTAAGCCGCTCCTGATTCTGGTGTCAATCTGTTATACGAGGAACGTCTCTAGGGTTCGACGTGGCGCTGTAATATAATAAAAATACCATTTAGGCTTCGTGCTCAGCCAAAAAAGACGGTGGGGGCGCCCCAAATGTCTTTGGTGCTAAAACTATGAAGCCTTGAGTGTTGCTGACGAGGTCCGATTATACGGTACATGCTACGAATAAGAGTACCAGGGTGGGCTTTTGCGGAGGCTAATCTTCCGAGTGAGCCTTAAATAACTCATAAATAACATCCATTTCACTAATCTTAACTAATTTTGCCTAATTTGACCAATTGTGCCCAATTTCAGTCCAAACCTTCCGATGTTACGAAGTAACCAAATGGAAAAACTACAAGCGGCGTCAAAAATTTATAAACTTTGTCGCGAGCGAGACTGGGAACACAGAAGTGCCTGCGTTCAAGGTTTGCTGTGGTAGCGGCTTCGATCGACAATCGGCCCGAATTGTTTCGTCGATATCTTTCAATTGGGGAATACGCGAAAAGGGACCGGGAATGAGTTCGAAAGAGGATCAGAAAATGATGGGAGGAAGGTGTGATTGAGCTGGGTGGCGTGAAAATAGGAAAATCCGGGTGACCCACGGTCGGCCGCCGTGTTGTAGGCGATGCGAGCGCCGTCTGGAGGTGGTTCATTTGTGAAATTTTGCGTGACTTGTCGTCACGGTGGTGGTGCTCCTCCTTGGCCGGCGCGTACGCCAGTGGTGGCAGGTGCCGCTGACCAAAACCGTTTAGTCAATAGGTCAAAGCAGCTGATTAGAATTATGGTTTTGGGGTTTTCTCTAGGGTTTTGGGCTCGAAATGGGTGTGTTGGTGAAGGTTCTATTTGGCGCAAACTAGGTTTATATAGAGCCTTTGGGTCGCTTCAGTCACTTCAGTGGTTTGGACATCAAACTCTTCTTGCCCAGAACTCCCGAGGTCATAACTTTCTATTCGTAAGTCGGATTTTGACGTTCAACCCCATCTATGAACTGTGTCCGTGAGAGCCTCTACGAGAAATGATGTCTTAGTCAACCCAAAATTATTCATCCTTGAAAAATCAACTTGGGCCCACATACTAATTGTTGGTTAAGGCTTGGTCAACGTTTTAAAACATATTATTTGAGTGCAATTGGTTACAACCTACCCCACCAAGAAAAATTTCGTCCCACGAAGTCGTACTGAATCATGGAAGAGATGAGGATACGCTCGCATTTGGTCCTCCGACTCCCCAGTCACCTCCTCGGCTAGGTGGTTTCTCAAAGGACCTTCACTGGGATATTGTCTTGTTGCAAAGCTCCTTCCTCTTCTCTACCCGGAATGCCTGCTGGGCATTTGCTTCTCATAGGATAAGTCATCCCTCTCGGCTCGATCTCACGGTGTCTCGACACGTGTGAGGGATTTGAGATATACTTAACGTAGCATGAAGATGTGGAACACATTCGGATTGAAGAATATAAGACAGTCTCAATCTGTAGCCGCTGGACTATCCTCTCGACAATCTCAAAGGTCCAGTGAGGACTTAACTTCCTCGCTTCAAATCTTGTACCTTCGAGAAACTTGAAGAATACTCGATCTTGACCTCGAGGCTCAAGATCCTTTCTGCGGCAATCGCGCGGCTCTTTTGCTATATAATTTGCTTTCAGCAGAGCACGTATAACAGCTTGACCCTTGTGGGTTTACATTGCAATCTCGGGACCTAGTAATTTCCTTTCGCGGTCTCATTCCAACATAGTGGAGTCTTTTGGCGTTGTTTTTCCCATCTGATGCCTCGTAAGGTGCTTGTCTGATGGCAAATTAATTTTGTTGACATAAAGTGAGACTATAAGGGTGATATTGTTCCAATGTCCTTCCCGAATTAAGTCTGCATGACCTGACCATATCCTCTAAGGTGCGACCAGCCCTCTAGATTATCCATGGGTGAAGATGACAGTCCTCGTTAACTATTTTAGTTCTTCATGATCCGCTGAAACCTCAGTGAATCGTGGATCTCTGCCGAGAGATGATGCATTACTTTGGCACCCATACAAACACTATATAGCAGTTAAAGCAAGAGTTCCGCTGAACTGGGGAAGAAAACTTCTCACGAATAGGTATAATCGGACTTGGTGAGTGATCAACTACCAAATCTGGTGTATGCCACTGGGTGTGGGAGGGAGTTTGAATACAAAATCCATTGTAATGCGCTCCCATTTCCATTATGGGATGGGTAAGGCTGCAAAAGTCCAGAAGGCTTTTCTCTGCCTTCACTTGTTCTGTGAGATGAAGCACTTGGATATACATACTCGACGGCTTCTCTTTTCATCACGACCACCGATAATATTTATTGATTGTAGAAAGTTACATCTTACGAGTGCTAGGGGTGCATAACATGGCAGAACTATGGGCTTCCTCAATATTTGCCTTTTAACTCTTGATTCTTGGAACACAAGCTGGAACCAAACTCTTAGATGGTGTCTCTAACCGAAAAATCATTGTTCTCCTTCCTCGACTTTCTTTCTCATGCTCATCAGACGGGATATTCTGGTTGTGCACCAGAGAATCGATCATATAGTTGTGGTTGGAAACTAGCAAAGTATACGAAGCATGCATCATAAACAAGCACCAACTCATATGGCAAATGTCATTTGAGATTGTATTGTATGCATATAAACGAAAGAACTTGTGAGCACACATGGCATATTGCTGTTTGCCACACGGATGGTAGTCGATGGTCTGATCATAATCCTTAAGTAATTCCATCCACCTCCTCTCTTAATTTAACTCTTGCAGGCAATATTCTTAAGACTCTTATGGTCGGTAAATATCGGCGATCGCTCCGCTCCGGTAATGCCTCGAGTCTTGATAGAAAGTGCAGCGGCAAGTTCGAGTCATGGGCGAGATGCATTAAATCAGTGTTGTTCGTATCCTGACGCCACGCTGCTCTCATGTTGCATCAACACGCTGACGAACCTTGGCGTGAATCATGTTTGCCGGCCCTTGAACCTGGTTGCTCCCGCGAATAATAAAGCAGGGTGGCGTGACTTTTCCTTCGGTGTTTGGAGAAGCTTCCCTCACACACAATCGATCCACTCAAATTTAACTCCTTTCCCTAGTCGAGCAATGAAGTGGTCCATCTTTGAGAACCATACATGAACTGCGATAATACCCGCTAATCCCGGGAAACTCCGCGCCACATCGCAAGTAGTTGGTTGCTCCCAATTTTCGGCTGCCCACTTTAGGATCACATAAATGCCATGGGTGAAACCACATGTCAGAAATCCCATAAACCAACCAAAGTCACATTCTTTGAACTTGGCATCGTTGTGCCTTAAATCTGCAACACCAAACCAAATCTCTCGTGCTCGATTTTCAGTACCCGAAGATATGTTGGTGAAGTGGTAATGAGCCGATCTAGTATGGATGGAAGACAGGTTCATCAAATCCGCATGAAAGAACTGGTATTGGTGAGTGAAAGACATCACTAGAAACTCATAATGCCCATAATCAATAAAGTGAATGCCATCTTGAGATATCAGTTCTTTTAATCTCAGTGATGTTTTTACATTCAGTGATCTTGGAGAACCTCTTCTCTTTGGAGGCGATCAAGTAGATCATCAATCGAAATGAAGGATATCAGACTACGAATGGTGACCTTATTCAAGCGTGCGTGTCTATCTGCAACCTCCAAGTAATAATGCTTCTTACAAATAACATTCCAGGTGAAATGACTGTCGTCTATCCTGGCTTGTAGCGGTCTTCAACTCTTTCATTTCGATTAGTTGGTCTATAAGGTGGTAAAGAAATAGGAGTTGTACCAGGGACTAAATCAATGGAAAATCATTTCTAGTTTGGGTAAACCTGGAAGATCGTCAGAAACCTGCAGGAGAGTCCCTCTTGCTGGTACATCCCTCTAATCCGCCGGCTCTCGAGTGTCAGTGTGAACTGATGCCTATGACCTTTTTGATGACATCTAGCAAGAAATGTTGAGACTTGAAGATTCTTTGCCTCTTGCTCTATGAAACAGCTAAATTTAGTCAGTTAAGTCTAAATAATATACTCCTGTGAACAATCCATTGAAGCATGGTTTGGGAACAAGCGATCCATCCCAGTCATCCAGCCCTTGAGATCTATTAATATCAAATGCTTCCATAGCAGCCTCGATAGAGCAAGCTACCCTTAGAAAACATCAGGCTGGAAACAGGGGCTGTCCATAAGAAAAAAAAAAAAAAAAAAAGAGAAGGGCGCGCAGTCTCGGCCATACGAAGGAGTAGGTCATCGGCTCATGCGCGACATACTCAGTGAAAATAAAAAGTGTGCCTTTGATTCGATAGTACACGTGCATTGTCACCAAACCGTAGATAATGTACCTATCTGGCATTCGGGGTGGCACGTGCCTCTGACCCGGTCATAAATAAACTACGCCTCTAGCGGTGGTCGTTCTCTCTGCCCCCGCCTCGGCGTGGTGCGAGGGCTAGCGTCACGTCTTAAGGAACCACCAGGAGTGCGCCACACTGTGTATTCGAATGCTGTGCCATGCTGTTGGGCCCGGAAATGGCGATCGAGGGCTCAGTGGCGGTTCGATGAAGCGATCCCTCTTGAAATATCATCTGCACTTGCGAAAGCCACATTATCCCTTTGGAATGGTCCATCATGAATCACATTACAAACGCCCTGAGTCGAGCGGAAACCATCGCGGTCTGCGGACTGCGAAAGTGGCGCTCTTTGCCACTACTCACTAATTAGTCAGACCTGTATGCCCACCTCTCTACTGCAGAGCACCTTCTTGTAGCACCGTCGTCCCCAGATCCTCTATTTGCAGAAGATCAGGTGAACTACCCTCACCAGATGATCCCGATGGGCTCCCAGACAATCAATAGTATGATCGGCCTTGATCTTCAGCGTGTCGGGTCTGTTTCTCCACCTCTGAAGGCGGCGTCTCTCTTGACCGATCGTGGTTGGAACAGAGATAAAGCCATCAGCTCACTCGATCTTAAACATCCTCTGTAGTGCATTTCCATTACTTGGCAGAATTGGACGAAATCCGATCAGCTCTTTGAATCTACGGCTCATACTCAGAAAGCTGTCATGCTACCACGAAGGTGGCGTCTCGAGCATCAGCCTCTTGTAGTCTCATGAAAATTTGGGAGGCCAGCTTCGGTGTGAAGCCAGGTCGAACTTTGCCCGAAGTGTGGTTTCAGTCCTCATGCCACACACCCTTGCACCACCCCTAGCGAGAAAACCGGTTATCTGCAGACTCTATATATTCAGACAGCTGTACCCACTCATAAAATCTTCACGTGTATGGCGGGATAAACATATGGATCATGGGCCGTCAAAACATATCAGAATCTGACGATCAAACAGGTGCTTTTGACGACCATATCGAGTGATGAATGTTGAACTAGAGGCAGGTTCTCTCATAAGTGGGTTGCATGAACTTTCCACCGTAGCTGCTATTTACCAATCTGGTCTTGTCAGGAAGAAAATTCATTTCTGAAGAATAAGTGAAGCAGGGTGTTTCAGGACAAGGTGGGAAGGTATCTGAAAAGCACTGGATGAGTTGACGTATGACCAGATTTGAACCTAGGCTGCGATACGGCGGTGGACAGGCAGGAAACCTGCAGAGTTTCCGGGTGATCCCGCCTAGTGAAGTTCCCACTGTACAATCAATAGGGAATGTCCAATGGAACCCCAACTTTAAGAAAGAGAGTAAACACGCATTAATATAATGCCTCAATATATATATAAAAGATCCTGACCGCTCGAATCCACAGCAGGCCCATCTTGTGGGTCATGACCACATGAAACACACATGATAAGAAGACTCATATGGGTTCAAAGCTGGGATAAGCATTCTAAAGTGTTTGCGAATTTAGGGGTACAATGAAAATACATAAGTCAGATAAAAGAAAGGCAGATAGATAAGATAGAATCTTTGCAAGCATGAGCGAGTGACGTAGAAGGCGGCTGAGAGGTAGATCTCTGATTTGCCTCGACTGAAGGCAGTTTAAAGCAATCAAAGCGTGAGATAATAAATCTCGGTGGTGACCTCAGCGCAAGGAAAATAATGTTTTATTTTGAACATTCGCTCTCAGAATACTCCGTCCATCTTTTATAAGGTTCCCGTTGGAAGATGTTCTAATGATTGCTTAGTGACAATGTTTGAAGTTATTATCAAAAATTTGTAAAGACATGATTACTATACAGTATAACACAGATTTGTTCACAACATAAAATTTAGCATAAAATATATATAACCATCATGTCGTAAAAATAATCAAGAAAATATAATAACCATAAATATTGAAATGGTTTTACCTTACTCAGATTCCAACAATGTATTGTACCATATACCTATAATTAGCTAGTGAGATGGCTATTTGCGATGACAGCAGCTAAACCGGTGGCGGAGCATCGGTGGCAACTAATAAACCTTGGTGGCTTAGAGCATCATGTAACCCAACTAATAAACCTTGGGTGTAGCAGATATCAGTGGCAACTAATAAACCTTCGGGTAAACTAGACATCCATTAAATAAGCCTTTCAACGATACGCATTATAATCATTTCACAAAGTCTCAAAATCCATTTCTTAAATCAATAACTTTCAAAATGGTTTAAAACCTCAATCCATGGCAAAATGTTTGAATACCACAAATTTATCCATGAACTTCAGTAAAATTTCCAAATATTTAAAATGTTGACAAAATCGCATGGAAATGATAAACATTTATATAAAAACCGATATATTTACATGAAATCAGCATTAGATCAAATAAGTTATATATATAATAATTAACCACAATTATATATATAATAATGCACCAAAGCATTTGAAACATGTAAACCACTCACAGGCTAAGATGTGATCCTGCTCCTGCGAGGAAACGTCTTGATTCGTGAGCGCTGTAATATAATAAAAATACCATTTAGGCTCCATTAACTAACCAAAGACATTGGGACTCTAAATGTCTTTGAATAAACCCCAGGAGACTATCTAAATTGGACCACGACATGTCGATTATACGGTCACGCCCTACGAGACCACATTGCCCAGAGTGTAGAACTTTTCACGGGAGGCTAATCTTGAAATTGAACCTTCAATAACTCATAAAAATGTCCATTTTCACTAATCCAACTTCAATTTTTCTAATTTGATATTAATTGTGCCCCAATTTCGATTCAGAGCATCTCGGTAATTACGGAAATGACCAAAAAATGGAAAACCTTAACCAAACGTCCAAATTTACAACTTTATATCGAGCCAGGGCTGAAACGACACCTGCGTGATTGAGGTGTGTGGTGGCGAAGATGATCATGGTGATAATTTGTTTTTCATCGTATCTTAAACGGTGAGGAATCTGCGAAAAAGGACCGGAATGAGTTCAAAGTCAATGGTAGGAGAGGTATGGATTGTGTTAAATGATGTGTGTGTTGCGCGTGTATCGTGTTGCGTCTGCATCGTATTGCCAGACAGTCGTTGTCCATGCGTGTTGATGGTTGGTTGCTCTCGCATGGCTGGTCGTGGGTGGCGCGACCGGTCGGTGTTCATGGTTTTGGGAGTTTTCTCTAGGGTTTAGACTTAAAATGTCGATTGTGTTAGAAATTTAGGGTTCTATTTGGAAAACAAAACTAGGTTTATATAGAGCCTAGAATTAAACTTTGATTAAAAACAAGACTTATTTGGACACTTTATAAAACTTTGTGAACTCACCAGAGGTCATAACTTTTTGTATCGATGGGAAGTCGGATTTTGGCGTTCGACCATTCTGAACTCATATCAAGCCAGGGCCTCTAAATGGGTGTCTTTAATCAGCCCAAAATTATTCATGTAGAAAAAATCAACTTGATACACACTAATTGTTGATTAAATGGTCAAGCGTTTCACAAAAGCTTGTGTATTATTTAGTGCGGGTCATTTCACAATGTGCTTAGCTGAGTGAAATTTGATGTACTCGTCATGGTTCAGGAATCTTAAATAATAAATTTGGTTGGGAAGTTGGAAAGTAATTATATTAAAGCGTAATAAACAAGCTACTTCATAAAGAAGTTATGGTCTAAAATGGTAGAAGGTTACTTGCAAATTCAGCCTCAGCGTGTTTAATAAGATCATTAGTGATGCGAGGATGGGTGTGTGAAGTTCGAAGAGGAAGACATGGCATTGATTTTTTTGAATTTTCTACCCGAATTTTTCGACAATCTAGTTACTACTCTAGTGTGGGAGAACGAAACACTAGAATTTGAGGAGATCACAAGTGCCCTACTAGCCTTTAATCAAAGAAAGAAAGCCAGTGATAGGAGCTCACAAGGTGAAAGGCTTGTGGCCTAGGGTAATTAGGAGTGTGGGAGAAACAAATCTCGGAGTGAGTCGAGTGGAAACAGTCACGATCTAGTAGAGAGAAAAGAAGGGATACTTAGTGTTGTTACAGTGGAAAATTGGGGCACATAAAACGAGAATGTCCAGAATGGAAGAAAGGGAACACAAAAAATGGAGAGGGTTCATCAAAGTCTGTGAAATGTAGTAGAAGAATGAGACTTAGATAGTGGTGATGGTGATATTCTTTTAGTTTCATCAAGTTGAGATTATATGGACGAATTCTTGGATTATGGATTCGGCATAACACCTATCTCCTGTTACCCTGACCAAAGTGGGTTTTGACACTAACAAGTTAGTAAATTCTGGTTTTATTATGATGGGTAATGATGCTTCATGCAAGGTTGTCAGAATAGGTAATATCACAATTATGATGTTTGATGGTGTCATTAGAACATTGTGTGATGTTAAGCATGTTCCTGATATGAGAAAGAATCTGATTTCATTTTAAAGTTCTAAAGCGATGTGTTTTGATACCAAATTTTCCAATTGAATAATGAAGGTGAGAAAAAGTATCTTGATAGTAGAAGGGCTTATTTGGTTGGGAATATCCTGGCTTGATGAGTACCATAATTGTAGATTAGATTCTGTGTGAAACTAAAATTAGACATTACGACGCATGGCATATGCGGTTAGGGCATATGGGTGAGCATGGATGATGGAGCTTCATAAAGTAAACTATTGAAGAGGGTATCAAAACATGCAAGCAGGACTCTACAAATATTTTGTTTCAGGAAACAAAATAAGGTGTGGTTCGAGACATCATGAGATAAAGGGGATTCTTGATTATGTTCATCTGATTGTTTAGGGCCATTCTGAGACTACATCTTTAGAAAGACAATGTATATTTGAGTTTGTTGATGACTGACGGATTTGGTTGCTCTATAATTATAAACCATAGAAGCTTTTGCCACGTTTAAGCTATGGAAAGGTGAAGTGGAAAAATGTAGACATGAGGGAAAGATCAGAATGCCTCGGTCAGATAATACATTAGAGTACCCTGATTGAGAGTTCTCATGATACTGCAAGGAGAATGGAATTAAAAGACACTTCACAATTTGAAAGACAACACAACAAAATGGTGTGGCAAAGAGAATTAATAGATCTATAGCTTAAAGAGATCGGTGTATCAAATTGAATGCAAAGCTAGAGAGAGAAGAAGTTCTGAATGAAAATGACCACATGGCATGCTACTTGATCAGCAGTCTGGGGCAACATTGAATGGAAAGTTGCAAAGGCGGTATGGACAATTAATAGAGGTAGACCACTCGGGGTTGAGAGTGTTCAAATGTCGGCCTTGCATGCTTGAGATGAAGTGAAGCTTGATCGCAGGCTCAGGTGACAATCGTCTTTCTAGGATATGAAAGGGGTTAAAGGCATTGGATCTGAAGCAAACAAGGTAGTGATCAATGGGAGTGTGATTTTTATGAAAGCCATATTGTGAGGCTGCTGAGAAAGAAGAAAAGCATGCTTTAGAAAATCTGTAAGCAGGTCATGAGTGGTAATGATGCCAGGTGGAACTAGAGATAAGAGAAATTTAGTACTCATAATGCGAGGACATTTTCAGGGATCACGAAGGAGAACTAGTACAAAAGATCAGCAGCCTTATAACATAGCCACATGCAAAGACAAGTGCATTATCAAGCCGCCTACCAAGTATGGTTTTGAGGATTTGATTCTTATGAACTAATCATTAATGGTGGGGATCCTACTAACTTCCACGAAGCAATACATAGCCAAGAGAAAGGCAAATGGATGAGTACTATGGAGGAGGAGATGCAATCTCTACTAAGAACCAAACATGGGAGTTGATGGAACTTCCTAAAGGGAAAAAGGGCTATAGGGTGCAAGTGGGTGTACAAGAAGAGAGAAGTGATTTCAGAAAAGGAGGGTGAAAAGTTCAAGGTCCACCTAGTAGCAAAGGGTTACTCACATAAGCATGGGGTTGACTATGATGAGATATTTTCCCTTGTGGTCAGACATACTTCTATTAGGACAGTGTTGAGTTTGGTAACGTATTTTGATATGGAGTTGGAGCAGATGGATGTAAAGACAACTTCCTGATAGGCGCCAAAAACTTGATAGGCACAAAACGTGCATATGAAAATAAGAGTGCCTAAGTGCAGAAGGACACGCGTTGTGTTCAAGAAATAAAGTGAAAGTAAGAGTATCGTCCCACGAGGATTAGCTATTAACTACCGACTCTAATTTAGCCTAGGCTCTATTTGGATAATGGAAAATATGTGAAATACTCGAATTAACTAAGCTAGCATGCAAGTCCTAAACTACAATGACTCAGAAAATATCAAAGCAGCAAGGCAATGATTTCATAACCTGATCTATGTGAACCTCTTAACTCAAATAATCTAATTTTCTTTATTTTGATGAGTTTCTCTAATAAAATTATGAATCTCTCTTGATAATACAACTACCCTAGGATTTAGGTATTTTGCATCTCTATAAACCTAAAAACCCTGGAATGCAATACACTCAAAAAGAGCTAATACCACACCTAATTTCATTTATATCTATATCTATGATGAAATGAGAATGTTCAATATCCATGGTCTAATTTACAAATTATAACTATAGATCACCTGAGATCGAATGCAAATCATGTAAAATATTGTAAATACACTTAAACAGTAGACAAAATAAATATAAACATAGATATGAAATGATTGTTCAGTAATAGAGATTAGGAGAATTCATACATTCAAGTATTGACTACATCCAGCTGAAAGTAAACTAAAACATCTCTAGAAAAGGAATTACAACCATCAAAATGAAGAAAAACATAGAGAGAAGAAAAGAATAAAAATTTTTGGATGTGAAGGCCCCTTCTCTTCTTCCTCCTTCTTCTTCGTCTTCGAATTTCTCCTCTTCTAAAGACTTGGTTCCTAAGGTGTTTCCACCCAAAAGGGACTCCCAAAATCGTTCTCCTCACACAAGCATGAGTTAGGGTACTTATAATAGTAATTTGGCTCTGGGTGGGCAGATTTTAGCAGCAGGCTCAGCGTGCAGTGTCGTGTACGCGCGTTGCGAGCTTCAGCGTAGTGGCTAGAGGCGTTCTGTGACATTGGCCCATCACCGACTCCTCTACGTTTCTCTCATTTGGGGTGCCAACATTTGTCAAACTCCAAATTGAGCAATCTGCATCTGTTGAAATCTTAGAGGTGTAAGGCTATGAATATGGTCGGAGAGAGATATTTGGAGCTTATGGTAGAGACTGAATGAACAAAGTGTGCCAATTGGTCAGATTTGTTAGCACTCTTCTCTTTTTCCTTCTTCTTAAAGTCATAACTTGATCATTTGAAGTCTAAATTGAGTAAATGAGGGCTCTTCAGAAATCTTAAGAAATATACTATCTATGGCCCACAGTATTGAAGCCATAGGTGTCTAAATCACAAAAATATCAGCTCAGTGAATTCTTGCTACATGAATTCTTGATTTCGGACTTTTTCGCTTCATATAGCCTCAATGCTTTTGATTTGGTCCTAATTACAAATAGGAATGAAAATGGTGTTAAAACACTTATTAATATCATAAAAATTACAAAATACTAACCCAAAATGTATGGATAAGTTGAGTATAAAATATACTCACCAGCTTGTAATGTGTTATATAAAATGTGTGTGCTCATATATTTTAAAGTGCAGCAACTCATTAATATATTAAATTGTAATTATCGTCCCAGTAGTTATAAATACTGAAATTAAAATAATCTAACTTTATTTGGATAACACAAATGTGAGAAGTTGAAATAGAAAACAAACTAAAACTAAAGTCTGTCTTCCAAAAGGAAAATGCATATTAAAGCCCTCGAAGTTTTGATTTTATATAATAATTCTTATGGTGAGGCTCTTGTTCCCAATGAAGAAGCCTAAATCATATATGTAACAAATTTCACCATGCACATGCTATTCTTTCTCAAGCAATAACAATCTACCATTAGAAATATTATATATATCTCTACCTCAACGCCATCATAACTTGAGGATGCATTAAATATTAAGGAAATCCATCAAGTCACATGTAACCCATAAATGTCTATTCTATGTTGAACATGACATTTCATTCAAGCAGTCTAACTAATTATTGTTTCTCAACTTCAGAATTAGGTCACAATCATCTTAATGAAGATCAATCATCAGTGATCATGAAGACTAGAATATAACATTTAATATAATGAGGATTAAAGGGTTAGAATTTGAAAATTAAAACTTCTTACCATAGTTCATTGTCAAACTACATTAAGCCTGAAAATGATTAGTTCATGCGAGGAGAAATACAACCATAGAAATAAAGAAAAGAATGAAAAATAGAAAGAAGAAATGAACTAGATGTGGATTAAACCCTTCTTCTATTCAATCTTCTTCCCACGAAGAGAGTTTATTGTGCCTAGATTGTTTCCACCCAAAGACTCTCCTTTGCTCCCGAACTCTCCTCTTCACTCCTCAGAAGGCTAATTTAGATTGTCGCTATGTATAAAGCCAGAGAGGAGCGATGGGCTTGAGAAAAAACACAGACATCACATATGGCGTGGAGAAAATGAAGAACTACTAGAACTATCCAAGCCAACTCATGCCATAGCTTGAGTAACTCACGCTTAATTCAGAAATTCATCCCATGCTTCTTGGCGTGTTATCTTCTTTGCTCATCGATCTTGAATCATGATCTGCGTGTAAGGAAAGCCCTCGAAGTTTAGAATATACTTTATGTCAGCCAGAGGGCATGGAAGGACCATCATGCAAAAGCGAAAGGATAATATGTTTGTTGTGGCTACATGATGACTTTACTTGTTTCTTGAATTTGCAGCTCATTTCTGCTCAATGGTTAGCCTAACGAAAAAATTGAGAAAATAGAGCATTATGAAACTTATTTATATTATAAAACTACTAAAACCTAAGAAAAACATGGGGATAAAACGAGTAGTTAAGATACTCATCACTTCCTGTCATGGTGAGTTGGAGAAAATTGTATACATGGTACATCTAAAAGGGTTCACTCAACATGGACATGAACACTTGGTTTGTAAATTGAAGAAATCACTATGGGTTGAAAGCGATTTGAGAACATTAGTACCAGTGTGACTCCTACGCATGATTTGAATTGGCTACAAAAGATGCTTCAAGTATGATTGTTGTGTTTATGTGAAGAGTCTTGAAAATGGTTCATTTGACGCCTCATTGCTTTATGTGAATGATATCTTGATTGTTGTAAAAGTATGGTGAGGTCAACAAATTGAAGATTTTGTTGAGTAGAGGGTGACATGAAGGATTTGGGAGTAGCGAAGGTGCAAATGAAGTTACAGGGAGATTATGATTGTCTTGGAGACAAAATCCAATTATTAAATTTCTCAGTTCTTATATAATAGAGAAACAAATAAAATGAGTTTGAATAAACATATAGAATTAATTTATTAAGTTTAAACCTCTTTTTTATTTTTCTGCAAATTTTCTTTTCATCCTCTTTTCCTCTCTATTTTATTTCTTTAGTACTTTTAGGGTTCCAAACATAGCTAAAAGTACTTGGAAAAGAAAAAAAATAATTAAGAAAAATTATTTTCTCATGTTTGTTTTCACAATGGAAAATATAATCAAAATTCCTCAAAATATGACATTTTTAAATATCTTGGTCGTCATATAATAGAAGGAAACAAATAGAATGAGTTTAAATAAGATTATAGAATTAATTTATTAAGTTTAAACCTATTTTTTATATTCCTCCAAAATTTCTTTTATTCTACTTTTCCTCTATATTTTATTTTAACATTACTTTGGTTGAAGCGGACATGTGCCTGACACTTGATACCATATTGAACTAACCTATGGTCATAATCGTTTCTCCTACAACAACCAAATGTCATAGGATTCCATCATAACTATCATGTAGAAATTACCTTTCTTATTCCTGTTGGAAATTTTCCTTTTACGTTTAAATGAAATTTACCTTTTGAAACGGTTCTTTTTCAAAACGTGTGTAGTTATGGAATAAATTCTTTTAATTCCATTTATAGGTTTTTTTATCTTCTCTTCTGTTGGCCTGAAACAATCAGAGGTTATTCAAGTCTTTCATTTGGCTAAGGTCCTTTTAAAGAGAGTTCTGATTCTCATTAGTTGAATTTTTGCTAATAAAATTTCTTCATAATAGGGATCTGAAACATTCAAATATGCATTCTTGTCGATCAAAAGAAAACAGTTGTATGCTGGGAACGTTGTTGAAATCACCAGCAAATGAGGTGTGTTTCTTTAAAGTTGTAGGCTGCTTCATTCAATCTGATTTCTTTCATCTGATTGTATTTTTTACATTTTCTTTTGTTTTCCTTCTGCTATGTTTTATTATGTACTATCAGTTGTGATTAAACAGTATAATAATTCTTAAGCAGCATGGAAAACTGCTTTATTTATTGTGAGCATTGAAGTAGAACAGAACAGACAAGCCTTATTCCAACTACTTTGAGCCAGATTTATGAATCAAAGTGCTTAGGTTTGTTTAATCATTACCAACTCTCGACCTAACGCCAACCCCCTTATAATTGAAGCAAACTCCAGTGAATGTCAGTTGGGTGGCAAGTACTCAGATGATCACGAGATCAATAAAGTAAATTGGAAAAAAAAATATATGCAAAGTCAAGTAAAAAAAAAAAAAAGTGAGAAGTAAAATAATAATAAATAAAATAAAAATAAGTAGGAAAAGTGAAGGCAAAAAATAATAATAGAAAAAATTATATATATATATATATATATATATATATATATATATATATATATATAATAAAATAAAAATAAAAGTAAGCGGAAAAAATATAAAAAAAAAAGTAAGTGGGAGAGAGAAGAAAAAAACAAAATAAAAATTAAATTAAAGTAAAAATGAGTAGGAGAGAAGACCAATATATAAAAATGATAATAATAAATAAGAAATAAAAACAAAATTGGAAGAGTGAAGGCAAAAGAAAAGAATAATAATAATAAACATATATATATATATATATATAAACAAAATTAAAATAGTAAGTGGGAGAGAAGATAAAAATGTATATAAAAATAATAATATGTGGCAAAGAAAAGTATAAAAGGAGGGGGTTAGACGTTGCAGGAGGTGGCTCGAGGAGGAGCATTCCAAGAGAGGGGTATTTAGGTAATATTTTCTTGTTCTTTTTTTAATTTATTTCTTATGATGAATCTCATTTTATTTTCAGAGTTCTAAATGGTGGCTTCAAATAGTTTTAAAATAGTTTAAAAAAAATAAATAAATATTAATTGAATAAAATTGATGGGTATCTTAACATTAAATCTGATATGAATCGTAATACATACAAGCTTCACAAAGTACGTCTGCAGTGTCAGTTATGAAAACTACATTTATTGAATGATTAGCCCAATAATCACAAGAATTATCTCTCATAATTATACAAATATACATAAAAAATCAACAAATTGTACATATACTGCCAAATTGTTTAATAAATGATACATAAGATGTTGGACTCTACCTAAATCCATTTATATGTTAAACAAATTAACTTCATAAGATTCTATTTTTTTTTTTTGGAATTGTAGAATTAATCATGTGTTTGTAATGTTTGAAAACTGATTTGAAATTGAAGTTTTAAAAATTATAAATTTAAATCTTAAAAGTGAGAAATTTGAAATAGAATTTGAAATTTAAAATTTTGAGTTGAGATTTTGAGAGAGTGAATTTTGAAATTAAGAGCAGTTTTTATGTAAATTTGATATTTTGAATTTAAATTGAAATTTAGAGGGTGAGATATTTAATTTTAGAGTGTAGCCTTTGAATTTTAGAGTGTAATGTTTGAATTTTGAAATTGAGAAATTGTAAATTTGAAATTTGAAACTTTAAATTTTGAAATTAGAAATTATGAGATTTCGAATTTTGAAATTATGATACTTGAATTTTGAATTTTAAAATTTTATAAATTTAAGAAATTTAAATCGAAGAACGAATTTTTAAATTGTAAACTTGAAAAAGGAAATTAAAATAAGAAATTGAGGAAATTTAATTTTGAATTTTTTGAAGTGAATTGAAGTAATTTTAAATTGACATAAAGTGAAATTAAATTGGGAAGTTGGTTGGAAATTAAACCACTTGATTTTTGAAATTTGAAAATTAAAAAATTGAAAATAGAAATTGAGGGAATCAAAATTTAAAATTAGGGCATTTGAATTTTGAAATTATGATTTTGTAATTTTGAAATAAAAAACTTGAAAATTGTGAGATTGAAAATTAAAGGAATTGAATTTTAAAATTGAAAAACGAGTCTAATATTTTAAGTGGGAAACACATCATAACTTACTTTTTTTCGTTATTTATATCATGGACAGTAAAACAGTTAGAGAATAACATCCATCACAATCTTATAATATCAGAACTAGAGTTATCATTTAATTTCTTGTTTGAAGAATGTGACTTCATGAAATAGATGCTTAGTGAAATAGCAGACATATAAACTGTTTACCTTTGATTTCTCAAAAGTCTCAGCACTTGTAGTCCAGCACCTCAAGTGTATTTTATAATAAACTTAAGACTACATTATGGATCTTTAATGCTCTCTATGAGCCTCTTTTTTTGCGCTAAGCAGCAATACAAATATTATTATACAAACAATTACAGGAAAAGTGAGATCTTCAAACAGTAGATGCAATTAGGATTAACTAGGAAAAGGAAAGAAGACCAACCCTCAGACTCAGACCAACTTACTCCTAGAATGGCATGTGTGTTTCACCTCAGCCATTATGTGACAAAAACAGGGGTGTATCTATTGTAGGCTTAGTGGGAGGCAGAACTTTTTTATTATTATTATTATTAATTTCCCACTTATGTCCAACTGAAAATCTATTATTACTTTACCATAAAGTTAAAACTCTCTTCAATGTTCTGTCATGACTTATTTAACCAGCATATCCCACTTGTCAATGAGGTTTAATGGCGTTTGAAATTGATGACGTGGTCTCCACCATTTTCTCCTATTCTTTATTTGGTTATGGATTAGTTTGTTAGATTTCGTATAAAATAAAAGAGGTTAAAGCCCCTCTTTGTGATATTATGGGCCTCAAAAGACGGACATGAAACCTAATCTCCATAGGGGTTTGGAAGGATCATCGGAACGACAAAACTCTATTACAGAACATAGTTGTATTATCAAGGATCGAACTCAAGATCATTGATTAAGTTAGGAGATACTCTAACCATCCTATGCACTTACATATTTGGTGGTTTAATATTTATAATATTACAACTATATATAATAATTTGGTGGTTTAATATTTATAGTATTACAACTATATATAATAATTAAAAAAAATAGTTACTATAAAAAATTAAAGTATTTACAAAATTCTAGTTATAAAATATATTCTCGTTAAACATGAGGAAATTATGAGTAAAGTTGAGATTAAGAGTAATGTCAAAAAGTATTATTGTCATTGGTGTCAACTTAAACCTACTGTCAAAAAGGGTCAATTAGTGGCCGTTTTTATAAACACGAATTAATAGGCTTTAACTCAAAAAAAAAAAACAGGTACAGTTGGTTGAGGGCAGGGCCATAAGTTTGAGGTTGGGAAATTGATCCATGGAAACCAAAACAAATTGACCCCATAGGTTTTTCATTTTTAAATTGTTCTACAATTGTTGGAAGTTGATTTTGGATTTTGTTGGACTTAGTTGAAGTTCAAAATGCTGACTTCGTGGATTTTTAGAGTACAGTGAAGAACCTGTAGCACATTATTGATGTTATTGGGTATGAGTTTGTTCCGTTTTTGAATCACAATAAATATATAATGTACTTTTATGATTTGCTTGGGATTCAAGTGATGTGTAGAGATTGAAGGTGTGTAGGCATTCTAGGGTTTTGGTTTTAAATAACATGTATAATCATAACCTCAGTCACATTGGGATTTCCACATAAAAACATGTGTTTCTTGTTTTTGATCTTTTATTTCTTGTTGCCTAGCTATTTTAATTTTTTTCTTTTAACACAAAAATAAAAAATAAAAAATCGATTATATCAATTTGGTTCATTTTGTTCCCCAACAATCAACTTTATTTACACCCTTAGGTATAATTGACGAAGAAATTTGAAATCCAAATAAGCATCGATCAATGAGGTTTGCTTAATCATAATAAAGAAGCTTATAGTTGAATAGTGCAACAAGATGAAGTTCTCAAGGCTTAGAACTGAGAGTGAGACACCTTTCATGACATGCATTTATTACATTGTATGAATAAGTTGCCTATAAGATTCATAGATTGATGAGAGTTCTTTATCTTCATATTCTCAATGAATCCTTCAAGCTCACTCCAGAGGAGATGAGTTCAGACCAGACTTTTAGCCTTTTCCTTAGTATGTTAGTGAGTTTGGCTTAGGAGGTTCATCATCTGCACTCCTGCCATGAACAAAATGTGTAACAAATTGGATTATTGTAACGAATATGTTGCAGGTAGACAATCTGTAACATGATGCCAATCTCTTAGAACTGAAATAACAAATAGACACAACTGATGGTCTAGCTATCTTCCTTTTCATCCTTCTACATGATTGCAAGCTATTATTCTCTTTCATGGAAATCCTTGAATTTATCGTCAAGGAACAGCACAAGTATGAAAAAGAGAGACATAACCCTATGTTGTTTACTTGATCTGAAAGGAACCAAAAGGAGAATATATTGACCTTAAGATAAAAAAAAAATTAAAAAAAAAGGAAAAACCCGAATGTTTTTATACCACTTAATTTTGTTAGATTGTGAAGCTTGAATCAGTTTTATTACATTTGACTTGGGTTGTCAGGTTTAAACCTCCAACCTATAAATCTTGTAGAGATTTAGTAGTGAAGTTATGTTAGTGGTGTGGGGGGTTGAAGGGGCTAAGGCCCCTTAGAGATTTTTTTATAAATACTTTATTATTATTTCTGTTTTATTTTTTAATGCATATATTTAATGACGAGTTTGCTACTATTAGATGTGTGAACCCTTTTCTGTTTCAGGGTTTATTTTTATTAGTGTGCAGTCATATTTAAGAGGTTAGAAGAGCTTTACCATTATACTCCTTATTGGTTTTGAATGGTAGTGCACTCCATGGATGTAGGGATCAAATTGATTGCTAAACCTCGTTAAAAATCTTATATTCTTTTATTTATTTATTTTACTTGCATGGCAGTTGGGTTGGTGGGCTGTAACAAGCAAAGACATCTTCATGTGTTAAATTAGAGAAGAATTTTATTAGAGGCCTCACTATCAAATGTTTGTATGGCGTTTTGCAACCATGGTAAGTGGTTGTGACATTTTTATCTGAACATTTTTGATAATTTCAGACTGGTTTATTTTAAATTCAATCAATTATTCTAGCTTGGTACAAAAGAACTACTTAACCTATATTGTCAATGTTAATAGTTTAGTGATTCAGATCTTGTTTAGTCCAATTCCAAAAGCTCGCGCATGCAACATATCAAGCTAATCCCTGCTCAACCATTAAAAATACCATGGGAGTTATATATAAGGTTTGTTTATTATGCTTTTGCTATAGCCATTTAAAAAATACTCCCTTCTTGTACCAAGCTACTTAACCTATATTGTCAATGCTTTTGTTTATTTGATTTAGTAATTTTTTTATGTTAAGATTTTCCCTATATATTTGTGAGTTCTTATTCTGTTTTTCTACTGCCTAATCTCATTATTTTTTTGTGATAGTTTACATGTAATTGCTCATTACTTATAACTAGTAAATAGCTTATATAAACTTACTTTTGAGGAAGGTGCAGAGGCAGAACAGCTCATGGCAAAATCTTGATAGCCTCGGAGGGTATCATGAAGCTCTCTCAACTATGCAATATCTTCACTGCTTGAAGAAATCAATGATGACTGTGCTGAATATATTGCGTGGCAACATCTCTAACATCAGCCCATCTATAAGTTGAACTCGAATGTATGAACTCCTGCAGCCATAGAGTAGCCTCTATCCAGACAACATCATAAAAATTTCATAAATGAGAATTCATGAATATGCCATTTTATGGAGTTCATAATCATCTCCATAGTCACATTGAGTGTTGGCTGTAAGAAAGGACCAATCACGAACCCAGGATTCATCGTCACCAAGTCAATCCCCTTTTCTTTTGCAAATTTCCAAGCAGCGCTATATTTAGGTGTTTTGGCTTTATACCAGAGCTGAGTGGGCAAAAATTAGGTTCATTTGAGCAATTAATCAATTCACATGTAACAGGATTAAGATAAAACAGTGATCAGATGGACAGTGCTGAAATTAGTATCAATACTCACCTTTGATTCCTCGCAAAAAGCTGGATCTGAAAACCAGGTCTGAATCAACTACAACATCAGGGGGTTAGAGTTTTTTGCCAGTAGAATATTGTTTGTATAATGGAGATGTTGACACTCTCTTCTAACAGAAGGAACCTTTGTACAAGATCTAAGAACATTGAGTGTTCCATGCAGATCAGTTATTCTGCCTGAAATATGGAGTAAAGGAAATATTATATGAAACTAAGAGGGTGTATGTTAACTTTTAGCTTTTACTGAAAACAATTGAAAAAACTTTCAAATTTAGGTTCTTTATTTTCTGTTTACTTTTATGATTTATTATATAGACTTTTGCTGAATACAAAAAAAAAAAAGAAAACTAAAATATTTGACCTTTTATAAATAAGAAAAGTAACATAGGACTACATTGTTTTATAATTTTTAAAGCATTTTTGTTTTGAAAAAGAAGAAAACAGAAAGCATTAGAAACTAATTTAGTGTTTATTTCATTTATTTTTTGTTCTAAAAAACTACAAAACGTAAAAAAAGCATTCAAAATTCAAAAAAATTGGTACCGACCATTTTCAAAATAAAACCACAGCATACATATTGATTTTTCTTTACCTTTTTAATGTAGTAAGTAAATATTTCAAAAAAAATAATCCAACATTTAATACAGTAAGAATTTTAACATAGTTTTCATTCAAATTAAAAAATGAAAACAAACCAAACACCATCAGTATTATGGATCAAAGCATAAATGGAAAAAATACCAAACAGAGTTGGTGGCTCATTGATATCATAAAAATACATAGTGAGTGTCAACAAACCTAATTTACAGTGGTTGGTGGCAGGGATGAACCTTTGGGTCAACCACATCAAGCATGACAGGGGATGCAGTATGAAAGACACACCACATCCTTCAACTGCTGGAATCAAGACCCTTCTTCTAGTAAGTCTGCTTTGAACAAGTAAAGTCTTTTCCTTAGCTCTTCAAAGTGAAGTAAATGATCTGTCTTGGATTTGGATCATCTGTGAAATAGCCCCAGTGTGTTGAAATGGTAAAAATATATCTCAGTTCCAATATATGCATGAATGATTCTCCTAAAATCAGATTAACCTCAACACTTTCTCTGAAGGACTTGAGTTTGTAAAACATAACACAAAAGCAATTCAATCAATGAATAAGAAATCAACCAAACTTTCAGTTTTTCATTATACAATTGTGCAAGTGCAACAGCTTAGGGGCAAATTATCAAGCACTTGGGGGGCATTTCATTTGCATACTGAAACAAAAACTCAGAAACTGGGAGACCCATAAACAGGAAAAGTGATCAGAGGGAGTATTGGTACTGACTTGGGTTGCGGAGGGTGGCTTTGACAGTGTAGCCACGGCGGAGCAAGAGCTTCACCAGCCAGGATGCTATGAACCCAGCTGCTCCAGTCACACACACCACCTTCCCTGCCACCGGCAGACTCATTCCTGCTTTTCTCTGGTTCCTTTACGTGAAGCATGATATTTATCTTAAATCCAAATCATTTAAATCATTTAAGATTGAGCTTTTGTCTGGCTGGAGTTCATTGGCTCGAGAATTCTCTCTCCAATTTGAATATTTATCCTTATTTTTGTTTTTAAAAGTACGTGGGCTCTGTTTGATTTTGTTTGTTCTCTAAAAGCCAGAAGCAGTGAAGAGGTTGTTTGACACTTTCTTCGAATCACCAGCTGGTTTAGAAATTCTCTCTCTCTAGTTTGAATATTTGATTTTTATTTATGTATTTAAAAGTTTATAGTAGACTTCTTTTGATTTTATTTAGCTCTCCTCTTGTGTATAGGGATTCTATTTGATTTTATTTGATTCTCCACATACAAATATGAGGGACTCGATTTAATTATGTTCGACTCTCCACATTCAATTTTAAGGCCGTATCTAATGGAGGTTATTTGACACTTGCCTTCAAAAGCCAAAAGCTTTGTACTTTATGGTTTGAGTTGAAGATGATTTGTTTGCTATTGTAAAAGATGGGTGAATAAGCCAAAAGGTGCCGGCCTACAAGATTATTAACCCTGAGGAGCTGATTAGGATGCAACTTCTATTTTGATTGTATATTCTTTTTAGGTGCACCCCATTATATATTTGAAGTGTGAAAAATAATACAAATCTACAATATGTTCGAAAATGATAAATTAAGTTGATAACAACTTAATATGAGTTAAATCAAAATCAAACAATTCTTTATAATTTCAAATTTGTCCTTTGTATTTATTTTTTACGATTTGTTTTGTTTCTAATTATTATTTGGAAATATAAGAATGACGGTATGATTGGAGACATCAATGTATAGCATATGGCAATGTAATAATATAAAGTTGTAGAACCCAGCAAACAAACTTTTTTTTTCTTTTTGAAAAACACCAAAAATAGTAAATTTAGAGAATAAAGAGTAAATTTAGAGAATACCAAAATGATGGGATAAGGCGCATAAATGTCCTTGACTTATATCCGTATGTCCAATTTAGCCCTTGAGTTTTTCAATTATGAAGTCTCCCCAATGTTTAGTGTTATAGACATTCATCATATAGCTCAGGTCAGACAACATGTCTTCATGATTAAGATGAAGCACAACGTGGATAGCTCCCGTTTGTGCATTTGTGTAAGTTCGTAACGGCAAAGGCATGAATGAGTTATGTGTATAGTCGGGGCGCTGTGGATCAAAAAAACTCGAGAAATTTAAGTCAATTATGGTTGTAGAAGTCATTGAACATATGCACCTAATCCCTAAAATGATGTTTTACATATTTTTAAAAATTATTCTTAATAACAGATTTTAAAAACAAGAATCAAACATACCCTTAATTATCAAAAATTAAATCATGATCTTCAAAATTTTAAAAAAAAATTATATACATTTCAACATTTAATTAAAATTTCAAGCCCATCGTACCTAACTCAAATGGTAAAACATTTACCATTTCAAACAGATAAAGAGCATAAAGAGAGGGTCTCAAATTCGAATCTCAATAAAAAAATATTTACTATCTTCGTACTAAAAACTTAAAGGCACTGTTTTTGGAAAGCCAGGGAGATTAATGACATATTAAAGTCAAATAAAGTACATAACCTTTGTATTTCACTTGGATTAAACATTTGTACTATCATGTTTTTATAAAACTTTGAATTTGAGATCTTATTACTTTATCATTTGAGTTAAGTCTTAAGGATGTGTGATCATGTCTCTTTTTATCACTTAAGTCAAGCCTTAAAAGGCGATGTTCCCTTTTAAAACTATGAACTAAACATATGTTAAAAACAAAATCAAGAAAGATATGCAGTGAATCGGCCACTAGTGCTGATAAATAATTTTCCATGGCTGAAACAGGAGGTAGCGGCATCAATCATTTGGCAAATCGATAAACCTCCCGCTTTGTATGTTCCCACATTCAGGGAATCAGACATCCATCTCGTCTCCTCGCCAAACACATCCCCATCTTAGTCTTAATGATGTAACTTGGTTACGAAGAATAATAAAATTAAAAAAAAAAAAGCGAATAAAATAAACATAACGAAATTATCAAGTTTTCAATATTATATCAAGTCTCATAAAAATGTGCATATAAATAACATATGATGTGTTCATTATAGGCATCGATAGAAAATCTTAGCAGGATAAATCACGAAATTAAACATGAGATAAATCTAAAACCACTGAATAAGTGTAAAAACACCTTGAGATAAGTCCTATAAAATACGATTAAATAAATAACTAATAATAATAAAAAAATCATCATTGGACTTAGGATTCCTATCTGCGTCTGACCCCAGATGTAGGCTCTTCTCGAAAGTCTCACATCATTCCTTTCGGGTTAAAAAAGGCTACTGCTAAAGAAGTGAGGAGAAGGTAGCGTCAAGCGACCGTGATCTAAATGACAAAAATCATCCTCCTTTGCTGGCAGCGCGTTGAAGAACGCTTGCGGGCGCTTCAGTTCATGGCGTGGTGACAGGGAATCAAATAAAGTGTGCAAGACCACGATGAAGACAATTGATCGAGTGTGCAGTGTTTGGTTCCACTTCTTGCTGGTTACGACATGGACTGAGCCAAGATTTCTTCAACTCCACGCCACAATTCGCGTGGATTAGAAGCTGACAGACCGCCTTGGATCAATTGATAAAAGTAGAGGTAAGAAGTAATCGTTTAAACAGTGGCTCAGAATGTGGAGATTCAGAGATTGAAGAATGAGGGTTGCTTATGGTGTTGACAGTGGTCGTCGACTCGTCAGGATAACAAAAACGCCCACCTTGATACCGTGGAGTACAGTTTGGCTGTAAAATGCCGGGAGTAGACCGTTGGCATGTTTCGTCTTCTCCCTGCGAAGATGGAATGACGTCAGCGAGAACGGCAATGCAGGTGCAGAAGAAATATTGCAGCGACGATCAAGCAAAATTAGCGCTTGCTTTAAGGAGGAAAGGGTTGACTGTGGCAGCGGGCGGCTTTGCCGTTGGGAACAGTGTGGCAGGTGGAGTGCAGTTGCAGTTTTCAGCTTGACCTACAAAGTTTGGAAAGGCAATGGACGATTTGAAATAATAAACAGAAACAAAGGACTTGAAACAATAATAAACGATCTCGGATCGAGTTAGGCTCGATACCAAAATTGATGTATCTTGGCTACGAAAAATAATAAAATTAAAAAGAAAGCGAAACGAATAAATGAGGCGAGACCTCAGTTTCAATAATATCAAGTCTTCCAAAAACAATAACATAAGGTGCTATTTATAAGCACTAATAGAAAATCCTAATAGATAAATCCCAAAAATCCTAATAGATAAATCCCAAACTCCCAAACAGACAAATCATAAAAACCTTAACAGATAAATCCTAAAAAGCACAATTAAATAAATAACTAATAATAATAAAAAAATGTGTTGGATAGGATTCTATCTATTTTGAGCTAGATGTAGATTACACTCCATGTCACATCATTCCCTCAGTTGAAAAAGAACTCGGCCTAGAAAGTGACGGCACTTTGGTCAAATACTATCATTCACTTTGCTTACTCTTAAGATATCCCATATTTGATTTCTTAGTAGCAGTTTATGGTTGATATTAGAATGCTGTTTGATAGTTAAGCATTGGAGAACGATCGGGTTGGTGAATGGGATATGGGGCTTGTACTATTCTTAGCAATTTCGTGGCGTGGTGCCTTGCACACTCTCTGAGAGTCTCTTCCTTAAGTTGTCGTCGTCGATGACGATTGGAAATCGTCGATGCTAGAGAAGGCTTTAGTCTTAACGACTACAAAATTAAGAGGGCCCGGGTGTCAACGATTCATGATTTCAATAGGTAAGTAGGATGAATCCTAGTTGTTGAGCAGGTAGTACTTATTGAGATGGTGGGAAGCACATGCAGTATCATCAATGGATGCTACAACATTGGAGTTCAGTGGTTGGGGAAATCAAAAGGAAAAGCAACATCACGAATTACGAAGAAGTAATAATCGCAAAGATCAAAACTTGTCACAAGAATCTCAGAGCGGTGAGATCCTTGGAGAAGTACTAAAGTTGGATCAAAGTAGTAGCTGTGTCGAGCTTTGAGCGAAGGGGTGATTGTGATCGATCGTATCAGAAAGTCCTGTGGAGGGTCGTCGGGTAGAGAGAATAAAGAAAGGGATCGAAGTAGTAGTGGGGTTAGTGAATTTTGTGACATAGAGGATTGTACCAAACCGAACAAACAAGAAACTCTGATCTCAGATCAAGAACTTGAAACAAATAGAAATAACTTGATCTCGGATCGAAGTTAGGCTATGACACTAAATTAATGTAACTCGGCTACAAAGAATAATAAAATTGAAAAAAGAAAGCGAATAAAATAAACGAAACGAAATTCTCAAGTTTTCAATATTATATGAGTCTACCAAAAGCGATAACGTGAGGTCTTATTTATAGGCCCACGATAGAAAATCTAATAGATAAATCCCAAAAATCTTAACAAATAAATCCCAAAAACCCTAACAAATAAATCATAAAAACCCTAACAGATAAATCCTAAAAAATACGATTAAATAAATAACTAATAATAATAAAAAATCATCATTGGACTTGAGATTCCTATCTCGTCTAGGCCTAAGTATTGGCCTACTCCATGCCACATCACTCAACCCCCAAACCCATGAATGAAGAAGACTAGCAGAAGGCGGTTACCCACCAAAATAATATGGAAACATTTTAAGCAAGCCTGCCCAGAAAGAGAGGTTGGATTAGTGAGCATCTCTACTAGTACCAAGGATTTTGGTACCATAGAGGAAGCCTCCTAGGAACCATAGCTGCCCAACAACACTTCAAGGCCCAACCATGCATAGTTACTTTCGTAAACTTTCACCTTTCACTCTCTAGGCCATGTGAGACCAGCTATGTCTTTCGTTTGATCTAGTTTTTAATAATCCAACTTCTCACTCAATACTGTCTAGTTCATAGTTGTAGTTGTCACATCCTAGATTTTGGACAACCTAAAATCCGATATGTGATCCCCACGACTAGGGCTTATGATTTTCTTGACCAAACAACCTCCAATCGACTTGAAATTTTAGGAGCTTATTATATTCATGGCGAGGAACAACCCTGTGGTGACAAATTTAGATTTTAACGGTTAAATTTTCTAGATTTGAGGTAAGGTGGTTTAACCCCAAAACCCTTAACTCAATAATTTTCTTGTAAAATAAATTATAAATCTTATTTTTTGACTTAATACATATAAGGTGATTGTTGTTGGATGATTATTTGAGTTATTTGGAATGTCCTATGATTATTAGGAAATTCAATTTTTGGGTTTCACTTGCAAGTTAGAATATATCTTAGAATGTGTGATTTTGTTAGGCTATTAGAAATATTGTACTGTTGTAAACTAAGTGTTTAATGTAATTTTGTTTAGTTAACTATAAGTAGTAATGAAAATTATTTGATAATTTTGGATACACCTTGATATGAAAAGTAAATAAATAAACGAGAGTTGATGTATTGAATGTTGAGGGAATTGTATTGAATTCAATTTGGAGATTAATTTTGTAAAATTCGGGTAAATTTGAATTTTTCCTAAAAAAGGAAAAACGGTAAATTACTGCTAATGTACAAGTTGCAAAACTAGAATTTTTCTAGATCTCGGATGACGAAACGGACCTCACCGTTGGATAATGAGGTCATTGTATTATATTGGGCCTCAGATGGGTCATGCTGCTATATTTTGTACATGTTGGATTTTGGATAGAGCTCCCCGTACAAAAAAGACTATGTCTGATTTTTGTTAAAATTATGGATCTCGATAAATGAGACATAATAGTGCAGTATCAGGTCACCCGATATCCACAAGTTTTCCGCAAGTTGACGGTTGGTCAACGAACCCCTAGGTTTTAGGGCGTCACCGGTTGGTATCGAGCTTGGGTATCACGGTCACCTGGGGCTTGAGGGGGCATGGGCCCAAATATGACGGTTTATGGTGCGCATCGATGCTCCGACATCATAGCTTGGTATCAGAGCTTGGGTATACGAACACCTAGGGCTTGGTGGGCATGGGTTTAGGACATGTAGTTATGGTATAGTGCTTAGGTTTATGATTACCTAGTGCTTGATAGATCTAGTACCAGCTTCACAGCTTGGTATCAGGGTGTAGGTATGCGATTACCTAGGACTTGACGAGCATGGGTTTAGACCATTGCATTTATTGTGCATTTCATGTTTTGTGCTCTAATATGCTACATGATTGTGTGTTATGTGTTGTGTGAATTATATGCATGGTAAAATGTATATGGAAAAAAAAAGGAACACTAGGGTTAGAAAACATAACCTTACGAGTTCGGAAAAAGAATGAACGAGAAAGTTCGGGATGTTGAGGTCTATTAGTGGTTGGCACATGCGCTACTAGTTAGACAAGGGGAGAATGTCTAGCCACATTCCAGCTATAGGGTAAATCCCTAGTATAGTGGAATTAGGTCAAAGCCTCAAGGGACTTGGAGGCAATGACATGGGAAGAGTTCTATGAGCTCTTCATGGGCAAGTATTACCCAGCATCAGCTCGACACAATGATAGTGCTCGAATGCGTGACTAAGTTCACTGAGTTAGCTCGTTTTGCGGATGATTATGTGGCCACATATATGGCCAAAGTGAGAAATTTTGAGGATGGTATGAAATTGCCCATCCGGGGGTAAATTTGTGGGACTTCTCCTACAAGACATGGACTTGATGGTCATGACAACAATGGCCATTGAGAGGGAGGTGGACGATGCACGGAACATCCAGGAGGCGGGTGTTAAAGTTAAGTGAAAGATTTGGGCTTAGAGGTTGAAACCTTGGAAAAGCCGATTCATGTGAGTTCTCCCCTAGGAACTAGGGTGAACGTTGATCATATATGTTGGGATTGTGAGTTAGAGATCTCAGGGGTTCTACTCACTGTGGACCTTAGGGTCATGGACATGTCGGAGTTTGATGTCATCCTTGGGATGAATTGGTAGACGGCACACCGAGTTGTCATAGATTGTGATCGCAAGAGAGTTACCTCCCTACCCATCCGGCCTTGATGTTGTTTATGTTTCAAAGGGATAAGCCCGCGCTTTACCTCGGCGGAGTGTATGGCTTGTGGTGCTTGGCGGAGTTGATGGGTTAGCTGACAAGCCTTACTATGGAAGACGAGGCGAGACAAGAGTTGAGTCTACCTCGGGTGGTTTGTGAGTATGAGGACGTTTTTCTAGATGAACTATCGGGATTACCTCCATATAGGGATGTAGACTTCACCATTGAATTACACCCTAGTACATCTCCTATTTCTATGACTCCGCATAGAATGGCGCTTGCCGAGTTGCAAGAACTCAATTGTAGGAATTGCTGGACAGGGGTTTTATTAGACCAAACACTTCACCTTGGGGCGCTCCGGTACTATTTGCCAAGAAGAAGGACAAGACCCTTCGGCTTTGTATAGACTATCGGCAGTTGAATAGGGTTACTATCAAGAATAGATACCCTTTGCCGAGGATTGATGATTTGTTTGATCAGTTGAGAGGGGCGCGATTTACTCGAAGGTAGATCTCCACACTAGTTACCATCAAGTTGAGGGTTAGGGAGGTAGTATCCCTAAGACAACTGATGAGCTTAAAAGTCATCTATTTTTAATCCATTTTTCTGTTTGATTTTCATCTGAAAAGGAATAATTAATATGCAGAAATATGAAGAAACTCACCAATTTGTTATTAGCGGGGAGTGTAGAAAGAAGAAAAGCGGTAAGAAAAATGTATGATTGGGTGGAGTAAATGAAAGAAAATATAGCGGGGCGGTAAACAAGCGGTTAACTAATGTGTAGTTTTGGGCTTGCAGTCGATTATGTTGGAAGGAAATTTGATGCAGTCGCGATGTGGATCAAGGTTAGGCAAAATTGAGGATTAACCAGAGACTTAAGGAATGATGTCGCGATAACATCGTGATGTCGTGACAAAGGTTGATGTCGCGACAAGGGATGGAGGTCGCGACAAGAGAAGCGCCTTGAAGTTATGACAGGTTTGAAAAGATGAAATCAAGTAGACTTAGTCGTTGTCGACAGAGGATCGATGCTCTGACACCAAAAAGCAACCGCTTGAAGCCTGCAGACATAAGCTGATGTCGCGACAAGAGATTAATGTCATGACATAAGACGCGCTCGGGCTAGCGTTGTCGCCTTCGTTGATGTGTCGCGACAAGAGATTGATGTCGACATCGTGAACCACGCTGAAAGCCAAGCAAAGACATGAGCTGATGTCGCGATAAAGGGATTGATGTCGCGCGACACGTAGAACGGTCGCTGAAACCCGGGGAGAGCAAAGTGATGTCGCGACAAAGGATTGATGTCGCAACATAAGAAGACATTAGTTGAAACCTTCAAAGACATGAGCTGATGTCGCGACAAGGGATTGATGTCACGACATCAGAACGGTCGCGAAACTCCGAGTAGAGGCATAAAGTGATGTCAGCGATTAAAGGATTGATGTCGCGACATAAGAAGACACCAGCTCAAAGTCAGCAGAGATTTGTTGATGTCGCTATTAAGAGATCGACATGTCGCGACATGGATGATGTTGCGACATTGATTCCTTTGTCGTGACATAAGATGCCTTCTCAGAAAACAAAGGAATGTCATGACTTATTGATAAATGTCAGCAACAAGTGCCAAACTAACTAATGTCGCGATTAAGGGATTCGAGGTCGCGACCGAACAAGAATATGGGCCACCCACTTGGAAATCCACAAAGAATGCATTGGAATTAGGCCCAACCGAGAAACCTTATAAATAAGCAGCCTACCAGAGAAAGAGAAGGAGGCAAAGGCTAAGGTAACGGCGATCCGGGTAGCCAAAGGTCATTTTATTTTTCTTTCTTTCTTTTCTTTATTTTCTTTTCTCGCTTCCGCTGCTATAGATTAGATTATTTCTATCTTTCTTTATTTTGTTTCATTTTCCGGATCCGGGATGTTATCGTTTTTTGAGCGTAAGCCGAATGCACTCCATTCTTTCAAATTACTACTGGAATGTCTAAGTTCGCATAAATTCGAATTCGACTTCTTCAGCTTTCAAATTGCAATTGTTCTTATGATCGTAGGAATGTTGTAGTGTGTAATTCAAGAATTGAGAAACCCAAATTTTCCATTAAGTGAATGCTATAGTCATAATTTATCTTCCTCGTAGTTGTTTCCAAGCAGCCTTGTGAATTTCAATATGAATTTACTCGTTACTGGTTTAATGCTTCGATCTGGAATATCATTTTATACCCGCTTTAAGATTTGTTTCATTGCTCTGATTTCAAGGAGGTCCTCTGAGTGACACAGAGAAGACATTCCTGCGAGTTATGAACATTCAAGTGTATATTAACCTCGCTTATTAGAGATTCACGAGCTGAAGTTTACTTAGATAAATCCTCTTCTCACTTGAAATCAAGAAAGAGTTGGAATGAGTTATCAATTTAAACAAGGTAGAGTTCCACCTCAATTCAATAGTGAAGCCAATCCCGTGTTAGCCGAGATCTAATCAAGGAGAGGTGATCTATTCTAATTTAGAGGAAGAGCAACTGTGAAGTTGTATATCCTTGTCGACCGATAACTTGGGAGCTAAGGTTTACAAATTCATAAATGGGTATGAAGTATTAAAAAGAAAATACTCCAGATTAAGGAAATCCCTATTAGTGAAGTCATCTAATTCCTCGTCGAAAAGAATCAGAAAATTAGATAACGAATCGGTGGAGTGTGGAGAGATCCAAATTGCATCGCTAAACGCCTTGGATGTATTTTAAACTCAAATACACAAGCAATTTTATCAAGCAAGCACCACGTGGAATTGATACTTCATAATAGCGTTGTCCTTGATGTGTCCTCTAAAAAGATAACTATTCAGCTTCCATTTCTATTTTCTTAACTATTCATTATTCTTTATTCTTTGCATTCCACTTATTTGATTGCTCATTCTTTCATATTTGTATATATTTTGATAAATTTCTTGTCGGATCACAATGTCATGTTATTAGTCCAAATAGTATGGAGCTTGAGTAGTCGTGGATAGTTGATCTAGGAATTCTTAAGATCTCTGCGGGATCGATATCTCGGACTTATATCCATTTTATTACTTGTCGACCAAGGCACTTGCGTAGATATTAGGCCAAAACCAAAATTGAAAATGATTTACTCTAGAGATTTTTGGTCTATATGAGAAAGTCAACAAGTTTTTGTTACGCCGCTTGCCGGGATTAGTTAATAGTCCTTGGTAATAGTGTCATAACTCTGTATGCATGACTCAAGGCTAACAAGCGCCATGGCGCCGCCATGTCGGGATCGAAAGAATTTAGTAAATCAATATTCAGACGAAAGAAGGAAATGCTAATTTGGACATTTTGAAGAAAAGAACAAAAATAGCTTTTCAAGCAGTGGTTATTTTTATCCACTAACCTTTAACAAACCATATTGAAAATATTTGTTGACCAGACTAATCCTATTAATGTAAGTGTGTTTTGATTTCAGGGACAAAATTTTAATGCATAGGAAATGTAATGACCGATCCGATTCCAAAGAGACAATGTAATTGGGGGAGAGAACACCAGAAGCTTGAGAAAGATAAAGAAGGCAGAAAACTCAACCATGGCAGATGAAAGACAGGATCAGAATGAAGCACATAGAGAAGCAGCTAGAAGGCCTCCAATCACTGATACTATGGAGGACTTCTGGAAGCCTATTATTCAAGATGAGTACTCTGCAATCAGGCAGCCAACTATTGATGCAAATAATTTTGAACTTAACCCGGCACTAATTACAATGGTCCAGCAGCATCGCCTTTACTGGGTCATCCCACTGGTGACCCAAACGAGCACTGGAAGATTTCTCAGATGGCTAATACAGCGTTGAATGTGAGACCGTAAGCTCATCAACCAGATATATTCCCATTCTCTCTAAGAGATACATCAGCTACATGGTATGAATCCCTACCATATGGTTCTGTTGATACTTGGGAGGAGCTAGTAGAGGCCTACTTAGGTAGATTCTTTCCCCCAGCCCTCACCTCAGAGAGAAGGAGGGAAATCATTGTGTTTCAGCAGGGGAAGATGAAAGCCTGTATGTAGCTTGGGAAAGATTCAAACGGTTGGCCGAGAAGATGGTCCACGCATGGGATAGGATCCAAGACCTCGTATGGACATTGTATATCATGCCTTGAATGATATATCAAAAGGATCATTGATGCTTCATGTTGTGGAGCATTCAAACGAAAAGTGTCGAAGAGGCAAAAGAGCTGATCAAGACTGCTAAATGCAATATGAAAACTCCTTCTGAGTTTTCAAGAGGAAACAGAAGAGGAAAGGGGATCATGGAGCTGAGCAAGATGACAGCCATGGAGGCCAAGTTGGATGTCATTATGCACAAGATGGACAAGCAAGAAAGAAAGACACACACTGCCCATGAGATAGGAGCAGTTGAAAGAGAGTTATTGAAGGGAAGTGTCGAGAGAGCTACTGAAGAACAATTCTATGATGCTGAAGAGGTTAAGATCCGGGGTGAGCCAAGAAACTACCATTTCCAAACCCAATACTAACCTCACAAGACATTATCCAAAGACTGAGGAACTATGAGAATTTCATAGTGGAGGGGCTTCAAGGCCCAAGGCATGGGATGTAACCTCAATTGTGGTTATCAACACCACCAAGGTTCCAAGAAGAACAAGAAGGAAATGAACACGTAAATGAACATTGCACAGAGAGGCCTTCAATCTTTGAACAGATGTCAGCCTAAGGGGGACAATAAGAAGCCGTTTGAACCTCCATGAACAAAAGCTCATAGACTGAAGCAACCGCTACTCAATTCTCAAATTTTTCACCACCAATGCATCTCCTCAAGAACCTGAGACACAAGTAGTAAGGCCAGTCTCAACCCCCGCAGCCAGAGGAAAGATGCCTCCCAAGTGACACAAAGAAGAATCCAAAAGACTCGCATGGTCGCAAGTGCCTTAGAGGCAAGAGTTAGAAAAGATGAAAGAAAAGAATGACAAGAAGAAAGAAGAAGAAAGCCCAAAAGAAGAAGTAATCGGAGAAAAGAAGTTAAGGGAGTGGACAGAAGGACATCCAAGGCTCGACCTCAGCCTCCCATTTCCACGTAGACCGCAAATCAAAGATGAGGAGCGCTTGGTAAGGTTTTTGGAAAACATTTCGTGGTTAGAGATCAAGATGTCTCTTACGTATGGTGACTCGGGATGCCACTCTATGCAAAATTCCCGAAGGACACAGCGAGCAAGAAAAGAAAGATAGGTAGAAGAAGGGATTAGAATCTCACCGCTACTGGCAAAGGATGACAAAGAAAGAATTGCCGTAAAAGATGATGATCCGTGGAGTTTTACACCTTGCATCATCGAGGAGTTGAATTCCAGAAGCTCTCTCGTGACTCAGAGCTAGTATAAACTTGATGCCTCTTCTCGTCGCTACAATTAAGTTCGAGGCTATTCCCACCATTATTACTCTTCAAATGGCAAGATGTGATCGATGGTAAAACCCATGAGTCTTGGAAGATGTGCTGGTCAACGTTGGGAAATGAGCCCAGTGACTTCATCATTCCGACATGGAAGAAGATCTCACAAGTAATTTCGCTATCGGGGAGACCATTCCTAGCTACCGGAGCCCTGATCGACATGCAAAAAGGGAGTTCTACTCGAGGGTCGAGGGGAAGCCGCCGGCTTCAACTTGACTCAAAAAGATGCGTAATACAGATACAGATGCAAATTGCAATGTAGTTTGATGATGTCTATACTCTACAACCTCGATGTTCACAATGATTGTAATGCTCAAATTTATCAATGAAAAGAGATAAATTCCCGTGATATTGAAGATGATCACTCTTAATTGTCCATACAACAAGCTATTCTATAGAAACTGTGGCCAGCCCTCAAGCAAACAGAAATGACAAAGGGAAAATAATGAAAAGTGGAAAATAATGAAAAAGTGGGAAATTCATCAAGAAACCAAGAGGGGCTAGTGTTGAAAGAGTTGCCAAGTCATTTGAAGTATGCTTACTTAGAATCACCAAAGAGAAAACCGTTGATTATCTCCCCGCTAGACTTTGATGCCGAGGAACAAGAGGTTGCCGAAAATCCAAAGAAGCACAAAGAGTCTATAGCTGTCCATTAAAAGTCAAGGGTATCACCATCAATTTGTATGCACAAAATTCTGCTAGAAGAAATCCCAAAGCCATCCGTAGAACATCAAATGAGACTCGAATCCGTTGATGAAGGAAGTAGTCGAAGGAGGTACTCAAATCACACGCCAGGTTTTAATAATGCAATTTCGTGATAGTCCTCGTGAGCCCAAATTCATGTGGTCCCAAAAGAAGGGTGGGCTTACTGTGGATCCGCAATGAGAAAAATGAATTGATTCCAACAAGAACAATGACAGGATGGAGTGGGTGGCGATTGATTGCCAGAAGCCGAACACGCCTACCGTAAAAGATCATTTCCCTTCGCTCTTCATTGACCGATGTTGGATGTGATTAGCAGGACACCCTCATTTTGTTTCTTGGATGGGTATTCGTGATACAATCGATTAAGTATTGCACCCGAGGGACCAAGAGAAGACCATTATCCATATGCCCCATGGTACTTTCGCCTTCGTAAGATGCCATTCGGTCGTAATGCTCCCGCTACATTCCGTAGGTGTATGATGTCAATGTTCGTAATTTGGTTGAAGAGGTTATGGAAATTTTATGGATGACTTCACCGTATGGATCCAAGTGATCGTTGTTTGAAGAATTCGGAAACAAGGTTTCAAAAGATGCCAAGACAAATTAGCATTGAATCGGGAAAATGTCATTTTGGCCAGAATAAGGTATCGTTTCGCATAAAATTTCGCATCGACTAGAAGTAGATCAATTCAAGGTATCCATTATCAAACTCTTGCACCACCTACCACAAAGAAAAGGAGTAAGAAGCTTCTGGGGCATGCCGATTTATAGGAGATTCATCAAAGACTTCTCAAAATAAATGCACTTCTATGCAGACATCGAGTAAGGATACAAGGTTTAATTTGATGACTCCTGCAAGGCTGTTTTTGAAGAAATCAAGATCAATTGGTTCAAGACCTATAATGGTTGCAATCTTAATGGGACTGTGGATTTAGGCCAATGTGATGCCGCTGATTTTGCAATGGGAGTCGGCCCTGGCAAAGAGTGGAGAAAATATTCAGGACTATATACTATGCTAGTGTAACCTTCAATGAAGCACAAGAAAATTACCTCCAACAACTAAAAGGAGATGCTAGCCATAGTATTTGCTTGTGAAAAATTCAGCAATACATTTTGGGATCCCATGTTATTATTCCATACTGGACATGCAAAGAATCAAGTACCCGATGTCAAAGAAGGAAGCTAAGCCAAGATCGATAAGGCGTGGTGCCGCTATCAGTAAGAGTTTGACTTTGGAGATCAAGGATAAAAAAGGGTGTGACAATGTGATAGCCGATCACTTTTGTCAAGAGTAGAAAGAAGAACTGGCCAAGAAGAGAAAGTAATATTACAGAGAACTTCCCGCACGAAAGAATCGGTTATTAGTTTCTTCCAACTTCCATGGTATACCGATATTGTGAACTATTTAGCTTGTGGAGGTTTCTTCGTAATTCAATACCAATGTAAGAGGAAACTCAGAATCGACAAAGAAAGTATTATATTTGGGATGATCCACTATTATTTAAAAGAGGTGCCGACATGATAATAAGAAGATAAGCTTAAAATGAACAAGGCAAAATTTTGAATGAATGCCATGCATCACCATATGGGGGGCATTTTTCAGGAGAAAGAATAGCTCATAAGATACTCCAATCTGGATTTTATTGGCCCACTATCTTCAGAGATTGTGCTGAGTGGGTTAAATTGTGTGATAGATGCCAAAAGATTGGAAATATCAACAGCATAAATGAAATGCCCCTAAGAGGTATAATGCGGTGGTGCAAATTACGTTGTAATGGGAATAGATTTACAGGGGACCATTCCCACCATCATTTGGAACCATACATACCGGCGCTTGATTATGTTTCCAAATGGGTGGAAGCAGTGGCTTGTCCAAGGAATGATTCTAATACAGCTAGAGCTCTTGCAAAAATATTTTGAGCGCATTCGAACAATCTTAACTATCATTAGTGATGGGGGAAGCCATTTTGCAAACAAAATATTTGCAAAACTCATGAGCAGGTATGAGATCAAGCATGTAATGAGTCTAGCTTATCATCCCCAAACCAATGGACAAGCAGAAATTTCCAACAGGGAGATTAAAAGAATACTTGAAAAGACTGTGAGCTCAAGCAGGAAGGATTGGTCTTCCAAACTTGATGATGCACTTTGGGCTTACAGGATTGCATACAAAACTCCCATTGGAATGTCCCCATACGGAATTGTTTTTAGCAAACCATGTCACCTACCTCTGGAATTGGAATACAAGGCAATGTGGGCCATCAAGAATTTGAACTTCGATTTTAAAACTGCAAGGGAAGAGAGATTGCTCCAAATGTCTGAACTAGAAGAATTGAGAAACGTGAAGCTTTGCGATAATGCTAGAATCTACAAGGATAAGACAAAGAAATGGCATGATCAAAGGATCCTGAGGAAGAGTTCTATGTGGGAACAAGTCTTACCGCTTAATTCTGGGGACGAAATTGTTTCCAGAGGTGGTTGAAATCCAAATGGAGTGGGCCATACACAATGGTGTCAAGCAATACATTTGGAGCAGTGACATTAAGGACTAATACTAGAGAAGAATTCAAAGTCAATGGACAAAGACTTAAGCACTATCTAAGCAGGGAGGAAGGAATGGAAGATCTCCACAAAAAGTTGTCTAGAAAAGAGTTAAGAACCAAATGAAGAAGTCCAAATGCTATGACTCAAATCGGAAAGTACCGATGGAGGCAACCCATAGAAAATTTAGTTTCGCTTTTAGATTTTGAATTTTTTGTCAGAATTTCGCTTGATTAGTTCTTATAAAGATAGATTTGACTTTGAGAAGTTAATTGTAGTTTAATTCACCCTTGAATCATGCAAGATGTCTCGCAAGGTCAGAAGACACAGTGAGAAAGCAACTCCAGACACCTCCAAAGAACTCGCGTAAATGTCACGACATGAACAAAGGGGGTAACTTTCTCCCTAAACCAAACCCGTGAAATATGAGTGAATTGCTTGTTGAATTTCTCGCTGAGATGCTCAATAAATGCTCAAAGGAGTATAGGATTAATAAAGGAATTCAAGTTTTGAGATCATTAAACCATGGGCATAGGTCGCATTAAAACAAAAACTTGAAATGAAATAAATGATAAATTTGGAATTGAATTGTTGTGTTACTTGGTTTGTTAAATTTTGTGTTGCTTTGTGGTCAGATAGTCAGGGAAAATAAAAGTGAATTAGTTCGAAGAATTAAAACTCACGAGATGTAATAAGCCGAATCTGAATTGTGCGCTTAGATTAGGAATAAGTCGAAATGCACAAATGCGCACAAGGGCCAAATGAATACAAACTTTAATTGAAACACAAGTGCAAAAGTGACTTAAGTCTAATGATAAGTCCGTATCAGAGGAAGGTAATACAACAGAAGGAACAAAACATATTTTTTTGAGTTTGTGGTACGAACAGTAAGTCAAGGGTCCTGTTGAATATCAATTAATTTAATTACTCATCAACAAAAATAAGTCAAGGAAATCCTTATGGTTAGTCACAACTATTCAATCCAAATTTAACTCGTTAGATTATCGACGAGGCGAACTTAAAGATACAAATTGAATAAGAGATGATGCAGCCATTCTTGATAGTTTGAGCCATTCTAGCCATCCCTATTCATATGTCGATGCATATACCTTAGTTCCGGCAATTGAGTGCCAAACAGTTTATTTTTCAAAAATAAGCCAATGGAAACCCCAACCCATCCTAAAATCAATCCTTCAAGAAAGAACCCATGATTACCCAGAATCTGCTGGAGGAAGAAAGAAATGAAGTTTGGGGGAGTATATGTTTTTGAGGAACTCAAGGAGAAAAATATAGAAAAAAGGGAATGAAAAGAAAAAGGCAAAGAGCAAAAAATGCAATAGAAAAGAAAGCTTATAGGGATAAGTTTTATCTTGTGGCCTAACTCTCTTGAACAATTAAGTTCTTAGGGTGTTTCAACACCTAGTACCTCTAATGCCATCCGGGTATGGGAGCTACTAACCCAAAGTTCGCTAAGAGTGTTAGAAAGCCTAAAAGGTAAAACATTGCACTATCCCTGAATGGTGACAAACAAAGGAAATTTCCCCAGTTGAATTACAAGTGAGAAATAGGGGGCATACAGTTTTGAATTGAAGCAATCAAAGAGATGTCCCAAACATGAAGTTTAGGGGAGTTTATTAAAGAAACTACAAGAAAGAAAGGGCAGTAGTCAAAAAAAAAAAAAAAAAGAGAGGAGAGAAAAGGTTCAGGGTAATCTTAACCTAAAAAATTCCTTCCATCCTACCCATTACCCAAGCCTAACAATATAAGCCCAAAAGACCTGATTGATCTTGAAATGGGACTACTCTACATTAGTGGAGATCAATAAGAACAACAAACCCGTGGAATTTGAAAATATGGAAACAATCAAAACCGTGGAAGGACTTTAGGAGTTAAGGACTTCTATTATGAAGATGAGAAAGGAAAATAATTCTATTATTCAACAGGATCTAGAATAGATTATGTTGTTTGTAAATAATTTCAATAAAAGCTTAGTTTTGTATACTATAAAGATTAAAAACTAACCTTGAACTGACTTGAAGCTAGATGTACGTAAAACAATGCATTCTTGTATTTCAATCAAATTGATCACACGCAAAACGTACGTAAAAATGTCCTTTTGTTTCGAGGACAAACAATTTTTTCTTTCCTTTGCTTCGAGGACAAGCAAAACTTTAAGTTTGGGAGTTGATGAGTTTAAAAGTCATCTATTTTAATCCATTTTTCGTTTGATTTTCATCTCTAAAGGAATAATTAATATGTAAATATGAAGAAACTCACCAATTTGTTAATAGCGTGGAGTGTGGAAAGAAAGAAGAAAAAGCAAAGAGAAAATGCAAAGAATTGGTGGAGTAAAATGCGTGAAATGGCGGCAAAAATGAAAGCAATCGGTTAACTAATGTTGCAGTTTCGGGCTCGCATAGCCCAGCTTATGATGTCGCGACATCAGAAAATTGAAGGAAATTCGATGTGTCGCGACGTGGGATCACAAGTTAGGTACCGAGGATTAACCTGCGACTTATATCGATGTCGCGATAACATCGTGATGTCGCGACAAAGGTTGATGTCGCGACAAGGGATGGAGGTCGCGACAAGAGAAGCGCCTTGAAGCTATGACAGTTTGAAAGATGAAATCATAGACTTAAGTCAGTTGGCTGCGATGCAGGATCCGATGTCGCGACACCAAAAGCAAATCCGCTGAAGCCTCCAAAGACAAGTTGATGTCGCGACAAGAGATTAATGTCGCATAGCAAGACGTGCTGCTGGGCTTGAAGGCTGCGCCTCGTTGACGCCGCGATAAGATATTGATGTCGCGACATCGTGAACCATCGCTTGAAAGCCGCAAAGACATGAGTCGATGTCGCGACAAGGGATTGATGTCGCTGATATCAGAACGAACAGCTTGAAACCCGGTGAGAAGCTATAAAGTGATGTCGCGATAGCGATTGATGTCGCGCGTATAAGAAGACATCAGTTGAAAGCTGCAAAGACATGAGCTGATGTCGATAAGGATTGATTCACACATCGTGAACGAATAATTGAAACCTCGCAGAGACAGCGATGTCGCGAATAAAGGATTGATGTCGCGACATAAGAAGACACTAGTTCAAAGCTGCAGAGACTTAAGTTGATGTCGCGACAAGAGATCGATGTCGCGACATGGATGATGTCGCAACATTGATTCCTTGTCGCGACATAAGATGCCTTCAGAAAACAGAATAATGCCAGCGACTTATTGATAAATGCTGCAACAAGTGCCAAACTAACTAATGTCGCGACAAAGGATTTGAGGTCGCGACCTGAACAATAACATGGGCCAGTCCACTTTGAAATCCACAAAAGAATGCATTGGAATTAGGGCCCAACTGAGAAACCCTATAAATAAGCAGCTACCCAGGAGAAAGAGAAGGAGGCAAGGCTTAAGGTAACGAAGGATCTCGAGTAAAATTAAAGGCTTCATTTTATTTTTCTTTCTTTTCTTTTTCTTTATTTTCTTTCTGCTTCCTCATTGCTATAGATTAGATTATTTTCATCTTTCTTTATTTTGTTTCATTTTCCGGATCTCGATGTTATCGTTGAGCGTAAGCCGAATGCGTAATCTCCATTCTTTCAAATTACATTGGAATGCTCAAGTTCGCGATACTTCGAACTCACCTCTAGCCTAAATTGCAATGTTCTATGATCGGTGAATGTCAGAGTGTGAATTCAAGAATTGAGAAACCCAAATTTCCATTAAGTGAATGCTATAGTCGAATTTATCTTCCTAGTTGTTTCCAAAGAATACCAGAATTTCGCTTATGAATTTACTCGTTATGGGTTTAATGTTTTCTTTGATCTGAATATCAGTTTCTATACCCGCTTTGCATTTGTTTCATTGCTCGATTTCAAGGAGGTCCTCTGAGTGACACAGAAGACATTCCGGTAGCTTACGAACATTTCCTCAAGGTATATTAACCTCGCTATTAGAGATCTTAATGAAATTTTCAGAGTTTCATTTCTAGATAAATCCTCTCTCACTAAATCAAGAAAGAGTTGGAATGAGTTATCAATTTAAACAAGCAGAGAGTTCAGCCTAATTCGAATAGTGAAGCCAATCCTGTTAGCGAGATCTAATCAAGGAGAGGGTGATCTATTCTAATTTAGAGGAAGAGTAAATCCAGAAGTTGTATATCCTTGCTCGATCGATAACTCGGGAGCTAAGGTTTCATACCCATAAATGGGTATGAAGTATTGCAAAAGAAAATACCCAGATTAAGGAAATCCTATTAGTAGTCATCTAATTCCCCGTCTTCAAAGAATCAGGAAAAATTAGATAATGAACTCGCTGGAGTGTGGAGAGATCCACCAGATCGCTTAAACGCCTCGACATTTTAAAACCTGAAATACACAAGCAATTTATCGCTTGCTAACTACAGAATTGATACTTCACAATAGCAAAGGTCCTTGATGTGTCCTAAAAGATAACTATTCAGTTTCCATTTATTTTCTTAACTATTCATTATTCTTTATTCTTTAGATTCCGGGCCATTTGATCAAGCTCATTCTTTTCCTTATACTTGTATATTTTATGCCTTCTGTCGGATCACAATGTCATGTTATAGTCCAAATAGTATGGAGTCAGTAGTCGTGATAGTTGATCTAGAATTTTGAGATTCCCCGGGATCGAGACCGATTCTTATATCCATTTTATTACTGGCCGACCGCAAGACTTCACAGGATATTAGGCCAAAACCAAAATCAAAATGATGCACTTAGAGATTTCGTCTATATAGTAGAAAGTCAACAAGTTTTATGGCGCCGTTGCCGGGGATTAGTTAATAGTCCTTTGGTAATGGTGTCATAACCTTGCATGCATGACTGAAGGCTAACAACAACGTTTAGGATGTGGTATGGGCATTTTGAGTTCACATTGATGCCATTCGGGTTGACGAATGCTCCAACGGCATTCATGGATCTCATGCATAGGATGTTCCAACCATATCTAGATCGGTTCGTGGTAGTTTTTGTGGATGACATTGTGATCTACTCCAAGTCTGAGAAGGATCATGAGAGTCACTTGAGGATCGTTTCGCATCCCCGAGCTATCAGCTGTATGCCAAATTCAACAAGGTGAATTTCGCTTACTAAGGTGTGAGATTCTAGTATAACGTGCACGGCTTGGGGTATCCATGGACCCGAAGAAGGTTGAGGAAATTATGAATTGGGAAAGACCAAAGTCAGTCTTTGAGATACACAATTTCTTGGGATTCACATGGTATTACATGAGGTTCATTGAGGACTTCTCCCGATTAGTTGTACCTATGACTAGGTTGACCCGGAAAGGGGTCAATTTTGAGTGGAATGACCTGTGTGAGAAGGCATTCTAGGAATTGAAGAGGAGACTTACTTCTGCCCCTATTCTGATAGTTCCAGAAAGGGGACAGGGGTACACCATGTATTGTGATGCCTCTAAGGACGGACTGTGATGTGTTTTGATGCACTTCGGAAGGGTAGTAGCTTATGGTTCTCGACAATTACAAAACCATGAGTGGAATTACCCTACACATGATATGGAGTTGGCAGCCATTGTCTTTGTCTTGAAGGTTTGGCACCACTATATATACGGTGAGCAAATCGAGGTGTTTTCAGACCGCAAAAGTCGGAAGTATATTTTCATGCAGCCCGACATGAGGCAATGCAAGTGGATGGAGTATCTAGAGGATTACGATTTCGCTTTGCATTACCACCTAGGTAAAGCAAATGTGATGGTTGATGCACTAAGCCGGAAATCACGGGGAGTGTTGACTAGTATGGCTTTCCGAGTGTGGTAGATGCTCGAGACTATGGGACAATTTAGTTTACAATACAGTGATCAGGCTTAGGGTACCTTGAGGAGCTTATTGACTACGCCTTCCCTACTGAGCAAAATGATTGAGTCCCAAGGATTGGGTACATTCGGGTATAGGTGGCGAAGGTTGGGCCATTCACATGGATGGTAGTCTTCGGTATAGAGGAAGAGTTTTGGTTCCCCAATTAGTAGATCTGAGAAAGAAGATCCTCAGGTTGTTCCATTGCTCTCGTTTTGATATGCATCTAGGTGGCACGAAGATATACCATGATCTTCATCGCCAGTATTACTGGAGCGGGATGAAGAAACATGTTGGGGACTTTGTTCGTCGATGTCTCACGTGTCAACGGGTAAAGGCTGAGCACCAGAGGCCAGCAGGATTACTCCATCCCTTGAAGGTAGTTGAGTGGAGGTGGGAACATGTCACGATGGACTTTATGACTCACTTACCACGAACATCGCGAGGTCATGACGCGTTGTGTGTGATCATGGACCGACTTACTAAGTTGGCACACTTTATAGCTATGCGGATGACCTTCACATTGGAGGAATTCAGCGGGTTGTATATACGAGAGATTATCGCCGAGGTATATCGGGCCCTTCGAAGTACTCTAGAGGGTTGGTATAGTTGCTTATCAGTTGGCACTATCACCAAGTTTATCGAGTGTTCATGCGGTATTCCATGTCTCCATGTCTCCATGCTCCGGAAGTACATTGATTTGCACATAAACGTGTAGCTAGGCAACTTCAAACCAACAAAATTTATAAACCTATACCTTCTACTATTGTAGCCTGATTAGTGCCCAAAAAGTGCAATTTTGAACCCTATATTAGATAGGTTTTGAGTGCTTTTTGTGCACTAATCATGTCATTAATGCCAATTGAAGTGTCTGTCTTTTAGTATCACTTATGCCGCTAGAGGTTATTTTGGCTGTTTTGGTGTGTTTTTGCGCACTATGGGAGTTCAATATCAAGATGTATGACGAATCATGAAGTTTGAACTCAAGTGTCAGCCATCAACCAGCCCAAGAATCAATGAAAAACTGAAGGCAAAGTGAAGAAAAATTGATGCAGTTGAAGACAGGATGAAATGCGTGAGATCAACAAAGCTCGAATTTTTTCGCTGAGTTGCGGGAAATTTTCGCAGATTGCGAAAATGCGAACCTTAGCTAAAATTTCAACCCAGCGAAATTGCCACTTTTTGCTAGACTAAACCGCCTAGGCAATCGTTCCTAGCTTAAATTTTGTATTTTCGCTTACTTCACTAAAATTTCGCTTAAGCTAGCTTAAATTACCTCGGCTTTAGCTAGTTTTCTCGGTTTTTATGCCCGGTGATTTCGCTGGCCTAGCTAAATTCCTTCACCTCAGCGAATTTTCTCTCGCCTGGCCATGCTTTTGTATTTAATGCTAACCGACTTCAAATTTGGTGTATTACTTGGGTTCTTAACTTAGCCAAATTTGTAGGTTTTGGTATTTTCATGTATCGAGGTGGCCTATATAAACCCCTCTTTTGTAATAAATATAGAGAATTTTGGGGAGAGAAGGATTGGTAAGTTTTTTATTTTTATCTCGCTTTAGGTTTTTCTTTTTCTCTCTTTCTCCTTACTTGGCTGCCAAACACCCTCTCGAGGATGACAACTCAAGAGATGCTCGCTGCTCCTTCTTTGAAGAGGAAGGAAGCATTTGCAGGGGCATATGCATGTTGTCCTCTTGTATTAAAAGCCACAGGTACTGTGTTTATGACCCCCATCTTCAAATTAGGGTTGAATAGCATTGAATGTTATTGATTTGGCCAATACTCTCCATGCTTTAGGATACAGGCATACTTAATGCTAGATGCACTGTGGTTCTTTAGATGGTCTTACTTGCAGCTTCTCCCGAAATGATATTTAAATGCTAGGGTTTCAAACAAGAAAGGCCATGATGGCCACACTGGTGTTGACTCAAATAGGAGTTGGGATTTCCCAAGGGTGAGGTTTGCTAGTTAAACATAGATCCTATGCCTGACTATAGGCCAAATGTCATAACGCGAGGATAAAAACCCGAGACACTTGTTTGCCCTAACTTACCAAGTTAGTGACCTAAATCTTCAAAGTTAACTTTTCACACTTTATTTTCAGTTTTACAATTTCGCTTTCAACCTTACTTGCATCGTTTGGAAGCAAATCCAAAGAGTCCAAATAGAAAGCCTACCTTCGTGCACTTATGCAAATCATTTTTAGATGAAACCCATCCCCGTGCTCGAATTCTAGACCACTATACTGCAGTAGCTTGACTACGGCAGTAGGAGGAACTTAGGTATATAAATTTTGTTGATTCCGGATCACCCTACTGTGGCACGAATCATAGCCTAGCTACTGCAGTATAGCGCTCTAGGGTCGAACTCAGGGATGGGTTTTCTTCGCACAAAATGATTTATAGTGATTCAAAATGGTGAATTTCATTTTGGATTTAAGGTTTTCATGAAAACAATGGGTTGTAATGGCTGTAAACTGAAAATAAAACGTAAAAAGAACTCCTTGAAGTCTCGGGCCACAGGGTTTAAGGTTCTAGGGCCCTCAGGTTCATTTCCTCGTGTTGGGGAGAATGACCTATAGTCATTTCCCGAACCGGATCTTCATTTAGCTATAAAATCGAACCCTAATAGCTTTCCTCTTGAGAAATAGCATTTATTGGTCATTAATGTTTCAAGATTAGTATCAACTCATTCACCCTACGTTGACAAATAAATGACAACTAAACGAGCCTCAAGGATCTAGTAATACATCCACCGAACCCTAAAAGATTGCCATACTGGTCACCAGATACATCAAAAGGATTTAAACTGTAGTATGGTATAGGAGGCATAAATGACAACAACTGCATGCATTAAAAACAAGAGGGCCAGTAGTTTACCTCAAAACCCTACCCCAACGGCCCTACTCTTCAAGGATAAGAGAAGCTTAGCCAACCATCCTCTAAGTTGTCATTCTTAGGGGGTGTTTGGCAAGAGAGAAAGTGAGAGAAAATGAGGGAAAATGAGGGAAAGGAAAACAGGAGGGAGAGTTGAAAGCTTTCACGCCAAAATTTATTGCAACCAAAGTCTCCTTGTACAGAGCCTTGACTGAGGCTTATATACTACTCAGAATAAAGGGAAATTACAAAAATGTATAAACTACGAATAATACAGAGGGTAGTTTAGGAAAAAAGTACAAAAAGCTGGTAAAAAATGGGGTCAACAAGACATAGAAGTAGGTTGCGAAAATTCGCAACTTGCGAAATTCTGTTGCTAAATTTTCGCAACCCTTCAAAATTTGCAGTGTTTTGATTTCTTCTATTTTATTGCTCCAATTTTCTTTTGACTTCTGACCTGCAACTCCGAGTTCGGCTTGGATTCTTCGTGTTTGAGTCGACTCGATGACTTTAGCCTAATTTAGCTTGCAAAAACTACTAATTAGGTTGATTAGTACACAAAAAGTGCTCAAAACCTGCAATAAACATGGCTCAAAATAGCACTATTTGGGCACTAATCACTCCCCCCAACCGACACATTGCTAGTCCCTTAGCAATGACAAAAAGAAAGAGAGAGCAGACAAATTATGTTCACAAAAACAATGGTATTTCAAAAAGAATGTAAATGAGTAATGCCTAACCCTCATTATGAATCACCAAGACCCTGCCCAATAACCATCTTGAGAGAATGAGTGCCATATAGAATCAAGCGTCAGAGGAGTATCCAACTCAAGAGAATCAACCTGAAACTTCCACTAAAACTTAAGTGTTTGTTTGATAAGTTCTCAACAATAAACTGCCAAACTGCACTCCCCCCCCACCCAACCAAGCTACTACCATAACTTAGAACGTTGACCTACCGAAATAAATCAGGATCCACCCTTATTCCATAATTCTTTTGGTGTTGTAGGGGTGCAATGCTGAGGAATCGACTTCATCAAAGTCCATGTAACGAGGATACACCGATGACCCAACCAATTAAGGCTTAGGGTACTGTTTTAAGGGTCTTTCAACCACTAACTCTTCGGTGTTTCACCCGACTAATGACTTCGAAACTCCAAATGACCTACAACTCGCTAAACCTCACCTATCCACCCATCGAGCAAAGCACTAAATCAAGGGTCCTAACCAGTTGGTTTAGGGCACTAGGCTTTAAAGACTTTCGCCGTATACCCCTCGGACCGTGCTCGGGTTTCAAGGCAAAGCGTCGCGGCTTTTCTATTCTTTTTCTTTTTCTTTTTCTTTTCTTTTTATTTTGGAAGACTTCATTAGCCTTCTTTTCTTGGGAGTCCTTAACTTATTACAGGTGGTCAATGAAACTAGGGTAGGTTTTGCAAAGTTAAGGAGGCTAGAAAGTTAGAGTAGTTTATTGAAGAAACCTGATGTGCACTATGTGTGGTTAGCTAAAGGTGGAAGAAAAAGGTTGAAAATCATGAGACTTCAACTGATCATCTACTTAATCATGCATGGAACTAATCTAACATCAATAGAATTGGGCAGTGTTTCAATTTTTCAAACTACAAGTTAGGCTAACACAAAAAAATGGGTGCAAAAATAGGTGCAAGTTTAGAATAAAAAAGGTTGTATAGTATGTATAAAAAGATATATGGCTATATTTTCATCTTTACAAAAACAAACTACAGCTTCAACAAAACGGATAAATAACAAGCCACTAAACATCACAAAATGGGCATGTTCAAAATAGCAATATAAACATGAATGTAAAAGCCACTTCCTTCGCTAACTCTCTCCCTAACCAAATGTTGAATTGTCCGCAATGGGGCTCGGATTGGAAAGTTAGAGAAGGAAGTGCTACCTCCTTAATGGGTAGCCAGTGGAAGGTCATCCTCATCCTAGGCAAGCTGAGGTGTTTTGGTGTAGCTAGAGGAGTGGCCTTTACCTGTTGCCGCAAGGTGTCAAGAGGAGCCGTAGTTTCATCAAAGGGTGCCAAAACCGGGCGAGGATGAACCAAGAGGCCCTCGCGCACCGATGGGAAAATCGGGGTGCTTCCAGATGACTCTAAATCCGCACGAGGACGGCCCGACGGTGCGAGGGCGCCCAGTGCGCCATCCTCTCGCCAGGCAACCACAAAGGATGCCAAGTGACGGAGAAACACTGACGCTCCATGATGGCTAGAAACTCGAAAAATAGAAATATGCCGCGGTATGTGCTGCGGGTGCTCGGTCCAAAGAAGATCCTGTAGGAGTCGGTAAGGTGGGTCGAGGGCAGGCAATGTAGAGGATAGGTCAGAGTAATGCGGCAATGATAGCCGAGCCGAATTGATGAAGCCGCAGCCGAGGCCCTCTCAGATGCACCGTTGAGCCGGTCGCCCTCCGTAAGAGGGTCAATCATTCTACCGGGTCCCCGCTGATCCAGGTGGAGGTGATAAGAGCGGGCATAATCACACCAACAAGTAGCGACCGCATCACAATCTCGACGCCTCCGTACCAAAGCAAACGGAAAACCAATGTGCTCTAGAACCCGCATAATAGCCTGGAACATGAGGAATGGTCTCACCGTGTCGCCTCGCGATGGACCTTGTCCCTCAAATGGAACAAGGAGGTCATGACTAGCTTGTGGTTTAAACCAACCCTCGATATACTTATAGAGCCTCCGGAATGCCTCCTCTCCTCTATACTAAGTGTTGGAGGGGAAAAAGATTAGGACCAGAATGATAAGGAGCATACTGGGAGCGCTCCCCGAACAAGATAGACTCCTACTGTCGTGGTCCCTGATAATAAATGAACCATCTCCCTAGTGGAGGGATGGGGCCACTGTCTGTAATCGGTCGAGTTGGCGAGGACCACCAGCAGATTGAACGTAGTTGCAATATCTGTGGCCCGAAGTATCCCTGGCTGGCCATCGATAGTGAAATGAATAGCAGTCGGATTGGGCTCTCGTCTGGAGGTCATCGTGTGGTAGAACTCCCTGACCACTTAGGGGTAGAAAAATTGGCATGGGGTCATAAATGGCTCTAGGGAGTACCTCTGCACTAGTCGCATAGAGTCTATGAGCTCTGGATCTACATCAAAGGCTGGAAGATCATAATAAACTTCGTTATGCAGGTCCCTAGTACTGCAATCAGAATTTTCGAGAATAAGGTCGCAGTGGAAGTAGGTCAACATGATCGGGGCTCGATGCATCCAAAGGGGGACTTCCAAGGCCCCGATTAGGTGGTGAATGGGCTTTGGGGCCTAGAATCGAAGACTCCCCGGTCCAAAGGTCCCAGCCTCGGGAGGTGGGCCTCCCAAGTTAGCCTCTAGATGTGGAGGAGATGGGGAGGGGGCCAACTCCCTATAGCACATCCGCCAAGGTGAGCAGGCGCAAGAACTATAGAGGCTAACCGGCCGCAAGGCCTGGCAGCATGGCAGAGCACCCAAGCAAAGGGGCCAAGAAGACCCAAGGATGTGTGCAATGCGTACAGCCGGCTGGAGCGTGGGCGGCAGACGAGGTAGGAGGTGCAAGAATGGCGGCGACCAGAGCAAGATCAGTGGTCAGTTGGATCCACCAATAAGGTGAAGAGTGGTGCATTCGAGGCCTGAAGTTGTGCCCTCCGCGTGTCTTTACCATGCCCTGGCTCCAGCTGAGGAGACGGAGAGAGCTGGGAGGAGGAGAATTGAAATGAAAATGAAAGGGGGCGGGGGGGCTTAAATAGATGGTCTAGGTGGAGCAGAAAGTTTAGCCATTTAATGTTCATAAATAGGTTTTAAAGCTAGGGCTCAAAAAACTTGAGAGATTAATGTATTTCGCAGGAAACGAGAGGTTTCAGAAGACAAAGAGGGAGGAAGATGAACAGTGCGAACATAAGAAATTTCGCAACCGCGCGAGATTTCGCAGGTTGCGAGATTTTACAAACCTGGAAATTTCAACACTGCAGCAACGTAAACCTGCTTTCTGCTACACCTGCAAAACAGAGAACAAAATTCATTAGCATGTGCAAATGAAAGACAGAGAAAATCAATATGGAAGCTAAACTAAAAATAAAGGAATTATGCAAAACCACAATTAAAACCGAAATTAATAAACAAACAAACTCTCAACAAAATTTTGGGGTGGCCTAGAAATTTCTGCAAAGACCACACCCACACAAGGTAGCCTTTGGATTATGGGGGCCAAGGAGAATCTCCTCCGTCACCAGGTCAGACCGCATAGGCTTCAGTCTTTGCCCATTGACCTTGCACACCCTGTTGTATTTGGAATTAAGAAGGTCCACTGATCCATTAAGGTAGACCTGATGGACGATGAATGGACCGGTCCACCTTAACTTGAGCTTTCCTGGAAAGAGGTGGAGCTTGGAGTCATAGAGTAGCACTTGGTCTCCTTGTTTGAAATTCTTACGGGCTATTAGCTGATCATGCCACTTCTTAAGTCTATCTTTTGCAATTTTTGAGTTGAAGTAAGCATCATTCCTCAGCTCTTCCAGCTCACTAATATCAAGGAGCCTTTTAAGGCTAGCTCTTCCCATGTCCAGGTTCATCTTTTTGACTGCCCACCATGCCTTATATTCAATCTCCATAGGCAGTGACACGCTTGCCATAAATCCAGCGATAAGGATATGCCAAGGATAGTCTTGTATGCTGTTCTGTATGCCCACAAGGAATCTAGCAGCTTGAGAGACCAATCATTTCGCTGAGCTCACCACTTCATCGGGCAAGATTGCTTTGATTTCTCTGTTGGCGAGATCAACTTGACAACTAGTTTGAGGATGGCAAGGGGTGGCCACTTTGTGTTTTACACCGTATTCAAGGTTACGCACATCCAATCTAGTTTGAACATAAATGCAAATGAATTTATACTTTATCCCTTAACCTACCTAAGGATCACATGTTTATAAGAACCGAAGGAAGGTAAACTAAACTTACCTCTTGTAGATCGATTCGTCAAGCCTTCAAAGTCTGCGCCTTGGTTTATTCGGATCTTCAAAGGTGTTGCCTTTCTGAAAAACGACCACCCTCTACAAGTATCCAATTCTTATTATGTTAAAGTATAACCTTTATAGTCATCCGATTAAAGACAACGTTTGATTATATCAAAACATAATATTCCTTATGTTGAGAACTATAGCGATCTCAGGTCAAAGGATTTAATGACAGCCAAACTATTAGAGAGATTAATTTTATGACTTTGATTCATGTATTACCTCAAGACGGGTCTATCCAATATTTGTTCTCAACAAATAGATATAAATTTGATTTGTATCTCATACACATATTCACATCCCATGAATATCAATCAAACTTTATACTATCTCCACCATTAAGGCTCCTGTATAATAATAACCGATTAGTGATTACTTAGAATAATTAATACATATTCAAGGACATTATATATAATAAACATGCAAATCATCATAATAATAAATTCTCATAAATAGTCAAAATACCATGTCCATACAATAGGCCTAGAGCACTATTACTAACAGTATTTAGCTAGGAGGTTCTCAAAAGGCTTGTTGAAGAAGTGTGAACCTCCATCACTAATTATGGCCTTAGGGACCCTAAATCTGGAGAAGATGTTCTCCTTCAAAAATTTTAACACCACCCTGTGGTCTGCTGCTCTGCTGCTCCTCAGGTGGAGGCTCCATCCGATCACCTGGTATGCTCAATTTACAACTTCGTTTCGTGAGCACTCCAGTCTCTAATTGCCTACTATGTTCCTATTCCAAAGGTTACAACCCTACCGAAAAGGGCACAAAACACAACAAGAGACAAAAGCAAAACAGGCTACCAAAAAGGTTAATGTTAGCTAAAAAAAATGAAGATAGAATTTGTATATTGATAGTATAAAATTGAATCAATCTAACAATGAACTGTTAGGGGAAATTACTGTAAGAACAAAAAGGTTGAAACTTCACCAACACTTGTGATGTGGATCACAAGTTAAACAGCTCGTCACTTGCACTTAGGCACCATCCCCGGCAACGACGCCATTTGATTCGCACATAAACGTGTAGCTAGGTAGCTCCGAACTAACAAAATTTATAAACCTATACCTTCTACTGCTATAGCCTAGCTACTGCAGTATAGCGGCTCTAGGGTCGAACTCAGGGATGGGTTTTCTTCACACCAAATGATTTACAGTGATTCAAAATGGTGAATTTCATTTTGGATTTAGGGTTTTCATGAAAACAGTGGGTTGTAATGGTTGTAAACTGAAAATAAAATGTAATAAAACGTAAAAAGTTAACCTCAAGTCTCTGACCACCGGGCTTGAGATTCTAGGGAAACTAAGAGGTCCTCGTTCATTTCCTCGCATTGGGGAGAATGACCTATAGTCATTTCCCAAACCGGATCTTCATTTAGCTATAAAACTAAACCCTAATAGCTTTCCTTTTGAGAAATAGCATTTATTGGTCATTAATGTTTCAAGATAGTAAAAACTGATCCTTTGATCTACCCTACAATGACAAATAAATGGCAACTAAACGAGCCTTAGTGGATCTAGTAATAAGCATCCACTGAACCCTAAAAGATTGCCAAGTACTGGTCACTCAGGATACATCAAAAGGATTTAAACCTAAAGTGAGAGAAAGAGGCATAAATGACAACAACTGCATGCGTTAAAAACAAGAGGACCAACAGTTTACTTCAAAACCCTACCCCAGCGGCCCTACTCTTCGGGCAAGAGAAGCTTTAGCAACCATCCTCCAGCTGTCATCCCCGTGAGTGCTTGGCAAGCGAGAAAATGAGAGAAAATGAGGGAAAATGAGGGAAAGGAAAACAGGTGGGAGAGTTGAAAGCTTTTGCGCCAAAATTTATTGCATCCGAAGTCTCCCTGTACAGAGCCTTGACTAAGGCTTATATACTGCTCAGGATCAAGGGAAATTACAAAAATGTATAAACTACCAATAATACAAAGAGGGTAGTTTAGGAAAAGGCAATAAAAACTGCAAAAATTTGTGGGTCATCAAGACACATGAGCAAAGTTGCGAAATTAACTTATGAATTTTCAGAGGTTGCGAAATGCCAAGAACCCTTCAAAATTTGCAGTGTTTTGATTTCTTCTATTTTATGCTCTAATTTCCTTCTGACTTTTGACCTGCAACTCCAAGTTCGGCTTGGATTCTTCGTGTTTGAGTCGACTCGATGACTTTAGCTTAATTTAGCTTGCAAAAACTACTAAAATAGCCACAAAATGTGATCAGTAGTATAGTCGGGACCTTGGTGTGTCAATTGAGTTCATTAGGTTGATTAGTGCACAAAAAGTGCTCAAAACCTGCAATAAACAGTGGCTCAAAGTAGCATTATTCGGGCACTAATCACATCCCAGATCCGACTCATGTGGTGGATTGCGGAGAGCTTGTGGTTGATGCAAATGGGACCTTCGAGAAGGGACCAATGCGTATTATGGATAGCCGGGATCAGGTTTTGTGAGACAAGACTGTGAGGCTAGTAAAGGTGTTGTGGTAGCACCGAGTGTTGGAGGCAACATGGGAGTGTAAAGACATTGTGCGTGCAAATTATCCTTTCTTGTTTGAGGATGAAGGTATATTCTTAGTCAATTGGCATTAAAATGGTTGCTGCATGTGCATGTGATTGTATGTGTATGTATGTGTGAATTTTGGGGATTAAATTCTTTTAAGGGGGGAAGAATATAAAACCCGAGTAAATTTGAATTTTTCTAAAAAAAGGGCAAAACGGTAAATTGTCGCTAATGTACAAGTTGCAAAACTGGAATTCTTCTAGATCTCGGATGACGAAACGGACCTCACTGTTGGATTCTTCTCAAGAAATCTAGTTACTATACTGACATAAATTCCGAGATACCGATTTTCATGATTTTCAAGGCTGAGTTCGTGAACCCAAAATGGATTTTGAGGAAAAATATCGAAAGTGGAAAATAAATTATTTAAAGTTCATTTAAAATAAATTGAACTTGAATCGGAACGAAATAAATTGTTTTGGGACATAAACGGACCTGGACCAGTCGTGGACACGTGGCGCGATAAGGGTCAAGTTTTTAAGACTTAAGTTAAATAGAAAAAAAATCAGATTAAGGGGGGAGAACTGATTTTTCCTGTTGGAGAGAAAACGTTAGAGAGAGAGGGAGAGAGCTCCAACTTCTCTTTACGATCTACGGAAATCGGTTAGTCGGAATTCGTCGAGTCAAGAATGAAAGTTCATCTACTCGACGAGGGCTACACGTGGGTACCGAAAACACGGGATTTTGCCAAGGATTCAAGCAAGGATTTCGGGAAATTAAAGGTTTCGGGTTTAGGAAGTGTCCACGGGACTTCCTAGAGTTTCTTGTACACTCCAAGAGGTAGGGATTCTTCCTACTTTGGTTTATTTTCCACTCTAAGGGTTGTTTAGTTGTGTTTTTTTTGGCCTAAGGGCTTGTTTGGTTGGGTTTTTTTCCCTAAGGGGCTGTTTGGCTGTGTTTTGCCCTAATGGGTTGTTTGGAAAACGTTTTGGGCTGTGGAAATGCTGCCTTGTTTTGGCCTTATGAAACATCTAGATTTTGGGACTAATTTTTGGTTGGAAAAAGATGGAATTTATACTAGTGTCCGTTATGGAAATTGTAGCTGCAATTGTGAAATTGATGTTAGGCTTTTGAATCACCCAAATTGGACCTATATAGCTCAAGTTATGATCCATTTTCCGAGACTGCCACAAGCTACCCTATTTTGACCCCATATAATGTCCAGATTTTGGGACTGATTTTCGGTTGCGAAATGAGGGAATTTGATCCAGTGTTCTCCATAAAAATTATAGTTGCATTTGTAAACTTGATGTAGGCTTTTGAATCACCTAAATTGGACCTCTATAGCTCAAGTTAAGGTCCATTTTTCGGGACTGCCACAGGCTGCCCTGTTTTGACCTTATACACTGTCCAGATTTTTGAACTGATTTTTGGTTAGAAAAAAAGGGAATTTGAACTAGTGTTTTTCATGGAAATTATAGCTGCATCTGTAAAATTGATGTAGGCTTTTGAATCACCTAAATTGGATCTCTACAACTCAAGTAATGGTCCATTTCCCGAGACTATTACAACTTAGGTTGTTTAATGGTTTGTGTCCAGATTTTGGGACTGTTAGAGGACTAGTTTCTGAAATGAGTTCAGAACTATTATGTGGTCTATTATGGATTGTTTTGTGGGCATCTCTATGCCAAAAATGGTCTTGAGGATCAAGTTTTCATTGCTTGAGTTTGAGTGACATGCTTGGTGGTAATTGATTGGAGATCAATAAGTGTGTCCTAATGTATTGACATGTGATGAGTTTGTGTATGAATAATGTCATTGCAAGGCTTGTTTGTAGGCTATTTGTGGACATGTTATGTCACAATTTGGTCTAGAGGATAAAGTATGTCATTGCTTGATTGGTGATGACTTGTTGATGTTGATATATGTGTGTGCAAATATGTTGACATGAAATGTGTGATCGTTGAAATGAATGATTGATGAAGGTCACATGGGCGGTGATATGTGAATGAGTATAATTGTCCATATAACATTCATCATATATGTGACATGGTATAGGCATGAATGGCACATCGCATGGCATATGCACGGGACATCGTGATGAAATGGGTGTGAGTAATATTGGTTATAATCAACACCGGCTTGGTGTTTGATTTGCAGGGCTCAAGACGGTGGAGAACGTTAATGTGGTCACACAATTGTATACATGAAAATGAAAATATGTGTCAAGTAATAGCAAGTAGGAATAGATTCTTCCTCGAGTGAAAGCCCCATTATTTTTTGTTATACATATGTGTCCAACGGTGAAAGCCCATGAAAGTGTAGAAAGGCAAGCAAAGTCTGTGGTCAGACCCCGAAAATTCGCTACCCACAAAAAGACACATGATTTTGAATATAAATGATCATTGAGGTGTAACATCCAAAAAGCTTTTGGTTTGAAAACAAATGAATTTGTTTTGTAAATGATCATTGATGTAATCCAAAAATTATGGATTTTATCACACATGGGCTTCGACATCGTGTGATAGGAGTTGGTAAGGACTCAGGTGTGATGGGAGTCGGTGAGACTCTGGCATGGTACATGGTTGAGTTTCATCTCATTTCATGGTATGTAGAATTCCAACCTAGGATTGCATAATTTTGTTTGGAATGTGTGAATTGTGGAACAGACTATTGCATGTGCACTTAGGTGAGGAGTAGTTATTGTAGGAAGTTTACTCTACTGGGCGTGACTCATCCTATACGAAACATTTCGTGCAAGATGTGACACTGAAGTGGACAATACTCATTCGAGGTCGTATCAGGGAAGAAGGCCGACATGTATTTGTTACAATTTTGTAAAATATTTTGGAACAATCTGTTCTAATGTGTAATATTTGTAAAGAGTATTGTAATTAAACTCTTATGAATTATTTTAAATATAATTTTGTATGTTTAAAATGAATATGGATAAATGGACCCTATGTGGTCATTGTTTTACTCATGAGTGGACCCGGTGAGGTTATTGTATTATATTGGACCTCGGATGGGTCATGCTACTTTATTTTGTACATGTTGGATCTTGGATAGAGCTCCCCGTACAAAGGAGACTCTGTCCGATTTTTGTTAAAATTATGGATCCCAGTAAATAGGACATAATAATGCGTAGATCGAGTCATCTGACATTCACGAGTTGTCCGCAGTCGACGACATCAACGAATCCTCATTGGGCGCTACATATATATCTTATTTTGGTTAGTAATATAAATTATTTATGAAATCTTGGAAGATATTATTTTAAAATTCATATTAGATGATGTTATGTTCCTTACTTGTTAAATTAATGTCATAGCTCAAGTACGATTTATTCATAGTCGAAGATCACTCATACTTAGAAAAAAAAGCTTAGGTTGACTATCAACTTGGAATAGGAAGAACCCTTGAGGTCAAACCTTTGATCTAGGATCACAAGTTGGATTTTGGGTTTCCCATAATCCAAGGTGTGATAGTAATGGTGTTGGCCCCTTAAGAAAAGGTCCTGATATGGTTGATTTCAAGTCCTTCATAAATGGACCTTCATCTTTCAGTATCCGAGTGATCAGGTGGTAGAGCTAACCAAGTCTGCTTGTGATATGCCAATCATAACATCTCTAGTATACGAACCTTGGGATTATTGTGGCCATGGGTGGAATGGGCAAGATCACACTAGTAGGTTTGGTGTACGATGATGCCGATATAACCCAAGCATTTTGATATTAAAGTTTGGGGATAAGGTACACAAATTTTCCTCAGGTTTTTCCATATGTCTAATTTAGCCTTAAATATTTTTTTTAGATCTAATGTTACTTCTAACATTTGTTTCATAGCTCAAATATGTCAATATCATCAACACAGTGAACAGATGGGCAAACGGGCGCCTAATGCCACTGACTTGTCACCCATATGTTGCATAATTTATTGACGTGTCATGTTGCTGACGAGTGACACGTTAATGGCCTTAGATGTTTGTTTGCTCATCTGTTTACTTCGTTGATTATAAGACATATTGACATCCATATTTGATTCAAGCAATAAATATTATGAGTAACATTGAACCCAAAAAAAATTTAAAAGCCAAATTAGATATATGACCAAACATCAGAGCATTTGTTTACCTTATCTTGAAGTTTGGATTTGTGTGTCAGACCAGTTTGATTGAGTGCGGATGACAAATACAGTTCTTAAGCATTATTACCTCTGAAAGCAGTAATATGCAGGACTTTGATCAAATTCAAGATAAATGGAGAGAGGCATTGAAGAAAATAAGTTTTTTTTTTTTTTAGTGTTGGACGATTGATGGAATGACAAATATAGCTTAAAGAAATTGATTATTTTAGATTTCACAAATGTTCACCTGCAAGTTTAAAGAAAAATACTAGAACAAGAATATTAATGGAGTTTGAGAAGGAGAAGAAAAATATAGATGAGGGAAAGTACCGCAGAAAAAATATAGAAAACAAACAAGTAAAGTAAAGAAAAAAGTGAACGAAAATCCAAAAAGAAATTGGTTTGAGCTAAATACATATTTTTTTCTCACAGGCTTCTATAATTTGACGTCCCCAATTCCATTTCTATTTTAAGAAAGAAAATTTTGAAATGTCAATATTTTTTTAGATAGTTTTCATTCTATTTAGTACTACTCCACACCTTAGACCTAATTCCTTGGCTTTTATATTAAGCTCCTTACGACTATTATTATTCACGGAAATGTGGGAAGTTAGGTTGGGTTTGTTTTCTTGGCTTTTTATTAAAAGCAATTTACTTTTCGCATTCAATCTGTTTGATTTTAAAATTTTTGCATAACTTATTTTGAAAATTTAGGCAAAATATTTTATTTTTGATTTTTCTTAATGTTTTTACATAAAAAAAAAAACTAAACATTCAAATATGAGAAAAACATATTATGTATGATCCAATTAAAACTTTCATGATTCGGTTCATACTAATTAAATAAAAGCTAAAAAATTTATTTTCTCAAAATTGAGATAAAAATTAAAAAATTGATTTTTTTAGAAAAAACAAACAATTAAATATTTAATTATATTAAATAGTACTATTTAGAATAAAAGTTTTATTTAACATTATTTAAAAAAAATGTTACTTTAAAAACAAATAAATATCTAGCATTATTAAAAACAAAATTTTTATTCATAATTAAGTAAAAAAACAAAAGAGGGATAGACTCAATCTTGGAAATTCACTGACAAAGTCAAAAGACCCTACACACGCACTAACTTTGAAGAAGAGTTGAAGGCACATTGTCTAATTTGAAAAGAAGAAATGATCATTGAAAAAAGAATATAAGTGGACATAAAGCAGTCAATGGTCTTGGCAAACCAATATTAGAAATTTTCAAATTAGTGAACTTCCTTGACCATAAAATAAACATTTTTATATAATTTGTAATCTCACTGTTTTATTTCACCACCCTCTTTGTATCTCTTTACCAATTGTATAACTTTCCGTTCTTTGGTGTTACCTATTATGTTGTCCGATTGAGTTCATTATTGAAAAACAATGACAAAATGAATCCTCAATTAATTTCAGAACATTAAGTGGACTAAATCTACAATTTCATTGTTATCAATGAAGTTCCTTTCACTTTCTTTCCTTTTTCTTTTAGAGGTTTGAAAATATGAAATAAATGTTTGAAGTGTTACACAGGGAAGGGACCAATACCCTTTGTACCATATTTATAAGATCCATTCTCAAAAATCTTTTTATTTAACCTAATTTCTTATAATACTATTATTAGATTATTCTAATTTTTTTGGCTAAGGATGTATTTCCAATTCTCAGAATGATTATAACTCTCATGTCAAGAATTATCTCATTCATGGTCATACTTGTAGTATCCCGTATTACGTGACAATGAATAATGAAGAATCACATAGATTAAGAAAATTCGACACGGTCAATACGAACACGATACTTAATCTGAATACTACACGGGTTTTAAGTAAGTGATAATCTGCTGATCAACTACGTCACACTGCCTAACACGCTTAATAATCATATATTCAGATCGGACTTGCCTAATACGACTCGAATTAATCGACCGCTTAATTATTATATTAATTAATTAACCTATTTAATAGGTAATTTGTGTTAAATATGGATTATTAACTATAATTCATATTATTTTAAATAATAAAAGTAATAAACATGTTAAATTTAATAAATTATTTATGTTAAATATGGATAATTAATTCTAATTCTTATTATTTTAAATAATCAAATTAATAAACGAGTTACACTTATTGATACGACACAAAACGATTCGTGCCAAGTTTACGAATATCGACAAATCCTATTATCATACGCTGGAAATGACGAATGACAATATTCACATATATCGGGATACTTCATTAATTTAACACAACTCCATTATTACCTAATTATCACCCCCATCAATCATATATGGATGACTTCGACCTCACATTTTTTGAAAGTTTTCCTTGATAATATAGGCCTAATAAAGAATAAAAACAAGGCTGGTTGTTGAACTATATGTGCACTTGTAACTTGGAATCGGGTAATATTTAGGGGAAGAGTTGGACCATGATAGAATGGTATGAGTTGGGTCATGATAGAATGGTATCAAAGTATGATATCTGTTTGAAAGTGTGTTAACAAGGACACCATGCCCTAATTGAAAGTGTGTTAACAAGGACACCATGCCCTAAAAGGGATGAAATATATAGGAACAGACAATCAGCCTATTGATATTGGAAGACCCAAAAGATTCTTCCACTCTTCCGCTGTATTATTTTTGGGTCCAATTGAATTCATAGTCATTGGAGGAAGCCTTGTCAAATAGAGACTTTTTCTTTTGACCAAATTTCGATTGCTAGCTACTACAAAAGTACTATACCTTTGATAAGAGATATCAATTGGAACCTTGTGAATCAGGATATTTCAAATTCAGGGTTAAATTTGATTTGATTTTTTCCCGGTCAATAAAATAATAACCCGACTCAATCATAATGCTGGATGGATTGAGCTCAAATTATCAGCTCAATCTGAACCCGAAATTCAACGACAGATGATAATCATGTCGAAATCAGCCTTAAAAACATCGAATTTGAAACTGATGGTACTTAGACGGTTGGGTACTACAATTGCTTTGTGGCGGTGGCGATGCGGAACGAGAATTTGATGGATTCGAAATCAATGTCACAATCGATCATGTTCCAGTGCCCAAGCATGTGATTAGTGCCTAGGCATGTTTTTTTGTTAATATTTATAAACATGTATTTGAATTATTATGTTTTTATTAATTTTTTTGACAATGATTAAGTTGTATAATACGTAGTAACTTATTTAATACATAGTTCAAAATACATCAAATCTAGTTAATTAAGGTGGAGTATAGCTCATGTGATAAATAGCTCAAAGTTTCAAAAAGCTTAAAGCATTCTACCATATAACCATGCCAAAAAAAAAAAAAAACCACCTTAATTAACTAGGTTTGATAGGATTTGATGTATTCTAAACTAGGTATTAAATAAGTTACTATATATTATACAACTTAATCAAAATCATTAAAAATAATTGTCATTAAAAACAAATAGAAATAAAAGAAAATGAGTAAAAAAAATAAAAACAAAGATAGAATTAACATTATTTAAAATTTTATATATTTTAAAAAATTATTTATAATTTAAAGAAAAAATAAGTAATTAAAAATTTTAAATATATAATTGTTTTAAGAGAAAAAAAGAGGATTTACCTTGATTTGGTTATTCTTTGAAGACAATTTAACGAGTTCCAAAAAGCATCCTTTGCCGTCGAATAGCTTTCCGGTTCGGTTACCTTCTCTAAGGCGGTTGGGCCTGTAAACCGCCTGGTTCTACATGATCCACTTTTCATTTTCCCCCAAAATGATAGACTACGGATTGACACAGAGGCCCACTCTGTCTACACTCTCGTATTCCGATTTCCTAATTTGATGAGTAAGAAGTTCATAGCAATCATCATCCAAATAAAAAGAAAAGTATATAGCACTTTTCACCTATATCAGTCTCCGATGTGGGACTGGTTATGGTGGTGCTTAATAAGCCAAATCCATTGTTAAAGACTAAAGAGAGAAGGTGTTCTCTGTACTTCATTCTTTCCACCAAAACGCAAAATCTGACTACACTCGTCCGAAATCTGACAGTAGGTGATCTTCTTGTCGGGCTTGGAATTTGGATGGTTTCTCCGCCATTGATGAAGACTCAAGAGTTTCAGATGAAGGAAAAATCCTAAGCAAAAACAAGGGATAAGATGAAGCTCTAGGCGGATAGTAAGTAGCAACACGATGTCGTCTCTTTAACCTCTCCCTACGCAAGATCTACAACCGCCTTTTTGAAGCCATAGATCTGGTTTTTGCTTGCAGTAGGGTTGAGATCCGTATCGGAGACCTATGGATCATAAAAGCCCCATTTGTAACAAATAATAGCAAAAACCCAGAAAAACCGATGCCATATTGGAACAGATAATAACAACAAATAAAAATAAATAAAAAATCGTATAATACTATTTACATATTTTCACATTTTCATGTTGTTATATTTTGTTTAATAAATTTTTAAAAACTAATATGGTTATAGAAAATTTAATTTATATCAAATTTAATAAATGAAAATTTATAAATATTATTATTTTAATTTTTAAATATTATTTTAATTTTATCAAATATAAATTAAATATTTGGCGATGTTGGCTGCTTTTACCACAAATTACTTTAACCGATAATTTTTTCGGTTCAATCAACAATCCGACTTTTAAAACATTGATTAGAAAACTAAGATATATTTATTTAAAAAATCACAAATAACCACGACAAAAATATGTGCTAGACTCGATATATATCTAAGATCAATTTTACTTCGATTTATTCCGATATATTTATATATCTGTAGATGTTTTTAAAGGTATAACAAAAATTATTGAAAATTTCAATCAATAATTAAATTTCTTTAGAAAAATGTTGAATAAGAATATATATATTAAAGGTAATTTTAATACTTAAATTCTCTTAGAAAACATTTAACAAGAATATATATATATATATATATATATATATATATATATATATATATATATTAAAAGTAATTTTGATAAGTATAATGAATGATAATATTTATTAGTTTTTAAAAGATTGTTAAAATATATTTATATTTATTTATCATAAAAATAAATTATTTTTATTAAAACATATTTTGTCATATTTTAGTTAATACAAATCAAATTATTGTTATGATTTATATAAAATATTTTATTTGAGATTTAATTTCTAAAATATGATAGTTATAATGATAATATTTTGATATTAGACAGTAATTTATTTTAATAATTGACATTATCAAAAATTATATTAGTACTTCATCTTATTAAATTAATTTTTATTTGTAAAATATTATTTCATTAATTATTTATTTTATATATATATATATATATATATATATATATATATAATCAACTGAATAAATGGTGACATATTTAATAATAAAACAATAAATTATTATTTAAATACATTTAATAACATGAAATAAGTTATTTATAATTTTTTAAATTCATATAACAAAACAAAGTGCTTAGTTATAAAAAAAATTCATATAACAAGAAATTTCTATTTAAATTTTTTTTTGCAAGACATTTTTGATAGCTAGATTAAATACTAAAAAGTTGGTTGAGGGCTTGTCAGTATCAAATAATAAATGTTCCTTATTAAATACTAATTATTATTATTAAGAATTTCACCAAAAAAAAGGAAGTGATGTAATGCTATTTATTATTATTATTATTAAGAATTTCACCATGTTTAAAAACACAAAAAAAAAAAAGAATTTCACCAAAACAGAGGATTTGAGGTGATGGGGCGTTTTTTGAGGCATTCAAATTTGAAATTGCAAAAGTTGGTTGCATCGATAAGGCCACGTGTCTGATTTTTTTAAACAATCAACGATATATTGTTGATAATCTCGATTTTTTTTTATCGATTTTTAATACAAACGATAATTGGTTCATTTATCGTATCGATAAGACCTGACACCCGATATATGATATATCGTCGTTATATCCCGATATTTTCAACACTGGATGGGATGATATTTTCAAGATTACTTTTAAAGGAGGTTAGTTCTATAAATAACTTTTAGATTTGTCTATTTCAAACTTTTTTTTTGGTTATTTGATTAAAAAACCTTTTGAAAGTTTATTTTTAGAAATCTAACATTTCATTCATATTTTGTGACACTCCAAAACCCGGGAGTCCGTTAACCAATCGTCAACCTACGGAAACTCGTGGATATCAGGTAACCCGATACCACACTACTATGTCCCCTATACCGGAACCCATAGAGTTAACAATTAGATGGCAACTCCGGTTCCATTCATCCATATTTATTTGAAACATGCAAGGTCATAATTTAAAACGGCCTATAAGGATTTAATTACAACTCTCGTGCATAATAAAATTACAAGTTAGAACTAGATTATTCAAAAACATTTTACAAAAAGGTTATTAAAAGCCACATGTCGGCTTTCTTCACAATTTCCAGAAATTTCGAATGAGCGCCTGCTTCTCATTTCAAAGGCTCTGCTTTCGCACCGAAATATTTTCCCTTATATGAGCCGCGCCTGCAGGTACTTCCTTACACAGCTACTCCTCACTTAAGTCACATTACGCACCACATGTCTACATTCACATCCCAAGTAAAAACATATGCCATTTCTATTATAGAATCTTACATGTCATGTCATGAAATGAGATGAGATTCGATCTTGTACCATGCCCCGAGTCCTCACCGACTCCTACCACACAATGTGAATGCCAATGTGTGATAAACCGTCATTGATGAATCACATTCAATGAACACTTTGAAATTAAAAGTCGTTTGTTTATAAACCAAAACTTTTATGGATGACGTTATTTCAGATGATCTTTTTATAATTAAACTGCGGTGTTTCATGGCAAATGATTAGAGGGTCTCACTGCAGGATCAGGCACGCCTTTCTACACTTTTGACTTTCACCGCTAGGAGTGTACGAACCAAATCGCCTTTCACCCAAGGGATGTCTAATCCTTCTGGCGCTACCTACCACATGTTTTTCCATGTTATGGCAATCGTGCGATCATTGACATCGGCCCGACAGGTCGAAAAGCGTGATGCGTAAAATGTGTACGCCATGTGCGCAAGTGCACTGGTCGCCTCGGGCAATGATAAATGACGCTCCCACTCTGAATCGGGTTACTGGCACCGACTGCATCTGGGGCCTATGCTCTATTTGATGTTAAAATCTATAAAAATTCAAAGATACTAATCTAGGTATGCAAGAATGACTGTGATAAAGACTAAAAAGCTTTAAGGTATAGATTTCAATTCTAAACAATGATGTATGAACCTCCTAACCCAATTAATCGATGATCAATTTCATCATGAAGATGGCGATTTAACTGATGTATATTCGAATCTCTCTCGAGCATTCGCACACTACCCTTAGAAAAGGTTATACTGCATCTCTGCCTCAAACCATCATAACTAAGGATGCATTGAACCCTATAAATCTTAATACCACACCTAATCTCACTTATATCTCTATCTCATGATAATTAGATGGTAATCATCCATGGTCTAATTTTTAATTCTCACTTCTCGTGATTTTGAATCAAACCACAATTCATGCAAATATTGGCCAAGGCATTAAGATCTAAAATGAAATACTCAACATAAATATGAAATAAAACATCAATCAATATAAATTAGAGATATTCATACAAATATGTTCACATCTAAACCCTAAGAAAACTAATTAAAACATAAGTGGAAAAGTAAATACAACCACTAAAAGAAAGAAAACGAAAGGAAAGAGAGGAAACAAATTTGCAGCTTCCCTTTTTCTCCTCCATTATCTTCTTCTTTTCCTCAAGTGTTCCTTCCAAGAAACGAACCTAGAAATCTCTCCAAGAACAAGCCCTAGGTGTTTCCCCACCCAAAAGGAGCTTGTTCTCCTCAAAAACGCCCAAAAACCGCTCCAAATCGCCTCCTTCTCGATCCCTCCGGCTTGAGCTTTAAACCTCCATTATGGGCTCAAATGCTAAAAATCCACCCAAACTGACCTGAACGCCGCAACGCCGGATGCTCTCGCGGTAACGTCGCCATGTTGGTTCTCAACGCCGCGACGCTGCAGCAGTCCCCTATTTTGCCCAACCGTAAGGCCATAACTTTGCCATATGAACTCCGATTTCAGTGCTTTTGGTACCGTTGAAAGCTTATTGAAGGTAGAATCCATCCATAAGGGTTGATGCAATATGAGCTCATATGATATCTTTGAAAACATCAAATACAGTAGCCTCTCCTGCTGAAGGTACAAAATGTTTGCTGATTTTCTTTCAAGGCTTGAACTTGCATAACTTCTTTGTTCGAACTCCACTTCGGTGTTCTTGTATCCCTGGAAAGCTCTTTGAAATTTAGAATCCATACATAAAGCTTCAAGTTTCAATTGGTTCATATGATATATGAAAATGTCAAAATACAGTAGCTGCTTCTGCAGTGCTTTTTCACTAATTTTGCACAATTCCACTAAATGGATGACCCGACTACAAGTATGAACTTTTAGAGCATTAGGGCACTTATTTAACATAAAAACACTAGAAAAACTAACTAAAGCATAGGGATAAAATGAGTATTTAAGATACTCATCATCGTCCAATGGTACCGAGCCCACCCATCAATCACCAAGTATGGTGATTGATCATAATCATGCACTCACACCCATTCAATGCGATGTCCCCTCAAAAGCATGTGATAATGCACTATTGTGATGTGTTATATCATGCCACATATATCATGAATGCTACATGGACAATTCAAACCATACAATTCACCATGTATTATGGACAATTATATCAAAAACAAATAATTTCCAAATAAAGCCCATCTCATGTCAATGTATATTAACATTCAATTACCCTTAAGCATGTCATTCAACTCAAACAATGACAACCTTGATCCACAAGACCAACTGTGGCATAGATATGCTCACAAAACAGTCTACACAATGGCCTCAAGGCAAGCCATAAATAGGTTGGAACTAGACCACACCACCAGCCATAACCGACCACACAATTATGCCACCAATAGAACATAAAACAATCCCAGATTCAGTTCAAAGCCTATCTAGAATCAATTCCCAACAGTCTCAATCTAAATTTCTTTAAATGGGCCTCCAACACCGTAAAAAATAAAGCAGAAACACCACAAAGTGGAACCAAAATAGGCCATAACAAACTTCAAACCATACGACAACCCTCCTACCATCACCCAGCCTATAAAACTCCGCTAAATGTACCTCAACAGCTATAATTTATCCAAAATCCGACACGCACAATAAAACAGCTCAAGTTGTAGTTCCAGAAATGGATCTCTAACTGAGCGGAGGTCAATAGGTGATTCAAAAGCCTAACATCAAGTTCACAGATGCAGCTACAACTTCTATGAAGAACACGAGTCCAAATTCCCTTCATTTCTCAACTGAAAACCAGCCCCAAAAATGAAGGCAGAGTGCAAGGTCAAAATACGCAATATCTCTAACAATCCTGGGGAATCCCAGCCAAATAGCCCTTGCGGCGTAAAACACGCCAAACAGTTCTTAGGGTGGAAATAAACCAAGTAGGAAGAATCTCTACCTCTTGGAGCATAGCCCTCATTGAGTAGACGAACTTTAACTCTCGACCTAGCGGACTCTAATCGTCGGAACACCGAAGATTAGAGGAAGAACAACCGGTCTTCCTCCCTTTCCCTCTTTCTCTTTCCCTTTCTTCTCCTTTTCTTTCTCTCTTTCTTTTCTTTCTTCTCTTTGTTTTTCTTCGTCGATTCCCTTACTCACTCTCATTTATCCTCTCTTTGTACCGCTAAAGACCAAGGAGGATCTTTCCTTTCTTTCCCACTATCTCTTCTAAAATATTTTCCAAAATTCCTTTCCCTACTTACTCTTAGCCACCACCTCATCCCCCTTATGTATGTCTCTAACCATGACACTTGGCCCTCATTATGCCAAGTGTTACCATGCTATGTGCCACATGGCATGTGTCACCCAACCCCTGTTGTCACGCCCCAACCCCTGCCTAGGCGGAAGAGGGGGAAAGCGGCATGGGACTGAGACTCCTTTACCTGAGTTAATGACATTAGTAGTACCATTTCAAAATATAACTGAATGTATCATAATATAACTTAAACTTAATCGATAAGGAAATAAATCTTTTAACACTATCACCATAATGGTGTTCATAATGTCCTGTACAAATATCTGATTCACATTAACTTATACATATACAAGTCCTATTATGAAAAAAAAAAACTTTACATGTACATATTCGAATTAGAGGTAGTGACCCATAGATGTTGACTCTTATTGCCGTGTTAGCTCTCCTATGTGACGACTGAGATGTCCTCTTCAGTACCTACACGGATGAAACACTTATGCTAAGCTTATAGCTTAGTGGGAAACATATAACATATATGACCACTTATAGTGGTCTTCAATGATAATATACAATTAACACAATTTCTATTTGCACATTAGCTGTTCCTATATCCAACTACTTATACACTATGTCATTTATTAGAGTTCTCATGTTTATTCTTCATAACACATATTACTTTTTATATTACTGTAGCTTTATCACATTTTTCAATTCAATCATTGTTTTCATGTTACATGGTTCTTATAACCATTTTAATCATTTTATCTCATCTTGTGTCTTGCTTAAAAGATACTACAAGAAGTGGATACTGCATAAATCAGATAGACTGGGCGTACTATCACTGCACGGCATAACGATCCCGTAATCGTATCACCAAAACTGCCGCTTATAACGACCCAACAGCATCGATAATGACCCAAATCCGGCCAACTTATATCATGTAATCCTTAATAGCATGCCTACCTATCCATCCGCAAAGGGACATATGCGCACAATCAATCTTATTACATTTTTTTGTTCGTGTTCGCTTATGCACATCTCATATACATGGAGCTTAATGTCAATCACAATATTCACGGTATACTTTACGTAAGATTCCTTTATACATATATTATAATCATACTTTATCATAACCTGTATGATCATGTTCTCAATATTGCTCGTATTTCTGTTCATGTAATCATAGTTCATATAGCAATCAATTTTATAATTCTTTTACAATTTCATTTATTCACTTGAATATTTTTATGCCAAAATATTTCCTACAAATAGAGCTCCTTTTAGACAGATTTCTAGGTACAATGGGATCCAAATTTGAATACACTTATTTTAAGAAGATTTGTTCTCCTAGAAGTGTTGTTTATCCCAAAATTTGAGTCACTCAATTTGGATGAGTGATGACCAAGTTATAGCCAAAACACTAAAGCTATATCAAAATAAACTAGAAACTGCCTGAAAATAAAGCTTCACTTTGACGAATTTTCTCAATCCAATGGAGTCCAAATTTGAATACACTTATTTCAAGGAGATTTTTTTTTCTAGAAGTTCCAAATATTTGAATCACTCAATTTGGATGAGTGATGATCGTTACACAAACAAAATCGGCTTAAAATTCTTGACAAAGATCTTCCCAAACCTTAACATTTTGTTTATACAAACATTCCTCAATTGAGGACCACAACCAACTCAAACAATCATATAACTAAGCTGAGACCAACAACCATCATTATTATGCAAATTTAGGGTTTGCCCTAAACCCAAACATCATCAAAAAGGGTTTTAGGTTTAGTTTTCATACCTTAATCTTTTTCTTTTCTCTTCTTTCATTTTCCTTCTTCTTCTTGATCATCAAAATCCTTGATCATATGGACCAAAATCACCAACTCTTCTCTTCTTCTCTTAGCCGTAACCCTAAGCTCTCAAACCCAAAGGAGAATGTTTTATCGCCACCAAATTTTGGCCTTTATCTCTCATCCTTTCACAAGGCTACGTTTGACTTGTTATTTTTGTTAAGTTTTCCATTTTTTTTGCATTAAAGTCCTTCATTTCTTTTTCATTTACACTTCTACTTATCAAATATTCTATAATGGCATAGAAACTTATTCTCTTATGACCCTTGAGTCCTTAATGCACATTTTACTATTTTACCCTTAACTCTTGTATTAATTTCGGTTTTATCATTTTTCGTTCTTAGCAATATAAATTCAAGATAAAAACAATTTTAACTTCTTTTATACCCTAAACATGTCATAAAATTGCTAGGGTATATTTTGGGGTGTTACAACTCTTCCCTCCTTAAAAGAATTTCATCATTAAAATTATTACCTGAACTGAAGAGTTAAGGGTACTGTGCCCTCATAGTTGCTTCTGGTTCCCAAGTAGCTTCCTCCCTGCCATGGTGTTGCTAGAGCACTTTCACTAATAGCACTTGCTTGTTTCGCAATTGTTTTATCTCTCGAGCTATAATAGCTTTTGGTTCTTCATCATATGAGAAATCTGATTGCACTTGTACATCTTGTACGGGTAAGATATGCTATTCATCTAATCTATATCTCCTCAGCATGGACACATGAAAGACATCATGTAGCTTGGTAAGCTCTAGATAAAAAGCCAACCGATAGGCTACAAGTCCTACTATTTTTGAAATTTCATATAGACCGATGAATCTTGGACTCAACTTTCCTTTCTTCCCAAACCTAAGCACTTTCCTCCATGGGGATGCCTTTAGGAACACTTTATCACTCACTTCATATTCAATAACTTTCCTCTTCAAATCGGCATATGACTTTTGTCAATCACTAGCAACTTTTAACCTTTGTTGAATAACCTGAACTTTCTCTTCTATATCTTTTACTATGTCCGGACCAATCACCTTATGCTCATTTAATTTTGTCCAACATATTGAAGTTCTACATCTTCTGCCATGCAAAGCTTCATATAGTGCCATGACAATGCTTGCTTGATAACTGTTGTTATAAGCAAATTCCATTAATGGAACGTACCTATCCCAACTCCCCGTAAATTCCATTACGACATCCATTTACATACATTCGAGCAATCAATCAACTTCTGATTATGTCCATCCTGTCATGATGGAATAGTTGTACCGAAGTTCATCATAGCATCTACATCGACCCACCTTCCAAAATCTGCATCGCAAATCTGGGTCTCTGGCCTCGACACAATAGACAATGGAACACCATTCAATATGACAATCTCATCCACATACCTAACTGGTATAAAATGGGCCAACTTTGTGAGTCTATCAATTATCACCCATACTAAATCATGCCATGAGAGCAAGACTGCATACACAAAACTATCAAGGTATTATCCCATTTCCATCAGGAATTGGAATGGGATCTCAACAAACGTGATGGTGACTTCTTGGTGTTTAGCTTTGACTCACGACATGTCAAACACTTAGACACATACTGGCCACATCTTTTCATTCCTTCCACCAATAGTACCGCTTTCAAAATCCGTACATCTTGTTACTCTGTGGATGCACAAATGACTGAAGTTATGAGCTTCATGTAACAACTCTTTCTTCAACTCATTATCCGCTGGCACACATAATTTATTCTGAAAATACAAACTTCCATCTTCTCTTACTGAAAAATTAGTCTTGCCATTATCTCTGACCAATTGTACCATTTTCTTCAACTCTTCATCCTTTTTCTGAACATCTATGATCGTTTGTTTTAAAACAGGTTGTGCTTTTAACTGAGCTAATAAAGCTCCATCTTCTGCTAGTCTCCACTCATCATGAAGTGACAATGCCGCTACTATCTTCCCGCTTTAAAGCATTTGCCACCACATTATCTTTTCCGGGGTGGTAGTCTATTATGCAGTCATAATCTTTAAACAACTCTAACCACCTCCTCAAATTCAACTCTTTCTAAGTCAGCAGATACTTGAGACTCTTGTGATCTGTAAAGATTCTACATTTTTCACCATATATATAGTGTCGCCATATTTTCAAAGCGAACACTACCGCTACCAACTCTAAATCATGTGTGGGATAGTTATACTCATGTGGTTTTAACTGTCTGGAGGCATATGCCACCACTTTTCCATCTTGCATCAATACACATCTCAAGCCAAATTTTGAAGCATCACTATACATGGCATATTCTCTACCCAAAGTAGGTTGAGTCAACACTGGTGCTTCAACCAGTATTTTCTTTAGCTGTTCAAACTTGACTGACACTTGTCATCTCATTTGAACTTTACCCCTTTCCGGAGTAACTTTGTAAGCGAAGATGCTATGATAGAAATTTCCTTTACAAACCGTCGATAGTATCCTATTAAACCCAAGAAACTTCGTTCCTGCTACATTTCGATGTTTCCAACTTACACCATTTCATTCTTCGTAGTCAACTCTTATACCCTCTGCAAATACAATATAGCCTAGCCAAAAATCACATTTACTTAACTTTGAAAATAACCGTTTCTCTCTTAGAATCTGTAATACTAGTCTCAAATGTTGTTCATGTTCCTATGTATCTTTAGAATACACAGGATGTCATTCATGAATACCACTACAAACTGATCCAAATAAGGGTGGAAAACCCTATTCATCAAATCCATAAATGCAACCGGTGCATTAGTAAACCCAAATGGCATTACCAAAAACTCATAATGATCATAATGGGTTCTAAAGGCTGTTTTTGGGACATCAACATCTTTCACCCGGAGTTGATAATAACCCGATTGCAAGTCCATTTTTGAAAAGACGCCAGACCTTTCAATCATCAATAGATCTTCTATCAAGAATCCGATATTTATTTTTCAATCGCTACTTTATTTATTTGCCTATAATCACGCACATCCGAAGAGTGCCATCTTTCTTTTAACAAATAAACCACAAGACCTGCAGTGATGACTAGCCTGGATGAAACCCTTATCCAATAGCTCTCAGAGTCGAAGTCTTCAACTCTTACCAATTTGAGCCATACTACAGGGTGCCCTAGAAATTGGAGTAATTTCATGTACCACTCGACCGATTATTATACTTTTCTTTAGGTGGTATTCCCGATAATTCTCGAGAACACATTAGGGGAATTCCTCGACCACGTGAACTTTTCTGCAATTCACTACATTCAAGTACCTCAAACCAAAAGGCTTCACAACCTTTCTAAAGAAAACGGCCGGCTCGCATTACCGAAATTACATTTGACACGGCCTCAGATCGAATACCATGTACTGTTACCTTTCGGAACATTTAAGCAATATCGCTTTTCTTTATCACAATCAACAAGAAATAAGCTCGATAACCAATCCATTCCCAAAATCAAATCAAATTCATGGAAGGGTAAAGCAATTAGGTCCACCAAGAACTCTCTATCATGAACTGTTAGGGGACAATTCTTATACACTCGATTGACTCTAACACTATGCCCCGGGGGACTAGTAACAAGCATGTCATATGCCAAAGGCTTTATTGATGACAATTTTTCACTCAATTGTTCAATGCATATATAAGAATGTGTAGAGCCAGGATCTATCAAAGCATGTATTTCTGTATTGTAAAGGGTGAAATTACTCGCACTTACCCCTGGTGCATCCTGATCTTCACGAGCCTCACAAGATTAGCTCTGCCAGAGCTATAAGCGTGACGTCCACAAACCCATGACACTACACCTCTCAAGGTCTCTATGCCGAAATCCGGGCCACCCGACCCCTACCTCGATCTCGAGGCCGACAGAAGAACAGATCTCCTCCGCCACTTCTCAGGTACTTTCACCATCCCCACTCTTTGGGACAATTCTTTATAAAATGATCTATGCTTCCACACCTGAAGCATCCTTCTATCAATAATCTGCAAACACCCAAATGTCATCTATGGCAATGAGGGCACTCTCGATCTCTTCGCCTTTGGCTGATGCCTCTACCAAGATTCAGATACCCACTATACCGCTCTCGTTCTCTTCCCCTTGTGGTAGAACCTGTATCACCGACGAGACTCTACCTCTTTTCAACCGAGAAGGAAGAAACTCCTCTGATAACTTCCCTTTGAAACCTTTCTCCGTCGCTTGACTCGCATTTAATTTCATCAGCACCGTATCAACGATAGAAATTCACCCGCTGAAAGCAATAACAAAAAGGATACCTTTATGGACTCATTTAGTTCATCCTTAAATTAAGCTTACACCGAAATGTTTCTGAGGACGTATTCAAGCACAAGAGCTTACTCAAGTGGCTAAATTTTTCTCATATTCTAAATTACCGAATAAGTTCCTTTACTTCGTATTCAAAGAATCGCTTCCATTTAGTTTCTCGTACATATCATAGTTATATTCGCCTCTAAACTTCGATCTAAAAATTCTATGATATGGATCTAGAAGTCTCACTACTCAACACTAACTTCCACCAATCATAAGCACGCCTTGCACAAAGAAGCTTGCACAAAGTCATTTTGAATGAGGACATCTCACCTCCTCCATTAACTCAGCAGCCTTTTCTAACCAAAATCTCGGGCCTTTATCGACTCTTCCCATGTTTCACCCATAGAATTCCTCAACCCACGTCTCCATCATGTATATCTGGCTTTAGAGCCATCTATCTTTCCACAAGATGCAAGCCATGTCCCGAATATTTTCTCAAAGAAAGCTTCATTTGGCTCGCTGAGCATAGTTTTCACTTCGACAGATCTGTAAGGTAACCCCCCGATCTCCTGGGTTAACACTCTCCGTTGCTTCTTCATTTGAATTCAAAGGGTGATCCATCTATACAAAACCCAAGACACAAAGACATCCACATTAGGCCAACATATTATTAGACACATGCTTTTCTATCCTATATTCTATGTCGAGCCGCTAAACTCTTGCTTCCTGATGACACTACATCATTGCACCCAACCCCGCCTGCGAGGAGGGGAACACGACACTGGATTGGGACTCCTTTACCTGAGTTACTGACATTAGTGGGCTCATTTTGAAATATAACTGAATATATCAGAATATAACTTAAACTTTATCCATAAGGAAATAAAACTTTTAACACTATCACCATAATGGTGTTCATAATGTCCTATACAAATATCTGAGTCCCATTGACTTATACATATACAAGTCCTATTATGAAAAAAAAACTTTACATGTACATATTCAAATCAAAGGTAGCGCGACCTATAGATGTTGACTCCTATTGTTGTGTTGGCCCTCCTGTGTGCCGCATTCCGCTGAGATGTCCTCAAGATTTCTACACTGATGAACACTGTTAAGCTTATAGCTTAGTGGGAAACATATAACATATATGACCACTTGTAGTGGTCCTCAATGACAATATACAATTAACACAATTTCTATTTGCACATTAGCTTTTCATATATCCGACTACTTGTACATTATATCATTTATTAGAGTTCTCACGTTCATTCTTCATAATACATAATACTTTTTATATTACTATAGCTATATAACATTTTTCAATTCAATCATTATTTTCATGTTACATGGTTTTTATAACCATTTCAATCATTTTATCTCATCTTGTGTCTTGCTTGCATATTCCAAGAAGTGGATACGGTTATAAACTGTATGTACCCGAAGGTACAATCATTGTACGAGATAGTGATCCTATACTGTATTGACTCAAACGGGGCCAACTATATCATGTAATCCCTAATAGGCATGCCTACTTATCCATCTACCCAGGGACATATGCAGACAATCAATCTTATTACATTTTATTCGTGTTCAATCTATGAACATCTCATGTACATGGATACGTCAATCACATGTATTCATTGAGATACTTCAGACAATATTTTTTTTTATATATATTATAATCATACTTTATCATAACCTGTATGATCATGTTATCAGGATTGCTCGTATTTCTTCATGTAATCATAGTTCATATAACAATCACTTTTACAATTTTTTTACAATTTCTTTTATTCACTTAAATCTTTTTATACCAAAATATTTCCTGTAAATAGAGCTCATTTTAGATGGATTTCTGGGTACAATGGGGTCCAAATTTGAATACACTTATTTCAAGTAGATGTGTTATTCTAGAAGTCTAGTTTAATGAAATTTGAATCACTAAATTGGGATAAGTGATGGCCAAGTTATGGCCAAAACACTAAAGTTGTACCAAAATAGACCAGAAACTACCTGAAAATAGAGCTTAACTTTGACGAATTTTATGGATCCAATGGGGTTCAAATTTGAATACACTTATGTAAAGGAGATTTGTTTTTCTAGACGTATAGTTTACCTAGAAATTTGAATCACTTAATTTGGATGAGTTATGGACAAGTTATGGCAAAAAAAAATGTGTGTTTTGGAAATATTTTGACAGCATCTCCCCTAAAACCCCAACATTTTTTTTATACAAACATTCATCAATTGAGGACCATAACCAACTCAAACAACCATATAACTGAGCTGAGACCAACAACCATAATTATTATGCAAAATTTAGGGTTTTCCCCAAACCCAAACATCATCAAAAAGGGTTTTAGGTTTAGTTTCCATACCTTAATCTTTTTCTTTTCTCTTTCTTTTCTTCTTTTCCTTCTTTCTTTCTTGATTACCAAAATCCTTGATCACATGGAGCAAAAAATCACCAACTCTTCTTTCTTCTCTCTTCAACCATAACCCTAAGTTCTTAAACCCAACGGAGAAATGTTCCTTTACAAGACCAAATTTGGTTTTATTTCTCCCTATTCTTTTTCTCATAAGGCCATGTTCGCTTGTCATTTTGTTAAGTTTTCCATTTTTTGCATTAAAGTCCTTCATTTCTCTTTCATTAACACTTCTACTTTTCAAATATTCTACAATGGCATATAAACTTATTCTCTTACGACCCTTGAGTTCTTAATGTGACATTTTATTATTTTACCCTTGACTCTTGTATTAATTCCAGTTTTATCATTTTTCGTTCTTAGCAATATAAATTCTGGAAAAATACAATTTTATCTTATTTTATACCCTAAACATGTTATAAAACTGCTATGGTATATTTTAGGGTGTTACTCCCTGTTGCCTCGAAAAACGAAAAAAAATCCACCTCTTTGGAATTTGACAAATTTCACCTAGGAAACTAGGTTTCACGAGACGAAATTCCTACTTGCAATTGCTTTTGTCATCTAAGATTACTTCCTAAGCCTTTACATTCTTCCTCTTAAAAAAATTTCTCAACCCAAATTCACACCCATATACGCATACTATCACATGCATGTGCACAACCATTTTCATATCAAAGGACTAATAATATCATACCTTCATCCTTAAACAGGAAAGGATAGTTGGTATGAATAGTGTCTTCGTGCTCCCATGTTGCCTTCTTCACTCCTCAGTGCTACCACAACGCCTTCACTAGCCTCACGGTCTTGCATCGCAAAACCTGATTCCGATTATCCATGATACATACTAGTCCCTCCTCGAAGGTTTCATCCGCATCAATAATAAGCTTGCCCCAATCCACTACATGAGTCGGATTTAGAGTGTACTTCCAGAGCATGGAGACATGGAACACTGCATGAACACTCGATAAGCGTGGCGGTGAAGACTAATCGATAAGCCGCACAAGAGGTGCCAACCGAGGGCGAACGACCTACCTCTCGAGTACCTCAAGGGTCCGATATACCCGACGACGCCCTCGCTTGTTGAATCGACCACCCTCCCAGGCATCACCTTCAAGAAGACATGATCACCCATCTCCAATTCTAGAGGTCGCCATCGCCCACGGCCGTAGCCGCGCCCGAGTCATGAGAAGACACTTCTATATCAAGTCCACCTTCTCAAAGGTGTCTCTAACCAAGTCCAGACCCGTAAAGGGTCTCTCTCCCACCTCGGTCCAACGAACCGAAGATCGACAAGGCCTCCCATAAAGTGCCTCATCAGGTGCCATCTGCATGCTCGCCTGAGAACTATTGTTGTGGGCGAATTCCACTAGGGATAAATGCTCCCAACTACCCTTAAGATCCAAGACGCATGCCCGAAGCATGTTCTCTAAAATCTGGATGGTCCTCTTTGACTTACCGTCCATCTGGGGATGAAAAGCAGTGCACATCATCAACTGTGTCCCCATGGCTCTTTGAAAACTCTTCCAAAAATTAGTCAGAACTGATCTCGACCGACACACAGATACTAGTACTCCATGTAACCGAACACCCTCCATATATAAAAACCCGTTGTAATTCCTTTAGATCAAGGTCATCTCGTGACACAAAAGTGTGCCACTTAGTAGCCTGGCCCACTATCACGCACACTGCATCATGCCCTCACGATAAACCGTGGTAAGGGTCACAAAGTCCATCATGACATGCCCCCACTTCACTCATTACTCTCCAATGACCTGAGTACCTCGTTGGCTCCTGCTGCTCAGCCTTTATCTCCTGACATGTGAGACATCGACGAATATAATCTCTAACTTGTTTCTTCATTCCACTCCAGTAATACTAGCAACGAAAATCGTGGTACATCTTTGTGTCACCTAGATGCACGACAAAACGAGAGCAATAGAACTCCTTAAGGATCTCCTCTCTCAGATCTGCTAACTGGGGAACCACAACTCTTCCCCTATACCAGAGACTAACATCCGTGTGAATGGCCCAGCCTTCATCACCTGTATTCGACTATACTCGGTCCCTGATTGACAATATCTTTGTGTCATGTCCCTGACTCGACCACTGCGGCTCGCAAGGAAGGCGTAGCCACCAAAGCTCCCAGCACCCTAAGCCTCCCGACCACCATACCGTAGCCTCCCGAACTATCCCACGATCTTGAGCATCTTCCACTCCCAGGAAGTCACACTAGCCAACACTCCCCGTGATTTCCGGCTGAGTGCACCAGCCACCACATTTGCCTTACCGGGTGGTAATATAAAGTGAAATCATAATCCTCCAGATACTCCATCCACCCGCGTTACCTCATGTTGAGGTCCCATTGTGTGAAAATATACTTACGACTTTTGTGGTCTGAAAACATCTCAAACTGCTCACCGTATAGATAGTGGCGCCAAATCTTCAAGGCGAAGACAATGGCCGCCAACTCCATATCATGCTTGAGGTAACTCTGCTCATGGTTCTTTAACTGTCGAGAACCATAAGTCACGACCTTCCCGGATTGCATCAAAACACATCCGAGTCCATCCTTAGAGACATTATAATACACTATGTATAGGGCTGGTAACGAGCCGAGCCGAGCCGAGCTTTGAACATTTCGAGCTAGGCTTGTTAATTTATGAGCGAGCTCGAGCCCGAGCCGAGATTTTGAACGAGCTTAAAATCGTGCCCAAGCTCGCTCGATTTAAAAAAAAAAAAGGCTCGCTCGAGCTCATTAGGCTCGCTTCCATAGTGAACGAGCTCGAGCTTAACCCTCAGCTCAAGCCCAATCCCAGCCTATACAAGTTTGTATTGTAATCAACTTCAAGCTCACCATATACTTTTTAACTTTTTGTAATCAATCCGATAACAAATACATCAATTAAGGAAATAATTTTCTATGGGATTTGTTTTACCTTTAGTTGATTTAGCAATTGATGCCAGTTTATTAAAGCCACCTCCTTCAACATTTGTTTCCTTTCTCTCGGATTACGTAGAATTCCACACTAAACAAATGCAACCTAAAAAATTATGAAATAGAATTAAACAAGTAGAAATTGGGTGTGCGAAGAAATACGACACCCGAAATCAATGAATAAGAAACATGATTGGTTTTAATCAATTATCTAAATAAAGAAATAATATATCAACAAGACCTGCCAAGCAAACTCATTAGTAACAAATGTAAATTATTTGGCAATATATCACGCACACGGTTAAGCGGCCACCACCTCCCGACTACCAAGCCGCGCGAGATGATTAATTTCAAGACCCATACCACTAACGTCGATCGAGATCCAGACCGCCCACCACGTCGAACCCGGCCGCCCAAATTTTATACCCAAAGAATGACGGTGGCACTCCCTGCCAAGAGCACCCGCCTCGGGCCCGGCAAACCCAGATGTCGGCTCCGTTTTCTATGAAACCCCACCCCACGTATCACCCTTTGATGCTCTTTACCCATACCCACGCCATGTGCCGGGTTAAGTCCAAGACAAGATCCAAAGGGGCCCCACAATTTCGCATTTGAGATTTGATTCGTTCATCAAAATGAGTCTACCGTATCGCTGGGTCCGCATATGCCCTCAATGCTACTCAAGATCTAAAACCTTGTCTAAGCCCACGGCCACCACTCATAGTTTCCACAGAGCCCCATTACCCTCATATTTGCACCCGATTCTCAGACACCGTGATCGACCGACGCATCAAAGGTCATACCCAACATCCATGTCCTTCCCCGACGTCCCCTTTGCTGGCACCTTCTTCACGCTATCCACACTGGAACATACCGTCACGATAATTCCTTCGCCATCGTGGGTACCATTTCGCCATCGGCATTATCTGCAGATCTAGCGCAGTCCCCCACTTTAACGGCGCTGATTCGCCGAAGCCCTACGCTCTTCGCCGCCGCCGCCTCCCAATCCGCTTCTTGAGGATTTACATATTTTCCATTCATGTCGACTGGATTTAGAGCTTAAGGATCCATTACATGGATATCCCAGGACACATGACTCCAGGTGATTTACTCCCGCGCCCGAGCCTGGATCGCACCTAAGGAATATCGCATCCTCGGGCGGGCCAGAGACCGAGGGTGGGCGAAGCCCCGCTCCAAACGACTGGGATGGGTCCCGGGCGGTCCGAGCCGAGCTTCGAGAGCGAGCCCAGCCGAGCCCAAGCCGAGCCCGAGATTTATCAAGCTTCCAATTAGAGAGCTCAAGCTCCTACTGCTTAAATTTCACGAGCCCGAGCCGAAGCTTTTTTTCGAGTCGAGTTCGATTTAGCCCGAGTAGCTTCTGCCTGCTACACTCTAACTATGTACTGTCTCCTTTCTGATCATCAAAATAAGAGTCAAGTACTCCTCACCCCGAATGCCCTCTCACACATCCCATCAAACCCGACTCCTCCTTTCGTCAATCTCTCACATAGGTGCCGCGACCCGGAGAAGTTCTCAATGAATCTCGTGTAATACCCTGCCAATCCCAAGAAACTGCGTATCTCAAAGACTGACTTCGGTCTCTCCAAACTCATAACTGCCTCAACCTTTTCTAGGTCCACAGATTCACCCGAAGCTGATACCACATGCCCCAAGAATCTCATCTAAGTAAGCCAAAATCCACACTTATTGAATTTGGCATACAATTGATGGCCTCTCAAGGCTTGGATAACAATCCTCAAGTGACCCTCATGTTCCTCCTCCACTTGGAGTAGATCAAGATGTTGTCAACAAAAACCATAACAAACTGATCTAAGTAGGGTTGAAGCACCCTATGCATGAGATCCATGAATGATGCTAGAGCATTCATCAATCCGGGCGGTACATCATCAACTCAAAATTCTATACCTGCCCTGACCTGCCTTAGGAATATCTCGCTCTCCCTAACTTCTCAATCCGATGCAACCCATAAGATCGCATTTCTGGAGCAGAATTGGGTACCCTCTCAATCACAACAACAAATCATCAATCCTCAACAAAGGGTACCTATTCTTGATAGTAACCCTATTCAACTGTCGATAGTTTATGCAAAGCCAAAGGGTCTTATCCTTCTTCTTGGAAAACAACACTGAAGCGCCCCAAGGTGAAATGCTCGGTCTAATAAAACCCCTGTCCAACAATTTCTGTAATTAGGCCTTGAGTTCCTGTAACACGGTAGGTTCCATTCAATGCGAAGTCATCAAAATAGGCGATGTACTAGGGTACAACTCAATAGTGAAGTCTACATCCCTATGTGGAGGTAATTCCAGTAGTTCATCCGGAAAAACGTCCTCATACTCACAAACCACTCTAGGTAGACTCAACTCTGCCTCGCCGTTTCTCCGTGCAAGGCTCACAAATTAACCCATCAACTCGCCCGTACATATAGAATCGGTCTACCGATCGGGCATAGCATTATTCTTATCCTCATGAAACATAACACAAACAACATCCGGTGTGTAGGCAATAACCCTCCTATGATCACAATCAATGACGACTCAGTGTGCTATCAACCAATACATCCCAAATATGACATCAAACTCCAATATGTCCATGACCCGAAGGTCCACAGTGAGCAGAATCCCTGAGATCTCTAACTCACAATCCCGACATATTTGATCAACACTCACCTTAGTTCCTAAGGGAGAATTCACATACCATGGCTTTTCCAAGGTTTTAACCTCTAAGCCCAAAGCTTCCACACCCGACGTAGCAATAAAAGAATGTGATGCACCTGTAATCAACAAGACTCGCCCATAAGCCGAAAGAGCACAATGTACTCGACCAACCGGGTCGACAGAAGAACATCCCGAGGTGTGGGAGAGCAGACACGCCCAGCGTCCCTGTCCCGGTCTGTGCCACGGCCTCAATCCCGCCATTGTAATGGCAGCCTCGATCGACACTATTCCTCGCCCATGGTGGTAAAGAGGAACAAACCCAGTCTATAAACATCCCACCGATGATCGGGACTAGGTCTCCCATAACTCCTCGGGATCTCGTCGAGGCAATCCCGTCTCATGTGTCCAGGCTGGTGGTAATGGAAACATGTTCCTTGCACTGGTTGGCTAGGCGCCCTAAAATGTCTCCCACCTTGGGATGATTGACCCTGGCCATGGCCTTGATAGCCACGGCCATGTCCCTGAAACCCTTGCGAAGTAGAACTCCTCTATTTCTTTCCTGAGCTAGAAGAAGAAGGTTGGCTTTCCCTCCTCTTATAGTTAACACCCGCATCCTGGATGTTCCGTACGTCATCTACCTCCCTCTTAATGGTCATAGCTGTCTTGACCATCAAGTCCATATCTTAAACGAGAAATCCCACAATTTTACCCCGGATGGACAATTTCAGACCATCCTCAAATTTCCACACTTCGCCATGTTCAGGCTACATAATCATCAACAGCCAGTGCGGCCAATTTTAGTAAACTTAGCCACGTATTCGCTATCAAACATCGTCCTTTGTTTCAATTCCAGAAACTCCCGAGATTTTGCATGTCGAGCAAATGCTGGGAAAAACTTACCCCTGAAGAGCTCACGAAACTCTTCCCATGTCATTGCCTCCAAGTCCTTCGAGGCTTTGACCCAATCCCACCATACTTGGGATTCGCCCTCTAGCTGAAATGCGTTTAGCTTTATCTTAGTGGCATCGGAGGTGATCTCCATAGCCTCCAAGATCTTGTCGATTTTTCGAAACCATTGATCAGCTACCATCGGGTTCCCTCATTCCTTGAAGGTTGGAGGATGGTGTGCCTTGAACCTCTGGAGGTTACTTGGCCCTCCTTGGCTCACAGTTACACTAGCCTGTGCAATGGTGGCGACCGCAACACCCATAGCCTCTATGAAGGCTTGTTGGTCAAAGGCCGGTGGTAGTGGGTTGTTGCTCCACCCATATCCTAGGTGTCCTCTTCCTCGACCAGCCATCTACATATGTCAGATAGCAATAGAGTATTACATGGTATCCAAGAAAGGTACTAAAGTTTAAACTTCGAGATTTCTCTCCTTGTCTAACTAGTAGTGCTTGTGCCAACCACTAATAGACTCCTCAATATCTTGAACTATCCCGTTCATTCTTTTTCTGAACCCCTAAGGTTATGTTTTCTAACCCTAGTGTTCCTCTTTTCCATATACTTTTTACCATGTATATAATTCACACAACACATAACACATAATCATGTAGCATATTAGGGAACAAAACATGAAATGCTCAATGAATGTAATGGTCTAGACCCCTGCTAATCAAGCCTTAGGTAATCATATACCTATGCTCTGATACTAAGCTGTGACACCCCAAAAAATGGGGGTCCGTTGACCAAATGTCAACCTGCAAAAACGCATGGATATCTGGTAACCCTGATACTACACTACTATGTCCAATTTATTGGAACCCGTAGAGTTAACAACTAGATGGCCACTCCGGTTCCATTCATCCATATTCATTTGAAACATGCAAGGTCATAATTTAAAACGGACAATAAGGGTTTAATTACAACTCTCGAGCATAATAAAATTACAAGTTAGAACTAGATTGTTCCAAAACATTTTTAAAAAAGGTTATTAAAAGCCACATGTCAGCTTTCTTCACAATTGTAGCCTCGAATGAGCGCCGTTCGCTGGTGTCTGTTCCTCACCTGAAATAATTTCCCGTATAAAGTGAGCCATGCCTAGTAGAAAAACTTCCTATAGAAGCTACTCCCCACCTAAGTGCACATGCAATGGTCATGTTCCACATTCACATCCCAAGTAAAAACATATGCCATTTCTACTATAGAATCCTACATGCCATGTCATGAAATGAGATGAGCCTCAATCCTGTACCATGCCCCAAATCCTTACCGACTCCCACCACACAATGCGAATGCCAATGTGTGATAAACTATCATTGATGAATCGCATCCAATGAACACTTTGAAATTAAAAGTTTTTTGTTTATAAACCAAAACTTTTATGGATGACGTCATTTCAAATGATCTTTTTATAATCAAAACCGTGTGTTTCATGGGCAGCAGATTTTCGAGGTCTCACCGTAGAATTCTGCATGCCTTCCTACACTTTTTGGACTTTCACCGTTTGAGTGTATGAACTACCCGCCTTCACCTGGCCGTGGATGTCTAACCCTTCTGCTACACGACCACACGTTTTTCCATGTTATGCAACCGTGCGACTCATTTGGACATCATCCAAAGGTACCGAGCCCACCCATCAATCACCAATTATGGTGATTGATCATAATTATTCACTCACACTCATTCAATGTGATGTCCCTATACATATGCAATGTAATGCACCATTGAATGTTATATCATGTCACATATATCATGAATGCTACATGGACAATTCAAACCATACAATTCACCATGTATTATGGACAATTATATCAAAAGCATATAATTTCCAAATAAAGCCCATCTCAATGTCAATATATATTAACACTCATATATCAACATTCAATTACCCCTAAGCATGTCATTCAACTCAAGCAATGACAACCTTGATCCACAAGACCAACTGTGGCATAAATATGCCCACAAAACAGTCTACATAATGGCCTTAAGGTGTTCATAAATAGGCCGAACTAGCCACACCACCATCATATAATCAAATACACACAATTATGCCACCAACAGGACATAAAAAAAAGAAATCCTAGATTCAGTCCAAAGACTATCTAGAATAAGTTCCCAATAGTCTTAAATCCGGCCTTAAACAGTCTCCTAGACTGTGTAAAAATAGGCTATGAAACCAACCACAAAGTAGTACCAAAATAGGCCGTAAATAGCCTCGAACCAGACCACAACCTCCGGCCATCACCCAAGCCATAAAATCAGGCCAAATGTACTAATGTGCTATAATTCTATCCTAAAATCTAGACATTAACAAATAAACAGCTCAGTTCGCCAGTCTCGGGAAACGGGACCCTAACTTGAGCTGTAGAGGTCTAATTTAGGTAATTCAAAATCCTAACATCAAGTTCACAGATGCAGATACAACTTTTATGAAGAACATGAGTCCAAATTCCCTCCATTTCCCAACCGAAAACCAGTCCCAAAAATGAAAGCACGGTGTAGGGTCAAAACATGGTAGCATTCTCAACAGTCCCAAAATTCGGCCAAACAACCCCTTAGGGTAGAAAACACGGCCAAACAACCCTTAGGGTGGAAATAAATCAAGTAGGAAGAATACCTACCTCTTACAGCGTAGCCCTCGTCGAGTAGACGGACTTTAACTCTCGGCCCGACGAACTCCAATCTTCGGAATGCCAGAGATCTGAGGAATAACAATCGATCTTCCTTTCTTCTCCTTCTATTTCTCTCTTTCTTTTCTTTTTTATCTTTGTTTTTCTCCACCAATTCCCTCCCCCACTCTCACTTATCCTCTCTTTGTACGGCCAAAGAACAAGGAGGATCTTTCCTTTATTTCCCACTATCTCTTCTAAGATATTTTCCAAAATATCTTTCCCACTTACCTACCACAACCTCATCTCCTCAAGACGCCTTTAACTGGTTTACACTGACTCTTCATTATGCCAAGTGTCACCATGCTATGTGCCACTTGGCATGTGTCATCATGCCATGTAATCCGCCATTCGGAATTTAACCGACTTCGCTTTAGGCAACTAGTTTCGCCGCCACGAACCTTGCGCAGCGTCCATTCACATCCGAGTTCGATTTTTCCTGAGTTTTACATTTTTTTTTTCCTTATTTTGATAAAAATGCTTTCATTATTTTCTTGAAAAAATAATTTCTTTCAAAAAATACATGTAAATACATTAAATAGGAAAGAATATTTTCGTCCAATATATACTTTTTTTCAAGAAAAAACATGAGAAGATTGAAGTTACAAATGTTGGGTTATTTGCAGTGTTACAAATGTTGTAGAGTTGTCCGTGTCTCTAGTTAGAGGGAGCTCCCTGGGATACAATTCCCTTTGAATAAATTATAACCAAAATTTTTATATATTATATTAATAAATATAATTATAATTATTAATATACATAATTTTTTTCATTTTTAAATGATTTTTATATTTAAATATGAATAATATACATAATTAAAAATAAATTTTAATTGTATCAGTAATCTTAAAATTCATAATTTAAACACATTTAAAATTTGTAATAAAAAAACTAGTCAATATTTTTAATATTCAAAATTAAATTTTCTTTTTTCCCAAAATTATTAGATTCAAGATTTTCATTTTTAAAAGTTTTTTTTAATAAAGATTTAGTTACAAGATAGTAAACACATTTTAAGTCATTTTAAAGTTAATAACTCAAATTTTCTAAACATCCAAATTAAATTCTTTCAAATCACAATTAAAATTTACTTTTTAATTCAAACAATCAAATTAATCTTTTAATTAAAATTAAAATTTAATTTTGATTTAAAAGAATTAAATTTGGTTTTTTAGAAAATGTGAGTTATTACTTTCATAATTTTGAATATTTTTTTTTAGAAAAATTTGAATATTAAAAAAATAGTCTTTAATTTTCTAATACAAATTTTATTAATGTGTTTAAATCATGGATTTTTAGATTATTGATATTTAAATTAAAATTTTTAATTAAAATTTATTTTTTAATTCATGAAATCAAAATTTTCTTTTAAAAATAATAATTCGTTCAATTTGCTTAACCTAAATTTTACTTTTTATTTAATTAAATTATTATTTTTTAAATTTAGTAAACTCAGATTTTATAAGATTTTAATTCAATCTTTTTAAAAAAACTTGACAATTATTATTTTTAATTTTAAAATTAAAATTTATTTTTTTATTTTTTTTTATATCGAAATCCATTTTTCTATAACCTAAAATTCAAATTTATTTTTTATTTATAACACGAATTTATTTTTTTAATTTTTATTGATATCCTAGGATCATAAAAATGAAAGTATATATATTAAAAAAAAAAATTTTTTGGTTGAGGATATAAATGATAAAGTCCTGAAAATTCTAGATTTAAATTGATAATTTTCCAATTCTATTTATATAATATTAATATTATTACCTATTTATAGATATAATATAGTGATTGTTATATTTTATATAAATACATAATAATGTAGGTGCATGAGGTACTCGTGAACATGTTACAAGACTAATGGACCCCACAATTATTTGTTTTGTGGATTTGTTTTTTAAAGCTAATTACTTTTAATATAACTTAGTAAATTGTGGGAACTACAACACCTTTCCTCCCCATATTTTATTATTAAACGTTGAATACGCTGACCAATTGAGTTATGCGTGGGTTAGTAAACCAAATAAAGGGGATTTACTTTGATTTGGTTTGATCATCATTCATCACTCGAGAAAAAACAAGTTTTATTTTATTTTATTTATTTTTATCATAAGGTGTCCTGGAAAAGGCCCTTCCATGTAACATAAATACTATTTCTGTAAGAAAATATGATATAAACCATTGTGAACACCCATCTTGTCTTGTCTCCTTGCCAAACTGCCCTTCCCATCCAAAGTGAAAAAAACCCCCTTTTATTGTCTCATCCCTGAAACCACATGGATGAAGAAAACTTTGAAAAGCAGAGGCCCATGCACCCACCAAAACATGGAAATGGAAGCATTCTTATCAACCCTTCCCCAACAGAAAGGTTGGATAACGGAGCATATCTACCAGTACCAAGGATTTTGGTACCACAAAAGAACTCTCCAAGGAACCATAGCTGCCCAACAACGCCAGGGACGACCTTCCGATATTTTCTTGGCCACCTATCCGAAATCCGGCACCACATGGATCAAAGCCATGGCATTTTCTATCATGAATCGAGCCCATTACAATCATGAAAACCATCCCTTGCTGTCTTCTAGCCCTCATGACTGCGCCCCCTTCTTGGAGGCTTACGCTAATGAAAACCCAACAAATCCAAATCCGGGTCTCCCTCTTTTGGGCACCCATGTTCCTTACAATTCTTTGCCAGAATCAATATTCACTTCTCGTTGCAGAATCGTTTACGTCTATCGTGATCCAAAAGATGTGCTTGTTTCTTATTGGCATTTCGTCAGTAAGCTGAGAGGCAAGGAGCTGCCGCCCCTTTCTCTGGACGAGATGTTGGAACAATTCGTTACAGGAATATCTCCGTACGGATCGTATTGGGATCACGTGCTGGGGTACTGGAAAGCGAGCTCGGAGTGCCCCAATAGGGTGTTGTTCTTGAAATACGATGAGATGAAGAGTGATCCTGCCGGTCATGTGAAAAGATTGGCGGAATTCATGGAGCAGGCATTCTCCTCCGAGGAAGAGAGAGATGGTGGAGTAGATGATATTGTAAAGTTGTGTAGCTTTGAGAACTTGAGCAACTTGGAGGTGAATAAGACTGGAAATCGGCGAGCCGATCAACCCTTTGTGGGTTCAAAAGATGCGTATTTCCGGCGAGGGCAGGTGGGGGACTGGAAGAGTCATTTAACGGCGGAGATGGCGGCGCGTGTGGATCAAATCACAGAGCATAAGTTTTCTGGAACTGGTCTCATTTATTGAAACTTTGTTGAAGATGTGTTTTTGTTCAATCCTTCTATTAATTCTTGTCTCTTTTTCTAGTGCTTGATTCTTGATGGATCTTTACAGAGGACGTGCTCGCAACGTATTGTTCTTGTACAAAGCTTCCTCTTCTCATCTAGATTTTTTTTTTTTTTTTTGACTTTTATTTATTTTTGTATATTATACTGTAGTACTATTTTCTTACCGAGATTCCTATAATTAGTTCTAAATATATCTAAATAATTTTTAAAAATTTTGCATTGCCAACATAAGTGCGTTATACTTTAACCAAAAATAAATTGAGAAAATTGGTTATGATATTTACACTCGCCAGCAAAATTTTATTGCTAGAAATAGTTCAAAACACCTTTTGTAAGACAGGTCAAAATCTACTATTTCCGAACCCTTTCACACTGCTTGTTCTGTTCATTCAAGAATGATAATTTTCAGTACAAAAAAAAAAAAAAAACATCTCCACTAGACTATATGCAAATAATTAAATTATAATAGTTTTCTTAATCCTCCATCAAATCTGTATTTTTTATATTCATTTTGCAAGAGATGCTGAAGTCACTTCAAAATAAGAGTTTTGGATTAAAATAACATTTTTTTTATAAAAAAATTACAAAAATAATTTGTATTTAAAACTATTGCGCAATCTAGTCCGTCTGAGCCACGAGGCGACTTATCAGAATGTATAGCTGCCTTCAACAACAAGCCATACCTTTTTTAAGCAAATGCCACTTCTCAACAATTGCTTTTAAGGAAATTCTTGCGACTGCTTGCCTCGGCGACCTATCTCCTTTTGCATTAGAGATCCCAAGTTTTCAGCTTCTACGAAGCAGCTGCCTCTTTGAGCACATCTTCTGCCTTCTTGTCTTTTAGCCATTTATTTGCTTGATTTTTCTTTAAATATCTGAAAAACATTAACGAATGAGGGATTAGTGTAATATTTATGAATAGGGTGTGAATTTAGCATTTAGGTTACATAAATACATGAAAAACACACTCAAAATGCAAGTATGATTCACACCTAACAATTATGACCTACAAGTTTGCACTGAGAATAAGAAGATATATAAATCATAACCCACATGCATCCAAATTATAACAAATTCAGTAAACAAGAAACTCTGATTTCATATATAAACCAAATCATATAAATATATAAAAAAATACATGCAAATATTAATATATACAAATATAAACATATATCAATGAATCCCATAAGACGAAGTCTTTATATTTCTCTTAGGACACCACCTAGAATACACAGCTGGTTGATCTATAGGGTCCCGTGCAATCTCAAATGGAGCTGATGGAGTCGAGGGAGCTGATGGATAAAGTACTCAACGTGTATGTGAAGCACAAGGTTGCCTAGTTTGGAAGTGCACCCAACTCTAATACAAGGTCAACCATGGTCTCATTGATCTCATTGATGGCGAGGCAATGTAGGGGATGATAAAGTTAGAGATGATAAGGTGATATCTACTGCCTTGGAAGCTGGCTCTGGTGACATCGAAGATAGTAAAGATGTGGTCTGTAAAGGGGGAGATGTGGGTGATAATAGTGGGATGACATGTGGAGCGGAAGTCTCGACTGATGTGTAAGTCTATGGGTATGGAAGTATCGGGGCATATGGAAGTATCGGGTGATAGGTAAGTCTATGGGGGTATAAAAGTATTGAGTGATGGGTAATGGGGCTTATGGAAGCATCTAAAAGATGTGTGGGCAATGGGGGTATAAGCATCTGCAACATGGGAGGGTGATAACGGTGGCAATGTCTACCTCAAGTGTGCCACGACTCCTCCTCACGGCTCCTCGAATTCACTCCACCTCCCACCGTCCTCGACTACCTAATTCCTCACCATCATCTCGACCATGACCTCGCGGATCAACTCTCCATTTTCTTCTACCTCGAATGGGTTGCATACGAATTGGTGTGGATGACACCAGAGGTCTAATGGATGGTCCACGTGAAGTAGATGCCTCCTGATCGTGTCCAACGATGCGATGCTCCTCCGATTCGCCAACATCGACACACACATGATGGGTCGATAACCAATCCCGTGGTAGCCCCACATGATTAACTAGCTATGTCACCAGTGGCAGAATTAAACAACTATCCAAACAATTATAAATACATAATCTATCGATCCAAATTGAAACACTAGAATCACAAGACTCTAACTACCGTAATCTTAAGAGCACCAGCTGTGAAAGTGGCACCCCATCATCCTACGAGCAGGTGTCACAAAACGCCGTGGTAATACAAATGATACTAATTTACATATGATCATGAGTCCATAATACCCACCATAGGGGTGCAAAGTGGATGATCCTATCCTCATAGATTATAAGGCAAACGTATCAATCATGATATCACGCTTCAATCTCTTCGAAGCCATCCACGTGCATCCACTCTATGTAACTCTTGCTCATAAGAGCAAGATGGAGGTATCTCCTGGTGTAGCCCAAACTAGCACAAGACTCGCTCTAGATGATGCCATTCAGCCAGAGCCCAAAAACATAAGCAAAGTTGACATAGTCCTGCTAGATCTCCCGATCGCCTAAACAGACATATATGGCAAATGGTCAACCAACTCTTCACGAACAGGTCGCCATAAGACCTATACATTTACATTTTACGTCAATAACGTTGATGTGAATATGATCATTCACTGCTGAGCCATCTACATTTACATATGCCCTTACTTGATCAGAGTCACGTGCATCGAGTTGATCTCGGTATAGGAGGGTACATCGGATGGGTTAATACTTTTGCGTGTGAGTACTCTCCACACTGATGGAAGCGACTCTAGATCAATCGCTGACCTCGATGTTAATCCATGGTGGACACCGCCAGCTCGTCTCCATCGAAGCCGACATCGGCGTAAAATCATCATGGCATGGAGGCCCCGGAGGTCTTTGGATGTCTTCTTGGTCGCCCCTAAAAATTGGGTCGCCCCACGTGAAGTCTCTCCCAAGACCAGAGTTGAATAAAAAATAAACAAAAAGTCAGCAAACTAATGATGTGATGTGTATATGAATATGTATGTAATAAAATAAAGTTATGAATACCTATAGATTAGTAATACAACTAGCTAATCTTAGCGTCTGTAAACCACAACTTTATTGAATGTTATAATGGTAGTTGATAGGCGATTAGAGGTCGATGATAAAAGCGAGGAGTAGATTAGAAATTTAGAAGCGCTCGGGACATCATTTGGGCATAAGTGAAAATTTTGAAATTTTCCGCGGATGCCTAATGAATAGTGATTCTTCTTATTATATCCGGATGGAGGGGTTTGCAGAGGAATTTTTAAGAAATTTCTGTTCCAATGACTTTGAATTGATATTTAAAAGGGAATTGGAGATTTAAGTGAATAGTGATTTTCGGACTAAAATTCGGAGCCTGCGTTGAAATTTTTCAGAAATTGGGCCGAAAATACAAAAATGTCCGGAATTAATCATAAAGTCATAGCTGACAATTAAGCGAGTCACGTTGGATAGTTTCAGTGTCCGAACGTAATTCGGATAATAATACGCTATTGTTCGGATTTCCGATTTTAACGATTATAAATCCGATTTCGGTGATTTCAGAGCCTGGAATCCACTGTGAAGGATTTAATTAGAATTTTTCATGTTCAATTTTAAGTTTAGATGACCATAGAATATTTTTGACGTTTAATCGGTATAAAAGCGTTATAAAGAATGAAGCGAGGTAAATCGATATAAGTGAGATATTTTTTCTTGTGAGAGCCAATCAAACCTTTCTTAATGGCTAAGTTATGATTTAAATAATGGATTAGTGGATTTGACTCATATAAGATAGACAATGACAAGGTGTCATGTGTAAGTCACTTTGCATCAGTGATGGATTTATGGGCTTAAGTGCAATTTGGCAAGTTGTGAGGATCAAAATGTAAATTCAAGAAGTTAGGTTGCTCAAGAGGCTCGGCCATGAGAAGAAAAGAGAGAATAAAGGAGAGAAAAGAAAGGAAAGAAAAGAGAAGGAAGGAGAAAAAAAACGTGTGAGGCAAGGTGGGATGTGATTTTCTTCTCCTTCAAGCTTTCCAAGTGAGATCCAAGTGGAATCAATGAAGAGAAGCGAGAAAAACAGAAAACAAGTAAGTTTCTATTGGTGGGAAAGTTGATTTTTATGTTTTTCATGACTAATGCCTTGATTTTCTTGAATGGATGTGAGATTAGTGGTATTTAAAGTTGAATCATGATGATTTTGATATAAGTTGAGAAAGAAATGGATTAGGTTAGGGTTTGAAAAATAAAGTGAGTGATGGTTGGGTTTGATAATTGCATTTTTATTGTAATGAGTTGGGAATTGGTTAGGGATTAGTGAAATTAAGGTATAAGGCATTAGATTTGAGTGATTAGAATGAAGAAAATGGAAGAACAAAATTAGATATAGCATGTGCATATTTCGATTGAGAAATGAGAAATTCGAGGAGTAGTTTAGTAATTTCCATATGTTTAGATTGAATATTAACTCTAGAAATGCATTGAAGTGGTTAGCAAGAAAGGATTTGAATTGAGGGTATTAAGGTCATTTTTGTAAGTAAAAGGGTATTTTGGTTATTTCCTTGGTTATGTATTTTTAAGTGTGGTTAAATGGGATTAAAGTGAATGTGATGTGGTTGGGTGAAAATGAATGTGTATGGTAGTTTTTAAAATGGGAAGTTATGGTTAATGTTTAATTGTGGTTTTTCTTGAAAAAGGTGAAAAGGACTATCGGACGAAGCGGGAATTCGAAGCGAAACTAGCGGGTTGAGCGGTGAGCAGTGAGTGTAAAGCGATGTTTTGAAAATTGAGTTTAAAGTGACCGATTTTAATGTTAAAATGAAAAGTTTCATGTAAATGCTTATATATGTATATTAATAAGAATGCAGTAAATGTTATATGTTATTAGTATATATATATGTTTATCTTGCCTAAATATATGTATTTATATTAAATTATATATGTATGCATATGTTAAGGCATTATGGAGGATTAAAAGTGTAAAAGAATGCATATGTATAGTTGCGTATATATATGTGTTTTAAATGATAAAATTGAAGGATTTAAATGAATTTATAAATGTATTTTGAATAAGGTTTCTTACGATGGTTACCTAACCACATATAGTACATTATAGTGATATCGGGTGAGAATAGCCCAGGCGTGTAAAGTTGAAGAGGGAAGAGTTGTAGGATGCTAACGGAGGGATAGATTTTTAGCGTAATATCATACCGTGATAAGGTCTTAGAGGCTGGGAACCCTATGCATGGCGTGAGTTCTCTACAGTATAGTGGTTATGGCGGATTAAACATCCCTCACTTGAAGTCGATTACTTGGGGATTTGTTCGGTGTGTTTGCCCTAGGTTCCATTAGAAGAAAGTTTAAAAGCATAAATTGGTTTTAATTGTATAAGTATTTATTACTTTGATATATACTAAATATGTTGTCTAAATGAAAATGTACACTCCATGAACTCCTTTAGCCTCGCTCTTTAAGTTTGTTTCAAAAACATTTTAGGACGAGGCAGGTGCGTGGGTGGAAATCTTGCTCTCGCCTTGCGGTGAGTCGAGCCATCGAGGAGGCAGCCGTGCGTATTTGCGTTGTATAAATATTTTGCATGTGGATATATTGAATATTTTGTCATGTATATGTATATATGTATATATTTTGAAAAGGAACTCATTAGGCTTGATCCTCGGTGGACGAGGCACGTAGGCGGTCGGCATAAGTCAGGCTCCGTGATCCATAAAGCTGTGAATGGAGATTGAAGAAGTTTTGAATGTTTTGATGATTGAAGAAAATAAATGTATATGTGTATATATTTTGGCAGTTGAGTTGTGTGTAGTGGGTTGTGGACGAGTGCAAAATGATTGAGAATTGAGGAAATATTAGTGTTTTTAAATGTTTTGCGGGTTTTTGTAAATTTGGGAAAGTCAGGCAAACGGAGGAAACTGGCGATTTTACAGATAATCTAAGTGTTAGAAAAAGAAAAGAAAAGAAAAAAATTTACCACTTCACTTCCGCATTATTTTCTAAAGATATGTTAAGGATTGTAAAGGGGTTCGCTCCATGGATTTTAATTTATTGTTTTGAGGAAAAGTTTCTATATCTGTTGGAGTCTTAGGGAGGGTCCCTCGGGTTCATGAGGTTAATCGGGTCGAGATCTTCAGTAGTATCGAGCGAGGTTTGAAAATGTTATAAAGATTTGAAAATTTATTTTCATATGATTGTTTTAATGTTTATTTTAAAATTGCGCCATTATTTATGTGATTTAAAATCATATATGCGATACATGACATATTAAAATTTGAATTCACGAAATGTGTGTCGAGGCCGACCCGCCACCGGGAGAAATACGAGGCATTAGTACCACCACCCAGGAACATGTTGGTGGTGCCTTAACATCACCCTGATACATAGTGACCCCTATGCCTTGAGCCACTACGAGACCCAGGCCTGCACACACCCAGCCTCTACGAGGTCGTGGGAGAATGAATACGCTAGGCGGGTCAGCTCGGCTTTTAGCCTTTGCATTACGACTGACCACGAGTAGGTGGCTTCTATAGAGAGGGGGTGGCTAAGGAGACTTTGGAACTATGATGGATTGGGAGACCGGAAAAGGCCGTCATGGTTAGAGGAAATGGCGGAGTCTGCGGTGATCTGAGTGTCTGTGTGAGATGAAGCGAATCAGTCACTTTTACATTTTTCTCCTACGGGACGGAGCGTTAGTGGTGGAGGCGGAGTTCAGAGGAGATGCCAGAGAATGTCTGGGCGCAGTTGAGGAAGAGTTTCTGAGATAAATTTGTTCGGCCGATTCTGGAGATCTGCGGAAAGTGTGAGGTTCTTTAAATTTTGGAAGCGGGAATCACTCTCAGTAATGATTATGAGCGGAGCTTTTCGAACTTGTCGGACATGTTCCATTTATCGGGGATGGCCAGTTTCGAAGACCAGAGAGGTTTGATGTAGGTGCCCGAATCCGGAGATTCGGACCCAGCGGTGGTGTCGGCCGGCCAGCTGCAGTGCGACCGGAGTAGTAGAGTGGAGTTAGGGTTGAGGGCATGGGGTTGAAATCCCAGGCTACGCCCAGTCAAGGACAGAAACGGAGTGGGTCGACGTGGGTTCAGGGAGGTTCGATGGGTGTCAGAGGAGGGAAAGACCGCAGTGGGCCGGGTGGCGACGAGCTGTCAGGGGGAGCCTTGTCGCGGGTTCGGTGAGGCTACAGACGGTGGCTCAGTCTAGCCGAGTGTGCTCGGTGTGAAGAACCATTATGGTGAGTGCGAGATTAGGCACGAGCCGGTTGCTTTAAGTGCGAAACGGCCGGGACGCCGCCTGGGTGCACATGGAATGGTTTCGCGGTGGGTCGGGAGTGGGACCAGACGGGACGGCGGTTCGGTCGGGTAGAGGTCGGTCGAGTAGAGAGGGGCTCACAGGCGGCCCCTTGCATTTGCTGGAGCACGGAGGACCCGGTGGAGTCGACCATCCAGAAGGGCGGATGGGACGACCTCGAGACCTGAGGCTAAGTGTTTGCAGTCACCCAGTGAAGAAGAAGGTAGATGTAGCAGGAAGGTCATGAATGGATACTATCGAGTTTTTGATAGTGATACTTATGTCTTGATAGATCGGGTGCTACTCACTCGTTATTCTCTTGAAATTTGTGCCTGAAGTGAACATAGAGATACAACCATAGATTGTAGTATGGTGATCTCCTTCCTCACGGAGATTCACTTATAGCGGATAGAGTATACATGGGTTGTAAAGTGATTATTGGGGGCCATGAGTTTAGGGCCCGATTTTGTATTGTTGGACATCCGGGGACTTGATGTGATCTTAGGGATGGTACGATTTGTCTCGACATCACGCCACCATGGTTAGCCCCGAGGAAAGAGTTAGGGTCTGTAGACCGGAGACAAGATTTACTTTTTGTGGGGTAAGGAAGATGTTGTACTTTCGAGTATGATGTACCGCCCATTGATGGGTGGGAAGATGCTCAGAAAGTCCTGTCGGGGTATCTAGCTGTCAGGTCAGGTGAAGAGGATGATGTGAGGCCCGGAAGACATTTTCGGTGAAGTCGAAAAGAGAATTTCCGGATGTGTTTCCGGATGATCTTTCGGGATTACCCACTAGATAAATTGATTTTCAGATCAGTTAGCCTGGGGCCGAGCCGATTCCGAGAGCGCCTGGATGGCCCTGCCCGGGAGTGAAAGAACTTAAAGGTGCGAATGGAAGAAATGGTCAACAAGGGTTCGTGAATGAAACACGTCTCCTTGGGGAGCACCGGTTTATTGTGAAAAAGGACGGAGAAGCATGGTGTAGTGATTACGAGAGAGTTGAATAAGGTAATGTCACGTGGCTCGGTATCCTCTTAGGATTGATGATCTCTTTGATCGATTCACAGGATAAGGTATTCTCGAAGATTGATTTGAGGTCGAGGCTATCGTCGAGTTGAGAGTTCGTGATGAGGATGTTTCAGGCGGCATTGAGCACGATGCGGGCATTTTGAGTTTCCTAGTCATGCCATTTGGACTTAAGATACTGGCAAGCTTTATGGATCTCATGAATAGGATTTCGGTGCCGCCGTCGGTTGTTATCGTGTTTATTAGTGATATATTGATACATTCGAGGCGTGGAGAAGAGTATGGCACTTGAGGATAGTTACATGAGTATTGCGGGAACATCGGTTATATGCGAACTCGGTAAGTGTCGGTTTTGGCTCGGCCAGTGTTGCCTTTTGGGACCGCATGGTTTTACGTAGGGGTCTCGGTGGATCGCGGTCGAAGCTATCTTGAGATTGAGCCTCACGAGTGTTATAGAGATAAGGAGTTTTAAGGTTTGCGAGGTGATACGTAAGTTCTTTGAGGGATTTTGAATAGCCCGCGCAACCTGACTAGATTGATAAGGAAGAGGGCCCAGTTTTTCGGTCGGAGGCTTGTCGTAATTCGATGGGCGAAAGGAGATTGACCTCGGCTCCAGTGCCACACTTCCATCGGGCGGGATGGCTGGGTGTGTTGTGATGCCTCACAGGCGGGGGCTGGGTTGTGTGTTAATCACGAATGACAAGGTGATTGCATGTGCTTGAGCGATTGAAAAAACATGAGCAGGGGAGATTATCCAACACACGACCTTGAGCCTAGCGGCCGTGATATTTGCCTTTGCGGATATGGAGGCATGCTTATATGGAGTGCTACATGGGATTTTACGGATCATAAGAACTGCGGTATGCATTTACGCGAAGAAGGCTGAAGACATGAGGCGGAGGAGATGGATTGAAGCGATCAAAGGATTATGAATGTACCATTAAATATCATCTGGAAGCGACGTGGTAGCGAGATGCTCTTATTAGGAGACCCGAGTTCTATCGCCTTGAGGGTGTTGCATCTTCCACTCGACTCATAGAATTGAGGTCCTTGGGTGTGGGGTAGGCCCGACGGTCGAGAATCTTGTGCCACATTTCATATCGTCTGTATTGATGAAGCGGGTTAGGAAGCAGTTAGGATCCACGGATAGTGAGAGTTGAGAGGTGATAGAGTGCGGGCAGCGAGGGATTTGTCATTGAGAGAGGATGGTCGCGAGTGGTCATGGGACCGGAGGTTGTGTGTACCGGATGGGTGATGTGAGGGAGAGGAGATTATGGAGGCCCACGTTCCTCGCTTATCTTGTGCATCGGGAAGCCTGGATGTATCATACTAAAGGAACATTGGTGGAAGAAGGGTATGAAGAGGGATATTGCGGGTTCGTCTCCGGATGTCTCACATGTCGGCCCAATTGAAAGCCGAGATATCGAGCTGCGGGACTATTACGGTCCTCCGTCCTGATTGGAAATGGGAGAGAATCAACATGGATTTGTGGTAGGACTAGACGTTCTTAGGAATTAGTCGCGATATGATATGGGTGATTGTGGACAAAGCCGCGAAATCGGCCATTTCTACTATTAGGAATAGTGATTCCTTGGATAAGTTGGCCCCAATTATCGTTAGAGATTATCGGTGCATGAGTCGCCGGTTTAGGTTGTTTTAGACCCGGAGATCTGGGTTTACCTCACGGTTTTGCCCGGTTCTGAGTGCCCTTGGCCTTTAGACTACATTCGGTCTGACTTTTCATCCTGACGGATGGCCAATACGAAGGACTATCTGAGGACTTTAGAGGATATGCTTAGGGCATGTGTTATGGAGTTTAGAGGAGGCTGGGACTATCTACCCCTTTGATGGGTTCGCATACAATAACGAGTTATCGAGCCCAGTATTAGTATGGCCTTATGAGGCTCTTTATGGGCGGAAATGTCGAGACTCAGTCTGTTGGGACGAGGTAGGTGAAAGGAAATTGGGTAGGTGTCAGTGACTTGTGATAAGATTCGAGGTTATAAGGGAAAGACTAAAAATTGCCTGAGCCAAACCAGAAAAGTTATGCGAGACTGATGCTAAGTAAGGACGAAGTTTGAGTGGGGGGATATGGTATTTTTGAGGATTTCCCCATGGAAGGCGTCTTAGATTTGGAAGCGTGGAAAATTTGAGTCCACGGTATATTGGGCCATACGAGTTGTTGAGAGAGTTGGGGAGGTGGCATATCGATTAGGTTGCCACGGCCTCGGTCGCATTCACGATGTTTTCCGTGTTTTACATGCTCCGCCGAATACATACCGGACCCTTCACATGTATTGTGAGTGACCGAGTGGAAATACGGGAGAATTTGACTATCTGAGAAGAGAGAAGGAACCAGTGCATATCCTCGACCGTCGAGAGCAAGTTCTGCGCAACAAGACTATTCCGCTGGTGAAGGTATTGTGGAGGAGTCATATAGTAGAGGAAGCTACATGGGAGCATGAGGAGCAGATGAAGATGCATTATCCCCATCTCTTTGATGCAGGTACGAATGTTTTAATTTCGAGGACGAAATTTTTATAAGGAGAGGTGATTGTAAAACCCCAACTTTATTAAATGTTATAATGGTAGTTGTTGAGTGATTAGAGATTCCCGATGATAGAAGCGAGGAGTAGATTAGAATTTAGAACGCTCCGGACGTCATTTGGACATAAAGTGAAAATTTTTCGAAAATTTTCACCGGATGCCCTAATGAATAGTGATTCTTCTTATTATATCCGAATGGAGGGGATTGCAGAGGAATTTTTAAGAAATTTCAGTTCTTATGACTTTTAACTGATATTTAAAAGGGAATTGGAGATTTAAGTGAATAGTGATTTTCGGACAAAAATTCGAACTGTCTTTGAAATTTTTCGAAATTGGTCGAAAATAAAAATGTCGAATTAATCATAGAGTCTATGGCGAAGCGGAGTGAAAGCGAGTCTGTTTGGATAGTTTCGAGCCCGTCGAGCGTAATTCGGACCATGTCACACGCTATTGTTCGGATTCGGAGTTTTAACGATTTTAATCAGATTTGTTGATTTGAGCCTAGAATCCTTTGAAGGATTTAATTAGATATTTCATGTTCAATTTTAAGTTTAGGCGACTATAGAAGATATTTTGACGTTTATTCGGTATAAAAGTAGTATAAGCGGCCAGGTAAAATACGATATTATAAGTGAGATATTTTTCTTGTGAGGAAGCAAATCAAAACCTTTCACTAATGGCTAAGTTATGATTTAAATAATGGATTAGTGGATTTGTGACTCATAAGAATGGACCAATGACAAGGTGACATGTGTAAGTCACTTTGCATCAACTTGATTTATGGGCTTAAGTGCAATTTGGCAAGTTGTGAGGATCAAAATGTAAATTCAAGTTGAGTTTGCTCAAAGAGAGGAGAGCTCGGCCATGAGAAGAAAGAGAGAAAGAAAGAGAGAAAGAAAGGAAGAAAGAAGGAAGAGAGGAGAAAAAAAACGTGTAGAGGCAAGGTGGGATGTGATTTTCAGCCTCCTTGAGAAAACTCCCAGTGAGATCCCAAAGTGGAATCAGTAAGAGAAGCCAAGAAAAACAAGAAAACAAGTAAGTTTCTATTGGTGGGAAAGTTGGTTGCATGTTTTCATGACTAATGCCTTGATTTTCTTGAATGGATGTGAGATTAGTGGTATTTAAGATTTAATCATGATGATTTTGATATAAGTTGACAAAGAAATGGATTAGGTTAGGGTTTGAAAAAATAAAGTGAGTGATGGTTAGGGTTTGATGGTGCATTTTGTATGACATGTTAGAGTGGTTAGGGATTAGGAGAATTGAGGTATAAGGCATTAGATTGGAGTGATTAGAATGAAGAAAATGGAAGAACAAAATTGAATATGGCATGTGCATATTTCGGTCAAAAAGGGAAATGAGAGGGGTCAAGGGTAGTTTGGTAATTTCCATGTGTTTTAGGGTGAATATTAACTCTAGAAATGCATTGAAGAATTAGTTATGAAAGGATTTGAATTGAGGAATTATTAAGGTCATTTTGTAAAGTAAAGGGTATTTTGGTAATTTCCTTGGTTATATATTTTTAAGTGTGGTTAAATGGGATTAAAGTGAATGTGATTTGGTTGGGTGAAAATGAATGTGTATGGTGGATTAAAATGGAAGTTATGGTTAATGTTTAATTGTGGTTTTTCTTGAAAAAGGTGAAAAAGACTATCGGACGGGAAAGCGAGGAATTCGAGCTAGCGGGTTGGCGGTGAGCAGTGAGTGTAAAAGCCCCGATGTTTTGAAAATTGAGTTTAAAAGTGACCCATTTTAATGTTAAAATGAAAAGTTTCATGTAAATGCTTATATGTATATTAATAAGAATGTAGTAAATGTTATATGTTATTAGTATATATATATATGTTTATCTTCTCCTAAATATATGTATTTATATTAAATTATATATGTATGCATATGTTAAGGCATTATGGAAGTTTAAGCGTGTAAAGAATGCATATGTATAGTTGCGTATATATGTGTTTAAACAAAAAGTAAAGGAGTTTAAATGAATTTATAAATATATTTTGAATAAAGGTTTCTTGATGGTTACCCACTGACCACTATGTTGTTATGGCGATATCGAATTTGAGGTACCTTAAGCGTGTAAGGATTTAGAGGGAAAAGTTGTAGGATGCTAACGGAGGAAATGATTTTTAGCGTAATATCCTTTGCGTGATAAGGTCAACAGGAGTGGAACTGTATCATGGCGTATACCATGGCTTATGTGTTCTGTTGGATTGAGGCCTCCTCTACGTCGGTGCGGAAAGCTGACCGGTGTGTTTACCCCCTAGGTTCCATTAGAAAGAAAGTTTAAAGCATAAATTGGTTTTAATTGTATAAGTATTTATTACTTTGATATATACTAAATATGTTGTCTAAATGAAAATGTACGCTCCATGAGCTCCTTTAGCTCACTCTTTTCAAATATATTTCAAAAAAACATTTTTGGGACTGAGGCAGTGCGCGGTAGAGTACCCTCTGCAGTGGGTCAGTGCATCGAGGAGACGACGTGCGTGCCATTTTATTGTATAAATATTTTTCATATTGGATATATTTGAATATTTTTGTCATGTATATATATGTATATGTATATATTTTGAAGGAACTACATGGGCTTTGATCCTCGATTGGGCCAGAGGCATGTAGGCGGTCGGCTTAAAGTCCGGCTCGGCTTGATCCTTTTTATAAAGCGTACATGGAATTGAAGAAGTTTTGAATGTTTTGATGATTGAAGTAAATAAATGTATATGAGTATATATTTTGCTTGATTGAGTTGTGTGCTTAATTGGGTTGTGGACGAGGAGTCCTAAAATGGAAGTTGAGAATTGAAAGATTAGAAGTGTTTTAAATGTTTTGCGGGATTTGTAGTTTGGGAAAGTCCGACAAACGGAGAGAAACTGCATTTATTTGAATATCCCAAGTGTTTGAAAAAAAAAAAAAAAAAAAGAAAAATTTACTTCACTTTAAATTATTTTCTAAAGATATGTAAAGTTGTAAAGGGTTAGCTCATAGTTTTAATTGATTGTTTGAGGAAAGTTTCTATATCGGATTTGGAGTGCGGAATTTCGGGTTAATCCGGGTCGGGATCCTTCAGCGTTTACAACCCAAGTTGGCTTGGCATAACTCTTGGTATAAATGTGCTAGTATTGCACTACCCCAACTATACGTTCTTGATCTGCGTCAATCCTGTGAAGGTGGGCTTCTGGAATCGATTCTCCCTTCTTGTCGCAAACAAGAGGATAATGATCTTAAGATGGAAACCACGTGCACTCCGCTCTAAGGTGACCTCATCTGCGTCAGGTGTTAGGGTGGATAACTAGTCACATAACCACCGTATGGAGATGGCGGATCCTTTGAGAGCATCAATGGGTGGGATGGCACCGTCGACTCGGAGCCTAGCCGCCGCCCGAACACATGTCCCAGTGATGCGGGTCCATGGATCTGAGCCCCGAGGATGATAACGCATAAATAACATGATCATCATCTCTCGACGAATTTTATGAAGCGTGTGTGTCTCGGGCGCCATCTCGGCAGGACTAATGATGAGTGACCCGTCGATTATGATGTGGCCCATGGTATATATGAGAATCGGCGTATCACGTATGAATGAATCATGAATCCATCCTCCCACACATACGGATGAGAGGCTTTCATCTATTGGCGGTGGGGATACCTCATGGAACTTCTGATAGCAGAAAAATCAATTTAGAATTGATTATATACATTATACTTAACGATATATGTGGTGATATTTAATAAGCCACATGCACTCAAGTATCTACTAATCGACCTATGTTTGTCTACAATACCGACATATGGATGCGAAGGTTGCATCATGAAGCCCTACAGATACATGATCGCAGCGGTGCCTTGAACACCATAATTATTAACAAAAAACATTGATATACTAGTATCATAGTGATGAATGCAATTATTAAGGCAATGAACAAAAAAAAAAAAAAAAAGCACGTACAAAAATTGAATTACCCATTCTTACAAGAGCGGCGATTATGATTCGGTTGTTTGCACAACCCACATGTGATAGTAGTTTTCCTCCACAGCATCCATTTCATTGTAGCGGGTTGATTTAGGATGTCCCTTTGCCTGTACGTTTCGTTATTTCGGAAAGTCTGATCGTAGGGTAATAATAAGAGGCCACTCATCTTCATTGAATATGAGATGAAACAAGCTTGCCTAAGTCTCATAGTACGATTGCATAGTGCAGTAGCCTTGAACAAATAATCGAAAATCGACCTGGCCCGTCTTTGACATGCTTTTATATGATATGGCTCACATTGGAAATCATATAGTGGCCACCATGTGCATTCACGGTCATGTAAGTTGAGGCACTTGTGTTCGACCACTCATGACTTGACATGAAATCGTTCACGGGATGTGATCGTAAAGACAGACTTCATTGTCTGACCTTAACCACGCGGGGCGTTAATGGGAGGCATCAAGCATAAAGTGTAAATGCTCTCGTGCCAATCTGTTAGCACCTTGTTCCTTCTTTGCAACAAGTAACTATTAAAGGCGAAAAAATTCAGTTAGTTAATGCGATTGATGGTAGCTGAGCCCTTTAAGAACCAGCATTAAATACCTGTGAACATGTTAGTGATCATTGTCATTTCGGCCTACATCATGTGAAAGCACCCATATATCAAGAGGGATCGCCTCTAACCATTATTGTGTTTCCGAATTAATTCTCCCAATTGTAGCCATATACCTATTAAATTTGTGTTGTTTAGTTCTTTAAGAAGTTGCTCTACTGAGACAAATTCTTTAAAGTTTATCTTCAGGCAGTCATAAAATTGCTTGCAAGATAACACATGCAAATCCTGTGATAGGCAGATGGATTTCGACCCGCAGTAAGGGGATCATATTGCCATAATACCTAGATGTATCGGATATAACCTGAATTTCATTATGTTGAGTTACTTTGTTTTTTTATAGAAACCATCCCAGCTATCAATATTCTATATACAGTAATAGAAAATGCTAATGGAAACAAGCGATTATTTCATCACACCGCGTAATCGTGCGATGCCTTTATACTTCCCATACAAATGTGTACCATCAATACTTAGTATGAGACGACAATGTTCGAACCCTTCAATAGATGGCTTGAATGACCAAAACACGCGTTGAAATATCTCAGTGTTTGTCATATTATTATCAAATGTTTTCCAAATTACAACACATCCAGGATTACTTTCTAGGTAAAGAAGAAACGTGGCGACTACGTATATGTTGAAAAGTCACCAAATAAGTATCTAAGTACTTGTGTATCAGTGCCTTTTTGTATGAAATTTCATATTCATTTCTCCGTGACACTTGCTTGAATAGAAACTCTCAGAACTAAGTGAATTGTGCCTTAATAATTTGCCTTCATATGGCTTGGCAAACCAAGTTTTAGGTCAGTGGTAGTGGTCTCCGAATTCAGAAACGGGATTGACACAAGTATGCAGCCTTTTATACTTGTTGATTACAAATAAATAAACAAGTATCTTTCACAAGCATGTCACAAAGCTTCCATGGACATGGACAATGACATTCCTCATTCTTATCATCAGCCATGATTTTTGAGGATGCAACAACCACAAACTCTTGGTGTGCTTTGGTGGTAAATCTTCACGGCCTCTTGCAAATCGGTTTGATTAAAAAATTGGCCAACTACAAATTCCCAAGGTATGGTAGTATCTTCACCATGAGTCAAATAACTTGAAATAACGTAAGAGGTTTTCCACATTTTCAAATTGAGGTGATGGTGCTAGTGATCTTTGAACAGGGATGACTAATCAGGTCCTCGACATCTAGGTTATTTGATACATCTGAATCTGCATCCCACGAACATATAATCACTTATCATTCTCCAAAACTTGGTTAAGAGTATGGAAGGATGAAACATGTCCATTAGCTTGAACAACTATATCTCCATTAGATTCATCATTACCTTCTTCATCTTCACAGTCTTCATCATTTCCATATACTTCATATCTATTAGTATTGATTGTTGGGTATAAGCCCATAACCATAGTCGATTACGCAACATTATCATTTCGCCAGCGATAAATCTATGTAGGCATCCACAGATTGATTCACTTATGGCTTGACTCGAACGACCTCAATATACAATTCAATTTCCTCCATGCCAGTTGTGTTAACTAATTTCAACATTCGGTACACACTACCGTCATCCCATATTGGACAAGGTTGGAGTCTATTTCCACTTTTCATGGGATGCTTACAATTGAGGACTAATTTGAACCTTTGTTTGTCAATGTCTGTCCTGTCCTTGAGTATATCATATCATTTAACTGTTCAAATGTGCAATCAACCGGTACATCCAAAGACACAATGACAGCTTTGTTCCCCGACATATTTCACATATGTTTCAGTTCTCAGTGTTTTTCCTTTGTAATAACTTATCACGGGAATAGTGGAAACATACATATTTGACCTATACAAAATGGTTCCAATCAACTAAATAATATGAGGATATAAAGACTATGTAAAGAAAAATCCTATAAAATACTATAAAATTTTCTCTTCTTATTCCCTTAAAAATCGATTAAAATAAGAAAAAAAAACATTTTTCCTTTAAATTATCTAAGAATTATAGTATTTGTTTCCTTCAATTTTTTTTCTTTCAATTTATTTTCCTTTTTCCTTAAGATTTTCCAGAACCAAACATATCCATAATAACCTTACTTTTACAAGAAAAAAGGGATTATTAAAAAAAAAAAAGAAAGAACACCAATGATCAAGCCCAAAACCCGACACAAACGAACAAGAAAAAAAAAGGGGGAGGTTGAATAAACTAATAAATCCATTTTTTCCGTTTAAATTTTCCATGTTATCCAAACTGAGGAAAAATATTTTCCTCATTTGCTTATTTTTTTCTTTCCCTAACATTTTCTGGCTTCCCTAACATTTTTTCTTATTTTTCCTTTCCCTAACATTTTCCTCTATGGTTTATTTGATTTGGTCAAATGAACAGTTTTAGAACTCTACTCTAATACTATTATGTTATATGCTTAAAATTAGTGAACTCTTGCTCGAACTCTACCACGACAAGGAATGGTTATGTTGTGAAGAAACTTTCAAGGAGACTGAGAATATTGTCACTCTATAACAAATGAAGTGATAGAAAATTGATATCTTCCCTTCATTAACTCTTCCTCTTATTTTAAATATAATTGAAATAACCATTTATAGTAATTGTGATCCATAATCATCTAGTAATGACCACAATCAATAACCAATTAATGATGACCACTTGAAATAGTCAATAACTATGGGACATGAAAACAGATGTTGAATAATAAAACTAAATACTAACATTAAAATCTATAATTCCTAAAGAAAGAAATATTAGATTGGGCACATGACACAATATCTCTATATTTATTATTCCGCTTTCTTCTAATTTGAAAAATATGTAACTTTTCACTTTTAAAAAATTGCAACTTGTAATAGATATATCAATGAAGTGGTCCAGATACTCCAAAAATAAAAAAATGACCAAAAAAAAAATGTAGGTCATTTTGACCTATTTTCTTAATCATTTCAACTATCGATTTCCCAAAGATTAAAATGAGAACTAAACCCAAAGATTTATCACCATATTATCAACAAAACACACAAACAAAAGCAGTAATATAAGAAATTTTTAACAAAAAACAGTTTAATGTAGGAGGATTACCTGCTGTGGAGTAGAATGGAGTACTAGGAGAAAAGATGAGACAAAAATCACTGGATTTTCTCCAAACCCTAACGCCGTCGTCGAAAGGAGGAGGAGAACAGAGAAATGAAGGAGGGAGGAGGGAGGAGGAAGAAGGGTTCTGCAGAAATTTAAAATGCGATAAAGCCGCTGTTGAGGACAGAGGCTTTGAAAAAAATTGCTTAAAAAGCCGCTGTTGAGGACAACGACATGTGCTTAAAAAAAAAAAATTATAAAGTCACTGTTCAGGATAATGACATTTGCTTAAAAAAAATTTATAAAGCCACTATTGAAGACAGCGATATTTTCTTAGGTGTCGTCTATGTGACCTAGACGAATTAGATTGGGCGATAATTTCAAATACAAATTATTTTTATAATTAAAAAAAATATTTTAATCCAAAACTCTTAAAATAATGTATTGGCGTGTTAATTATTCTGAAAACTCCAAATCTTGTCCGAGTCCAATCTAGCTGTCTTTCACATGGTTCCATTCTCACAATCCATTCAAATGTTCATCCCTTGAATTTATGTAGAAAAGCAGTGATAGGTGAACATAGGAAAACCTAAGTCTATGACACCATACTACCTTAATAAATTGCCATTCATGGAAATGGCTGCACACCTAAAACTCTAACTGTATAATTTGGATTGGATTGAATAAGAGTATATAATTATAATAATAATTATTTTCATTTTCTATATTAAGTTTGATGCTGTTAGTTTTATTTGATTAATTCAGCATGCTCCCAAATTTCAATGCAGTCTACCCACTTATATTTAAGTTAGGTGCAAGTTGATTGATTGAAGCATTTTGTCATTTTATGTTTAGAATACAGTGAAGCTCTGAAAATGTGACTCGTAAAATTTGGAAATTGAAGTAACACAATTTTAAAGTACAAATTAATACACAATAAATATATAAAACCAACAATAAATAATGGTAATCACATGGCCAGTCTTGGAGTCTCCTCAACCCTTTCCACCGTCCAATGACTAAATGGATTAAAATATGTTAAAGTTGCCTGAGAAAATAATTTTGTAGTAGAGATTTTGATTTGTTTATTTGAATGTGGTGTGGTGCACATGGCCTACTCAGCATCATCTCCAACCCACACTTTGTTTCTGCTTCATTGAGCATTTGTCGGCTTGGGGTGGTGTTTGTTTTTGACTTAATGTTAGCCCAAATAGGCTGGCGTTAAGAACATTTGTTTTAAAATTTTCATGACTTATTGCTTAAATTTTTAAAAAGTTACGAATAGAAAAAGTGAAAATGTTTGGAACTTTACATTCGAAAAAGTCATTTTTATGCAAAAAGCTCAATCATTGTCCCAGCAGAAAGAGTTAACGATATCTGCTAGGGATGACAATGGAAGGGTTTACAGGCTGATTATCCAGGCGGCTCATTTATTTTCAATTCGAAACTTATCTCGTTTAAAAAAGGAAGAATTAAGCAGGCGGGCGGAGATGGAAAAATTCTCAAACTCGTCCCGTTTACATTTTATTTTTTAATTTTAATTTTTTTATATTTGTTTTTTTATTTTTTTATATTAAAATTAATATTTTTCATAAAAATAAAAATATTATAAATTTTTATAAACTATTTATTAAAAAACATTATAATAATAATTATTATTTATATTAAAGTATAAAAATAAAATAATAAAAAATTATTTTTAAAATATAATCGGAACGAGGCTTATTATTATTATTTTGGATACATGGTTTATATTGCTTCATTCGGGTCCATTGTAAAATAATTTATTCCTTTTCGATTCACTTTATTTTAAATATGAACCTTTCCAATGCATTCGACTTTCGAGATTTTAGTAAAAATGCGTGCAAGTTAACTGACTTATCCTTGAATCGAGAAAAATTTTCACTTGTCTCAGAATTCGACGAAACTTTTCTGGTTCACTAGATTTCGCGAGACGAATTTAACGGCGCAGTCCGTTTCGTCATCCGAGATCTAAAGAATTTTCTAGGCTTCCCTGAACCCTTATGGTAATTTATTATTTTTATTAATATTTTGCCATTTTTGAAAATTTCTAATTTTCGGGTTTTTTTCTGAAGAGTAACAATGCAGAACCAGTCACCGGTTGAAAATAAACCCGAACCCGTTAAAAAAACCTTATTAAAATTAAATTAAACTTGTGTGTCATTAAAAGCGAGGCGGACGAGAGCGAAATAATCCGTTATAGCCATCGTATTAGGCTCTTGCAATGTTAAAAAAACAAACAACAGCCTTGTGCTATTAAGTACTATTCAGCATTAAGCTCAAAAAAAGTTCTATTCAGCATTAAGTAAAAAAAACAAACGCCACCTTAGTCTCGTTTGTAGCTCATTCTCTATACTTCTACAAACCGATTATCGATCATGGAGGTTGTTCGGGAGGTTCTTCTTTCTGTTTCCTGTGAGTACCATGATCTTTAGACCTATTACTTAATGGGCCCAGGACCCTCTTGGCCTGCATTGTGAAACGGTTTAAGCCCACTAATCATATTAAAATCGGGCAGGCATTATCCAGACAGGAGAGTCTTAAAACCCGTGTGAGAAAACCAGGGTGTCTTATCAAAGACTTGCTTCAGGGTAGCCTGTCTAGGATTTCAAGTCTCTAGCCGACCATTCTATCGCATATGAGAAGTTCGTTATGGATAAGCATATGAAGGTGGAAAATATGCAAAAAATATATTTATCAGTGGATTTCCCAGTTTCCAAATCCTTATTTCTCGGAAGATTAATCCTTGATAGGGAAAAAGAGATTTTATCCCTAAAATTAAGGGGAGATTTGTGAACAACACTTTATAAATCGGGAAGATCCCCCACGAGGTGAAGGTAAGGTAATTCCAACTGTGTGAATTGTTTGTTTCTTCTTCTCTATCTTGTGCTGACTTGATCATCTGGGAGTTTAGCCTGCACATCGCCACTGGATCACTTTTTTGCAAGTTCACGTTGTGTTGTTGATGCCTAGAAGTTCCGAGGATCAAGGTCCTTACATTTGGCACCGTCTGTGGGAATTGACTAGAAAGTCTCTTCTACAGGCCGCAATGGCTTGGCTTCAACGATTGTCTAGTAGCCCTTCATCTCCTGAAGCTCCGTCGATTCCCCCTTCCACATTTGAATCGTCGAGGCGTCATGATACTGACGTCAGATGAACCAGTCGCTAGAAGATCAATTCCTCCAAGTGGCTTGGAGATGGAGAAAGAACGAGGAGGAGGAGCAATGAGACGGATAGGAAGGAGTTGCAAGGTCATGTTGAACGCTTGCAACGTGAGAATGACCAGTTGCAGGCCCATATAGAAAAAAGTTGCGATCTTGGAAAAGATGTATGAGATAGCGGTCGAGCTGTGCATCCAATCGCTCGCAATAGAGGGAAAGAGCCCATTATTCCTGATGATGTCGATGCCCCAACAGATGATGAGTTGTCCTTAGGTAGTTCCCCATCCTTGAGTCTCTCACCGACAAAGAATGCTCGAGAAAGTACAAAGACCAAATCGCGCAATAAGCCTTCGCATCAGCCTGCCTTCAGTGATGCCATTAGTGGTGCATCTCGCAGGGCAAGGAGAGAGGTAGGCAGGAAGCAGAACCAGCTAGATAAAGCCTTGGGAACGAGTCAGTATTTCCCGCAGGCATGATGCCTTCAATGTCGCTTGTACATATTGCCTTTGGTATAGGGCCAACATTCTATATGCCGCCAACGACCTTTATTCGGAGACCCGATGATATACTCTCTTCGCCCTTAGGGCAACACATTCTTAACTATGAGCCACCTCGCTGGTTTTTCATACCAGATTTCGCCACGTTTGATGGCACTACTGGCCCTTACGATCATATGCTCCATTATAATCAAGCGATGATACTAAATGCTGGCGGTGAACGATTGTTGTGTAAAGTTTTCCCGGCTAGTTTGCGGGGGCCTACTTTAGCTTGGTTTCACAAGCTCCCGCATAATTCAATATATTCGTTCAATGAATTATGGGCTGCATTCATATCGCAGTATCTTTGTTCGTTGGGACAAAAGAGGAACATTAGCTCTTTGCAAACTATTTTAAAGCAGGAAGGGGAGTCTATTCGAGACTTCATAAGGAGGTCTGGGCAAGCCGTTCAGTAGGTAGAATCATATAGCATCGACGCAGTCCTCCAAAACTTTAGGAGAAGCTTTGGACGATCTACTCCTTTCTTCCAGTCACTATCTTTAGACCCGCCAGAGATAATGGAAGAATTATATAGATGGGCTGATAAATACTCAATCTTTGGAGGACAATGTTCGACGTGACCCTGGGCGTCGCAATTACGAGAGCCGGAGTTGGTAGGAAATAAGGCGTGCGAGAAGAGCGTAAGATCTAAGGAGGTCGACGAAGGCCAGAAAGTAGTCTGATATCGATCCACGAGAAAAGAGAGCTCCGTGATTCATCCTCCTGAACATCTCATACGAGAAGTTATTGCCCATCATCCACGACTTGCTAGAGTTTAAATGGCCTACCCAATCTAGACAGATCCTTCCAAAAGAAACAAATCCTTGTGGTGCGATTATCATAGAGATCATGGGCATGAGACCGATAGGTGTCGAAGCCAAGTTCTTGGTGGAAAAGCTGATCAAGGTTGGGCACCTCATGAGGTATGTCAAAGAAGTTGATACATAGGAATCGGGGCAAGCGGTAGATAAATTAACGGTCGGACGGCAATCCATCGAGTCGAACCCGACCATAAATTATATACTGGCGGCCGTCACGATGACCCGATGTCGGTCGAGTGCTAACAGAAGAGGCTCTTAAGAGCTACCATTGTGAAGGCTAGGATAAATGCTATCCACAAAAAAGGCAGCCATGAAGAAACCAAGCCAATAGATGGCCCTATATCATTTTCTCTTGTCAACCCGAACAGGATCATTATGCCCCACTATGATGCACTGTTCCTCACCCTCTGTATTATGATGTGCATAGGGTACTGGTAGACCCTGGCAGTGCGGAAGATTTATTGCAACTACTAGCCTTCAAGCAGATGAAGCTTTCCTTAGGTATGATGAACTCATCTGGGCAAATCCTCTCTGGTTTTAATGGAGCAACTACCGTAACACTAAGAGATGTCGAGCTCCCTGTAAAAGCAGGGTGTAACACCCCAAATTATAACTTAGTAGTTTATTACATGTTTAGGGTATAATGTAAGTAAAATTTCCATTTTTTGGAAATTTAAGTGCTAAGAATGAAAAATGATAAAAATCGGAATTAATACAAGAGCCAAGGTTAAATTGGTAATTTGTAAAATGAGGACCCAAAGGTCATAACATAAGAAGATGATATGCTATTGTAGGAATAATGATAAATTGATGTGTAAATGGAATGAAATAGAAGGACTAAAATGCAAAGGAGAAATTTAAGTCCAAATTGAGATAAAGCCAAACATGGCCTTATAGAAGATATTTCCCATTTGGCTTAGAGAGACTTAGGGCATTTACGGTTTGGGGAGGGGAGTAAGAAGTTTGAGTTGAGTTCTTCAATTCTTGGTGTTCCTTGTTCAAGTAGGAAGAAAAGAAGAGGTTTGGTTCAAGTCTTTGAAGATAAAGGTATGGAATTCATGTATGGAAATTATGTGTTTGGAATACTTGTATGGAAATCCCTTCTTATCTAGGTTTGAGTAGAAAAAATCCTAATCAAAGTATTTTCTTAGGTTGTTTTGAGGTTGGTTTGTTTTTGGTTGAATGATTTCTAGTGAAAATGGCCAAAACTGGTCAAATTTTGGTTTCAACATGACACCTACTTGTTGGCGTGGAGTGCACGCCAGTAGACTCACTGGCGGAGGTCCACCCTAGGTGGACCGAGACCCCTTAGAAGTTTACCAGCTACTTTGAGCGAGCTAGAGTTCCAGTTTTGTTCTTTCTTCGGAATCAATTACTCTTTTGTTTGGACTTTCAATGGAAGATAATTAGGCATAAAATTGGATTAATTGAGGATCCTAACAAGTGAATGAAAGGGTTCGTACAAGTATAATAGTTATATGAAAAATACTCTGTTCGCTTTGCCTCGGCGATCCTATCGTTAGGCAGACATTGTTTCTTGCCCCTTATTTACTTATGTGATTGAGAACAAAATAACAAGCTTGGAAACATATATAATTGTATGCATGTCGGAGACCAGATAGTGAATGAATAGGCACGTCTGATCAGTGCGATGACACTCCTGTATTATGCTATGGTACGCACACCTGCATTGCGTGGCGGACCGTCTGCATTTAGTGCGATGGCACTCTGCTAGTGCTCTGACATACATTACGTGGGCATTCCGTCTCTTTGTTTAGTCTTGGCGACACTCCGCATTTGCGACAACACCTCTATTACGTGGGCAGACACGTCTCTGTTCAGTGTACCATACCTTCGGGTACCTATTGTGTTGTGTCCCTGTCATTCATTGTTACTGGTCTATACAGGCAAACATTTATATGATAAGAATATGAATAATGAACAATGAAGCGTAAAGTCAATTATGTTTTGTAATATACCTCTGGTACTTTATGTACAAGATCTGCAATTACGAACTCCTCTGGGAAATATGAAAACTCCGTTATAAGGGTATGTTATATGAAAACTTCGATATAGATTTACATGATATGTAAACTCGATAAATCATTTTGTTATATGTATGTGGACCACCCCCCAGTGGTCATGTTACATTATCACATTTCCCACTAAGCTATAAGCTTAGCACATGTGTTTCATCCGTGTAGGTCTTGAAGAGAGGACGGTGAGGCATTCACTTGCTCTGATAGGGCCCGTCTGGTATAAGTGCACAATGTAGGTTTTTGACTCTGTTTTGTAATGTAAATGTAATATTTTTGTAATAGTGGAGTTTTTTTTATATACAAGTAAATAGGACTCAGGAATATCTACAGGACAGTCTAAACACCACTACGGTGGTAGTTTTACAAGTTATATTATGATATTTAGATTTATATATTGGAATGGGTCTACCAATGTCAGAAAATCAGTTAAAGTACGGTCCTTGCGAGTGCCTTCTCTTCGCTTTGGCGGGAGTGGGGGCGGCATAAGACGATCCTCCAAATAAGTTTTGTTCTTAATTGTCGAAGACTTGGGGCCTTACAATGCCATAATGGGGCTGGCTTGGCTGTACTCGATGAAGGTTGTCCCTTCGACCTACCACAAAATGGTCAGTTATTTGACTATTGTTGGGCAGGTTGACATTTTAAGCAATTAGTTGGCAGCACGACAATGTTATCAACTATCTATACAGGAATAGAGAGGGGAGAAAAACTCTGAAAATCCTCCCCTCGAAGATCAAACCCCTGCATAGCAATCACATTTTGCCACCCATATCAGTGCGGAAGAAAAGTCAGTTAGGTACATGGATCCCTTGGAAAAAGAAATAACGTTAGATGAATTGGGAAAAGTTCACTTCGTCGGTCTCTCCTATCGATGAAGAAGGGAGGCAGTTACAACTCATACTATTAAATAATATAGATGTATTCCCTTGGAGCCACTCTGATATGGTTGGAATTAACCCGACGATGGCCTCTCAAAAATTGAATATTATTACCACAGATGGCGCCAATTGTGAGGACCTTGATCATCGAAACCTTTGGGCATCAACAACGCAATGTGAACCTGCAAAAAGGTGATCTTGTGGTGATGTAAGGACCTTGATCATCGGAACCTCTGGACATCAGCAACACAACGTGAACTTGGAAAAAGGTGATCCAGCTGCGATGTGCCAGCCACGCTCTCCGATGATCAAGTCAGCACAAGATAGAGAAGAAGAAGCAGACCGTTCATATAGTTGTAATTGCCTTACCTTAACCTTGGGGGGATTTATAAAGCGCGGTTCACAAATCTCCCCTTAATTTTAGGGATAAAATCTCTTTCTCCCTATCAAGGATTAATTATGACGACCGGAGTAAAGTGTAACGATAGATTACCGTTACTGTGGGAATTTTGCTAGATCTCAGATAACGACATGGACCACACCGTTGAGTTCGTCTTGTGAAATCTAGCTACACCGTCGAATTACGCTGAATTCACGGGACAGTCGAAATTTCATGTATTTCGAGGCGAATGAACGAATGATATGGCGACACTTGGCATGAAGACACGTGCCATGTGGCACCAGAAAAGTGGACACTTAGCACATGGGAGGCCAAGTGTCATGTTCCTACCTTGCATGATTATAGTGGTAGGTGAATTGGCATGAAAGACGATGGCATGAGAAATTGCCATTTAATGAGAAGTGATTGAGAAAGGTGTTCTACACCTAGACCAAACCAGTTAGGTGGGGGAAGAAAGAAAAAGGAAGAGAAAAGATAGAAAGAGGAGAAAGACAAGGGAAAGAAAAAGGTAGAGGAAAGGAGGTCCAACATCTATTGATCTCCAGTGTTCAAACAAGCAAAAGGTTTGACGGGTCAGGAAGTGAGCTGGACTGTGCTCTAAGAGGTAGGGGTTCACTCCTACTCTGGTTAGTCCTTATCTAAGGGCCATTCGATGGCGAAGGTGTAACTTCTTGATTGGGCGATTCGGGAATAGTTGTGATCAAAGCTGTTGGTGAATTATAGACAGTTTTGGGTCCTTTGTTTTTCATAAGCTGCGTTGACGGGTTGTACTTGTTGGAATCTGAGGCTTGAGTGATTTTTATGGTGTGTTAAGTGGACATGGGTGACATCTTGAACTCTGTAACGATGCAGGTTTGAACATGAAGATCGATTTGTGTGTTGTTGCTTGATTGAATGACATGCGAAGTGTGTAAAATCATGTGGGTATATCTTCAGAGCGATGTATTTATGGGTTGTATATGGATGTAATTTGTATGTTGTAGATATGATTATCCATGAATCATAAATGTTGCATGTAGCTCTCATCAAGCATGTAACATGAAAGAACATGCAATGGCATTCTACATTGTATATGCACGGGGATATCACGCGAAACGGGTGTGAGTGCATGGCATGGCTTTGAACAAAGCGGTTTTATCGGAGGGTTGTTCGATGGGTTATATACGAGGGTTGTCCAATGAGTTTTATCGAAGGGTTATCCAATGAATGTTATCGGAGGATTTGTCAGTAGGCGTATCGGGTTGTCTAATGAGTTTTATCGGAGGCTTGTCCAACGAATTTATATCGAAGGGTTGTCAGTGGGTTTTCTGATAAGCGTTTGTCCGATGGGTTTTCAAAAACAAAATCTTTTTGTTTTGAAAACAGTTTTCATACATGGCAAATGCGTGTGTTAGGGAGTCGGTGGTACGAAACAGGGCATGGCATGTAGACATTCGATGTAGAAATGTGTATGTTTTTTTTTTTTTTTTTTTTTACTTGAATGGGTGTGAATGTGTGAATCATGACATTGCATGTATAGGTGGGAGTCCCTTGTAGGAGACTTCCTACAGTGGGCATTCCTCGCCCGTCGTGGGAAAACATTTCAAGTACTGGAGGTACACCCGGAGATGGACACATCTGAGATCTTAGTGGAGAAGAAGGCCAGATTTTGGCTATATTGTGTACTTTGTAAAATCTTGGACAGTTTATCCAGTTTCTATTTATGTAAGGGAAAAGAGGTGCAATGAAACTCGTTTTGTTTTGTTCAACATAGTTAGCAAGTTTTTTCCCAGTTTTTATGTTGCCTTTATGAATGCAAAGGCTACTATATTGAATTTATTGTGTTTTGGAGAAGAGTTGGAGGTCTAGGAAAAGCCAGGAAGGCTACTGCATGGTTGGGCATGTTTTAGGTCGCGACAGAGTCACGACAGGGGTTTCCCTATGTCGTGACATCTCAAGGTGCAGGCAGTTTCCTGGTCGCGACATAGTTTTTCCATGTCGTGACAATGCTTTGTTTCTTTGTCGTGAAGATGTCGCGACAAAGTTTCCATGTTGCGATCGAGACGACCACGACAAGAGGTCAGGTGTTGCAACAGGTTTGGCCTTGGGTGGGGTTTTTATGTCGCGATAGAGTATTTTTGTGTCTCGATAGAGTTTCCCTAGAAAGAGGATTTTAGGTTGTGACAGAATATTTTCTTGTCGTGAACGAGTTTGGGGCAAAGGCTAAGAGAGTTTACGTCGCGACAAAGTTGCTTGGAATTTGTGTCGCGACAGAGTATACCTTACGTCGCGACATAGAGTTCCAGGACATGAGGTCTTCCATGTTGCGACATAGTGTTCTATGTCGCCTTGATGAAGCGAGCAACTGCGTCGCTGACGGGTTATGCACCGCAGCGGCGGGGCGGCTTTGTTTGCGGCGGTGTGGCCTTCGCGTTTGCAACAAAGAAGGCCATCTTAGTGACCAGTTCGGGCGGACGCTGCAATGAAATTTGGCACACTAGAAATTTAGGCACACATGTGATTACCGTGATAAATTTCTACGTCACGACCAGGACTTCTTACGATGGTAAAAAAAAAAAAAAGGACCCCCTGGGATTGGGGCGCTACATTAATATTCCGAGAAATAAGGGATTTAGAAACTATGAAATTCATTGATAAATATCTCTTTTGCGTATTTTTTGCCTTCATATGCTTATCCATAACGAACTTCCCATATGCAGTAAGATGGTCGGCCGGGGACTTGAAATCCTAGACGGGCAGCTTTGAAGCAAGTCTTTGAGAAGACACCCTGACATTCTCAAACAGGGCTTTAAGACTCTCCCGTCTGGATAATGTCCTCCTTGTTTTAATACGATAAGGGGGCTTAGCCATTTCACAACGTGGGACAAGTGAGCCTTAGGCCCATTGAGCAGTGGGTCTAAAGATCATGGTACTCACATTTCCCTTGAGCTCCTGTTTAGCAAACTGGCCTCCTCCGATTTGTGGAAGTATGCATGACAGAAGCAAGTCCACAGTGACCTTAAGAAATGGGAGAAAAAATTGAAGGAGATTAATGAAGTGCTTGATGATCCTGAGGACAAGTAGATCACCAAGCCGTCGATGAGGGACTGGCTCGTAGATCTTAGGAACTTGGCTTATGATGTGGAGGATGTGCTGGACGAGTTCAACTATGAAGTCATGAGAAGAAAGTTGGCGGTGGACATTGACGTAGCCAGCACGAACAAGGTAAGCAAGTTTATCCCTACTTTTTTCTCTAATTTCTCTCCCATCAAAGTGAAGCATAATGTTAAGATGGGGCAAAAGAAAAAGGAAATCACTGGCCGATAAGAAGAAATTTCGGGTCAAAAGGTTGATCTTGGTTTGGAAAAGCTGAAAGCGAGGATTGGAAGTGCAAGTGTAGCTAGTCAAAGCCCAATCCCTCCACCTTTGGCACATGAATTTGCGGTGTGTGGTAAGGGTGAAGATAAAAAGAAGATATTAGCCCTACTTACCGATGATAAATGAGGACCTATATATAATATTGGTGGTAGTAATTTGTCTGTAGTCTCAATCATGGCCATGGGAGGGATGGACAAAACCACTTTGGTTGGTCTCGTCTACGATGATGATGATGACATCCAAACATTTTCCTCTCAAAGCTTGGGTTTGTGTCTCTAATCGATTTGATGTGGAGACCATAACCAGGGCAGTTTTATTGTATATTGCTCCTAATAAAAAGGGTTTGCAGGTCTTTCATCAAGTTCAACTTAAGCTGAGGGCCCAATTGAAGGGGAAAAGATTTCTGATAGTTATGGACGATCTGTGGAATGAGAAATATGATCAGTGGGATAGTCTACGCTCCACTTTCTTGGAGGGAGCGCTAGGAAGTAAAATCCTTGTCACGACTCGCAATATGAATGTTGCAAAGATGATAGGAAGAGATGAGAGCTTTTATGTGCTAAAAAGTTTGTTTGACGATGATTGTCGGTCTATGTTTCAAAAACATGCATTTGAGAATAGAGATGTTAATGAGCATCCAGCTCTGGCGTTGATCAGTAGGGAAAGTATAAAGAAGTGTAGAGGCTTGCCATTAGCAGCAAAAGCGCTTGGTGGTCTTCTAAGCTATGAATAAAGAGAACATGAATGAGAAAAAGTATTACACAACAAAATATGGGATTTGTCGAGGGATAAATGTGGAATTCTTCCAGCCTTGAGATTGAGTTACAATCATCTACGTTCACATTTAAAGAGGTGTTTCATTTATTGTGCGATATTTCCCAAGGATTATGAGTTCAAGAAGGAAGGACTAATTCTCTTATGGATGGTAAAGGGATTCATTCAACCTTCCAATGATAATGGGAAAATGGAAGATGTTGGTGTTGATTATTTTGAAGAATTATTGTCAAGGTCATTTTTTCAATCATCAAGTAGCAAAAGATCACGATTTGTGATGCATGATCTAATTAGCTATCTTGCTAACTCTATTGCTATAGATACATGTTTGCATTTGGATGATAAGTTGAAGAATGATTTGCGATGTCCCATTTCAAAAAACATTCGTCATTCATTAGTAATTTGTCATGATTATGATACCTTGAACAGGTTTGAAAGGTTTCATAACAAGGGGCGTTTGCGCACATTCATAGTTTTACCAATTGATGACCTTCCGCATTTTCATCACCACAAAAGTAATAAGGTAGTTCAAGAATTGATACCAAGAATGGCACACCTTAGGGTGCTCTCACTGAGTGGTTATACGATAAGTGAGATACTAGATTCATTTAGTGAATTGAAGCATTTGAGGTACCTTAATTTGTCCAATACTCATATCCAATGTTTACCTGAATCGATAGGTAATCTCTTTTACCTTCAAATGTTAAAATTATCACACTATCGTTTTCTTACCAAGTTGCCTGTTAGCATTGGAACTCTCGTTAACCTTCGATATCTTGATGTTAGTGGTGATTATCAATTAAAAGAAATGCCTAATTAGAAAATTAAAATTTTTACAGATATTGTCCAATTTCACTGTGGGTAGAAACAACAATTTGAATATCAAAGAGTTGTGAAATATGCCACATTTACAAGGTGAACTATGCATTTTGGAATTAGGAAATGTTATGAATATTCAAGATGCAAGGCACGGAGGCCTGAAGTTGAAGCATAACCTAGAAAGCTTGGTAATAAAGTGGAATTATAAGTCAGATGATCTAGGGGAACGAGAGTTTGATGATTCAGAGAATGAAAGGAGTCAAATGAATGTGCTCGACTCTCTACAACCTCACTCGAATTTGAAAAAACTCAGCATTGAATTATACGGAGGTCTAACATTCTCGAGTTGGATAACGTATGCAGAGTTCAATAAAATTGTGGATATAAGGCTTGTGAATTGTAGAAAGTGCACATCTCTACCTTGTTTGGGATTGGTGCCCTCACTCACACACTTATCTATTCATGATATGGATGGAGTGAAAGCAGTGGGTGCAAAATTTTATGGAAGGACTAGTTCTTCAAGTATATGTTTTTAGTCATTAGAGTCTTTACGGTTTTCAGATTTTCCAAATTGGGAGGATTGGTCTTGCTCAACCTCAGCCCCGTCATTGTCATTCCCTCATCTCCATCAACTTACAATTATGCATTGCCCTCAATTGATCAAGGAATTACCCATTTACCTCCCTTCTTTAACAAAGCTCTCCATACGCAACTGTCCAAAATTTGAGTCTCTACTTTTAGGACTTCCATCTCTTAAGGAATTAATAGTCAATGATTGTAATGAGGTGGTCTTGAGAAGTGGAACTGACCTCACTTCAATCAGGGAGTTGCCAATTTTTGGGATTTTAGGGCTTTTCAAACTGGAATAAGGATTTGTGCTATTTTTGGCAGAGCTTGGGGACTTAAAATTTTCAAAATGCCGAGAAATCACAAGTTTGTGGGAAGAAGATGGATTTGGCTTGGAAAACCTGATTAGAAATGGTCAGGTCATCGTTGGGATGCAACTTGAAGTCTTTGGAAGTAAGAGATTGTGATAAATTAGAGAGGCTTCCAAATGGATGACAGACTCTAACATGCCTAGAAAAGTTGCTTATCATTGATTGTCCGAAGCTGGTGTCATTTCCAAAGGTGGGCTTCCCACCAATGCTAAAGAATCTCACTCTTCAAACCTGTGAAGGTCTAAAGCGTCTATCGGATGAGATGATGATAACGAGGAACAACTTGTGTCTACTTGAATACTTGGAAGTAAATTACTGTCCATCTCTCACTTGCTTTCTTAAAGGGCAATTACCCACAACCCTTAAGAAACTTGTCATACTCAATTGTGGAAAGTTGAAGTCTCTTCCATTTCCAAAAGGAATGATGTACTCTTCTGATTCCATTAATGCCACCAACAACAACACCACCACGGGGACGGGCATGTGTTCCCTTGAATACTTGCTCATAGGGGGGGGTGTTCTTCTCTTATTAGTTTTCCGGAATAAGGGTTACCCACCACTCTCAAGGAACTCCACATATCGTATTGTGAAAAGTTGGAGTCTCTGCCATAAGGAATAATTTTAATGCATCACCAATATTCCATCTCCATCAATTCTTCTGGTCTTCAAATCCTGGAACTCGTTGGATGTTCATCTCTTACATCCTTCCCACAAGGCGGCAAGTTTCCCTCCACCCTTAAGCAACTTCATATTTTGGTTCAAGGGAGAAGATGTTTCATTCTACTGATATTAATTCACTCGAATCTTTGACCATTAGGGACGATCTTAATCTCAGAACCCTTTAGGATGGCCTCTACAACCTCACAGAGATAAATAGTATAACTTGTATGAATCTAGAGTTGTCGCCTCATCAATTTCAAAGTCTCACTCGTCTTACTTCCCTTGAGATTAATGATTGTGAGAATGTCAAGATCCCCTTATCCCAATGGGGGATAACCACACTCCCCTCTCTTAAATCTCTCTTCATTGGAGGCATAGGCATATTCCCAAATGTAGATTCCTTTTCAGATGACCACTACCATTTGTGTCCTCTTCCCACAACTCTCACTTATTTTGTCATTTCAAAATTTCAGAATCTAGAATCCCAAGCTTCTCTCTCTCTTCAAACCCTCACCTCTCTCAGAAGCCTAAAAATAATTGACTGCCCAAAGCTCCAATCGATTTTGCGAATGGAAGGAGTTTTGCCTGACACACATTACGAGTTACATATCTGGAGGTGTCCACTTCTAAAAGCAAGGTGCTCAAAGGAGGAAGGAGAAGATTGGCCCAACATTGCTCACATCCCCTATGTGCAAATAAATTAAAATTCCATCTCCTAATAATAAATGAGGTATCACACCTATTCCCAACACAATTCTTTTTCATGTTCTCTGCTTTGCACAACTTGCAAATTTTTTTATATGCTACTGTAATTTTCTAACTTGACTTATGCTAAATTTTCAGCAACAAATTAATACGGATCTTGACATGGCTCGTGGCTTGTGTTATTCTCTTAGTATGTCATATTCTCTTTAATCCATCACAATCCAAAATTGGCACCACTTCTTAAGGTACAAATTCAATTTATGGTACAGTGTTGAGATCTATGGATTTAACTGTCTGATGAAGTTTCTTTAGGTTTTTCCTTTCATATGTGGTGCATTTTTAGTGATTGCAGTGACATTAATATGTGCTTTTCTTCTAATTAGTTTAAAATCTAAGGTATCTAACACTGTGAATGCAGTTAATGCTTATTGATTGCAATCTAATGGGATTATGATAAGTAATAAATATTTGTGTTTGTCTTGATACTTGACCAACTCCATACATTAATATTTAAGCATCTATTTATATATAATCGTTAAAATTTGTGGTCTATAACTAATGGAATGATGCATGTAGAATGCCAAAAATAAGGCTAGGATTTTTCTTTTCAAACTGTTTAAAATCAAGGGATTTCCATCTTTCACATCCTTGCATACAAGTCTCTTACTTCGTTGAAAACAACTTATAATATTGCGGCACAAACAATTTGGCCCAATCAAGAATAGTACTTGCAGTTGAAATATCATTTTGAAGGCTTTAATAGTTGGTTTTACATGATGCAGGATCTTTCTTTAGGGTGTGCCATGGATCTCATAAATCACATACAAGTTGCGAACTTCTTAGCATGTATGACTATCCATTCCCATGTTGAAATCAAGCATGCTCATCTTCACGAAATATAAATCTCTCTTAAGTCTTAACTTCTAATTTTTGTTATAATGGAATTTTATGTTGTACATGTAGTATGCTCAAATAGGTTGCATAAGATCTTGGAGTGGCTTATGTCAAAGAAGTACATCATACAAGTTGCCAGACGTTAGGAGGAGAGTTGGGGACTAGGATTTGAGATATTACATTAAGTGAAAATAATAATTCAGCACATGACTAGACGAAGTATGTCATTGCCAGATCTGAAAATCTCGGTTTATATTGTTAGAATAGTCAAGAAATTTTGAGGATAACATGGTGAGCAACCGATCATCTCATCAATTCCATTGAAGATCATTTGAGCCATCAAACCTAATGGAGAATGCTTAATTAAGAGACGACATTATCAAAGTTGTATTTAGGCTTGAATTGGTACCATTATGTGAGAATGCAATAGCGTACAGGAAGAGAGATCTTCAGATTTTTCAATGTAAAATTTTTCAATTTTGCTTAGTTAGAAATATTCTTCATTCTTAAAGCAACATACTATATGTATGCTACATGTTATATTTGTAGAAAATTTTCTAATCTAGACTTTTACTACAAATTTGAACAGTGTTTTAAGTTGAGGAAGACTTTTTGGCATATCCTACTGTCTTGAGTTGCTTAAGTCAGGCTTACATAATACAAATTCTTATGATCGAAAGCAAGGCAATTGACTTCTCATTCTTTGGTGAGTTGTAGTGTTCTTAAAAAGAACAACCTCTTGTGAGTTGTATGGTATTCTTTGAATTGCATACAACCTTTTTTATGTTTCAAATACTTCATGTAATTGTGTAGGGCCATGAACTGATTCATACTCAATGCGATTGTGAGTTATATGCTCTGCTATCATGTGTTCTTTTTATTTTAAGTTGATTCATAGGTGAAAGAAGCATCTTAGTAACTCTAAACTTCAACTTTAATACCTGAGAAGCATTTGATAATTATAATACCGAATTGTTTATGGGAGTTGGTTACAGTATTCATGGGTGAAAATTATTAATGTTCTTAATTTTCAAGTTTTTTAAAGTAAATTTGTGGCTTTTTTTTTTCTTCAATTTTTTGCATATTCCTTATATTATAAAGCTTACGTATGTGTTTTCCCAAATTTCTGATGGTATGACTGAAAGCATTAAATATTATTGATTATAAAGGTATAATTTTTTTTCGGAAACAGATAGAAGATGAGGTTACAACATGACATCAATTCCCTTGGCAATTTTCATATTAAGGGTTTTCAAAAGCCTTTACTCCTGTACCAGTAAAAGAGCTTCAACAAAAGCACCTAGCATTCATTCCTCATGTTTGAAGTTTAATAGAGAGCTTATAATCGAATTGGTGTCCAAGATGTGGCCTTCTCCCAAGATAGGTTCACTATACATGCTACGTGTATGCGAAATTAAAAACTGTAGGCCTTTGGATTCCTTATGATTGGAATGATTCCATGGATGGAAACAGGAAGAGTTCACCATATCCATATATTATGTAAAGTTGGTTCATTCCTAACACAAAATTCTTACATTTTATCTTCTTAATACCAGCTTAAAATTATATACCATTAGCATTATCTATAGAGACATATGTTATAAATCTGTTTGTGGAGAGCTTGATTATGAGGAGCTACTTTTGACAACAGTTACAAGTTTTATGGCTTTGCTGTTTCTATTCAAAGTCTGTTCCTCTTAGAGATCCTTCACACAGTTTCATGTTTGCATTAGTACTTCTATCTCTCTCGATTTGGTTTTTTATCCAACCTTATACATCAATTGATAGGATTCATTTATGTTAACAAAGTCTTTGATTGGTATATTTTTGTAGGACTCTTTGTGTAACAGATTATCTGACTTCCTGCTCACCTTGTTTCCTATTTTCATATAGATGCAATGAATGTGCCAATTCGATATCTGGAATTTTTGTTGTGCAATGTGTGAGAATCTACAAGGAGGGTGACAAGATTTGGGCCTTTTAGAGAGCTGATAATGGATGATTAGATGCCCAAGATGCATCTCTTTCCAGTGGCCAAGTTTACTCATCATGCTAAGAAGGCTACACTTCAAACTTACATATAGGGCTCCAGGCGTTATCACTAATTGAAATAATTCACCAGTAGCAGTAGATCTCCGGAATTCTTTCAGACCTCCAAATGTCCTTCTCTTGTGCCTTTCAAGAGGCTAGCGTCCTCCAAGCTTGATGATAGTGGAGATCCGGAGCAGCAAAAATTCGGAGTGTAGAGTAGATGAATGTTGCCAAATATGGAAGAAAAATAATACTTGTCTTGAACATAGGTATGTAGCTTGTCTCCATCTCTTGCATCATTGTCAAAAGATGCATTATACCTTAATTGGATGGGGAAAAATAGGTTTTTTTTTTTTTTTAAGTTTGTATCTTAAAAGGAATGTTGAAAAATGATTCAAAAGGACCCATATTTCCACATCTCTCAATAGTGTCCTATTATTTAGGAAAACATTTATGTTTATTTATTTATTTAATTGTTAGTAGGAGAGTCAAGATTTTATTTGAGAGTTTTTAGTTAATGTTATAAATGGGAGAGTTAGTGGGTCAAAGTTAGTTTGTTATTTTAATTTTATTTATATCTTGTAAGCCTATTTATAGGCATTTTTAATGTTTGCAAAAAATATGAGAGTTTGTACTTCCATTTTATTTTTCTCTCATTTTCAAATTCCAACATGGTATAAGAGCACATAGGTCTTGAGGGTCTGTGAGCAATTTCAATGGCAATAAATAATTTTTTTGCTCATATTTCTACTCTTATAGGAGAAAATTATCACATTTGGACTATTAAAATTAAAGCCTATCTAAAAGGTTTGAGTTTGTGGGAGGTTAAAGAGAATGATGTTGATCCTACTGCTCTTCCATCAAATCCAACATTAACGTAGCTGAAAAAGTATGAAGAAGATTTGGCAAAGAAACTATCTTTTGAATTAATTGATTAGAAGTGCACAAAGAAGAATTTTTAGAGAGAAGTGCTCTAACAACAAGTGAAGGTTGATGAGAGAGTGCATCAACGAGATGATGAGAAGTGCATCATGAGGCGAAGAGACGTGCTTCGCAAATTTGAAAATGTGGAGAGAAGTGCTCCATGAAAATGAAAGATTTTTGTAACTTTGAATCAAGGGGCAGTGTTGAAGAATGATTAAAAAATACCCATATTTCCACTTCTCTCAATAGTGTCCTATTATTTAGGAAAATATTTATGTTTCTTTATTTATTTAATTGTAAGTGGGAGAGTCACGATTTTATTTGAAAGTTTTTAGTTAATATGATAAATGGGAGAGTTAGTGGGTCAAAGTTAGTTTTTTTATTTTAATTTTATTTATCTCTTGTAAGCCTATTTATAGGTTTTTTTAATGTTTTAAAAAATGAGAGTTTGTACTTCAATTTTATTTCTCTCCCATCTTCAAATTCCAACAAGGAAAACCTCATTTCCTTTTGTAATTTGTAGATCCAGCAATTTCAAAATCCATTTTATGCTATATCTATGGAGGAAGGCAATCTTGAGGGGTAGCTCAGTTGGTTTAAGATCATAGAGTTTACCCAATGGTCATTAGTTCGAGTCCCCCTTGAGGACACCGAAGGTTTACCTGGTGTTAACTTTAGGGGTTGGTGGGATTAGTCAAGGTGCACGCAAGGCAGCAATAGTTAACAAAAAAAAGAAAAAAGAAAAAGAAAAATGAAGACTATGTTGTTGCCATAGAAGCAGTTAATTGCAGTACGAGGTGTCAAAGTCTCGAAGAGAACTTGCAACCGAATTGGTTTTTGAAGGCTAGGTTCACTTTCCCAAGATAGGTAAGCTAAGGATAAGCAGTTCAAAATGATTGTGGATGGGAAAATAAAAGAAGTGGAACCTCTACAATAGGCTATGGGTAAGTTACGCAGTTCAAATACTGCTAATTGAGATAAGGGTGGTACTCTATGTTCATATGAGGAAGATCTTAATAAACTTATTCAAAGCTTCCATTACCATATGCAACATGAGAGCATTCCATTAGCTGAAGAGAAGCAAATCCTTAGAAAACTCAAACACCTTGAAGGAACAAGAGAAAAAGTAATCGATGGTGTTGCTATGAGGGAAAAGATTCAAGACTCATTAGATCAGAAAGAGGCCATCTAAGACCAGGTTAAACTTATAGGTGTGAGTACCGGGGTTGTTAAACCCACTACTCGATGGGCCTAGGGCACGACCTGCTTGGTCCAAGTTCCGCCCAGCCCACGATGTGAGGCGGCCCAAGCCCAGCTATCATTTTAGCAATGGTAGGCACTACCTAGACTTGGAATCCAAAGGCCCGTCTGCAAAAGTTGAGGTGTCCTCCCAGAGGCCAGACTTAAGGTGGCCCGCCTAGAGTTCCAAGGCCCCTAGCCGGCCGTCCTTCCGCTTATAGGAAGTTTGTTATGGATAAATATATGAATGCGGAAAATACACAAATTAGATATTTATTAGTGGATTTCCTAGTTTCCAAATCTCTTATTTCTCGGAAGATTAATCATTGATAAGGAAGAATTAGTTCTTAATAAGGAAGAACATATTCTATCCCTAAAATTAAAAGATTCATTTCTTAAGAGGAAAATGAGATTTGGAAACCACTTTCTATAAATCAGGAAAATCCCCCACGAGATGAGGTAGTATGCAAATTCAACCGGAAATAACTTCTTTCCTTTCAGATTTGTTAACTTAATCACCTGAGAGGCGGCTTCAATCTTCACATTGATCGTCCTTTTTGCAGGTTTACATTGCGTCGTTGATCCCCCTGATATCAGACGATCAAGGTAACAACAGTTGGCACCATCTGTGGGAACCGAATCGAAAGTCTCGTCTATAGGCTGTAGGGGCTTGCCTTCAACAGTTATCTAGTAGCCCGTCGTCTCTGGTAGCTCTGTCAATTCCCCCTCACACATCTGATTCGTCCGAGGTAGTCGCAATGTCAAATAACCCGATGATCCAATCACTAGAAGATCATTTCCTCCACTAGTGTCAGGACTTGGAGAAGAAGCAGGAGGAGCAAACAAGGCAGATGAAGGAGTCGTAGGATCAAGCTGAATGCCTGCAGCGAGAGAATGACAAGTTACGGGCCCAAGTAGAAAAAATATGCCATCTTGGTGGAAGAGATGAGCAAGATAGCGGTCGAGCTGTGCATCCGATCTTTACTAATAGAGGGAAGGAGCCTATTATCCCTGATTGACAGGCCACGCCCTACCCCCCAGCGAAGATGTGTGGGGCTGCACGGACTCGACCTCACCACTTTTCAAACATTACAGCCTATTGCAATAAACAATGATAAGGAAATAAATTAATACCACCACCGTAGTGGTGGTTAACTGGTCTTACATATTCCCGAGTCCCATTTAATTCAGACATAAATAACTTCACTACAAAAACTTACATTAAAAATCAAATTTGAACTCACATAGGTGGACTCCTACGTATGTGTTAGCCCATTCACGCGAATGCCACGATGTCCCTCTTCTGCACCTACATGGATGAAACACTCGTGCTACTTATAGCCTTAGTAACAAATATGACCACTTGAAGTGGTCCACATTTACATAATACATACTGGCAAAAGCATATGTCGGTTTACGATACACCTCATAATAGAGTTTTCATGTACATAATTCTTGTAATGGAAATTTCATATCCCCCATAGGAGTTCAGAACAGATATCATATAAAGGGAGTACCTAAGGGTACAATACATAACAGAACAGACTGATTTCTTATTCATTATTTAGATTTTTATCAGTTCATTTCATGTATTTTATTATTTGGGTATACAACATATAAAGATTACCGCATAAACTCTAATACTGAATGAAGGACACACAATACAATAAAAGATCAAGGTACGGTGACAAGACAAAGATCGAACAAAACATGTTCGCCATCGAATGTGATGTGTCGTAGCACTAGATGGAGGTCAAGATTGATCGTGAGACATGCTTGCCCACGTAACAAGTGTCATAGTGACCTAGTATGAGTGCCGGGCATCACAGGACGTGTTCGCCCATCGCAATGTAGCGTCAGAGCACTCAGCAGGAGTGCCAAAGCACCGACGTGATGCCTATTCATTCACTATTATTCTATTTTAAGGCATATACAATTATATGTATTTTAGGACTTGTTTTATCATTCTTAATCCCATTAGCAAAAGAGGGAAAGAAATAATGTTTGCCCAACCACCAGATCTCGGCAACGAGGTATAAAATATTTTTCATATAACTTTTATACTTGTACGAACCCTTTCATTCACTTATTAGGGTCCTCATTAATCCAATGGATAATTGTTAGAATTAACGGAAGAGAGGAACCAAAACATAACTTACAGGTATGCCTAGGCCTACGCCTAGGCGAAGAGGTCTCGCCTGCTATTTAGGCATGCTACTCAGCGGACCAGAAACACAAACTTTAGCTGGGTCCTAGCGAAGGGTCTCCCACTAGGCGAGTGTGTTCAAGCCGACAGAGCAAATGGCTAGATTTGGCCTTTTTCATCGGAATTCTTTTAACCAAATCCACCCATTTCGAAACAAAACTACAAAACTAACTTAAACCAACCAAAATACACATGTACTGAAGAGTTAGGGTTTTCCTAACCCAACTTAAACAAGTATTTCCAATACCAAAGTTTCCAAACAATTCCAAACTAACATCCTTACTATAGGTTCCTTACACAAATAGTTTCTATACCTGAACTTCTCTTTCTTTTCATTATTCCTTCTTCCTTCTTCTTCTTCTCTTCTTCTCTTCTCTCTTTCTCTCTTCAAACCGTAGTAAGCTTCCGAACCTACAAATAATGTAAAATGACTTTCCTAAGGCCATGTCGGGTCTATCTTAATTTAATCCAAATTTCTCTTTCTTTCATTTTAGTCCTCCCACTTTGTTCTATTTACAACCAACTTATTCTAAATTCTTATAATACTCATATCATCTTTTCATCTTATGTCTCTCGGGGTCCTTAACGGAAAATTACTAATTTATCCTTAATCTGATAATATTTGGTTTTATCATTTTTCTTACTTAGAATTTAAATTCTGGAAAATACAAAATTTTCTTTTCTTATACTACAAAACTGAAATAACTACTAGAGTCTAATTCGAGGTGTGACACGATGCCCCAGTAGATGACGAGTTCTCCTCAGGAGATTCCCCACCTTTGGGCCTCTCATCAGCAAAGAACACAAGGGCCAAATCGCGTAAGAGGACCTCACATTTCTTAACGGATGCCATTACGACCATCCTCGTGGCAAGAAGAGAAGCCGATAAGGGAAAACACCAAAACTAAGTCCCCACGACAGACTTGTGATGTCACAGCGCCACGCCATCAATCTCGCTTGTATTATCCCACCCATGCAAGGTCACATTTTACATGCTCGCAAAGAACTCCAATCTCGGGGACACCCACTATATGCCTCTTCGCTCTCAGTGCAACATTCTTGACTACGAGCCACCCTGCTGAGTTCTATACTCGCTTTTGCCGCCCACGCTTGCCTGACCTACGCATCATATGTTCCATTATAACTGCTAATGACACTAAATGCCTTAATAACCGTCATTGTAAGAAGTTCCTGGTTAGCTTGTGGGGGCTCACGCACCACTCCACAAGCTCGAGTAACTCAATAAACTCATTCTATGAACTATGGGGGGCTTTCATATCGTAGTATCTTCGTTCGGTGAGATAAAAATGGAACATCAGCTCTTTACAAACAATTCTCAAGCAGAAGAATAGTCAATTTGAGACTTCACAATGAGGTTTGGGCAAGCCGTCTAGTACATAGAGTCGTATAGCATTGATGTAGTCCTCTAAAACTTTAGGAGAAGCTTCGGGTTGTCTATTCCGTTCTTCCAAGCCAAGCATCTTTGCACTCCACCAGTGACAATGGAAGAATATACAGTGTGCCGATACTCAATAGCCGGAGGACAATATCCGTCAGCAACCAAACCGCCATATTACAAACACACGGCCAGAGAGGCCACCTAGGAAGAAGCCATCCGAGTCCAAGAAAGGTCAGCGAGACCACAAACTGTGGGTCAAGCATCATAGATCATGGACATGGGACCGACGGGTGCCGAAGCCTAAAGTTCTTGATGGAAAAGATGATCAAAGCGGGACACCTCAAGAGGTATTATCAATAAAAAAAAGTTTTAAAGAATTTTTCTCTCAATTCTTGCAAATGCTTCCATTTTCAAAAAGACAAAGGGAAGGGCGAGTTCGTCAAAACTTTTCCAAACACCGTATACACCTGATCCTGTCACACTTTCAAAAGATCTGATGGCTTATTTATCGGCACTTTCAAGACCTGTAGATGGCGCTTAGTCTCTGGCCGGGCACTTTCAAAAGATTCAATGTGTGGCGCTTTGGCCCAGTTTCCCCAAAAGACTAGATGCGGCGCTTAGTCTGCTGACATTTTCAAAAGACCAGATGTGGAGCTTAGTTTGCTAGCATATTCAAAAGACCAGATGTGGCGCTTAGTCTACAGGCACTATCAAAGTCCAGAAGTGGCTCTTAGCTTGTTGGAACCTATCAAAGTCTAGAAGGGCCTGGCAATACGATACTATCAAAGTCTAAAGTGGCCTGGGCCTCATCGACACTTATCAAAGTCCAAGAGTGGCTCATAACCGGATGAAACTTATTAAAGTCTAGAAGTGGCTCCTATCCTACTAGCACTTATCAAAGTCCGTATGGATTCATAGTCACCGATACCATCAAAGTCCGTAAGGGCTCCTAGCTCACAAAATTTAATAAAGCCCGGTGCTCCTAGTATGCTGCACTATCAATATCCAAAGAGATCCAGCTAGCCTCCAGCCTCGCTGGCACTTATCAAAGTACGTGGTGCTCCTAGAGCCTCGCCGGCACTTATCAAAGTCCAAAGTGGCTCCTAGCCCATGGAACGACAGTTCCGTATGGCTCCAGTCACTATCACTTATCAAAGCCCAAAAGTGGCTCCTAGCTTACCAACACTTATCAAAGTCCAGAAGTGGCTCCTAGCCTGTTGGCACTTATCAAAGTCCAGAAGTGGCTCATATCCGGCTGACACTTATCAAAGTCCAGATATGGCTCCTTGCTTGCTAGCACTTATCAAAGTCTAGAAGTGGCTCCTAGCTTGCTGACACTTATCAAAGTCCAGGAATGGCTCATAGTCGGATGGAACTTATTAAAGTCCAGAAATGGCTCATAGCCGGCTGGCACATGCCACAGTACAGAAGTAGCTCTTAGCCTACTAGCACATGCCAAAGCATAGAAATGAATCCTAGCTTGCTGGCACATGCTAAAGCATAGAAGTGGCTCCTTGCATCACCGGGCATGCCTAAGTATAGCAATAAGCTCTTAGCCCCGTCAAATGCCAAAGCCCGTAAATGGTGCTCACGGCTTAGCTTTAATGGTTGCCGGACCGGGGCACCTAGGGTTCAGAAGAACTTGAGGAAGTTGTGAGGTCAAGACCAACCCTGTTTGACCCTCACCATGAATGCCAATTGCAAGGTTGAACTATTTGGCCGAGAACAATGGCCTAACAGTTGCCACTGAGGGAGCCTCCCTTATAACTTTATCAGCATTGTAAGGCCTGCCGGCTGGAACCCCATCCTCCAATGATGCATAAGCCTCTTGGGAAGCATCTTAGGCTGCACCCTCCAATGCTAGTAGGGCATCGTAGGCTCATTCTAGGGAGTCTACAAAGAATTACTATCAAGTAATCTTGAGCCTTCATTCAAGCCACATAGTATTGACACTCGCGTCTAGTACTTCAAAATTAGTAGCATCCCCTGCCGCTCCCAAATTTCTCCTCCTCGACATTGGACGCCACTAGAGATCCGTCCAACCTTCGCCTTTTTCTCCTACCAATTGGGGTAGGATGTGAAATGTTATGCCAAAGGTGACCGATCAAGCCTAGAATGCTTTCAATTCATGACCTTAGAGCAATCTGCTTCAGGCCTCTAGCTGACCTCCGGGCAAGAAGAGCTACCCGGGATTGACTTCAAAAGATCAATGAGAACAAAATGTTCACCCTTGACGACCTCTCTTGACAGCGAACGGGGGATGTTCACCCTTCTTGAATTGTTTAAGATCAAGGGATTTCCATGTTTCACATCTTTGTAGAGAAAGTCACTTCCTCAAATTATAATCTTTCATGTGGCCATGCTCTGTCATACTTGCCAAGAAGGCTACATTTCGAACTTGTATATAGGGCTCAAGCATTATAACTTATTGGAACGATTCACAAGTAGCAATAGGCCTCCAGAATTCTTTCAAACTTCCAAATGTCCTCTTCTACCTTTCAGGAGAGGCTAGCTTCCTCCAAGCTTAATCATGGTGGAGTTTTTGAGAAGAAAAAATTCAGAGTGTAGAATAGATGAATATCGTTAAATGTAGAAGAAAATTATCACTTGTCTTGAATATAGGTATGTCGCTTATCTCCACGTCTTGCATCATTGTCAACAAATTCATGACTTGATGGATAAACACCTTCGATTGTGAAAATCAGGTTCTGTTTTTTAAGTTTTTGTCTTAAAGAAAATGTTGGTCACATGAAAATCATTTGTTTTTGTGAAGGATATTAGAGACAAGGTAAGGACATGACCTCATTTTCCTTTGTATTTGCAGATTAAGTAATTTCAAAAATCCAATCTCTGCTATATCAGTGGAGGAAGACATGCTGCCACAGAAGGAGAAGATTAGGCCAAGATTGCCCACATCCCCAATGTGGACATAAATTAAAAATCCATCTTCTGAAAATAAATGAGGTATCACACCCGTTCCCAACACAATTCTTCTTCCTTCTTTGCTTTGCCCAATTAGAAAATTTTCTTATTAGCTACTGAAATGTTCTTAACTTGACTTAACATGTCTCGTGGCTTGTTATTCTCTCAATATGTTATCTTCTCTAAGACCTTAGTTTTATGGTGATGATTCTGAAAACACTCTGAATGCAGTTAGCGCTTATTGATTGCAATCTAATGGGATCATGATAAGAAGTAATAAATATTTGTGTTTGTCTTGATACTTGACCAACTCATACATTAATATTTAAGCATCTTCATATTCATAATGTTCAACTTTGTGGTCTATAACTAATGGATTAATGATGCATGCATAATTTCCAAAAATAGGGCTAAGATTTTTCTTTTTGAACTGTTGAAAATCAAGGGATTTCCATCTTTCACATTCTTCCAGAGACACAACTCTCTTACTTCGTTGAAAGAAAATTATAATATTGTGGCACATGCAATTGGGCCCAATCAAGAACAAAAATTGCAGATGAAATTTCCTTTTGAAAGCTTTTATAACCGGTTCTATATGATGCAGGACCTTTCTTTAGGTGCGTCGTGGATCTCGTAAATAACATACAAGTTGCAAACTTCTAAGCATGTATAACTATCCATTTCCTTGTTGAAATCAAGCATGCTCATTCACGAAATATAAATCTTTTTTGTTTAGTCTTAACTTATGATTTTTGTTTTAATGGAATTATATGTTGTACATGTAGCTGTGAAAAGCTTTCACCAAAACTCCATGGAGGCATTCACAAATAGTTAAGCACATGTAGAAGACCAACATCAATATGAGAAAGTGTCTTGGTGCCATGAAAACAAAAGAGTAAGAAAAGTATGTAAACAATAATATAACCTTATTCAATATAACAATAAGATAGGATTGAACTGCTGCCACTCCCATGTTTGCAATTTCAACTTACTATGGTTCAGAATATGAATTCATGATCGATTCTCACATTAAAGGGTGCGAATAATATATGCCCAACCTTCTCCACTATATTTCAAACATGCATCCTTGATTTAAAAGTGGAAACTTGTTCATTAAACTAAGAAAGCAACTCTTCACTTAGCAAAAATGACTGGTGTATCGCACTCCTCAATGTTAAGTAATAGAAGCTATATATGTGTGCATGTATGTATTTATAAGAGAGAATAATGAATGAGAAATAAGTTTCTTCCAAAACATCTCTCTAAAACAATCTCTCAAATGCTACATTTCATCTTGGTATTAAACCTTGTGATCCTTGAGCTCTCATTCCATTAGGTTTGATCCCTCAAATTATCTTTTATGGTACTCAGATGCTGACATTGTAATTGCTAATGGACTTAAGGAGATGATTGATGGATCACCACCTTGTCCTCAATTTCTTGACAATTTTGACAAGATAAACCCAGATTCCAGATCTGGCAATGACATACCTGACTAGTCATGTGCTGAATTTATTCATCTCTCACTGGCAATGTAATGTCTCAAATCCTAGTCCACAACCCACCTCTCTTCCTTGTAATGTCTAGCAACTTTTATGATGTACATATTCTTTGGCATAAGCAACCCAAAGATTGTGTGCAGGCTATTTGAACATACTTATTACTAACAAGTTGCTCAACTATTCTATTTCTTGTATATCTCTCATGGTTGAATGTAAGCACATATCAAAAGTTCTAGGTATAGTTCAAATGAATTACCAGACTTAGCCTGTGATTTTTTTGGTTCGAAAATAGTTCGAACCGAGCCTACCGAATTAACCGCTTTCTAGAATGAAATAATCACTACACAGCATCATCTCCCCGCTTTAGAGAGAGAGTTTATGATGAAATTTCGAGAGATTTTCTTTGTGCCCACCAACATCCAAATTAGATACGGCATAGAGGTATATGATATAGAACAACGAAGATGTTGATTTAATAGTTGTTTTTTTATTGGAAATCCTATGTTTGAATGTAAGAATCTTCTGTTGCATTTTACTATACAATTTTCTAATTTTTCACTTATATTGCACAAAGTTCACATAATTAAATTCACTTTATGTCGGAATATCTAAATTTGGTTATGATGGAAATAACATATTCTTCCCTTTAAAAACAACAGTGAAAAATATACTTCTAGGATAATTATTTTTTTATCTAAAGTAATTTTATTATATTATAACAACTTTGCCTATTATTCTGTGTTTTCATCCATATAACAGAACATTACTTTTGACTTTAGCTTATCAAAATTCAACATGTATAAATTTGTACTTTTTGTTTAAGGTTTTCATGGTACCAAAAGGAAGGATTCAATTTGTTGGATGAATAACTATATGGGATTTGGAATTTTCATTGCAGATTATGAATTTGAATTGAATGCAATTAGCACCTCTTTACTTATTATTCCTAATTCGACAGTTTGTTAAGTTTGACTCAATGATTAAAGGAAAAAAAAAGTTTATATGTCGAAGATCCATTTATTTATTTTACATTTTCACTAACACAACATGCTCTTATATATCTTTATGAGTCAAGAACCTTGCCTAAAATCTTGTTTGCCTTCCATGCAAAGAAGTCCAATGCTTTATATTATGGTGGTCTTAAATATAGCAACTTGCATTTGTTCTGTTACCTTGAGAATTGAACACAATACCTAGCTAGTCTCCAATATCTATTAGATAGAAACTTGCATTTGTTTTGGCATTGAGAGAACTCTAGGCAACATCTAGTTTTTATTGCCTTCTAGATAGGTGAAATTGATATTCTCAATATTATGCCATGTTCTTTTTTATGAAACATTGATAAAGAATTTTGTAATTCATTTGTTTATTTCTGTTTATGCATCATTACTAAATTTTGATTGCAAACTAATTGTCAGGATTCATCAACATGAATCTTACCCGATGTACAACTTTTTACTATTAATTTGATTATTGTGTAAGGTGAGGAAGACTTTTTTCATGTCTTGCTATCTTGAGTTGCCTAAGTCAGGCTCACAGCACACAAACTCATATCTCTAAAAGAAAGGCAATTGACCTCTCATTCTATGAGAGCAAACATCTTTACAAAGAACAAATATCAAGCTATGGTATTCTAATTTCACATAACCATTTTTGCCTGTGCATTTGACGAATTGCAGGACCGAAACTGATCATAATTAATGCAATTGTAAGTTGTATACTCTACTTTCATATTTTCTTTTTATTTTTAAGTAGATCCATAGGTGAAAGAAAACCTCTCAGTAACTTTGAACTTCAACTATAATTCCTGAAAAGCATTGATAATTGTAACACCCAATGGTTTTTTGGAGGTGGTTATTGTATTCATGGGTAAAAATATTGATGTTTTTATTGTTTGAGTTTAAGTAAATTCATGGCTATTTTCAATTTCTTGCATATTCCTTATAAAGATTACGTATGTCTTTTCCTGAATTGCTAATGGTATGACAGGAAAGCATTAAACATTGTTAATTGTAAAGATCCCCAAGACAGGTTCATTTTCCATTCTATGTATAAGTCCTATTCAAAATATTAGGGCTTTCAATTCCTTATGATTGGAATGATTCCAAATAGGGAAGCAGGAAGAGTTCACCTAATCTATATATTATGTAAGGCTGGTCCATTTCTGACATAAAATTCTTACATTTTATCTTCTTAATACCAGTTTAAAATTTTATGCATCATTTACACTAATTGAAAGCATTCATTCATGTTAACAAGTTTTTTAGTGGTGTACTCTTGCATAATTATTTTTTGTAACAGGTTGTAAGACTTCCTACTCACCTTGTTTCCTATTTTCATGTAGATATAATGAAACATGCCAATTTGATGTCTGAATTTATATAGTGCAAAGAGTGAGAATCTACCAAGAGGGACAAATTGTGCTCTTAGAGAGCTAATAATTGATGATTGCATGCCCAAGATGCATCTCTTTCCTAGTGGCCAGGTTTTGTCATTCATGCTGAGAAGGGTATAGTTCAAACTTGTATGTAGGGCTCAGGCATTATCACTTATTGGAATGCTACACGAGTAGCAACACGTCTCTAGAATTCTTCGAGACTTCCAAATGCCCTCTTGTGCCTTTCAAGAGGGTAGCTTCCTTCAAGCTTGATGATGGTGCAGTTCCTTAGTAGCAAAAATTCAGTGTAGAGTAGATGGATATCATCAAATATAGAAGAAAACGAACATTATCAATAAATGCATTAATTGATGCATAAATGTTACAAATCATACCGCACGGTCGGAAATGTAAGAAGACAACAAAGAAGAATGAAGATCAAGGCAACAGATGCGTATCTTGCACGCAGCAAAGAAGCAGAGCAAAGATCATTGCACAACAAAGAGCAAATGAAGATCGCTGGGTACACAGATCGCTAAAATGCAGCAGCAAATGTCGACATGGTGTACTGTAGGCTCCGAGAACAAAATAGGCCGAGGCGTGTATTAAACACTGTCCTTAGGAATTTGATTCCCCAGGATACAACAGTTCTTCAGAGTCAAGGATGAACTCTGGAGAAGGAACAGAGAGAGAAGAAGAAAAAGATTCAAATTTGCAGAAGAAAGGAGATTGAACAGTGTGTGTTTCAAACTCAGGACTCAGATAGGGAAAAATTACGGGCCGCTACCACAAAGAGCAGGATTTAATTAAAAACGTTATGATTGTCTGAAAATACCATTAGAATTTGCACTAAAATCGGGCTTTTGGGCCATTTCTTGTGCGTGCAAGGGCTCCCCTTTTCTCAAGTCATGTACAAGCCCATAATTGGGTTTTAGTATATAAACCCATAAAAGACTCTTCTCTTTTTTCCATGCGGGACAACACCTTTTTGAAAACTATTGTTTACTAACAATCCCCCACATTTTTCAAAAGATGGTTGTATTCAACAAAATTTTTGTATTTAAAACACTTTGTTTGGAATATAAGAAAGAAGGTAACTACTTTTAAATTTGGTAAATCTAACCATGAACCAAACATAGATTAATAAGATTTAATTTACAAAGCATTGGTGAAGTTTATAGCTTCTATGAACTAGAGTACTCTTGATCATAAATTAGGGACCTTATCATCAACACCACACATCACGATTCTTGTTGTTCAACGCTTTTGTGCACATTTAGGCCATGCACGTGCCTAATTATTTCATAAGTGCTCTAGAAATTTTGTCATACCACTTCATGAGAGCGGCCCCACTCCACACTTACGTAAGTGATTTCATCAAGTACACACTACATTTATATGTACCACCTATGAGGGATATGAAATCATTAAGAGTATTACTGATCATCCTCTCAAATTATGCATTCTAACGCAATAATCACACCATAGGAAGGGACAATTTTGTTGGTGCTAGTAGGATTAGCAAGTGACTTGTTATTACCCATATGAACCTTCTTTATGGGATCTCCAATCACAAAGATTAGGTTCCCATCACTGCTAATCTCTAATTAGCTTAAGTCTCAATCCACTCGATGTTTCCAAAATTAATTTTTTTCCCAAAGGTTTAATCAGGGGATCATCCAAATTCACATCTGACTTTACATAGTCAAAGGAAATAATTCCATCTTTCAAATGTACCGCTTTCACAAACCTCACGCCTGGGGGACGAATATATTTTTTTTCCCATTTAATGCTTTATTCCCGATCGAGCATATCGCTTGGCAATCACAATGTACGTAGACCTAAGGTGTCAATCAGATTCCCAAAGGAATCTAATAGGAAGCCCTTAATCACTCTACCTTCTTACCGTGCCAGATTAATATTATAAACTCTGACTCCATGGTAGAAGTAACGATGAGGGTTTATTTAGATAATTTCAAGCACAATAATTCACCTCTCAGCAAAGACATAACACTATGATTTATCCTCATTCCTAAATCAGATCCATTTAGCATCATTGTATCCTTCCAACACAACGGGAAATCCACTATATAAGATACCATAGTTCATGGTACCCCTTAAGTATTTCATTAATATAGCTAATGCACTCCAGTGATCATTATTGGGATTATGTGCATATCTACTTAATTTATACACTACATATGCTATGTTAGGTCTAAAAAAGTTCATCAAATGCATCAGACTCCCAATAATCTGTGTATACTCAGCTTGACCAATAGGATCACCTCGATTTTTCATTAAATGGGTGTTAACATCATAAGGGGTACTCACAAGTTTGGCATCGAAATGTCTGAACCTCTTAAGTATTTTCTCAACATAATATTCTTATGATAGCATTATACTATCACCCATCCTTGTGATCTTCACACCCAAAATTACCTTAGCTTCACCCATATCTTTCTTATCAAACTATGAAGCTAGAAATCTCTTGGTACTATGTACCACACTCAGGCTAGTGCCAAAAATCAATATACCATCTACATACAATGCAATGATTACACATTCTTTTCCTGTACACTTTGTATATACACATTTATCCATTTCAATAGATAAAAATCCATTTTCCAACAAAACATTATCAAATTTCTCATGCCACAGTTTAAGTGCTTGTTTTAAACCATATAGAGACTTGTTCAATTTACAAACTTTATTTTCTTGCCCACATGTAAATTTCTTCCTCTAAATCTCCATTTAAAAAAGTTGTTTTAACATCCATATGATGGATAAAAATTCTATGAATAGAATCCAAAACAATCAAAATATGAATGGAAGGAATCTTAGTAACAAGAGCAAATGTATCAAAATAGTCAACATGTTTTTTTTTTTTTTGAAAAACCTTTGGCTATATATTTTTCAATAGAACCATCTGAAAAATATTTCTTTTGAAAATCCACTTGTAACCAATAGGTTTTGCTCCTAAAGGTAAATCGACTAACTCCCACGTGTGATTTTTTAAAATCGAGTCAAGCTCAGTTTTAATGGCTCCATTCAAAAGTAATGCGTCAGAGGAAGAAATCGCTTCAAAATAAGAGGATGGTTCATTTTCAATTAAGTAAGTATAAAAATCATCTCCAAAGAAAACCTCTTTCTTCCCATTCTCAACTCACGCGAGAGCTTTCCATACTATCCACAAAGAGTGGGACATGCTCATCATATGAGTTTTCTATCATCCAAAAACGGGGTGTATGAGAAATTTTCTAGAAAGTGGAAAAATGTGTTCAAAAAATTAAGATATTTTGTCTCACAATAGTGCGATTCTAGAACATCAGCTTTTCAAACTAGAAACCCAATCGCACTATTACTAGCATACCCAATAACCATGCAATCTGAAGTCTTTGATATTATTTTCCTCTTTTTAGGATCAAGTAACATAACCTTGGCAAGACACCCTAACACTTTCAAATATTTAAGGTTAGGTGCATGACCTTTCCATAACTCATAGGGTGTCTTACCAGTTTTCTTGTATGGAATTTTATTTTGTAGATGACATGCAGACAATATGGCTTCACCCATGATGATTAGGGTGTCACACTACACAAGTAGAGAATCTATCATCTCTTGAGTCCTATTCTTTCTTTTTCAAAGAACTCCATTTGACTTAGAATAAAGGAGGTATCACTCTGAACTATTCCTTCCTTTTTCACAATAATTATTTAAAGTGGGATATCTTCCTGCCCCCATCGATCTAATCCTTTTGATTTTCCTATCAAGTTGATTTTTTACTTCAACTTTATAGCTTAAGAACCTGTCAAATCCTTCATCTTTATTTCTAAGCAAGTAAACTCTAGTGAACCTAGAATAATCATCAATGAAGGTCACATAGAATTTCTTACCTTCTCTAGTCATAATTTGTTTTAAATCTCCTAGATCAGAATGAATAAGTTCTAATAGTTTTGTTTCTCTAGTCACTGAGCCACATGTCTTTTTAGTTAGCTTAGAAGTGACACATATTTGACATTTACTTAAGCCTGAATAATCAATATTATTGATAAGACCTAGAGTTTGCATTTTCTTAATATATCTACTACTCACATGTCCTACAGACCTAGCATGCCATATCAAGTAGAATAATCTATAAGTAAGAATAAGCATTTTCATTTATAACTTTAGAGATACTAAGCACAAAGAGCCCCTGATTACATAACCCTTTTCCCACAAAGATATTATTTTTTGTCATTACAATCCTTCCAAATTCAAATGACACTTTAACCCATGCCTTTCTCAATAGAGCAACTGAAACTAAATTTGCACTAATATTGGGAACATACAGCACATCACTCAAGGCCAGAGTCTTTCCCGAAGTGAGCTTCATGTGAGCTTCAGCATGACTTTGCCTTTTCCTAAAACTGGAGGAGTGTGAGAGTCACCAAGGTAGACAACTTTTTCATCATCCCCTATTAGAGTGTAAGAGGTAAAAGCATCTCTGTTTGCACAAATATGCCTTGTTGCACTAGAGTCTACCACCCAATTCTTGGAATTGGTCACCATATTTAGCTTGTGATACAACCACATCTATTATGTCATCTTCTTTCAAGTTAGCTTTAGATGGATTTCCATTGTTTCTAGTTTTTACTCTCTTTCTGCACTAAAAGGATGTCTATACAAACATACAAGTAGCATTCTTTTAAATCATGGGCGTGAAAATCTGGCCTATATCAGTTTCAGAGCTTATGTTCTGTAATTCTTGGCCTGGCTTGAGTAAGTCATTTTTGGTGGTCATCCGTTTTTCTTGGTTGCCTTTGTTCTTTGTGGTTTGTATCTTCTATGATGATGTGAGTAATTAGATCAGCCAAGGATAACGCTTCTCCTGGTTATGTTTTAATTGTTGTTTAGTCACTCCACGAAATAAGGGAGTTTTTCTATCAACAAATTACTACAAACTGCTTCCGTAGTTATATTTTTCAACTTTAGTTCCTCTCCAACACTTATATCAATGATTTGAGTTTTATGTCCTTGTTGTCTACCATCTCCCATTTGTAGTAGTTTCCTACAACGAATTTTTGTTTGCCCACATCCTCAACAATGTATTTTCTGAGCATTGATTCCCATATGACCTTTTCTTCCTTGTAGGCACAATAGAAATCAAACAATTCGTTCGACAATATAGTTAGGATGGTATGTCGACAAACCTTGCTCACGTGTGTGTCCAAGCCCCGAGTTGGAAGCGATTTTCAAGTGATTAACAACCAGTGCCACTCCACATATCTATAGAGTGGAGAGATCTGCTCCTCACAAGTATCGCAGAATTCTGCCAGTGAAGACTCTCAATTCTTGTAGATAAAAACCAGGCGGTCACGAGGCAGGAGCATAGAACTCAAAGTGGGTGGCAATGGTCGGGACTTATCGATGGCGGAGAGCTGTAGTGTGAGAAGCCAAGGTAAAATTAGTGTGAAGGATCAGAGCATTTGTTTCCATGGTCAAAATCTCAAGATTGTAATAAATCTAACTCGAGACTGGGTTGGAAACAAAGAAGAACAACAATAGAAATGAAGATTGTTACCACGGCCTGACAAATGAAAATCATTACGATGACATATCATTCTGATACTTGATATGGTGGGGCGAAGATGGATTGATGGCAACAAATGAAGATCGTTGCCCGATAGCGATGTGACGAAGATCGTTGCCTGATAACAACTTGATGATAAGGACTAACGATGTACACGATAAGTTGGAGATAACAAAATACTGATTGAAGTATATTAACATTGTCCTTAGAATTTGATTCCCGGGATGCGCAGTTCTTGAGTCAAGGATGAACTGCGGGCGTAACGCCCCAATACTCACAGAATTTTTATAATAATTTTATTATATGTGCAGGTATGAATTGAGTCAAACTTGGGTTTTAGGGTAATTTGATAAATTGATAAGTGAAATGTAAGTTGAAAGAGAGTGAGCATATGATTGAATTTTATATGCTAAGGGTGAAATGTATTGAACCAGGAAATAAACCCAGAGAATGAAAAAAAAGGAAAAAATGTGGAAAATTTGTAAAATGGGTACCTAAGGGTCAATTGTTATAAAGAATAGATGTTTAAGTGAAATTGTGATAAATGAATGGCCAAAAGTAAAATAAAGGGTTAGAATGTCAAAAATGGAAAATTGGACTTATTGGGTGGCCAAACAAGGCCTTATAAGAATTAAGTGACTTAAGACAAAAGTGGGAAATGACAATTAGGAATATGGTGGAAGGCCAAACATGGCCTTACACTTAAGTGGACTTATAAAGACCAAACATATGGTCTTTGGGAGCTTATTGTGAGTCTTAGTTTTGGAGAAAGGGGAAGAAAAAAAATGGAAAACCTAGGGTTTACTTGCAAGGAGGAGTGGCTTAGGTTGGCACCTTCCACATTTATTGCTCCTAAGAGGCCCAAAGCAACATACAAGAAGAGATTGGAAGAGGTTGAGTAATAGATCAAACCCAACCTCATCTTCTATGATTTAGTTTTGGGAGAAAAGTCTAACTTGAGGAAAAATGTGTATTTTCATTGATTCTAAACCACTTTTGAGTTGTTTTTTGAAGTGATTCATAATTGGATTTGTGATATAGGATGTATTGTAGAAGATTGGTAGATGAAAATGTGGAAAAAATTGCAAAATCCACGGAACATCCCGAGAAGCGGGGAAAGCGAGCACTGTAAGGCACACCTTGTGCAAAAAATGGGCGGTGAGCACTTTGTCTTGAAATCTGAGTTGAACTGTCTGGTACACCCGACGGTGACTTAGCATGCAGAGTGCAGATCAAAAGCATGCAGTACAAGTAGTTCTAACAACCTGTTTTGACATGTTTTCGCGTCGTTAAGTCTGTATTAGTATGCCACGATCTTCAGGGACCCTAAGAAGCGATTAATGGGGGGTTCCAGTGGAGTTGAAATGGGTGAAAAATGTACCGTACCTCGCCGCCTCGCGAAATTATCTTAACTTAAGACCCAGATTATGAAAATAAAATTGTAATTCACTAAAATTGTTATTCATAAGAGTAGCGTGAATGTTGATATTTAGGGACGGGTGACGATCGCTAACTGGGGCCAGAGATCGAAGAGGAAGCTAGATTCGACAACGAGTTTGTTCTCGACTCTATCCTTAATTCAAGTATTTGGTAGTTTACCAATTAACTATGAATAGTATATGATATAATTACGTAGATCAGTATCTTTCCAAAAGATAATACGAAGGGAATATGAAATGTGATAATTGGCAAGATAAATGCTTGGAATGATAAGGGCGGAGATTCATCAAACGGAATCCATCATAAATGTGAATTGAATGATATCAAATTAACCACCTGTGGGATGCAATGTCGGCATCGTCAAGAACTCTCGAAATTGTCGATGCCCTTGTGGGATGCATGATCGGCATCCGTCATGATGGCGTATGGCATTGAAGAAATGTCCCACTTGGCGGGATTCACCAACTGGATCCATCATGATGGCGTATGACATTTAATTGATACCACATGTCGGGGTGCGCAAGCGGCATCGGCATGATGGGAGGCCAGAATAAGTAGTACTGCGTGTGGGATGCACCAGCGACATCCGTCATGATGGGAGAATAAATTGTTAAATGTATAAACACATTACCGGGTGATAATAGTGATTCATCAAGAGATCACGCTGAAGTGCCAGATTGAATAGTCAAGGTGAAATAGCCAACATTGGCCAGGTGTAATGGGATTTTTATGAATATGCTTAAATCTTCATGAATTGATTGTAGGAAAATGAATTGTTGCATTGAAAATGCATGATATGATATAATTGTTAAATGGTTGTATATTGAAAGCATGCGGAAATGAATAGCATGGTATATGTTGATATATTAGGCATGGTTTAATGATAAATGCATCTTAGGAGTTAAATTTGAATATTGGAATAGAGCCGTATAGAACCACTAAGCATACAGAAAATGCTTCAGCGTATGACCCTTCTCATGCAGTGTCGAGATAAGCAAAGAGAAGAAGGCCAGATCGCTTCAAAGACTCATAGAGAGAGTCACGGGCGTATAGTGTATACTCAGTAATTTTACATATCATCCTATTAACAAGTGGAGTTTTGTAAACAAAGGATTAAACCACGAAACTTGATTTTTGTATATCATTTGAACGGGGCATAGGAATGCCTTTCCTTGTAAATGTATTTTGTTAATGTTTATGGGCTACCGAATTGCTTTGAATTTGTAAATGATTATGGGCTTACCATGAAACCGCTTCAATAATAAATGAATTAATAAAATGTTTTGATAAGATAAATGAAAGCGTCCCGGATACGGGGCTGGTCGGGATAAGTCATTGGTCGGGCCGAGTTGGTCGCGACAACTACAAAAGAAAATTTAACAGGAAAATAAAAAGAAATGTCAGCGTCCACGAGTTTGGTTCGGACCTCTGTCCGAATTGGGCCGAGGCTTGGGGAATTGTTACAAAAGCGAGCAAGCGAGAGAAGAAGAAAGAGATTCCAATTTGCAGAAGAAATGAGATTGAATAGTGTGTGTTTCAAACTCAGAACCCATTTGAATATATAGGGAAAATTATGGCCGTCAACCATTAAGAGTAGGATTTAATTAAAAAAAACGTTATGGATTAAATGAAAATGTAATGATTAGAATTTGAATTCAAAATCAAAAGGTTTTGTGTATTTACTGAGATTTTATGACTTGGACTGTTTTGATTTACTTAGTTTATTTAGGCCTACAAAAACAAAACCAAATTTGTCTCGGGTTTATTCATGAACCGGGGGGGAATCCATCTATTTGCATTGAAATCTGGCTTTCGTCCCATTTCTTGTGTGCGCAAGGACTCCTCTCTTCTCAAGTCATTTCCAAGCCCATAATTGGGTTTTAGTATATAAACCCATAAAAGACTCTTGTCTTTTTTCCATGTGGGACAACACCTTTTTGAAAACTATTGTTTACTAATAATAAACACCTTGGATTATGAAAAATAGGTTCTGTTTTTTAAGTTTATGGGTCTTAAAGAAATTGTTGGTTGCAAGGAAATCATCTGTTTTTGTTAAGGATATTAGAGAAAGGATAAGAACATGACCTCATTTCCCTTTGTATTTGCAGATTAAGTAATTTCAAAAATCCATTCTCTGCTATATCATTGGAGGAAGACATGCAACCACAGAAGCAACTAACAGTAGTATTGGGTGTCTCAAAGTCTCTTAGAGAACTCGGAACCGAGTTGGTTTCAAGACTAGGTTCACTTTCCCAAGATAGGTTTATTATTGTTGAAGTTTTAAAAGTACGAAGAGAGAAATAAAAAAGGAAAGGAACAATGGAGAAGGGAATTCTTGATTCAATTCTTTTGATGGAGAATTACAGTAATTTAAATACAAAGATAGGAACAAATTACAAAAATTAAGGTCCTAATTAGAGAATAAAAACATAATTAATCATCCTAAACACGACACTCAACACTTCTTCTTTAGGAGCTGTAAACACCAAGTCTCTCTAGATTTCTTCTATGGGTTTTTCACTAAGTCAATCATTGTGACAGGAGTCTTATCCTCATCAGCAATCCCAAAACCAACCCTTTTCCCAAGTCACTTTTTCCTCACTTCCTGATTCAAGTTGTTTTCCTTCCTTGGGTATCCAACCTTTCTGAAGTGACTCTCATCAGGTAGGCTCCTTCCAAGTGATGGAGAAGCAACAAATGAAAACTCATTCTCCAATGCCTTTGATGAGGAAAGCTGAGTAGGAGTAATTTTTCATTACGGAGGCCTGGCGCCTCCCATAGGCGAAGGTCCTCTGAGGACATCATGACCTTACTTTCTTTGATCCTTTTTATGGTTTGAAAGTTTCTGGACTCTCTGGCAATAGGAGAATCTTAGGTTCTATCAATTAATTGCGAAGGAATTGACACCCTTACTCTTTTCTTAGTATTTTATTTTGTCTTAGATTCTTGTTCTGCCTTTCTAACGTTCAAACTATTAAGTTCAACCTGAGTCACTGAGAATTCAATTTGCTCCTCCTCCATTGGATTTCGAACAAAACTTTTCATCTTAATTCTAAATATATAACTGTCATTTGCATATTTAATTAGACAACAATCATTGTTAAACAACACTTTATATCAACATAAAACCATCTAACCCACCTCGACAAGTTTGCTTATCTATGTCAAGCATACATAAGACATCGATGATTAACCCGTACCATAAATAGTTGGGAAGAGAAATTGTATCTTTTTTCTTTATATTAATATGCTTACCATCTTTAAACCATGAAGTGATTTCTACATTCTTTGAACATACTCTTTGTTGGCATCACAAGGTTTGGCTTGACCCTTTGTCCATGCAGGCAAACGAGTTTGTTGAACTCATGCTGAGTGTAGCTCAGTGGCACACAAAAAGTAACCTTCTTCCTCTTGATCTACTACTGGTGCCTCTTCCTCATATTGTTGCCTTTCATTCCTACAAATAATAGCTTCATGCCCTATTTGCTGGCACTTGGAGCATTTAGCATCTGGCCTTCTCCAGCACTTGAAAGGTGGATGATCTTTCTTGTTACAATGTTGGTAGGGTGGATATGACTTCTTCTATCCATCCTTCCCTTTTCCAGGTGTTAGTTATGCATTGGTGCTACTTTCTTTTTTCTTGTTCTTCCACTTAGTCTTGGTAGCTTATTCATGTTTGGCTGCTAGTGCTCCTTCTATTGTTGTATCTTCTCTCATCGGTCTTTGACGGGCGCCAAATAGGTGTATAAATTAGTATTAAAATGTAGGCCCGTATGCGAAAGTATACGCATTGAGTTTACGTCGTATAATGGCTAGTCAAGTGTCGTCCCACAAGGAGAAGGGTGTTGATTACTGAATTGATGCTTTAAATATTATTCGGGCTAAAATTGTAATGAATTCTGATAAATTGGAAAGAAAACTAATCCTAATATGTTTTCCAAATCAATTGATGAAAATTAAGGTTTTACCTTCTCCTGCCACACTCGATATATTTCAACCTAGATAGATTATTCATGCAATATACTAATAGATTCACGCTGGCAGGTTGATCATACCTACAAGATATTCTCTCTCGAGAAATATCTGCCTATCTCGCCGTAGGGTGTATTGCATCTTTGCCTCAACCCTAGACTCCGAAACACTTAAATGTTTAAACCCTAAATGCCATACTTGGAATCAAGATATCTCTATTCACTGATTGACCAAGTGTTGCTCTATTCATATCCTTGGGGTCATGTCTAGCGAATAGACTCCCAACAAAAAAACATATAATCTTTGGCTGAACTTCACCTTAAATAAGGTACATAAATAGAGCAAGTCAGGATGAAATCAATGCATATACTGAATGAAAATGAAATTAACAATTAATCCATTCGAGTGTAGCGAGGCTACGTCAAAACCCTAGAAATAAAACTAAAACATAGTGGTATTCAATACAACCATAAGATTCAGAATCATTAAGTGTTTAGAGAAGGGAATAAATAAACTAAGGTGCACACGATATCTCAATCCAAGCACTCCGTCGTCTCCTTCTTCTGATCGTTAACCTTTGTGCTCTCAAACCCTTGTCTGCCGCCTCTGACCAACCCTTGTACGAACTCCTCGATCTTTTATTTGTAACCTTCTTTAAAGTCTGCCCAAAATCACACAAATATGGGTTGGGCTTTCCTCGTCCCGCTACAACAAGTTAGCTCGCCCGCTGTAGCGTGCATATCTTCCGCTGTAGCGAGGTGACTAGTGCTTGTCAAAAAAATCCTCTTTGGACATTGCAGCGGGCTGTAGCGAGTTGTAGCGAGTTGGAGTTCCTTCAATGTGCTCCTCTAGAGGTTGCAATGAGTAACTCTTCTACTATAGCGGGCAACAACCTACTGCAGTTGTTAAACCTCCTTTATGCTTGAGTATTGGCTAAACAATTTACATGATTGGACCTCGTGTGCATTTGTTGTGCCGGCAATTTACTTCTTTGTAGGCTTTTCTTCTTTGCTTTTATATTGCATGCACCACAGCAAGCACAAACTATAGAACATTTGCTAAAAATGACACTAAATCTTAAATGGGGCATTATACTCCAATTCATAAGTAATATTATAGCTCTATCACTTTAGCCCCCAACATAACGTTTTGCTTGTCCTCAAACCAGAAATACATGTCTGAAATTGTCATTTGGTTAGATAAGTTGAGAAGCTGTTTAGCATATACAACAAATTAATAGAACTATAGCATTCTTTACTATGATATTATACAAATCAATTCTGAGTCTCATGTTTCAATCCTTTAGAGGTTTCAGGTCAAGCAACATAAGGTAGAAAGAACTATTCAAATGTCATGTTCTCAACTGATCATTTCCCATAAGAGTCCTCAGTGAATATTCTGCTGGCTAGAGTCCCTCCTATATCGTGACATGCTTCTTACTCATTATCACTTTGTCCCATAACCATATACATTCTGAAGCACTTTTATGGTATCTTTCTCTCTTATTTTGAGCTTGTTTATGAGGTGCAATGGTGAGACTGACTCACAAGTGATTGTTCATAGCGTGGATCCATTGGTGACTCCCCACGGTAGTTCAGGAGCACAGAGACATTCGATTCCCTTCAAACTTCACCTCGAGGCATCTTCTGGGTGCGAGCACCCTACATTAGATTCAATCATCTTTTGTCCCTTGTAGAGACGATTAGAAGTCAATGACTCTCGACAATTGTCTCTCGGGGCATTGAGCTTTGATCTGAGCCCTCAGGCCAACAGATTCCAGATTAAGGTTGGGCCCTCTGTTGTTGACTACACTCTTTTCTTCTTTTCAAATTTGGAGCTCTATGGCAACCCTTTTTTCTATGTGTCTCAACTCTGTACAAGGAGTGGTGGATTATGTTATTCTTCTTGGCCGAGTTTTGGTTGTCCCAAGAATACAAGAGGGCTAATTATTATGTGCAGTGGGTTCATATGAAATAGTTCATTCGAGAGATCTGAAGCATAAACAATTCCACAGTTCTTTTATTTTTGAAACCCATAGGCTTCTAAATGCAAGGATCTCATTTAATTTTGTTAATCTCATTATTTTTCTATAATCATATCGATAGCTTGGTTCTTTTAATCTGAACTCTCCTTCAGGTTCAGTAGCTATCATTATTTTCTTTTTGAATCAACAACAACCTATTTGCTCTGCATAACATCTCTGGTTTATTAATATCTCGACCGGCCATCCAACAGGTTTCAGTATTCTAACAATTAAGACATTTATATTGTTCAAGTTAATGATAAAGCCAACTAAAACAAAAGCGATATTCTAAAGCAAACCAAACAACTAAAGTAAACCTCAATGGCCTAAAGCGACTAAACAACTTGTAATAGCACCTTGATAACTGCATTTTCAAATTTGTTGACGCCCCCTCCACCCAATCTAAGCTTGTAAATTACCTCAATGATATGAAACATGTAAAGATGCTAGTAAGGAACGGGACACTTCCCTATGACGGTCGATCATAGCCGCCCATTTCCTTATGATTGGAGGGTAGAGGCTATTTATTATAGCGGAGCTCTTCCCATGCTGGCATCTCTCTAATCATTGGTGGTGAAACTACACCTCGGTGTCTCTCCTGCATAGACGAATCTCTCATCGACCCTCGAGTGCTTGACATTTTCCCTGACATATCCTGTATAATCGGGTTGGATGTTGTTGTGGCGAAACATCTCATACATAGCTACATGCCAAGTAAGTCTGCTTATCCATTCTTCCATGTAGCACTTGGTTGTGATCATGGAACATATCATTGACCGTTTGGAGTATCAGCTTACCTCGATGCTCTAATGGTGGCATCTCATCAGTATCCTCATCTTCTTCTTCGGCTACTACTGTGTCTTCTTCCTTTTCTGATTCTTGTTCTTTTTCTTCTTCTTCTTCTTCTTCTTCTTCCTCTGAGGCTTCCCTTCCTGAATCATAGCCTGGCACGTCCCTAGGCACTTGTCTGCTTACTAACTTCCTAGGCTTTGTTTTCAAACTCTTAACAGAGAGAGGCATAGAGTGTGGTGTCTTTTCTTCATTTCAATCAGCACTTGGTTGAGCCGACATAGCTATATGATTAAGTAAGGAAATTCTCGGGCTATGTTTGTGGCTCTCTCCGTGCGTTCTAGGATATCTTCATTGATAACCCTTCCGATGTAAAAGGGAATACCATGACAGTTTGCATACACATATAATGCCTTCTCTTTGGTGACCTCAGAGGCATTAAGGTTTGGACTCTGACTATTAATCACAAGAGGCCAAGACAAATTTTGATGAAGACAAGGGAAGGAACCAAGTTAGCTCACCTTACTTGTGTGTTTCAATCAGTGTGAGTATTAATCTCAGTCTTTTAAATATGTTGTATGGTTCTCTTTTCTTGCAAGGCTCAGAAATGAGACTCCTCCACTGGTCCTAGAGCATAAAAGTTGTTGATGTGCTCTAGACTGAACAACACCCATTTCCCTCTCACCCAGCAGGTATGGTCTTGGTGGTGAAGAACATTAGCATAAATTCTTCAAACCTTGGTCACATACTGCTAGAAGTGAGCCCAGATCTCTCCATCTGTTTCTTTGGATCCGATCTTTCTAAATATGCATTTGGGACTACAAACCCTCTCTCAGTAATGGCAGACTATTGTTGAACAAGCCGGCTGTAGAAAGTAAAACGATCTTGCTTTATGTGTAATCCTTATCCGCGAGGCAACCTCTATTGTCTTTGTGCTTCCTTAGTGCCATTCTTTTGCTGTTTGCTAAAAGTTCTTAGAAGAAAGAAGATGGTCAAAGGCTTTAGTGTGGATGAAACAGGCAGTGGGCTAGGATATATATAGGTTGGTGGGGAAGACGAAGGGGTGGAGCATTCATGGAGAATGAATGTGAAATTGATGAAGGAATGCAGAGGGGTTTGGCTCAGAAGAGGGACAGCTGTCGTTTAGGTGTTTCGAAGTGTTGTGAGTGCAAAAGGAGAGAGAAAGCTTGGGTCTTAAAGAGTTTCATGAATCGATGTGGGTATTTGAAAAGTCTTGAGCCTTTACTTGTGGCGGATGTGTTTCTCCATTTGCGGCGGGAACTCAAGTGGCGTGGCATTGGGATTGGATGCCCTTCTGACGAGCATGCTTAGATTGCAATGGTAGCTCACATTTTAGTGAAATTTGAACCCCCTTTGCAATTGGCGAGAATCTTTGGTAATTTGTGATGTTTCCCATTGCGGGTGGGCTATGGAGTCCTTATGTGGAGTGGGCACCTTTACTTTCTTCATTATATATTTTCAAGGCCACCTCTCACCTTTCAAGCCTACTGACACGCGCAATGTGGCAAGAAGCTTTTCCTAAGATCAAGTGTTAGTAGTGACTTGGGTAAATTAAAACAAAATGTAACTAAATAAAATAAAAATAATAATAAAAGCGTGGGTGGGTGAAGAACTGCCTCCTTGGAATTCTTATCGAAGCGATTACTTTGTTCTTGCCCGTTAGCTCGATGACCACCGCATACCGATGAATCTGGCTGCATAAACATGCTTCTCGACTCAGTGTGCTCAATGGGTATTGATTTCTTTGTATGGCTTCCCTCAGTAGTATGAAACCCAGAAATTAGTTAAGCATTCACCTTACATCATTTCTTAGGGTGCATGATTTCTACTCATATAAGGAAAAATGCAGTTATTTGTGGGGTCAGAGCCATCTTGACTGTTTCAGGAAAAAGTTTGAGTCTAGAGTTAATACATAAGACTTATTGGCTGTGTGACTCTTCCTCACAATGTTCTTATCATGCTAAGCTTTCGTCTTTTCTTTGTATATTCTTGCATTCTCGAAGGCTTCATTGCGGAACTCCTCTAACTCACTTAGTTGCAATAGACATTTCTCCCCAGCTACTTTGTTGTCCATGTTTAGCTGCCTAGTCGCCTAATAAGCTTTATGTTCTAGCTCCACGGGTAAGTGACAAGCCTTCTCATAAGCCAATCTGAATGGTGACATTCCCAACAGTGTCTTAAATGCAGTCCTATAGGTCTAGAGTGCATCATCGACCTTTCTGGCCTAGTCCTTTTTGGAACTATTAACCTTCTTCTCCAAGATAGACTTTATTTCTTGGTTGGACACCCCGACTTGTCCATTAGTCTGCGGATGGTAGGCTAGTGATGTGCGATGCCTAACACCGCATTTTCCCAGTACCTTGTAAACAACCTTATTACATAAGTGGGTCCCCCTATCTGTGATTAAAGCTCATGGAATGCCAAACCAGGTGAAAATGTGGCTACGGAGGAACTTTGCTACTTCTCTTGCATCATTTGTACAAGTTGGTATTGCTTCCACCCATTTTGAGACGTAGTCCACTGCCAAGAGGATGTATTTGTTACTAAATGAAGACAATAACGGTCCCATGAAGTCTATCCCCCATATATCGAATAACTCCACCTCTAGAATGGTCTGCAAAGGTTGCTCATCCCTTTTTTATATGCCTCCCATTCTTTGTCATTTATCATAAGTGGATACGAATTGGTGAGCGTCCCTAAACAAACTCGGCCAATAGAACCCTGACTGCAGTACCTTTGCAGTTGTCCTCTGACCCCCAAAGTGTCCTTCACACACTAGAGTGTGGAAATGGCTTAATATACTTTCCATTTCCTCCTCTGACACACACCTTCTAATTACCTGATCAACACAATGCTTATATTAACTAGGCTTCTCCCAATAATAGTACTTCAAATGTACAAAGAACCTCTACCTCTACTGATAATTGAACTTAGGTGGGATCACTTTGGCTACCAAGTAATTTACATAATCGGTAAACCATGGCACGAATTTTACCTTCTTAATCACCAAGAGCTGTTCATAAGGAAAATCATCATTGATTTGAACCTCAACCAAGTAAGTCCCTCAAACGTGAGATGAGTGCGCCACCAGTTTTGGTCCGCTTTCTTATCGGCTATCTCCGTATCAAACTCTTGTAATAGCAATACCCATCTAATCAGTCTTGGCTTAGCATCCTTCTTAGCCATTAGGTACTTTATAGCTGAGTGGTCAATATGCACTATTACCTTATTACCTATATGGTATGGTCAGAACTTATCAAATGCGAACACAATTGCCAAAAATCTTTACGTATCGCATAAATTCAGTCAATACTTCATTTAGGTTCTACTTGCATAGTAGATGACTTGAAATATTCTCTCCCTCTTTTGGCCCAATACTGCCCCTATTGCAAAGTCGCTCTCATCACACATCAAAGTAAAAGGGAGGTCCCAATCCACGACTACGACAATCGGTGCTAAAATTAATTTCTCCTTCATAATCAAGAATTCCTGGGTGCACTTTTCATCAAATTCAAAAGGAGCTCCTTAGACTAGCAGATTTGACAAAGGCGTGGCTATTTTGGAGAAGTCCTTGATGAATCTCCTATAGAACCCTGCATGCCCTAGAAAACTTCTTATCCCTTTCACTAAAGATGGGAGAGATAGCTTCTCTATCATTTCAATCTTTATTTTATCTACCTCAATTCCCCTTTTAGAAATCCTGTGCCCAAGCACTATGCCTTCGTTCACCATGAAGTGGAACTTCTCCTAGTTTATCACCATATTAGTATCTTCACATCTTATCAAAGAATTTCTCAAATTTTCAAGACAATTATCAAATGATCTCCCTAGAACCGAGAAGTCGTCCATGAACACCTTAATGGTATTTTCTACCATGTCTGAAAATATAGCCATCATGCATCATTGAAATGTGCCAGGTGCGTTGCATATTAATGTATCTGCACGAGCATAAATGTGCCATAAGGGTATGTGAAGTAGTTTTCTCGTGCTTCTAGTGCTATGGTAAAATGCGGTTGTCTTAGAATAACCATCTAGGAAGCAATTAATATTCATGCCACTGCCGGTCATCCAAGCATATGATCCATAAACGGGAGTAGGAAGTGATCTTTTTTGGTTGCCTTATTCAACTTCCAATAGTCTATACAGATTCTCCATCTAATCACTGTTTTAGAAGGAATTAATGCATTGCTCTCTGTCTTGATAACTGTGGTCCCTCTTTTCTTAGGCACTACCTGTATTGGACTTACCTAAGAGCTATCTGATATGGGGTAAATTACTCCTGCATCTAACCACTTCAAGACTTCCTTTCTTACCACCTCCTTCATAGTCGGATTGAGTCTTCTTTGTGCCTCTACCGAGTGCTTATGACCATCTTCAAGCAAAATCAGGTGCATGCACATGGAGGGGCAGGTCCCCTTCAAATCTGCTAGAGACCACCCAATAGCATTTTTATGGTCCTGAAGTAGTCTCAAGATTTTCTCCTCTTCCACTGCTGTTAAAGATGCAGAGATAATCACTAGTAAATTTGAGGATTGCCCCAGATACGCATACCTCAAATGATTGGGTAATGGATTCTGCTCCAATTGTGGCGTTTTTTCAAATGAGGGCACTAATCTTTATGTATTCTCTCCCAAGGGCTCATAATACTTTCTTCTATTCGGCTCAAAAGAGTCCATCCATTTCACATACCCCTTGGCTTCCTCACATAGCTCTTCCTGCTCATCCTACACAAGGCTAGTCTCCAAAGGATCGGTTATACCGCTTTGGCTAGACACTATAGCCTCCACTGCCTCAACCATGAAGCATGAATCACTCTCTATTAGGTGTTGAACTACATCAAACACGCTGAACTTAACCTCATCAGCCTGAACTCTTAGTTTCAACTCCCCCTATTGTACATCAATCATGGCTCTGCTAATAGCCAGAAACGGTCTACCCAATATGATGGGTATCTCCCTTTCTTCCTCCATATTCATCGCTATAAAATCAACTGGAAAGATGAACTTGTCCACCTTTACTAGTACATCTTCTATCACCCCCTCGGATTGTGTAATGTGTTGGCAGCTAAAGTAACAGTTGTAGGTCGAGCTTCACCTAAACCTAATCGTCTGAATATTGATAAGGGCATGAGATTAATATTGGCTCCCAAGTCACATAAGGCTCTCTCAAAGATTGAATTCCCTATCTTACTTGGGATTGTAAAGTGCCTGGATCCTTGATTTCATTATTTCTACGAAGAATGGCCATTGCGCTCCTCGAGTAAGGTTTCTTGTCTCAATTCATAATCTTATCTTCTTTGACAGTATATCCTTCATGAATTTAACGTAGTTGGGCATATGTTCTAATGCATCCACGAAAGGGATATTGATGTGTAGTTTTTTAAATACTTCCATAAATTTGGTAAACTACTTGTCCAACTTATTCTTCTTCAAGCGTTGGGGATACGAGATTGGTGGAGTGGGTTCATCCATATATGCCTTTTTCTCATTCTCTTTCCTTTCTTCTTTCTTTCTACTGACTACTCATCTTGGGGATGCTCCCCTTGCATTTGTTCTTCTTGTCTTGTCTAATCTGTCGCGTCAGTCTCCACTTCTGTAACTACTGGTGGCAGTCTTGATGCTACCAATTCCCTACCACTTCGCAAATTGATAGCCTTCACATGCTCTTTGCCTTCTCTTCTTGAATTCACCTCCGAATTGTTAGGTAGTGAACCTTGTTTCCTCTCAGTCAACAAGGTTGCCATCTGCCCCATCTGCACCTCCAAATTCCTCAACCGGGCTGCCTGATTATGAAATTGGGTTGACTGGTTTTGAATATTTGCCTTAGTTTCATTCATAAAGGTCGTATGAGAAATGAGCATCTGAGCTAGTTCTTCTTCCACATCTACCTTCTTCTCTTGTGGCTGCTAGTTCGCTTAGGTTGGTGGCATATTATTTTGATTATTTTTCCATCCATAATTCTGATTATTCCGCCATCCCTGGCTCTGGCCCTGGTTCTTGAAACTATTGCCTCCATATGGGCCCTGTTGTTGCTGTTGGTTATATCTAGCCACATACTGTACTTACTCTAGTGTCATCTATCCTGACTAGCATTCCATAAGGTTGTGTTGTCCCACGTGGTCACTTTCTCTGCAAGGGTTCGTTTTGAACAACATTCACTTTCTTGCTGTGTTTTACGCTGTGGTTTCCAGTGAGCAAAGATACTTGCGTGGACAAATTGCTAAGCACATCTGCATTAGGGCCTCCCATAGTCTTCCTTACTACTACCCTGTCCTTTGGCCATTGATTACTGTTGGTTGCCATGTCTTCACAAAATTCCATAAGGCACCATTCTATGTTACTCATCAAGACTTTATTGGAAAACATATAAGCTGTTCGAATTGGGATCGCTCAGGTTGATTATCAAAATGTATGCACTTGCATCCACCTAGTCAACCTATGGTGCGAGCATCTCCTCAAAAATTCATGAAACCTCTCCCACACCTCAACCAAATTCTCCCCCTCCATATGTATGAAGGTGTTAATCTCTTGCACCCGTTGTGCAATTTTCGAAGGGAAAGAACTGGTGAAACTACATTGCCGTCATTCCATGAAATGATGGGTGATGGTTGGCTGGATGCGCTGGTCTTAAACCGGTGACAATGGGAACAACCTCAGGCTAAGAGCTTCTTTTGTCACTCCAATGTATTTGATTGTATCACATACCTTTAGCAGAGTTTATCATATGTATGTTTGGTTCTGGCTTCAATAGCCGTGAATAATGAAGCATCTGAAGTGTTACGACATTACACTGTAGCTGCCCTTGTAACACCCCGAAATATACCCTATCAGTTTTCAGATCTGTTTAGGGTATAATAAAAGTAAAAGTATATTTATCCGGAATAAAATAAAGATAAGATAAAATAAACAAGAACTTGAAATTAAAGAGATGAAATTAATAAATTACCAATTCATGACCAGGTCATAATTTAATAAGTTCATATGTAAAGTAGGATTTTGATAAATTGAATAGGAATAAAACTGAAAGGAGGACCAAGAGTAATAAAGAAAGATATTAGAATAAAATAAGGAAGAAAATTATGGAAAGAGACAAGTGGCTTGAAGGAAAGGGAGAGTTTCCTCCTTGGAAGAGGAAGTGAAATAAAGGGATAAGACCAAAATAAATATCTGTTTTGGTCTTGGAGAGAGAGAGAAAGGAAGAAGAAGAAGAAGAAGAAGAAGAAGAGAAAAGAAAAGAAGAAAGAAGGAAAAGAAAAGAGAAGGTTACAGGTATGGAACTATGATTTGGTATAGAAAAGTATGGAATTACTAAGTTTGAGTATGGATACATGTCTTGGGTTGTATGGAACCTTATCTTGTGTATGGTTTGGGTTTGGGAACTCCTAAACTCATTTCATGTAGGGTTGAGTTAAGAAGAGCTTAAAGGATCCTAGATATGTGTTTTAGGAAGGGTCTAGTTGTAGGTTGAACCAAGAAAATTCCCTATGTTTGATCATATGCAGTAGCCGGACCTTAGAACGAGTTTTTGGGTCAGAAATAGAAGGAATCTGGAAGTAAGTCCTTCTGATAAATTGTAATACATCCAATGAAGCTTGATGTTAGGATTTTCTATTTTTCTCAATTTAGACCTCTGTAGACTAAGTTATAGTCCTTTTACTGTGGTCAGCCCAGCTAAAATCTGGTCGGGTCAGTTCTGCCAATTCGGGTCAACTAGCCGTGCCTTAGAACAGGTTTTTGGGTCAGAAATAAAGAGAATTTGTTAGTAAGTCCCTCTGGAAAATTGTAGCCACGTCAGTGAACTTGATGTTATACTTTTGAATTTCTCAATTCGGACCCCTGTGGAGCTTGAGTATAGTCTTTTACTCACGAGCAATCAAATGGGTGAAGGTCGGCCATAAGTCGTCAAATAGAGTCGGCGGACCTCGTCTGAGAAAAACTCAGCTTCGTCATGTAGAGCTCAGCTCGTCACGAGGAAACTCAGCTCGTGCAGTGAAATTGAGCTCGTCCGCCCGATCTGACTATTCGGTTCGAGTCAGCTCGTCGAGGCGGCTGCTCGCGACCTCCAACCCGGAGGTCATATTTCCTTCGTTTTGACACTCCGATTTGGGTCGTTCTTGGACTCTATGGAAAGCCCATTGGGTCAGAGAACCACCCATATGCTGAGAATATAGTAGATGTCAACTGAGGTGTTGGAATGAGCTCATCACTTCAATTGCCTTTCGTCTCGAGTTCCAGATCGACTCGTGAAGGCAGGCTGGCATGACCTCCAACTTAGGAGTCATATCTCCTTCGTCGAACTTCAGATTTGGGTGTTCTTAGACTATGGAAACCCCATTAGTCGAAATCCATCCATGTCACCTGAGGAAGATATTAGATGTCAGACCGAGGTGTTAGGGCGTTTACGTCACTTGATCTGGCTAAATGATTCGAGTCGACTCGTCAAGGCGGTAACGTATAACCGGAGACCATATCTCCTTCGTTTGAACGATTTGGGTGTTCTTAGACTCTATGGAAACCCATTAGTCAAGAATACATTCATATACGCGCGGAGAATATTGATAACGGCGGGTGATAGATGAGCTCGTCGCGAGGTCAACTCGTCGATCAAGACCGAAATAATAGATTTGCCGCGTGCTGACCTCAACGAGATCATATACCAACACCATTAGCCGGAACTCGGTCGAGATTGTTCTTAGACTCTATGGAAACCCCATTGAGTCAGAATCCATCCATATTCCTGAGGAAGATATTGCAGATGTCAGACCGAGGTGTTGAGCAGGCTCGTCGCCGGTCGCGTCGTCGATTCAGTCGACTCGTCAGGCGGTACAACGCGCGACCTCCAACGGGTCATATCTCATCGTTGAACTCCGATTAGGGTGTTCTTGAACTCTATCGACCCATTGAGTCAAGGAATACATTCATATACGAGGAGATTTTAGATGCCTAACCGAGGTGATAGATGAGCTCGTCACTTCAGGTTAACTCGTCGATCAGTCGACTCGTGGATTGCCCACGTGCGTACTGACTGGGAGGTCATATCTCCTTCGTTTGAACTCTGATTTGGGTGTTCTTAGACTCTATGGAAAGCCCATTGTTAGATTCAGAATACATTCGCGCCTTACCTGAGGAGAATATTAGATGCCTGACCAGGGTGATAGATGAGCTCGTCACTTTGAGGGTCAACTTGTGATCGAGTCGACTTCGTCGATCGGGAGTCGACGTGGTTGCCCGCGTGCTGATACTCGACGAGTCATATCTCAGCCGTGAACTCCGATTCGGGTGTTCTTGAGCTCTATAAACCCCGGTAGTCAAGAATCCAACGCATAGCGGGAAGATATTAGATGTGGGCCGGGTGTTAGACTGAGCTCGTCGCGGTGCTCGTCAGTTCAAGTCAGCTCGTCAAGGCACGATTAGCATGACCTCCAACCGGAAGGTCATATCTCGCCCGTTTGAACTCGGTCGGGTGTTCTTGACTCTATGGAAAGCCCCATTGAGTCAAGAATACATTCATATGCCTGAGAATATTAGATGCCTGACGGTGATATGAATGACTCAGTGCCAGGGTCAACTCATCCAATCCAAGGTGAAACACATCAGATTTGCACGTGTGTGACCTTCAACCGGAAGGTCATATCTCCCTTCATCAGAACCCCAATTCGGGTGTTCTTAGACTCTATGGAAAGACCATTGAGTCAGAATGCAACCATACATAGTATGATAAAAGTGGAACTAACATTGGTCTAGAAATAAGGAAAACTTGATAAGCAAATGCCAGTAATCATAGTATATACATTTCTTATATTATAGATAGATACAAGTATAAGATAGATAAGTATGTATAAGTACCTCGTATAGGTATAAGTTACGTAACTCCTACGGGAGATAGAGACGATCTAATAAAGTACACGAAAATATAAGTTAACAAGACATAAGATCACTACGAGGAATGAGTACATGTACCTGAAATAATAAGCATGTATGAATATAAGAATGAGTAAATGTATGCATGATAATAAGTTATATGCAAATGTTATAGGCTAATATATGAGATGAAAATATGATAGAATATGATATGAATCTGGAATGAGAGAAATTGAAAGATATGAACAAACGCCTTAAATATGGGTAAATGGGCCTTTGGAGTTGAAACATGTGTAAATGATGTATGTGTGCTTGGAAGAAGCAGGAGGATGTGATGTGAGCTGAGTATATGAGAAGTGATTGAGTTAAAGGCTAATCATGGTAATATCACATATGATTATGGGATAACAATGATTATTCGAAGTATGAGATATGTACTAAACATAAAACTCACATGGATTATGCGCAGAACCTAGTAAGGGATAGATGGGCGTCTTTATTAGGAAGAATAAGTCTGCGGCGTAAAGAAAGCGGATCTCGAGGCCCAGTTTGGAGTCGATGTATCGTCAGGGCATTTGGATCAGGTGGCCCCGAAGGGTCACAGCGCCTCCGGGCCACTGCTGGATAGATGTTGTCTCGTGCGGTGATGATCTGCTCCAGGGTATAATATATTCTGGCAACCGGGCCTCATGGACCGCCATTTCATCTACGGTGAATGGCGCCTCCCAGGCCCTCATGGATCAACTGTTTCATACGATTGAATATAAACCTCCGGGCCCTCATGGACCCTTTGTTTCATACGGTGAAGCACAGCACCCGGGCCCTCATGGTTTCCTTTATCCACTTAAGGTTTATGCGGGCATGAAACATAAAAGAAATGAAATGTAGAAGAAACTATGACATGATGCCAGAAACCTTAGCACTACTATGTGATAGTATACGATTACAAGTACAGAAGCAAAATGTCAATGACACGGAAAAGTATATGAGCAGTACAATTACATGAAGAAAGTAATATGAAAGAGTATAACAAGAAAGCGATTACGCGTAGAAAGCGATTATGAAAATAGTACGCGAAGCGATTGCATGAATACGATGAATTAGTACATGATAACGGTATATGCAAATAGAACATAATCCGGTATGAAACGTTACGATGACGGTACGATAACATTTGACCGCGGTACATAAAAATAGAGCGGATCAAAGGATATAGTGTATAAGCATGAAATATTATATGTATAAGAATACCATGCACGACATAGGTGCATAATGATATAAATACCTAAATGAATAGGAGCATGCTATGAACACATGATGAAATGCATAAGTGCTAAGAATGATAGAGATAGGTAAAAGATGACAAAGCTTAGGGGAGGAATACGATGAAAGTATAGATGGGAGATATGTCAAGATAGAGAACATGTGACATATGAGTGGAAGATAAAGAACAATGCAAATAAAAGTTATATGAATATGTATAGATATATGAAACTACATATGTATAAGCTTGAGACAGTCACCATGGTGGTTGTCAAGCTTTTGTTCACTAAGCGTAAAAAGCTTAGCCGCGAGGTGTTCAATCCGTGCGGTGAAAGCGGAACGGATGGGCGGACTCACCGCGTGGGCGGGCGGCTGGAGACCAGGTACTCACCATGTGCTTCCGATCTCACGATGATTTGTATTAGAAAAGAAATTAGAAAAAATGTACATGTATAAGTAAATGGGACTCGATATATGTATATAGATCTTTGAAGACACCTCCGATGTAGTTCTTTTATATGAAAATGATTTTGTTATTCACCAGAAATTGTTTTTTTAACCACGAGTACAGTTCGGCTGAGAAAGAACCGGTCGTGGGGCCCGACATCGGTATAGTCTCACACCGGACTCGGTTCGGATCGCCATTCGGTCGGATCGGGAATGGGCGTAATAACATTGCCTTGTTGGGTTGTTTACTTAGGAGAGCTCTCATCGGCTTAAGCAGACCCCGGAGACTTAAAGTAGGTGAGTTTGACTCATCTCAGGCTCCGATTACAAAGGAATCTTTTTCAGTTTTGTAAATTGTGGATCCTAGTAAGTGGGACTCAATGGAGTGGTGTCGGGTTAAGCGATATCCACTGGTAATCTGTGAGTTGATGGTTGATCAACGGACCCCCGGGTTTTAAGGCATCATATGAAGAGTCACTATTTTCAACTCAAAATTGTTAGCTTGAGTAGGCGGTCTTCTTATAGGATATTGGACAACTACTGGCGGTAGAGCAAACTCCTCAAGCAGCATATGAGGGTCATCTGACTGTATAAACGGTTTGGAGGCATTATTCTTACCATTATCCCCATTGTGTCCCCTTTACAGCTCATTTTGCTCACGGCTTAGTTCCTGTTCTTCCTGATTCTACATGGTTTCTTGATATCTCACTTGTGCTTGTAGCCTTGATCCCGAGTGCGACAACAGTAAACCCGACGAATACTCGTGAATGTCGGGTAGCCGACATCGTTCAAATCGAGCCAGGAATGCTCCTTTGTACGGGAGCTGCACCCGAGAATAAAACAATCCCCAGCGATTGATGACATATATATGAGTAAACGGACACTTGGGCCCTGACCAATACTCATCCAATACATCGACTATAATCAATAATAGTCGAAGGTATTAAAATTTCTCTTAATACAAACACATATTAAAATTTGGTTTTAATACATGTTATTCCAAGCTAATATCAACCCTTGATAGAACTTTCTTGAAATAGGCCTTAAGACAAGGTCGCCTTCTTGAGCGATCCTGTACCTGAAAATGATATTATAAACGAGGGTGAGCTATCAGCGATAGTGGAATCACCCTAAATGGATTCTCCTCACCTAAGTGCATATCTGTGATCCAATTTAAACACACACTCAGCAATCGTGATCTTGCTTGAATGCCTACATGCCCGTTCCCATGTCACGAGTCCTCAGGCTCCCTCACCTTTACTTCAAAACATGTAGAAAGCATATTTTTCAAAACAAAACTTGTTGTTCTTGAAAATACACTACCGAGTTTTGGTAAAAATATGGGACTACCCTCCGAAGCGAATGTGTTGGAGAACTTCCCGAAACAGTCATGGTCCTCATCCGAAATGATCTGTTGGACCGTCTCCCAACCCCATTCTCCGGAAATTATCCTGTGAAATTCCTTTCGCAACCATGTTCGTTTTTTAGAAAATTCATGTCATGCACTCACACCTAACTTCTAGGTTACCTCGGTGCATATGAAAATGCATTATGCCTTTTCAATCATTTTTATACCAATATATCAAATATGCATATATTATCAAATTTAGAATCACCTGCACATAGTAATTGATAATATCAATAACTCCCAAATTTGCTCATAATTAATCACTATTATTCCATTTCGATGGCCTACACTCCTAATTATATTATATATAATTATGGCATCATGTTAACATCAAACATTAACCTATTAATTTCTTTAATTAACTAACTCACCAAATTAGCTCGCTTGAGTGCAATATCATCTCAATGGCCTACAAACACCAGATTATATTTTATAAAATTATGTCATTTATTAACACCTTAGAATCGAGTATTAACCTAACTAATTCCACGCTCTCAAACCATTCACTCACACGGAGTTTCAATGCCCAAAACACATGATTTTTTATGGCCATTTCACCTGGCTAAAGGCATTTTACGGAGTCCCAAAGCAGGCAAGTGGGTTGTCCATGGGCAGCCCACTCATACCTATCGATTCCACTTTTTTGAAGCAATTTCCATGGCCTTCTCGGCCTGTAACATCTCGCCTTGTCTGATTTAATCTTTAATTTCCAACACGAGCAGCCCACTTTCGGTTTTTGGGTACATCACGGATAGTCAAAAAAAAGTCTCCAAAATTCCAACACAATTCGGTCCTAAGTTTTGGGACCGATCAAGCTGATCGTTGAGGCTCAAACCAGCTAAGATCTCAATAAAGTACTTAAATCAAGAGTAAAGTAGGATAAAACCCCTACCTCCACGGAGTTTGTGAAACTCCTTAAGCCGGTGCCCGTCGTTGCCCACCGTAGCGTGACGACTTCCCTTCTTGGCCCGGCCAATTCCGGCAGGTCGTCTCGAAAATCTAGAAAGGGCACTCTCTGCAAAACTCAAGCCGCTGCCAAATCCATTTACGTTTCTTTGCCGCGTTTGGTCTCTCGAATGAGGATATTACTATTCCTCTTTTTTGTCTTTTTCCATTAAACATTCAAATGATGCCCAATATGTCCCTTATTCTAGATTTTTGACACTTGGCCCGATCTCGGCCGTCCGTTCCCATCATTTCTCTACTCATGCAACATGTGTCACATGAGTACATGTTATAGGTGACTTTTGTCACATCACGACACCCGATACTCGGCGCCTCGAAAAACATGCAAATTCTTACTATCTCGGAATTAATAAAATTGGCGGTGGCCCTTCATTCGCGAGGCATTCAACGGAAATTAGTTTCATCATCGAATCTAGAAAATTTTGGATTTTTACCGAAATTACGATTTTGCCCTTTTTGAGAAAATTGGAATTTTCTCGGGTTTTACATTCTCCCCTCCTTAAAAAATTTCGTCCTGAAATTCCACACACATACGCATCCAACCACGTGCATACGTAACCTCGCCCAATCCAAGATCGAGTCAGGTATGACCACACGGCTAAGGCACCAATTACGACAACAGTGGTTTGTAAATATCCTATCGAATGACATCAACACCCAAAATCTTATAACATCCATACTTGTTTTTTCTCATTCTCGATGTACCCAAATAAATTTTTAAAATTTTATTTTATTTAATTTTCTTCAACTTTACAAACTGTAAAACCTTAGAAAACAATTTTCTTCACCTCGTTTTTTTTTCATTTAATTAAGGTCATATTGTCCAAAATTCCTGAGCCCTCACATTCTCGCTTCTTATAGTGTTCAACCTTAAAATTTATTAAAAATTTTATTTTATTCTCCAATAAATCAAATAAATTGATTCAAATTTATTTCATTCATTTTCTTTGCTCCAATTTACTCACTGTAAACTACTAAAAATTTCCACACTTCATCCTATGCTATCAACCAAGCATATATGCACACAATTCATACAATCAACATGATCACACATCATTATCAAATTTATCAAACAATCACTTAAAACACATGCATGCAGTGTTCTAGTTTTGTTCCGTGATTTCCTAGGTAATCTCATACCTAAACCTAACATCGAGCCACACCAAGTGGTGATGTTTGCCTACAGCATAGCTAAGCCCAAGCCTTAAGCCACAGGTATTGTGTACACAATAACAAATGCCAAACTGTGATGCGTTCACCGGGGTCCGTTGACAACGAATCAACGACGAATACTCGTGAATGTCGGGTAACGACACCACTCTGAAAAATCGAAAACGAGTCTCCTTTGTAGTAGGAGCTCTACCCGAGAACAAAACATCTGACAGTTCAATATCACATATAAATAGAGTAAAGCGGCCGCCAGGCCTGACGATACTCATCCAAATACATCCTTCTCTTCAATAGTCCAAGAGGTATTAAGAATTTCTCTTAATACAAACACATATTAAAGAATTTACAGTTTTGTCATGACATCCCAAAAATAACAAAGCCTGGCAGGCTTTCTTGAAATATAGGCCTCAAGATGAGCCGTCTTCTCGGCTGATCTATGCTTGAAAATGACAGGCCCTTGACAGGGTGAGCCATCGCCCGATGAGTATCACCACTAAATGGAATTTACTCCCACCCTAAGTGCATATGCAATGATCCAATTTAAACACACGATCAAGTAAATCGTGATCTACTTAAATGTCTACATGCGTTCCACATATCACGAGTCCTCAGAGCACCCTCACACTTGCCTAGAGTCATGTATGAGAAAACATCATTTTCAAAACAAAACTTGTTGCTCTTGAAAATACACTACCAAGATTCGGTGAAATATGGGGACTACCCTCAGGGCGAATGTGTTGGAGAACTCTGAAGCTTGATCATGGTCCTCATCGAAATGATACATTTAGTCTCACATTACATTCTGGGATAATCATGTGTGAGGAATAACTGTGAAGTAGTGTTAGTTTTAAGGAAGAGTTAAGCGTGTATGCTCTTATTTTTGGGTGCAGTTATATAGAAAGTGCACATGTCACAATCATTTTTATACCAATATATAAATATCGTATATTATCAAATTTAGAATCACACCACATGTAATTCAACAATATCAACCAACTCCAAATTTGCTCACTTGAGCTAATCACTATTCCATTTCAATGGCCTACACCCATAAATTATATTATATAATTATGGCATTATGTTAACACATCAAACGTGCTATTAATTTCTTTGATCGGCTTGACTCACCAAAATTAGCTCACTTGAGCAATTCGCAATATCATCTCAGTAGCTGCAAAACCTGATTACTTATTTTATATAATTATGTCATTTTGTTAACACCTTAGAATCAGGTATTAACCTATCTAATTCCACACAACTCAAGCCATTCACTTCACACAGTTTCAATGCCAAAACACATGGACCTTTATGGTCATTTTTCATATGGCGGGAATTTGTTTTGATCCAAGCGGAAGGCACAAGTGGGTTGTCCATGGGCAGCCACTCACCAAACATCGGTTCCACTTTTTGAAACCGATTTCCATGGCCATTCCTCATACATACCATCATACAATTTAATGCCAATTTCCAACACAAACAGCCCTTTCGGTTTACGGGCTATCACGGGCCGATCCAAAAAAGTCTCAAAGAATTCCAACAATTCGGTACCAGGTTTTGGGACCGATCAAATAATTCATTCAAGGCCTCAAACCAGCGAATCATCAATAAAGTACTTAAATCAAAGTAAAACAAGTAGGATAAAACCCACACCTCACGGAGTTTGTGAAACTCCTTAAAGCAGAATGCCCGCAGCGTTACCCTCGCCGTGAAACGACTTCCTTCTTGGCATTGATTCAGAAGCGGGTAGATCCTCTGGAAATCTAGAGATAAGGAGCACTCTCTCTCTCTTAAAAACTCAAAAACCTAACTTTGCAAATCCATTTCTGTTTGCTGCACGTTTTGGTCTCTCCAAATGTAGGAGATGACCACTATTCCTCTTTTTTGTCTTTTTCCATTAAACTTTCAAATAATGCCTAATATGTCCCTTATTCTAGATTTTTGACACTTGGCCCAATCTCGGCCTTCCGTTCCCATCATTTCTCTACTCATGCAACATGTGTCACATGAGTACATGTTATAGGTGACTTTTGTCACATCACATTTCGTTTTACGGCGAATCTTTCGGCGCCGGCGATGTAAATTCTTATTGTCGGGTCGCCCAGAAATTTGACATGGTAGCTAAATTTCTCGAGATGATTTCAATGGAGAAGTCCATTTCGTCATCCGAGATCTAGAAAAATTTCGGATTTTTACCGAAATTACGATTTTGCCCTTTTTGAGAAAATTGGAATTTTCTTGGGTCTTACAGTGCTTCTCTTTGTTCTCTACATAGTCTATTTGCGGTTATCTTTGGCTTGAGATGAAAAGGAACTAGTTCACCTTGACCTTGTCTTTGCATGCACGTAGATTAACCTTCCTAAAACCACAAACAAACAACAGCAAAGACCAAGTCACAAGCACTAATGTAAGATAAAATAAAATAAAATAAAATAATAAAAAAAATATTTTGATCCAAAGTAATATCTAAGTGCGCTGGTGTCAATATCAACACAAAAACTTCTCCTTGGTAGCGGCGCCAAAAACTTGATAGGGGCTAAATAGGTGTATAAATTAGTATTAAAATATAGGCCCATACGCGCAAGTATACGTGTCGAGCTTACGTAATATAATGGATAGTCAAGTGTCGTCTCACAAGGAGAAGGGTGTTGATTATTGAATTGATGCTTTAAATATTATTCGAACCTAAAATTGTAATGAATTCCGATAAATCATAAAGAAAACTAATCGTAATATGTTTACCAAATCAATTGATAAAACCTAGGGTTTTGCCTTCACATGCCACACTCGATGGATTTCAACCTAGATAGATTATTCATTCAATATACTAATAGATTCACGTTGGCGGGTTGATCATGCCTACAAGATATTCTCTCTCGATAAATATCTTCCTATCTCGCCAATAGGGTTTATTGCATCTTTGCCTCAACCCTGGACTCCAAAATGCCTAAATGTTCAAACCTTAAATGCCACACTCGGAATCAAGATATCTCTATTCACTAGTTGACCAAGTGTTACTCTATTCATATCCCTAGGGGTCATCATCTCGATCTCAGACTCCCAGCAAAAACATGTCAATGCTGGCCAAACACTACCATGTCAATAAGGTACATAAATAGAGCAAGTCAAGATGAAATCAATACATATACTGAATGAAAACGAAATAACAATTAATCCATTCAAGCGTAGCGAGGCTACGTCAAAACCCTATAAATAAAACTAGAACATAGTGGTATTTGATACAGCCATAAGATTCAGAATCATTAAGTGTTTAGAGAAGGGAATAAAGAAATTATGGTGCACATGATGTCTCAATCCAAGCACTCCGTTGTCTCCTTCTTCCGTTCATCAACCTTCGTGCTCTCAAACCCTTGTTTGTTGCCTCTTACCAACCCCTGTACGAACTCCCCGATCTTCTATTTATAACCTCCTTTAAATTCTACCTTGAATCACATAAATATGGGCTAGGCTTTCTCATTCCGCTAATGGGGTAGCTTTCGTTCCGATGTAGCGAGGTGACTAAAGGTTTCGGCAAAAACATCCTCTTCTGACGCTGCGTACTGGCCGTAGCTCGTCAGGAGCTGCAACCGGAGTTCCTTCAATGTGCTTCTCTCGGACGCCGTGATCGGGCGTAGCTCTTCCTTTAATCCAGAAATAGCACGCTCGCAATGTGATTAAACCTCACTATAGCAGTAGCTCATTGTCATAGCCGATTGAACCTTTCTCTCGTAACGGGCTGTCAGATACAAAAATTTACTTCTTCTGTGGGCTTTTCTCTTCTTTGCTTTATATAGCATGCTTGCAACGAAACACACGAAATATACTCAGAACATGGTTAAAAATAGTGTGGAAAGCTTCTAAATGCAGGGAGCAACATATGCAATTCATAGTATGTTATAACTCTCATCAGTCTCCTTTGCTCTTGTGCTTGCAAAGCACTTAACAATTCTGTAAGAGAAATTCTTGACAAGTCCTTGGTGGTTTCAAGGGTAGTGTGGTTGCTTCATACCTTTCAGGAATTAACATTAACAAGAATTTTTTCAACTATTCTTGAATCTGTGAATTTAGATCCAAGAAGTCTTACGCTATTTGAAATTTCAAGAAGTATGTATGTATATTCTTTAACTAATTTAAACTCCTTCATCCTTGGTAGTTCAAATTCCCTTACCATGTTTAGAATTTGCATACCTTTGATTCTCTCATCTACAGGATACTCATTTTTTAGGTAATCTCATATCTCCTTAGTTGACTTTAGAGACATGATCCATGTGAAAATGGTGGGAGTGACTGCAACAAATAGATATGCTTTTGCCTTTGATTTCCTTGTCCTCATTTCTTTATGTACCTTCATTTGAACCCTAGTGGGATTTGCAGGAAGTGTAGGGACTTTATAGTCTTCTTCCACTATTTCCCAAAAATCCAAGGCTTCCAGATATGTCTCCATTCTTACTACCCACATTTGATAGTTTGTTCCATCAAATGTTGTTGGAGCTATTGCTGAAAAATTGGTTTCACCTTCCATGATCGAATTGCAGGTCCCTCAAGAAGAAGGGCTCTAATATCAATTGTTGAAGTTCTGAAAATATGAAAAGAGAAATAAAAAAGGAAATGAACAATGGAGAAGTGAATTCTTAACTCAATTCTTTTGATGGAGAATTAAAACAATTTAAATACAAATATAGGAAACAAATTACTAAAATTAAGGTCCTAATCATGGGATAAAAACTGAAATAATCAATCAACCGAGTCCTACAAATCTGGATTGATTTCAATCAATTGGAAAAGGTAAACTTGACCATAAAGCTAGAGCCAAGTAAGAAGAGTCCTAAACACGACACTCAACAATTATCCATGCAAAGCAATTGAAAAATTCCATGTTTGAAAGCCACAAATCTATGGAATTCCTGTATTTTTCTAAATTCCTATCATGTCTATTGGATTTACCACCTACTTCTTTTAATGCACTAAAATGTTAGAGATCACAAGTTGCTAAAATTTGCAGTTAATATCAGGTGAAGATTATCTGATACACAAGAAAAGCTGCAAATCCTTTGAATTATATACACAATCAATTTAAACCACATGTTTTTTTTTTACTGAAAAATAGATTTTGCTACATCTCTTAATTATAATAAGATATGTTATTGGCCAAGACCCATCATTGAGACAGATTCCAAGCTCTATCAGTATTTGGCTGGTGAAGAGATTCCTACCATGTGCTTTGAGACACATTTGAACAACTTTGGTTCAATTCCCATTTTTCTTATGGCTTGGCAATACTACTAGTCTTTATTGGCTTTTCTGAGAATACTAATGAGACATAATATATATATATATATATATATATATATATATATATATATATATATATATATATATATATATATATATATATATATATAATGCAAGAGCGTCCACAACATAAATTGGGAATTGATCTTAATTATGGAAAATTCATATTTGAAAGGCAAAAGGGAAACCTCGAGACACCAAAATATATTTCTAAATCCAAGTATTTTGAGTCTTGTTACTATTTTGATCTGGGAGTTGTTTCATATATATATATATACGTGGAGCTTCCACAACATAAATTGGGAATTCGATCTTAATTATGGAAAATTCATATTCGAAAGGTTGTGAAACCTTGGAGACACCAAATATGTTTCTAAATCCAAGTATTTTGAGTCTTGTTACTATTTTGATTTGGAGTTGTTTTATTTTTAGAAATATTTGTTCTCCAAGTCAAAGTAGTAGTTGCTTTATTTAATTTAGAAAGTTTGTTTTCCTAGTCAAAGTAAGAGTTTCTATTTTTTTTTAGGAGTTGCTTTATTTAAATTAGAAAGTCTTTGTTTTCCAAGTCAAAGTAGGAGTTTCTTTATTGGATTTAGAAAGTACGGGGCTATATATACCCCCCCTAATGTAGTCTTTTGACAAATCAGTTCAACTTCAATAATATTTTTCAAATTTCTCTTTTTTAAGAGTTCTCTCTTGTTCTCTTTTCTCTTGGGTGGATTCCCTTGAGTGGAGAGTTCATTGCTTCTTATCTCTTGGTGGATTCCTTAGGTGGCAAAGTATATCTCTTGTTCTCTAATCTCTTAGGTGGATTCCCTTGAGTGGCAAGTTCGTGGCTTCTTATCTCTTAGTGGATTCCTTGAGTGGTGAAGTAAGTATCTATCCTTCTATAACCTCTACTCATCTCATCATCTTCTCTTTTTCACTTTCCAAATCCAATTCTCCAACCACAACCCAAAACTTTCCAAATCTTGTTCCATACTTCTAAAACATTTCCTTATACTTTGTTTCACTCTAGGAACAATAAAAACCATCATCCCTAACCTTGGAGAAACCCAATTTCATCCACAGCCCTAGCCTACCTTATAAAAACCCGAAAACCTTAAATTAGCTCAAAACAAGGCTATTTTGTATCAAACCAAACTCAAACCTTTCCAAACCTAAAATCCTTCATTCTAAACCGTAATTCCATCATATATAAACCCTAAACTAACCCTATAACCTTTGAGACCAAACCTATCCCTTACCCATCAAAGTTCTACCCCATCACCCTAACTTACCCAAACCATTAGATCATCCATCACGATCCCATCCTTGCATCAATATATATATATATATATATATATGTCCTTGCTCAGTCTGTACCTCTCATGAAGTACAGTCAATATAAACCACATTTTATTTTACTGAAAAATAGATTTTGCTAGCAGAATTGAGGATGGTGCATGATCATACATCTCTTAATTATAATAAGATTTATTATGGAAAACTATGTTATGGGCCCTACCATGAAATATTTGAAATTTTCGGCCCAAAACTTATCAAACGTATCCTAAGTCCTATATGAACAAAATAATTGATAAAGAACCCAAATAATTGATAAAGAGTCCATGAGGTGGCAAAAACAAACTTGTCTCCCTAAAATATCCTCCATTCTTCTAACCCAGAAGCCTTAACCCGGTCCAAACATCTCCATCTCATCTCTCCCTCTCTCTCTCTTCTCTCCAAAGACCCACTTGATCATCTCCCTCTCAACCGATCGTCTCCCTCTCATCTCTCCCTCTCCCTCTCCCTCTCATCTCTCTCTCCCTATCCCTATCCCTATCATCTCTCACTCTCCCTCTCCCTCTCATTTGACCCAAAGCCCTAACCTGAAAACCCCATAAACTCATCCATCTCATTCCAAGCTTCCCCCTCCAAAGCACAATTGAGAGCACTCGAAAGAGAAATTGCTGCTCGACTAAGTTGACCGACTAGAATTCCTATTCGAACCATAGAATCTAAGAACTAATTATATTAGTTCAAGAGTATGATATTAAGTAGTATATGAAGAAGAAAGTATCTATGGAAGTTACTTCATGATTGTGACCTCAACTGGTCGAGATTGGTAAACTCAACTGGTCGATCTAGCTCTATGTTAGTTTCCATGAAAATGTAATTCAGTCAACCGGTCGAGGTTCCACACCTCAACTGGTTGAATGGCCTCTTGGTGATTTTCAATTAGAATGCACCTTAGTCGATCGGTCGACTGAGGAGTACTATGATTGAAACGGGAAGAGAGCTACCTCAACCGGTCGAGTGTACCAATCTTGACCGATTAACTAAGCTATACTCTGAGTGAAATTCACCGAAATGTCATTCAATCGGTTGAAGTGTGGAACCTTGACCGGTTGACTGAGTTGCATTTTCATGGCAACTAACAAAGAGCTCAATCAACCGGTTGAGTATACTAATCTCGACCAGTTGACTAAGGTACATTGTGAGTGAATGCCACTGAGAGCTTATTCAACTATCTTATGTTCAATCACAGTGTACCTTAGTTAGTCGATTGAATGATCTTTCTGTGATGGGTTGTACCCATAGTTCATTTATATAGGACCCACGATTTCCTTTTGTTGTACCTAAGGTTTTATCCAGTACCTCGACAGTTTATTCCTAAGGTTAACCTATGTAGTACCCAGAGTTCATGAAGGTTGTACCCACTGTTTACAAATTGCAAATACAAACAAGTGTTATTAGTAGTACCTATGGTATAACTGGTTTGTACGCACATTACATTTAGATTGTACCTAAGGTTTAAATGGGTTATGCCCTAGATACAATCTAGTTGTACCTAAGGGTAATTAGTGTAGTGCCAATATTTCATGAAAGTTGTACCTAGAGTTCATAAAGGTTATACCCAAGGTTTAGTCATATGGTACTTACATTTTACTAATTGCAAAAACAAACAAGTGCTATTAGTAGTACCTATGGTATAGCTGGTTTGTATCCACATTACATTTAGATTGTACTTAAGGTTTAAATAGGTTGTACCTTAGATACATTTTAGTTATACCTAAGGTTAACTTGTGTAGTACCTAGAGTTCATAAAGGTTGTACCCAATATTTACTCATATGGTACTTACAATTTATTAATTGCAAAAACAAACAAGTGCTATTAGTAGTACCCAAGGTTTATCTGGTTTGTACCCACATTACATTTAGATTGTACTTAAGGTTTAAATGAGTTGTACCCTGGATACATTCTAGTTGTACCTAAGGTAAACTTATGTAGTACCAAAGTTCATGAAGGTTGCACTTAGAGTTCATAAAGGTTGCACTTAGAGTTCATAAAGGTTGTACCCAAGGTTTAATCATATGGTACTTACAATTATCTACTAATCTAGCCACAAGAAGTTAGAAAACTGATTCTACAATGAGTTAATTCATTACTCTCATGGAGGATTGGTTTTGTGTTGGAAAATTGGGGTTTGGTTTTGTAATACCTTATTATCATCAAGCCTACTTCAGGAATGAGTAGTAGGTAGTAGATTTCCAACTGGAGGATCATTTTCTCAAGTTACAGGGTTGGTGATGCACCCATCTTTGATCCCAATCAACTTATATTACTTAAAGATCTACTCCACCCACAATGTATGCCAAAAAGTTCTATGTCCAAAAATGTTTACCTGAATCAATAGGTAATCTTCTTTACCTCCAGACGTTGAAATTATCACTGTTCATTCCTTATCGAGTTGCCTATTAATATTGGAACTCTCGTTAACCTTTGATATCTTGATGTTAGTGGTGATCGAAAATTGAAAAAAAATGCCTTCACAAATTGGCAAATTAAAACATTTGCAGATATTGTCTAATTTTATTATGGGTAGAAAAAACAATTTAAATATCAAAGAATTGCAAAATATGCCACATTTACAAGGTGAACTGTGCATTTCACAATTGGATAATATTGTGCATATTCAAGCTGCAATGGACGGGGGCCTAAAATTGAAGCATAACCTAGAAAGCTTGGTAATAAGGTGGAATTCTGAGTTGGATTATTCAGGGGAGTATATAGAGAGTGAGAAGAATCAAATATATGCCCTTAACTCTCTAGAACCTTAATCGAATTTGAAAAAACTCAGCATTCAATCATATGATGGTCCAATATTCCCGAATTGGATAAGATATGCAAAGTTCAATAAAATGGTGGATCCAAGTCTTGTGGATTGCAGAAAGTGCATATCTCTACCTTGTTTGGGATTGTTGTCCACACTCAAACACTTATCTATTGAAGGAATGGAGGGAGTTAAAGCAGTGGGTGCAGAATTTGATGGAATGACTAGTTCTTCAAGTATCTGTTTTCAGTCATTAAAGTCTTTATGCTTTGCATATATGCTAAATTGAGAGGATTGGTCTTCCTCAACCTTAACTGAATCATCATTCCCTTGTCTCCATCAACTTTTAATTCAAAATTGCCCTCAATTGGTTAAGGAATTGCCCACTTACTTGCCTTCTTTAACAGAGCTCTCCATACGCAACTGTCCAAGATTTGAGTCTCCACTTTTAGGACTTATGTCTCGTAATGAACTACAAATGGATGAATGTAATGATGTGGTCTTGAGAAAAGGAACTGCCGTCACCTTACTCACGGAGTTGAAATTTTCTGAGATTTTAGGGCTTATCAATCTGGAAGAAGGATTTATGTGGTGTTTGGGAGAGCTTCAGGATTTAAAATTTTCAAAATGCCGAGAAATCACAAGTTTGTGGGAAGATGGATTTGGCTCGGAAAACCTTATTAGAGATTGTCATCAACAATGGTCATTCTTGGGATGCTACCTCAAGTGTTTGGAAGTAGGGGATTGTAATAAATTAGAGAGACTTCCAAATGGTTGTAGACTCTAACATGCCTTGAAGAGTTGCTTATCGTTGGCTGTCCAAAGCTGGTATCATTTCCATAGGTTGGCTTTTCCCACCAAAGCTGAAAGATCTTACACTTGAAAGCTGTGAAGATCTAAATTGTCTACCGGATGAGATGATGATAACGAGTGACAACAATTTGTGTGTCCTTAACTACTCGCACATAAATAATTGTTCATCTCTCGCCTGCTTTTCAAACGGGCAACTACCCAGCAGCCTTAAGAAACCGGTTCATCTTATGGGTGGTTAGATTGGAGACAAAGGGAAGAACAAAAATTTATAATAACCTAAACCTAATCCCAAATAGCCTGCAACTACTGTAAGTATAGTGACTCTAGGGTCATCCACTGGGATGAGTTTTCTTTTCTTTGATTAGAAATCCTAGGTCCTAATTACTTAATCTAATTACTTTATGAAAACTAAAACTAAAAGAATTGATTTTTAATGTTTTGGAAGAAGAATGTTTGCTTATTTTTGGAGAAACAATTATATTAAAGTCTTAGGCTTAGGTTTCACCAATTTCGACCTCACCATGACAATTCAAAGGGGGGGTTTATTAGTCTCAGTTGTCTGAATAAGAGATCAGCCTATAGATAATCCCCTAAACTCAACCTGGGTGCCTCTTTTATAATATTTAATAATCATAGATTCAAGGTGTATGGAAGAAGGAAATTCTTACTGATTTAGAGTGCTCTAATAGGTTCTTGACTCGACCCTCTGGTGGATTCCCAACAATAAACAATCTCGTACACATGTTGGGTCAAAGGTGCGCGATCTAAGCACCCAACATACCATTCAAACTTGCTAAGTATCAAGAAGACTAGTTGAAGAGAAGAGAGGCTCCTATACGGATAGTTGGGGGAACCAGGACTGTTGCCACCCGATACGGGTTGTCCTTAGCTAATGTACACCTGACCTTCAGGCCTCTAAACAGCTCTGAAAGCCTCTTCCTTTGGTTTGAAGCACATCTCCCCCTTTGAAGCTGATAGGTGTGAACATGTTAGCATTTTTAGTATAGTTTTCATGGGGCTTAGACAATTTTAATACTAGATTCACACCAAAATCTATAAAGAATACTATAATCTCTCATTTGATTGTCTCTTTCAGATTTTGAATGAAAACCAAGGAAAGAAAAGGAAAATTTTACAAAAAGAAGAAGCAGAAAAATGATATTGAAGATTCTACGGGTTCGTCGTGATGAAGGTTGGGCAGCCCAACAACATGTACAGCCCAGTTTAGCCATTTTCGAAGACCTATATAAGATGGGACAGGTTTTAGGGTTAAAAAAGACAGAATGAGGAGATGAGATCAAGAGTCCCTACTAGGTGGTTTGGACTTAGAGGGAGAAAACCCTCCTTAGGGTTTCTGTCTTCTTGTTCTTGAACCATTTTAGCACTTTGGGACCAAAGAGGAGGATTGGTAGCTGTTCTTCAAGATTGGGAAGAAGAAGTTGGGATTTGGAAGAAGAAGATCAAGGACTCACATCATTTTCCACCATTAGAGTTCCTTATTTCCTTTTACTCATGTTTTATCTTAATTTTGGGATGTACCAAATCTCTATTATCTTAATTTGGTTTTATTTTGAACATGAATCTTATATTTATTTGTTAATTTTCCCTTTTTCTTTTGTTTCTCTATGAATTGTCTATTGATTCATGCTTGGTTTCTATTTACATATTGATTTCTAGCTAATCTCAATATGGTGAGTGGTTCCTTACGAGATCTGAGAAGTGAGTAAAGAATTAGACATAGGTGAATCAACCTAATTAGTCAGGTAATATAGAAATTATCGGTAATTAGGAGGCGTGTGAGATTATTGGGTCTTAAAGCATCTATAATGCTTGGGGTTGAGCTGAGAAGCAAGAAACCTAGTATTAGTCGGTATATTATTTGACCTCGAGAGAGACTTATAATTAAATTAAGCAAGAGTCACCTTTTAGAGCTTTTTCAAGAGACAATATGATGGAATTTTGGATTGGATTTAATAGGATTGCCTAATTGCACCAAATACCCTAGGATCTTATCATCTCTTGGTATCCCTTAGTTGCATAGTTCATTAGTTCGATTAAGCTTTCATTAGTTTAGTTTATTTTATTTTCTGTTTCAATCCATCAATTTGACCATTTGGATATTAAAGTAGTATTCTAATTTTGGTACTTAGCATCCCTATTTTCCCTATGAATCAATCTTTGTACGTTTCGTACACTGTATTACTTGACAAAGCATATACTTGCGCGAATAGGCGCTTAGTTCACATTTTATACACGCATCACGCAATTTGCCTATCAAGTTTTTGTGTAAGAAAAGAAATAAATGAAAAGAAAATTTGTGTGGCTGTTGGGATCAGAACCATTTCTTCAAAAACTTGATAAGGCTTTTGGCATATCACTAAAGACTTGTTAGTCCTCGGCAACAGCGCCAAAAACTTGATAGGCGTATTGTGTGACTGTGTATAAAATATGCTATAAAAGATGTAATAAGCGCCTATTTGCACAAGTATACACTTGTCAAGTAATACAGTATACGATATGTACATAGATCGATCCACAAGGAAATCGGGGATGCTAAGTACCAAAATTAGAATACTTCTCTAACATCCAAATGATCAATTGTGATATCAAAACAGAATTTAAACTAAACTATTGAAAATCTATCTAACAAATGAAATGCATAGCTAAGGGATACCAAGAGATGATAAAACTCTAGGTTGGTGCAGTTAGACAATCCACTTATATTTAACTTGGAATCTCATTCTATTTTAAAGAAATTTAACTAAAATAGGATAAGAACGCACCTTTTATTAAATAACTATAACTAAAACTAAAAAGTAGGAAGCAATGCTAAGGAGTTCTAGCAAAGTGTCCATGTAACGGGGATCCATTGACGACTTCCCACCAGTTAGTTAAGGGCATCGGGCATTTAGTTCCCCTCGAACTTCACCCAGAACACTCAACTAAAAACCAAAGCACTTACATGTGAGTAAACTCACTTATTTGTTTCTTTTCTTTCTTTTTCACATTTTTTATTATCTTTTTCTTTTCTTTCTTTTTCTCTTTTTCTTTTGTTTTCTTTTGCTTGGTTGGGGCACATTGGCAATCCTCTTTATTAAGGTGTCCCATCACTATAGAAGTTAAGGTCTCTCAAGGTAAGTTCAATTTGAGAAAAAAAGGTTAGAGCCAAAGTGTATAATTGAGACCTAGTGTGTGAGTGTGTAAGAGTTTCATACATAAATAATTTCTTGAGAAACAATGGGGCTTTCTAAGCCAAGCCTCCCACCACCAAAGGTACACCCGAGTCCTAGATCAAACGCATGCAAAGGTATCCCAAATTTGACTAAGAAAACAATTTAAGCATAAAACCAAAGCATTCTCAAAACCCTTACTAGGTACCAACCTAACTCATATGGGACACAAAACAAACAAAAGAATAAAGAAAACACATGCAAATAACAACCAAACAACTAAAAAGAAATAACTAAAACAGGTAAGGAAACACAAAAGTTGGATTTTTGAATTCTTGAATTTACACCCCAAACTTGAATTACACATTGTCCTCAATATGAAACAAAAGAAAGAATGGATAATGAGTACTCCCTTGAGGTTGATCAAGTCTCCAGAAGTTGTTCCAATGAATATGACTAGCTTTGGAGGCAAAGGTGTTTGGAGGGATTATACCTTAGGTCTCAATGAGGGAGATACTTGAATATGGTTTCCTCTTTGGTCCTTTAAGCCTCCCAGAATTAGTGAACTTCAAGATTTCAATCTTTTAGCTTCCAAAACCACTATGAATCTCCAAAAACTTGAAATCCAAAACTAAAACAAGGAAAAATAAAATCAATCAAGAAAATTTATTCAAAAACAACTTAAAACTAAATAGGAAACGGAAAAAGGGAAAGTAAACTTATTGAGCTTGGGTTTCCTCCCAAGTAGCTACTCTGTTTTTCTATAGTCCAGCTTGACTCATATAACTACAGAAAGAATGATGATGCCCTCCTTCATCCGCTCCTAAGAACCGGTAGTTGTGCTCCAATAGTATCTTGGGCACATAGTCGTTGAAGAGCATTTTTTTGAAATTTTTTTCTGTTTGCTTTACAATTTTCCTTTCACTTCATTGTTCAATTGGATGATATACTCATCCACGTCGGAAATGGGGGTCATCTTCTCATTTTTCCATTCCTCATGCATCTCACCCCATAGAGTCATCTTCAGAATAGTCTTTACAACTTCATCTTTTATCTTTTCATGTGATTCCGGAGAAGTTGACTCTTCTTCATCCTTCACAACTAACTCTTTCGAAGTTTGTGCATCATTCTCCAAATTTTGAATTTTCTCAAGTTTTTCAGCATCCCTTGAGGTGATCTCTTCATTGTAGTTCAAGTTCTCTTCTTCTTTAGTCACCTCAAGATTGGATTGCAAGGTCTCATGTTGTCCTTCATGGGACATTATAGCCACATTCTCATTCCCATTCATGTATTTGGCCACTAATTCTTGTATGCTCATTCCCTTATCTTGTAGGGGTTGTTCTCTCTCAATTGTGGAGTGAGTATAAGAAGTGACCATTGGAGTCATCTCTTCTTCCAAGCTCTTTAGTGGTATGGGCTGAATTTGGGAATTAAACTTTGTCTCTTCCATGAAGAATTCAACCCTAGACAGTGTCAATTTAGCCTTTGTGATGGCTAGTTCATCCACTTCTCTTTCAACAATTGACTTCTCCTATGGAGGTGTGTTCACCTCCTTCGTAAATGGAGCTTGAGATGTTACCTGTTCAGCATAAACTCTTTCTAATTCAACCATGGTTACCTCTAACTTTGTCATTCTCCTATTTGGAGGGTGACTTATCTCATTTTGATCAAGAAACCTAACCCAATCCTGAGAGTAATCATCCCTATCATTGATCTTGAAAATTTGTAAGATGAAAGCCCACTATCCAGAATAATCCCTTCCCAGAATCTTGTACCACTTCCTCTTCCTGGGTCAGATTCTCTATCCATCATAGAGATGCACCTAGGTTCATGAGGTGCTGGGTGTGTTGGTTCCAGATCCAAAATTATGATTGCTCAAGTATATGGGTACCTCTTATATTTGAGCATAATCCATTGATGCATATGAGTTGCTACACTTGACTCCTCACTGAAAGGTTTACCTTTCTTCTTGATGTTCATTAGCTGAATGCCGCCATTCTTAGTTGTTGACTAAGGAGAGCTAATTGATTTGTCTACTCAATGACATGATCCATTGTGATTTAAACCTACAAAACAAAAACAACAAAAATCCGAAGTAAAATAGAAAAAGAAAATAAAACAAGACAAACTAAAAAATTTGTTTAAAGTATGAAAGAAGTACTTGGTATTGATATTAGCATAAAACACCGCAATTTCCCTAGAAATGGCGCCAAAAACTTAATAGGCGTATTGTGTGATGTGTGTATAAAATAAGCGATAAAATGTGAAATAAGCGCCTATTCACGCAAGTATACACTTTGTCAAGTAATATAGTGTAAGAAACGTACAAAGATCGATCCACTGGAAAAATGGGGATGCTAAGTACCAAAATTACAATACTTCTTTAATATCCAAAGAGTCAAATTGATGAATTGAAACATAAATTAAACTAAACTAAACTAATGACAGCTTAATCGAACTAATGAACTGTGCAACTAAGGGATACCAAGAGATGATAAGATCCTAGAGTATTTGGTGCAATTGGGCAATCCTATTATATCCAAGCCAAAATTTCATCATATCGTCTCTTGAAAAAGCTCTCCAAGGCGACTCTTGCCTAATTTAATTATAAGCCTCTCGAGGTCACACTACCAACTACTAGGTTTCCTACTTTCATTATCAACCCCAAACATTAGAGATGTGTTTTAAGACCCAAGAATCTCACACGCTCCCACAAACTTCAATAATTTCTACACATTTATTAATTAGTTGATTCACCTTGTCTAATTCTTTACTCACTTCTCAGATCTCGTAAGGAACCACTCACCATATTGAGATTAGCTAGAAATCAATATGTAATTAGCAACCAAGCATGAATCAATGGATAGGAAATTCATAGAGAAACAATAGAAAAAGGGAAAATTAACAAATAGATATAAGATTCATGTTAAAAATACAACCAAAACCCTAGACTACGAATTTAGAACATAATAGAGGTTTGGTACATCTCAAAATTAAGATAAAACATGAGAAAAAGGAAAGAAGAAACTCTAATAGTGGAAAATGATGTGAGTCCTCGGTCTTCTTTCTCAAAATCCCAAGTTCTTCTTCCCAATCTTGAAGAACAGCTACCAATCCTCCTCTCTAGTCCCAAAGTGCTAAAATGGTTCAAGAACAAGAGGGGAGAAACCCTAAGGAGGGTTTTCTCCCTCTAAGTCAAAACCTCCCAATTAGGACTCTTGATCTCGTCTCCTACTTTTTTTTTTTTTAACCCTAAAACATGTCCCATCTTATATAGGTCTTCGAAAATAATTGAACTAGGTTGTACATGTTGCTAGGCCTTTGTCGCGACGAAGGGTCCTTCATCACAACGAACCCATTGCATCTTCAATATCGTTCTTCTACTTCTTCTTTTCGTCAATTTTTCCATCTCTTTGCTTGGTTTTCATTCAAAATCTGCAAGACACAATCAAATGAGAGATTAGAGTATTCTTTATAGATTTTGATTTGAATCTAGCATTACAATTGTCTAAGACACAAGAAAAGTACACTAAAAATGCTAACATATTCACACCTATCAAAAGCGCTAAAAGTCTCTAACATTCAAAGGGTGGATTAGAACCGCCTCACCTTGAGAGAAACGACTACTCACTCATGGTGAGTATTTTGCATGCCATGAATGAAGAAAAGAAGAAAAAACATAAAATAAAAAAATAAGATAAAAATCGTGCTAAAAGCTTGAATTAATGAAAAAGGGAGAATTCCCCAAATTACAAAGTATTCTAAGTAATTGACGAAATTCGAGATATGTTGTTTCGATCCCCCATATTTATAATACATCCTAGGAGGATTAATTCGTGCCCAAGGCAAACACTTTCATATTACAAATCGAATTCTGAAGATTAGAGCGCAAGAACTTGATATTTTTTGTTCACCGCCATTTTCGCACTAACTCTGGGTGTTATTGCGAAATTTCGCACTAACTGCGAAAGTAGGTGAGAAATCTGGTCACTTAAGCTTGGAGATGGTGCAAAATCGAAGAATTTAGTGCGAAATGCTCTAGAATTGCTTCAATGCCTCCATCTTTATGCGCGATCATTCCTTCATGGTCTCAACTCGACTGAATTGCTTCTACGAGCTTCCAAGCTCGCACAAAAGATACAAGACATCCTCATTGCTATCACCCATGATTTTAAAGAGACGTAAAACTTGCTTAAAAAGGTCATTATGCATACATATACTCAATAAAACTATTAGTAACAGGTTTCGATAATGCAATTATCAAAAACTTGTCATAGAGAATTGTATAAAGTTGAAGTCTTCCTATGATGTTCTCTTCGGATTCCATTGCCACCAACAACACCACAGGGACGCGCATGTGTTCCCTTGAATACTTGCTCATAGACGGGTGTTTGTCTCTTATTAGTTTTCCCAACGGAGGGTTACCCACCACTCTCAAGGAATTTCACATACGATTGTGTAAAAAGCTGGAGTCTTCACCGCAAGGAATTATGCACCACCATTCCTTCTCCATCACTTTTGCTCTTCAATTCTTGGAACTCGATAAATGTTCATCTCTTACATCCGTCCCACAAGGCAAGTTTCCCTCCACCCTTAAGAAACTTCGGATTCGGTGTTGTCCATAGCTTGACTATCTCAGACTATTCTAATCTCGAAACCCTTCCTGACTGCCTCTACAACCTCACAGAGATGCATATTACAGCTTGTAAGAATCTGGAGTTGCTGCCTCATCAATTTTAAAATCTCACTCGTCTTACTTCCCTTCGTATCTATGATTGTGAAAATATCAAGATCCCCTTGTCCCAATGAGGTTTAACCACACTCCCCTCTCTTAAATATCTCTCCATTAAGCGCATAGGCATATTTCCAAATGCAGATTCCTTTTCGGATGACCACCACCATTTGTGTCCTCTTCCCACAACTCTCACCACTATTTCAAAATTCCAGAATCTAGAATCACTAGCCTTCCTGTCTCTTCAAACCCTGATTACCTCTCTCATAAGTCTATTGGATTGAACAACTTCCTCTAAAGCTCTAAAATGTTGGAGATCCCAAGTTGCTAAAATTTACAGTTAATATTAGGTGAAGAATTTTTTTTCCTTTTGACATCTATTCACTTTGTATTATATAGATGTACTACTCTATTTTTATAAAGACTTGAATTTGGGATGTCTCATAGACCCATCCCATTACCATTTGAGCCGGATCTCAAGGGCAGGTGAAGATTTTTTCAGACACAAGAAATGCTGCAAGTCCTTTGAATTATATATATGTCCGTTGTTCTCTCTACTTCTCATGACAATGAATTAAAATATATATATATATATATATATATATATATATATATATATATATATATATATATATATATATAGATTGAGCTAAGTAGAATTGAGGATGATGCGTGGTCATACATCTCTTAATTATAATTAAAACTTCAAATATAAACACTTAGTAACCCAGTCTCAAAATCAAAGTAAATGATTTTCTAGATTCTCCTGAAGTGATTTTTCAAACATCTAATATTTGCAATTTCTCAAAGCTCTTCATAGACTAATAAAGAACCCCCATGTTGATGTTGCAGGAAACACATTATTTAAAGTATTATATAATCATGGTGTTAAATACTATTAAAAGCATAAATTTATGTAATTAGTTTATTGAATGATTACGTATCACCTGCATTTTATGTTTAGAATACAGAAGGTCCAAAAATGTGCCTAGTAAAATTTGGAAATTGAAGTAACATAACCCACTTTTAATTTTTTAAAGTACAATAAATATAGAGAAGTATATAAGCCAACGATAAATATTGAATAATGGTAAGCACATGGCCAGTCTTGCTTTCTCCTCAACCTCCTTGGGCCGTCCAATGAGTAAAAAAATGCATCGAGATATGTGGCTGCTGCTGCCTGAAAATAATTTTGTAGCAGGGATTTTGATTTGTTTATTTGAAGGTGGTGCGCATGACCTCCTCAGCAAGAATGATCTCGAACTTAAGTTTTGGACGGTTTTTTTTTTTAAAAAAGTTTCTAATATAAATTGAAAATCAAAATAATATCTAAATTAGTGCGTCAACAACAGTAATGCCTTAGTCATTAGCTATGGCATTTAAATTTTTTTTAAGTTAATGACATAATTACTAGCTTTACTTAAAAAAATTTTCAAATGACAAATATACATTATTTTCATTTTCAGCATATTTTTGTTAGGGTCAATTATGCTTTTTGGTGTGATAAACCTATTATTTATCATAAAATGCATGAAAGCATTCAAATTAAGCTCAAAACCCATCAAACCTAGTAAAATTAATATCAAGGATATAAAAAAAATCAAAATGCCAAAAAAATCAAGGATATTTATACTTTTATATTTTAAATTCTTATAAACCTATTTTTTTTTTAAAAATGCAAGTGAAAATAATAAATTAGATATTTAATTTAATTAATTTATTAAATAATTTATAAAATTTTAACAATTTTAACATTTAATTTTATTAATTTTATTAAATAAATTCTAATTTGAAAATCTACTTAATAAAAATGCCTTTATTTTTAAATTTTTCCTTTATTCAATATTTTTATTTTTTAAATTATATTTTTATTTTTAAATTATATTTTTATTATGTGTAATTAACATATTAAATACAAACATATTCATTATCCATCATGTTTTACTCATGTGATAGAATGTATAAAATTTAAAAAATCATGACATAGAGAAGGGAGGGGTTTCGGCCTTTCGGGTTCAAATCCCAATAGGGTCGACGGTTTACTACATTAAAATTGAATTGTTTAACTGTAAAAACAAAATCATATTCGATTATATAAAATATTTTAAATAATAATAATAATATGAAATATCTTAATTCTATAAAATATTATATTTTGTTTCCTATTTTTAATATTTTTATTTATAATGTTCATATGATCTATTTTTAGAATTCAATTATTGTTAAAAAGTTTTAATTGAATTTTGAATTTAAAATTCAAATTAAAAAATTTTAAATTTATTTTGAATCAAAATAAAAAATTTACAAGCAAATCCTAAGTATTAAATATAAAAAATTAAGCAAATTATAAAAGTAAAATTAGAATAAACAAAAATAAGTAAATTTATAATAAAGTCAATAATAATAGAAACACACGCATAATGGATAGAAAATAGATTTTGATTCTTTTTTTTTTTTTTTTCAAATCATAACAATGAAACACATGCATATGCTCACATTTATGAGGAATGCGAGTTCCACTTATTGTACGAGGCATATAAAGTAAGTGTACATGCGGTGTACAAGCTTACTATTCTTCGAGAATTTGATTTGATTTTTAAAAACTCAATTAATTATTTCCTTAACTAAAAGATGGGAGACTTTTTTTTTTATAAATAATTTTTTATCATATACTCATCCTATGCATTTTCTTAATCTCGTACATATTCATTTTATAAACACTTTAATTATAATTTATGAAAAAATAGATTTTTGTTCATTTTCATTTTTTCCTTAACTATGAAAATAAAAAGATGTCTATGCTTATATCTAGTACCGAGACATAAGATATTTGTTACATTGTATAAGGTATTTACACTAATTGTATAAGTTATATGAAATAAATGTACAAGGGGTGTACAAACCTACACTTCTTCAAGGATTTCAATTGATTTTTAAAAAACATAAATGATTATTTCCTTAACCTACGAATAAATGACATTTCTTATAAATTTTGTTTGATCTCACACTAATTAAAATTTTCATACTTTTTAATTTGAAAAGCTTATAGCATAAATGTGGAAAGAGATTTAAGATAAAAATATGTATTCAAATTCTATGAGAAATATAAACTTGCACACTTAGTATATTTACTTTATATAGTTAGTGTAATCACCTTGCATATTATAACAAACTCATATTTTTTGCTATTAAATGCAAGTATACTCATGTTTCTACATAGGTTTTGAAATTATTTTTATAAATAAAAATAATAAGTTACATTAAAAAAATATTAAATATCTTCAATTTTATTTAATAAAAATTAATAATAATAATTTAAATTTTAAAGTTTGATAACAATATTTGAAATTAGAAATAATAATGTTACAAAATTAAAAGTAATAGTATTTGTAATAAAAGTAACAATACTTTTTCTACTTATAGTTATTAACATTGTTACTTTTAATTTCTGACACATTCACCTTTAATTATATTCGCTTTCAAATATTAATTTTAAAATTAAATACTAAATGATTATTACTATTTTTTTTGTTAAATAGTTAATTTTTTATATATATTATTGTTTACCTTTATTTTAAAAAATAATTTAACTTATGATTTTTATTTTTATTTTTACAAATTTTAAGTTTATAAAAAATTTAAATATAAAAGTAAAAATAAGCATTATAATATGAAAATTATAAATTAAATTTATTATGAATAGAGAATATATATATATATATATATATATATATATATATATATATATATATATATATATATAAAATATAAGTACTTATTTTTATATTTATTAAATTAATTATTGCTATAGGTGAATATATTTGTATATTAAAAGTCAATTTCCTTTTTACAATTATTCCATAAAACAAAATTCTAATGAAGAAAATAATATACAATAAATAAATACAATTTTAAAATAATAATTTTTTATTAATTAAAATTTCAAAATAAAGACTAATTAAAAAAAAAAAAAAGAAATGGGGTTGCGTTGGGGTGGGCCAGAGGGGGTGAACAGAAGAAAAAAAAAATGAAAAAGGGAAGGCTGGAGTTTTCGGGTGAAGTTGGGCACGTGGTGGTGTGGGTGGGAAGATGGGCATTTTTGTCTCATCAAAACATATGTCCTTGAGCTTAGTTTGGATGGTTTGATGGATTGTTTATTAAATATGAAACCCCATGAAGCATAATTCCCCCTTTCAGTAATTTTTTTTAAAATAACCTAAATATATCCATAACTCCTCGAACTTAGCATCCCCCTCTTCATCTTCCTAGCAACCCACGATACTTCTTTCTACTTCATTGACTTGTTTACCTACTACTAACTCTCGTTTGTAGCTCTTTCTCCTTGTTTTTGCAAACTGATCACCATGGAAGTCGTTGGAGAGGTTAATCTTTTTGTTTCCCTTGAACTCTTGTTTAGCAAACTCGCCTCCTTCGATTTGTGGAAATATGCCCACCAGGAGCAAGTCCACAATGAGCTCAAGAAATGGGAGAAAAAACTAATTGAGATTCATGAAGTGCTCGATGATGCTAAGGACAAGCAGATCACCAAGCAGTCGGTGAGGGCCCTAGTTCGCCGATCTTCGGAACTTGGCTTATGATGTGGAGGACGTGCTAGACAAGTTCAACTATGAAGTCATGAGAAGAAAGTTGGTAGCCGATGTTAACGCTGAAGCTGACGCTGACGCAGCCAACACTAGCAAGGTTTGCAAGTTCATCCCTACTTGTTGCAATACTAATTTATCTCCGGTCCAAGCTAAGTGTAATGTTAAGATGGGGAAAAAATAAAGGAAATCACTCGGCAATTAGAAGAGACTTTCAGTCATAAGGTTGATCTCAGTTTGGAAAAGCTGAAATTGGGGATTGAAAGCGCAAAAGCATCTAGTCAAACCCCAATCCCTTCACCTCCACCTCTACCTTTGGAACATGAATCTACGGTGTGTGGTAGGGATGAAGATAAAAAGAAGATACTAGCCATGCTTACCCATGATGAACGGTGTGACGCCCCTATCCTGGGGGTCCCGTTGACAAATCGTCAACTCGCGGAAAACCTATGGATATCGGGTGCCTCGACATCACACTCACATGTCTCATATATCGAGACTCATTCCTGCATATTTAATTCACAATATACAAAAATATATGATGGACTGTAATCACAGTCTCTTTACATTTCCTTTTGATGTTCATGGGGCTGTATACATGTTTTCTCGTCTCCGTCAATATAATACCCGTAATAAAAACAAAACAAAAACAAAGTCGTGGTCCCATTGCCATCCCATATGGCCCTATATATGCGGTCGCGCTGCACTAGACCAGACTTCGAAAGGGGGATCCCAAGATCTCGGTGAGTAAAGCCCAATAGTGATAATCTCCTACAAGCCAAGCATTCCCACCTAAGCCGCCACGTTAGCCGATCGAACACACACACATTCAAGTAAAAATATGCACATTCCTACTCGAATGTCTACATGCCATGGATGAGAATGTGACTCACCCTATCCCATGTCCCGAATCCTCACCGACTCCCTCACACAATGCCTAAGCCGATGTGTGAACAACCTTCCTTTTCCATGACATCCAATGATCATTTCTTTGACTCATTACATTTTATATTCATATTTTTATTCACAATCCTGAGCCTTTTTGTGGGTAGTGGATTTTTGGTGTCGCACCACTGGCCCCACAAGCCTAGACACTTTTACGGCCTTTCACCGACGGTGATCATGTCTAACCTCAATAAATTTTGGTCTTTCACCCTATGGGGAATCTATCCCAACTTGCTGATATCCAGCGCATATTGTCTTTTACTATTTTCGTATTCCGTGCAACTCATTTGGACGTTATCCCATTAATCGAGCCCACCCAATCCAACATCAATCGCAGTGTTGATTAATAACCGTGTACCCACAACACACCATCGAACACCAAACACAGTGTTAATCTCTACCATGCACTCACACTCATGTCATGCGATATTCTAATGCATATGCAATGCAATTATGCCACTGCAATTTCTCATGTTACATGTATGATGCACACTACATGAATCATTCTCATCAGTTGTACTTCATGTTAACTACCATGTACACCTATATTGCAAAAGATATAAAGCTCCATATATTTTATGCATATATATATAGAAAAATATATATGAAAAATACATATATATATATATATATATATATATATATATCTATATCATATAGTGAATAGTTGGTTAGCATTCATCAATCCATGACGAAACACAATGTCATACGTACCTTCCTAGGACTAACATGGTAATTCCTACCCATTATAACAGCCTACAACATGCCATGTAATGGCCATGTTAAAACCCGGTTATTCACTTTGACACAATCGAGCAACCTACACACTTGGTGTAAAACATAGATTTTAGCAAGGTTGTGTTTAACCACTGTCCTCCAAAGGTACATGGCTAGAATCTTAACTCAATGGGTTTTCCAAAGAGTCCAAGAACACCTGAAACGGAGTTTGGACGAAGAAGTTATGGTCGTCCGAAGTTGGAGGTCACACATGAATAGCCAGCCCTAACCCGCCAGTAGACCTGAAAAAACATAGATTTCAGCAAGTTTGTGTTTAACCACTATCCTCCACAGGCACATGGATAGAATTTTGACTCAATGGGTTTTCCATAGAGTCCAAGAACACCCAACCGAAGCTCGACGAAGGTTATGGTTTCACCGGTTGAGGTCACACACGAATGTACCATCCCAAAGAAGCCAACAAATTCTGAAAACATATATTTTAGCAAGGTTGTGTTTAACCACTGTCCTTACAGAATATGTAGATGGAATCTTGACTCAATGGATTTGTATCGGGCCCAAGAACACCGAAATGGAGTTCGACAAAGAAGCAGACGTCTCGAAGTTGGAGGTCTCACATGGACCCAAGCCGACGACTTAGCCGCCCGCCCTACCGACCGACTTCGCAGGTCGCCTTCTAGCCGACCGAATCTTAGCCTATCACCCTAGATCTGATGATGAGTGTCTAAAATACTCAGGTCATACCCGCGTCTATCTTACGTTTTTAGCTTTATTTTATATTTAAATAATGTATTTTTGTTCCTATATCCGATTTGTGCAATCAGTGAATGCGTGAAAAGGGCAATTTTTGGAAGCATTCTCGAGCGTAGGGTGGCAAGCAATAAAGATGGCCGGAACGCCGCGACAAGCAACGCCGCTGGTTCCTTCAATGCCGACGCCCCCAACGCCGCCACGCTGGGTCAACATATATAGAAGTCAACAGTTTCGCGCAACGCCGCTGACGCCTCAACGCCACGCGCAACGTCGCGACGTCAACGCGAGCTCCGCCTCTCAATCATTAAAGGCAAAAAGGGGACCAGAATTCTGGGGATTAGATCGAGGATCGTACGAACTATGTAGGGCAATGAAATCAACCGCAAATGGTACTTTGATCTTGAGAAGAGCCCGTGTCATTTGTATTTTTTCTTCTTGATAAGTATCAGACGTTTATAAATTAAAATAATGTGTTCTCATATTCAGTATGTTCTAGATTTATACCTAGGGTGTTGTTGAACCCTGTCACGATTGCATGGATTAAAGATTAGTATTTTATATTATTCAGTTGTTTATAACTTGTTAACATCTGCTTTATATCTGTGAGTCATTTACATGGTGATGTCTGGCCAACATTAGCGTGATTATACTGGATATCCGAGATTCGAGAGATGAGGATACCCAGGGATTTGAGTAAAGTAGCCTTCGGTTGATTCGGTAAATAGAGATATTCCGATCCTGAGGGTGGCAATTAAGGTTAGAACATTTAAGCATTTCGAATCTATCCCGAGGTTAGAGTAGAGATACACTCAACTCTACTAGCGAGATAGGCGGATACACCTCGAGAGTGGGTATTTCGTAAGCAAGATCACCTAGCCATCAATAAATTATAAATAAACTGAATAGTATCATCCTTAGGAAATAATCCATCGAAAGTGGCAGGGGGAGACATAGCCCTAGTCTCCATTATACAGTAATTCATTAAGATCGGTTAGTTTAGTTTAAATCCAGACACTAGTAACCTTTCACCCAACGCTTATATTCAGATAATATTCAAAAGCCAATCTCGTATTCAACACACTTATCCCGTGGATCGATGCTCTATTACCATAGGTACACTATATTAGAATTGGCGCGTGCACTTGCTCACATAGGCGTACATTTATACACACCATGCTTTCGGCCTATCAAGTTTTTGGCGCCGTTGTCGGGGATAGGTTTAGAGTGATATAGAGAATAAAGCAATTAGATATTACTCTGGAATCTTTGTTTTTATTTGTTTTTACAAGTGCTGGTTTTTTTTTTTTTTTTTTTTTGTTTCGTGTGTGATTGCAGTCAAGGTTTCAGTGAGTGCATGCGACGACGGGATCAGGTTGATCTACATCCGTTTGATCTGCAGGCGAGGAAAGAACTTTACCGCGAGAATCACGGCAGGAATAGAGAGCGAGCGGCGAGAAGTCGGCAATCATGGAGAACAATGAAGAGCAAGATCTTAGCATTGAGCAAAATATATGAACCACGCCAGGGCGAAATAAGAATAACGGAAGGAATCAATCGCGAGGCCGTTTATGACAGATGATCCATTTTATGTATTTGCTAGAAGAGTTTGCCTACCACCTACAGTTGTTGAACTGACTGTCAAAGACCACCCGTTCGACGAGCAACTTGATGATCGGTAACCTTCTGATTACTTGAACATCTTATTTCATGGACTACCCAATGAGAATCCAAATATGCATCTTACCAGCATAAGTACGCGACGATCAAGTACAATGGGAGTTCTCTTGAAGAGGCCTTTCGGGTTGAGATTGTTCCCACTCACTAGGTGATAAGAAATTCGACATTGGTTAACAAGTCAGCCACCGGATTCCATTACTTCATGAAACAATTTAGTGCAAAAATTCCTAACCAAGTTTTTCCCACCCTCGAAAATTGCTCAACTTGTGCAAGAGATCAATACTTTTGGACAACTAGAGGGAGAGAACCTGGCAGAGGCATGGGATAGATTTCACGAACTATTGAGGAAGTGCCCACACCACAGACTGACCAGATGGATGCAGGTACATACCTTCTATAATGGTATGAGGAATGCGACTAGAACAGTGATTGATGCCTCAACTGGAGGGGCACTAATGAAGAAAACCACGGACCAAGCTTATGAAATCATGGAAGATGCCACTAATATACAAATTAGTAGCTGAAGAAGAGCACACCGATAAAAGCCGTGGCGACGCGGATAATAGAGGTTCTCAACAATCTGGTTACTCTGTGGCACCTGGTGACTAAGCCTTGATTAACTTTGGCAAATAAGGCCCATGGAGTATGCCTGAAATAGCCATAGGGTGTGTGTAGATGTGGAGAGACGGCCTGACGCCGCAGTGCCGGTGGGGGCGACAACGGTAGAAGCGAGCCCGATGCGTGTGGGGTTTCAATCAGTCATCAGCGATAACAAGGGCAGTATGAAACAACTTCTTGATCAAATAAAGGCGAGGTGGCGTAATAATCGAGAATCGAATAATCGAGGAACAATCAAGGTATGGATCAAAGACAATCGAACAACATGCCATCACCTGAAAGTGACGAGCCTCCCGAGAAAAATTGGACTTGGAACAAGCCCTTGCGCGAATTCTCACCTCACCGCAGCCTTGCCTGAATGAGACAAAGGCGAATATCACGGCAACATGCCACCCGAATTGAACAATCAAGCAGCCTGGTTCGAAACTTGGAGTGCAGATGGGTCAAATGGCCAATCTATTGTGAAGAGGCAAGCGGGTTCCTTACCAAGCAACTCTGAAGTGAACCCGAGAAGAGATGGGAATGAACATGTTAAAGCGGTCATGCCGAGAAGTGGTAAAGAATTGGAGACACAGGAGCAATCCCCAGTTATAGAGGAGGTAGAGAATGAGAAAGTCATCCGGCCGGTCGAATGATGGTACGATAGAACGACTCGAGAAACGTTGAAACATTGATAAGGACAGCCCCGCAATTCCATATCCCTGGCGTATGAAGCATAAGTTGGATAAGCGGTTCACGAAGCTCATGGAAGTGTTCAGAAACTACACGTCAATATCACATTTGATGCTTTGGAACGAGATGCCCAATTATATAAAATTTATGAAGAGGATATACTGTCTGAAGAAGTACGGTTGAAGCGATTAACTGGTGAGTGTAGTGTCATACTTGGAGGCTACCATGAAACTAAGACCAGACAGTTTCACTATCCCTTGCACCATTGGAAATGCTATTGAAACAGTAGTAATGATTTGATTATGACATTAATCTGTTCCACATCCCATTTTAAGCGTTTGGATTAGGTGAAGCTCGTCGACTCACAGTCACACTTAGTTGACAGGTCTTAAACATCGAGAGGAGTAATAGAAGATGTCTTAGTAAAGGTTGACAAGTTTATCTTTGTATATTTCATTGTATTAGATATGGAGGATAAAAAGGAAATACCCATAATCTTGTTAGGCAGTTTCTTGCAAGCGCGAAACAATGATTGATGTTGACATAAAATTAAAGTAGAGAGGGGATGAAGTCAGAGTTCAACATGTTGTTTGTGAGACATGTGGAAAGTGATACATGTTTCATGGCGGAGATAGTAGGGCTATAGTGTCTAGCCAAAGTGGTCTCACGGATCCTTTGGAGGCTAGCTGGTAAGGAATGATTGGGAATATGAGCGAAGGCGGAAAGATATGTAAAATGGATGGATTCTTTTGGACCCAATGAAGAAATACTTGAATCTAGGGTGAGTGCTAAACCATGCGTTGCTCGGTTGAACAACCACCAGTGGAACAAAAACCTTTACCTAGCCATTTGAAGTATGCATATCTTGGGATAGCATCCTGCTACGATGATCATCTCATCCTTAGTGAATTAGAGGAGGAGAAGTTATTGGTCCTTAGGTCTGAAATGCGCTCGGATGGTCTCTAGCCGATTTAAAGGATTAGCGCTTCCATGACACATGCATCGTATTTCAGTGGAATTTGTTGGAAGATGGGCGCTAAACCCTCGGTGGAAGCACCAGAGGTTGAATCGGTATGAAGAGGTAGTCGAAAGGAAGTATTAAAATGGTACGGATCTTTGAGGTAATTTATCTATTTGAATGGTGCATGGGTAAGTCGGTTAGTAGTACCTAGAAGGAGGAACAGCGTCATAGAGCAGAAAATAACATATTACGCCTTCTCGAGCGATTCTGGGTGGAGAATTTGTATTGATTATCGAAAAGCGAACAAAGCCACTCAGAAAGATCATTTCCATTTCGTTTGGATCGGATGTTGGATCGATTAGTAGGTCATGAATATTATTGCTTTTGGATGGATATTCCTCTACTGATCAAATTGCTATAGCCGCGAGGATCGAGGAGAGGCGACATTCACATGTCCCGCATGGGACATTAGCGTGACGGATGCCACTTTTGGGAACGATAATGGTAGGGCACTTTCGACGATGTATGATGGCATGTTATAACCGGAGCATGGTTGAAGACAATCGAGATCTTCATGGATGATTTTTGATTATTGGGTAGTGTTTGTGGCCATGAAAAATTTGAATCATTATTGATAAGATGTGAGGAGACCCGACCTTGTACTCGATTAGGAGAAGTGCCGTTTGTAGTGAGAGGGTGTGTACTTTCGGACATCAGTTTTGGCAAGAGGAATAAGGTGAGCAGTAGATTGGGCTGTTGAAAATTACCTCCACCCTCATCGGTAAAAAAGGGATAAAGAAGTTTTTAGGCCGCATTTGGATTCTATAAGGCGATTCATCAAAAGACTTCTCTCGGATTAAGCCAGTTGTCTAATCTCACAGTCGAGGACCCGTTTGAGGATTTAATTCCGGTGTTTGGCATTTCGGTATTAAAGATAAATTGGTATGGCTCCTATTGTAGTATCTCTAGGTGGTCCTTCCATTTGAGCTTATGTGTGACGCAGAAGTGATTTGCGATTGGGCAGTAGGGCATAAACGAGAGAAAAATTTTCCGTAATCTACTAATATGCGAGCGTAACTTTGAATGATGCTCAGTTGAATTATGCCACTATAGAAAAAGAACTATTGGCTATTGTCTTTGCTTTTGACAAATTCAAGCCTTATTTGATTGGTAACAAGGTCGTAGTTCACACTGATCATTCTGCAATAAAATACTGATGACTAAAAAAGACGCCAAACCCCGACTAATCCGATGGGTTCTTTTGCTGCAAGAATTCGACGTAGAGATTAAAGATAAGAAAGGTACAGAGAACCTAGTTGCATATCATCTTTCACGGTTGGAAGGGGCAAGTGATGAGGTTCAAGTGAATGACGATTTTCCTGACGAGCAACTCTTAGCTATTGAAGACAAGAGGGTGGTTCCATGGTTTGCGGTACGGAATTATTTGGTAGCCAAAGTAGTCCCTTCGGAATTTAACTATCAACAGAAAAAGAGGTTTTTCGCACACTTGAAACACTACTATTAGGAGGAGCCAATTCTTTACAGACTTTGCACTGACCAAGTGATCCGGAGATGTGTGCCCGAAGATGAAATGAACAGTATTCTGAACCACTGCCACACTTTACCATGTGGTGGACACTTCGGTAGCAACGCCAGCCCAAGGGTGCTCAATCGCTTCATCGCCTTACCTTATTCAAGGATGCCACCATTTCGTATCCACATGTGATAAAGGTCAACGTAATGGGGCATTTCTAGAAAGGATGAACCGCCCATGCATCCTATTTCCCGAAGTAGAATCGGCTTGACATGGGGATGGATTTCATGGGACCATTTCCATCTTATAACAACCCCGTACATCTTTTACGCGCAGATTATGCCTCAAAGTGGGTTGAAGCACCCGACCGCACCAACTACGCCAAGGTAGTGGCTCACTTCTTCGCAGCCCACATATTCGCCGCGATTCGCACCCTCGAGCACCGATCACATATAACTATATTCATTTCTCGCATTAAGATGATTGACAAGGTCTTCAGAACAGAAAACATCGTGACATCCCTTGCATACCACCCACAAACAAATGGGCAAGCAGAGGTATTTCAATCGAAATCAAGTCCATTTTGTAGAAAGCAAATAACACCTGTGAATGACCGGTCTAAAAAAAGATTGAAGATGCACCCCAGCGCATCACAACTTTAAAACACCGGGTATGTCGCCTCTTTAGAATTGTTTATGGCAAAGCATGCTACCCCGCTGGAATTGGAGCATCGAGCCTGGTCACAACTCGGCGCTGAACATGGACAGTAAATTAGCCGGTGAGAAGCGACTGCTACAGCTTAGTGAACTAGACGAATTCAGGAACGAAGCTTATGAAAATGCCCGCATTTATAAGGAAAGGACAAAAGCCAGGAAGGAATTCGAGCCGGGGCAACAGGTCCTCTTGTTTAATTCCCGTCTAAAACTTTTTCCTGGGAAATTGAAGTGTAGATGGTCGACCTTCACAAGGACCAAGGCTGGGTCTTTCCACACGAGGGGCAAGCACATCCCAGTTAGAAAGGAACATCACAAAGCATCAATAATAAACGGTTGAAGCCGTATTTTGGGGGCTTAATTTCCATGGATAAGGTATCATACCATTGACCGTGACGCACGGCACAGAGCTGTCATAAGAGCCTCCTGGATCCCGAGCACATTGAGATTCAGGGTCGTCGAGCTAACGACATTAAACATAGCGCTTCTTGGGAGGCAACCCAAGTTTATCTTGAAATTTTCCTTTCTATGGTTCAATTTTTATTATCTGTTTTAAGTTTATGTTGGGTTGTTGTTTCGCCCGTACCCAATCCTTTTTTGATGTCTACTGTGACTCGATCGAAAGTATCGGGAGGATCCGTCATGCGCTCACTTCAAAAGTTCAAGAGAGTCACACCGTACAGGAGCTTTTCTTACCTTAGACCATTGTCAATAATTTGCATTGGGTTTCTCGTAACGCCGCGACGCGGGCTTTCAACGCGCGACGCTGCAACGCCGCAACATCTAAACGCCGCGACGCCGGGCCAATTCTCCGAACGCCGCGACGTTGGATCTCTCAACGCCGCGACGCTGGGATTAGACTCTCTCTGAACGTCATACTGGTTTTTTGCACTTTCGAACGCCGCGACGCTGGATCCCAACGCCGGTTGGTTTAACCGAACGTCGCGACGCCAGAACCAACGCCGCGATGTTGTCCTCGCGAAGGCCAAAACACCCTCATTTTTTTTGCTCTTACCCTGTTTCCTCCTTGCTTGAACCCTATTGCACCCCTTTGGCGTCTGTAGCACACACACACCCACACTTGCCGGAATTCACTCCTTCCACAGTCAGAGGTCATTGTTTTGCCCTCTGACCACCTCACCGGCATTACCACCACCATTCACCACCACTGCCTCTTCCGTCTCATACTTCTTCCACACCAAGCCTCGTGTCCGTGACTTGCTTAGGCTTTGCTTCACCCAGCTCTGCCTAGTCCTCCATATTAGGTCTCGTTTAGCCAAAGAGGGTCCTGTCAGGTGTACTAGGGTTTGTGCCCTTCTTAGGTGCACATTTGGTCTTAGTTTTCATGGTGCACTCTGTGTGCTCGACATTGTCTGGGGTCATCCGAAAGTGTGGCCCTATTGCGCCATTTGGCTGGCATTTGTGACCTTAGAGTCTTGAATTTTTGTGCACTAATGTCGGGTAAGAGGCGTGTTGCCCATAAACCGAGGTCACAATGAGGACCCCAACCCAATTTGATGTCACGAGGCTCATTAACAAAGTGTCACATCGGTTTAAACTCATCCGGCAAGAATCGGTCTTTTTATTGCAGGTTTCACCACCCCAAGACTTCTTCCTGAAGACTATTGCGCCAAGGGATGGCGGGCGGCCAACCACCCATCCAGCAAACCCAATGAGGTGGTGCGAGAATTTATGCCAACCTCGCTCCACGGCCGTCGTTAGGTCCGGCAAGGGGGTGTAAGCTGGCAGACTTCAGCATGGAGTCTATCAATCACTTTATAATCTTGATCACATGTTCCTGAGTCTTCGATCGGCTCTACGAGGGCCCGACACCTCGAGGTCATTCGGTCAAGTGACAACGGCGGGTGAGTGGAAGCTCAACAATGAGGGGCACGCGGTCCACTTCAAGGCCAAGCATTTGGCCTATATCCCCAAAGTCTGGCATCACTTCATCACATCGCATCTCATTCCGACAACGAACGTGTGTGAAGTGATTGCCAAGCTGCGGTCGCTCACCATGCCATCATTCAGACATTCCGTCGATACATGTGTTATAGAGGATGCCATCCTCCATAACCGGGATGCTAAGATGAACTTGGGGCACCCTTTCCTCATTTACGACTTATGCAAACGAGTCGGTGTGCCCTTAGATGACAACGAGGTGTGGTTACACCCAATCAAGGCTATATCGGTTGTTTAGACAAACCGTACTACGCCCGAAATTTATGATTCAGCCATGAGCCCTGACAGGACGAGCTCCAAGTCTATCAGCCCGCTTGGATCCCTGCGATCCCCGACGACATCGGGCAATCCCCTCCACTCACCCACCACCACCACCACCACAACACTCCTGAGGCGGCCCCGCCCGGGCCTCCCACACCCGACGTAGGACCTTGCTCGCCCTTACCGAGCGCTTTGATGCATTCTCGATGAGACCTGTGAGCACCGAGTCCTCCACACAGGATATACGAGGCCCTTCGCCTCTGACATGTGTACGCTTCGCCAACCAGCCACTATTCTCCAACAAAGAAGATCTCCTCCAGCCCAACTTCTGCACAAAGACAGCCACCGCCACCGCCAGCTGACTTGTCCTATCACTGTGGGAGTTCCTCACCCTGTCCCCGTTATTTTACTGGGCCGTTGAGACACCGATACTACTAGGGGCGGCAATGATCGGGTTTTTTAGCGCATTAGTATAGTTTATGATGGTTATTTTTATTTTCAGATGAAGCATAGTTTCGCTTCTCGCTTAATGCTATTATGTTTGCTTGTGCTTCGCTTAGTTCATTTACGTTTGTTCATTTTGAGGTTGTCGAGTTTTAGCCCGCTCATGTCAGGTTTTAGGCATCACATATCTATGTTTAGTGGTGTCGTGTTTAGGTAGTTTGTGTGTGTGCTACCATGTTTGAGAGTCGGGGATCACTTTTGGGTCGAATCCACTATTGTCATGGAAGAACAAGGTATACCTCCAAAAAGGATTCATATGGTGTTTGATGCTCGGGAATTAGGTTGAATAGGTGGGGAGGCATAGTGAATCACCTCCGGATATTCAAGAAACTATTTCTCAAAGAGCCTAGTACACTCGCATGACTTTCTGGTAGAAGTTTCCAGATGTCGAACCCTACATTAAGGTTCAACAAACCATGGGAGTCTCTAAACACCAAAGAGATAGGACACCGTAAATAATAAAAGAGGATTGCCTTCGAGCCCCAAAAATAAAATAAAAAAAATAAAAAAATAAAAAAATAAGAGAAAAAAAAGTAGGCTTGTGAATTAGAATAGTCGGATCTTTTCCAATCTGAATCCCTGCACAAACCGAGGGGCCTTCAAAGCCCAATGCCCCAGCCACCCGGCCAGAGTCACACTTCACGCCCATTAAAGGGGGACAAGATGGAAGCTCTCTCTTAGTCGCCTTAGGCCCTTAGGTTTAATGTGGAGGTTCTGTGGTGACGCTCGAGGGAACCAATGCCCTAAGGCCCTTAACCAATCAAGCGGGAGTCACCAACTAATCCCCCGCTGCACATGTGAACTATTTTAGCATAAAACTTACGCACTGGGCTTTTATCATATGAGTAGGTATGTTCGTAATTGCAAACTAAGGCGTTCCTATCCTTTCGTAGTTAGATTTTCCCAATAAAGAGTCAACTCAAGCTCAGCTCGGAACCTAAGTATACACTATTAGAGGTCATTTATTCAACGCATTACTGGTCCTTTGGGAAAGGTTATCGAATACCCTGAGGCCGAGGCACTAGTCAACTTCACCGAGTTCAACCTAGTTCTTTTGAAAGTCGAACACCCTTGCTAATCCTATGAACTTCAAACAAAACGGCAGCATTGTGAGTCGGTCCAATTTGATCCTCTATCTATCAGCATGTGCATCACTATCTTAGTGTTAGACTATAGTATGTAGGGTGTGTGTCCAGTTAAGAGTCAGTTCTTGCTTGGGGACAAGCAAGAACCTAAGTTTGGGGGTGTGATGAGTGTCTAAAATACTCAGGTCATACCCGCGTCTATCTTACGTTTTTAGCTTTATTTTATATTTAAATACGTATTTTTGTAGCCCGATATCTAATTTGTGCAATTGGTATGAATGCAGGTGAAAAGGGCAGTTTTTGGAAGCATTCTGGAGCAGAGGGTGGCAATGCACAAAGATGGCTGGAACGTCGCGACGCCCCCACGCCGGATCTCCCAACGCCGCGACGCTGGTCACATATATAGACAACAAGCGGCAACGCCGCGACGTCGCTTAGTTCCGCTCATAATCATTAAAAGCAAAAGGGGACCGCACTCGGGACGGAGATCGCAGGATCGCATTTAACCAGTAAGGCAATGAATCGAACCGCAGCGACTTTGATCTTGGATAAGAGCCCGTCATTTGTATTTTTCTTCTTTTTTGGATAAAAATGCGGCGTTTATAAATTAAATACGGTGTTCTCATATTCAGTATGTTCTAGATTTATACCTAGGGTGTTGTTGAACCCTGTCACGATTACATGGATTAAAGATTAGTATTTTATATTATTCAGTTATTTATAATTTGTAACATCTGCTTTATATCGTAGTGTTTACATGGTGATGTGACATTAGCGTGATTATACGGATATTGAGATTCGAGAGATGAGGATACCGAGGATTTGAATGAGAAGCGACCTTCGGTTGATTCGGTAAATAGAATATTCGATCTGAGGTGGCGTTAAGGTTAGAACATTTAAGCATTTCGGATGTCGAGTTGGGGTAGAGATACACTCCAACTCTACTAAGCGAGATAGGTGGATACACCTCGAGGCGGAGTATTTAAAGTAAGCAGATCACCTAGCCATCAATAAATTATAAATAAAGCTGAATAGTATCATCCTTAGAAATAATCCAAATCGAAATTGGCGGGGAGACATATTTTAGTCTCCATTATCACCCGATGGTCTGTAACACCCGAGTCAGGAAGTTATGCGGTATGTGTAACGTAAGTGCACGAGGACTTCCTTCGTATTTTAGTGCCATAATAGAATTTTTTGAAAGAAGAATTGGTTTAAGAGTGAAATTATAAAGTTTTCAAATAATTGTGGCACTTTACAATTAAGGAAAGTAAGGGGTGAAAGTATAATTAATGGAAGTTTAAATAATGCAAATAATAATAATAAATTACCAAAATAGTTCGAAGTCTCGAAAAAATTCTCTAGATCTCGGATGGCCAAGCGGATTGTGCCCGTTAAGTTCGTCTCGCGAAAATCTAGTAACCAGTTCGTTAAATTCAGGGGCAGGTCGAATATTTTAATTTCTAGGCGACGGGTTTAGAGTGAACTGAAAAGCGGGATTTTAAATCCGAGAAAAATAGCCAAATATTTAAAGAATATTCGATTAGGGTAAATAAAATTTTGGGATAAAAATATAGATTCGAATGAGCGATAGAAATTAATTATCAAATAATAATTGATAATAAGTAAAGAAAAAGAAAAACAAAAGGATAAATATCAAATGGCGAGCGACGGCGTGGAGAGGCGAGAGGCGTTTTGTTTTTTATTTTCTCTTTTTGATTCTTTCTCAGATTTATGAAAATTGGACCGTAGGTTTTAAATCGAAGCAAGAGCAAAATTGGACTACGAGGCTACGCATAGGTACGATATCTTAGCTTTTGTCCAGAGCACTAAAGGTAGAAAATTTGCCTAATTGTGTTATTTCAAGCCCCAAAGGTTATGTAATGGCTTGAAATTTTCTTAAACCGTAAGGTCGTAAACTTTAGTCCCAAATTTTTAGATTGAGTTTAGGAATTTTTAGGAATTTTTTGGACTGTGTTCGGACAGTTGGGGCTGAATTTGGAATTTGGTTATGGACCAGGTTTGATTGAAATTTAGGATTGTAGTGGGGAATAGAGTTAGACGGAAATTTTGAAATGTTTCGGGTATTTTAAAATTTATATGGAAAGTCGCCCAAGTCGAAGTTGACTAAAGCGGATAGTTTTTATGGGGCATTTAATGTGTATGGACATTTTGGTCAATTCACATCATATTATCGATAATCATTATCCGAATGGGACTTAGCACGTAAAGTTTTGTTAAATCGAAGTTCGTTTGATATAGTCACTTTGAAAGCCACGTGTATGTTTTATGGTTAAAGCGTTGGGTGAGGCGTTTCGTAATTGAATGGTGTGTAGGCGATTTACAGGCATCAGAATGAGGAATCTAGGTGCTTGACAAGATTTGAAAGAATTAATTAGAAAAAGGTGAGTACTCAGAAATCATTTTCCTAAACGAAAGTGTTTAAATTACAAGTTTTGTAAAATTGCTTTGAAATATAGATTTATAAAGCATTTTTGTGCCTCCCAATTGTTATACTCGGTGAAAAGTTCGATTTGATGTTAAGAGCCCCGAGTTTGGCTGGTTTATGAACGCAGATGGCCTGCGAAATTTCGGTTGTCGGATGTATTTGGATTGTGCATGGCAAGGTTATGAGATATTATGACTAACTATATTGCACAATTAGGCAATTTGGGGTTGAATCTAGCATATATATTTATATGGTGAGTCGCCCTCTTGCACATTCGAGGTATATAGTTAAGCGCTGACTTAATTTTATAGCGATGAGGTGTTGGATTCAGGGTTCCTCAAGGCATTTTGGTTCGAGGTTCCATTATGCTATATAGATCCACATGAGTGTTCCGCTGGACCATCTTAGCAGGGTAGTGTTCCAAGGTTCACTACGTGCGAGTTCAGGGTTCGACATCACTTCAGATTATTTCAGAAATGGGCCACATTAGTTTGTACTTGATTTACGATTATAGCACTTTAAGATATTAACCTGCTGAAAACGGTTTGTGGCAGAAAAGTTTTGACAGTTTCATGGCGAGAATTAGTTTTGACGGTTTTCGAAAGCGATTTTGCTTATTGAATAGTTTTGAGCGGTTTTGAAATGGTTTTATAGCAAAAACTTCGGTTTTCTGCCAGCAGTTTTACAACCATTTACATCGCAGTTTTCATATTGGGAGATGCGAAGCGGCGAGCAATGGCATTTAGAACTTATAGGCACTCGAGCCCGTTTGGCTCAGGTTTTACAATTTTCAAAATAATTTTTCAGGTGCGATCTTTGACGAAAGATCTTTCAAGGATCTCTGTCTACTTATTTGTGTTGTGATTATATATAAGATAAGGTGTAATTAAAACTAGAAAAAGTTAAAATGTGGCATTTTGTATATGTAAATATCTTTTGTAAAATATGCATGCATGGTTTTGAGAAAAACAGGTTGCGATAAACTTATATTGGATTGATCCTTATCTTATATTTTGATGAGGACCGGAGAGGTCGCTATTGTTAGTGGTTGGAAAACATTCTTGGGTGTATTTTGTTTTATACGAGGTAATTTTGTATTTGGGCTTGACTGCCGTGCGGTCGTTATCTTCATAGGATTTACCCCAGTTAAATCTAAATGTGTGATTTTTGATAGAAAAGTGAAAATTTTAAAACCCGTTTTTAAATCTGATTTTAAGCGGTTTTGCGGCAGCTTCATGGTAACTTGTCGGTCGGCGAGCTTGGGTGAGGTTCTGTGAAGTGCAGAAGCCCGATTTCTGTCACTAGGAAGGGGTCACATCGAATTCATTAAAGATCGGTTAGTTTAGTTTAAATCAGACACTAGTAACCTTTTTCACCTGGCAGCTTATATCAGGATAATGTTGAAAGCCAATCTACGTATTCAACACACTTATCCGTGGATCGATGTCCAGTACCATAGGTACATTATTTGGGGCGACGTGTGCACTTGCACTGCAATAGGCGTGCATTTATACACACCACGCTTTCGGCTGTCGGTGCGACTCTGGCTAGGCCGGCTCTAGGTAGTGACCCTGCTTAGGTCGGCTCTAGACGGCTAACTCCTAGCCGGTCAACTCGGCCAGCCTTTCTACTTAGACTATTCAAGGTAAACGGATTATAACTTAGGCTATAGAGATCCAATTTTGGTAATTCAAAAGCCTACCATCAAGTTCACTGATGTGGTTACAATTTACCTGAAGGACTCCTTTGCCCGAATTCCTTTATTTCGCACCCGAAAACCGGAGTCTCCTAAAGTTAAATTTAATGCGTATGATCAAAATAGGGAAGCCGGTTGAAATGCAACCAAACATTCCCCTTGGGGCAAGACACCACTACACAGCCCTTAAGATAGAAACTAACCAAATTAGAAGAAGACTTACGCCACCGAGAAGTTTGTCGAAACTCAGATTTTCGATCTCTGCTTAGCGACTCTTGTCGCGGGGAAGGACTTTCCCTCTTACTTCGCCAGAAATCGACGGCCCAATCGTCTAAAAATCTAGAGAAAAGGTAGAGCCTCTCTCTCTACTTTCTTCTTCTCTACCTTTTCCCTTCCTTTCTTTCTCTCTTCCTACCAAATTGTTTGGTCTAAAGTCAAGTGGGATGTTCTCTTGCCACGTGTCATCCCCCTATTAGCTCTCTTGGATTACCCTTATCACCTTATCCATCTACCTTAGATTTCTCTCCAATCATGTGTTGTCACATGTCTCTTATGGATCCCACTTGGGCTCTTTGTTTGACTTACCCTACACTTGACATGTGGCACTCTGTGAACATTTCGTCGTATGTAGGGAATTAATAAAATCTTGCTCGGTGCCTCGAAAAAGATGAAATTCCAACTGTCTCGAAATTCAACGAAATTCGATGTGATAACTAGATTTCACAAGATGGTTCCAATGGTGAAGTATGTTTCGTCATCTGAGATCTAGAAAAATTTTAGATTTTCATTTCAAATTACCGTTTACCTTTGTCGTAAAATTGTTTTCTGGGTTTACATTCTTCCCCCTTAAAAATTTCGATCTCGAAATTCCATGCACCTTCACATCACCATGCATATCACGATGTGCACTATCTCTTGCTTGTAAACTAGTCATTTAATTACTAAACGACTAAACCACGTACCTTCACCTCGAAAGGAAGGGTAAGGTAGTGCGCATCGTCATCGCCTCCCCGTTGCCTCCTCCGCTCCTCGGTGTTGCCACAACACTTTCACTAACCTCGCTGGAGTCTTGCGTGCAAGAGCACGATCCATTTATCCAAGATACGCACGGTCCCTCCTCGAAGGTCCTATCGTATCAGCCAGTAATCTCTCCCGATCAACATATGAGCTCTATTTGGAGTATACTTAGAATCATGGGGCTGAGACACCTCATGGACATGATAAGCTTCGGTTATACTTGCCTTGGCCGTCACATGGTGTGCCCACCCTCGAGTATCTTGAAGGCCCGATATATATTAAGTATGCTTTCCTCGCTTACAAGACAGGCCATCCTCTGCTTGGCGTCACGCGAAGAGCGTGATCACCCACCTCAAACTCTAAGAGGTCGGCACGTGGCGTGGCTCTTAGGCTACGGGTCGTGAAGGCGTTGTCGTATCAAACCCACCTTCTTCGAGGTGTCTCTAATCAAATCAGGACCAATGATGGAGCTCTCTCCCACCTCTGTCCAGCAAATCGGTGACCAACATGGTCTCCCATATAAGGCCTCATATTGAACTCCCCTTGCATAAAGATATACTTCAGACTTTTGTGGTCTGAAAACTTCTCAAACTATTCTCCGTATAGGTAGTGGCACCAAATCTTCAAGGCAAAGACTATGGCCGCCAACTCCATGTCATGTGTGAAGTAGTTCTTCTCATGATTCCTCAGTAGTGGGAACCGCTAAGCTACTACCTTCCGGATTTGCATCAAAGCGCGTCCTAGTCGGCCTTGAGGCATCCTGATACCTTTGTGTACCTCTGTCCCTTTCAGGGACTATCGGAATAAAATTTGAAGTAAGCCTCCTCTTCGATGTGGGATGCCCCACCCCTTCTCCGCACATGGCCATTCCACTCAATTCGACCTCTTTCTGAAATATGATGGAGCACTCCCGAGGTGAAGTTCTCGATCCTAATAAAACCCTTGTCTCAACAATTCTGATTGGACCTTGAGTACTCTAATAACCGATGTCATCTATGCGGAGTCATAGAAATGGCGATGTGCAGTGTAGCTTCGGTGTCGAATCTACACGATACCGCGACAAATACGTCTATGTGTAGAGTGGTAACCACTTTCTAATCACTATCAATGGCGATTCTATGGGCGTCGACGGTCCATCTAAGGATGACATCGAACTCGATATGTCCGCGGCCTGCGGAGTCGGTGAGTAGAATCTCAGGATCTCTGGTGGTATCGACTTATCGGATCACCGCTCACCACCCTAGTTCCTAGGGAAGGGTTCACATACAATGGCTCCTCCAAGTTCTCAACCTCTAAGCCCAACCTGTCACACATGATGCAATGATAAATATGAATATGATGCATCCGAATAAAAACAGCATTCTTCTCAAAAAGTGCAAGAGTAGAAACGTACCATGTACATCATACTGATCTGTAAGCCCAGCCTGCAGTACCATGGTGTAGGCATGCCCCTAGGTCCCCGAAGTCCGGGCCTGTGAGCCCCGTGCCAAACCTCGACCAATGCCTTGGCCTCTCTAGCCTGTATGTGAAATACTTAGGGTGCTCGCCGCACTCCCAGGGTTGATGCGGGTTCCCCACTGGCCCATCTTGCAGTTGGGAAGGCTGGTTGTGTCACATGGATGCCCACTTAATGATCGGGAGGCGAGGTGTCACATGCCCTGTGATCCTTGCTGTCTACGAGGCGATCAGCTAAATGTCGAAACATGCTCTCTACCCTGGCTGGCTAGGAGTCCTGAAATGTCCCCTATCCTGGGATAATTGACCCTAGCCTTAGCCTTGGTAGCCGCGGCCCTGCCTCTAGAACTCTCGCGAAGCATAAGTCCTCTACTTCTTTCCCAAGCTAGAAGAAGAGGGTTGATTCTCCTTCCTCTTAGCACTAGCACCCGCATCCTAGATGCTCCGTGCGTCCTCTATCTCTCTCTCTATGGTCATATCCGTCCTAACCATAGAGTCCATGTCTTGTAGGAGGAGTCCTACAATCTTGCCCCGGATGGACAACTTCAGTCCATTCTCAAATTTCCTCACCTTGGCCATATTTGTGGCCATGTTGTCATCAGCAAAATGGGCTAACTCTGTGAACTTAGCCATGTACTCCATCACTGTCATCGTTCCATGCTTCAGCTTTAGGAACTCTTGGGCCTTTGCATGTCTAGTAGTGGCCGAAAAATACTTGCCCATGAAGAGCTCATGGAACTCTACCCAAGTCATTGCCTCTAAGTCCCTTGAGGTCTTAACTGAATCCGCGCTTAGGACTCACCTGCAGCTAGAATCTGACTAGTCGATCTTGATCGCATCGGGTGATCTCCATGGCCTCCCGATATCTTTGATCTATTCCGGAACCAGCCGATACGCCACCATCGGATCCCTCCCCTTGTGAATAGCCGAGAAGGATGATCGTCTTGAACCTGCGGAGGTTACTCGGACCTCCACACGACCTCCATTACACGCTGGATGCGTGCAAAATTGGAAAATGCAGCGCTCATGGCCTCCGTAAAGGCCTTCTGATCAAAGATAGGTGGTGCCTGACTAGCACCTCGTTCCCCGACCTCGACTTTTCATCTACATATGTCAAACGGTAACAGAGTTATTAAATTTTCATGTTCATTTTTTTTTTCCGAACCCCTAAGGTTATGTTTTCCAACCCTAGTGTTCCTTATTTTCCATATATATCTAATCACGCATAAATGCACACAACATGCAACACACATTATGTTATACACCAAACTACACATAAAAACACACTGTATGTAGTGTTCTAATCCTATCCCGTGATTGCCTAGGTAATCACATACCTAAACCCTCACATCGAGTTGTGATGCTCATATCAGACACACCTTAATGACCATGGCCTAAACCCATGTCCCTTAAGCCCTAGGTACTCGTGTACCACGGCTCTGATACCAAGCTATAGCCCTATCTCAGGGTCCGTTGACAACCCATTAACTGCCAAAAAACCTATGGATATCAAAGAGTGCCCGACATCACACTCCATGTCTCATATATCGGGGCCCATTCACATATTTTAATTCTGAAATACAAAAAATATATGATGGACTATAATCACACTCTCTTTACAGTTCATTTGATACCAAAAAGGTATACATGTTTTGGTTCTGCTCGAATATAATACAAGACAAAAACAAAACAAAACAAAGTCGTGTCCGACTTTCATCCCATATGCGGTCCTATATGTGGGCCGGTAGCACGCCTTTGGACATGTGCACGAAGGGATCCCCGCGGTGGTGAGCAAGCCCGGTAGTGATAATCTCCTACAAGGGTTACTCCCCACTTAAGTACTCATGCAATGATCAACACAAACACATTCAAGTAAAAATACGCACATTCCTACTCGAATGTCTACATGCCATGGATGAGAATGTGACTCACCCCATCCCATGTCCCGAGTCCTCACTGACTCCCTCACACAATGCCTAAGCATATGTGTAAACAACCGTCATTTTCAATGACATCAAATGATCATAGCAAACATATAAGCATTCATCAATCCATGACGAAACAATAATGTCATACAGCCTTCCTTAGACTAACTCATGGTAATTCCTACCCATTATAACAGCCTACAACATGCCATGCAATGGCCATGTTAAGACCCGGCTATTCACTTTGACACAATCAAGCAACCTACACACTTGGTGCAAAACATAGATTTTAGCAAGGTTGTGTTTAGCCACTGCCATCCAAAGGTACATGGCTGGAATCTTAACTCAATGGGTTTTCCATAGAGTCCAAGAACACCCGAAACGGAGTTTGGACGAAGAGGTTATGGCCGTCTAAAGTTGGAGGTCACACATAAATAGCTAGCCCTAGCCGGCCAGTAGCCCTAGGAAAACATATATTTCAGCAAGGTTTTGTTTAACCAATATCCTCAAAAGGCACATGGATGGAATCTTGACTCAATGAGCTTTCCGCAAGTCAAGAGCACCTGCTTGAGTTCGGACGAAGAAGTTGAAACATCAGAAGTTGGAGCCTTACATGACCCTAGTCGCGACTCTTAGCGGCCCGAGGCTCCCTTCTTGGCTAACTCTTAGCCCTGACCAGCTCACAGACCCGATTCCCCGGTCGGTCAATCATCCTAGCCGACTAAATCCTAGCCGGTCAGCTCCTAGACGGCTGACTCCTAACGGCCCGGCTCTAGTCGGTAGACTCTGGCCGGTCGGCTCTAAATGGTAACTCTAGCCCCGAGTCCCAGCCGGCCGACCTTTCTCACTTAATTTGTTCAAGGTATTAAACGAATCATAACTTGGGCTATAGAGATCCAATTTAGGTAATTCAAAAGCCTACCATCAATTTCACTAATGTAGTTACAATTTACCTGAAGGACTTATTGCCAAATTTCCTTTATTTCCCACCCCAGTAGTCCTTAAGTTCGGTATCATTATTATCAAAATAGATGAAACTTCCGTAGTTCAAAAATGCAACCAAACATTCCCCTTGGGGAAAGACACCACTACACATCCCTTAAGATAGAAACTAGCAAAGTAAGGAAGACCTACCTCGAAGTTTATTTGAAACTCCACAGTTTCGATCTACACTTGTAGCTCTTGTCACGAGGAAAAGACTTCCCTCTTGCCCGGCACAGGCTTGTGATCAGGTGTCGGAAAATCTAGAGAAAAGGTAGAGTCTCTCTCTCTACTTTCTTCTTCTCTCCTTTTTCCCATCCTTTCTTTCCCTCTTCCTAACGAATTGTTTGGTCTAAATTCAAGTGGGATGTCCTCTCTTGCCACGTGTCATCCCCCTGTCAATCTCTTGGTTATCCTTATCACACCTTATTCGCTACCTTGGATTTCTCCAATCATGTGTTGCCACATGTCTCTTATAAGTCCCACTTGGGCTTTTGTTTGACACCACAGCGACACGTGGCACTCACCTTGAGACCACTCATCACGTGCCAAGTGTCCCGTACTACCCTCAGTGCCTCGAAAAACATGAAATTCTGACTGCCTCGGAATTCAACTAAATTCGACGTGGTAGATTTATTTCACGAGAAGATTCCAACGGTGAAATCTGTTTCATCATCCGAGATCTAGAAAAATTTCAGATTTTCTCATAAATTATAGTTTTACTTTGCCGAAGGTAGAAATTTTTTCTCGGGTTTTTCAAAGCGAGGACCAGAATCCAGAATGGAAATGTGTCTGTGTATAGTGCAAGTTGGCCCTGGGAGGGGATATGGTGGGTCTTGTCTACGATTATTATAAGACATCATACCCTTTTTCTCTAAAAGCTTAGGTTTGTGTCTTTGATCAATTCGATGTGGAGACCATAACTAAGGAAATTTTATTGTATATTGCTCTTTAAAAAAGGATTTGCAGGTATTTCATCAAATTCAACTTGAAATGATGGCCCAATTGAAGAGGAAAAGATTTATGATTATTTTGGACGATCTATGGAACGAGATATATGATCAATGGGACAGCCTACGCTCTCCTCTCTTAGAGGGAGCATCGAGAAGAAAAATCCTCATCACAACTCAGAATGTAAATGTTACAACTATGATGGGAGGTGATAAGAGCTTTTATAGCTAAGGCATTTGTCTGAGGATGATTGTTGGTCAGTGTTTCAAAAACATGCATTTGAGAATATAAATGTTAATGAGCATCCAACTCTAGCATTGATTGGTAGGGAAATTATAAAGAAGTGCAGAGGCTTTCCATTAGTAGCAAAAGCGATTGGTGGTCTTCTACGCTATGAACAAAGGGAACATGAATGGGAAAAAGTATTACACAACAAAATATGGAGTTTGTCAACAGATAAATGTGGAATTCTTCCAACATTGAGTTTGAGTTACATCCATCTCCCTTCATATTTAAAGAGGTGTTTCACTTATTGTGCCATTTTTCCCCATGATTATGAGTTCGAGAAGGAAGAACTAATCCGTCTCTAATCCGTTCGGAATTCCGTTTCCAGACGGATTAGAGACCGAATTGTCTGTCTCTAATTTCGATTTTTCTTATAGTGTAATTCTGTTGTGGATGGTGGATGGGCTAATTCAACCCTCACCGGTTGCTGACAAGGCCTTCTATGCCTCTAATTCTTCCATTTGACACCTGTAGATGTGAGCATTAGCCTCTTTTATCCTCGGCAACCCCTGCATTCTAACCCTTTTATGCCATCTTCGGTCATTACTCATAGTGTTGTGATTCTCAGCACCTACATAGACTATGTGGTCACTCCTGGTAACCTTTTTTATTGATTCAGAAGTTTATTTGATTGATTTCTCCTCTATGGTTGCCAAAGGGACCTCATCCAAACCTCAAGGAGTTATTCTTACGCCCAATGAGTATAAAGAGCACCTCCACCTCACTCAGGTAGCCAAATTTGCATCAATTTCGTCTGTTGCCCGGACCGGTAATGCCTCTACTTGCCTTTCACATTCATTTGGACCCTGAATTCTTGATTCTGAAGCCTCTGATAATATTTTTGGTAATAAGGATCTTTTTTCTTCCCTTACTATTACATCACCTTTACTCATGATTATGTTAGCTAATGGATCTCAAACCATGGCTAAAGGAATTGATTCGACATGTCCTCCTTCCATACTCCTTACTTCTATCATTTATGTTCCTAATTCTTCTTTTAATCTGATTTCTATCAATAAGTTGACTCGTGACCTTAATTGTTTGATTACATTTTCTGATAATTCTACCACATTGCAAGACTGGAGTACAGGGAAGATGATTAGCATAGGACGTGAGTTTCAAGGCCTCTTTTATCTCAACTCGCCTTCATTTTCCACTCATTGCACTTCCATGGATACTTCTCTCCTTATTCATAGTCGCCTTGGTCATCCGAATATTTCCAAGTTTCGAGATGTGGTTATCGTTTTAAGTTTGTCGTAATTAGAGTGTGAGTCGTATCGAACTTTGTGAAACATACTCGTGTCACATTCTGGCCTTTAGATCAACGAACAAAGTCTCGTTCGGGCTTATTATGCGATGTTTGGGGTCCTTCTCAGATTGAGTCTACCTTGAGGTTCTGGTACTTTATCACTTTTATAATACATTATTCTCATTGTACTTGGCTATTTTTAATGAAAACTCGAGCTGAGTTATTCACTATTTTCCAGAAGTTTCATGTTGAAGTTTGAACTCAATTTAATACTTCAATTCGTATCCTACGAAGTGATAATGTCAAGGAATATGTTTCTAAACAATTCTCCTCCTTTATGTCCTCACATAGAATTCTTCATCAATCCTCTTATGCTTATACTCCTCAACATAATAGAGTGACTAAACGTAAAAACCATCATTTAATTAAAATTGCTCGCAATCTGAGGTTGGCACCTTTACCACAAATCATGATAGTCTCTTAATTTATAGGAATGGGCCATTCACCCTATTCCAAGCACCATAATAGTCTCTTAATTGATAGGGAAGGGTCTTTGCATTCTCCATAAAAAAAAATAAATAAATAAAAAATTAAGTGCTGACCGTTCAAAGGAAAATATTAAGGAAAAAAAAAAACCAAACAAAATGATTTTCTTATGTTTGGTTTGTTTAACGAAAAATTTTAAATAAAAAATTAGATATAAATAAAAGAAATTACAAATTCATATTATTTTTAAATTATTTAATTTTTATACTGATAAATTTAAATAAATAAAAATGAGTTTGAAGTAATAAATAAAAAATAATACATTGAATTTAACTCTTTTTTTTTTCTTTTTTTCTTTTCTCTATTTTTCCTGTTTGTTTTCTTTCCCTTACATTTCTTTTGAAATTTCCTGAGAAGAAAGCGTAGCCTAAATAAATTTGTTTTTCCTTCATTAAATCACTAAGTCAATGAGAAGAAAGAAGCTTTCAATTAATGGAATTTCTATGTTCCACCATATCATACGCGCCATTCGATTTACACTATGACTAAGCATCTCCAAAAAAACTCCCTGCCTGGGACCGCTTCAGCCCCAACTTGGCCTAAGGGGTAAAGCCCGGCCCGAGCTTGAAGGGCCTTGGCAAGTTAAATTTAAGTGACAAAAAATATCGTACAAACCATCACAGAGGACTTGGCCCAATTGATAAAAGTGATGGGCCCATAATGTAGTTGGGCCAGCTTGAGTGTAACCCAATTATTTGTAAAAGGAAATGGATTGGGCTGAAGTTGGTTTTCTCCCAATCGCCCAATCCCAATTTTAAGATCCTTCTAAGATTCACTAGTGGATTGTACCAGGAAGTTGCCCGGATTAAAGCATTTTCAAGTTCAAACCATTAGTAAACAAAGGAAACAAATACGTAATACTTTAGTTTTGTTAAGAGTTTCACTGAAGAAAAATTATTAAAAGAAAAAAAATGGCTAGATTAATCGTTATGTGAACATCACTCTTTTGAAATAGCTTTTGTTATTGATTTTAATTGAAATCCTTTAAAGTCAAAAAGTTTCATATCTTATTGAGGGAAATTACTGATAATAGACTTTCCTAATTTGCATACATATGTGCTATACTAACAAAGTAAGACACACGCAGTCCAAGAATGTAGAAGGAAAATTTGGTTATGTTAACTTGATCGAAAACGTTTTGAGGTGCCACATCAAAAATTTTTTAGGGATTTTAGTGAAGGACTTATGACTCACTATTGATCTTAATGGTTATGGGCCTGTTAATTTTAGAATAACTATAGGTATATGATGTACTTTTCAATGTTTAGGAATTTAGAGGGATTGAGAGGTATTGTGACATTATAGGGTTTTGTAAGTTTTTTCCTTGATAATCACAATACTTTAATGCTCCAATTATGTACCCATATTTGGGTATGAGCCTATTTAATTTTAGGGTGCCTCTTAATCTATGATGTTAGGGTGAGGATTTTAGGGGGGTTGTGAGGTATTATGGGCATTTTAGGGTTTTTGTGGGGTTTTTCCCTAATAGCCACAAAAACAATACTGTCACAAAAAAACAAAAACAAAAACAAAAAATTATATATAACAAAATTCTCAAAGTCATAGATGTGTCTCATCATTACTATGGTGTGATGAAACTAATGAAAAATTTTAAAGTAAAATTCTCTTTTTGGCATGGAAAACGTACATATTTTATAGTACAAAGCACATTAATTTAAAAAGTGTAGAGACCACTACCGAAAATTCGGTCTAAAAGTGGGATTAAAGCTCCAAGGGGCTGGGGTAACAAGGAGTGCAATTAGATTACAACTGTCCCAAAATGTATTTTGTTGCATAAGATGACTGTGCGTGAAAATTAATGCCAAAATAGGGAGGTAGGAAAATGATCAGGGAGTCCCCTCAGCTCGCAAAGAGGACTGACATTCGCTACTGTTAATTAAGAAATGACCAATTCCACGAATAGGGCTGATCTGATGAGTTGAAAATCCATATCTGGGCCTTTTAATTAATTAATTAATTTGTGTAGGCTAAACATTAGAAGGCTAAGGATTTATGCATGTTCATTCCACTTCTAATGACATTGAAATACGTACATAAAATATGTAGAACACAACAGAATAAGCAACTAATTAAGTTAATTAATGCTTAATAGTGGGTAGGAATATTGAAGGTAGGTAGTTAGTTGTTGCGAGTGAGGTCTCCGAGCTGAAGGTAGGTGGCGGCGATGAAAGATGCTGACTCTTGTTGCGCTTCCTCTATCCCCTCTTTGAGGCTGCTCAGCGCCTTGCAGTATGCTTCCTGTACAACTCAAACTATATGATCTGTTTATAAAATCTTACATCTTTATTCTAGTGTAGCACAGGCCAAGACGCCTAAAGAACAGATAATCACAGCGGAGACAGAAAATTAGCTGAGCGGGGCATAAGTTAAGTTGGCGGGAAACAGGGTAAGAATTAATTCGTTAGCACATAGTTAATCGGGTTTTACTTTAAATGGAAGGGTAAGAGTTCTTCAAACCCTTATGAGTGCATTTTTCTTCCCGAAAATCTCATGAGGAGCATTTGTTTTCAATGGCCCTACTTAGCTCCGCACAGGCCTTTTAAGAAGATCTGTGTACACGTATATTCACTTTAAGGGGAATAGCAAAGTAATTAACTTGGCATTATAGCGACATACCGTGAAGTGATCGAGGTCGGACGGATTATTGTGAATGATGTCATGATTTTTGGATTTATTGGAGTCAGCTGCATGCATATGGTGATGGCCCGGTTCAGTTGTTGTTACACCACCAACTTCTCCAAATTCACTTAACCCCACTTGCAATCTCAATATTTTGCTTGTAATTAACATAGATAGAAAGAAGAACATATATATATATATATATATATATATATATATATATATTTATTCTCTTTATATGCTTATCTAATCTAACATCGTTATCCTGTGGGAAACAGATAAATGAAGGTTAATGTAAACATATCACGCTTCAAATAATTATCTTAGCTAATACATATTTAATAGCTTATTAGCGCTGGTCATCTATCTACCATGGAGTCATGAACCAAAGTGGAAATGGAAAATCCACTCCCAAGTGAGTTTAAAGGAAAGCATGAAAGATCAAACACGTTCAGACAATTCAAGTGGGTCTCAATCAAAAGGCCGAGCAGAGGATGGCATGATATTCTCTTCTTCAGAACCTCCTCATCCTCTTCTACAATTCGTGGGCTCCTGTTGTCTTTGTCACAGCAATTGTTCTCCATATCGCACTCTGCTGTTTCTCCCACACAATGGTAAAAACTTTCCTCCAATATATCCCAGTACAGACAAACAGACAAGCGTATCTCATTTAAGAGAGGGCAGTAGTACGGGGTGGTGGTGGTGATTGAATATGAATAATCATTTAACCCTCAGGAAGTAAATTACATAATCAGTACACCACGTGTGCATGCATGCATGATGAAAGTTGGAGGCAGTGTTCAGTCAGAAGACTCGATGAGGAGATAAAGCTTTCTGCACCCACCTCTCTTTTGCCATGAAAGGAACGTTTCTGTGTGTTTCAATTTTAACTTTTCTCCTCGATCCAAGCATAGATTTGGTTCTCTATTAAATCATTTCAAAATTGATATTTATCATAACTATGGCCATGGTTTAGTTGATGGTTGTTAGCCCATAACTGGTAGCTAATAGTTGATAATAAATCACTGTTTAATAAAATAGCTAATAATTGATAGTTAATTGAAAGTAAATTTATTTATATAGACATGATTGAGAGATATAATATACACACAAGTAAAACCATGCAATTACACAAACAAAAACTCAAGTGGAATTTTAGAATTTTGTTGGAGAAAAATAATATGACACTACACCCTAAACATAGGTCGAAAAGAATATTTCTTTTATATACTAACAGACTGTTAACGTTTGTTTGAATTCAATTTCCCTATATTTTCATAAGATCGAAATATTAATAAAAACTAAAGTATAATAAAAACTCTAACACCCAAATTGTTTTTTTAAATAATCTGATATCTGTTATTATACTTTTTTTAATAGGATGTTATAGATTAATAATCACGCCATTAAGCTAAGCCTGATTTATTAAAGCTCATAAATTTATAAATAAGCAAATTAATTATATATTAAGTTTTTATTTATTTTTTGTTTTATGTCAATATATTCATAAATCATGTCATAAATTTCAAAATAAAATTTTATTTTAGTGCTGGGGACTATTTTGATTTATGATTTTATTATATTAAATAACTACAAAAAAAAAATTAATATCAAATTAAAAATAAATTTTGGATTTGTTTAATTATCACAAATAAATTAAGACAATTTTTTATTTAAAATATTTATTTGTATACAAACAAATTAAGACATTTTTTATTTAAAATATTTATTTGTATACAAACAAATTAAGACATTTTTTATTTAAAATATTTATCTTTATACATATAAATTAAGACAAATTTTTATTTAAAATATTTTTATGAAATTTCAATTTAAAAAATATAAAATTATAGATAAAATTATTCAATACAATTATTATCTCAAAATTATAAAATAATTAGATAAAGTTTATAAAAATAAAAGTTTGTTTGAGAATTTATAGAATAAAAATGGAAAATATAAAATTTTATAGGAGCATTTCAGAAAAAGCTACAATTGGCTTTGTCATAATCTGAATTTGTCATAATAAGCTTAGTAGAGTGATTAAGTGTCTTTCTGAAGCACACTACAAGAGGCTTAGTAGGAGTGAATGGCTATCAATCTGATTCCTCCTCAAATCGCTCAACCAAGCGGGGTCTGTGAGCTTCTGCTCTTGGCATGTTGAAAGAGAGGAGGAGAGAGAGAGCTGAGAAGAGGGGAGGAGGAGGAGAGGAGAGAGAGAGAGAGCGTAGGAACACTGTTGCAATTTAAAAAGTAATATGTGACAAGATAAATGAGTCAAAGAAAAAAAAAATCCTATCAATCAATATGCATGGTTTTTACTCTGGATGAATTATGTTAACGTGCATTGAAGCACCGAATAAAAGTAGAACCAAAGACTCACAAATCATCAAAAAATGTACCATAAACATGCATTGGAATACTAATCCTTTTTAACAAGAACTAAATGCCCCTTACTGTAACATCCGCACTATCTTAATTTAACAGATTTTTATCAAATATAACATACTTGTCCATGTTTTAAAATTTTGAAAAATAAAATTACATTAGACAAAAGTCTGTTAGATAGGCATATTACATTATTGTTGTAAGTATATTACATTAATCTCAACGCATGAAAGATATTTATGTCTTGTTAAAGATGGTTACTTTTCAAGTGCATGTTTTTAATATTTTGTTATAAATGACACTTTTTCTTGGTGATTTTGGATCTTTGGTTTTACTTTTATTCTATTTGGTGCTTCAATGCACTTTAACATAATTCCCCATCAATTTATTTATTGGTAACATTATCATATATATTTTCTGAAGTATACAATGTGAAAACTAAGCAGTAACAAGAACTTTTTTTTTAAAGCAGTAACAAGAACTATTATAATATAAATTTAGAGAGAAAAATCACATACCTAAAAATTCTGATGTTCCCAAATTGATTATAATTCAGATAAATAAATTGTAGGCATTGTAAAATATTATGGGCATGTTTATTTACTGTTTTTAAAAACAGTTTTCTGTTCTCAAAATCAAGAAAAACAAGGAAAATATGTTTTGTTTCCGGTTTTTTTTTTCGAAAAATATAAAAAAAAATAGTAAATTTAAATAACAAAGAAGAGTTTTTAAAAAACAACTTTTTTGTGTTATTTATGTTTTTAAAAACTATTTTAAAAAACAGTTGTAAAAAACATGAATCAAATAACCCTATATATCTAAAATCTTTCACTTGATCACTTCTTTTATAATCTTTCGTACAACAAAAAGGCGGTTTTCTCTATTAAGAAGCTATATTTTTTGCTCTAAATTCTAAAAGGCAATAGCCAAAGTTGAAACACTAAACCAATGAGGAGATTTGCCTAGGCTTATCTATAGATTTAAGTGGCTAGCTTGGATGTTATCAAATCTAGTGCACATAGGCTCTCATTAATTAATTATCAACCTTAAAGATATCATAAAAGCGAATATGATATCACATTTTTATCAAAACACTCATATGTTACTTATGATTCCTTCAAACAAATATGTAACAAAAGCTCAAATTAATAAGGACGCCTAAGCTCTAATTAACCTTTTTTTTAAGTAAAGCTCTAACTCTCTTATAGTCTAATTTTCAAGTTAACTTAATATTTCATGAAAGAGAGCTATCTACACTTTAGTATCCCATGATATAATTATGAGACAATCTCAAGTTCATGATTTACCATTGTACATAAACTCCCCATGAATTAATATATGTTCTTTAAGGTATATGTTATCATTTTCACAAGAGTACCTCTCTAATTATTATATGACTAACTGATATAATATATCTCAAAAAACCATGTCAAACTCTATCTAAAGAACTACTTTTGATCCTGATTTTTAGGATGACATATTCTTAAGTACATCATTTAGAAAAGACATATTGTCTAAAGATCCCGTGCTTACATTATCGAGAAATAAGTATAGCTTTTGTTATGTGAACATCACTCTTTTGAAATAACTTTTTTATTGATTTTAATTGAAATCCTTTAAATTCAAAAGTTGCATATCTTATTGAGAAAAAAGAGGGATGCATAGATTGAGAGCTATGGAGAAAAGGAAATTACCTAAAGAAATGCCATAGGAAAAGCCAAAAGAAGTAGAGAATCTAAGAGAAGAAATGAGGCCTACTCCAAAGAAAACCAAGTTTGGACGGAAGGCTATGAAAGATGATGAGTTTAGTTGTAGATCTGATGAAGAAATGTATTTGAGAACTATTATGATAGGTACATTTCCTATTTCTTTGAAATGTTCTACCGTTTCTCTAACTTTACCATATTTCTTCAAGTCAAAAAAGATGGAGGAAAGCCTAGTGGGGTAGAAAGAACATTCTCAAGCACAGGAAAAGCATAGTTAGAGGGTAATCACCATTGACTCCTTTTAAGGAAGCAGGGCTTAGAAGGTGATACTGGAAAAACCTATTGTGGAAATGACAAGGCACATTAGACCTCTCTATGTGAGAGCACATTTTAATGGTAAGCCGGTGTCCAAGATACTGGTGGATAATGGATCAACGATCAATGTGATGCCATTAAGGATGTTGAGAGCATTAGGAAGAGGTATTGGTGATTTAATTGAAACAGAAGTGTTTGTATTAGCTTTTGCTGGGAAATCTCTAGGACTCTAGGAGTACTCCCTATTGACATCACTGTGGGTAGTAAGACTTCTTTATCAGCTTTCTTTGTGATTAATTCTACTACTAATTACAATGCTTTGCTAGGAAGAGACCGGATTCATGCTAATTGGCTTGTGCCATCCTCTTTTCACCAATTTTTACTGTTTTGGAAATGGGATGAAGTAGAAGTAGTATGGGCAGACAAACAACTTTAGATTCTATCGAGGCCAGTTACTATGACCAAAAGTTGGATCAATAAAATTCAAAGGCAAGAAAAAGAATAGGGCTCCAAGAGAAATATACATTAGATGCAGAATCTCTTTGGTGATATTCATATGATAACTTTGCCAAACTTCTTAAGACAACTGTTATGTCGTGCCTTTCATCTTGATAAAGACCGATCATTGAGAATCAATGACTGAATATTTTCTTGTGAAGAATACGACCATTACGTATAACATTCGAGTGCAAATGCAACAAATTCTTGAAAATTGCGAAGAAACGGTTCCAAGACATTTGTGTAGTTGCAGTGATTTATGAATAAGAATTAAATGAAGATGAGAAAGAAATTTAGATTGAAGATTTAGAGCAAGCTCCTCCTAAAATGGAAGACAACAAGCCTCAAGTACATGATCCTATGGAAGAAGTCAACATCGACACTATGAAAAAGCTAAGGATTACTTACATTAGTTCTCTCTTACCCACTAACTTGAAGGAACAAATCATATCATTATTGCAGGAATTCAAAGATTGATTTGCTTGGAATTATGACGAAATCCTAGGATTAGATAAGGGCCTTGTGGAACATCGCTTTCCCATCAGGCCCGAATTTCATCCTTTCCAACAACCACCTAGAAGATTGTCCAAGGAAGTAAAGTTGAAGGTGAAAGAGGAAATTGAGAAACTCTTGAAAGCCAAATTCATCAGGCCTACAAGGTATATTCGATGATTAGCAAATATTGTTCCTATTATGAAGAAAAATGGGAAACTTCGGGCATGTGTGAATTTTAGAGATATAAATGTTGCTACTCCTAATGACATGTATGTGGTGCCTATTGCACACAAGTTAGTTGATTCTGCTGCTAATAATGCATAATGGTTTCTCTGGTTATAATCAGATTTTAATAGTAGTTGAAGATATACCTAAGACCGCCTTTAGATGTCCTGGCTCTATAAGAACATTTGAATGGCTGGTCATGCCTTTTGGTCTCAAAAATGCAAGTGCAACTTACCAAATGGTAATGAATGTTATTTTCCAGGACATGCTAGGCCATCACATGGAAGTATACATTGATGATATTGTGGTTAAATCTAAAAGAGTCAATAAGCATGTAGATAATTTGAGGAAAAGTTTTGAGAGTATGAGACAACATCAGTTGAAGCTGAATCCACTCAAATTTGCATTTGGAGTTTGTGTTGGGAATTTTCTTGGATTCCTAGTCACCAAAGAGGGATAGAAGTGGATCAGAACAAAGAAAAAGTTATTACTTCAGCCAATGCTCCACAAAACAAGAAAGAACTCCAAAATTTCTTAGGTCAGGTAAATTATTTAAGAAGATTTATCTCTAATCTGCCATGTAAAACCAAGGAATTCTCTGACTTGGTGAAACTGAAAGACATGGAAGAGTTTAGGTGGGAGGAACGACATCAAGCAACCTTTGACAAGATCAAAGAGTACCTCTCTAGACCTCCTGTTTCAATGCCTCCTATACAAAGCCATCTACTTAAATTATTTTTTTCACTAGCAAATGAGTCAATAGGTTGTTTTTTTGGCACAAATCAATTCTAAAGGTCATGAGCAAGCTGTATATTATTTGAGTAGGATCTTAAATCCAGCATAAACAAGATATACTCTAATTGAAAATTTATGTTTGGCCTTGTACTTTGCATGCACTAAACTGAGACATTACTTGATCACATCTCGAGTTTATGTGGTTTCTTAGACTAGCCTTATGAAGTACATGCTTAACTGACCACTGATTACAAGGAGGATTGGTAAATGGTCCCTTGCTTTGTTAGAATTCATCTTGATTTATTTTTCACGTAAATCAATTAAAGGACAAGCATTGGCAGATTTCCAAGCTGATCATCCTTGCCTAGAGATTGTAACAAAGCAAAGTGTGGAGCGTGTAATCTATGAAGCAGAAAAGGAACCTTGGACCCTCAAATTTGATGGTTCAAGCATAGAGAATTTAGTCGGTGTAGGAATATTGATCATTTCACCAAAGGGAGTAAAGACTACATTGTCTTTCAATCTAGCCTTTGAATGCACCAACAATAAGGCCGAGTATGAAACTTTGGTGATTGGGTAAGAGATCCTATTGGAGCTTGGGGAAAAGATGTTTGAGTCATTAGAGATTCTCAACTGGTACTTCGGCAATTAACCGGGGATTATAAGTGCAGCAACTTACTATTAGCACCTTACTTTACTATTGTCATTCAATTGTTAGACTCTTTTAACAATGTGTAATTTGAACATGTGCCTAGGGAATCAAACTGGGAGGTTGATGAGCTTGCTCAAAAAGCCTCTAGTGTAAAATGGGTGAAGAATTGACTCATAAGCTCATCATGATACAGAAGAAGAGTCATCCTTCGATCTTTGAAAGTGGGATCGACCTAGACATCTTCAACAATGACATGAATATTGCTAGAGATTGGAGAACAAAATTCAAAGAATATTTAGAGAATCCAAACAAGAGGGTTCCCCATAGAACGAAGGTTCAAGCTTAGAATTTTGTTGTACTAAGACAGCTATACAAAAAAGGATTTGAGGGATTATTACTCAAGTGCTTATCTTTCCCAAACAGCATGGAAGTTGTGAAGCAAGTTCATGAAGGAGTTTGTGGAGCCCATCAATCTGGAGTAAAGATGCAATGGTTAACTAGAAGACACAACTATTTTTTGCCGACTATTCTAAAAGATGCATCACCTACTCTAAAGGCTGTCAACAGTTCTAGAAATATGGAAGTATACAAAGGATTCCTTGAAAGATCCCAACCCGGATTAACCTCATGAACCCGAGGGGACCTCCCGGCACTCCAATGGATATAGAAACTTTTCCTCAAAACAATCAAATAAAATCCATGGAGCGACACCCTTACAATCCTTAACATATCTTTAGAAAATAATGCGGAAGCGAAGTGGTAAATTTTTTTTTCTTATCTTTCTTTTTCAAACACTTAGATTTTTCAGAAAAATCGGCCAGAGTTTCCTCTGTTTTTCGGACTTTCCCAAATTTACAAAAACCTATGGAAACATTTAAAAACACTTATAATCTTTCAATTCTCAACTTCCGTTTTCGGACTCCTCATCCACAACTCAATCAAGCACAATATACACATATACATTTATTCATAAATCGTCAGAAACGGTGAAAACTTCTTGATTCCATGCACGAGTTTGATGAAAGCAGATTGGGCTTGGCGGCTTAAGCCGATCGCCTACGTGCCTCGATCGCGAGGATCAAAGCCCACGTAGTTCATTTTCAAAATACATACATATATACATATATACATGACAAAATATTCAACATATACAATATGCAAAATATATATACAATGCAGTCACAGGCGTCGTCTCCTCGATGGCTCGACTCAACTACTTGAGGATGCTCTATCGGCACTTTGTCTCGGGTCACCGGAAATGTTTTGAAACATAAAAAAATAGTGAGCTAAAGGAGCTCTCGGTGAGTGTGCATTTTCATTAAAACAACATTTTGATATATATATGAGTAATAAATACTTATACAATTAAAAATCAATTTATGCTTTCAAACTTTCTTTCTAATGGAACCCGAGGAGTAAACACAGAAACGATTTCAGTTCACGACGGTGAGGGCGATCTCAATCCGATCCATAACCACTACGGCTATGAAACTCACGCCATGCATAGGGTTCCAGTCATAGCACCTTATCACATGTAAGGATATTACGCTAAAAATCTATTTCCCTCCCTCTGTTAGCAACCTATAACTTTTCCCTCTAAATCCTTACACGCTTAAGGTACCTTAGCCGATATCAGTCATAACAGTCATATAGGGTTAGGGTAACCATCAGTAAAACATTTATTCAAAATACATTTATAAATCCATTTAAATCCTTTACTTTATCATTAAAGCACATATATACGCAAATATACATATGCATCCTTTACACATTTTTAAACTTCCATGATGTCTTAACATATGCATACATATATAATTTAATATAAATACATATATAAACATTTACATTAAACTTTTCATTTTAACATTAAAAAAATCTTTCACTTTTAAAACTCAATTTTCAAAGTAGTTTTACACTCACCGTTCACCGCTCAATCCAACCTTCCCCGTCCCAATTTCCGTTTCCGTCGTAGATCCTTTTCACCTTTTTGAAATACGGTAAACATTAACCATCTTCCGTTTTAATGCCATCGCATTCATTTCGCAACCACATCACATTCACTTCAGACCATTGAACCACACTTAAAAAAAATACATAACCTAGGAAATGACCAAATTACCCTTTTCTTTACAAAATGACCTTAATGCCCTCAATTCAAATCCTTTTCTTTCTAACCACTTCCAATGCATTTCTAGGGTTAATATTCACCACAAAAACACGTAGAAAATTACCCGACACACTTGACCCCTCTCATTTCATTTTGGCGAAATATGCACAAGCCATATTCAATTTTTTTTCTTCTATTTTCTTCCTCCTAACTCAATCTAATGCCTTATACCTCAATTCCTCATCACTAACTTGATTTCAGCATACCACACAAAATGCACTATCAAACCACAAACAATCACTCTTTTATTTTCAAACCCTAACCTAATCCATTTCTTTCTCCATTTATATCCAAATCATCATGATTCAACCTTAAATACCACAATTCTAACATCCATATAAGAAAATCAAAGCATTAGGCATGAAAAACATTAAAATTCAACTTTCCTACCATTAGAAACTTACTTGTTCTTGGTTTTCTTTGACCTGCCATGATACCACTTGGGATCACTTGGAAGCTTGGAAGGAGAAAAATCACATCTCATACCTTGCTACACCTTGGCCTTCTTCTTTCTCTCTTTTCTTTCCTTTCTCTCCTCTCTTTTCTTCTCTCTTCTCTCTCATGGTCGTCCAAGCTCTCCTCTTGTTGGAGAAGTCACTTCTTGAATTTTAGATTTTAACCTACACTTTTCCAAAATTGCACTTGAGCCCAAAGAATCTCATTGGTCCATTCTCATGAGACCAAGCCACTAACCTATTATTTTGAAAAATCATAACCCAGCCATTAAAAAGCTTTTGATTAGGCTCTCACAAGAAGAAAATATCTCCCTTATATCATATTTTATTCATTTTAGCATTATCTTTGCTTTTATCACAGATTAAACGTCAAAAAAATAATTCTATGATCATCTAAACTTCAAATTGACCATGAAATATTCTAGTGCGTCCTTCATAGTGGATTCAGAATAAAAATCTGAAATCGAATTTAAAATCGTTAAAATCGGAAATCCGGACAATAGCGTATTATTATCCGAATTACTTTCGAATCGCCTAGAAACTATCCAAACGGACACCGTTTCACTCCGTTTCAGTTTCGTTAGACTCAATGATTAATTCCGGACATTTTCGTATTTTCTGCCCAATTTCCGAAAAATTTCATCACAAGCTCCGACTTTCAGTCCATAAATCACTATTCACTTAAATCTCCAATTCTCTTCTAAATATCAGTTCAAGTCGCCAGGAACTGAAATTTCATAAATTCCTCTGCAACCCCTCCATGGGATATATAATAAGAAAAATTACTATTCATTAGGGCATCGGTGAAAATTTTGAAAAATTTCACTTTATGCCCAAATGATATGCAGGCGTTCTAAATTCTAATCTACCCTGCATACATCATTGGACCTCTGTCGGTTAATGACTCTCGTATAACATTAAATAAGGTTGGGGTTTTACATTCCTATTGTTGAATTGCATTCAATAGTAAATTCGTGGCCATTCAAAGGGTGGACCAAGGATCTAATTGGGAAGATTCATCTAGTATCATAAAGGGGCACAGCTTCATCCTAGTTGCTATAAACTATTTCACTAAGTGTGTGGAGGCAGTACCATTGAAGAAGGTAGAACATAAGGAAGTGATTAAGTTCATTAAGGAGTAGATTATTCATAGGTTTGGGATTCCTCCCTAATCTATCACTACTGATCAAGGAACAACGTTCACTAGGGAAGAGATGAATTATTTTGTTGCGGATTATAGAATACAACTCATCAGATCAACTCCTTTTTATGCCCAAGCCAATGGACAAGAAGAAGCATCCAACAAAGTGGTGATAGGAATTCTAGAGAAAATGCTAGAGGAGAATCTCATAAATTGGTTCTAGATTTTATCAAAGACATTGTGGGCATATAGGACTTCTAAAAGAAGTTTTACAAGGGTAAGTCCTTTTTCTCTGACTTATGGCCAAGATGCAATACTTCCAATGGAAGTAGTGATGCCTTCTCTAAGAGTTTCAGGGAAAAATGGCCTTACTCCTTAAGAGTACAGTGAAGCCATGATGATGGAACTCAAATCAGAAGATGACAGAAGAATGCAAGCCTTCAACTATATGTTGATTCAGAAAAATAAAGTGGCTTAGACTTATAACAAGAGAATCAAAAGGAAAAGCTTTGAAGTAGGAGAGCTTGTTTGGAAAATTATACTGCCAATTGGTTTTAAAGACCAAGAATTGGGCAAATGGTCTCCCAATTGGGAGGAACCTTTCAAGGTGCATCAAGTACTACCTGGAAATGCATACCGGTTAGCAAACCTACAAGGAGAGTTACACAAGAGGTTCATTAATGGGAAATAACTAAAGAAGTATTTCCCTACCATGTGGGAATTTGTAAAACATTCCTAAAAGAATTAGGCCGATTCCATGGCCTTAAAGGGGCAGTGTTAGGGAAATGGTCTTATGTTTTGGAATAAAGTAGGCTTTTTAGCCATTGTTTTCTCAAGCATTCAAGTTCTCTAGCATAGTACCTTGTTATATTCTATGTTTGAGAGAAAATAAGGTTTTTTAACCACTATTTCTCAAGCATTCAAGTTCTCTAGCATGGTACCTTGTTCTATGTTTTGGATAAACATATATCTAGTAAGCTTTTTAAGCGATTATTTCTCAAATATATAAATTTTGTCTAACAAGATACCTGTTCAATATATCAATAGGCTTTGTAGTTTTTTAGATCGCTCCAATGTTGTACCTAATATATCTGATATATATTCTCGAAGAAAATTAGTCTGAGGGCCGCGCAATCAACAAATTCTGACATTATTTCACAAGCATCAACACACATCAAAGGGTATGCCTAATGCCACATTGATCCACTAATGCAATGTCATGGTTGTAAGTGTACGTGTGCTGGTGTTCAATGAGTTTTCCACAATTCATTCCATAAGCATCAACACATATGAAAAGGTAAGCCTAGAGTCACCTTGATCCACTAATACAATGTCATAGATGTAAGTGTACGTGTGTTGGTGTTCAGTTATTTTTCCGCAATTCATTCCATATACATTCAACACACATCAAAAGGAAGGCTTAGTGCCACCTTGGTCCACTAATGCAATGTCATGGTTGTAAGTGAGCCTATGTAGTGTAGTGCTTAATGAGTCTCCAACAAAAAATCAAGTACATCTCATGAAGATATTCCAATTCTCCTCTTTCTACCACGAAAAAATGGTAGGCCAACGACCACCTAGAAAAACTAGGAAAGGGAGGTGATAACCTTAGGACAATCACTTATCATCATAGGCTGTGGAGTACAAAATCACAGAGAAGATGTTGGAAAGAAGCATTTGCAAGAAAGAGGCTTTATAACTGAAAAATGACATATAAATGGCTACAAAGTTTTGAAGTCAAAGTCTCATTAGTTCATGATTGTTCAAAAATTTCAAAGTCGTATCATGGAGAAATCAAAGGAATGGAGAGAATAGTTGAGAATTGGCCTAAAGACTCAGCTCTTTGTAGATGCTCAAGTAATTTAACCTTTATGGCTTCACCCTACTCCACCAAAGAGGTTAACTTTACCTTTCCTTCTCTAGTTCTTCAGTCAAGGCCTTGATACGCTCTTTATACTCAACCGCTAGGTAGCTTGTTTCTTGGTAAGTTGGGCTTGCTTAAACTCTATCTTCTATCTTTTTAAGGTATCCAATTTGGAGGAGATCTCCATGTTGGAATTCACAGCACAATCCAATGTAGGAAAAACAAAAGAAGTTTGAGCTAAGGCCTTTGAAATGAAAACCTTGGACTGAGGCACTTTGGAAGTTGATGCCAACATCGCCAGAGCTGCACAAAAACCATTCTTTTGGCTAGTACATAAATGAAAGAAGATCCAAGCCAAGCAAATGGATCACAATAGAGTGAGCTGCAGCCACATCTAAGTCACTAGGAGGAAGCACTGAGGTCTAGGGGGCAGGAGTGGTGTGGTCTAGGAAAGACAAGTCCAAAGATAAATCTATCTCTGCCCCTATTTGGAAAGCTGATCTCGATGAAACTTGAAAACGGAAAATATAAGGCAAGGGAAAAGAAAAATATAAGGCGAGTGTTTGCCTTTTTCTATATAGACTAAAACCCCCTCAAATCTACATAGTTACAAGGAGCATGCATTCTCTGCCATATTATCATTTGGATAATTTGCTTAATTAAATAAATCTGTCTTGATGTTTAGGATTTTAAAATTAGGTTTAGTCTATGAAACTGCAAGTGCACAAGTCATACAAGTAGTAAAATTTGAATGTAAGTCAGGTATCATTCCCACAGAGTTGACAAGAATTAGAGATCAATTACGACCTCACGGTTCTATGCTATTTGGACTAAAAGAATTTGATATTGAAAATTTGTCTAAAATGATAGATCCTAGACTAATAACTAAAAATAGAAACTGGAATAACATGAAATCAATGAAAATATAAAGAACAAAATCTTTGGATCTAATATGTTCCCACTGTGAAAGCTTGAAAACTATGGAGTGAATTACAATGAAACAATCAATTCACGCATGAAAGTACATTGCTCTATTGTATTGATGGATTTAGGATTTGTCGAGATTGCCTAAATGTTGATTAGTTTCTCCACATTCACTAGTTATAAGTTCTTGTTTCCTCTTGAAAATCAGAGGTCGACGATTACTGTATGCACTCTGTTTGTAAGATTTGAGTATTTTTCTTTCTCAAATACTTCATACCCCGTCTCTTGATATTTGCGGATCTTTTGCTTTCCTTCTCAGGATTTTTTTGCAAAAGTTCTACCTCTTAATTGGTGGCTCATCCTCCAGATCTATTGATTCATCCTGTCCCTTGATTAGATCTCAGCTAACAGGGTCGGGAACTTCTCTTTAGATTGAGGTGAACTCTCTGATTGTTTATATTGTTAAATGTTTATTCCTCCAGGCTTGATTATGAGCGAATGGGGTATTTATCAAAATGAACTTCCAATTTCAATGGATCGTCGATGGTAGTCTAACATACACTTAGAGTACTCTCGGCTCGAGGAATCTCCATCTATGTGTCACACGTAAAGGGCATCCTGGAATCGAGCAAGATACACTCCTTAAAGCGGTCGCTCGGTACTACTATTGGGAACTTATTGATTCAACGGCCTGCAGTAAGTAAATCCCAGCCCCAGTGTGTTTTCTACAGATTTTGCGAAAAAAATTTATAACTAACTCTAATTCAAATCCAGCTACTGGGTTGATGCGCATTACGATTAAAGAAATGAGTACCAATCACATACATCCACTATAATGTAATGGCGAAAGAAAGTAAAGATTCGAGAAATTTATGCAGATTTCATAAATTTTTCGAGTAATGGTACAAGAAGAAAAAATAAAATAAATAGAAATCCGGCTCCGCTCGTTTTTGCACGATTAGTTTAGATCAGAAAAAATTCAGAGCAAGAAAATAAAATAAAAAATAAAAACCAAATTCTGCTCTAGACTATACCTTTGAGTTCCTCTCAGTTCCCCTTTTACTGGGTAGTGAAGACGGAGGCTACTTTACTATTCTAACACTGTCTATTTATAACTATCAAAAGAAAATGAGCCTAATGCAAAAAAAAAAAAAAACTCCAGGTGGAATTCCCAAAAGAAAGCCCAATTTATTGTTCAAGGTCGTGACCTCAAGCTAGTGTCGCGACCTGGATTTCCTTTGTTTGCTCTTGTTCAGTTGCAACCTTGTTACTTATTTGATAGGGTTCCTTCTGGCGCTTGGATTAATGGTCAGCGACATACGTTTCATGGTCAGCGACCTTGTTGGCTTAGTGTTTCTCAAGAGTTGATGCCGGCGACCCGCGGTGTCACGTCGCGACCTCGTTGTCTTCCTTCTTACGCATTACGATTCCGACCTGGAGTTCTAAAGTCGGGACTTCTCTTCCCTTGTTCGCGGCCTGCGTCGGCGACCGATTTCAAGTTGCGACCACATTTGTTTCTCTTGCCTTACTTGAGTCAGCGACTTTCTTTTTCCTAGTTCTGACCTTGTTTGTGGTCATACGCCTTCACGGTTGAATTTAAGTTCACGACCTTAAAATTGGCGTCGTGATCTAACGATGTTCATTTCCGCTATACGAGTCGCGAGTACTCTCATATCTTTGTTATTTAGTTTCCTCCTTCGACCACTATTCGGTCGCGACCTCAAGGTGATGTCGCGACCTCTTTTGGTGTTCATTTCTAATTGCATGTAATCCCAATTGCTCAAAAGTAGTTGCAACCTGGATTTCTTCTGCTCAGTTCTTCTTTAGGTCACGACCTGAATGAGTGGTCGCGACATCGTTTGTGGTCCTTGAAATATAAATTGGTCGCGACGTTTCAGCGAGGACTTCGTTTGGCTTTAGCCCCCAGGTTGCGCCTCCTTTTGTTCTTCAACTCCAGTTTGGTTGCAACTTCAATCTCTCTTGTTGAGACTCGAGTTCCGTTTTATGCTCCGCGACCTCAACGGCACGTCATGACCTTAAATGGAGCCCTTCATTTAAAAACTAGTTGCAACTTCATTTTCTTGCAAAGACCTCCCTTGTGGCTTCATTGACGGATCCACGTCGCAGCCTCGCGTTAGTGGCGACTGGTTATATTCAATTGGCGTCGCGCGACATAGAGTCGTGCGACCGAAGATTCCTACTTTGAATAATTCCTTCAGTCACCGACCACACTTCCTTTGTCATGACCTCTTTCGCTTGTTGCTTTGGTAATTCTATTCGCAAGCAACTTGATCCGCGACTTGGCTTGCTAAGATCTTGTTTCTTCCTCGAGACTAATCTTGGTGATGTCATTGACTTGGAAATGGCCCGAACGGATAGGCTTCTGTCGCGACTCGATTTACCGATTCGCGACTTCATTCTTGCTTATGGTGATCTCTTACGGTTTTTCTTTGGGATTTTATTATCTTTGTACTTTATGAAAAATTAAATTTGAGCAAATTACTGAGGTTTCTGTATATGAATCGACAATTAACTTGCTTAATAAGCTTCGAGAAAAATGGATTAAAAATCAAATGAGTTTTTAAACTCATCAAATTCCCCCAAACTTAAAATTTTGCTTGTCTCCAAGCAAAGAAAAGAAAGAATTGTTTGTCCTCGAAGCAATTAAGAAACTAAATTTTAAGGACATTTTCGATTCATACCGTCTTTCTTATTCCACCTTCTACTTGAAATAGGAGATAACGGCGTCATTTTAAATCTCAGTTTTGATTAAAGAAAAAGGAATAGTCTCTGCCGCCCATCACAAATTTCTTGATGAAATAATGTATTTAAGCAGTTTATTGTGAAGTCTTGTTACGTGTGGTAATGCGAGGTCTTGATCCTTTTCTCTTCATGTTGAATTTAGTTAATATTAAGGGTTTCCTTGGGTATTGGTCAAAGTCCCATGAAGCATTTTCATATTGATCGCCACTAATGTAGGTAAATTCAGCCCGAGATCCACGAGGTTTTCGGGCTTGTAATGTTGGTCTTAGGTAGTGGGTAGATAATGGAAAATTTAAGTTGCAAATCACCTAGTTTCCACTTTTCTTTGCACTTATTGCCTTCGACTTTCACCCTTTTCTTCTTTGTACTTGGAGCTTATTTCTCCTCCAATCTTATTTGATTCAACTTTTTGAATTCTTTTTATGGCATTTTGATTTCCACTTGCACTATTCGAGGCCCGTTCCTTGTTGGGAACTCTTTTGCTTGTTTTCTAAGGATGGGAATAGTGCAATGTTTTGTCTTCTTAGGCTTTCTATCACCCTTAGAGAACTTTGGGCTAATAACTCCCATACCAGTTGGCATTAGGGTACTAGGTGTTAAAACACTCCTAAGAGCATAATTGTTCAAAGGAAATAGGCCTTGGCAAACTTATTCCCCTTTTCATCAATTTACCTTCTTTTTCCCTAATCTTTCGAGTTATTTCTTCTCCTCCTACCTGTTAATATTTGGAAATATATTTTCCCAAACTAGTTTCTTCCTTCTGATGAGCCTTTCTGTCTTTGACTGGATAATTTGGGCTCTTTCTTGCGAGGATTATTGCAAGGAAGAGTTCGAGGGTTTCGATTACGATCATTTGAAGAATTAAGGCTTGTTTGGCTCAGATCATGGAACTAGGGTATGCTTTCGCATATTGAGGTAAGCTTAGGAAAAGCTCAAAGCGCGGATGGCCTCTATAACTTCTTGTTGGCTATTTTTACCTAAGATTTGCCTCAAATCAATAATCCCCAACAAGTTCGGACCATGGACTCTTAATCGTGTTCCCAGGAATATATTTCCTAATTCTTCTCAAAGTTTCCATGAGTTTTGTTGACTAAGTGTATTGTTTCTTCAAGACTTGTACTTATTCACTTTGTTTATTTACACACTTTCAACCCAAGTTATTTTGTTCAGCCGGCGTATCAATTTTTCCAATTTTTGCGATCTAAAGTGGATTTAAACATTGATGTAATCCTAATTCAGTTTGCTAGTCTATGCTCTTATTTTTCCTACATTTTTGTTCTTGGGAGAAAACATATTTGTTCATTTGATCCTTGTACACACCGGCCCCTCATAGTGGCATATTAACGACAAATGGCCTGACACCACGATTCGATATATCAATTCGTGAACCCAAAAACAATCAATTTGTTAATCAACAGGAATTTTATTCAAATATTAAAACTTCTCGATATTGTACAATCTGATTTCTTTATCTAATGCAAAAATTACAAATAGAACTGTAACTAATCCAGAGGAAAAACTCTCTATTTCTTGATCTAAAATCCTATGCCTTCCTCCTAAAGGTTGTAGCTCTGCTTTATTGGTTCCCCAAGTCTCGAATTTGCGCCGGAAGGAAGGGCTGTTAACAAGGTTGTTCAACAAATTGAGGCCCTTCCTTTAAACTCTGTTGAGTTCCTCTGGATGATGGGGGTTCTGGTTAACCCCTTCTTCCAATTCCCTTCCCATCATCCATTCTCATGATTATAGAGCATTGTATGGAATCATGACTAGAGTTGGTTGTTCAGGCTCTACTCATTAATCACAGCTCTACTTGATTACCCCTTGGAACTCTTCTTTTCCTCATTCTCCTTTTTCTCCATCCTCTTTGTTTATTCTTCTGTGTCTTCCCGTCCTTTACAGTGATCTTGCTTCTCTTGGGAACGATAAAGCTCTTAATTCTCTTTTCATTTTTCCAATAAATGAATTAAATGCATTTTCTCGGATTCAAGCGTCTTGGCTATTTCCAATAGGAGATTTGGGAAATTTTTAAGGAAGTTTTATCATTTCTCTGAGAGTTATTGAATGTCCTGGAATTATTCTCTCGAAACTAAGAAACCTAAAGTGATTCTTCTAATTAAGGCTCGGTTTCTAGTTCTGTATTAATAACAGCGTATTTCAGGGGGTTTAAACGATGGATGCAAAAGTGGAAACATGGGAATGAATTAAAGATGACTTGAAATTGGAATAGACGTTGGGCTCAATGTCATGATTGTGATATGGGGGGTCGCGACATTAAATTTTGAGCCCCTTAATTAATGATTTTCAATGAATCCTATTTTTAATGCTGGAAAGCCCAAAATGAAAGGTTTAAAACCTATTTTTGTGAATTTGGACAATTTTGAGTCGCGACCTAAAGATTTTGTTGCGACACGAAATGTGGTAGCAGCGGGGAATTGATGTCACGACCTGCTCTTTTCTTTCCTTAGTTATTTTAGTCGTGACCTCAATTTCACTGTTGCGACTTTCTTTTCTACTTTATTGTTTCAACGTCCAACATTCTTGGTCGCGACTTATGAATTGTTGTTGCAACCATAAAATTTTTTCAGGTCTCCCTGAAAAATCAAATTCACAGCAATTTCAATTTACCATATCCAATCAAAACAGATACAATTCAATTCATCTTCATCATTCAAATACTCAACAAATCCATTCACTATGCATCAGATTCAAAATTTAAGCACAAAAATAAAATAAAATTCCCTCAAACTTTCAATCATGCCATATCAGAGACAAAAATTAAATAGTTTCAAGAAGGGTATACTGCCCCTTTTTGTCTCTTTTGCAGATTGGAAGTTTGATTGTAGATGTTCCTCCTTTGCACCTTCTTATTGTCCTGCAAAACTAAAAATGATTACTTACTTTTCAATCAGTGATGAATAAAATTACACAAAGCTATTAGAAATTTTAACATAAAAAGTATAACGGGAAAAACTTAAAACAAGCGTGGATTGTCTTCCTGGTACACTCAATTTTAGTCTTTAGCTGGACTTGCTACTACCATATTTCTGTTTCTTCAAATTTTCTCATTCAGAACTAAGAGTCACTCTTCCACTTGCATTCTCCCAAGGTAGTGCTTTAATCTTTGACCATTTACTTTGAATTCCTCATGATTCTTTGAGTTCCCAAGTGTCCCAGCTGTACCAAAATTTGTACTTGATACTACGTATGCGGTCCCTCCATTTTGATTTAAGCTTCACTGGAAGAGTGTAGTGCAGGTTGGATAACGAGGACCTAATCTCTGCTGGTCTCTCCTCAAAATCCTTTGATCATGCCATTTTTGTTTTATCATTGTAGGTCTACAGCTTATCATAAGCTTCATTCCTCACTTCTTCCAATTCATTTAGCTGGAGTAGCCTCTCTTCTTTAGCAGCCTTGAAATCAAAATTTAGCTTCTTGATGGCCCACATAGCTTTATATTCTAGCTCAAGAGGAAGGTGGCAAGGTTTTCCAAAGACAAGCCTATATGGGGACATTCAGTAGAGATTTTAAAGTAGTCTGTATGCGGGAGTGCATCATCAAGCCGGAGACCCGATCTCTTATGCTAGAGCGCTACAGTCTTTACAAGAATTTTCTTTATCTCCATGTTGGAAATTTCGACTTGCCCATTTGTTTGGATTGATAAAGCGAGCTCATAATGTGTTTGATACCATATGCGCCCATAAGTTTGTCAAACACTTTATTTGCCAAAGTGGCTTCCTCATCGCTGATTATAGTTAAGATTGTCCCAAATCTGCTGAGAATATTTCTTTGTAAAAATCCCACAACTGTATTAGCATCATTCTTAGGACAAGTTGTTGCCTCAACCCATTTTGATACATAATCCACAGCTAGGAGTATGTATATATTTCCAAATGAAGTTGGAAAAGATACTATAAATCTATTCCCCAGTACATGAATAGTTTGCCTTGCCGGGATACCTTGAGGGCATTTCATGCCTTTTGCTGATATTTCCCATTCTTTGGCATTGATCACATAGCTTCACCCATTCAAAACAGTCCTTGAAAATAGTAGGCCAATAAAATCCAGACTGAAGAATTTTATGGGCTGTTTTGTCTCTAGCAAAATGTCTTCCATATGGTGATGCATGACATTCCTATAAAATCTTGCTTTGCTCACCTTCTGGTACACATCTTCTGATGATCAGATCAGCTCCTCTTTTAAACAGTAGTGGGTCATCCCAGATGTAGTACTGGCACATCGGAGTCCTTAGCTTTCTCTGGTAGGCGGATGCAGTGGCATAATTCCACGAAGCTAAGAAGTTCACAATATCGACATACGAGATGATTGGATTGGCGATTGGAATAAGCTGCTCATACGGAAAAAATTTCACCGCAATTTCCTTTCTTCATCTTGTATGCGGTTTTCCACTCTTGACAAGTGATCGGCTATCATTATCCATGACCTTTCTTGTCTTTTATTTCTAGGTCAATTCACGTAATAACAATACCCTGATGATCTTGGCCTTTGCTTCTTTCTTTGCCATTAGATATTTAATTCTTTGCATGATCAGGTGTGTATAATAACATGGGACCCCAAAATGTATGGCCTAAATTTTTTCACATGCAAATACTATTACCGGCATCTCCTTTTGATAGTAGGTAGAATTTTCTGAGCTTCATTGGGGTTTCTTTGGCATAGTATGGCCTTGAATACCTTTCGGCTTTTGTCCCAATCGGCTCCCATGGCGTAAGGTTTTTTTATCAATTCTACGTTCCAATCTGGTTTTGCATGATGGGAGCTTCAACTAATCTGGATTTGATCTCTTCGAAAGAATTACGTGAGTTCATGAGAATTGAACCTAGTATCTTTTTCCATCCCGATGCGCATAGTGGTCTAGCAATTTTTTTGAAATCCCTACGATAAATCTTACGCCAAAATCCGGCATGTCTAAAAGATTATAATTCCTTTCTTGTAGTGGGTGGCATGATTTCTTATAATTGGAAACTTTTGCTTGGTCTACTTCTAGCCTGCTGCAAATCATGTGCTCTAGACAATTCAGCCATAACCATAAAGTGGCATTTTCCCAATTCGAGCTAAATTCTTGTCTGGCACCTTTGCAAATCTTGTCCCCAAATGTCTGAGCCTTGTTCAAGCTGGATCCATACCTTTGTGAAATCATCCATGAAGATCTCCATAACTATACGCGAATCGAAAAAATATAGACATCATGCATCTTTGGAATGTACCAGGAGCATTACACAAACCAAATGACATTCTTCTAAAAGCAAAAGTACCAAATGGGCATGTAAAGGTGGTTTTCTCCTGATCCTCGGGCGCAATGGCAATTTGGTTATATCTAGAGTATCCATCAAGAAAACAAAAGTAATGGTATCTGCCCGACTTTATCCAGCGTCTTATCGATGAAGGCAGGAAAATGATCCTTTCTTGTTGCAGTATTTAGTTTTCTATAGTCAATACACGCTCCATCTTGTCGCAGTTCTTGTAGGAATCGGTTCATTCTTTTCATTTCGATCCACGGTAGATCCACCTTTCTTAGGAACCACATGTCTTTGGGCTGCTTTGAGAACTATTTGATATAACATATACTCATTTTGCATTGACCATTTCAGAACTTCTTTTCTGACAACTTCTTTCATTACTGGGTTCAACCTCCTTTGATGCTCAATAGAAGTTTTTGCATTATCATTCAGCAATATTTCATGCATACAAATGGAGGGACTGATACAGCACCAGTCCTCAATTGACCCGACGATAGATTCTTGTACTTTCGAAATTTCTAGCGACTTCTTTTCTTGATTCGGTCAATACGGCCTGATATGATGATTAGTTTTTCTCTTTTAAGTTCCTAAGAACTCATATTTCAAATAGTGGGCAATTCTTTCAATGTGTATACACGCATAGTTTCACCTTTCGGTAGTTTTACGTCCCTGGCTACATACATCATCTTGACTGTGTTCATTCATGCTTGAAATTTGTTTCTTTGTTCTAGAATTTGAAGGCAACATTTCACAATTAATACCCTCAAGATCTTGAAAATTCATCTCAATTTCATTGATAAAATGTTGAAGTCTGATCGAAATTCAACTCAACAGAAGACTATTGTTTTCTCTGTGCTCCTGACTTTACGCATCTACGTCGAGGTGTTTCCAAACTCTAGTAAGATTAAAGTGCTGCTTCCATTCCCCACCCTTAGTGTCAGTTCACTTTTACGCACATCTATGAGCGGCTCACATTTGCTAAGAAGGGTCTTCCTAGCAGCAAAGGAACTTAGGTGTCTTCCTCCACCTTCATAATAATAAAATCCACAGGGAAGATGAATTTTCCCACCTTGACAAGCACATCTTCAAGAACACCTTCTGGTTGTGCCATTGATCTGTCAGCCATTTGCAATGTGATTGATGTCGGGGTAATTTCCCCCAAACTTAGTCTTTACACCACTAACAGAGGCATCAAATTTATACTAGCACCAGAATCACATAAGGCCTTCTTGAATTCCTTATTTCCTTTTTATGACGGGGATGGTGAAACTACGGTTCCTTCATTTCTTTGGGAGCTTTTCTTCGGATAAGCACCTTTGCGGTGTTAGCAATCAAGTTCACTATTCCTTCCTCAGCTATTTTCCTTTTCTTGTTCGGTATCTCCTTCAGAAATTTTGCATAGTTAGGCATTTGGTTTATTACCTCTGCAAATGGGATATTGATTACTATCTTCTTGAAGATGTCCAAGAATCTAGAAAACTACTCTTCCCTTTTTGCCTTTTGAAGCCTGCGGAAATGGCCTTGTGAGTGTATAGGCACAGTACTCTCTCATACAGTTTTACGCTCACTATTTCCTTTGGTACATTGAGCGTGTAATTCTTCTCTCACATACGCGTAGTCTTTCTAGGTTTGCTCTTCTCTCCTTCCTTTCCAGTTCCTTTTTGTTGTACATCAGTCTCTTCTTTCCTTTCTTTCTTGCTGTAGTTGCCCACTTCTTAACTGAACTGCCATGCAATCCTTTGGATTCTTTTGAGTGTCACTAGGGAATGTACCCTTACTCTGATTTGGCATATTAAGGGCCAGTTGCCCTACTTGTGTCTCCAAGTTTTTCAATGAGGCACTTGTATTCTTCTGAAATACTTGAGTGTCGGACTTGGCTTCGAGTCATACGGTTTGTTCATGGAGTGAATAAGCCCCTCTTGTTGTCCCCCGTAGGCTGCGGCATTTGTTCTTGAATGTGGTTGGAGTCCTCCTGCACTATTGATAGTCATTCTGTCTTCACCCCCTTGATCTTGCTACTAGAACCTTGGTGAGCTGCTAATATCCTATTGAGGCTCATCCATGCCTTGGGCCTTGTAATGCCCCTCCCACCGTATGAGAAATTCTCCCTTGGTTCCTCGATCTTTACATTTGTAATGTAATGGAGCAAGTTAGGATTTGGCTTGAAATGATAACTTCTTGGTTCATTCACGTACTTAACCTCCTCAACCTCATAAGCGTCCTCTTCTGTTGGTATTTCAACACTTCTCATTGCTTCTCTTTCCACTGCTCCTATCGCATGAGCAGTGTGCATTTTTCTTTCCTGTTTGTCCATCCTATGCATAATGACATCTAACTTTGCCTCCATAGCTGTCATTTTACCAACTCCATGACCCCTTTTCCTCTACTGTTACCCCTTGAAAACTCAGATGGAGCCTTTATATTGCACTTGGCTAGGTCTTACATCGGATCCACACAGCAACGTACTTTTTCTTTTGAATGCTCCACAGCACGAAGCATCGATAATGCCTTTAGATGTATCATTTAAGGCATGATACACTATATCCATCTGGGTTTTTAAATCAATTCCATGCATAGGGAACCTCTTTAACAACCTCTTGAATCTCTCCCAGGCTATATATAGGCTCTCATCTTCCCCCTGTTGGAATACTATTATCTCTCTTCTTCTCTCCGAGGTGAGATGGGGAAAGAACACACTTGAAGTATGCTTCCTGTAGCTCTTCCCAAGTATCAAGCCCGAACCATATGGTAATATTTCAGCACCATGTAGCTCTTTATATCTCTTAAGGAAAATGGGAAGAGATGCAGCTTTATCACCTCTGGCCTCACACCATTCAGCTTCACTGTATTTGCCATCCTGAGAAATCTACCCAAGTGCTCGTTGGGGTCTTCAATGGGGTGGCCAGTGAACTGATGTTGTTGCACCATTGTTATCAAAGCTGGTTGGATTCGAGTTATTTGCATCCACGGTAGAATTTTGTCGATTCTCAGAATATTCTTCTACGAATGATAGGCCTCGGAAATCCTCCATTGTATCGATAATAGGAAGCGCCAATTTTCTTGTCACTTTGCTCCTCTGTACGGTCATTATCTCATCTATCATAGGCTGCGTTCTGCTCTTTTAGTGTTTCTTAAGCAAGTTTTCTTTCGATTCGATTATGCGCTGCGCGGTGCGAATCCTTTATTTCTTGTGCATTAAAGGATTTCTTGAAATTGAAACACACTCAAATTAATAGGATTAGTAGAACTAAAACATTATTTTCAACATGGCTTGTTAAAGATCAGTGGTTGGTACAACCACTGCTTGTACAGCTGTTTTTGTTCTTTTCTTTTATAAAATGTCCAAATTAGCATTTCCCTCTTTTGTTAAAATATTGATCTATTCAATCCTTTCAATCCCCAGCAACGGCACCATGAAACTTGTTTACCTTTTTCTATATAGACTAAAAACCCCTCAAATCTACATAGTTACAAGAGCCTTACACTTCTCTTGCACCCATGTCACTTTGGATAAATTTGCTTAATTAAATAAATATGTCTTGATGTTTAGGATTTAAAATTGGGTTAGTCTATGACATTCAGAATGCTGGAGTCATACAAGTAGTAAAATCTGAATGTAAGTCCAGGTATCATTCCCACAGAGATTGACAAGAATTAGAGATCGATTACTGACCTCTTGAAGTTATATGCTATTTGGAATTTAAAATTGATATTGAAAATTTATGCAAAATGATAGATCCTAGACTATTAACTAAAATAGAAATTGGAATAACATGAAATCAATGAAAATATAAAGAACAAAATCTGGATCTATTCTATTCCACAATGACGAAAATTCTCCAGTGAATTACATTAAAAGCAGTCAATTCTGCACATGAAAGTACATTGCTCTATTGTATTGATGGATGCGGATTTGTCGAATTGCTAGAAATGTTGCGGTTAGTTTCTCCACATTCACTAGTTATAAGTTCTTGTTTCTCGAAATCAAGGTCAGACCAATTACTTATGCGCTCTTGTTTGGCAAGATCGCTCTTTCTTTCTCAATACTTCCTATCCATCTCTTGATGGTGCCAGAGATCTTTTGCTTTCCTTCTCAGGATTTTTGCAAAAGTTCTACCTCTTAATTGGTGGCTCATCCTTCAGATCTATTGATTCATCCTTTCCCTTGATTAGATCTCAGCTAACACAGGGTCGGGAACTTCTCTTTAGATTGAGGTGAACTCTCTGATTGTTTATATTGTTAAATGTTCCTTCCGACTTCAATTATATGAGTGAATGGGGTATTTATCAAAATGAACTTTGAGCTCAATGATTCATCAATAGTAGTCTAACATACCCATAAGAGAATGCTCTCGGCTCTCGGGGAGTCTCATCTCAGAGTGTCACGTAGGGCATCCTGGAAATCAAAGCAAGATACACTCCTTAAATTGGTATTCAGTACTACTATTGGGAACTTATCGATTCAAAAATGACACCAAGTAAGTAAATCCCAACCCAAATAATTTTCTCGGATTTTGCGAAAAGGCGTAACTAACTCTAATTCAAATCCAGCGAGTGCGTTCAATTCTTTTACGATTAAAGAAATGAGTACGATCACATACATCCACTATAATCGCAATGGGCGAGAAGAAATGAATTCGAAATTTGTCCTAGATTTCGCAGAATTTTGAGCGATAATTTTAAGAAGAAAAATAACATAAATAGAAATCCAGCTCCACTCGTTTTTGCACAGTTCGCAGATTCAGATCCAGAAAAGAATTCAAGAACAAAGAAAATAAAATATAAAATAAAAACCCAAAGTCTACTCTAGACTATACACGAGTTCCTCTCAGTTTCCACTTTTGAGTAGTGAAGACGGAGCTTCCTTTACTATTTTAACCTTTGTCACATTTATAAATGTCAAAAGAAAATGGGCCTAATGCAAAAAAAAAAAAAAAAACTCCAGGTGGAATTCCCAAAAGAAAGCCCAGTTTATTGTTCAAGGTCGCGACCTCAAGCCGGTGTCACGACCTGGATTTCCTTTGTTTGCTCTTGTTCAGTTGCGGCCAGGTTCCTTGCAACTGCTTAGATTAATGGTCTCGACATCGTTTGTGGTCGCGACCTTGTTGGCTTAGTGTTTCTCAAGAGTTGATGTCGCGACCACGGTGTCACGTCGCGACCTCGTTGTCTTTCCCTTCTTCTGCATTCTAATTCACGACCTCAGTTCTAAGTCAGGACTTCTCTTCCTTGTTGCGCTGCACGTCGCGACTTCAGTTTTAAGTTGCGACCACATTTCTGTTTCTACTGCCTTACTTCAGGTCGTGACTTTCTTTTTCTAGTCGCGACCTTGTTTGTGGTCTTCTGCCTTCACAGGTTTCGAATTTAAGTTGCGACCTCAAGGTGACGTCGCGATCTCTTTTGATGTTCATTTCCCTTCTTCTGGTCGCAACCTCAATTCTTTGTTGCAACTAGTTTCCTCCTTCCAACCTCTATTCCAGGTCGCGACCTCAAGGTGATATCGCCTCTTAATTCATTTACGGTTGCATGTAATCGATTGCTCGAAAGTAGTTGCGACACGGTTTCATCTGCTCGAGTTCTTCTTTAGGTTCTGACTGAATGAGTAGTCGTGACATCGTTTGGTCCTTGATTAATAAAGTGATTCGCAGCCTGGTTTCTTGGCAAAGGACCCGTTTGGCTTAAGCTTAGGTTCTGACCTCCTTTTGTTCTTGACTCTTAATTTGGTTGCAACTTGATCTCTGTTGAGACTCAGTTCCTTTTTATGCTTCAGGCCCCTCCAGCGGCACATGTTGACCTCAAATGGAGCCCTTCATTTAAAAACTAGTTGCAACTTCATTTTCTTGTAGAGACCTCCCTTGTGGATTCATTGATGGATCCACGTTGCTACCTCAGATTGACGTCGCGACCTCAGTTATATTCAATTGGCGTCACGACATCAAAGTGTTGTCGCGGCCAAAGATTATACTTTGAATAATTCCTTTAGTCTCAACCACACTTCCTTTGTCGCAACCTCTTTCACTTGTTGCTGGTAAGAATGCAGTTTACAAGCTGTTCAGTCACGACTTAAGCTTGCCGGAGTCTTCTATTCTTCCCTCGAGTGATCTTGGTGATGTAGTGACTTGGAAATGGCGAACGAATGAGCTCTGTCGCGACTAGATTTTCGATTAAACTGTTTTACCTTGTAGGCTGATCTCTTCTAGTTTTCTTTGGGATTTAAGCCTGCTGTGCACTAACGCAAAAATTAAATTTGAGCAAATTACCCAGGTTTCTATATATGAATCAGCAATTAACTTGTAATAAAATCATAAAAATGGATTAAAAATCAAATGAGTTTTTAGACTCATCAGCGAGAGAAAAGAAAAATACAAGAGAAAGATAAGGGTGTTTCTCCAAGGCCTTAACTTCTTTCCAATAAGTAATTCGGTTGCTGATCTCAATGGAAAAGGGAAACTAGGTGGAGAAGATGTTTCTCCAAGAGCATGTGCAAACTATGGCCCAAACAAAGGAGGGAGAATAGTAATGCAAAACAAAAAATGATGTTAGAACTAGCACAAATCAAGGAGTAAAGAGCACAAGATTGGATTACCGTGATAAGGATGGGACTGAGGTGGGAAACCAGAACCCATTTCGAGAAGCTCTAAAAACAAGCCAGATTACAGTAATCATGACAAGTTTGAAATCTCAAGGCTTTTTTAAAGGCGAAAATGTTCAACATGGCAAAAGTCTATATATATGGCATAAAGCTACCTTTAAGTCGTCATCGTTGGTAGACAAATCAAATTCTTTGTAATGTCACGACCCCTGCGTCTACTTAAAGAAAAAACCGAGTTCGAGGTGAAGGAGTCACTCGACTTAAAAATTGTGAAAATAATTCAATATGCAATCGAGAAAGTTCTCAAAAACATCCAAACGACATCAAAAGAATTTTTTCGAAGGTATATTATAGATTATCTTCGTAATCGACACCTCATAAAATGTTCGAAACAGCCGAACATCTAAAAAGAATTGTTTTCGAAAGTACATTCAGGAGGATTTTCACTTATGCCTTTAAAAAATATTTAAACGGCTTCAAAAAGATTTTTTTCAAAGGTGTATTCAAGATTATCTTCATGATCTACACCTCAAAAATGTTTGAAACAACCAAACAGCTTCAAATAATTTTTTTGAAGGTGCATTCATGAATATTTTTGAGTTATGCATTCAAGAAAATGTTCGAAATAGGCCAAGCAACTTCAAATAATTTTTTGAATATATATTTATGAATATTTTGAGTTCTATACCTAAGAAATTTTTTTAAATAAGTCGAACAACTTAAAAGATTTTTTTGAAGGTGTACTCAAGATTATCTTCATAATATACACCCAGAAAAATGTTCGAAACAACCAAACGACTTCAAAACAAGTTTTTTGAAGGTGTATTCATGAATATTTTCAAAGTCGCACCTAAGAAAATTTTCAAAACAAGCTGAACAGCTTCAAATAATTTTTTCAAATGGGTATCCATGAATATTTTCAAGTTCTGTATCTAAGAAAATTTTCAAAACAAGTCGAACTGTTTCAAAGAATTTTTCAAAATGTATTCAAGATGATTCTTCAAAAAATCTGCACTCATAAAAAGTTTCGAAATGGCATCAAACAAAGTTCTGACTTTTGGTATTAAAAAAGCTTGGAAATTTCATCCAAAGCGGGTTTCTTAAAAAAAAATCGCAATCAAGAACTACATTGCTAAGAGAGGCATAAAAGTTGAAATCTTTCATCGAATTAAATGCATACCTTGATGTGTCCAGTAAGAGGAACTGATAGAGATATTCGACGAGTGATTTTACGATAACCCGGTGAAGCCACGAACATGAACTGCGTTCATCGATGGAGTGCGACCGGTTTTTTATGGTGAAGAAAATCAAATCCTGCAATTGTAACAAGGATGGTTAGCGGCGCAAAAACAAAGTATCGCGGCAACTCAGGCAATGGCATGATGATTCGCGGCGTCGGCGATTGGGTAAAGAAGAGTGATAGTGACTACAATATGATCTTTAGTGGGAGATGATGACACAAAAATCGAAGCAATAGCTTCGAATGATGGAACAATCTTGGTTCCAACTGGTAGTTGATCAATTGCGTTGATGATGTTTTCGGCGATCGCTTCGACGACGTTTCCATCGATTGTTTTTATGGCCTGAACAGCAGAGACGACCGATGGAAGAGAAGCGGCTTCATCAACAGCAACATCATCATCTATGGTGGCAATGGCAGTAGTGAAGACTGGGACGATGGGGATGGAGGAGGAAGAAGATAAAGAAGGTAAGGTAAAAAAAATTTTCCTTTCTCCAAACAAAAGGGGGTTGCTTTAAAAAGTGAACATAATTTATTTCTAGGAAGAAAAGAAGATGATCTTGAGATGCTTAGAGAATAAGTCGGATGGTTATTCTTTTGATGTATAATATCCTTTTGTGGAGGAAGAACGAAGGTTGGAAGTTTAAACTTGAAGATATTCCAAGCTTAAGATGACAATGATATCAGGCTTTTGAAAGTAAAGTTCACTCAAATCAAATAACCAAGATTTCAAATCCAAAATGACAAGTAACCAAGACTCCAAGCTTAAGCATTAAGTGAAGATTTTGTAAGCTTAGGAATCTATGTAAGATGAATGCATTGTTGTACTTTAAGGTATAAAATCTTTTACATGCATATTCTTCATAACTCGGTTTTGTGTCAGGTCAAGACTCTCCTTTTGAAAGCTCAAATATGAACTCAAACCTTAGGACTTTAAAGTTTAAAATGTATTCAAAAGTATTTTCTAAGGTTTTGAAATTGATTTGAATCTGAAAAAGACATAGTGGCATTTCTAGGGCCTTTTCAACATTCTTTGCATACTTTGTGATTTTAACTTGGTTTGACTTTAAATTGATTAAATATTTTAAAATCCATGTTTAATCATCAAATATTAGTTATTTGGAGTTTAAATTGTGCTTAAAAGAGTTATTTAAAGTTAGAAACTAATTTGGAGCAAAAAGAAATTGAAACGGACCCAAAACGACTTTTTCTTAAAAACAACTGTTTCTTAAAAACAACTGGTTTAGCTGTCCAAGTCATTTGGTTGGTCAACGGTTGACCAAATGGTCCACACAGTCGATTGGTTACAACCGATCGAGGGTGTAATATCGACCGTTTGGGTCTAGAAATGTCTGTTTTTCATTTTAATGAACCGATTGGTCAAACGATCATCTCAACAGTCACCTACAATGCATTAAATGTACAACGACTAGTTTATTAATGAAACCGATCGACCGATTAAGTACAAAATGCTACCCAAGATTTCATCCCTATAAATTCTTAGTTAGGGATCATTTATGACTATGAGCCTTCACTACAAGAAAAAAGGTCTACATTGACATATATTTTTGTTGACTTAAGCCCATATATGTCATTATATATTGTTTTAATCGAAAACAATGACTTTTATAATTTATGTGTGGGAAACCATGACATATATGTAAATTAAAAATGGTGAAAATCATTTATCACTTAGCTAACCCGGCTAAAATGATAGGGATGATATGTGATTTTAGAAATATATCATTGCAATTTTAATATAATGATCTAGAATGGCACATGTGCCAGTTCAGATATCATGTTATAATTATACATCAAGGTTCCTTGTGGTATTTATAGAAAACAATCCTGCTTCTCAAAACCCAAGGTGGAATTTTGGGAGCTTGGTTATGTGACTCTTTGCTCCTAAATCTACCTAATCAAAATCCTTCCCTTTTGGTGTATAATCGGCTCATATTGCCGAATTTACTGTTTGAGACCTTAAAAGGTATGAAGTGGAGTTTAAGTTTCCTATATATCTTCTTGAAATGAATATTTAGGGTTTAGAATAACACTTTTCCAAGTTATAGGGTAGGTGATTAGAGTTACAGTTCTCACAATCTTTGTTTTCGAATGACCTTCTTGTTAGGTTTCATGTCAAATGGGTTTTCTTTTCCTTGGCATTTGCATGGCTTTGAATGGGTTTTTACCTCTTCTAGACAAGCGAGGTGAAAAAATCTTGACCTTTCATTGCCATCACAAAATCTTCATTTGGATGTATAATTTGGCTATTATTTTAGTGCTTTATTTTCTAAGTATTTTATTAAAGCGCAATGGGGATGATGAGAAGGTAGAGAGATCACGAGTTTTTCTTCGTCATTAACGATGACTTTGTTGATATTAAGATGGGGAGTAAGTACTGTGAAGATGTTTCTAATAGTATAAAGTTATATTCATATTCGACATTTCCTTTTCAAAGCCCACTTTTTGCTTTTAATATTTCTTTTTGGTTTATGATGAAACAGCAGAGCAAATAAGAAATTTTTTAAGTTTTACATTCATGTTGTCATGGTTGTGATTATATAATGGAAAAATCAATAGTTAATTACATGTTTTCTTCTATAAGAAGAAAGGGGTCCTTTACATGTTTCTTCTTCCTAATGAGAATTCTCTTGGAGACCAAACAGAGTATTCAATTATTTGAAATATTCATATTTTTCAATAAATGAAAATAAATTTTGATAAGCTTCATTGTCTTTCTCTTAAGAAAGAGACATGTTAGATCACAAGCTCGAATTCATTTTCATTATGGTATGGTTAAGAAAGTGCTCATCATGGTTTTTCCCTTGCAAAAGAGGCTGATTTCTACATGATCGCTACCTCACCAAATTATGGAATTCTTGACGCTCACTTAGTGGCTTAGGCATTCAAGTTAATTTGAATTTGGGAGGTATGGACGTCTTTTTATTTTGTAAGTTGATTGTTCTTCATATCGCAACAAATTATGTTCCCATATTAGAACTAACCTATGTTGGGTCTACTAAATATATATTCTACATGGGTTTAGTGTCGAGCTGTGTGTTGTCTATCCTCACCTCCTTATTAATATATCAATGCCTTCAATTTTTCCATCTAACTCAACATCTCCTTGAATCTTATTTGAGATTGCAATTGAAATATGGGGAAATGGGAAAAAAAAAAAAGAGTAGCACGTAGAGGTGGGATAATGGGTTTGACCTGGTGGGTTGTGGCGACCCCCAGAGCCCAGAGCAGACCCAGGTTGGCGATCCCAGAGCAGAAACAAGGGACCTTTCGTTTTATTTCTTTTAAAGTCATTAATCAAATCTCTTTAGTTATCGTTTTATTAAATTTTCATTTCAAAAGTGTGACCAGGCGACTTAACCCGATTAGGCGGATCGGCGGGAGCCGGGTTTACTTTCGGGCACAATTTCAATTATCTTATCAAAACATTTGGCTTGTCTTATTCATTTTAGATTTTGTAATTTCGCGGAAGCGCATTTCATTTAAATGACCAGTAATTTACAATTAACAAAGATTCATAATATTTACATTTATTAAAATGTATTTACAAAAATAAGGATCGAGGTTCAAGCTTGTTTAAAATGTCAATGTTTGAAAGAAATGGAGTAATGCATATGGCCAGACATACTCAAGTAATTCATATTATGACCTTCGACCTCCTCGATCTTAGGTCTTGTGAATTATATATCTTTCGGTACACACGCATTGATAAAAACAATATTTCAACATTCATGCTTAATTGGTTCCTCGTTACGTATTCCATTTTTAGTTCATATAAATCATGCACATTTATCAAAATATATTTTTATAAGTATCAGTTAGTAATGTAAAGATACTTATACAAATACACACTTTCAATACCATCATTTTCATTGTTAGGTTTGTGATTCCACATATAGCTATAGAATTAAACATCCACAACTTGATTCGAGTTGGTGAATCCTGCACATTTGTCATTGGTAATAATGTGGTTTCACGTTCGATACCGTCTCCTGTAGGCGCAAATTCATTCACGACAATTCAGTTGGTGAATCTGTCTTGTTGTCATTCAATAATAATGGATTTACATTAAATATTCTTAGTCTCACATATGACTATAGAAGTCGACATTCTGTGATTCGATTGAAGTGAATCTGTCATATGTCATTCAGTGTGAATCAGATTTCGCATTAGACAAATACGGTTACCTTCATGACGAATTCAGTTGGTGAATTCCGTCATGTTGGTCATTCAATAATACGTTTAAAATCAATTTACTTTTATGCAGTAAATTCACTTACTTATTCAAATACTCATACATGTCATATATTTGGCCAGCAGTTAGAATAACAATGATTCAAATCAATACCCCAATCATTCAAATGATATATGCATATTTGCAAATAGAGGCAATATGAAATCAAAGTGTGACGAACCAAACTAAATAAAGAACAAGTATAGAACAAACAAAGAATAAGAAACGGGTATAGAAACGGGAGACCAATTATCGATTCCGTTTCTTTCTCGGTGTCAATCTAGGCAGGTTATCGTCTTCACACACTTTAGTCAAATACAATTCATTCACTCTTAGTGATTATGCAAATAATCGTACTAAATGGATCGCTTTGCCTCGCATTTCGGTATAGTGCAGCTTTTGACTTAGACTCATTCTTATTCCTCTATGAGTCTACTTTACTTAGGAATTGGAATCATTCCAGCGGATTATTCAAACTAAAGTTATGGCATTTTCATGCCAACTAATTCGGTTTACGGATTAAACTGGGAACAGTTTGTATTACTAATTTTTTCAGGGTGTAACTCCGTATTTGACTCTATGCCTTTGTATCATTTTAAATTTAAGGTGCTAAGGGTTTCTATTCAAAGCTGGAATCACCCAATTCGAACAGAAACTCAAGTTCAAATCGAAACAACCGGACTACTCTATGTCCAAAAGCTGATGCAGGAATTTTTTCTTGAACATGGCTCCACTTTGAGTAGATTTTAGATCACTTAGGATCAGGGTGGACGATGCCTTCTCTTTAAGTTTGGTTCTCCTTGAGTCTATTTTACTTAACCACTTGAATCCTCCAAATCGGATAAGAAATGAGAAGTTATGGCCCAAAATACGAGCGCGGTGTGGAAGCGAGACAAGTTCTACCGGTGGAACTTAGCTTCTACGGTAGAACTTGGCCAAAATGACAGAATCAAAGTTGTACCAGTGAGAGACTTAACTTCTACCGGTGAAACTCTCCAGTGCCCAGAATGTGTGTTTCTCATTTTCCATATGTTGACCCCAATCAACTCTATACCTCATAAAACACTTCAAGATCATAGAGATTCATGCTATGATCTCTTTTTCTACTCAATTTATCATTCAATGGATATCTTTCATCAAAACCTTTCATGATTTTCTCCCCAACAACAATTCTAATGGGTCATAGCCCTTGCACATACCTAATACACAATTTTGTTAGGGTTTGTTCTAGCAAACCCCTTTACTTTCTTGATTAAACCGTCAAATCCAACTTCGAAGGAGTTCATGTCATTCTTGTACATTTGGGGTTTACCCATCACCTCAAACCAAGTTAGGGTTTGTGTGATCTCTTCCCCAAAACCTAGACAAGAGGACCATTCTCAAAACAAAGCCTTGAAATCAAAACACATGATCTAGATGAATGCATGCCCTTGGTTTTGATCTTCCTCTCCTTCTCCTTCTTCTTCCTCTTCTTCCTCTTCTTTTGCTCTCCTTTCCTCTCTTCACGGTTTGTTCTTTTGCCCTTTGGAGACAAATTTTGGTGCTTTAAATTCCATGTTTTTCTTAGGCCTTGTTTGTGTCAAAGCCATTTTGGGTTGGTTTCAATAATTGCCTTTAAGTCTTTCAACTCTTAACTATTTGAATTTCACTTCTTTTTTTTTATTTTGGCCTCTCATCTTCTAGGAATTACACAACAATTCCTATTATTTCTTCTTTGGCCCATAGTTTTCAATTTCTTTGACCCCTTTTGGACAATTTACATATTTGTCCTTAAGTTTGTAACTCAAATTTTGGGTTCACTAAATTTGCTATTTCATAATTGTCAATTCATGATTTTTTGGGAAAAACCCAGAGTTTGCCCAATTCATACCAGTATATAATAAAATTATTATAAAAATTCTAGGGTATTTTTGGGGCGTTACATGGGTCGACCCACTTTAGCCTTTATTTTTTGAGGGTCGGGCTTAAAAAATGGTGGCATGAATAGAATTAGGACCTCTTGGCCTGCCTGAATAGGTCGTGGGCCCATTAAGGCTAGTCAGACTTGCACTCAGCCCATTATGACTTTTTTTTATGTTTTCTTGACTACATAATATTTTCCTAATTATAAAAAATATTAGTTTTCTATTATAGAAAAATATAAAATAGTTGTTTATATAGAAAAAAAGAATTATACTAGTAAAGAAAGGCCACAAGCCCTTGTTTACTACATTTTGTACTGATACTTAGTTCTCATCCCATATATCTTCCATGAGTGGTGAATTATAGTAGGACTCCTCAATGCAAAACCAAATTAGGTACATATGTGAAATGTTTAGGTAGTCTTACTTCATTTGGGCATGAGGTCCATACGTGGGGAAAGAAATTAGTAATCCGGTTATCCTAGTAATTTTATGTCCAAAATATACTCATACCACCTTCCCTTTGACGAGTGCATAGGTACTGAGTCAATATAATGCAAGTACTACCTTAATGTAATGCAGGTACTACCTTACAAGTACTAGGTACTACCTTAATAGAAAGGCCCTAAGCCCCTATTTATCACATTTTGCTTGTCAAATATTCAGTCTCATCCCATTTATATTCCATGAATTGTCTTGAAACTGTATTGCAAGGGAAAGACTTAAAGAACGGCAATACACTTTGGCTTGGTTTGCATCGTGAAATAGATGTCACTTCATTCGCTAACTCTCCCCCCTACCAAATGTCACATTGTCCACAATGGGGCTCGGATTGGAAAGTTAGAGAAGGAAGTGCTACCTCCTTGATGAAATGTACTCGTTGTTGGATAGGAGACTTCACAAGCTTTCCATCGACACCTTATTCACTCCGTTTGAGCTTGAATAAACAAGTTAGGAGAAAAAAGAGGAAAAAAGTGACCAGTTAGAGCATTTTGAAAATTACACCTTCATGATAATTTCAAAAGTGTTCTTTCTGGCTATATTTGGATTCTACACTCTCTAAGTTTTCCAACGGTACCAAAATTACCCAAAACGGAGTTTGGATGAGAAAGTTATGGGTGAAACAAAATGGGGCTGTTGTTTAGTGCGAAAATTCCACTTTAAATTACAAAATTCGCACTGGTGCTTAACCGATCTTGTGATGCTTACTTGATCTTCGCGGCAGCATTGCGATATAGATATTGTATCGCGATATAACTTCTCGCCATTTCAGGTGACTTGCGATTGTGATACGGTTCGTTGCGTTGCGTTAACTGCTACATTTCGATTGAATTGCATTGCGATATAATAAATTATATTGCGATATAACTTCTCCTTCAACTCCATTGGCTTGTATTGTGATACACCTCCTTGTATTACGATATAACTCCTTTTAAAACTCAGTGACTTGTATTGCGATATAGTATAATTGTGTCGCGATGTGCTCTTCTCCTCCGCATTAGTTCTACCGTGTCATTTATTGTGCATGTTGTCTATTTGTGGTGGTATTAAGGTAGTACTTGATGCTTGTAAGGTAGTATCTAATACATTAAGTAGTATTTGCATTATATTAAACTAGAGCACCCATGCACTTCGTCAAAGGAAGAAGTTTCAATATATTTGACAAACATTTGAGAATTTAGATTTTATTTTTATTCAGTTGGAATAGTGATTGGATTACTAAGAGGGGCTTTATGAATTTTGTACCTACTCATTACTTTTGTTCCTCAAAGACAATTATTTTTCAAATGTACTGACTGATGTATTTAGAATTCTTTATACCTATATCCCTTTTATTTTAAAATAAACAACCTGATACATACTTCCCCCTTGTTATTTTGGTAAGATTAAAGTTTGTGTAGTTCTTAAAGTTTCATTACATGGGTTTCATCTTATACCAATTAGTTAATATCATTTTTTTATTTCCTTATTTTATTTGGTATAGAGTATCAGTTAATGAAAGACTCAAGATGGTATTTTACGAGAGATTTCAAGATGTAATAATACCGTGTGTTACTAATATTTTTGGTTGTATGGTTGTTATTTTGGTAAGATTAAAGTTTGTGTAGTTACTAAGATTTTATTACATAGTTTCATTTCAATTAATAATTAATTAGTGTCGTTGTTTATTTATTTTTTTATTTCCTGAGTCGAGGTTAGTGAAAGACTCAAGGTGGTTTTGCATAGAGACATTTAAAGATGTATATATACATACATGGGTTATTAATATTTTGTTGTATAATTTATCTATTGGTTCTATGAGTTTTTATTTTTTGATGTATTATAAATAGAACTTGATTTACATTATCTTGCTGGTATCTTTATTCTAGAAATAAAGTTGTTTTAAGCTTCTCTTTGAATATTGTAAACAGAAAAATTGATTTTGCGAAAAGTAGTAAGCTTGATGAATTTCGATTGAAAATCCAGGAAATTCTCTAGAACCGGATGTGAAAGCGGTTGAGCCGTTAAATTCGTCACCATGAAATCTATTGACCTAGAAAGTTTCGTTGAATTGAGACAATCGAATATTTTATGATTTTAAGGTGATAAATTCGTCCGGTGACTTCAGGGACGAGAGTTTTACGAAAATCTCAGAAGTTAGGAGATGACTTGGGTTAAGTTCATTTAAAATAAAGTGAAAATAAAAAAAAAAAATCAATCAGAAAGGGGGAGAGGGCGTTGGGAGGAAGAGGATGGAAGATATATTTTTATTTTTTGATGCCGGCTTTTTTAGATCTATGAAAATCGGATCGTGGGTTTCATGAGGCGAAGGCCACAGAAGTTGATCCTCTGTGATGAGGAAACTCTGGCGTGGACACCCAAATCTTGGAGTTTCGTCAAACTCACGGTGGGAATTTTCCTACTTGTGTTTTATTTCAACAAAAGGCTATTTAATGTTTGGAATTGGCTTAGAGGCCCATGAAAGGCCGTAAATTCAGTTCTCAAATTTTGGGCCGGAGTGTAGAGACAGGAATTTTCTGGACTATTTTTGTGGACGATCAGGGGCTGAATTCCGGGCCCATTTTCAAACCAGTTCAGCTTAATTTTCAGGCTTGTTTTTAAACTGATCCTTGTGAGGCCTTCATGACTATTTTGGTGATCCGGGCTTGTGTGAGGACTGGTTTTGCTCAGGCCCAGTATCTTCGAGGTTTGTGGTGTGTTTGGTATCACAATATTTGGTGATGAACCGTGAAGGGGACGAAGTGCCACATTTTATATGGGTCCGAGATTTGGGCCATTTGTGTGTTATTACTAGAAAATGCGTTGATCATGTTTGTTAATTAGCACATGTAGGAAGCTAATTTTGTATGGAGTGATTGTGAATTTGTAACATGTTTTATGTGATTTAATTATGTTAATATATAGCCATGTGAATATATTAGCATGAATGTGTTGGAATTGGCGTCGTGCATTTACATGTCTGTGGGAGTACTTAGAAATTAGGTGTGAGTGCATAGTTGAGATCAACCTTGTGTTAAGTGTTTGATGGTGTGTCATTAGTACAGTTTGTGAATCAACACCACGTAGGGTGTTGATTGTAGTGGGCTTGACTAATAAGACACGTCCCCGAATGAGTCGCACGGGTTAGAAAATGGAAATGGCTCATTGCATTTCATATGCATTGGGGCACCACAGAGCAATAGAATTGAGTGCATGAGGTGGTTTAAGAAGATTGTTCGGAGGGGTTGACCAACAATATTATTTATCGAGATTGTGTCCACTCTGACATCGGAGGTTATCCATATATCAATCGTTGGAGTCTGCCCTATTGATATACATCGGAGGGTTGTCCACGAAATAGATTATCAGTGCATTCGCTATTTATATCGGAGGGTTGTCCACGAGTTAAAAACAAAAAGACCTTTGTTTTGGAAATGGGTTTTATTTATGGCGAATCATGTTTGAGGAGTCGGTGAGAACTTCGAGGCGTATGGGTGTAAGAGACTGTGCGGTATCACAAGTTATGTTACCCAAAGAAGACACAGTCCATGTTATCCATAGATTCGGGTTGTATGATGGTCGGGATTAACTTGGGATTGGTTGCCCATTGACGCTGCATTGGAATTAATACGGGCAGTGGGCTCGATACTTAGGTCGTGGTATACCGATGACAGTTGTCCTGATTGGTGTATCACATGAGGCAATTCGATTGGGTGACTGGGATATATTACTCAATGACATAATGGTGATGGAGCGGCGAGCTTCGGTGCATAGGGCATGGTGAGTGAGTCTCATTCATGGCATGTAGACATTCGATTGAACATGCTGTATGTTACATGGATGTGTGTTTGATTATCTGACATTGCGTGTGCACTTAGGTGGAGAGTAGCCATTGTGGAGTTAGCCTCTCTTTAGGCTTCACTCACCCGTCTGGGACCCCAACTGGTCTGGTCGGTCACGGAGAGAGGGTGACCCGCGTCGAGACACTTTGCCTAGAAAGCCGACTTAGCTTTGATTTTTTATTCATATGTATTAGAATGTGGTAGTTTTAATATATGTTTGTATAAAGTAATTTATTAACTCTGACTCATTGTAGATAGATTTGATTTATTTGGGATATATTTTGTGAGTATTGATCGGGCGAGTGTTGATTTATATTACTCGCATAGACCTGTGGTCATTATTAATTTGTTGGAATGAGTTTGTGTTGTTTAGAGCTCCAGGTTTTCTGAGGAGGCTCTGCGATTCGTCGAATGTCACGGTAGGTTCTTGAGCCTTCAGCAGGCGCGAGTTGACGAGGTTGTGTGAATGATTTTAGGGGCGTCATGAGAATATGTGATTTGAACAGTAACATGTGTGGGGGACAACTTGATTCAGATTCTTCAATATGTACGTGTTTTATGGCTACATGCATATTTGTATGGTTTGCATTGTGGTTAACAGATACAAAGTCTTAGTTATGAAACCAAGGTGTGTTTTGTAATAAGTGTTTCGTCATGTGATATACCCGACAAGTTATTTTTTTGCATCATGCTTTTTCATTACATACATTAGAAACTATTTTTAAATTTTCAAAGGCTATCATGACATATCTTCTAATTCCAATTTATGATCCATGGTTGAAATATCCTTACCTTGACATATTTTTAAGAAACCATAGTTTGTTGAACTAAACCTTGACATATTGTGGTGTTAGAGAGAGTTATATTGATTAATAGAAAAAACACATTAACATTTTATATGCATCATCAAGTTTGCTTTGATGCACTGCCATTCTGCAATAGATGACATATAAGACTAAGTTATGATATTTACTCTCTCTTATACGATTGCCAGGTTGAGAAATTGAAAAACAGTTAAGATGGGTCTTTTTTAATATGAATTTGTTGTTGTATTTATTCCTCTTAACCACCATTTCTCTTGCTCTTAACTCTCAATCATTTTTTGGGCAAGATTCATTCTCATTGCATATCCTAAGTGCATCTTTTGATTTCATCCCTAACCCAGATTGTGTTGGCTTTGTCTTGAGGCTAGAGTGTCTCATTGTTTAAGATAAAAGCTGAAGTGCATAGTTTGCAGTTTGTGAGGGTGCTGGGAAATGGAACCAAAATCCCAGAGTGTAGGAAAAAGCTCGGGTTGGGCTTGGAAACTGGTGGACCTCATGGGTTTGAAAGGTCGAGGAGAAGTGGACGTAAACGAGTTGTCTTTGTAGCTGTAATCAAGTTCACTTTACTATAATTATCTCTTTATTTATTGTTCTTGAATTAAATTAAAGATTTATTGTTGTTTCATAGTTTTGAAATATTCACAATTTAGTTAATTTACAGTCAGCGTGTTTTCAACGATCAATCAGTGGCTGTGATCGTTCAGCTCAACCAAGCATGTCCCTACTGAAACCAAATCATGGCTTTATACCTGCTCATCCCTAGTGGAACATGTATAGAATGCATGAATGTAATCAAGTTTTTAGTATATTTGGAATTAATATAATCGGGTTTTTAACATGTTCAGATAAGATCAAGCATTTTTAAACTCTTCCCACCCTTCTTGCTTATATAAAAAATAATTTACAGATATTTCATTTTATTTTTATTCTACATTTTAATATAATAATAACTATTATTATTATTGAATAAAATTAAATTATAAAAATAAAACATAGAAGCTCAAACAACGGGAGGGGCACGAATTTCCTATTTCTACCATACTCCACTCAACTCATAAATATTTTAAGAAAGAGGACTACTTTTAATGAATTGAACAAGATTGCCATGGAGGCATTCTGCCCCAACCCATACCATTGCGAACCTATTTAACATGACTCATTTACCTTACTATAGGTGCGTGTTTTCATTTTTTTTATTTTTTGTTTGGTGACTTAAAGAATCTTGCCAAAATAATAAAAAATTAAAAAATTCTTGAAAAAGATGTGGTTTAAACTAATTTCAAATATAGTTGTAGTTTTCTGGACGACGTGTGGGATAAAGGCTTCAAAAGTATGGGTTTTAAGTCCAAAAGGTTAAGGAAAACTATTTAAAATATGTCCCATTGGAGATACTTTCAGTTTTAATTTTAGGAATAATGTCGATTCTAAAGACACTATTTGATAACGTTTAACAATTTAAAAAGTAGTTTTATTTGAAAAACAACAGGTTTTGAAGTTTTTTGAAAGATGTCTTTTAAAAAGAAACTTTAGGTATAAAAATGAAAGATTTTTTAAGATCATTCAGAAAATTCTACTTCAGAAATTTTTTAGTTCAAATTTTTTAAAAGTGTTTATTCAAGATATTCAATTTATGAATTAAGAATTTTAATAGTATGAGAGGTTGTATGTTTGAAGTATTTTAGAACTACAGTCTCAAAGGTACAAAATAAGAAAAAGATTTTCCGATGTAATAAGTGTAACAAGGAGACTGCAGAGAATCATTCTTACCGAAAGATGTTTTGATCATGGCAAAAGAACTGATTGATTCAAGTATTTTTAAGATCTTTTATGGAGGATGTTTTTAACATCTAAATCATGGGTGAAGCATAGTATTGTTTCGTCTTGAGACAGACAGGAGGGGATACCATTCTCCAATACAAATTTCAAAATCTCCACAGTGATAGTGCGCAGTGCAGGGTTCAGACCTCAACAATATCTAAAATTTTGGTATGGAGTTGAAGTGGAGCACAGTGACCAGGTTTTGGGGTTGTTTGGTTTTTGATAAAAGTAAAATAAAGTGTTGAAAATAAAATGTCTAATGGGTTTTATAAACAGTAATATCTATCAGTGATTCAGTTAAAAACTAACATTATATCTGAATTCATCATTGTTAAAAAAGATCAAATCTTAGTGCCCATTCTTTATATTTTTATCTTATTAAGTATCTGTTATACCTTTCTATATTCTTGAGCGCTTCGTCTATTTTCGTTCTCGCCGTCAAATAAATGGAGATCGCTCCTTTCATTCGTCAGCAGTCCAATGTGATCATTTTGTCAAATATATAGTCTTCCATTCCACGATTAGGTAATAATTGTTTATAATGAATAATAATAGATTATACATTGTTTTTATCAGATTCGAGACTATGGAATTCTCTTTATTATTTTTAGAATTCCCTCCCACCAAAAAAAAACCTCTTGAAACGTTCGAGGATAAAAATAATAATAAAGAGTATAGTTAAAGAAAAATGACTTGTATTGTATGCTTAATAATTTTAAATGTTTCCTTTTTTAGTTGGCATTGATTATATATACATTTATATTATTTATCTCTCAATTTTGTTTTTTATTGTACTTTTTATTAATTTTTAACTAATGAAATAACATGATCATATATTAGAAAGAAAAATCAGTATATATTGAAGGAAGACATACAAATCTAATAAAGTGGATGACGTATATTAATATAAAAGCCCTACGTTTAAAGCTTATACTAACAACAAAAAAAGACATTGAAAATTGCTATGACATGTGAATAATAATATATGTTAAATTTTTTTTTATCAAAGATAAGAATAATTATGATATAGAAAATAAATCATAACCTCTATTTTTCTCAACTTTTTATCTATAAGCAATACTAACAGTAAATAATGAACCTGTTTTTCTTGATTAAGTAAATCGTTTATCTATACCACTTGTTTTTCTCTTAATAAATAGTTCTTGCATAAATCTGGTTTTTATATGTTTTTTAGTGATTTAGTGATCCCTTAGTATCAGTATGATTGTAAATTAACTAATACGTATGTGGTTGTCACTCACGCTGTCTCATGTAAGTTCATAGTCGTCTTGGTGAGAAGGGGTTGTATCATCTCAATGCGTGGTTAGTTTTTCTTAAATAAGTAGTGCGACGTTCTTTATTATTTAAGCGTTTAAATTGGCAAAGTATTTCTACGATTAGAGACAATAATTAAATCAATATTACCTTTCGTATCTTTCATTAAGTCGAGAAATTTATATGAAATAACAATGTGTCTATCAATATGTCACGCTCAATGCCTCAGATATAGGCTTTAGTCGTTTCGATTTATATTGTCTTTGGATGTTGTTTCATCCTTTGTGGTTTTTAGTGATTTTGATTCTATATTTTTATTAATTCATTGTTAGTTAGAATCAATTAAATTATTTCTCTTAAAAAAAAAGAATAATTATGATATTTTTTTTTAAATTTAAATTATATTTCTTGGTACAAAACATATATAGTATATCAAAGTGTATGGATAGTAATCCATTACCAAGAATTCTATTAAAAAGAAAAAGAAAATAAATTAGATTTTGAAGTTCCAAGAATTAGCATTAAAGCTTCACGATACCTAGCAATCAGGGTTGTATGTAAGAGGTAGCATTGAGTCTTTGACGAGCTGAAGTGATAGGAGTCTTAGGGGAAAATGTTCAAATAGGTGATCATAGTAAGGAGGTGTGGTGGCGTGATAGCTGGGGGAGTTGTGTTAAAAATATGATATTCATATCATCCCAAATTTATAAAGAGCAGGCTTTAAGAGTGTATTGGCCCAATATGGTATCGGGCTGGTTTTGCGAGGAGGTCTTGGATTCGAGACGAAAGTGCTTTCGCGATTTATTCTCTATTTAATAATTTGAAAGTCCATGAATGACTTATTTGGTTTATTTGATTCTCTAAGTATGAGTATGAGGCTACATTATATTTATATTAAACTCAAATCTTATAAGATTGAGTTTTAGGAAAGATAGTCATTTAACAAGCTGCAACACTTGTAATAAGGGTGAGGCAATTTCAATCCACAGCATTCTGAAGCCAAAAATCCTCTCCCAAATGTTGGACAGGTTGATTAAGAACTTAGAAAAGTCTGTGGCTTCAATATTTTTAATTTGTTTTAAAAGAAGACTACAAAACTATTGATTAGACTATTTTTTACTTTTTACAAATATTTTTGATTAGAGAAATACAATAACCATCAAAACTAATATTTATAACATCATTATAAAAATTTGAATACCAAACACTTGAATCTAAAATACTAATTATTTTTTTTGTTAGACAATTAATGGTTCTATTTGTATGGACACGCGACTATGATGTTTTAGGGTCTAAACTGACGGTTCATTAGGAAATATAACAGTAAAACCAAGTTGATACAATGGATGATGCATGACTACAAATTTTACGTTGGTTGGTGCGATTGAACTGAGCTGACTATTGAGCTCTTCAAGCTGCAAATTGGTAGCCTCGTTGAATTACGCTTCCTTTACGTCGTGACCCTGATAGCAAATAATAACGAATAATTGGAGAAAAAAAATGAAGAATACGCACACAGATTTTACATGGTTCTTCAGGGTGTTGGCCAGAACAGGGTTGAAGGCTTATACCATATGAAATTAGGGTTACATAAAAGGGTTTTTATACTAAGCTTAGGTATTACAAAACACAAAAAATAACTGGTTGGTTTATTCTCCCTTCCATAGGATGTTTGCCTTCAATATAGAAAATGGTGGTATATTATGTTAAGAGCATCTTCAACCATTCTCCATCTTCATATATTTAGATTTTTAACCAAATATCATGTCTAACCATTCTCCATTTACCCATTTTGCTTCGTTGAATCACTAAGGCAATGTTTGATTCCAAAAAAATTTGAGGCAAAATAGAAGAAAAAATAAAAGAAAAAAGTAGAAAGAAAAAAATAGAAATACAAAAATACTATTAAATTCTATATATTATTTTTATTTGGATTAGTTACATAAGAGGTGTCTCAACTTTTCGATTTTTTTTTATTTTGGTGTTTAAACTTTTTTGTTCAATCAAGTTTTTGAACTGTTAACTTTTGTTCAATCAAATGCATCTTGATCGATCAAAGCTTATTAGAATACCAAATCAACAAAAATTAGATTCAAATAACATTCCACATTATATGAAAATAATGATATTACTTAAATTGCATAGTATCCAATTACATAATTAAAAATATTTTTAAAATAATTATTTTTATCTCAATTACATAGTAGGCAATTTTACCAAAGTTTTTTTTTACTATAACAAATGGATAATAAAAACTCTAATGACGAAGAATAATATTATTGTTCTTTCACTTCATTAAAAGTCATTTAAGTAATTTCATTATTTTTTATGATATGTAATGCCATGTGCATCCAATTTTTGTTGATTCAGCACACTAGTAAGCTTTGGACGATCTAGAAGCACTTGATTAAACAAAAATTAAGAGTTAAAACACTTTATTGAACAAAAAAAAAAAAGGTTAGACATCAAAATAGAAAAAATAAGTAAGTTGAGACACCATTTATATAGTTAATCATTTTTATTTATTGTTTCAAACTTATTTTATTTATTTTAATTCATGAATATTAAGTATCTTCAACATGCTAGTCCCTATCAATCCGCGATCCACTATAGGCCGAGCGAATGAGCCCATTGACTAGCTAGTCGTGCCTCATATATATGTAGTTTTAGGCCTACACCCCATCCTAGGAATTGGATTGGACTTGAATGAAGCATGTGACTTGACCCTTTCAGATTGACTCGATTTTTCTTTAATAATTGTATAAATGTAAAAACGATTTAAAAAATAAAGCATCATCAATCAACATGACCAATATTACAAAACTTGCGCGTCAATGGCGGCAGTTCGTGTTTACTATCAAAACATCATTATAGAGTGTAATATTTCTTTAACATCACTATAGAATGACACTTATTTAGAGTGTCATGGAATTACTTGTCAACCTAGTTAACAAGCGACAGTCTTGGGTTCCTTATATCTAAGGCCCTTCTTTAAAAGGGGGGTTAATCGGGTTAGAGGGGAGAGGCTGAATGAAAAAAAGGAAGAGGTGACAAAGAGGAAGCTAACTTTTATTTTTTAAAGGAAAAATAATATTATTGATTCAAACTTGCAATATATTGATAGATTCAATATACAAATAGCTAAAAACCATACATGATGAAATAGTATCTAGGTTAGTGTAACATAATAAATCTTGCAAAGCCTCTAAAATTTGATAAAATAGTAGTTAGAATATGCGCAACTCGGTTCTTCCAACATATCGAAAGCCAGTAATTTTGATATCTTAAAGCCCCGTCAAATATGTGCTCTTGTCATCCTTGTGCAGCGAGATAAGCGTCATGACGAGAATGACAAATAGCACCACGTCGATAAAGCGATGATAACATAAAAGCGAAATAAAAAACTGATACAATTGGAAGAATCACTTTATTAAGCAGGAAAATGAAAGAAAATGATTTGGAGGGGTGATTTTAGGTTAAGAATGACAAAAAAAATTACCCCTTCTTGCTTGAAAAAAATAGGCTACAAGAGAAAAAAATGAGAGAAAATGAGAGAAGGGCGCGATTAGGGTTTTTCTAAGAAGATTTTATTACCCCTTCAATTTAAAATCACCATTTTTAACATCCTAGCTAACTTAATTCGCTCAGTTTTATTTGTTTATTTGTTTTTAAAATAATATGGATTTGAATTTTTTTATTTTGATCCCGACAAGCTTCCTTTGGATGACAGCGGATTAATCCGACTTAGACAGAGTTAGGTGTTTCTTTTGTATGAACGAAAAACTTTGTTAAGTTTTAGGTTAAGTACTTTCGATATTTGGAAGATAAACTTTGTTAAGTTTTAGGTTAAGTACTTTCGATATTTAAGAGATGCGGGAGAAAAGGAAATAAAACAAGTTGAATCTTACCTGTTTTAGTATTTGTTATTAACATTTAGCTAATTTCTTTTAGGCATAAATATAAGGGGAACAAAAATATATAAAAAAAAAAGTGAAAGTAAATAAAAACATATATTTAAAATAATAAATTATTTTTATATATTTTCCAACTTATTTATTTATTTTATTGTATAAAAATTAAGTAATTTTCTAATATATGTAATATAAAGTAAAATTTAATTATATTTATTTTTTAATATAATAATAACTATAAAATAATGAGAGGAAACTATTTTCTAAATTATTTTTGAAAGTATTCTTCCATATAAACAAATCTTCTTAAATAAAATTTGTTATTAACTTTTATTTTACAATATATAATACAATAAAAGATAAAAACAGTTTACTTTTAATATAATAGTCAAATTTAATATCTAAAATTTATTAAGAAATTTATGTTGATAACTTTTATCTATTGATCTTAATTCATTTAATACTTAAAAGTATTAAAAATTATACTAATAATTTATCTTAACAACTTAATTTTAATTTATAAAAATTGAAACTGTTAAACTTTTATGAAAATAAATTTAAATTTTATATTAAAAAATCAGATTAAATTGAACTAAGGTAAAGACTAAATATAAAAAGCAAAGTGATTGTTGAGACAAACTATAAAAACTAATTACATTATAAAATAATATAAAATAAAAGGATAATATAGATTTTAAAAAAATAGTTGAAAGGTCTATCTTATCGACATTTAAAAAAATCCATAATAAAGATTGTATTGTTACACCCATTATTGTTTTTGGCTAGTTTAGGTATCTTATCCAATTATCCTTAATTATCTAATGTCATATTTTAAGTTTGATACTCCCATTATCTTTTTTATTTATTTAAATTTTCATGCCATATTAATTCCATAATGATTTTTCATAGTGTTGATTCCGTCATATTATTGCCATATTGAATTTTTATTCAACCAATTCATGCATATTATCTATTATATATCTACTCATTATTAAGAAGTTAGCATTTCAAGCTGTGTTTATTAGCTATTACATTATATGATACATGAGTTCTATTCTTCCTATATTTATTTACATGTTATAAAGAAAAATATTTCGTCATAAGAGAAGTCAGTAGTGGAAGATGGTGCGAAATTAAAAGAGATTACATAAAGAATGTCATTATGAGGTGGAATTATGTTTTGTAGAATGTATATCTTAATGCTTGTTCCACTAATATTTGTTATTTTTCAAAAGGAATTAGAGATTGTATCAAAGTAGTTGTGTTAATTATATAATTGTTTAAACTTGGCTAATATGTAATGTTTTAAAAATCGGACCGGTCGGTCCGACTGGTTGGATAATCGACCGGCCACAAAACCAGTTCATTTCAACATGAAACCCGTTATCCCATTGAACTGGGTGTGAATCAGACAAAATGACGGTTGAACCAATGAATCGCTTGAACCGAACGGTTTTCAGTGAAGCAATCGGTTCACTCCTCTTCTTTTTGTTTTGGTTTTAGTTGAAACAATGTTATTTCTATGCTTTTTTCATCGGAACGACCCGTTTCATATGGACCTGTGATGCCCTTCATCCCTTTCCTCTTGTAGTCACTGCAACTAACGTTCCTATTTCCTCATCACTCTCTCCGGCTTCGACAATGCCAGCTGCATCTTTGTCGGCGGCGAGCCTCGTCTGCCATGGGGAAGTTGATAAGCCTTGATTAGGAGGTTTACCTTCAAATCTCCAAATATGCATCTATATCCAGTAGCATGTGACAATGAAAACAAAGAGAACGTAGATCTCCCCTAATCCATCTCTCTTGGAAAAAATCACACTTCGTCTCAATCTAGACTTCCTCTTGCATTTCAAATTCACACAACAACCAAAATGAAAAAAGAACACCAAACACCCCGAACCCAAAAACCCATTTCTGAACCCGAAGCTCCCAAAGAAAGAAAATTTAAGATGGGTTTTGTCATTTTGGGTTGGATTTTTCATGCCATAATGGTGATAAGACCTTATGGTAATAATTAATAAACATTCATATGTAAGGGGGTTTAAGACACATACAACCTTATGCTTTTGAATAATCAACTCAAAGTGAGATAGACATGTAGCCTTTATGATATGGATCCAACATCCAAGATCATGATGACAAATTGGCAACCTCACATTTCCCATATTTCCTTTTTTCTGCTTTCTATATTTGCACTAGTGGACTAAGGTTCTCAAAAATGATTTAATACTTATATGCATTTTAACTTTATCTATAATAAGATATCTTCCACCTTCAAGGGGAAAATGTGGGCTAAAGAAAATAAAATAAATAGGAGAACTAAGAAAAATAAATTCAATAAATATTATGTTACTTTACAATGTATAACATTTTTTATTGCATTAAAATATGATATGTAGTGATTTTTACATGTAAAAAAAATTTATAAAAATGTTCAATAAATAGAGCAGATGTTGTCAAAATTTTTTAAAAAATTTATAATTTAATATAATTATTTTTAAATTTAATAATATATAAATTATATATTTATGATGTCACCGATTCGATTACGGTTAGATCATCGGTTAAACCAGTGAACCGTAAACCGGTAATTTTTTCGATTCAATCGTTGATCTGGTTTTTAAAACATTGATTATATGTCAATATTTGATGCTATTTTAATTATTAAAATTTGATTTAATTTTGCGCTATTTTTAATATCCAAAATTAATTGTTTTGATGAAAAAATATAAATATTATTTTATAAAAAGATGTCGCTTTCTAATGTGTCATTACTAATTTTGTAAAAATTATTTAATTAAAAAATACTCAAAGATGCTCATTCTATGAGGGTAATTGTTTGCATTTTAAAAAGATGATGTTTTTTTAAGTGTCATTAAACGTGTTTTTCAAAGAGTTCTCTTTTTTCTTGTAGTGGGCCTTTCTTTAATCCCTTTTACAAAAATATCGTTTCTAAGGATTTTTGTAGAGAAAACAAAAATTTAACCTCACTGGTTCTTCTATCGCTTATTTTTCTTTTTAAAACTTGGTGCGCTTATTCTGCGCCAAATGTATAGTTTGTCAAAAATAAAATTTCTTTGATGAGCTAATATGGGAAAAACTAATAAAGGGTGTTCCAAAAGGAAAATCATATTTCATAATATCAAAATTATTATTTTTAATTTAGGAACTGTTATATACATTTTCCATATATTTATATCTCAATTATTTTTTTTATTAATCAATCGTAACTTCTAGAAATCTTTTTATTGAAAATAATAATAACTATAATATTTTTAAAATCGTTGATCAAAAATGTATATAAAATTTGCAATGTTCAAAACATATTAAAAGTGTAGACGCTGAAAAAAAAAAAATTTAGCTAGCATTAAAGCTTTACTCATTTCTGACATCCAGGAGAACCAGGACTGTACGCGAGAGCTTCGACGAGCTCAATCAACAAGACTCTAATCCGAGTGCAAGTGTCTCAAAATCTATTTTATTACGCAGAACTGTGGGAATTTAATTTACAACCCGAAGAAAAGAGTTGGATTAATTATGCTAGGAAAAACTGTTATAAAGATGTAGGTCGTACTAGGCTAATGTCCAAGCACGCCGACTTAACAGCTAGAACAATGGCAGCCGCCCCCACTTAGCACTTAGCAGGCACATAGACACGCACATCCACCCACCACCTTTTTGAGGTCTAAGACAAGACCAAATCCACCTATATATTGATCAGTTTTCGGGTTAAGAAAAATGAAAATGTAGAGCCTCCAATACGTAGGAGGCATGCGGCTATTTTGTTTTTTGTTTTAAAAAAAACCCATGGGTTTCTGGATAGCTTTTGTGCTAATTACGTATACATAGCAAACCCAAAGTCGGACCAATTAAGCTTTTATGCTAATCCTATGGACGATAAACCCAAAGTCCAACCAACTAAGCTACCATGGGATAAAAGTGTGCAGGCTATGATGTTATTATGTGTAAAAACCTATGCATAGAGCACCTAATTAAAAGTAGAAGATTTCTCACAAGTTAACGGGCCTAAACATGCCGATCCATTCGGCTTCAGGTGACTTTAAAATACATAGATTACATGTAGTAGTACAACATAAAAAGCAAGTTAATACTTAATACAGCATATGAGTGGGAAATTCTAAGGGTGGTTGGTGTGGGTGAGCTCTCCAAGCTGAAGGTAGGTGGCCTTGATGAAAGATTCAGATTCTTGTTGCGCTTCCTCTATCCCCTCTTTCAGCTTCCTCAGTGCCATGCAGTATGCTTCCTGTTCAATTCAAACCATATATAAATATATCATTAATCTCTTACTCCTACCATTAATGCTAGCTAGATTCTCATTCAGTTTAATTTCTAATTAGAATATAAATTATAAAATTATAAATCTTTAATTAATCTGCTGCGCATGACACATGAGAATAGTGAGACAGCGCCTATGTTCTTAGAAAGCAGAGGCTAAAAAGTACCATTCACATGGAAGTGCAACTAAAAGTTTTCTGAATAAATTAAAGAAACATACCATGAAGTGATCGAGGTCAGATGGATTGTGAACGGTATCAATATTGTTGGGTTTTGAGTCAGCTGCTTGGTCTTGTTCAGTTGTTATACCAACCTCTCCAAATTCGCCTAATCCCACCTGAAATCAATGTATATACAGCTTGTATACATAAGACAAAGAATGATGTTCTCCTACTTAAACACAAACTTGGGAAATAAATGCAAATACAGGTTTGAAACATTTTACACTTTATAAAGAAAAAAAATTCGCCTGTCTAAAAAGTTCATCATCATCATGTATCCAACAATGACCAAAATGGAACTGCAAAAACAGCCCACATGAATGAATGTCTTTCCCAGCAATAGAAAAAAGAATGACGGGTCACAGTCATTAATTAATACAACTCCAGTGAGTGCAACATTCCATTTTCTAAAACTGTTCATGAACTGAAACTTTTTCTCCTTGGGATGGGATTAGTTTTACCACGAAAGGAAAGAAAAGAAAAAAGAAAGAGGATGAACAGTACTTGAAATGAAATGAAATAGAGATACCTTCAAACAGCCGAGGTGGTTCTCGATCAAAAGCCCGAACAGAGGGTGGCCTGAGATTCTCTTCTTGAGAATCTCTTCATCCTCTTCCGGAGTCGGGCTTCTTTTCTCTTTCTCGCCGCCGGTCTCCATCAAACACTCCCCACCGTCGCTGTCGCACAAACACAAACTGAGAGAGAGAGAATGGTAAATCTGGTTCTTATAGGGAAAGAGAGAGAGATTATATTATAATTTATAAGAAGTAGTAGTAGTACTGAGAGACTGAATACTTTAAGTAACCCGTAGTGGGAAGTAAAATTATATAATCAGTTGACATGTGCATGCATGATGAAGGGGTTGGGAGTCAGTGATCAGAAGACTCGAGGGAGATTAAGCAAAGCTTTTTCCGCTTCCTCTTTTTTGCCATGAAAGGAACATGTCAAGACCCATTTTAATAATTCTTTCACCTCGATCAAAGCATCTTGTAAATTACATCACCTGCTTCCTATTTTCTTTTTGATCGCAACTGACATTGTTTTTTTTACCCTTTGCTACTGTTCAGTTTGGCTTTTTGTGGATTGTGGTTTCATTCTTTTAACCACAACGAACTGTTCATTCATAGCTTTTTATTGGTTCTTCACTGTTGGCTCAGTCTTGTAACTGTAGATACTAGATAATGATAGCAGCAACACATAAATGTGTCTGTCCATGCACACCCGCCTGCTGGCTGGCTGCTACACATTTCTGAATTCCCTAACTCTTATCTCATTAAATTGTTTTCTCATACGGATAAACAGAATATTTTCAATTATTGGCATCTCCATCTTCTTTACACAGTATTTTTCCACATATCGATCTTGTTAAATGCCTCATATTGGGCCCAATACTTCATAGAAAAGAATGGACTTGACTGAAGTTGAAGTTGGTTTGCTCACCAAACCAGCCCAACCACACCCACAGGCCACGATTGAGCTGTTGAGGCCCAAGATAAGTTGTAACTACATTGCCAGTTCTCAAGTGGAAGTGGAACATTAAGAACTTTTGAGGACAGGCTTTCATTAATTTTTTTTTTTTTTGAAGAAAAATATTATCAAAATTTAGTTATTTGGAAAGAAATATAAATATTTTCTGAAGGATGAATTGTCTTGTTATATTAAAGTTTTATAACCAATTTATCTTTTTCAAAAGAAGAATTGACCTTTTTACACTTTTTTTTATCATACCTTTTTACACTTAAGTGACATTCGAATTTAATTTAAATTAAACTATGATAAATTTACTATAATCAATATTGTAAAAGTTAGATTGTGTTGTAAATAAAGGATTTATTCATGTGGTGAATGACCACATACATGAACCTAATAACCTATTGAATAGTAATGAATAACCAAATGAATAAAGCCAATTCATGAAGGCTTTCATGAATTCCCTTTATGAACCTCATTTATTTGGTTCATGTATAAGGGAATTAGATAAGTCTATAAAAGGCTCTCCCTTGTACAATGGCATCCCTTTTCAAGGAAAGGAAAGAAAATAAGAAAGAAAGCTCTCTCCTCAATTTATCTCTTCTTGCTCATTTCTAAGTTCCTTTCTTTCTCTTTTTCTTGTTGTACAAAAAGGAATAGTATACTTCTCTTTAACTTTGCACTTTATAATAATTTCACAACACGTTATCAGCACGACTCTGCTCTAGAAAAGGTAACGTTATTTTATTTTGTGCAAAAATCATTTTCAATTTATCATATAGTGTTTACCAAAAATGTCGTACCTCATCTCTCGCTTTATCGTATTTGACATTTCTCGTAAAAACTATCTATCTGGGGTCCTAGATGCCGAGATAAATTTAGAGTATCGGAAATCTTGGAGAAACCACAAAGAAGGAAATCAAAGGTCCCTCATAGGATCGCAGTACTAATTTTTCCTTAGACACCATCTCCATGAGGATCTTAAAATTGAGATGAATCGTAAAGATCCTCTTATTTTATGGACTGAATTGAAGAAGAGATTTGACTTCACCAAAAGACCGGTGATTTTACCGGGGTTCAAGCATGATCGGATGCACCTCGGGATGGTCGCAAGACTTTAAAAACAAGTAGGCGAATATAACTCGTTATTTAAAATAAGCTCTCGCCTGAAGCTTTGCGAGAAAACATCACGTAAGAAGTTGGCATGCTTGGAAAAAACGCTTACATCTGCTTTCACGCCTCGAATGCTCGCAGCGCAAAGAATATTCTGTGAGCGTAGATTTGGCGTAATATTCTCAATTAATATCATGTCTTCTAGTAACTGAACAAAATAATGAGCTACTAATGAAAACACGCCCTGGCCCCACTGATCCGAAGCATTCCCATAAGTGAATGCAATATCATTCCAAAATTATGGGAGTGGACGAGGACGTGGTCGTGGTCGTGGTCGAAGTCGAGGGCGGAATTCCCGACAATATAACAATTCTTCTTCTTATCAGAAAAGAAAAGCTCCGTTTCACCACCAGAAGTGGAAAAATAATGAGCTTAGACAAAGAAAAACTCAGAAAGTGCAAAGAAAAATCCAAGGCTCCTCAAGACATGTTATATGCGGTATGGAATGAAGACCGGTCTCAGACCGTCAGACGGCCACATCTAGACTCATATCAAGCATCATTAAAGTGGAAAATGGAAAGAAAATAGAAAATGAATTTCACAGACAGAATGGAATGGACTCATCATATTTTGATAATGATTTTATAGGTCCAAGCGAGAATTTTTGAATATTTAATAGATGATAAATGACAATGTTAAATAAGTATATGTATTTTATTTTTGGGTGTATCTTATTTGATGTAATTTATTTTGGTGTGTTTAAATGTAATTTTGTATTTTTCAAATATATGTTCTTGAATTTCAAGATGAATGAAGGTGATGTATGTCTTGCCGATTATGCCAGCCCACACATACAATACTCGAGAAAAATATATTTCTTCAATTTATAACAACAAACACCAGTGAAACAGTACAATATCCGGTACATCAAATTTATTGAAGGCCCGGAAGAGCAAACATAGTACTACCAAATGGAACGATTTGCATAAATGATGCATTATATTCTAGCAAATCCGTAAGAAATTTGTCGAAGTTTTGAAAAAGATATCCGCGTAAATGGATATCATATCGGGGTCCATGAATGAAGGTAATAAAGAATGTTTATATATTACCTCTCTATAATTTCTGGAAAAAAAGATTGTTGCGTAAAAGCTCTTAGCATTCTCCTAGGTTATATCATACCACCATAAAGCCCATTGAATCAAATGTCGTCGTGGAACCGGTGTTCAACGACCCAAAGATTTCAATCTTCGCATGACGTGACTTGGTCATCCCGGATCTTCAATGATACTTAAGGAATCATAGAACACTCAAATAAGTATCCATTGTTAAATCGTAAGATTCTTTTCGCAACGAACTTTCTCACTGTTCGCTCATTGTGGTAAGTTAATTGTCCGACCATCTGCCAATAAAATCATGTCCGAAAGTCACCGGCCTTAGAAAGAATACATGGGGATATATGTGGACCTATTCATCCACCATGCAATCTTTTCGTTATTTTATGGTCCTAATAGATGCTCATGATGGTCACATGTGTGTCTTCTTTCTACACGCAATGTTGCCTTTGCCAGGCTCCTTGCACAAATAATTAAATTAAGAGCACGTTTTCGGACGCTATCGATTAAGACCATTAGACTTGATAATCTTTGGTGAATTTATCCCAAACTTTCAATAATTTTTGTATGTCAATTGGGATAAATGTTGAACATTCTGTTGCTCATGTTATGCGAAATGGTTTAGCGAGAATCATTGATTCGCGTCTTCAATTAATAGCCAGGCCATTATTGATGAAAACAAAATTACCAGCATCTACATGGGGACATGCTATTATGCATGCTGCGAGTCTAATAAGAATTAGACAAACATCTTACCATGAGTACTCCCCTTCACAGCTTGTGCTTGAGTGCACCGTAAATATTTCTCATTTCTGAATTTTTGGTTGTGTGGTCTATCTTGATGCACCTACAACGCATTAAGATGGGTCTAGCATTAAGAATTAGGATTTATGTAGGTTTTGATTGGAAGTAAATACATCATAAAATATTTGGAACCCTTATTGGGGAAATGTTTTTGGAAGCACGATTTGCTGTTGTCATTTAATGGCTTGATGTTCCCACAATTAGGGGGAAGTCGATCGAGAGGACGACATGAGATCACTTGGAATGCATCTACATTATCTCATCTTGATCAACGTACTAATCATGAATTGGAAGTTCAAATGATCATTCATTTGCAAAATCTTGCAAATCAATTACCAGATGCATTTGTTGATACAAAGAAAGTGACAAAGTCACATATCCACGCTGCAAATGTTCCAGCACGGGTTGATATCACTGAAGGACAAAAGGCATTTGAGTCTAAAACACGCTCGAAGCGTGGGAGATCCATTGGGTCAAAAGACATTACTCCCCGGAAGCGGAGAACAAATGGAAAGCAAAATCACCATGAAGAGTCAAATATTGAAAACCAAATCCCTAAAGAGATACAAAATGAACAAATAGCCCCCCCGGAAAGTGCAGTGCACGAAAATAATGAGATCTCAATAGTTATGTGCACGAGGGTGAAAAATGGGATCGAAATAATTTGATGTGAATAATATTTTGCTTTCAAACTGGCCTTGGAGCATCATACAAAATGATGATCCAGAGCCACGAAATATGAATGAATGTAGACAAAATGATTGGCTAAATGGAGAGAGGCAGAAATGCGAGCGATTACATTCATTGATAAAACGAGATGTTTTATTTTGTAGTCCAAACACACTGCAAGTATAAAACACGATTTGAACAAATATGAATATTTAATACGGCCATGATAGGAATAATGATATCATAAAAAGGTATAAGGCACGATTAGTAGCACAAGGTTTCTCACAAGACGGCATTGACTATGAGGAAACATATTCACCTATTATGGGCCTTAATCACATTCGGCTTTTGATAAGTTTACTTGATATCGGAAGAACTTGATATCGTCTCATGGATATGTTATCCTTTGCATATTTATGGATCCCATAGGCAGTGATATACACATGAAAATCACTGAAGGATTAAAGCCCACTTTGGCTTTGATTAGTACAAAACCTCGTAGCATGTTATCAATTAAACTACAAAGATCTTTGTATGGATTCTAAAAACAATCTAGGACGCATGTGGAATCCTGTCGCCTTAGTGAATATTTACTAAAAAGGATATGTGAATAACCCTATATGTCCATGCGTTTTCATTAAGAAATCAGAAACCGGATTTGCAATTATTGTTGTTTATGTTGATGATTTAAATCTTGTTGGAACTCCTGAAGAGCTCACAAAAAGCGTGAATATTTAAAGAAAGAATTTGAAATGAAAGATCTTGGAAAAACAAAATTTTGCATCGGCCTGCAGATCGAGCATTTTCCAAATGGAGTGTTGGTTCATCAATCAACATATATTAAGAAAATCTTGAAGCGTTTTAATATGGATAAAGCACATCCATTAAGCTCACCTATGGTTGTTAGATCACTTGATGTGAAAAATGACCCATTTCGTCCTTGTGAAAAGGGTGAGGAATTACTTGGTCCTGAAGTACCATATCTTAGTGCCATTGGTGCACTTATGTATCTTACTAATTGTACACGACCATATATTGCTTTTTCTGTTAATTTATTAGCCAGTCGATTAAAACCAGCGAGAAGAGATTGGAAAGGTATCGACATATATTCGCTATCTGGTAGGAACTACGGATATGAATGTCTATTCAAATAAGTCGAAGAAAAACTACTCGGATATGCGGATGGGATATCTTTGGTCAGCATAAAGGCTGAATCCTGAAACCCGGGTATGTTTTTTAACTTCACAGTAGGCGCTATCTCATGGAGATATGTCAGCGACGTGGTCATTACATCATCAAATCATTCGAGAAATTCTTGCAATTCACGAAGCTAGTCGTGAATGCATATATCGATCGATGATCCACCATATTCAAGAATCATGTGGGCTCTCCTGCAGCCAAAAGACAAGCCAACAATATTATTTGAAGACAATGCATGCATTGCACAAATCAAGGAGGTTACATCAAGGAGATAGAACCCGAAACACATTTCACGAAATTTTCTATACACATAGCTTGGAAGAATGGTGAAATTGATGTCAAACAATACGATCAAGTGATAATCTAACGAGATCTATTCACAAAGGCATTCTCGCGACTTGGCGTTCGAAATTAATTTACAAGGTTGGAATGCGAAAAGTAAGGATGTTGACATGAGGGAGCATGAGAGAAAATTAATTATCTTGCACTCTTTTTCCTTCGTCGGGTTTTGTCCCAGCAGGTTTTTTCTTGGCAAGGTTTTTAACAGGCTGGAGTCCTAATAAGGATTATTCTTAATGGTGGTCATTCAAGGGGGAGTGTTGTAAATAAAGGATTTATTCATGTGGTGGAATGACCACATATACATGAACCTAATAACTAACAGATAATGAATGACCAAATGAATAAGCCAATTCATGAAGAGCTTTCATGAATTCCCTTTATGAACTCTCATTTATTTGGTTCATGTATAAAGGGAATTAGGTAAGTCTATAAAGGCTCTCCACTGCTGTCTGATGGCATCCCTTTTCAAGAAAGGAAGAAAGGAAGAAAAGAAAGCTCTCTCCCTCAATTTATCTCTCTTTCTTGCTCATTTCTAAGTTCCCTTTCTTTTCCTTTTTTTCTTGTTGTGTACAAAAAGGGAATAGTATACTTCTCTTTAACTTTGCACTTTATAATAATTTCACAACAGATTTTATTAATCGATCCAATTAATTGGATCGTGAACCAATGAGCTTTCCGATTCAATTTCAATCCTCTTCAACCACTTATTCGAATCTTGAATTTGATAGCTTTTTAAGTTTAGCAACCCATCCAATTTTTAAAAACCAACTATTATTTTTAACAGTGTGTGTGTGTTTTTTTTTTTTTTTAAATTTAAAATTTACCTTTTCCATGGCATATCCTACAATCAACCATCCATGCTTAGAAGGCGGTCCATGGGAGGAAACAACACCACTAGCTTTGACCCTCCATTATCTAGTATTTGGTTGGTCTAAGGCAGCCTTTTTGAACTCATATATCCCTTAAATATTAACATTATCCTGTCAATTTCTAAAGAGATTTTAGCTAGATTTTGTTTGGAGTCAAAATCACTATTATGACTAATCCGATTTGTAATTATGACTATAGCTAGGGTTCTTCAAAAGCCATGACTCATGAGCTTGCCAGCAGGTCAGGCCCGGCCGGATGGGCTAAACCCGCCCCAAACTCAGCACAAGAAAGGCCGGGCGCGGGCTTGATTTTAGGCCCGGCAGGCTCGACCGGGCTGGCCGTTATGGGCTTTCGGTAGCGCTGGAAGCTCGCCCAAAAAAGCCCGATCAAGAAGCCGATCTAAAAGCTCGACCCTAAGCTTAGGTAGTTAGGTTTTTATTTAAATTGTATTCAAAAGTTAAAATAAAATAAAAAATAAGCTTAAAAACATTCGAAATAAAAAATACTTCCTTAAATTTTATTCATCAGAATATAATTACATTTGAAAATGTATGAAAAGTTTACATGCTCATAAAATAAGTACATCCCAACTAGGTTAGGACCTACTTGTTGTCAATCATTTGCTCTTTTCAACCATAAGAAAATAAAAATACAATATACATTAGCAATATTTTAATCACTATTTTTAAATTTGATGGGGAATATCATGGATCCATGAATGTTTTGATAAATTTGAGATTACATATCATTGATGCGAGCAACGAGCAATGATCGTCTGTCTAACGTAAACTAAATTCAATCTTTAAGCATCTTATTCTTGATTCTTGGAATTGTGTTCTGTCTATTTTCTTGAAACTCTTCCATTTGCACTAAGTAGCTTCGATCTTATTTATCTTCGCGAGGGCGTGGTTAATCGCCAGATCTGATAATGAATACTTAACGGGGTATTTTATTTATTTATTTCCACCATTCCTAAAATTTCAAAATCTTCATTGTCTTCAAATGAAATTGTTTCTACACTAAGATATCTATCTATATCGGTTGTATTATTTGGAAAACTAGTTGTTGCATTTTTTCTACTTTTAAACATTTCTAAATGGCTTTTATAAAAAGATGAGGAGCTTGTCGTGGATGATGATTTTATCAAACTAATATCATTTCCATATATTTCTTTATAAATATTATATAAAATATATAATAACGAATTTACTTCATTTTTAATTTCTTCAATTTTTATTTGATCTTCGTTGTAAATAACTTGCAACCATTCATCTAGAGCATCAAATTTTAATCTAAGTTACATGAATTAAACATTATAATAAAATGAGGTATTTATAAGGTATTTTTTAATGCTTACATCGTTTAAAATTGTATCATAAAATTTCATAACTTAAATAATTTTGTAGTACCATATAAATACTAGTTATTTGCATAATGACCCGATGTGAAGTTGGATAATACACAGTACAAAAAATATTTGTTGAAGCATCAAAAATTTCAAAAGATCTTGTAGAAGTGTGATATGCGAATCATAATCGTTTAATATATCGACATCTACATCACTATTATTATTAGATGGATTGCATTTCGTATAATTGTACTACCTTTTATATTTATAAAAACCTCAGTAAGAATTTCATCTATTTGGTATATCTAAACATATTTTTTCTTTTCATATTTGCAATTTTGCAACAATAAAAAAATAATTCATGTTTTGGGAACAATTAATATTATATGCAATGTCTCTAATTTTTTAAATGTACTTTATAACTTGTTTTTTAATCCATCTTTTTACAAATTCATTTAAAATAATAATGCATGACAGCGTACGTGAAATAATTTTTACTGATCCCTATTTTATTTATTAAAATCTTTTGTCTTTGTATTCTTTGCATCATTATTAGAAGCGATATCTAATGTTATTGTAAATATTTTATCCACGAATACCTAAATCTATATTCATATTTATTAAAGTTGCTATATTTTACCACTATGTGAGTATTTATTATTTCAATGGTATTCTATTTAACATCCATTACTATCTATATAATAGGTAGTAATACATAAAAGCCTCTATGCATTAAAGAGATGTCAAAATATAAGATGTTAAGCAAATTTTCCTTCAAAATTTGCAAAATATTTAAATTTTCTCCTTATTTTATTTTCATAATACTTATTTAACAGTATTCCGGGACAACCTTTGAATTGAGGATTAATCAATGTTTGAATTGTTTTCGAGAATATTCATGAGTTTCCATGCGTATTAAAAGGTTGTTCGCGCTCTTTATTATATGTCAGTGTCCTTGTGACACTACGAAGACTCATTATAAATTTTTTTTTAAATTTCCATTCATCTTTACCTAATTGCGTATAATTTAATATACGTTATCTTGGCTTTCATTTATTCATTACTGTCTTTTAGATGAGCTTGTGCGACTTTGATCCACCGCTAAAGTATGCCACAAATTTTACATTTGCTTTTATTTCTTTTTATTATTTTCTAAAATTATTTCTATTATATCAAAAAATTCACGTATATTTGACTAAATTTTGCTTGATGACATCACTGGACTAGAAGAAGATGCACATGCACTATCCATATTAAAATTATTAATAAAATATTATACTAAAAAAAATGAATCAAAATAAAATGTAACAAACAAATAAAGAGAGGTAAAGGTGGAGAAATTGTGAAACCCCAGAAAATCCAAGATTTTGGATAAAGGGTAATTTCACGTTCTTCGAGGCGTGGGGTGTCGGATGACACATGGCAAGGTGAGGAGATGCCACATAGCTCAAGAGTGACGCAGCTAAGTAATGGCTCACAATTAGCCCGTGTGGAAAAGATCCATGAGACCTGATAGGCGGCCCAGGTGCGTGATCTTGTAATAAGGAATTAAATGATAAGAAAAGAAACATGAAAGATAGCGCAAATGGGTAGAGGGAAATGAGGAGGGAGTACCTCCTTGCATTCATTACGTTTAGTAATGATTGAGGAAAATGGCAAGGGAGAAAGAGAAAATGAAAAGGGTGAGATGAGAAATGAGAAAAGGAATAGAAAGCGAAAAGGAAGGAAAAGAGGAAAAGGAAAAGGAAACGGTTCTTAGAGAAAAGGGAGGAGAAAAGAGAAAGGAGGAAAGGGAAAGAGGATTTTCGGGTTTTCGAATGGTCGGCGTTCGACAATTCAGTACTAAGGTTGGTGCGGTCGGATCTGTGTGGACACCAAAAGTTGGAATTTCGACAAACTCCAGGAATTGGGATATTTTCCTACTTAGTTTACTTTTAGCCTAAAAGCTTTATAATGGTAGGGGTTGCTTATGGGAGCCATGAGGCCATGGAAATTAGTTAGGGCAGGGACTAAGGGTATGGATTTATGACGGTTTGCAGGCCCAATGGGAGTAAGGGTTTTAAATAGAAATTGAAAGTTTCTAAGTGTTGTGGTTTGTTGTTGTGATAATGCTTGGAGACAGTTGGTTCATATAGTGAAGAGACAGTGGGGTGCCTGTTGGTCACACAATTGAGACCTAGTTGTGTGTTATGGCTTGCTTGAATAACATGCAGTGTGTGGAAATGTGATATTGATGCATGCTATTTGATGTATTAATATGGTTTGCATGGAGGTAGATTATATGTATAAATTATAATTGTCCATGGTGTGTAAGGTTTAAATGTAGTCGCTCATTCATGCATGTAACATGAGAAATGCGTGCATAAATGCATTTCATATGCACGGTCACATCAGCGTTAGGTGCGGTGTGGGTACGGGGTAGATTTATTCGCGGCATTGGTGAATGGGTCCTTTCGGAAACTTCAGGGAAAATGGGACCACCAAAGTCAGGTAGAGATTCGAGTGTGTAAATGGTCAAAATGATAAATTACATGTTTTGGGGGAGCAAGTTAGGGTGGGTCCCCCCGGGGTAAAAGTCCCACATATTCACGGTTAGACATGAATCCGTGATGTAAGTTCGAAAATGTTGAAAAGTGCGGCGTCTGCGATGTAAACCGGAAATCCATTGGCCCCTGAAGAAAAAAATGAGCTTTGATAAATGAAATTGGAGGGTTGTCCAATGGTTAGTCATGGTATAGTACACAGATGACTTGTTTTAGTCACACTTGGCAGTCCAAGCGTGGGGGAGTCGGGTGGGACTCAGGTGGTGAGCATGAGGAGTTGCATCTCATGCAAGATATAGACATTTCATATAATAGTGAATAATTGTATGGAATGTGATTGTTTGTTTATATATGCCATTGCATAGTGTTTAGGTGGGAAGTAACCCTTGTAGGAAACCTTTCTCTTGGGCTTTGCTCACTTACACGTCGTGAGACCTTTCGGTGCGGGGACTATCCGGGAGGCAAGTGCAACGATGAAGTGGTTTTTGAGAAGAAAGCCGAAATGTGGCTTTGAGTAAATATTTTTGTACTTATGTATCAATCTTTTTGTAAAACAGGCATGTAAACTATAAGAATATAGTTGATGATTTCCAGATGAGTGTGGATGTATGGGCCCTATGGGCCATTTTACTCATGTGTCTGTGGCTTTCGAGGCGTGTGATTTCCTTGAGGTTGTTGGGTGGTCAGCGGACACCCGGTTGGGGCGTCACGAAATGTGCTCGATTGGAGGTTGGCTAGAAATTCTTTGAAGTCAAGATTATTAGAGTCACCAATGCTTGATTTGCAATTTTGCACCACCAATAATATCCATGTAATATGAAGAAAGTGAAAAATGGAAGAAAATGAAGTATTAAGAATGAGGAAAAAGTGGAGTGAACTTGTGAGAGAAAATGAAATTAAAGACTAATTTGATGAAAAATGGTAAACAAAATGTGTAGTATTTATAGAGAAAAAAAGAGTGAAAAAAATTAGGAAAAGTTCCAACGATCATAATTTGTTGGGAAGGGAGAAATAGAGAATGTGCAGGTTGTGAGCCAACGGTCCTTATGGCAGATTAGAATTTAAATTAAGAAATTAATTTGGAGGGAAGGGAAAGGGTGGGAGAGAAGAGGGTGGGGAAGGTGTTGTGTGTGGAGCTAGGGGAAAGGGAAGGGGAAGGGAAGGGGAGAGGGGAGAGGAGAGGGGGGTGCGGGTCGGGCGGGGAGGAGGGGTAGGCTGTGTATTTGGGCCGAGTGGGCTGGCCATGGACAGCAAATTTTATTAGTAGGCCGACCGGTTGATGGAGTCAACGAGCCTAACTTGGGGGGAAGGGGTGCGGGGAGAGGAGAAGGGGGGTAGGGGGGAGAGATGGGCTTGGCAGACTTGTCTTGTTTAGGCTCGTGAGCTTAGCCATGGGCCTTAAAAATTTCTTGAGCTCGGCCTGTTGACCAGTCAACGGGCCTAAAGGCCGGGCCCGACTTAGGCCTAAGGCCTCATTTCTCCGCGGCCCGGCCCATTGGAGACCCCTAACTACAGTTTCTATTGCGATAAAAAAAAAAAATCAAATACATAGCGGTTGGGATTGGCTTCAACCCCTAGAGGCTCTCAAACATCACATCAAACACATTACTTAGCTTAATTATACCGGATTAAATCAAGATTTGAAAAAATAAAAATATATGATTTCACACCAATAATCACACCTGATGCACTAACTCTTTTAAATTAAATTATTTTATATTATCGGTAGGATTATTTTTTTTTAGCACTCTAGTTTTTATTTGCTTTTAGGATTCTTCTAGTAAGCTTATGTCTATATAAAGACCTTTATTATGTATTTTTAATTAATTCAATGGAATAAGGCTTTCAATTTTTCTCTTGTTCCTAATTGTGGTTTCTTGATTTCAATATGGTATAAGAGCTAGGTTCCATGGGAAGAAATTTAATCTCAAACGCAGCTTTCGGTGATCCAATTCCTCGATTTTTTTTTGGAGTGATTGTACAATTTTTGGCGTGATCACACAATTGGTGTTTCGACAATTTCGGTCTTTGGAATAGCAGATATGCAATATGGTATTTCGTTTGCCCTTATTTTGTTTCTTGATTATGGCTATTGAAAGAGACAATTCACTTCAATATGTGAGTGTGAGGTGGGATGGAAATAATTATTCATATTGGAGTTATGTGATGAGAAACTTTTTAAAGGAAAAAAATTGTGGGAATATGTTATTGGAACTAGTGTTAAACCTAAAAGTACTAATGAGAATTATGTTACTGAGTTAGATACGTGGGAAGCAAACAATTCAAAAATCATTACTTGGATTAACAATTATGTTGAACATTCAATACGTGCACGTTTGGCAAAGTATGAGACGACAAAGGAGGTTTAGGATCATCTGCAGAGGCTATACACTCAATCAAATTTTGCAAAACAGTATCAATTGGAGATTGACTTACGTGCTCTTCAACAAAGGAATATGAGTGTTCAAGAGTTTTATTTTGCTATGACAAATCTTTGAGATTAATTGGCTCTTACAGAATCAAATGAATTAAAGGCATATGATGCCTATATTGCTCGTAGAGAAGAGCAAAGATTAGTTCAGTTCTTGATGGCTCTTCGGAGTGATTTTGAAGGACTTAGGGATTCAATTTTACATCGTTCTTCACTTATGTTTGTTGACTCAGTTGTTAGCGAGTTATTGGTTGAAGAAACACGTTTTAAGTCACATTCTGAAAAGGGAATTCTTTCTACTGAATTCTTCTGTGTTGGCAGTACCTTCTAAGCCATTTTCTAATAATCAGAATAGGACCTCCATAAGGGTTGCCTTTGATGAGTGCAATTTTGTAACAGGTCATTGGAAGCAGTATCTAGACGAAACTAAAACGATTGCAACAACAATCTCAATCTTGGAAGCTTGGCAACCAGACACAGTCCAATGCTAACAGACCACCTCAAGGCTACATACCACCTCATGGCTACAAACCAACACAGTTTGATACTACAATAGTAGCCCCATGAGGTTCTTTCCTTGATCCTTGTACCTTGGTTGAGCAATGTCAGAAGTTTCTCTCCCTATAGCCATAAGCTATGCCTTCTTCTTAAAGTAGATTAGGTTGACTCACAATTCTTCGGTATATGTCATCTTCCTATATCAGATATTAATTTCTGGGTGCTTCTGTCATATGTCTTCAGATTCTTCTTGTTTTACCTCTATGTCTCATTCGTATTCTGTTCCTGTTATGACCGTTGATGGCACTCCTATGCCTTTAGCAGATGTTGGTTTTGTTGTTACCCCTAGTCTCTCTCTCGCTCTCTCTAATGTTTATCATATTCTGAACCTCACATTGAATCTTGCTTATATTGGTCAGTTGTGTGATTCTGGTAATTTAGTCACCTTTTCTTCTTGTTGTTGTTTTGTGCAGGATTTGTAGTCTCGGATGTTGATTGGGACAGGTCATAGGAAGGGGGGATTATATGTTTTGGATGAGTTAAAGGTGTCTGCTACTACTGTTACTACTGTTGTTGTTGTTGTTGCTGCTGCCACTATTGATTTGTCATCTTTTCATTTGAGTCCTTCTTCAAGTTTTTATTTATGGCATTCTCGCCTTAGTCATGTTTTTTTTTCTCATTTGAAATTTTTAGTATCCACAGGGGCTTTAGAAAAGTTACAAACTCACGATGTTTCTGATTGTATTGGGTGTAAACTAGCAAATGTTTCAGCTTTACCTTTTAATCGAAGTGTTTTTGTCTCTTCCTCTCCATTTGATATGATTCATTCTAATATATGGAGGCCTTCTTGTGTTCCCACAAAAGGAGGGTCTCGATATTATGTTTCTTTTATTGATGATCATACTCACTATTGTTGGGTTTATTTGATGAAACATTGTTATGAATTCTTTGAAATATACAAAGCCTTTCATGCTCTTGTAAAACTCAACATTCTACCGTTATTAAATGTTTCAGGTGTGATTTGGGTGGGGAGTACACTTCTAATAAATTTCTTGAGTTGCTTACCTTGGATGAAACAAGACAACAAACTTTGTGTACAAATACTTCTGAGCAAAATGGTGTTACTGAAAGAAAACATAGGCATATTATTGAAACAGCTCGATCTTTCTTATTGTCTGCTTCTATTCCTAGTGAATTTTGGGGATAATTTGTTCTTCTTTGCTATAACTTTTGATTATGCATTCCTTCCTCTCATATTTAAGGTATTTCTCCTTTTAAGAAATTATACGGGTATGCCCTAGATTATTTTTCTTTAGAGTCTTTGTTTGTACTTGTTTTGTTATTAAACCTCATGTAGAATGTAGCAAGTTGTCCTCTCGATCTGTTATTTCTGTCTTTCTTGGTTATAATGAAGGTCAAAAGGGGTATCGGTTTTTTAATCTAACTACTCAAAAACTTTATGTGTCTCATCATGTTGTTTTTCTTGAACATATACCTTTCTTTTCTATTCCATCTTCTATTCATGACTTGACTAGATTTGATCTTATTCCTATTTATCCCTTTTATGAGGATTCTAATAACTTGTCATATTAGGTTCTGATACGAGTCTGCTCTGTGTTCTTCTCATTGTCCTTTGCATCATACTCAACGTGTTGTTACTAATAGTTCTACAGGTACAAACACTTTGCTCTCCAGGACACCTGAAGCTCTCTCTTCTCCTATGGTCCCTTAAGCTCCTTTTGAGATTGTAGATCCACCTTTACATCAATCTATACGCGTTTGTAAGTCCACAAAATCACCAGATTTGCTTATTCTTGTTATTCTTCATCTTTTACTTCATTTTTAGCTTCTATTCACCTATTTTTTTGAGCCTTCTTCCTATAAAGAGGCAATTCTTGATCCACGTTAGCAACAAGCTATAGATGAGAAACTTTATGCGTTATAAGAGGCAGTGCAAGTTGGTTCCTCACCTCGGTAAGGTATTTGTTGGGTGTATAAGATTAAAATGTTTTGATGGATCATTAACGTTAATTCAAAGCTAGGTTGGTTGCAAGGATATTCACAACTTGATGCGATATGGATTATAAGGGCTTTATCTTGTTGCAAAAATGACTATAGTTTGTACTCTTATTGTAGTAGCTTGGTTCGACAATGGTGTATATCTCAACTTGATGTTAAAAAGGCCTTCTTAACTGGCGATCTTCAAGAAGAAGTTTATATGGAGCCCCCTCCTGGTGTTTCTCATGATTTTGGGTATGTTTGCAAGCTTAGGAAGGCATTATATAGCCTCAAAAAAGCACCTTGTGCTTGGTTTGAGAAATGTTATGTTGTGTTCTCCTATCTTGGATTTGCTGCTAGTAGTTATGATTATGCTCTCTTTGTTAAGTGTATTGATGTCGGTCGTATCATTCTTTCTTTATATGTTGATGAATAGTGATGATGTTGATGGTATTTCAGTTTTGAAGGCAAAGTTAGCTTAACAATTTGAAATGAAGGATCTAGGTCCTCTACGATATTTCTTGGGTATTGAGGTAGCCTATTCACTTAGAGGTTATATTCTTTCTCAATCAAAATATGTTGCAGATGTTCTTGAGCGGGTTAGACTTACTGATAATAAGATTTTTGATACTCCCATTGAGGTTAAGGCAAAGTATTCCTCTTCTGATGGTGTGCCTTTATCAGATCCTACATTATATTATCTTTGTTATTGGGGCTTGTATATCACTATTACTGTATATTGCTTATGATGTTCATGTTGTTAGTTAGTTTGTTGCTTCTCCCACTACAATTCATTGGGCAGTTGTTCTTCGTATTTTGCGGCATCTTCGAGGTACAGTCTTTTAGAGTCTTCTACTTTCATCTACCTCATCTTTGGAGCTACATGCATACTCTGATGCTGATTATGGTAGTGACCACACTGATCGCAAGTCTGTTACTGGTTTTTGTATCTTTTTAGGTGATTTTATTATTTCTTAGAAGAGTAATAAACAACCTATTGTTTCTCTATCTTCCATCGAAGTAGAATATCGTGCTATGACATCTACTACTAAAGAGATAGTTTGGTTTCGTTGGTTACTTGCAGATATGGGAGTATTTCTTTCTAATCCCACTCTTATGTTTTGTGACAATAAAAGTGCTATTCAGATTGCTCCATGACTCAATCTTTCATGAGCAGACAAACAAGTTGGAAATTGATTGCCACTTTACCGTCATCATTTTAAGCATGACCTACATCACTTTGTCTTTTGTTTCTTCTTCATTGCAGCTTGTAGATTTCTTTACCATGTCGCATTTTTGTTTTTCGTTTTCGTTTTCTAGTTGACAAACTCTCGATGCTTATAGCAGCCACATCGTGAGTTTAAGGGGGATATTAAATTAAATTATTTCTTATTATTTATTTCCTATTATTAGTAGGATCCTTTTTCTTAGCACTCCGATTTTGTTTTCTTTTGAGATTCTTCTAGTAAGCCTATGCCTATATAAAGACTTTTTTTGTTATAGATTTTAATTAATTCATTTGGAAAAAGACTTTCAATTTCTCTTGTTTTCCAATTGTGGTTTCTAGTTTCAGCAAGCTCCCTACCCATTTTCCTTTAAGCCCACTAATAACTTCAAAACCCACTATATAATTCTCAATATTTTAGTTGCATTAGGACTTTCTATCCCTTCACACATGGAAGGGCCACATTTTGGGAATGAATATGAATATGAATTTTTTTTTTTACCACTAAAAGGGTCAATTTGAATCTACCATGGAATATAAAAAAGAAAATAGTGGAAATAATCTAATCTAATCTAATCTAATCTTATCTCAGTCTTAATCTATACATGATTAAAGAAAAGTCTAAAGATCTTGTACGGAGAAAAGCTTTTATTAGTAAAGCCATTGTTAGGGAATAGTATCATACTTGACTAAGTTTAATTTATGTTAAGTCTAAAGTTTAAAAAGCTTTAAATGGTTCTTAAAATGTTGTCTACCAAACTCGCCTCCTCCAATTTGTGGAAGTTTGCACACTAGGAGCAACTCCACATTGAGCTGAAGAAATGGGAGAAAAAACTTATTGAGATTCATGAAGTCCTCAATGATGCTGATGATAAGCAGATAATGAAGGGCTGAAAGTGAGCATGTAAAAGTTGGTAAAAATGCAGACTCGTGCAAGCAAGTATACGCGTCGAGTTCACGCAGTGTAGTGGCTAGTCAAGTGTCGTTCCCAAGAAGAGAAGCGTGCTAAGTACTGATTTAGTGACCTAGACAATATTTGGATCCCGGTCTTGCAGTGGAATAAATTAATTGAATTAAAGAAAAGATTAATTTTAAAATTTCGATTTAAAGTAATGATGAAAACACAAGGTTTTGCCTTCACCTACCACACGTGGATTTAATAAATAGCGCATTTATTTAATATACCATATGATTTATGTTAGCGGGTTGATCGTGTCTACAAGATATTCTCTCTCGAGATATAATTGCCTATCTCGCTAGTGGGGTGTATTTCATCTCTACTTCGACCCCTTGACTCCGAGATGCATGAATGTGCAAACCCTAGTGCTACACTTGGAACGTGGGATATCTCTATTCCCTGATTGACCAAGTGTTGCTTTACCGATGGTCATACGTAAGCGTGTAGCTAAGCGCTCGAACTAAGCAAAATTTGGCAAGCCTATACTTCTATTGATGTAGCTAGCTAACGCGTATAAGCGGCTCTAGGGTCGAACTCAGGGATGAGTTTTCTTCGCCCAAAATGATTTACAGTTGATGCAAAATGGTGATTTCACTTTGGATTTGGGGTTTTTGTAAAAATAGTGTGATTGGTGGTTTGAAAACTGCAAACAAAATGAAATAGAATGTAAAAAGAACTCCTTGAAGTCTCGGGCCACTGGGCTTGAGGTTCTAGGGCAATTGAGAGGTCCTCGGGTCCTTTTCCTCGTGTTGGGGAGGATGACCTATAGTCATTTGAGACGGATCTTCGTTTAGCTATAAAGGCCCGAACCACTAAAAGTTTTTCTTTAAGATCTGACATTTATTGGTCATTCATGTTTCCAAAGCATTAAAAACTGATTCTTTGACCCTAGCTTGCGAGAGCAAATAAATGGCAACTAAGCGAGCCTCGGTGGATCTATGAGTAAGCATCCAGGCCACTTGCCAATGCTTGGCAGCCCAGTAAAGGTACATCAAAAAGGATTTAAGCACGAGGCGAGATACGGGAGACCTCAAATGACATGGCATGAGTTGAAGAAAGTAGAAGACAATCGGTTTACCTCCAAAACGCTAGTGGCTATCTTGAGGATGAGGTGATTTAATAAGCATCCCTTGAGTTGTCATCCTCGAGGGTGTTTGGCCGGGTGAAAAAGTGAGAGAAGAGAGAGAGAAAATGAGAGAAAATCACCTGGAGTGGGAGAAATTTTACAAAAGCTTTTGCGCCAAAATTTATTACATAAAGTGATCATCATTCTACAGAGCCTTGATTGAGGCTTATATACTGCTCAGAGTCAAGGGAAATTACAAAAATGTTTGAACTACCAAAAATACATAAGGGGTAGTTTAGGGAAAAGCCACAAAAAGGTGGTCAAATGGAGGTAGAGCAAGTTGGGAAATTTCGCGACTGCGAAGTCTGCGGAGTTGCGAAAGTCGCAACCACAGGCCTGCCCCGATGGTGTTCCTTGGAGTTCAATGGTTCAATTTCCTTCGACTTTGACACGCATCTCAGTGGAAGCTTAGTTCTTCGTGTTTGAAAATTATTTCTGATTGGGTGGCGTGTTAGCTTGTATAACTACAAAAATAGCCCGCAATCACGATAAGTAGTAAAGTCGGGACTAATGAACCTTGGTGGGTTAATTACGCTGATTAGTACACAAAAAGTGCTCAAAACCTGCAATAAACAAGGCTCAAGATAGCACTTTTTGAGCACTAATCACACCCCCAACCTACACATTGCTAGTCCCTTAGCAATGAAAGAAAAAGAAGCGATAATAAAAAAAAAAATCAAATTATGTTCTACAAAATGATATTTAAAGAAAAGGTTTGAGCAGTAATGCCTAACTAGCTAATATGAATCACCAAGACTTTGCACAATAACCATCTTGGGAGAATGAATGCCATACAAAATCAAGTTTTAGAAGAGTGTCCAACTCAAGGGAATCGACCTGAAACTTCCACCAAAATCTAAGTGTTTATGTGATCAATTTTTAGCAATTAATTTGCTATTTGCCTCTCCCCAACCAAATACTGCCCGAGACCTAGAACATTGACCAACCTAAATAAATGCGGCTCCACTCTTATTCCACACTTCTTTTGTGTTATAGGGTGCAATCTTTGAGAATCGACCTCACCCAGAAGTCCATGTAGCGAGGGTTCAGATGACTCCTGACCAAGCTAAGGCTTAGGGCATCAGGGTTGTAGGATCTTTGACCATGACTCTGTCGGGTTTCACCAGGACTCAGAATGACTTGAAACTCTAGCACCTACAGCTTCATGAACCTCAACTATCCGCCCATGAGCACGTCGGCTCCCAAACCCCGATTGGTTTAGGGCACCAGGATTTAAAGACTTTCTTCATATACCCCTCGGACTGTGCTTGGGTTTCAAGGCGAAGCATCGTGGATTTTCTATTCTTTTTCTTTTTCCTTTTCTTTTTCTTTTGGAATACTTCATTGGTCTTCTTTTTTGGGGGGCCTTAACCTATCACGAGGGTGGTGTGAGACTAGGGTGGGCTGCGAAGTGAGGGGGGCTAAGCGGTTTCTCGGCTTTCTTGAAGAAAGCGATGTGCCTTGTGTGTGGTTAGCTAAAGGTGGAAGAAGAAGGTTGAACACCATGAGACTTCAATAGATCATCTACTTAATCATGTAGATTAATCTAACATCAATGGCATTGGGTGCGTTTCCAATTTTCTAACTTGCGGGTTAGTAAACCTGGTCTGTTGGATTGAAAATGAAATTTGTATGGTATGTAAGAATATATATCACTATGTTTTCAGCTTTTCAAAAATAGAAAAACAGCTTCATAAAGGAACAAACAGCAAGCCACTAAACATGCAAAATGGGCTTTGCTCAAAAGGACAGTGAAATCAAAAGTATAAAAGTCACTTCCCTCGCTAACTCTCCCCCCAACCAAATATCACATTGTTCGCAATGGGGCTCGGATCGGAAAGTTAGAGAAGGAAGTGCTACCTCCTCAATGTGTAGCCGGTGGAAGGTCATCCTCATCTTGAGCAAGTTGAGGTGCTGCTGGTGGAGTGGTTGCTACTGCTACTGCTGCTGCTAGCAATTCAAGAGAGGCTAAAGGGGCTGGCTCTGCTAGAGGAGGAACAGAAGAGGCCTGGGCATGCACTGATGGGGAAATCGGAGGTAGGCCCAAGTGACTCTGAATCTGAATAAGGATGGCCTGATTCTGAGCCATGGCAGCCTCAATGTGAGTCATCCTCTCAACTAGAATATGACGTGCAAATGATGCGAGGGCGTGGTGGAGAATGTGCGGTTGCATCAGTAACGGGAAATCAGTGGATATAGAAATATACTGCGGTGGTGATGTGGTGCTCGGTCCAACAACATCTATAGCTTTGGAGGTGGAAAGGATGCAGGAGTTGTGGGTAATGGGTACAGGCCGAGATCTTTGGAACATAATGTCCCTCGGTATGCCTTTGTTGGAGGTGAAACTCTATCTGGGAAGGTCGATTCTTTGCATTTGGTCCTCGGGCGCTCCGGAGGAGTGGGAGGGTGAAAGAGCGGGGCCTAGTCTGCTTAGGTCCAGGCTGTGGGCGACCTGCAATCATGACGGCGCTCTAGCACAGGCTCGACGAGGAAGCCGTGTGCTCTAATACCTAGCATAGAAGTCTCGGGAACAGGAGGGGAGTGGATTCAGCTCGGGTCAGACTCTTGCGATGGACCTTGTCCTCAAAGTGGAACAAGGATGTCATGATAAGCTCGGCCTGGCTGAACCAGAACCCCTCTGAAATATGGTATAGAGCCTCCAGAATGGATCATCTCCTCTGTACTATGTGCTGGAGAGGAAAAAGATTGGACGCATATGGTCTATGAGGAGCAAGCTCAGAGGAAGTTGTCTCCTGAATAAGATAGGCCTTGCTGTAGTGTCCTGGGATAGTAGACAAACCATCTCCCTGGTCGAGGGATGGGGCCACTGTCTATAATCTGCCGAGTTGGCAAGGACCACTGCTTGATTGAAGTAATTTACATACTATATACGAGGCAGGAAGTATCCACAGTCGGCCATCGATGGTGAAATGAACTTGGCCGTCGGATTGGGCTCTCCTTTTAAGGTCATCAGTGGTAGGAACTACATGACTACCGTGATAGAAGAGCCGACGTGGGGTCATAAATGGTTCCAAGGAGTACCTCTGCACTAATCACAACGAATCTCGGAGCTCTGGATCTTCGGCGAAGGCCGGGAGATCATAATAAATCTCATTGTGCAAATCTCTCCTTCTGATCAACATTTCTGGAATGGGGAATTTTGCCGGTGGAAGTAGGGTCACTGGTGATCGAAGCGAGGGGGACCATCGGAGGAGATCTCGGCGGGGCCTTGAGTAGGTGGTATTGATATGGGGGTACTGGCCGGAGGACTCTCTGGGGCTAAGAGGTCAGACCCTTTTGAAGGTGGGGCCCTCGGGGTTGGCTTTAGGATGTGGGGAGAGGGAGGAGCAGGTCTGACCACAGTATGGTACTGAGTGGGGCGGAGGCCGATATGAGGCACGGGAGCGGCAACAGCCTTTATAGGACCCGAGGGAGGGCGCCTGGGGCGGGCGGCGGCGGCGGCGGCGGCGGGAGCGGGCCTGACGGCTGACGGTGAAATTTGGGGTCTGACGGCGCGTAGACGGAGTTGGAGCCGCCGGCGGGGAGAGAAGGCGCCTCACTTTGGGCCAGAAGTTGTGTCCTATACACGTCTTCACCATGGTTGGGCTGGAGAAGGAGAGGAGATGGAGAGGATGGGAGGAGGAGAGGTTTCAAAATGATTCTGGAATGAAAAGAAGAGAAGGGGAGGCGGGGATTGGTTTAAATAGATGGTCTAGGGCAGCTGAAGAGGTTAAGCCCAATTAAAATCCATAAATAGGTGGTTAGTGGTTGTGGCTCAAAAAATGGAAAAAACAATGGGAGCCTTCGAAGCGGAAGGTTGGGGAAGTGAAGGCGGGAAGAATATAGTGAGTGCGGCGTAGGAGGAGATTTCGCAGGTGCGGTCGCAAACACAGCAGAATTTCTGCTTTGCTTCAAAAACTCTACTGCCTTTTGCAACAAAATAGAAAACCAAAAAATTGAAGAAAACACACACACATGGTGAAAAATTGCAAAGGAAAAGAAACTAAAAACAAAATTAAGAAAATCTGTTAAAACTTAAAATCAGCACACAAGAATTCCCGACAAAAATTTTAGTGACTTTTGAGATCTGCAGGAAGCAGTCCAGCTCAGTGGTCTTTTGAATTCATGAGGGGTCAAGGAGGAGAAGTCCCTCCATGCGTGAGGTGAGAACATGTGATTTTAGCTTCTACCCGCTGCCTTAAATGATATGTGCGCTGGTGGTCTTTGGGAAGCGAGTGGTCTTTGGAGGAATGACGATGCGATTAATTCCATGGCCTTCCTTTGCCTTTGGTCAATCCTTCCTACAACTTGTGGACCATATTTTTCCACTGCACTTGGAAATCAAGCGGGGCTCGTCGATTCACGCTCGCACTCTGTGGTTGTGCTTACTACCTAGTAGGAAAATATTAAGCTCAAAGTCATATTGCCAAAGGTAAGGCGCATTACTCCATTCAGCCAGGTGATTATGGCATTAGATGTGTAAAAAATGGCCTCCCAAGTATGATGGGCTATAGTTTGGGTGCCCTTCACATCCCCGACTTCGTATCAAGAACTACAAAGTCACGGATAATAAAAGTTGTCCGCCCTTCAAAAACATCCTGTATGCGCTTTGGAGAATTTATATCGATCGATTAACTAAGGATAAAGTGATGTTAGGCTTGGCTCCCGGGACCCCTAGCGCTTGTATCACAGGAGTAAGGCGGCAAGTTGACACGCTCCTAAATCTAGCGGTGCTATCACAAGTTCCCCGATGTTCAGCGAAATGGTGGGGTCTGGTCAGCCAATAACCGCTGGGGTCTTGCTTTGAATGATGCTTGACTTGCTCCTCCAAGAAGACTATCTTATCAACATTCAATCCTCTCTTCACTGTGCACATGTCCTTTAAAAATTTGGCATAAGTTGGAACCTGTTTAATCATGTCTAGCAGTGGAATATTGACCTTTACTTGCCTTAGCACCTCTAAAATTTCAGTATGATTGGAGGCTTTTTTCTTACCTTTTAATGCTTGAGGAAATGGAGGAGGCATGCTCTTCTTCATTGAATCTTTTATAGTGTGTTACGGCTCCACTTCCTTTTCTTCCTTGGTCTCCTCAACGGGTTTGAGCCTTTGGCTCGTGACACCTTTGCCAGCTCTCAGTGATGACCTTTGCCGTATTAGGTTCTTGGGGCGGGTTCTTTGTGAGACCTATCTCATAGACTCCCCTCGGATTGGGCTGAGTTTGGGTAGGGAATTTTCCTTTCTCCTGTACCTCTAGTAGATTGGTAATCCTAGTGATGGAGTACTGCAGATTATCTATTTTATGATTGAGATCACTTTGGAGCCCATCGATCTTTTTGTTCAAGGTGCTCTCCACAGTATCAATTCTCTGACCCAATTGCACATTGATTCCCTTTTGCTCTTCCACAAAATCACCTACCACCTTGCTCAAATTTAAAATAGCTTGTTCGATAGGGGATGAGGATGGTGGTGGCTGTGGCTGAGACGGGGAACCACTTTGTTGTCGTGTACCAAGGGGGACATAAGCTGGTGGGTTTGGCTTCCAAGAGAGATTAGGGTGGTTCCTCCAATTAGGGTTGTATGTATTATCGTATGGGGCATTGGGTTGTGGTTTGTATTGGCCCACGACATTGGCATGCTCTATAATCATATCCCTCATTGAAGGAACCATAGAGGCGATCATTCTCTTTGGTGGTCGGTGGGCGCGATTGAAGCAAGGATTGGATAGATGCGGGCGCCTCTTCTACTGCCGACCTCCGCCATTGATCTTCTCTCTTCCAGTTCTTCCAACTTTCTAGTCAAGGTGGACAACTTTGCCTTCATTTCCATATCCTCTGTCAGTGAGTACATGCCTTCCCTCAAATTGGTTGCAGGTCTCATCCTCTTTGTTTCTCTGAGTTAGGTTCATCCCATGCTTTGGATGTCTCAGCCACATAATTCAAGAAGTCAATGGCTTCCTCTGGATGTTTGCTCATGAAATCCCCTCCGCACATAGTCTCCAACAACTACTTCATAGCAGGGGACATTCCATTATAGAAGTGATTAACTAGCATCCAAGTATCAAAGCCATGGTGAGGTAGGCGCGTGGTCTCTAGGTACTATCTGACCTTTGTTAGAATTTCTCATTTCTAAGGTTGTAGAGGTGTAAATTCCCTCTTGGTATTGGTTTATGGGTCTTTGAAGAATTTCTTCAAAAAATTACGCACACTATCTCCCTAATTCCTAACAGTTCTCGGTCTTAGAGAGTTTAGCCAAATCTTGGCCTTGTCTTTCAAGGTTAAGGGGAAGGCTTTCAATTTCAGCAATTCCATATAAGTTGCACCCTCCTTGAAAGTCATGCAAACTTCCTCAAACTCCCGGATGTGTGTGTATGGATTTTCATTTCCATACCATGGAAAGTTAGGAAGCGGGGCACAGAGATAAGGCAGCATTCCACATCCTCGGTAGGAGAATTTTAATACATGAGGGTGCACTCGCCTTGGTTGGGTGTATATGGTCCCCTCATTGTCTTGTATGCATTAGGTTCTTTTAGCCTTGAGCTCCTTGTTGGCTCTCACTCCTCGAGGTTGAGACTCCATCACAGTCCTGGTATGCTCGATTCACGACTTTGTTCTTATGGTGCCTTTGCTCATTTCTAGTGCTTTGTGTGTTCTATCCCACGATGGTGCATAAAATTTCTTGAGCCATGACAGGGCAGACAACCAAAGCGAGGGCTGCAAGGTTAGGTTAGCTACAAAAAAAAAAACAAAATTGAAAATTCTATGTATGGACAGTATAAAGATTAAATCAACCTTGTTGAATTGCTAGGGGAAATAAAATTAGAGACAAAAAGGGATTAGAATTCACCAACACTTGTGATGAGGATCACAAGTTCAACAACTTCTCACTTGCTCTAAGGCACCATCCCCGACAACGACGCCATTTTGATTCGCACGTAAACGTGTAGCTATGCAGCTCCGAACCAAAAAAATTTGTTAACCTATACCTTCTACTGTTGTAGCCTAGCTACTGCAGTATAGTTGCTCTAGGATCGAACTCAGGGATGGGTTTTCTTCGCCCAAAATGATTTACAGTTGATGTAAAATGGTGATTTCACTTTGGATTTGGGGTTTTTGTAAAAACAATCTAATAGGTGGTTTGAAAACTGCAAACAAAATGAATCGTCTAAAGAACTCCTTGAAGTCTTGGGCCCCGGGCTTGAGGTTCTAGAATGGCCCAGAGGTGCCAGGTCCTTTTCCTGCAGCGTTGGGAGGATGACCTATAGTCATTTCGAACGGATCTTCGGTTCCAGCTATAAGCGAACCTTAAAGGTTTTCTCTTGGGCTGGCATTTATTGGTCATTCATGTTTAACATTAAAGCGATTCTTTGACCTAACCTGCAGAGGCAAATAAATGGCAACTAAGCGAGCCTCAGTGGATCTAGCAATAAGCATCCACTAAGCCCTAAAAGCTTTCCAAGTATTGGCCAATCAGGGTACATCAAAAGGATTTAAACCTAAGGCGAACAGAGACATAAATGACAATAACTGCATGCGTTGAAAACAGAGAGGACAACAGTTTACCTCAAAACCTTGGCCCAGTGGCCTTCCTCTTCAAGGATAGTAAATTGATTTAATAAGCATCCTTTGAGTTGTCATCCTCAAGGGGTGTTTAGCGGTGAAAGTGAGAGAAAGGGAGAGAAAATGAGAAAATCACCTGGTAAGGAGAAGTGAAAGCTTTGCGCCAAAATTTATTACATAGTGATCATCATTCTCTGAGCCTTGATTGAGGCTTATATCTTTCGAGTCAAGAAATTACAAATGTCACGAACTACCAAAATACATAAGGGGTAGTTTGAGGAAAAGCCCGCAAGGTGGGTAGTGGAGCGAGTAGGTTGCAAAAATTTATGTTTGCAAAATTTCTTGATGGTCAATTTCCTTCAGTTTGTGGTTCCAATTTCCTTCCGACTTCTGACACGCATCTCCGAGTTCGACTTGGATTCTTCGTGTTTGAGTCGGCTCGATTACGTTGGCGTATTTAGCTTGTATAACTACAAAAATAGCCACAAAATGCGATAAGTAGTAAAGCCGAGACCTTAATGTGCCAATTGGGTTAATTACGCTAATTAGTACACAAAAAGTGCTCAAACACCGCAGCCATGAGGCTCGAATGTACTTTTTGAGAGCACCTAATCACACAGTAATCCCTCTGAGTCATCATCTCTGATGTCAAACTTAGCATTAGCGTGCATAATTGGCCAGATAATAACATGTGATAAAATTCAGGAGTAAAACAACCGTAGAAATTCATATCGATATTAAATAAACCAAAATTAAAGTATTAATCCATAACGATGCGGTTAGGGTTGACAAAACCCTAGAGATAGAAGTTAGTTCATAGTGATTTTCATTACATACTGAAAGATTTTCATAATCAAACGAATTAGAGAAAGAAATATAGAAGAAGTCGTCTTCCACGTTCTCCTAGAATCCACTCTTCCACCAATCTCTCTCTATCCATCTCCTTGTCTTTAGTACGCCTTGATCCACAGCTTTTTGCCTTAAATCGCTTACCATTTTTATACCTCGGAAATGGGGCCCATCAATGGCCTAGAAATTAGAACTTTGAAGCTCCCATTTTGGAATGGGAGACCATCTGTGAGTGGGGAGCGAAGCCGCGTGCGTGCAGGTGATCATGATACGGCATTCGGGTTGTTGCCGGTGTATGCTCCTTACATTTCTTTGAGAGATTCTTCGCCGACGTGGAATGCTTCTGTTCTTTGCATGCAGAGGCAATCAACTTCTTTGCACTTCTTTGTTGCTTTCTCTTCTTTGGTTCTTTCCTCTATTGTTAGCTTCCTTTTTTATTCCAATATCGCCATGTTCTATGAAACATTATAGTACAGGGGATTAGCGCAATATTAGTGAATATGAATCATGAATCATACAGAGTTGAGCTATAAAACTGCATGAAATTATCACTAGATGTACATGATTCACTTTGATCAACACCCCCAAACTTAGCTTCTTGCTTGTCCTCAAGTAAGAACAGACTCTAACTAGGGCACGCAAGGATAAAACACAACTAACAACGGCTTGATATGGGTTTGGCATTTTGTAAGTACCCCGACAAGGAAGGGGTTAACGAATGGAGTTAAAGATCTAGGGACTACCTTGGTTGTTCAACTTTCCAGAATCTGCATCGGGTCAGTCTTGGTTGACCAAGGCAAATTGAAAGCCTTTTAGCTCCTGATAATCTTTCCCGAGGGTGCAGAGCGGTTGGAGTGTGATCTCCAATGTATAGTTCGACTTCAGTACCCTTAAACTTGAATTTTACTTGCCTATTTGGACTAGCTTAACTCAGAAGGATGTGAACGCACCAATTTATTCACTTCAACTAGTCCTAAGGGGGTTAACTCTAAGACAACTTGGAAGAGTACTAGTACCAAGAGGTTTTAGGTGAGGGTTCCTGTAACGGGGATCCATTGGTGACTCCCCACCAGTTGGTTAAAGTGCGGGCATTCGGTTCCCTAGAACTACCAGAACACTCAACCAAACCTCAAGGTCTTAGACCATGGAAATTATCCATCCTCTGTCCTATGTAGCGGGCAGTGAAGGCAATGGCTCCCAGCTAGTTGGCTCAGGGCATTAGGCTTTGAAAAGCCCCTCGGACTGTGCCCGGGATTCCGATTGGATGATCTCCTTATTACCATGCCCTTTTATTTTATTATATATATATATATATATATATATATATATATTTTTTTTCGATTTTTTTTATTTTTATTAAATATATATTTAGGGCTCAAAGGCGATCCTCTTTTTCTAAGGTGTCCCATCACTTAGGTGTTTAACTTCCCAAGGTTCGTATAACTCTTGCATGGTGAGTCTAGAGTCAAAGCATACCTCGAAGATCACGTGTGTGTGCGCGCGATTGATTAGTGCCTAAAAAGTGCTATTTTGAACCCTATTTATTATAGGTTTTGAGTGCTTTTTGTGTACTAATCATTCTAATTAACCCGATTGCACATTAAGGTCCTTACTATTCTATTGATAGCATTTTGTGGCTAATTTTGTAGTTCTTGCAAGCTATTTATGCCGAAATTGTTGAGTCAATCTAAGCACGAAGAATTCAAGTCAAACTCAGCATTGCAAATCAGAGACCAGAAGGAAAAAAGAGCAGAAAATACAAGGAAATTGGAGCACTTGCGAAATTTGGTTCTTGACACTTGTTCATCATGCTTATTCCGCAATTCGGCCCATTTGTTCCTACTCCCTGCGGTTTAGCCATGATGACGTTTCATTGCATTGCAGGTTTCTTCTATTTTGTTCTTATATGATTCATGCTTGTTGTTTTGGTATTTTAAACATCTTGGTGGCTATATAAGCCATTTGTATACACTGTTATGGGAGACTTTTTCCAGTGAATAAATTTTAGGGCTCCAATTCTCCATTTTTTCTCCTTTTCTCTCCCTTTCATGGCTGCCAAACATCCCTTGAGGATGACAACTCAAGGGATGGTTATCAACCTCCATCCTTGAAGAGGGGAGGACTCTTTGAAGCGCTTGATTTTAGGTGGAATTTTGGTTCCCCTGTTTTTAACGCAAGTAGTTATGGGTATTTGTGTTCTATATCTTTCAATCTAGGTTTAAATCCTCTTGAGATGCCTTGATTGACTAGTATTTGGCAATCTTTTTGGGTTCAGTGGATGCTTATTGCTAGATCCATTGAGATTGATTCAGATTGTCTTCTATATCCTTGTAGGGTAGATCAGGGGACGTGTATTCACTACCGGGGAACATTTATGCTTTGTAAATGCTGTTTTTCAAAAGGAAAAATTTTAGAGTTTAGTTTTTTAAAAGCCAAATGAAGATCCGGTTCGGGAAATGACTATAGGTCATCCTCCCCAACGCGAGGAAAAGGACCCGAGAACCTCTAATTTACATGGATCTTAAACCAGGTAACTTTACGTGCATCGAGGGATGGAGAGGAGTTTAGCGATATCATCCCCTTGAGTTGTCATCCTCAAGGGATGTTGACCAGTAGAAAGAGGGAGAGAAAGGGAAGAAAATGGGAGAAAAGGAGAGAAAAAGCAGGAAACCCCAGGCCTAAATTTATTCAGAAAAGTCTCCCATAATAGTGTATACAAATGGCTTATATAGCACAGACTTAGCGAAAATACCAAAAAAACAACAAAAGCATTTAAGCGTACAAGGGCAAAATAGGAAGAAACGAAAAAATGCGACATAAAAGCAGTCCACGGCGTCAGAAATTTGCGGGAGAGGTGAATAGTGGCTGAATTGTGAATAATCTTGCGGGAAATGAGCGATGCTAGAACAATTTGCGTGGAGGTAACTCAATTTCCTGTATTCCTGCTCTTCTCTCCTTACGGTCTCTGACTCTGCAAATCTTGAGTTTATTTCGAGAGACTATTGGGTAGCTGCGGCTCAACAATTTCGACATCAAATCAACTGTAGAGCTACAAGGTAATACGAAAATGATCAATAGAGATAGTAAAGGGACTTGTAATAAATCGAATTAATTAGAATGATTAGTACACAAAAAACACTCAAAACCTATAATATATATATATATATATATATATATATATATATATATATATATATATATATATATATATATATAACATATATGCTATATATATATTTTGTTTTATTATTATTTATTAAAATAAACTAAATAAATAAATAAATAAAAAAATAATAAAAATAAAAATAATAAAAATAAAAAAAAATAAAAAAAATAATTTCGCGGTCTGAGAAATTTCACTTGACTTTCACGAATTTTCGTAACTGCTCCAATTTAACAACCAATTTGTTTTTGTCATAACTAACTATCAGAACTCTCCGTTTTAGGTGTTTTGAGTATCGTTGGAAAGCTTAGAGTGCCGAATCCATATATCCAGAAATAATGTACTTTTGAAATTATTGAAGTATATTTCAAAATGCTCCAACTGGTCACTTTTTTCCTCTCTTTTCTTCTCCTAACTTGTTTATTTGAAGCCCAAATGGAGTGAATAAGGTCTCGATGGAAAGCTTGCAAAGTCTCCTGTCCAACAACGAGCACATCTCATCAAGGAGGTAGCACTTCCTTCTCTAACTTTCCAATCCAAGCCCCATTACGGACAATGTGACATTTGGTTGGGGGGAGAGTTAGCGAAGGAAGTGGCATTTATTTATGTTTTTGTTATTATTTTGAGCAAGCCCATTTTGTTATGTTCAATGGCTTGCTGGTTTTCCTTTTTGTGAAGTTGTTGTACTAAATATCTTACTTTTTCAATTCAAAACTTGCACCCATTTTTGTACCCATTTTTTTTTTTTTGTGGTTTTGCCTAACCTGCAAATTGGAAAATTTAAACTTTGTCTAATATTGTTGATGTTAGATTCTGATGCCATACTAGTTGAGTGGATGATTAGTTCTGAGTCTTGTTTGCTTCGACCTTTTCTTCCACCTACATTAAGCACACTATGCACATTAGGTTTCAACAACTAGGCTAAAAAAGCGCTCGCTACAACATTGTAAAACCTACCTAGTTTACGTTGACCTTCATATATTAGGTTCAGGACCATGAATAGAAGGCTAATGTGTCTTCAAAAACAAAGAAAAGCAAAAGAAAAATAAAAAAGAAAAAGAAAAGAAAAAGAATGAAAAGCATGACCAGCTTTGCCTTGAAACAGAGCACAGTCAGGGTATATAGAAAACAACTAAAAACTGATTGCCTAAGCCAATTAGTTTAAGTCACCGACTTAGTGCTACATACATGGGTGGATGGGTGAGGTTTAGCAAGTTATAGGTGCTGGAGTTTCGAAATCATTTGAAGTCCGAGGTGAAACCTAAAGAGTTAGTGGTCGAAAGATCCTTATGACTTGGTGCCCTAAGCCTTAATTGGTTGGGAGTCATCGGTAGATCCCAGTTACATGGACTTTGGTGAGGTCGATTCCTCAGCATTGCACCCTTACAACACAAAAAAGAGTTGTGGAATAAGAGTGGGTCTTGATCTATTTAGGTTGGTTAGTGTCTAGGTGGGGCGAGTAAGCAGTTGGGGGAGAGTGCGGTTTGTGATTTATTGTTGAGGGCCCGATCAAACAAACATAGATTTTGGTGGAAGTTCTGGATTTGAGTCTTTGAGAATGAGAATATCTTTTGATACTAAATTTTATATGGCATTCATTCTCTACATGATGGTTATTAGAGGGTTTCGATGATTCTCATTAAGGGTTAGGCATTACTCATTCTGCTGACCTTTTGAAATACCATTTTTTGAACATCATTTTGTTATCGTTTTGTATGCTCTTTCTTTCTCTTTCTTTCTTTCTTTCTTTCATTGCTAAAGGGACTAGCAATGTGTAGGTTAAATTGTGATTAGTACCCAAAAAGTGCTATTTTGAACCACATTTATTATAGGTTTAAGTACTTTGTGTACTAATCATTCTAATTATCCAGATTTTCACATTAAGGTCCTACTATTCTATTAGTGCGTTTTGTGGCTAATTTTGTAGTTCTTGCAAGCTATTTATGCGAAATTATTGGAATTCGATCAAGCACGAAGAATTTGAGTCAAACTTCGGCATTGCGGATTAGAGACCCGGAAGGAAGAAGAGTAGAAAATCTGAGAATTCGGAGCACCCCTGCTTGAAATTTATTGGTTCCTACTTGTACTATTCCATCATGTAGCACTATTCACAATTCAGCCCTTGTTACCTCTCCTGCGGTTTGTACTTGATGACCATTTGTTGGATTTTTTGGTTTCTTCTGTTTGTCCTTGTAACAGGTTAAATGCTTTGTTGTTTTAGTATTTTAAACATCTTGGTAGGTATATAAGCGTTTGTATCCACTTTGTTATGGGAGACTTTTTCCGATGAATAAATTTTAGGGCTCCAGTTCTCCCGTTTTTCTCCTTTTTCTCCTATTTTCTTCCCTTTTCTCTCCTTTCTATTACGAAACATGGGTAACTCAGGGGATGGTAGCCAAACCCTCAAATGCAGCAGAGAAATCACTAGGGTTATTGGTACAAACCCATTTAAGATCATTGCAGTCATTTATATTCTATCTTTGTCTAATTTTAACCTCTTAGATGTGTTGATGTTTGACATTTTAGATTACAGTGGGATGACTGATCTACTGGGTTGATTAGGTTATCTCATATATCAGGTCACTATAGGGTAGAATCGGGACGATGTATTCAATCTTGGGGAACATTTATGCTTTGTAAATCTTTGTTTTTCAAAAGGAAAAATTTAGGGTTTAGGTTTAAAAGCCAAATGAAGATCCGGTTAGGGAAATGACTATAGGTCATCCTCCCCAGCCTTGAGAAAGGACTCGAGAACCTCTAATTTGCCTTAGGATCTTAAACCCAGTAGCATGATGCTTCAAGGATTTCTTTTTCTTATTTTTCTTCATTTAATTTCAATCTGCACACAACCAACCCTCAATGTTTTTACCAAAACCCCCCTGTTTTTATCAAACCCTGAAATCCAAACTAAATTCACCATTTGAACTTCACTTTGTCGTTTATGCGAAGAAAACCACGTCACATGTTTGACCCTAGAGCCACTCTACTCACGGTAGCTTTGCTCTGGCTGATGGGAATTTAGGATAAATATTGTTGTTGATTCGGACACCTCTTGTGAACGAATCAACGATACCTACAAAAAAATTATATATATATATATATATATATATATATATATATATATATATATATATATATATATATATATGTTTTTCGATTTTTTTATTTTATTAAATTTATATTTAGGGCTGAAAGCGATCCTCTTTTTTTTCTAAGGTGTCCCATCCTTAGATGTTTACTTGAGGTTCGTATAACTCTTATGGTGAGTATGAGTCAAAGCATGCCCCAGATCACGTATTGTGTGTGTAGTGATAGCCTGCCGAATTGATTTCTTGAGATCTAAAAGGGGTGGCTAGACATGGTTATTCTCAACTTTATACAATCCAGTCCTGATTGTCAAACAACCTTGCAGTCCTAATTCTCAACTTAGGAACAACCTATACCGGACTCACCCATGCACTGTCAGAAATATGATAAATAACCCCGACATCTAGCCACTTGAATACTTCCTTGCAGACTACTTCTTTCATGGTTGGATTCAGCCTCCTTTGTGCTTCTTGAAGGCCTGGCCCGTCACTACCAGCGGTCGATGCATACACATACAGGCGAGATCCTTTAAATCATTCGAGACCAACCAAGCGCATCCTTATGATCCCTAAGTACTCTCAATAACTTATCTTCTTACAGCTGCTTTATCGGGGATGTTAGAGTATCCGCCCAGTAATGTGAAGGCGTCCCCAAGATAAGCATACCTCAAATGGCTTGATAGTGGCTTTTGTTCCATCTTGGGTGGTTGTTTGAAGGATGGCACAGATGTTTGAGCAATTTCACCTAGTGGTTCGTAGTATTTCCTTCTGTTAGGCTGGAAGGAGTCCATCCATTTCACATACTCTTTGACCTCTTCTCCCAGTTCTTTAGATTCACTCTGTACTAGGCTACTCTCCAAAGGGTCAATGGGACCACTATAGCTAGACACTATAGCCTCCACGGTCTCTATCATAGGCATGTGTCAGCTCTGTAGAAGTGTCTCCACGACCCTCAAACATTAGACCTTCTCGTATCTGTACCTCAATTTCAACTCTCCCATTGCACATCAGTATTTATTTCTGCCCGTTAACTGAAAGGATCTACCAAATATGTATGGGTATTTCTTTATCTTCTTTATGTCTAGAGCGATGAAATTAGCGGGAAGATAACTTGTCTGTACACTGCGTCCTCATGCCCACAGGATGTTTGAGTGTCTGCCATTAAGCGGAGTGTGGCTTGTAGTTGGACGAGCTTCACCTAATCCCAGTCGTCGGAATTTGGATAACGACATGAGGTTTATACTAGCTCTCAAGTCACACAAGGCCCTCTTAAAGATGGAGTTCTCGATGGTACAAGGAATAGTAAAACTGCCTGGGTCTTTCAGCTTTTATGGCAATTTCCTCTGAAGGATGGCATTACATTCCTCGGTGAGATTCTTGTCTCAATCAGGTAATCTTTTCTTTGACAATATCTCCCATTCATGAATTTTACATAGCGGGCATCTATTCTAGCATGACAAATGGAATGTTAATATACAATTTCTTGAACATCCATAAACTTTGTGAATTGCTTGTCGATTTATTCTGCCCGGGCGTTAAAGAAGTGCGAAATTGGAACATTGGGTTCAGTCGTGGTTGGTCGATTTTTATCCTCAGTTTCTTATCTGACTTTTCTCTTGGGATTTGTTCCCTTTCTATCTTGTCATTGGTAGTGCAGGTTACTTCTCGGTTCTATCTCTACATCATGGTGGCATTACGATCTTGCTATTCTCTGCCACTTCTAAATGTAATGACTTCAACATGTTCATTACCTTCGTCTCGGGTTCACCTCTAAGTTTACTGGTAATGATCATGCTGCCTCTCGATCCAGTAATGTGTATTTGCTATTTATTGCCCACCTCCCGGGTTTAGGTTGGGCTCTTCCAGTGCATGATTTGGTGGATTGGTTACGTAGGCTGCAGGCTTGATTTTGGAATCATGGTCTTCGTCTCATTCATAAATGTGTTATGGGAAGTCATCATATGAGCGAGGCTTCTTCGAATCCACTTTCTTCGGTGTGACTTGCTCATGAGGTAGTGCTATCTTATTAAGTTTGTTTCTCCGACCATATTAAGTTTGTTTGATTATTCTAGATTACCTCTCGACCACAGCCACCCGATTCGATTAAAGTTCTAGTACTGTTCTGATATGTATTACCTCCATACTGTCCATAACATTTGTTGATTCTGTGATTCACATCTGTGCTTGCTCTCTTGTCATACACCACTGGCGACAATCCATAGTACCATGTTATCCTCCACAAGACTCATGACTCTCGAGGGTTATTACGAGATCGCATTCCAGCGTACCTTCTTTGCTTTTATAGTTGTAGTTGTTTAGTTAACTGTGCGACATGGTTTATCAATTACTAAAACACGTATGCCTTCATTGGGTGCCTGGAGTCTTGATCTATCTGAGGCCCACTTGGTAGATTAGTTGTTGTATCCTCCAATATCTCGCAATCTTGATGCGTAGTTTTTTTCATCAAGGCACCTCTATTGAAGCATCAATGATTAACTCTCTAGTTGAATCGGCAAGCCGTTATAAAACATGTGCACACAAATCCACTGTGATCAACCTGTGGTGTGGGCATCTCCTCAGTAGCTCATGAAATCTCTCCCAGGCCTGAGCCAAGTTATCCCCCTCGAATTGTCTGAATGTGTTAATTTCTTGCACCAGTTGTGCGATCTTTGCGGGTGGGAAAATTTTGGTTAGAAATTTATGCACTAAGTCGTTCCATGAGGTAATGGAATCTAGTGGTTGGCTAGTCAATCAATACTAACCTCGATCGCTAAGTGACAGTGGGAATAAACGCAATCTGAGAGCTTCTTCTGTTACTCCATTATAGTTGACTGTGTCATAGACTTCAATAAAACTTGTCAAATGTGCATTCGGATTCTCACTAGGCAACCCATGAAACTGTATATTGTGGAGCATTTGTTGGGTTACTCATTTCAGCTCGAAGTTGTTCGCTTGAATGGGTGGTTTCTTATAAGTGGCCCGAACAAGCGTAGGTGATGAAGCGAACTCCTCAAGTATATCACGGATTATCGAAATTTGTCTGAATGATCAGGTAGCCTAATCTATAATTCATCCATTCGATCCACATGGTTCATTCCCTTTCTGGGCCTCCTTCATCCTCTTGGTTCTACATGATTTCAAATTGGAGTTTGCATGTGCTTCTCTGCATGTCGATGTAATGTTAGTTACAGTTTAGGATCGAATGGAAGTAATTCCCTGCGATCTTGTCTTCGCATGAACACTACGTGTTTTCCTGAAATCAAGTATGAAGTCGAGACCAGAATCCGCGACACGAGATGAAATAAGGCACAATACCTAAAATGAAGGATAATAAAAAAAAAATAACAAGTAAAAAGAACTAAATAAAATAAAATTGATCCAAAGTACAATCTATGGCACGGTTGTCAATATCAACACTAAGCTTCTCACAGCAGCGACACCAAAACTTAATTTGAAAGTGGCGTGTAAAAGTTGGTAAAAATGCGGGGCAGGTAACCACATGAGAAGTATACATGTTGAGTTCACACGCGGTATGAGTGGCTAGTCAAGTGTCGTTCCCATGAAGAGAAGCATGCTAAGTACTATTTTAGTTACCTAGACAAATTTGGATCCAGTATTATAGCGAATTATGAATAAATTAACTGAATTAAAGAAAGCCTAATATTAAAATTTCGATTTAAAGTAATGATGAGAAAAACTAGGGTTTTGCCTTCACCTACCACACCTGATGATTTTAACCTCGATAGCGCATTTATTTAATATACCATATGATTTATGTTAGCGGTTTGATCGTGTCTACAAGATATTCTCTCTTGAGATATAACTGTCTATCATGCTAGTGGGGTGTATTGCATCTGCCTTGACCCTTGACTGAGATGCATGAATGTGCAAACCCTAGTGCTACACCTGGAACGCGGGATATCTCTATTCCCTAATTGACCAAGTGTTGCTTTACCCATGTCCCTACGAGTCATCATCTCTCGATATCAGACTCCTAGCATTAGCATGTCATAATTGGTCAAATAATAACATGTGATTAAATTCAGGAGTAAAATAACCATAGAAATTCATATCGATATTAAATAAACCACAATTAAAGTATTAATCCATAACGGTGTGGTTAGGGTTGACAAAACCCTAGAGAGAGATTAGTTCATAGTGATTTTCATTCTGAGACTAAAAGATTTTCGGCGTAAGCGAACACAGAGAAAGAAATATAGAAGAAGTGGTCTTATGATCTCAAAAATGTCCCAGTCTTCGCGATCTCTCTCCTGTCGAGTCTCTCCTTGTCTTTAGTCTGCCTTCAATCCCCTCATTTTTGCCTCGAAATCGCTTCATTTTTATACCTCGGAATTTGAGCCCATCAATGGCCTAGGAAATTAGAACATTTAGAGCTCCCGTTTTGGAATGGGAGACTTCGCTACAAGCGGCCCAGTACTCGAGGGCGATCATAATCCTAGCGTTGAGTTCGTGAAGCATAGGCTCTCTTATTCTTTGCGAAGCGCTCACGTCGCGGCGTGGGTAGCTCAGCGATGCGTGCACAGGCAATCCTTGCTGAACTTCTTTGTTCACTTCTGCTTTGGTTCTTTCCTCCTATTGTTAAGCTTCATTTTGACTTCCAATACTCTATTGGCTTTCTATGAAACATTATAGTATAGGGGATTAAGCCTTGACAGTGAGTGAATAATGAATGTGAATCATGCAAGTTGAGCTATAAAAACACATAGAAATTGTACTAGAATGCATGTGTGATTCACTCCGATCAACTATGTGTTAGAGCCTCGCTCGCCAATCTCCAGAGCTTGGCTTATGATGTGGAGGATGTCTTTGGGCGAGTTGTTATCAGTTATAGAGAAGAAAGTTGGTGGCGGATGCTTACGCAGCCACCACCAACAAGGTACGCAATTTGTTCATCCCTACTTGTTGCAGTACTAATTTCTCTCCTGCTTAGGCTAAGCATAATGTTAATATGGGGCAAAAGATAAAGGATATCACTCACCGATTAGAAGAAATTTCTAGCCAGAAGGCTATCTCAGCTTGGAAAAGCTGAAATTGGGGATTGAAGGTGCAAAAGCAGATACTTAAAGCCCAATTCCTCCCCTTTGGCACATGAATATGTGGTGTGTGGTAGGGATGAAGATAATAAGAATATACTAGCCATGCTTATTACCAATAATGATGAACAACGGGGACTATCCAATATTATTGGTGGTAGTAATAATTTATTTGTAGTCTCAATCGTGGCCATGGGAGGGATGGGAAAAACCACCTTGGTGGGTCTCGTGTACGATGATGATGACACATCTAAACATTTTTCTCTCAAAGCTTGGGTTTGTGTCTCTGATCAATTTGACGTGGAGACCATAACTAGAGTAGTTTTATCATACATTGATCAAAGCAAAAAGGATTTGCAGGTGTTTCATCAAGTTCAACAGGAATTGAGGGCCCAATTGAAGGGAAAAAGATTTCTAATAGTTTTGAATCATCTTTGGAATGAGAAATACGATAAGTGGGATAACCTACGTTCCCCTCTCTTGGAGGGGGCACTAGGAAGCAAAATTCTTGTCACGACTCGCAATTTGAATGTTGCAACTATGATGGGAGGAGATAAGAGCTTTTATGTGCTCAAACATTTGTTTGAGGATGATTGTTGGTTTGTGTTTCAAAAACATGCATTTGAGAAAAGAGACATTAATGACCATTCAAAATTGGCATTAATTGATAAGGAAATTATAAAGAAGTGCGGAGCCTTGCCATTAGAAGCCAAACCATTTGGAGGTCTTCTACACCTTGAAGAAAGAAAACGGGAATGGGTATTAGATGTTAAAGAAAATATGGGATTTATCAGTGATGAGTGCCGAATTTTCCAACATGAGAGGATTGAGAGTTATTGAAGGTTTCTATTGGGAAGAGTTGTGAAAAATAGAGATTCTTCCTTTTCTTTTGGACTGCTGAATCATTTATTTTATTGATGATAAACATAGTTATTTATAAACTAATCTAAAATAGAATAAGAAAAAAAAATGCAACCAAATCTACTGCACATTGCTTAACAAAAATCTCCTAGAAAATAGATGAAGACTAGATCATAAGAGAAAGAGTAGAAGACTAAATAAATCCTCACAGATTTTGACAACTTCAACTTCATGTCAATAGCTCTTGAGACACGTAATTCAACACTCCTCCTGGTTCGATTGTGAACCCAAGCCGCTCAAGAACTCATATCGGGCTTTTGGAAGTGCCTTGGTAAGGATGTCAACATTTTGATATTATGTTTTGCAATTGATCAACTGCATTTCTCTTTCTCTTTGTACCTCTCATAGGAAATAAAGTTTCAATTTGAAGTGCCTTGTTTTGTCATGAAACACAAGATCATTTGCAATTGAAATTGCAACTTGATTGTCAACAAGTATCTGTGTGCTTTCCTTTTGCTCCATATGCAAGTCTACCATCAATTTTCTAATCCAAAAGAGCTTGATTTGTAGCGGCAGAAGCGACTACATATTCTGCTTATGCCGTGGACTGAGCTATGACTTCTTGTTTCTTAAAACACCATGAAAAACCCCATAACCAATTCTAAAGCAGTAACATAAGGTGCTTCTCATATCATCAACACATCCAGCCCAATCACTATCAGAATAGCCATGGAGATTGAAGTTTTTAACTTGAACAAATCTTACTCCATAATAAAGGGTGCCCTTAACATATCTAAGAATTCTTTTTGATGATTAAAAATGAATTTCACTAGCATAATGCATATACCTTGATAGCAAACTCATAAAGCATGCTCATATCCGGTCTGCTGCAATCAAATATATTAGGTTCTATTAGGGTACTGCATAGCCTTTTATCTACATTTTCAGCTCCATTTTCCCTTTGCAAGCTCTTTGATTCATTGGGGTTGAAATTGGCTTGCACCCTTCCATGTTGAATTTTTTTAGAATCTCCTTAGCATACTTATGTTGGCATATAAGGATATCATTCTTCTTTTGCTGAACTTCCATGCCAAGGAAGAATGTCATCTTCCTAAGATTAGTCATGTCAAAATCATCCTTCATTTCCCTTTTAAAAATATCAATCTGCTCCATACTACTTCTTGTCACGAGAAAATCATCGACATATAGAGATATAACAAGTATTTCATCACCAATCTTCCTGAGATGGGGAATAAATTCACTGGGGATTCTTTTATAGCCTGCCCATCAAATGTGCATCTATCCTACTGTACCAAGCACTTGGTGCCTGCTTCAAACCATACAAGGCTTTTTTTAGCAAATATACTTTCTCCTCATTTCCTTGAACAACAAAACCTTTAGGATGTTCTACAAAAATTTCTTCCTTTAGGTGTCCATTCAAGAAAGCGGATTTGACATCCATATGGTGTATATTCCAACTTTTTTGCGCAACAAGAGCCAACAACATTCTTATGGTGTCCACCTAGCAACCTGGAGCAAAAGTCTTTAGAGAAGTCCACTCAAACATTTGTTCATATCCTCTTAACAACCAAAATTCCTTAGCCTTTTTGTTTATTTATAGAACCACAGATTTGAGTTTGGTCTAACACCCACTTAACTCCTAATGTTTTTTTTTTTTTTTTTGTCTAGGTCTGTCCACTAGTATCCAAGTTTGATTTTTTTCAATCATCTCAAACTCCTCCTTCATTGCAACCACCCATCTTTATCCGTTGGGTTGAAGCTCATATCCTCAGAGGCTCGATTATAGCAACATTGTACTCCTGAGATATCAAAGAGTGCCCTAGTTCCTCTTAATAGGTTCATCACCAATATCTTCATTTTTGAACTCAAGCTTCATTATGGAAGATAAATTCCCGTGAGCTTTCGAAACTGAACTGTAGCCGATGAAGATACCAGGTTTTGCTTTCTTATCCAATTTGTCTCTCTTAGCCTGAGGAATATAAGAGAAACAAAGACAACCAAATGTTTTTCAATTTTGAAACCTTGGTTTATAGCCATACCATGCTTCAAATGGAGTCCTTTGTTGGAAATCTACCAAGAGAAAATCACAGCTTATATTCTCAAATTGCAGTTTCTTTGTGGTATTATCATACAACAAACACTTTGTCATCTCCATAAGTGTTTAATTTTTCCTCTCAACCATCCCATTTTGTTGAGGGGTATATGAGATGTTGGTTAGTGTTCAATGCATGCACTCTCACAAAACTGTTAAATTTTTTTGAAGGTGTATCTACCCATTATCATATTTGATCACTCAGCTTGCACCTACTTTGATTTTCCACCAAAGCTTTAAACTTGCGTAAGATATCAACAACTCTTAGATTTAACTCATGAAAATAAACTTAACATGCTAGTGATCATCAAGGAAAGCAATGTAAAACTTACTTCCGTCTAATGATGGGAGTTTTCTCTGAGGTCCTCCAACATCTATGTGTACTTAATTGCGCTTTTGTAGCCTCCGCCTTTATTTTTAGGAAGAAACTTTTTCATCTTTTACACGACAACCGCATAGCTAGGAAGTTCTCTTTTCAAATCAAAGCCTTCCCAAGATTGGGTGTTCTTCTTGATAAAGAGTAGAGCCTTATGATGAAAGTGCCCCAATCTTCTATTCCAAAGCATTGTGTTGTTGTCTTCTTTATGTATTGCAGCTTGCTCATTTTCCACCATGTTCAAGGTAAATATTTTACTTTTCATTTGGACTTTAAACACTTCTTTGTCTTGTGCATCAATAATCAAACACTATTATCCTCAAATAGTACCTGTATCCATTTTTAGCAATCGACCAACACTCAAAGGTTTTGAAGTTAATTTCAAACATATATGACATTAGAAATTAATTTCAAACCTATAGGAGACTTTCGATCACCACCGGCCTTGCCTTTTCTTCAAGATATGCTCCATTTCCACTTTTAACTTTAGAAATAATAGTTTTCCAAGTTTTTGAAAGCTTCCTGATCACAAGTCATGTGGCTTGTATAACCACTATTAATAAGCCAACTTTATGAAGAGCTACTAATAACAAAGCATGATGCCACAACCAGTTGCTCCTCTTGAGGTTGTTTAACAACAGTCTTGGCTTCTCCTTGCTCCTGTTGAGATTTGCATATTTTTTCCATGTATCATAACTGGCTACACTTGTGACATTTTATATGAGGTCTCCACCAACACCTTTTTTATGGATGATTGGTTTTTTTTTTGTAGTAAGGACATGGTGGAAAGGTAGTATTGTTGCTGCTACTATTGATTTTTCTTTTCTTTTACATATTGTTCTTGGATATAGCTTGAAATCCATCTTGCCTCATAAGTCTCCTTAGTTCTTAAGCCCGTAATACATTTAATAGTTCTGCCAAGGTAATACTTAAATCATCATTTGAGTTTTCTAAAGATGATATTATGGCCTCAAACTTTTACGGAATTGTTATAAGAATTTTTTGAACTATTATAGAATAAAAAAAATTAGTACCAAGAAGCCTTACTTTGTTAACATTGTCAAGGAGTCTATCAAAGTAGTCCTTGATTGTTTATGATTCTTTCATTCTCTGCATCTCGAATTCTCTGATCAGGTTCAAAACTTGCATGCCTTTGACAAGTTCATTAACTTCATACTCCTTCAAGAAGTTCCAGATTTCATTTGTTGTCTTCAATGTTATGATTATGGTGAAAATTGTTGATGAAACTAATGCAAATAAGCTAGCTTTTGCCTTTGATTTCCTTTGCCTCATCTTCTGTTTTTTTTTGCTATAGTTGGGTTGTCAGGCAAAGGAGGAACTTTGTACTCATTTTCAACAGCTTCCCAATGATCATTTGCATTAAGTAGGCTTCCATTCGAACAATCCATACTTGATAATTCATTCCATCAAACACTGGAGGTGCTATTGCATTTGATGAAGCTTTTGAACTCATCATGAGTTGGTTGTAGGCTTCTGTCTTTGAATAGAATAGATGGTGAATGTTTAAAGGGACTAGTTTGACTAACTACCTCACAAGTCTCTCAAGAACGAAAAGCTTTGATACCAGATTGAAGGTTTCTTTTGGGAAGAGATGTGAAAAACAGAGGTTTTTCCTTTTCTTTTGGACTGCTAAAGCATATATTTTATTGATGATAAACATAGTTATTTATAAACTAATCTAAAACAACAGAAGCCAAAAAAAAAAAATGTAGCCAAATCTACTGCACATTGCTTAATAGAATCTCCTAGAAAATAGATGAAGACTAGATCATAACAGAAAGAGTAGAAGACTAAATCAATCCTAATAGAATTTGACAACTTCAACTCCATGTCAGCAGCTCATGAGACACGTAATTCAATAGTTACAATCGTCTTCCTTCACATTCAAAGAGGTGTTTCACTTATTGTGCAATATTCCCCAAAGATTATGAGTTTAAGAAGGAAGAACTAATTCTCTTGTGAATGGTAGAGGGGTTGATTGATCAATCTCCTTCAGAGGATGGTGAGAAAATGGAAGAGATTGGTGATAAATATGTTTTGTGAATTATTATCAAGGACATTTTTCCAATCATCAAGTAGCACAGATCACAATTTGTAATGCATGATCTAATTAACGATCTTGTTAACTCTTTACTGCCTATATGCTTGTGATGATGATAAGTTAAGAATGACTTTGCAATACTCCATTTTTGAAAGTATTCGTCATTTATCAATAATTCTTCATGATTATGACACTTTCAACAAGTTTGAAAGGTTTCGCAACAGGGAGCGCTTGCGCACGTTCATAATTTTACCTATTGATGAAAGTAAGCATTTTCCTTCCCCAAGATAAGTAATAAGGGTGGTTCTAGGAATCGATACCAAGATCGAGGCACCTTAGTTCTCTCTCGAGCAATTGCGAGATCAATGAGATACCAAATTCATTTTGGGGAATTGAAATATTTGAGGTACCTTAATTTGTCCACTTATATAAAAATGTTTACCTAATTCAATAGGTAATCTCTATAACCTTGAACGTTGAAATTAGCACATTGTCAATCGCTATCGCTGCCTGCTAGCATTGGATCCCTCATCAACCTCCAATATCTTGATGTGAGTGGTGGAAATCAATTAAAAGAAATGCCTTTACAAATTAGCAAATTAAAAGATTTGCAGATATTATCTAATCTCATTGTGGTGATCAAACAAATTTGAGGACAAGAGTTGAGATATGCCACATTTACGAGGTAAACTGTGCATTTCAGGATTGGAAAATATTGCAAATATTCAAGATGCAAGGGATGGGTATCAAAAACCAAAGCATAACCTGGAAGGCTTGGTAATAAGGTGGAAATCCTAGTCAAGGGAATTGATTGTGCTCTGCATTCTGTCTCGGTCTCGACCTCCGGCATTAGTGACGTGGATATAAACCTCAAAAAGTGGGTATGGCTACAGATGTCGGCCGCTCCGATGCTTAAGTCAAGAAAAGGATGGTAAGAAAAGAAGGAAGTTCGATAGTTATGATTGCATACATTTCCCTTGGTGGGGAGTTCTTGTTTTATACTCCAATTTGTCTTTGATTTTAGGAAAGATAATCTCATGATTTTTGTGATAAGATATCTCTTTCCTTATCAAAGACCAATTCTCCTTGATTTTTGGAAAGATAATCTCATGATTTTAGAAATAAAATATCTCTTTCCTTATTAAAGACCAATTCTCCCTTGTTAAGGATTAATGTTTTTGAGGCGTATTAGATTTGGATATTGGGAGATCCGTGGATAAATATCCTATGTGTAATTTTCTCCTTAACATATTTATTTTTGTCTAACCTCCCATGTGCGGTAGGATGGCCGACTGGGGGACTCGGGACCCTAGATCTGGTTCCCAGGACTGCATCTTCGGCTGGTCTCGTGCGGTTTTACAGAATGGGGCTGTCTCGGGCCGTCTCATGTGATACAGCTGGTACCGCGGAGGCACGAGGCCTACTGACAGCTGTCCGCCCCAGCAACATGGTACCACAATGCCTTTTTCTTCTCGATCGGCTGATCATGCTCTTCTAGTCAGGGAAAAATACTATGTTTCAAGACCCAAAGTATGGAGAATTGCAGATTATTAATGTGCATATATTTCAATGCGTCAATGACATGTGATGTTTCGATAGTGTATTTAATGCATCTTTTGAGGTTCCACCTCGATATATATGGGGTTGAACCTTCGAAATTTATGAAGTTGCCAATGGATTCCTCTTCTCGTTATTAATAAAGCCTTTTTCAATTATTAGGACTTCTTTTCCTCACCCACGGCCCATAGGCTCCAAGGACGCAGGAGAAGTTATAGATGAGTGCTTAAAACACTCAGACACTCGCGGGGCCGCCTCGCATTTTCATGTTATTGTTTTGGCATTATTTATATAGTTTCGTGGGTGTTAGATCTCCGATTAAGTGTTTATTCGAAATATTAAAGCTTGATGAGGCAAGAAGAACATCTTTGGAAGCTTTTCGAGCAATAAGGAGCAGGCAAGGAAGTGATCGCGACGTCGCGACGCCCCACGCCGCGACGTCACTGGAAGTCACGACGTGGGAGGTCAACTATTACAGGTCAACCCACCACGCGACGCTCCCACGTCGCTGACGTACTCTCTAATACGCTGACGCCATTACGCGCGACGCCACCAAAATTCGGTGATCCTCATCACAAATGCCAGGCCCTAACCCAGGCATAATGATCACGCCAGAGACTAATCGAGAACCTCGAGAACAGACTTCAAGGATCTCCTGATTTTTGTATTAGTTTTTCCGATTATTTTGATTATTGTTTAGATCACATGAGGATGTTCTTCATATTACATGCATTATTTCTTTCCTTCATGATGTTCTAAAACCTCTTCTAGGTTACATCAAAACTCGTCACGTACTATGGATTAGAATTTAATCTTTCCATGTTAATCAATCGTTGTTAGTTTATCACATCCGGCTCTATACTGCATGTTAATTATATGATAATATCTGGCCAATATTAACATACTTATAATCGAAGATCCGAGATTCGAGAGATGAGGGGTCAGTGACTGCAGAGCAGCAATTTCATTCTGCAATGAGATATCTCAACCCGGCGTAGTTTGGGTTTAATATTATACTGATCACCAAATGAGATAGAGATATACTGATTCCCATTCACGCAAATAGTGCTTAACATACCTCGAGATATCCCGTAGGGTAAGATCACTCGCCATTGATATATTATAAAACAATCCGAATAACAACATCTTTAGAAGAATAATCCATCGAATGCACAGGGGAGATTTAACCCTAGGTTCCTCATTATCAATTCACCAAACCAATAGTTTGAAGTTACACAAGATTTAAATCCGATCTTAGAATCATTCATCCGCATATTGTCCTGTGCGTAACATCCGTAGTCAATTCATCTTTCCCCCGCGGGATCGATACTGCATACCAGTACACTATATTACTCGAGTATGACGCTGCTGCACTTCGCGCTGCGATAGGCGATATTTTATACACCACGTTTTCTCAAACGGCCGGGTTTTTGCCGTTGCCTGGAAAGGCTTAAATTGATATATATAGTAAGTATATAGATAATATTCTGAATTTTTCTTTTATATTTTTGTTATTTTTACAAGTACTGTAATTGGGTTTTGTTAGTTTTGTGTGTTATTGCAAAGATGTGTTTTTAGTGAGTACGATGTGACAGCGAAAAACCAATTTAATCAACACTTTGTGTGGATCCGAGCCGTAAAGACTTCTGCATAGATTGCGCCGAGAACGGTAGAACGGTATCAGTAGAATAATAGTCATGGAAAACATCAAGAACAAGATTTTTGGCGGAAACAACCGACCCACGTAGAAGCCGAACTAGAACTGAGCACTGTGCCATTCATACAGCCGCACGATCCGTGACATGCTATTAGATGAGTTCGTTTCTACTTCCAACAAGAAAATTAGATACAAAGAACTGGACAGCCGCTAATTCAAGTAAACAATTTTGAATTGAAGTCACTACAAGACAAATGCTTCTGTAATATATTGTTCCATGGACTACCCCATGAGAACTGAACATGCATTTGACCACCTCCGAAGTTTGCGATACCATCAAAATACAACGGCGGGTCAACAATAGCCCAGATTGCGATTATTCCCACTCACTGATAGAGCTACATTACTAACCAAACAGCCACCACCCCATTACTACATGGAACGAGTCGGTACAAAATTTCTCGACCAAATTCTTTCCACCGCCAAAAATTGCAATAACTGGTGCAAGAAATCACACGTTTGGACAACTTGAAGGGAGTAACCCGCCGGCGCATGGGACAGTTCCATGGAGTTATTGCGAAGTGTCTCACCACCGACTAACCAGATGGATGCAAGTCCACACTTTCTACAATGGTCCGAGAAATAACCCGAACAATGATAGATGCCTCAAATTGGAGGATCATTGATGAAGAAAACCACGCATCAGCGTATGAGATATTGGAAGATGCTGCAACTAACACTCAATCGCCTGTGAGAGAGGGCTACACCCGCAGAACACGTGGGTGGTACAGATAATGCAGCTTCAACAACTGTCAATCATGTGGCACACTAACTACAATGAATAGACAACAGGAACGCACGCCATACGCATCAACCCTGGGAATTGTGTGACTTTGTGGGGGATGTGAAGATAGTAGTGCAAGATTGTCGGGCCTGAAACCCTACCGTAGAGCAAGCTCAATACGTGTGTCGAGGTTTAGCCGTATCAATCACAACCACAAGGACTCAGATGGGAAACAATTTAATAACCAGACCGGGGCCAAGGGTGGCGAATAATCACATAAATCGTAACAACCAAGGATATGGGTGGCGGAATAATCAGAACAATATGCCATCAAACCGCGATAGTGAACCACACCTCTCGAGAAAGAGCGGATTGAGCAAGCCCTGTACGAATGATGACCTCCCATTCGCCTTCAAGGAATGAGACTAGCAAACATGCAAGAAGAAGCAACCCAACTGGAATAACTTGCAGCACACTAAGGAGTTTCGAGGTTCAAATGGGGCAAATACAATCTGCTGATTGCAAAGGCCGACTACTGCAATTGAGGTAAACCCTAGAGGCGAAGGAAAAGAATATCAGAAGGCTATCACTTCTATGAGGGAAAAGAGTTGAAATCTCAAAGCCATTATACTAGCAAAGAAGAGAATTGAAAATTAAGGAGCAAGACCAAAGCATCCCAGTTAGACTTATGCAAACCGAAAGAACCCCGAGATACTATAGCAAACAAAGATAAGAAGTCGTGGAAGGAATCACGAAATGTACAAAAACAGATGAACCTTGGCTGCACTCACCTGTGATCCTCGTATGGTTGAAGAAGGGCAAGTTAGAGAAGCACTTGCAAAGTTTCTGACATCTCAAGAAGCTACATATTAATATACCCTTTTGGAGGCACTGAGAACATGCTGCCACGTGAAATTCTATGAAAAAGATCTTGCGAGTAAGAAGGTAAGTTTGGAGGAATATGGACCATCGCTTAACTCGGGAGGAATGCAAAGTGCAATCCTGCAAAAGAAGCTCCCCTAAAAACTTCAAGATCTGGGTAGTTTTGCTATACCATTCTCTATAGGAACCTGCATTCCGGAAAAGCCCCAGGACTTGGGGAGTCAGCATCAACTTGATGCCGCTGATGTTTAAAAGGTTAGTTGGGAGAACCAAAATCGACTACAATCGCTTGGTAACTTGCAGATAGTCTTATCAACATCCCTGGTATAATCGAAATGTCCTAGTAAAAGTGGGTAAATCTGTTCTTCCAATAGACACATTCAGATATGGAGGAAGACGCATCGGGGCCTCCAATTATACCTTCCTAGAGACCCTTCCTAGCCACCGGAAAAGCTCAACCAATGTGCAAGAAGGCGAATCTAAACTAAGAGTCCAAGGAGAAGAGATCGTCATGTATTCCACCATGAAGCATCCCGCACGACGATCCAACCGAAGATATCTCGAACCTCGCATACGTGAGATTTTTACACATGAGAAAAATTTCAGGATAAACCGCTTCTGCACAAAGAAGACACCTGAGAAGGGTAAGGGCATGTGGCTGTGTAAGAGTATTTCATCCACCTCAACACTGTGGGTATACACACTAAAAGGAGACGCGTAAAAATTTCCCACTTTCTTCTACGAATATCGCACACTGAGATTCAGGGACGTCGAGCTAACGACATTAAACATAGCGCTTCTTGGGAGGCAACCCAAGTTTTCTTACTTTTTGAAGTTTCAAGTTCTATTGGGTATTTTCATCAATTTTTGATTTCTATTCAGGTTCATGATCCGCTTTGTCAGGTGTTGATCTAATTTCAGTCCCGACGCGGAAGTGCATAACTTGCAGAGTGTTCATCGCCAAGACCGGGCGATAGAGAATTTTTAAACCGAGGTTTTCGTTGCTCATCCAATCTTCGGGTGCCCTTCAAACACGTCGCGACGTGAGACTCTACCGCGACGCCAAAATGTCACCCTCCCACGTCATGACGCGGAATCACCACGCCGCGACGCCACCTCGGTTTCTTCGCCAATACGTCAGCGACGGATTTTTAACGCCGCGACGCCATTTTAATAACCTTTTCCGGCCACGCCGCGACGTGCGGAAATTTCACGCCGCGACGCCAATCGTCACTGGCCACGCCGCGCGACGTAGTTCCTCACGCCGCACGTCATTTGGTAATGCTCTCCGCCACGCCGCGACGTGGGATTTCACGTCAGCGACGCGGCAAATATGTTGGTCACGCGACGCGGGCCTTTGATGTCGCGACGTGAGACTCCGGTTTAAACCAAGAATAAAGCCATTTTTCGGGGCCTTCATTCACAACCCTCCCACCGAAACCCCCAGCTCCTCTCGTCGCCGGCGCCTGTGTGGACCTTCGGCTCGTGGTTCACCTGGGGACCTCCACCTTAGCTCGAACCCAATCGTAAGTCACCCATTGTAGCCAGTTTTGGACTATAGTGGCCTTCCCACCACTGCGGTATCCAATTCTCGTTTGGGTACATTAGACTAGGGTTCATTTCAAAGATTTCTATTTAGTCTAGAGTCCTTGTAGGTCTTCATTTCTGCTAACTAGGTTCTTAGGAGTACTTTGAGTCATATTTGGGTCGTGTTACTACTTAAGTAGCTTTTGGAGTCCCCAAAGGTGTATCACACATTAGGTGTCTGCCTCGTCTAGATTAGATGTCCGCAAGCCACAGAACCACTGCCACGGAGCCCGGGCCAAAGAGTCCCCGACCCCTACCCTCGACGCCCTCGGCTGCTTTGCAACCGGACGCCGGCGGATCGGTTTGGAAGCATTAATTTTGCAAAACCGATCTTTCATTAAGGAGAAGGGCTCACCCACTCGAAGATTTTTTTAGAAAACCATCGAGGCCAAGGGGCTGGGCGTGCTCGCGCCAACCCCGCCCCAAATTTCGCCATGAGCCGAGTTCGAATTCGACGCCAACCTCGCTCCCAGCCCTCAAAAGGCCGTGGTGCGAGGTATATTATCGACTCTCTGGGCCGCTGGAGTCGACCACCAGCTACTTATGGCCTCAGAGCATATCCCTCTCAGCCCTTCTCGATCAATCCACAGCACCCCGACCATCATGAGGCTATCCAGGTTGACCCAAAGGTCGTGGTGAGTGGTTGATCAATAGCGCGGCCACGCTAAATTTCAAGGCCAAGACGGCCTACATTTTGGCAGACACGATTACTTCGCCTATACCGATCACAACGTGTGAGGTGACCGCCAGCCTTTGCTCAATTACGCTATTTTGGCGTGATATACCATTTGATCGCTAAGGTGTTATCGAGGATGCCATCCTCCATAACCGGAGGGCGAGATGAACCTCGGGGCACTCTTTTTCGATTTTCATTGTGCAAACAAGCCGGGGTACCTTAGACACCAATGAGGCACCGGGCTTCATCCAATAAAGCCATATCGGCCGGGCGACACACTCGTGTCCCGCAACCCGAGTGTATGACTCTCGACACGAGCCATCGGACGAGGATGAGCTTCCTGACTATAGGGCTCGCTATGGATTCTTGGGTGACACCCAAGAGGACATTGGCCAGTCCTCGTCTCACCCACCTCCACCACCACCCCCAACACCTCAGGTGAGACTCATTCCTCCCAAATTTCTTCTCACCCGACATCGAGGACCCTAAGTGCTCACTCACCGAGCGCTTGACGCATTCTCGGATGAGACCCAGTGAGCACCGAGTCCCTCGTTACCCGTGACATGGAGGCGCCGCGCGGCCGACATGCACACCGCTCGCTCAATCGTGCCATCATCCCCGGGGCCAGCCAGCTGAGCTGGCGCGTGCCGTACCGCGCCAGCTCATAAAGATTCCACCGTACCACCGCCACCGCCTCCGCAAAGGGATCCCAGGAGTACCCTACCCTTCTATATTTTTATATTACCGCTGGGACACGGATCTTCGCTTGGGGGAGGGGTATTTTTGTTATGTTTTATTTCTAATGTGTTTTTGTTTCCATTATTCGTGTTAAAGAGTTTATAAAGCATTTTTAGTTGTTCGTATATGAGTTGTGTTTTATTTTAGTACTGCATGCATCTGTAAGTAGTGTTTAGGTATTGTTTGAGTTTTGTCTTGTTTGAGTTTTTTGTGCATTGCATTTTTGCTTATGATTGATGAATCATTTGTTAGTTGTTACATACATCCTCATTTCGCATATAGTGATAGTTGCATACATGTATGTCCCGTTGGAAAATTGAGGATCATTTTGGATTGGATTGCACTATAGAAGTGTCTCCGAGGCATGGCAATGCTGATACTCTGTAATTAGGTTGAATAAGTGAAAAGGGCCATGAACTAATCTCGGCAGGCAAGACACCACCTCAAAGACCCTATCGCGACACACACATTAGTGACTTCATAGTATGCGTAGAGGCTTAACAAACCACCAAAGTTCAACCAACCTAGGGAGATTCGAACTATCTAACCGGAGAGGGACACTAGAATGAAAGAGGATTGCCATTGAGCCCCAACCAAAAAGAGAAAATACAAACAATAGAAAAAGAAAAAGATAAAAGAAAAAGAAAAAGAAAATGATAAAATAGGGTATGGGCATAGGAATAAGCGGATCATCCACCGGAATCCCGTGCACGCCCGAGGGGCCTATCAAAAGCCTAATGCCCCGAGCCAACCGGCCGGAGTCATTGACTTCACTCGGCCTGCTACATGGGACGTAAGATGATCGGCTCACGCAACCTAGGCCATCGAGTCTGGGTCGAGTGTTCTGGTGAAGTTTGAAGGAATTGAATGCCCGGTGCCCTTAACCAACTCGGTGGGGAGTCACCAATGGAACCCCGCTGCGTGGACACTTTAACTAAACCCGCTTGGCACTAGGTTCTTTCCTTTTGCTTTTGTTACATAGAAATTCTAGTTTTGTCAAGTGAATAAATAGGTGCTCAGATCCTTGTTTAGTTCGCTTCTTCCTAATAGGTAAGTTGAACTAAGTTTGGGGTATCGAATTTAGGCATATTCTGGAGGCCATCCACCATGAGCACATAGGGGTTTTGGGAATGGCCATTGACTACCATGGGAGTTGATGCACTAGTCAGTTTCACCTACTTCAATCGAAGTTACCAAAAGTCAAGTATATGTATGCTTTCATTAAACATCGAGCAAAACATTGAGTATGCGAATTAGTCCAAATTGATCCATTATTTTTCAGCATGAGCACACATTGTCTTGTTAGTCAGCATGGTGTCGAGTGTGTGTCCTTTCGTTTGGGAACGCTTCGCTGAGGACAAGCAAGAAATTAAGTTTGGGGGTGTGATGAGTGCTTAAAACACTGGGACACACTCTCATAATACTCGCATTTTCATGTTGTTTTGGCATTATTTATATAGTTTTGGGTGTTAGACTTCTCGATTAAGTGTTTATTCTAAATACAGTTTACGAGGTAAGAAGAACATCTGAAGCTTTTCGATAACAAGGAGTAGTGCGCGAAGCACGCCACGCCGCGACGCCTCCACGCCGCGATCGCCACCAAGTCACGACGCGGGAGGTCAACTATTACGCAGAAGCCAACCCGCCCACGTCATGACACGCGCTCCCGACGCCGCTGACGCCCCCACGCCGATTAATACGCCGCTACTGCCACTGAAAATTTGATTCACTACAATGCAGGCTTGAATCAGGAAGGAAGATCGCGCTGAGAGACGAATCGAGAACCTGCAACAGTAGACTTCATGATCTCCTCGATTTTGATTAGTTTTCCCCGATTATTTTGATTATCGCTTAGATCACATGAGGATGTTCTTCATATTATGTATTATTTCTTCCTTCCATGATGTTCTAAACTCCTTTCAGTGGTTACATCAAACCCTCACCGACTATGGATTAGAATTCTAATCTTCATGTTAATCAATTGTTGTTAGTTTATCACATCTCGTCTATACCAAGATACACTATATACACATTCGCCAATATTAACATACTTACAATCAAGATCCAGATTCGAGAGACAGGGTATCTGTGGATCTCGGGCAGTAGCTCTTTAGCCGATTCAATAGAGATATTCAACCCGAAGGTGGTTTTTGGGTTGAATATTACATTTCGAATACCGAGTCGAGATAGAGATATACTGATTCTATTCATTTAAATAAAGAATATACCGAGAGAGGATATCTCGTAGGTAAGATCAATTTCCCGCTTAATGATATATTATAAATAATCGAATAACAACATCTTGTAAAGAATAATCCATCGAATGTGACAGGGGGAGATTTAACCTCTAGGTTCCCCATTATCAATTCACCAAAACCAGTTTAGTTACAAATTTCGTGATTTAAATTCCATCTTAGAATCATTCATTCAGATATCATTCAAAAGCAGAACATCCGTAGTCACCCATCTTTCCCCGTGGATCGACATACTCGCATACTCAGTACACTATATTACTTCGAGGCGACGCGTACTTGCGCCAAGATAGGCGATATATTTTATACACCACGCTTTCACCACATTACGGAGGGAGACTTTCAGAGGTCTCTATAGCTATTCGTCGATAATGGATATTGTGTGTTTTAAGATGATGTCTATGTCGACTCCATAGTAAGGTCTTAGATTGAGGCCTAATTATGCCAACATCACCTTTCGTGGCTCTTGGCCGAGCCTTGCGATCGGGTCGGAGGTCGCGGACAAGGGGCCCGTTATGCTACCGCCTCTTCGTCGAGTTCTATGTCGGGCCAGGTGCCCTCAGGCTAGTGCCCTCGGGCTGCGCAGCCAAGATGTATGGCCGAGAAGGAGCCTTCGAGCAAAGCTTCTCTGGAGAGCCTTCAAGCAAAGTGTCCCGGAGAGCCTTCGCCGGCCGCCTTAGACTTTTTTTCGCTCTCTTCACGCATCACCGTACGGCCACCGGATGTATTTCCAGAATGGGTCTATCGCGGTTGCTCGTGCTTCGCTTGTAACCACCGATGCCTATCGGGCCATTTTAATAAGATTTGGTTAACGACGCATTTGTGCAATCGAACCTTCTTATCTTCATTCTTTATGCCGACGGGGCAGCGAGTCGCCCTGTATGGCTTATGAGAAGCCTTTATCGCTCATGGAATGCGCTTCGACTTCTACCGTTGTATTCCGCATCGACTGCTGACCTAGCCATCTGAAGGCAAATCGGGGCAACATCCAAGGCACTCAGCCCATAAAGCTGGGCTTCTGGCAGGTCGATCATCCAAAGGGCTAAGCACTTCTGGCTGTCATGGAAGACAAACATGTTGTGAATATCAGCGTGGGAGAAGAGGCGCAGATATCTCCCCGATATTGTGATGACCCACTGTGTACTAATGGCTCGTTGCACTCGCCCCATATGCGGATAGTAAGGGTGCGTTTATTTTCATACGTTATTTAAACCTACCTAAGAATGCTTTCTGAGCGCTTCAGAACCCTCTCAAGATTTTTGCAGGAGTCACAAAGTTCGACCATTTTCACCCCGCCGAGTTTACTTGATTTCGCTTTGTATGATTGTTTCTAATGCGCTTATCTCGCCTCTGAAGGTTCACACTAATCAGATGCTACGCTTGGGACATGCCCATTCTCGGGGTGCTCTAATAGTTTTCGTGAAGCCTCAATCTGGGTGCTGGTCCCGCGATTATTTTCGTTAAGAGATCTCGAGAAATGATCCCCCGTCCCGCTTGTCTATAGAATGACGAGAGTCACAAGAGGAGACTTCCACTAGTCAGCCAAGGAGGAAGGGTTTAGCCGAGAGTCGCCTACTACGAGCAGCCTCAGGTCTCTATGTCCATTGAGAACCGAGGTCCTTCGCCGAGTCCCCTCACGACATTTATTTTAGGAATTGTCGGAAGGTGATTACAGGCCCGTGCGCAATTTGAACCCTATATTAGATAGGCTTTATGCTTTTTGCACATTAATCATGTTATTTATACCAATTGAAGTGTTCTAGCCTTTAGCAAATACTTTATGCCATTTCTAGAGGGTATTTTTGCTGTTTTCAGAGGTATTCTTTGCGCACTCTCGAGTTCAATCTCAATACAAAGGATGAATCATGAAGTTGAATTCAAGTCCCCACCCATCAACCACCCTAGAATCAATGAGAAAATCAAGGCAAAGTGAAGAAAATCGATGCAACAAGGCAGGATGAAAAGGAAATAAGGATCACCACGTGAATTTTCAACTTAAAATTTCTTAAGATTGCGAAAATTTCAAGAACCTTAGCTTAAAATTTTTGAATCCTTAATAAAACACCAAATTTCGCTTTTAGACTCCATCCCAATTTCGCTTAGCACCACCAGCGGTAAAATAAATCGATTAAGTATCACAAGAATTCTCAATAGTTTAGCTAAATTTCTACACAAATAAATCGTCATCCTACCGTAAATTCTGCCATTAGACTGGTAATTTCATTAGTTAGCTAAATTTTGCAAATTTCAGCGAAAATCGATGCCTCATCATGCTTTGTAATTAATGCCAAACCACCTCCAAATCCTGTGTATTACTTAATCAGTTCTATAACTTAGCCAATTTTATGTGGTTTCGTATTTTCATACTCTGAGGAGGCCTATAAGCCCCTCTTTGCTTACAGAACCTAAGTAACAATTCTAAGCAACAATTGGGGGAGAGAAGATTTTTGTAAGTTTTCATTTTTGTAAATAAAGTCTTATATTTCTAATTAGGTTTTATTTTTTCTCTCTCCCTTTCTCCCTTTTCTGGCCACAAATCACCCCTCTGGGAGGATGACAACTCAAGAGATGCTTCGCTGTTTCCTTTCTTTGAAGAGGAATGGTACTTACTTAGCGTGTGGGGCATATGCACGTTGTCCCTCTCGTACTAAAAGCTAAGGTGTAAAGGTATTTATGGCCCTTATATTCTCAAACATGGCTGCATAACATCAATGTTATCGACGCACAATACTTCCATGCTTGTGATCAAGCATATATTCAAAGGAGAGAAGCATCGATTCTTGCATGGTCTTACGAGCCTGTAGATAATATTTACATGCTAGTGTTCTTCAATTGGTGGTTAAATAACATTTCATCATATTATTTTCACTAATACTTCCATGCTTTAGGATACAAGGTAATGTGAGATGCAATCGTTGTTTTAGATGGTCTTTACGGCCTCTCCGAAATGATAATTTAATGTTGGGGGTTTTAAAAGGGGCCATAACCGCATGCTACCTCAGACACTCAAATAGAGTTGTTTCACGTGGGTGAGGTTTGCTAAAGCAACATGTGATCCGCCATACATGACTATGTGTCACAGGTCATAACGCGAGATAAACCCGAGACACTCAAGCCGCTCTAACTTGCCAAGTTAGTGACCTAAATCTTCAAAGTTAACTTTTTCACCTTTACTTTCAGTTTTTACACCCCGCCCAAACCATTCCCACCGCTTTTGGAAACACACCCAAAGAGTCCAACAGAAAGTCTTACCCTTTCATGACCGATGCAAACCATTTTTAGATGAAACCCATCCCCGTGTTCTAATTTATACCATCATACCGGCAAGAGCTTGACTACTGCAAAGAGCAGGAACCAGTGTATATAAATTTTGTTGATTTTAGCTCAGCCTACTGTGGCACGAATCAAAGGGCTGACTCACTTTATTGTAGGATAGGCGGATAAAGCCATCTACTTTACCAAGGAGCAGTTTGCAACCGGGCTTCGCTTCCTAGTTTTGTCGCTGGTAAAGCAATTCTTACACGTCACCTGGGCTCCTCCTACACTTATTCACCGAACGCTGGATTTTAATGGGTCGGTAGCTGTTTTAACCTTCTACCAACTGGATATTTCATTGGCAAGAGATATGTTTCATTCATAATACTAAGCCGGCGATCGAGACCCACTGTCCATGTCGTACTACGCCTCCCGACTATAATTTGTAACCGAGCTCTTCGATTCCCCTAAGACAGAGGAGAAGGGGGTTGTCCTGGCCAGGCCCGGTACGAGACCCGACTCTGGGCTTCCTCGATGTGAATCAACTTCCTCATGTCTCAGCTGTCTTTAGTTCACAAAATCATGTTTCATATATGATCTGGTGTTTTGACACATATTTTTTCTTGATGCTATCCAAGTAAGCACAGGCGAGGCCGGCTAGTCAACTAGATAAAGAAGCCTGGCCTGGAGAACATTAGACATTTATTGGAGATAACAGAGGTAGAGCACAATCATGAGCTTCTTCGACATGAGGAACTTACGAGTCAGGGGCTGCCTCGCGCTTTCCCTACATCATCCCAGATTGCTCGCTTGCTACCCACAAGAAAGATTGAGAGAGAGCACTTTGTTCTCGGGCCGACCTTGTAAGTCCATCCCGTAGCTATTCTAGGCACTCGCTTCTCAAGAAGATCAAGGTTTTAGGTCGCCATGCGGCCTTAGTGAAGCCTGTCCGGCCACCTAACCCCAAAGTCCGCCCGCCTCGGCCTAAAAAGCAATGAACGAGATAGGATGGTAGCCTCGACCAACAAAGAAGTCGAATCGGGCTGGAAGGTTACGTTAATTCGGGACGTATTACTCTTCTAAAGGAACCAAATCCAAGGAAGAGGAGATGTCTATGTTATCACGTTCGCCAGACGGATATTTAAAGCTGGTCAGGACTCGAGGATGAGTCCACCCCATTTTTTGATGCGGAAGAGCCCGCGCTGCCTTTCGCCAGATGAGAAGCCCGTATGACTGGTAATAATTCCAAAGGATTCCCTGACCGAAAGCACCAATGATCGCGGCTAAAGGCACTTCAAAGGCTGCACCTTGGGGCTGGAGGGGATCCTCACAGGATCCTTCTAATGTTGACGAAATTGGGGAAGGGTCCCCCTCAGGGGTAGTTGCTGCTCTTCTACCCCCACCAGGCTCAGAATACCAGATCTAAGAAGAGAAGGCCCGCCCGACCAGGTCGAGCACGCACGCCTCCCAGCGAGATCCACCCCACGGCATGGTTGCCCCTAATCTGAGGGTGGATCATTCACCGCCAGAGCTCCCTTAACTGGTGGAGTATCCCGCTGTGCATATGCGAATTTATCCTAATTATTATTTTCGACAAGCCAATGGCAAATACAGATCAAGATTCCATCCCATTCCTCGTTTATATGAACAGGGATGCTTTTCAGTTGGTGGATGAGGACGGGTTGTTTATTCGCAACCATGATTTTCACTGATCAGTCGAACTGGTACGTGCTGCTTTACTTGGTGACTACTTGTTTAGTACTTGACATTCTAACTTCCTTTACAAAGCAGACTACTATTCTGAATATGGCTCGCCAAAGATAAAAAAATTTAAGTTCAAGACGACGTCAGAGACTGACCGATACTCAATTAGCCATTTCAAGCATCGCCCAAAGGTTCTTTTGGCCAAAGCGACCATGGAAATGTGAAGCAAGAAGCCAAAGATCATGCGAGAAGATTACAACGAACGGAGAAGGAAAAAGGGACGAGGCCACATGAGGCCAAGGTGGCCTGCCTAGCGCCCGGGAGTTAAAATGCGCGAGGCCGGGAGGCGGCAAGGGGAGAATAACTTTGAGGGAAGAAAGACGGGCACGCAGTCGAGGCCGAGGTCAGCTCATTTAATCATCGAGTGAACGCCTACTAAAGCTCGAGGTATCTACATGAGGTGTTCATCGCTCATTCCTAAGCTGCAAGGACAAGGGAAGCAAGGTGGAAGACTACCAAAGCCTTGAGCGTATTTTCTCGCTATAGTTATAGATGCCAGAACAAACATGGCATCCAGGGCGATCACCAAGGATTCCGATGGCATGCCTCGACTTATCGACCCACTTCGAGTTTTCAGGAATCTGGTGCCCCTACCAAACAAATTATCGAGGCCAAGGTCAGAGGTACATCCCACAAAGGACGAAGGACCTAATGGAGGGCACCGTCGCAGAGGAGTAGGGTTGACTCTTTCTTCCATACGGTTTTGGTCGTTTATGAGATTTTGTAAGGGGGCCGTCAGTTTAATACATATTATTCGAACCTTAGCACTCTTACCGCATTTTAATGAGTCACATTTTTGATAACACTCCCTTATATGGTTTAATCGATGCCTTCGCTCTTTTCTTCTATTTTGAAAATAAGAGGGCAATAACCATGGCTGACTTTCTAGGTGCGTTGTGGCAACAACCATTTTGGATCTTTTATATGCCAATACAAACTATCCGATCTTTATGTGCCAGACAACAACCATGCGTGGACTTTATGTGCTAGTAGACATCAACCATGTATGGATTTTTTTGCGCCAGCGTGACATCAACCGTTTGGACTTTTTATAGCAGGACATCAACCATGTCTAGACTTTTTTGTGCCAACAGGACATCAACCATGTTTGGATTTTTTTATGTGCCAACAGGACATCAACCATGTGTGGATTTTTTTATGTGCTAGCAGGACATCAACCATGTCTAGACTTTTTTGTTCTAGTAGGACATCCAGCCATGTCTGGAATTTTTCGTGGCAGTAGGATATCAACCATGTCTGGAATTTTTTCATGCCAGTAGGGCATTAACCATGTTTGGGCTTTTTCGTGCCAACAGGACATCAACCATGTATGAACTTTTTTAGAAGAAACAATTGTACGTTTTAAGAGGAAATGTGTAAAGGATAATCTTTTATTGATGATAATCTCCTCAAAGAATGCACTACTGATAATACTTCTTAAGATGCATGATGCCCACTTCTCGAATGCTAGCCTGGCCTGGTTTGCTCAAAGACATTAGACCCGATCGTCTCCATCAAAACCAACGTGTGTGGTCCTTCCAATTAGTTCGGAACTTCCCATTCAATGATCTCACGTTTGCTCGTATAAACGACCTCACCCTTTTCCCGCCAGCTCGGGTAGTGGGAAGACGCTTAGTTTGTGAGAAGCCACCGTTAGATTCTATCTCCACCATATCGAGTGTTCCGTGGAGAATACATCCATGTTAGTAATGCCAGCATTTAGTCAGAATCACATTTCTTTCATTGCATGCATGAGTCAGAATAGTAATTTCTCTATCTCGCCTAACCCACTTCTTCCAAAGGGATCCACAACCAACGAGTCCTTTTCTTCTGCCCTGATTTGGGCAGCATACTATGATTGTTATGCGGGTGTAAGATCGTCCGGGAGTACCGTTCTTAATCGCACTCTTTTGCTTCATTGCGGCAAGGTCAGTCGATAGCGATTGGCCAACCTATCCGCTACCAAAAGGTCGACCTACCATGCACTTGTCAAATAGCTCACCATTTGGTAGTACGTTGACGATGTTGCCTTCATGGAGTGTAACTAGGTCCTGCCCAATATGGAATTATAAGGCCCCAAGTTCATGACTGGAACAAAACCCGCTGAAGTTATCGTCTTGGGCTTTCTGCAAGGAGTGTGACATCTCCTGTCAGAGTTGCTTCGCTGCTAAGTGAGGATTCGCCTGCAAACATCTTAGCATAGAAGAGTTACATCGTGAAGGTCGGAGGAGTCCGTATCAGTTTAGATCCAATAGCACCTTATACATCAAACCATTACGTATGTGATTTTCAAGGCATCGAACAGGTACAATGACCCCGTTTCAAGTTAACCGGAGGAAAGGATATGGGGCAATCTATTGGCTTAACTTCCTTGGTCGCTTCTGATCAATGACCACCCTAACCTTAACCGTGAGTCGTTTGACGTCTCTTCGTCGCTTGATTGACACCGATCATTAGTCTGGTCGCCCAGCATAGTAATTTCATGTGGCTGGCTCACCTGACGAGTCGTAGGATCGGCTACAATTCTCCCTCGTGGCCAACCCTAACTCCACTCCCGATCAACTTCCTCGAGGTATCTCCTGGAGTGTGTCTTCATTGATCTTTTCTTACTAAGAACTTTAGACTTCCTGACCGACGGTTTCTCAGAGTCCATGTCCTCGTGATAACGACTGCCAAGGATTTGCTTGCTGAATGATCCGTCTGGATGGGGTATGTACTCACTTGAATTTAGTGGGTCACGAATGAGGGGCACAGCCTTTCGTGACGTGATATCTCAGGAGTAAATCAAGGCTTTTTTATTTTTATTTTTACGATCGTCTCAGGTCTCTTCCGGCTTCCGTCTCGACCTTCCTCGATGGCTTTTTCCTCCGACTTATCTTTCTCAACCGGCTGGTTTGTGATCATGATCGTATGGGTTGCTACTCGGATATTGTCCTCCAGTGTTGAATACCTATCTACCCGCTTGTATAACTCTTCCATTTTTTCTGGCAGGTCTAGAGATACCAAGTGGAAGAAGAGGCCACTGCACCCGCTTATCCCCAGTTTCAAGGATCACCATGCCGTGAAAATTCTATTTGTTGATTCGCCAATTCAACCTCTCGTGAAGTCCCCGTATGGACTCGTCATAAACAAAAATAGTCAGGCGAATTAACGTTCATTTCACGCATCGGTAATGTGTGTTGCGAGATGAATACCTCAAAAGTTCAAGTAAACATGCTTACGGGAGCTCGAGAAGCCAGAAGCCAAGCTAGCCGCAAGGGTGAGAAGAATGAAAACTTTGCATTATAGAAGGTCATTGCGACATCTAAAGATATTGCCTGGTTGTACAGAGCATGTGAACATAGCGGGTCAGAAACCACAAACATAGTGAAAGTTTCAATGACAAACCCGTGGGGCTAGCCATAGTCAAGATGTGGCATCCTGTAGGGAGTGATAACATGTCAGTTGGACTTCGAATTGTTGCTATAGACAGCATGTGTATGCCCAGACCGTACTCAAAGGCGTAGATATACTGACGACATGATCGGCACCACGCCCATAGGTAATACATTCACATTAAGCGCCATGGTCATCGGGCTCTTATCTCTACCGCTTTTCCTCGCTTCTACGGAAACAGGCCATTATCAATGCTGGTCGTTAAGCGGCGATGAGGTCTCCGTACAATATGGCCTTGCTTCGCTTCCTGGGTGGGGTTCACGAGTCATAGTGTAAGATTACTCAGAAATCTAATTTATGGAAAATAGCAAAATCGTACTCGTTATAAAACTGTAAATTTCTGCAACTAAACCTATTCTCCGATCCCCTGCGATGAAAAAGTTTGATTTCACCATCGAACTCCTCATAAATCTAGTTACCACGTAAAAATTTCATACACTCGAGACAACTGGAGTTGGCACATTTTTGAAGCATCGTTGCCGGTCAGAAAAGACATGATGTGAAAAAGTCACCAATAACATGTACTAATGTTACTTATATGGCATGAGTAGAGAAATGGGATGGAAAAGGAACTAATCCAGATAGTGCCGAGTGTCAAAACTGGGAAAAGAAGGGACAAAATGGTCATTTTGGAGTTTGATTAAGTTAGAAAAAGACAAAAAAACCTTAATAGTTCTCATCTTCCTCCTTCAAAAAGGAGACTTAAACGGGCAGGAGGCAAAAAAACGACTTACAATGAGCCATTTTTTTTTTTGGGTTTTTTTAGAGAGAGATCAAGCTTCTCTCTAAATTTCCGACAAATCCACCTTCTGACTCTGACGCATGAAATGCTCTGATGCATCACGCGGACTCCTGCTTAGGAGTTTGGCCAAACTCCGAGGAGGTAGGGATTTATCCTACTTGAGTTTTACACTTTGTTTAAGTGCTATATGATGTTTCGGCCGGTATGAGGCCTCAACTATCAGCTTGATCATCCTAAACATGGGACCGAATTGTTTGAAATTTATGGAACCTAAATTTGTGTCCGTATCGTCACGCTGTCGGGTGGTTAATTAGCATAATTTATGCTATAAATCATGTCAGGGTTTGTATGAGGCCTGAATGGCCGTGAAATTCGGTCTACTAAGTGAACCGACCATCAGATTTTTCGGGAATAGTAACCGAGGGTTTCACTATTCTAATTGTTCATAAATACCTTTGCGGAAATAATGTGTCGGCTGGGAGTAATCCAAATCGAATTGCTCTGTTTGATCATTAAATTTAACGTGAGCTAATTTTTACGTGATTGATGGTGAAATTACATGACATGTTTCCAGGGGTGGATTTAAATTATGTAATATATGCATGATTATATAATCAAGATGTGTTATTGAACTGAAATGGAATTGGCATCATGTATCTCCATATGCAATCGGGGCATCCTAAGACGACAGAAATGAGCGCACGTATAGAATTTTTGGAGAGAATGGTCTCTGGAGGGTTGTCTAAAAAATAATGAATATCTGAGGTAGTCCAAAGACAATAAAATATCAATCGTCGGAGTCGGCCCTATTGATATATACATCGAGGGTCATTCACAAACAAATAAACTATGGTTCTCTACGTGGCTTAGGCAAGTGTGAGGAGCTCTGGGAGTGACCTTGATATGAGATGATCATTTATATCTGCTAGATCAGCGATTTTCTTGAATACGTTATTTCTGACATTGCATATGCACTTAGGTGGAGAGTAGCCCACTAGGGTGATTCCACTATCGAAAGCACTCAAATTTCACTTCGCCGAGGATACTATTTTGCTGTGCACAGTGAGCGTGCGAGGAGATCGCTCATCATGTAGGTCGTTAAGAAAGTTTAATGTGGCTTTCTACATATTTTTGCATGTATTAGGAATGTTTTTCTATTTTAATATATGTGTATAAGAGAGATCATTAACTTGTAACTATGATATAGTTGGGATGTTTTATGAGTATCAAGCAGTAGCCAAAGTGGTCGTTACCATGTGATGGATTATACTGATAGTTGGGATATATGTCAGAGAGAAATGCAGTGGGCCCAAGAGGTCAATTCTTTACTCAAAGATAGTTGTATATGAGACCAGGTGGTCATTGATGTTGATCGGGACAGTTATATATTGTGTTTTATTCGTATAGAGCCCCAACAAAGCGAGAGATCACCGATGCATGAAAACGCTTCAACACCCGACATTCACGAAGTATTCCGCGGCCGACGGTAGTCAACGAACCCTCGATCTGGGCGCCACAAATTTATACGATACCGCGCTTACGTGAGTAACCGTGATTGGCCAGGATGACGGGCTTTTTCCTTTTGTCGCGAACGTCAAGTGCTTTGTTGGTTTACCATCTCAAGGCCCCATTCGCCGTTGTAATCTTTTCTACCCGGGCCGAGACGATCGCTTTCACGCCGCGCGTTCCAACGATCCTACAATTCCCTTTTATCCGCTCGCTTTTCCTCTCGCTTTCTTCTCCATATTTTATAAAGAATGAAGAAATCGTCTTCAGCGATCAATCAATCGGTCTGTTTGACATCGCGAATCTGTCAGATGAATTAGATGCGAGGGGAATCGCTTGAGCTACCGGGTGGTAGCGGCTATTGTAAAGCTCATTGTAATCCAAGCTCGCACGTGTCTATGAGGATTTTGCCCCATTTCCACACAAACAAAGTTAATATCACATTCGGCCCGCCCCCGACTCCAGTATCAGGCGTGATATAAACTCATGTGGTTCAACGATCTGGCAATCGCCTTCGGCTGGATAGCAAGTCATTGAAAGGACGGGAAGAAGAAGTTAAGGATGTTCGACACAGATTGCATACCTTTTCCTCTGCGGGGAGTCTTCGTGTTATACTCCAATTTGTCTTTGATTTGTGAAAGACAATCTTATGATTTTTCCAGGATGTGTTAGACTCTTTCCTTATCAAAGATCATTCTTCCTTGATTTTTGAAAGATCATCCGATGACGGACATGTAATCTCTCTTTTATCAAAGACCACTCTCATATGATTATTACTGAGGCGCATCGATGGATACTGAGATCCGTGGATACGACGCATGTAATTTTCTTTCTCTTAGTATATTTATTTTTGTTCAACTTCCATGAAGATAGATCAATGATCGGGACCCAGACCTCAGAAGGGCTCTTTCTTAGATACCTTTACATTTGCCACTTGGCTGTCTCTCGTAGTTTGTATGAGAACGGTTGCCTCGGTCGTTTCATGCATGGCCAGCAATATTCGCACTGCTACTGCCTATTGATTAGCGGGTTTGGCCCCAAAGGCCATGGTACTCACAAATGGTTGATGATTCAGAGAATGAGAGCAATCAAGGAATGTCTCGCTCTTTACAACCTCACTAATTTGAAAGAACTTTACTCAATTTCAGAAAATAAAACAACCAAAATACTTAATCCTATTATATACTATAAAAACAAAAGTTATGACTAGCATTAAGTAAAAACAAACACCACTAGTCTTCTATGACTCTCAAAATTCATTAATTTGCTTTTTAAATTTCTAACCAATCTTTAAGACTTTCTAAAATCATTTGGTTCCCATTTTTCTCCCAACATACTAAAATAACTGAAGAGCCTCTTTACCTTCTTGTGAACCTTCACTACTTGCCTCCTAAAAAGGAATACTTTATAAGAGGATAGAAGGGATAAGGTGTATAATGCTCACTATAGCAAGATACCCGGCTTTAGTCTCTATGTTTTTTTCGTCCATAGGTGCTCCCGATGTTTAGTGCCTAAGTTTCATTCATGCTCCTACCATCACGCAGTCAGAACAATGGACAAACGGGAAGTAATGCAAGTTACAGATGGAGCGCTACGTGAAAGCTCCCGTTTGTCAATTTGTGCAAGTTCGTGACGATAAGAGCATGGATGTGCTACGATACTAAAGTCGAGGGCACCTATGAATCGAAAAAAACTCAAGGACTAAATTGGATATACGACTATAAATTAGGGGTATTTATGCACCTTATCTGTGGAGTATCGGCTGCCCAAAACCGCCTAATCAATAGCCTGCACTGCTTAATCATTTAGGCCTAGCGCCTACAGAGGCTTCCACGTCGTCCTCCACATAAAGCGCCCAAGACAACCCATTATATTAAAACCACATAGGAACCGACCGACTAAGATAACAATCCTAGAACCCGATGGGTCCCGAGTCTCCCTAGGTCAATCGGCCCCTACGTTACATCACGTGGTTAGGCAAAATAAATGATGTTAAAGAGAAAATTACGATAGGATGTTTATCTATGATCTCCCCAAGATCTCGAACAATACGCCAAAAAGCATCCTCTAATAAGAGAGAGTTGATCTTTGATAAGGAAAGATAAACTTTATCACCAAGACCATGAGATTATCTTTCCAAAAATCATGGAGAATTGGTCTTTGATAAGGAATGAGTGATTTTATTGTTAAAATAACGAGATTATCTTTCAAAAAATCAAGGATAAATTCGAATATAAACCAGAGGCTCCCCACGAGGGAAATGTATGCAACCCTAACTGTCGTACTTCCTTTTTCTTCCACTCCATCCCTTTGTCGACTTACACTTCCGAGAGGCGGTCGAATAATAATCGCCGCTGGGACCCTTTTTTTGCAGGTGTTTATATCAATTCCGTTGATGCTCGAAAGATAGACTAATCCAAAATCGACATTATCCGCTTGATAAGGATGCACAAAACTCCAAATACAGAGAAGAAAGAAAAAAAAAGGCCCACATGGTTTAAGTCTTTTCTTTATAGTACATTAGAGTTAGGCCACCCAAATTTTATCGAGCTAACACGAAAATTTTCGGGTGCAACACTAATTTTTTTTCGGGAGGATCTCTTGTGAAGAGAAGGATCAAGTGGATAGAGATTGGGGACATGTGTTTACAATAATTATTTCAAACTAGTTGCTTCCGTTTTATACTTCATTTATTTTAAATCAAAATTTAATGTGATGTTTTTATTAAGAATAAAAAATTGTTAATTTAATAATCATTGTCAGAAATATATCACCTTACAATAAAAAAAATCATAGGATGCCTAAAACAAGAATGTTAGCATTAGAAAATGACAACCTTGACATAAAAAATAAAATGAAATATTCCATGAGTGTTCTCATCATGAAATTTATATAGTTATAAGAGTATTTCTTTTTTTTTTTTTATGAAACTTGGATTGAAAACATTTGTGTAGATAATAAATCCTATTATACTAAGTATAAATCTTCAAATGTTGGTTTGCATAAATGTAGTGAAATAAAAAGAAGAGGAAATTGAGACAAAAACTGATTACAGTAATTTAGTCAATTCATTAGTAGACCTTACCTTTATTAAAGATTGTTGGAAAAGATTTACAATGATATTTAAAAATCTATATAAAATCGAATGATCGTTCACAAGTTCTCATATTTTAACAAACTTTTATAAATAAAACTCATTTTTTCAAAGTGATTTTATTATTCTTGATCAATATATGCAACTTTGTGTTTGTGGAACACGCTACTAAAAAAATTATAACTTGTTTCATTTTACTTATTTTTACAGCCGCTTACTTTGGTTGTAAACAATTGTCAGAACTCAAATAATATCAATCTTTATATCTAACAAACAAATTTTTTAGGTGGAGGACAAATGGTGCAAAAATTTTTATATATTTTCTGGGATTGAAATGATTGTGGTGTTTCATCAAACCATTAATTGGGTTTATACTGTTTTTGTACACAATTTTCTTATCTAGATTTATACTACAGAAAATAAAAAAAAATATATATATTTCTTAAGATTTTGCATTGCATATAAGTAAATTACACTTTCACCAATGATAAAATTGAGAAAATTGGTTAGATGTTTCTAAAAATAGCTGAAACTCCTCTCTAAGACTTGTACTATTTTGGAACCCTTTCACTGTTCATCCAGGAATAGTAATTTTCGATACAAAAAATGACTCATCAAATCTGTATTTTTATATTTATTTTGCAAGAGATGCTGCAGGCATACTTTAAAATAATGTGTTGGCATCTTAATCAATCTGAAAACTCCAAAACTTGTCATTCTCCAATCCAACTGTCATTCACCTGGTTCCATTCTCAAAACCTGTTCAAATGATCATCCATAGAATTAATTTATATAGAAAAGCAGGAACGCGAACATAGGAAACACCGAAATCTATGACACATTAAGTGTGGGCTGCTGTTTCTGCTTGCTTCATTGACTTGTTTACGCAGTACTACTTTGCTTTGTGTCTCTTTTCTCTCAGCTTTTGCAAACTGATCACCATGGAAGCTGTTGGAGAGGTTGTTCTTTCTATTTCCCTTGAACTCTTGTTTAGAAAACTCGCCTCCTCTGATTTATGGAAGTATGCACGTCAGGAGCAAGTCCACAATGAGCTCAAGAAATGGGAGAAAAATCTGATTGAGATTCATGAAGTGCTCGATGACGCTGAGGATTACAGAGGAGAGCGAGCAGGATCACGCGTCCGTGAGAGCCTGGCTCGCAGATCTCCGGAACTTGGCTTTTATGATGTGAGGACGTGCCGGATGAGTCTCAACTATGACGTTAAGAGAAGAAATTTGGTGTCGGACGCAGCCAGCACAAGCAAGGTACGCAGGTTCATCCCTACTTGTTGCACTACTAATTTCTCTCCCATCCAGGTTAAGCGTAATGCTAAGATGGGGCAAAAGATAAAGGATATCACTCGTCGTTTAGAAGAAATTTCCGGCCAGAAGGTTAATCTCGGCTTGAAAAGCTGAATTGGGGATTGAAGGCGCAAAAGCAGTTAGTCAAAGCTCACCTTCCGCTCTTGGCACATGAATCTGTGGTGTGGTAGGGATGAAGATAAAAAGAACATACTAGCTATGCTTATTACCGATGATGATGAACAACGGGGACTATCCAATATTATTGGTGGTAGTAATAATCTGTCTGTAGTCTCAATCGTGGCCATGGGAGGGATGGGAAAAACCACTCTGGCCGGCCTCGTGTACGATGATGATGACACATCCAAACATTTCTCTCTGAAAGCTTGGGTTTGTGTCTCTGATCAATTTGATGTGGAGACCATAACAAGGGCAGTTTTATCGTACATTGCTCCGGGCAAAAAGGATTTGCAAGTGTTTTATCAAGTTCAACAAGAACTGAGGACCCAATTGAAGGGGAAAAGATTTATGTTAGTTTTAGATGATCTCTGGAATGAGAAATACGATGAGTGGGATAGCCTACGTTCTCCTCTCTTGGAAGGGGCACCAGGAAGCAAAATTCTTGTCACCACTCGCAATATGAATGTTGCAACTATGATGGGAGGAGATAAGAGCTTTTAAGAGCTTAGGCATTTGTCTGAGGATGATTGTTGGTCAGTGTTTCAAAAACATTTTATTTGAGAACAGAGACGTTAATGAGCATTCAAATGGTATCGATCGGTAGGGAAATTATAAAGAAGTGTGGAGGCTACACAGCGGCCAAAGTGCTCGGGAGGCCTCAGCGCATTGGAAGAAAGACAATGAGAATGGGAAAAAGTATTACACAGCAAAATATGGGATTTATCAAGCGATGAGTGTAGAATTCTTCCAGTGTTGAGATTAAGTTATAGTCATCTTCCTTCGCATTTAAAGAGGTGTTTCACTTATTGTGCAATATTCCCCAAAGATTATGAGTTCAAGAAGGAAGAGCTAATTCTCTTGTGGATGGCGGAGGGGCTGATTGATCAAACTCCTTCAAGGATGATGAGAAAATGGAAGACATTGGCGATAAATATTTTTGTGAATTATTGTCAAGGTCATTTTTCCAATCATCAAGTAGCAATAGATCACGATTTGTGATGCATGATCTAATTAACGATCTTGCTAACTCTTTTACTACTCATACATGCTTGCATTTGGATGATAAGTTGAAGAATGACTTGTAATACCCTTACTTGGAAAGTGTTCACATTCATCAATAATTATGATTATGACACTTCAACAAGTTTGAAAGGTTTTGCAAATTGTGGAGCATTTGCGCACGTTCATAGTTTTACCGATTGATGAAAAAGAAGATTTTCCTTCATACATAAGTAATAAGGTGGTCCTAGAATTGATACCAAGATCGAGGCACCTAGGTTCTCTCTCTTTCAGTAATTATGATAAGTGAGATAAATTTATTCATTCCTGGGAATTTGGTAAACATTTCAGGTACCTTAATTTGTCCAATACTTATATCAAATGTTTACCTAATTCAATAGGGTAATCTTCATAACCTTCAAACGTTAATTAGCACATTGTCATCACTGCTTACTACAATTAGCACTGATCCCCCATTAACTCCTATATCTTGATGAGTGGTGGAAATCAATTAAAAGAAATGTTTTTACATATTAGCAAATTAAAAGATTTGAAGAGAATATTTAATCTCATTGTGTGGATCAAACAACACTTTGAGTATCAAAGAGTTGGATGATATGCCACATTTCATTTGTGTGTAAACCAGGCATTTGTGATTTGAAAATATTGCAAATGTCTGGGCGATGCAAGGGACTCGTATCTAAAATCAAAGCATAACCTCTGAAAGCTGCACAAGGTGGAACTGAGTCAAGGGAATCATGGTCGACGATTCGTAGAATGAGAGCAATCAAGTGAATGTCCTCGCCTCTTACAACCTCTCTACTTGACCAAAGAACTCCGCAATCATATGGCTACCAATATTCTACCGGATAAAGGACGCAGCTGCAAATGGTGGCTAAGTCTCGTGGAATCAGAAAGTGTACATCTTTACCTCGCTTGGGAATGTTGCCTCTACTCAAACACTTATCTATTCGAGGAATGATGGAGTGAAAGAAGTGTGCACTCCAGGAAGCAATTCTTCTTCTTCAAGTATCTATTTTGATCGTTGAGTCTTTAAGCTTGGGGAGTATGAAAATCGAAGGAAATCTGGCCTTCTCTAATCCAACAAGGCCGTCATTCCCTTCGCTCCATCAACTTACAATTCTCAAAACTAATTGATCGTGAATCGCCACTCACCCATTTCTTAACGGTTTCTCCATTAGCTATTGTCGAAGATTTGAGTCTCCACTTTTGGAACTTCCATCTCTTAATGAACTAGAAGTGGATGAATGTATTGTGCGCTGCCTCGAGAGGAATGCACTTCCTTCACTCACGAGTTGAGAATTTCTGATTTCGTGGCTTATCAAGGTGCAAAGAGGATTGCGGTTAGGTTTTGATTTGGGCAGAATCTCAAGATGCCGAAATCACAAGATTTGCGGAAGATGGATTGCCTAAAACCTTAGAGATGATCGTCAACTTGTATCATTGGGATGCAACCTTCAGTCTTTGAAATAAAGTCCAGATTGTGATAAACTAGAAGGAAGCTAGGATGAATGGCGGAGACTACAACATGCCTCAAAGTTGCTTATCAGGGCTAGCAGAAAAATTTGGCGTCATTTCAAAGGTTGGCTTCCACCAATTTGAGAAATCTCAATATCCAAAGATGTGAAAATTTGAAGCGTCTACTGACGAGATGATGATAACGAGACAACGACATGTGCTCTCTCCTTGAATCTTGAGCATAGAGAGATTGTCCATCTCTCACTTGCTTTCAAAGGGCAATTACCCATCACCATAAGAAACTTGTCATAGTGAGGTGTGAAAAAGTAAAGTCTCTTCGAGGATAGGATGATGATGATGATGATGTGCTCTTGATTCCATTAATGTCAACAACACCACCGAGGGCGAGCATGTGTTCCTTGAACATGCGGACATAGTGCGTGTTCTCTCTCGCTAGTTTCCCAAGCGGAAGGTTACCCCACCACTCGAGGAGCTCAACATATTTGCTGTGAAAACACGGAGTCTACGCCCTGAGGAATAATGCACCACCATTCCATCAATCCTCCTGCTCTTCAAATCCTGAAACTCGAGCGATGTTCATCTCTTACATCCTTCCCCGAGAAGCGGGTTCCCCTCTACCGCCCAGAAACTACGGTTCTTTGCTTTTCCTGACTTGAGACAATTTCGAGCGAGATGTTTGATTCTACGATAATTCTTTCGAATCTTTATTCATTCTGCTGCAATCCCTAATCTCAAATCCTTGGGATTGCCTCTACAACCTCACAGACTTAGTTATTATAGCTTGTGAGAATCTGGAGTTTCTCCCTAATCAATTTCAAAATCTCACTCGTCTTACTTCCCTTGCGATCTATGACTCTGTGAATGTCAAGATCCCCCTATCCCAATGGGGCTTAGCCAAACTCCCCTCTCTTGAATCTCTCTCCATTCGAGGCATATTTCCAAATGCATATTCCTTTTCAGATGACCACCACCATTTGTGTCTTAACACGCAACTCTCTGCATCTGAAATTTAAATTTTAAAATCTAGAATCCTGGAGCTCTGTCTCTCCAAACCCTCACCTCTCTCGGAACCCTAAGAATTAGAGGCTTGCCCAGCTCTAGTCAATTTGCGAGAGGACTTTTGCACGACACGCCACAAGCGGTATCTATGTCAGGTTGTCTCTTCTAAAAACAGGTACTCAAAGGAGGAAGAGAAGGTGTAAAAAGATAGCCCATCCCTGTGTGTTCATAGATTAAAAATCCATCTTCAAACAATAAATAAGGTATCACGCCCGTTCCCACCACAATTCTTCTTCTTGATTTGCTTTGTTCTAACTTGCAATTTTTCTCAGGTACCACCATAACTTTCTAACTTTGACTTTCTTTTTGTTTGAAATTTTCAAATACAAACCAGATCTTGACATAGCTCATGGCTTATCATTCTCTCAGTATGTTTGTTATATTCTCTTTAATCCGTCACAATCCAAAATCAACACCACTACTTCAGGTACAAATTAAATTTATACCTCTGTTTATAGTTTCTTTGTGTTTTTCTTTTTATATGTAGGTGCATCTTGTTTTCTTTTGCTTTGGGGGGTTGGGGGTGTTATAACACACTGAATATTTAACCATCTGCCTATTCATAATTTAATTGCTCAAATCTATGGTCTACACTGAATATTTAACCATCTACACTGAATACAAGTCACTTATTACTTCCTTGAAGCAATTATAATCTTTCGTATGGCCAGGTTGTCGTTCATGCAAGAAGGCTACATTTGAAACACGCCGCAGGGCTCAGGCGTTATCACTGAATGGAATGATTCACAAGTAGCAACCAGTCTCTGATTCCTCTGAGACTCCCAAAATGTCCTTCTCTCGTGCCTTCAATGGTGCTCATCACACCATCTCCACCTCTTGCATCATTCTCAACACCATGCATTGCCGACGTATATTCACCTAAGATTGGGAAAATTAGTTTTATCTTTATTATTATTATTATTTTTTTGAAGCTTATGATTACTTTTGGTTGTAGGAAAGTATTAGGAAAGGAAAAATACCAAGAAAATCATTTTCCTTGAGTTTTTGAATGCCATAGGAAAATATGAAGGAAAAAAATTAAAAGAGAAAAAGCTAAAATATGATTGTCTTTTCCACATGCTGCATAAAAACTAGTTAGGAAAATAGAGCAAAAGGAAAGGAAAGTTATTTGTGTACTCTGCTTTAAAATTTTCATGAATAACCAGGCAACAGAAAAATTTTATATTCCTTTCCTTACCTTTTTCTTAAATTTCCTTCCATTTTCATTTCAATTGATTTTTCTATTTCAATTGTATTTCCCTAACATTTTCGGAACCAAACATAGCATGTGCTTTAAAAATTGTTGGTCATAAGGAGATCACCTGCTTTTGTCAAAGGATGTTACGGACAGTGCAAAGGACATGACCTAATTTCCCTTTATAATTTGCAGACTGCTTATATGTTCTGCTTACAACAGTACTGGCTGTGTCAAAGTCTCCTAGAGAACTTTGCAGCCAGGTTGGTTTCAAGATCACTTTCCACTTTCCCAAGGTAGGTCTGTATCCATGCAAAGCAGTTGCAAAATTCCAAAAAATTATTAGCAGTTTTGATTGGAATGAGGATTCATGAAAGACACAGATCTGTAAATGGAGTTCTTGATTTTTTTCACAATTCCTGCCATGTCTATTGTATTTACCAGATTCCTCTATTGCTCAAACATGTTAGAAAGCACAATTTAATGCTAAAGGTACGGCTCGTAGCCTCCGATGATGATCATTGTTGGATACACAAGAGAAAAACTATAAATCCTTCGAATTATATGCATGTACTTGCTCAGTCTCAACTTCACATGACAATAAAATTAAGTTTAAACTATATATTTTGACTGAAAAACAGATTATGCCGGCAGAATGGAGGAGCAGTGAGATTTATCTTGTAATTAATCAACCACAGCTATTCAAACATGTTATTTGTGTAGTTGTGTGATCATCCCAATTCCGATAGTACATCTAGTTTAAGGATTGCCAAAGTCTTTTCTTCATTTCTCATAAGAAGAGCGGCTTTACCGTTTTGAAGAGTGTGATTTGAAAAACAAAGAAGGAAAACACAGAAGCATCCTTTTTATTCCCATTTTTTTTAAAATATGGAGAACACATAAAATATGAAATTTGAGAATAAGAACAGTTTAAGAGAATATCAAATGATATTTCAATGTTTTTAATGTAATTTTAAAAACAAGAACCAAACATAACCTTAGACTTGTCAGCAAAATTTTATTACTACGAAATAGTTCAAAACTCCGTAAGATCAGTCAAAATATACTATTTGTGAACCCTTTCACTCCTTGGTCTGTTCATCCAGGAATAGTAATTTTCAGTACCAACAGTTATTCATCTCCTCTAGGCTATAGCAAACAACTAAATTGCAAGTTGGTGCATAGTAAATTGTTAAAGACATGATATTTATATTAAATCAAAATCCTACAAGTTTGAGTTTTTAGGAGAGTTGATCATTGAATATGGTATTAGTGCCTAGTTTAGCAAGAGGTCTTGAGTTTAAGCTATCTCTTTATAATTTGGACTGCACGTGAGAAAGAGTGTTAAAGACATGATATTCATCATATTAATTCCAAATTCTATAAGCTTGAGAGTTCATCATTTAACATAAACAAATTAACAGTTTTTTAGCCATCCAACAAAACTGTATTTTCTATTTATTTTTCAGTAATAATACTTTAAAATAATATGTTGGCATCCAATTAATCTGAAAACTCCAAAACTCGTGGAGTCCAATCCAACTGTCTTTCACATGATTCCATTCTCACAACCTATTCAAATGATCATTCCTTTGAATTTATATGGAAAAGCGGTGAATGTTCTCACGTGTTGTGAAGTGCACATCGAGCTTTCCACGTATTTAGTTTTTTTCTTTAAATTATTAAAATGGTTGGAAATAAAAATAATATATAAATTAGTACATAAATAATAATACCACAGTCATTATTTGCTGGCTATTCTGAAATGTTTTGAAATTTTTTTAAGTTAATCTTTGCGGTTACTAAGCTGTGACATTCTTGTTAACGGACTAGTTTTGATATAATTTTCATTTTTAAACTAGTTTTGATATTATTTTTATTTTCAAACTATTTTAATAAATTAAAAAAAATTTAAATATGTCCAAAACTCAAGAACAACAACATTTTGAAACTCTGGAAACCATAATTCACCTTAATTTCTTGTATATATATAGCAGTGATGCATTTTGAAAATGATGAGAAGAAACAGTGAAAAACAGACTCTGTCCTTTTGATTCGAAAGAACAGAGAAGCAATGGAGACAGATCAAGTGTTCCATTGGACGTGGTAAAGGCCATCACGAAGTGTGCCTGTGAGGAGTGTGGTCTTCGAGAGTTTGTCCTTAACACAACAAGAAGAAGAATTAAACTCTACTATGACATCATTGTCAGAAGTGAATTTGGAAATACTAATGAGGTTCAATTTTATAGAGGGAACAAGTAATAGATTTTTGAGAATGAGAGATCGATGAGTAGGAAATTGACAAGAAAGGCTCTGCTCCCATTTTCTTTTGAGCAACATGAGCAGATGCATTAGATACATCAATCAAAGCAGTAGAATTAAAATTCTCAAGAAGCATTTCATGCAACTGAAGCATATACTGCAATTCAGGAATTGTGACCGAATCGTGAGCAGTGAGGTGAACTACAACATATTCATACTTTCCAGGCCGAACCTCCAAGTATGTAGAGGAATAAACTTATCATCCAGAATGTGCTATAGACTTCATCTTGAGGATATAATCTTCGAAAATCAGAAAATTCTTCTTAGTTGATTGTAGGAGAAATCGAAGCTGGAGTTATCGTGCCTTTGATTTTTGCAAAAAGTTGTTTTAAGATATGCCATACCTCTGCAAATGAGTTACAACTGATGACGTGTCCAAGCATTGCTTCAGACAGACATGAAAACAACCAGCTCATAAGAAACTGTTCCAATCGATGCCAGCTGTATTCTGGATTTGGAATCTCCTGATCTGAATCATGTGGATCTGGAATCATAGCCGCTGGTTTTGATCGATTTCCAAGCAGAAAACTCTCTAGGTCATGAGCATGAACTGCAGAAAGAATTTGTGAACGCCATGAAGCGCTGTAGCCAGTCGCGTATTGATAGGAGGAAGTGTTGTCAGGATGATAGAGAGATAACTCATATGGTACCATGATCTTTAAGATCAGCTACTCTATGGGCCCGGGGCCCGTTTGGTCTATATTATGAAATGACCCGATTCCATTCGCCTCACCAAGGCGAACACTTCTCAGACGGGAGAGTCTAAAGAGACCGCCTGAGAAAGTAAGGTTAAACTCTTCCAAGGTTTCTTGAGGTGCATGCATGCGGGATTTCCAAGTCTTTCAACCGGCCATTCTGCATTATAAAATTACTACCATTATGGGAAGTTTGTTACGAATAAGCGCCTAGAAGTGGAAAATCCGCAAAAGCAATATTATTAGCGAGTTTTCCAGCCTCCGAATCCCTTACTCTTTGGAGAGATAATCTTGGATAAAGGAAAAATTATCTTTGATTAGGAAAAATTAGTCATTGATAAGTAAAAACAGATTTATCCCTAAAAATAAGAGATTCCTTCTCGAGATAGGAGAGGAGGTGAGCAAACAATTGACTTTAAAAATCGGGAGATCTCCTTGAGGGAAGGTAAGCGGTCGAGACTACGTATTCTCTTTTCCCTCTTCATATTTTTGCTGACTTAATCATCGGAGAGGCGGCCAACCCACCATAGCCGGACTGTCCTTTTTTTGCAGGTTCACATTGCGCTGTTGATGCTTAAGGAATCTGATGATCAAGGCCCTTACAACTTGACGCTTAGGGGATTCGACGATCAAAGTCCCAACAATTGGTGCCGTCTGTGGGAAGCGAATAAAAAGTCTAGTCGATGGGCTGCAAGGGCTTGGCTTCAATGATTCTCATGACCCCTCATTTTTATAACTCTGCGACTCCCCCTTACGCGCCACGATCTACCGCGGCCGCTCTTATGGCTGCGTGCGCAATGTTGAACAATCGATGCATCAAACGCCTGGCGTCAAGTTCCTCCATTGGCGTCGAAGATGGAAGGCGGAGGAATGCGCGGAGCAGTCTTTGAGTTATAAGCTCACGCTAAACGTTTGCAATGTGAGAATGATCAATTGTGGGCCCAAGTAGAGAAAAGTCGCGACCTTGGAAAGGATGTACGAGATGGCGATAGTGATGAATATCAATAGCCACGCAATAAAGGAAAGAGTCCATTGTTTCGACAGCGATTCCCGACGGATGATGGTGTCCTCGGGAAGTCCCTATCACGGTCTGCGGAAGGAATGCTGAGGCAGCCTGGGGGCGAATCATGAAGGAAGCACTACTTAAGTGCCCTAATCTGATCTTTGTCGGTGGTGCTTCCGTCGGGCTAAGAATAGGCTAATGAGGGACGGGAACCAAGCTTCAAGCCCGCGAAATGCATTGGTATTTTGGCGACCGCGATGCCCTCGGTAGCTGCCATCACCACGCGGTCACGGGAGCCGACATTTTATCGCCCGACTGCGGCCGCCCGGTTCGAGGGCTGGTGACATGCTCTCTCGCCCCTAAAACCAACACATTTTAATTATGACGCCACGCGGGTTGTCATGCCTTCTTTTGATGGCTCTAATGACCCTTATGATCACATGCTCCGCTCTGATCGAACGCGATCTTGAGCAAGCAACGACCTTCTATTGTGCAAGTACTTCCCGGCTAGTCTCTGGGGGCTCACGGCTAGCACAGTTCCACAAGCTCCCGTGTAATTCAATAAACTCGTTCAATGAGCTTTGGGCTACATTCATCTCTTAGTACCTTTGTCTGCAGATCTGACAAAGAGGAACAGTAGCTCTTTCTGCAGGACTATTCGCGAGGAAGAGAATTCATACTTCATAAGGAGTTCGGGCAAGCGCGTCAACGGGTTGAGGCTTATACTTTGAATGCGATCCTTGAACTTTCAGGGGCTTGAGCCATCACTCCTTTCTTCCACTCCTTTGTCTTTAGAGCCGATAGACGGATAATGGAATAATTATACAGGCGGGCAGATAGGTACTCAACGTTGGAAGACAATTTCATACGACAACACAAAGCGTATTATCCTGAAATAAGATTGGTTGAGAGCAACAAGATGGAGGAAGAATCATAGCGAGTCCAAGGAAGGCCGGGCGACCAAAAGCGATCTTGTGATCGGTCACGGAGAAAAGAGGAGCCCTCGCAGTTCACTTGATAAGATATCTCATATAAGAGGCAAACTGCTGCTCTCGTTCGCGCGACTTTTTCAGTTTCAAGTGGCCTGCAGCGATATAGACGGATCCTCTCGGAGAAACCCATATGCGGTGCGTTATCATGAGATCACGGGCAAGAGACGGCAGTGTCGAAGCTTAAAGTTCTAGTGGAAAGGCTATTAGTAGAAGCAAGACACCCTCGGAAAGGTATGTCAAGGAAGTTGACCAAGGGGCAAAATCTAAGCCACCAGTAGACCGAATTACAGTCGGTGTGACCACCCCGTCAGAATCTAGACCGACCATAAACTATATACTGGGAGGCTCCTCTAATGACCAGTATCAATCAAAGCGCCAATAGAAGATGCTCTTGAGAGTGGCCATAGTCAAGGCCCGAGTAAATGCTATCCACAAGGAGCATCCATGAAGAAACCTAGCCAATAGATGGCCCCATATCCTTCCTTCGTAAACTCAATGAAATATCAGGCCCCATTATGATGCACTGGTACTCACCTTATGTGCATACGGCTGACCGCATAAGGTGCCGGTAGATCCCGACAACGGCTGCACTTATTGTAGCTAGCCTTTAATCGATGAAGCTTCCTCAGAATGTCGAATCTAGCTCTGGCTTAATCCTCTCGGTTTCAACGGCACAACAACCACGACACTAGGAGACATCACACTCCCTGTACAAGCAGGACTAGTCACCTAGCAGGTTTTGTTCTCAGTCATCGAAGACTTGGGGCCTTACAATGCCATGGTGGGTCGGACCTGGTTGCACTCGATGAAGGCCACCCCTTTAACATATCACCAGATGGTAAGTTATTTGACCAATGTGGGGCAGCCGAATTTCTAAGTAGTTAGGCCAACCGCCATGACAATAGAACGTAAAGAGGAGAAGAGCTCTGAAGTCCTCCCTTTGAAATTCACACCCCGCATAAGAACTACACGCTCGCCGCCTGTGTCAAGACGGAAGATAGTTGACCCATTGAACCATGGATCCCCCTTCGGAGTCATAATGTCGGATCGCCTGAGTAGTTCACATCACATTGGTTCTCTACTATCCAACAAGAAAAAGAGTAAATATAACGCGCTGCCGTTAGGAAACACACTACCGCTAAAGTCACCTCGATATGACCGAAATCAACCCGATGCTAGTCTCTCACAAACTAAATATCATCCCCACATCTAAGTCAGGAGACGAAACGGTGTTTCCCACTCTGGACGCCATCATACTATTCAGATGTAGGTGGACAATCTTCCCTCAAAGCAGGTTATGCAAAGCGCACCCGAATACCGCCACTGTAGGTGGTCCAGCAGGGCGATAAGTGGAGGGTACGTGTAAACTACATGGACCCCAAAGAAGCATGCCCAAAAGATAGCTTCCTCCTGCTACGTATAAATCAGATTGTTAATGCCTCAATCGGGCATGGGATGCTATCATCTTTGGACGCCTCTCAGTACCACCGCATTCCCATGCATTCGACGATATAGAGAAAACTAATCTTCATTACAATCGTAAGACGCTATACTCATAATGTAATGCCTGCTTGAAGAATGGGTCGAGCAACCCATCTGAGACTAGTGACCAAAGACATTTTCAATTAATCGATGGGCAAGACCATGGAAGTCTACATTGACACTATGCTTTTCAAATCCAAAGAATGCCTTGATCACATGAAACACCTGCAAGAAACCTTTGAGTTGCTGTGCACGTACGACATGAAACTCAATCCCCTAAAATGTGCATTCGGAATCAGTTCGGGCAAGTTTTTAGGCTTTATTGTAATGTAGAGAGAGATAGAGGCCAATCATATTTAGCTTAAAGCTATTATAGAATCTCTTGTAGACACCACTTCAAAAACAACAAGAACTTAATCGCCAATCAAGACTTGATGGTCATATCTTGTTTACAGACCGACAAAGTCAAGCCACCACTCTAAAAAGAGTCAAACTGACCAATAGGAATAAATAATGCCCAAGCTTTCATGGTAATCAAGCAGTATCTCATCGAACCACCAATTATGGCTAGCCTTGAGGTAGGTGATATGCTCTATCTTTACCTAGCAATTTCAGATGTCTTAGTGAGTGCAGCTTTATTCAAAGAAGATGAAAACCGGAAACAATGACCAGTGTTCTTCATAAGAAAATCCCTATATGAGTGTAAAACCTGACATAATTGGTCTCGATTAAGGGCGTTTGTCTCTCTCAGGTGGTGGTATTAAAATTCCTCCTTACTTCCAAGCAACACCCTATCGTCATTGACCAATCTTCCTCGCTAAGCACCATTCATAAACCCGACTTGTTTGGGAAGGATGGCCTGGTCTGCCATCGAGCTGGCGAATTTGGTATCTAATAAAGCCCCACTTGGCAAATAAAGGACACATATCAAGAGACTTTTTAGAAGAAATCCCCAACAATGTGGACCCTGCAACGCTCGACTCGGTGGAATCTTCCATGTAGATTTCGCTTCTTGGAAAACAGGAGTCGGTGTAGGCTTGAAACTTAAAGCCCTGATTCGTGCCACAGTAGGGTGATCCGAAATCAACAAAATTTGTAACCTAAATTACTCCTACTGTCGTAGCGTAACTACTACAGTATAGTGGCTCTAGGATCGAACACAAGGATGGGCTTGCACTAAAATGATTTGTACAAAGAGGCTCAAAATGGTAAACTGTTTTGGATTTTGTGGATTTGGTAAAAGTGTGTGGAGTCATGTTGTGGAAATTAAAAAATAAAACGAAATAAACAAAATAAAGTGTAAAAAGAAACTTTAAAGAAGTCAGTCATAGTCATTGATGTTTACAAAGAGGTCCCGTTCATTTCGTCGGAGAATGACCTATAGTCAATTCCTCGAACCTGGATCTTCAATAGTTTTAAAAACTAAACCCTAATAATTTTCCTTTGACAGAAAATACTTATTTAGCATTTATGGTTCCTACAAGGAAAATCTATCACCTTGACCCATCCCACAATGATTCAGAAAGTATAACTAATGAAATCTCAAAGTGATCTAATAATAAGCATCCACCAACCCTAAAAGATCACTTCAAGTATCGATCAATGAGATAATTTGGCTAAAGGAAAATATAACCCTTAACCTACCTCAAGTGGCTCAGAATAAAGAACTAATGGACATCAGTATATCTAAAGCTAAGAATATCAACCTAAAGCTTGCCAAGTATTGGCCAAAGAAAGTAGATCAAATATTTTAAACCAAGAGTTGTAAACGGGAACCAAAACGTCAAACCCGGCTGCGTGAAAAAACAAAGGGAACAAAATGCAAACTAACTCCCAAGCCTAGCAACCCTCTTCTTCAAGGTTTAGAGGTTTGATTAAACATCCTTGAGTTGTCATCCCCAAAGGGTGTGTTTGGTTACCCAGAAAGTAGAGAAAGAGGAAAGAGAAGAGAGAAAATGAGGGCAAAAACAGGGTCCGTGAATCGAGTAATGCTTCCAAAATTAGTTGTGTTACAATTGTTCAAACGTGGCTTATATAGCTCTTTTACAACAAAAAATACCAATCTAACCTAACTAGTATAATTACAAAGGAGGGTAGAAAATGGAAATTAATAAAAACGGGGTCGTTTGTACACAAAACAGGGGGAACAGGATTTTCGTCACAGAGGGAAATTCTCACATAGCGAAATTTCATAATGTGAGTTTAAAATTTGCTATGTAGCTAATTCTTCCAAATGTGGCAAAATTTTGATATTCAGTATTGTTCATCTCATGTTCATCACTATTCATGGCTACCATTCATCTTGCACTATTCATCCGATTCATATTTTTGCTTTCTTTTCTCCTTTTTCTAATATTCTTTCTTTTGATTTTGATCTATAATGTTTGCCTGATCAATTCTAAGCTTGGGAATGACTCACAAACTCTGCATTAAAAGCTTAAAAACTATAAATTAGCCACAAAATATGATCAAGAGGGCTGCATGGGACCAACATGTCAATTGGTATTTATAATGACAAAATAGTCAAAACTCTATTAAAAATAGGTTCAAAATTAGCACTTTGGGCACTAATCACACTCTTTAAACTCACATTACTAGTCCCTTAGCAATGCAATAAAAAAACATATAAAACTGTAACAAAATTATGTTACAAGGTTGCGCTCAGTGTTGGGAATAAAGTAATGTCTATAACCCATAAGAATCATCAAAGTCTTGCCCACACCATTCTGAGAGAATGAATGCCATACAAAACGGGTATCAAAAGAGCCTCCATTCCTGGGTGAATCAAATCCAGAACTTCCACCAAAATTCTGGCGTAATATTTGATCGCCTCAACAATAAAATCGCAAATCGCACTCCCAACCAAGCTACCGCTCGCCACCTAGACACACTAACCAACCCAACAGATCAGGACCCACTTTTATTCCATTGAATCCTTTTTTTTTTATGCTAGGTGAGTGCAATTGGCCGAGGGTCTCACTTCACCAAAAGTCCTAATCTGGGATTAACCGACGACTCCCACCAAGGAACAGGCATCAAGTCATGAGACCTTCACCACAAACTCTATAGGTTTCACCCTGACTCGAATGATTTCGAGCCTCCAGAACCTACAACCTGCCAAACTCCGCCCATCCAATCTGCAATGAACACTAAGTCTATGGGCTCCCAACCGGGCCGGGCTTAGTGGCACCAGTTTTGAAGGCTTTCAAGCATAAACCCCGACCGTGCTCTAAGCTTCAAGGCAAAGCTAAAATTTTCCTTCTTTTCTTTATCTTTTCTTTTTCTTTTATTTTTCTTTCTTTCGTGGAAGACACATTTGGCCTTCTATTCATGGGGGGTCCTTAACCTATTACAAGTGGTCAACGAAACTAGGGTAGGTTTTACAATGTTTAGGAGGTAGGCAGTTTTTCAGCCTATTGTTGAAACATATTGTGCTTAGTGTGTGGTTAGCTAAAGGTGGAAGAAAAAGGTTGAAATCAATAAGAATTCAACTAATCATTCACTCAACCAGGCATGGAACTAATCTAACATCGGGGACCGGGACAAACTTCAATTTTCCATGTGTTAGGCAAAACACAAAAAAAATGGGTGAAGTGAAAAAAATAAGTCAGATAGTATAACAAATTTTCACGAAAGGAAAACCAGCAAGCCACCGAACATCACAAAATGGCTTGCTCAAAATAGTAACAAAAATATAAATAAAGCCACTCTTTCGCTAACTCCCCCAACCAAATGTCTCATTGTCCGTACTGTGGCCTTGACAAAGTTAGGAAGGAAGTGTTACCTCCTTTGATGAGATGTGATCATTTTGATAAGGAGACTCTCGCAAGCTTTCCATCAACACCTTATTCACTCGTCAGCCAAATAAACAAGTTAGGAGAAGAAAAGAGAGAAAAAAAGTGACCAGTTGGAGAATTTTGAAACTTACACCTTTATAATAATTTCAAAAGTGTTCTTTCTATCTATATTTGGATTCTACACTCTCTAAGCTTTCCAACGATACCAAAAACACCTAAAACGGAGTTCAGATGAAAAAGTTATGCTTAAAACAAAATCAGGAGGCAAAAGAGGGGAGAGTATCGAAAATTTTCGCTGCAGTAGCGAAATTTCGCTAGCATTGCGAAAATTCGCTATGTAGCGAAATTGCTACACATAGCGAAAATTTTTCTATAATTGCGATTTTTTTTTAAATTTTTTTTAAAATTTTTATTTTTATTTTTATTTAATTTTTTTAGAGACAATTTTTTTTTATAATAAAATAAAAATACTATATATATATATATATATATATATATATATATATATATATATATATATATATATATATATATATATATATATATAAATAATAATAATAATATATATCATAAAAGACAAAATAGTGCATAGTACACCAAAAATCAAACCTGCTATAGCTTGTAGCGAAAATAGTTCGCTATAAAAATACCGCTTGAACATAGCGTAAATTTCGCTTATGTAGTGAAATCAAGTACACATAGCGAACTCGTTAATTTTCTTTAAGCTCGTCATATTTCTTCATTCTGTCGATTCTGTCTTATACTCAAAATTTCACTCAAACTCAAGAAAATTAATACAAGAAAAATTAAGAAAAATTGCAGAAAAGTGAAAAACAAGCTAGAACAAAGATTAACTTAAAAATTAGAGAAAACCTAAGAAGAAAAATTAAGGAAATCAAAATAAAATAAAATAAAATAAGATAAGATAAAATGAAAACAAAAAGTGGGGAGATCAGGGTAGTCATGGTGGACCTAGAAAACAAATACCAAAATTATAAGAATTTGCAATTGAAAATGAGAAAATTACACATAAACAAATCTAAATTAGGAAAATTATAAAACTACAAATTAAACTCAGTAAAAGAAATAAAACTCTAATAAAAATCGAGTGGCTTCTGGCCCATCAATGAGAAACAATTTCTACTCGTAGTCCTTCTCGTTCATGGAGGGTCAAGGAGGAGGAGCTCACGCCTACGCGAGGTGTGTCTAAGCCGCCTTCATGCTCAGCCTTTTTGGTGGCCGAGCGCATTTTATCATCCGTGGTGTCGGGAATCGCTGGAAGCCGAGGAGGATCGACGCAGCTAATTCTTCATCAACCGCTTTCACCGTTTCTTCATCAATTCCTCCAAGTGTGTGAGCACCGTGCTTTCTTGCATCACAATCGCATCCTCATATGACTCCTATTCCTCGTCCTCTCCCCGATTTCCAGGCTACACATGTGGAAAATATTAAGCCCAAAGTCATATCACTAAAGGTAAGCTGCATGATTCCATTCCAAGAATTGATTATGGCATTAGATGTGGCCAAAATGGCCTCCCCAAGTACATGATGATGGGCACTTGGTTATGCCTCATTAGTCGCTCCCGTATCAAGAACTACGAGTCCACCGTGATAATAAAATTCATTCACCTTCACCAAAACATCCTAAACTATTCTTTATACACCGCTATAATAATCGAAAGTATGGTAGTAGGTCGACACTCGGCTCCCAAATCCAAGAAGATGCCTTATCTATGCAGTCCCTCCAATGTCGACCGAGATGGGCGGGGATCCCGATCCTGGCATATTTCACTTAACAGCCAGACTGATAACGGAGCTCTACTTCGCTTCGTCTCTAAGGCTTTCACAATGCCCAACCCTTTCTTTGATCAGGCACAAACCCTTTAGGAATTTTGCATGTGTAGGGACTTGTTTGACCATGTCAAGAAGGGAATGTCACCTTCACCTTCCTTAGCACTTCCAGATGCCCGCCGCCATGCCTTCTTTCGCTCTTAGTGCCGGGGAAAGGGAGGAGGCATACTTCTCTTCATTGAATCTTCTTTAATGAATATGTGCTCTAGCTCCACTTCCTCTTCTTCTCTAGTCTCTTTAGTAGGCTTAGGCACCGGTTGATCAACCTCTTTGCCACTTCTGAAAGTGATGATGGCCTTTACTTCATCCATTTCAAGGTCGGTAGAACCTATTTCACACTTCTGGATTGGTCAGTTCAGGGTGGAATCTTCCTTTCTCCTCGTACTCCATATCGGGTAATCCCGTGACGGAATAACGCAGATTACTTTACTTTGGATTGAGATCACTTTCGGGAGCCCATCTATCTTTTTTGTTCGTGGTGTTTCCACAGTATCAATTCTTCACACCGCATTACTGACTTCTTTTTCGCTTCTTCCACAAACTCACCTACCACCTCGCCTCAAATTTTACAATAAATTGTCTAATAGGAGATGAGGTCAGGTGGTGGTCAGGTCGAGATGGGAACCAAACCGTCAACAAGTAACTGTAGCATATACAGGAATTCGCTTCAAGAGAGAATTAGGTGGTTCCTCCAATCGATTATATGTATCATTGCATGGGGTATCAAGGTATGGTTTGCTTCACCAACAAAATCGTCTAATTAGGGAACATCTCTCTTCGTTGGAATGGTAGGACACCTTCACCCACATGCTCGGGCTGACTGACAATGAAGCATAGCTTCTGGTCTCGTAGAGGGACTTCTGGGCCACTGTCAGCCTCATGTGCCTTTTCCTTCCAGTTCTTCCACCCTCCTAGCTAAGGTAGAAAGCTTCGCCTTCAATTCCATGTCTTCTGGGAGTGAGTACATGCCCCTCAACCGGATGCCTCATTCTTCTGCCCCTGGTCAGCTCATCCGATGCCTTAGAGGTCTCTGCTACATAGTTGAGGAAATCCATGGCCTCATCCGGATTTTTGCTTAGGAAGTCCCCTCCACACATGGTCTCTAATAGTTGCTTCATGGAAGGGGACATTCCATCAAAAAAATGATTCACCAAAGATCCACGTATCAAATCCATATGGGTAATGCAGACCGATGTTTCCATGTATCTCTCCCAAAGATTGGAGCAGAACCCTTTCTATCACATGGTCGCAAACGTAGATTTGTCTTCAAATTATTGGTCTCAGGTGTAATCGAAGAATTTCTTTAGGAATTCTCGCCAGAACTTCCGCCCAGCCCCGATGGTTCTCGCCTTAGTGAATCTCGCCAAATTTTCGCTTTGTCTGAGGGTCAACGGAGCGCCTTCAACCGCCAAATTCCATGTCAATCGTAATTCTTAAAAGTCAGGCATACTTCCTCAAACTCCCGATGTGAGTGTATGGATTTTCATTCTCCATACCATGAAAGGTCGGGGAGCAAAGCACCGTGTGTGGTCTCACAGCACTTCTCACAGGAATTATGCATGAGGGTGCACTCACCCCGGGTGGGTGTATGTGGATCCCTCATGGATCGACATAGGCATGTGGTTTCTCGCACTCGCTAACTCGTATCGCCCTCAAAGCGGAGGCTCCATCTGGATTACTCGTATACTTCAACTTCACACTGCTCAATTAGATCATCGAAAGCCTTCCCAATCCGCCCGTAGTGTTCTATCCTAATCGCATAAAACTCGGCTAAGGAACACAAAGACAAACAAAGAAGAAAACAACACTTGTGGCGGATCACAAGTTCAACGTCCTCATCACTTCAGACTAGGCACCATCCTGAACGGCGCCCATTTGATCGCCATAGTAGTAAGGATCCGAAATAAATAAATTTGTAACCTAATTACTCTACCTGTCAGAATAAGAACTAATGCTAAAGATAGGCGCTTCAGGACTGAATACACGATGGGTTTTCTTTCAGATCAAATGATTTATAAGAGGGCTCAAAATGGTGAATTTTTTTGGATTTTAGGATTGTGTAAAAAGCAAAGGAGTCGATGTTGTGGAAATTGAAAATAAAAAGAAATAAACTAAAATAAAGTGTAAAAAGAAATCCTTGAAGTGTCATTGCCAGTCGGGCTGATAGGTTACAAGAGGTCCCCTGCCCATTTCTCGCATTGGGGGAGGATGACCTATAGTCAATTCCCGAACCGGATCTTCATTTAGCTTTTTTAAAAACTAACCCTAATAATTTTCCTTTTGATAGAAAGCATTTATTTAGCATTTATGGTTTCCTACAAAGAAAATTCATCACCGACCCATCCTACAATGATCTCGTAAAGGGCAACCACCGAATCTCAAATGACGACAATAAGCATCCACCGAAACCTAAAAGATTACCAAGTATTGATCACCTACATGCATCTACAAAGTGAAAAATATAACCCTTAACCTCCGGGTCGTAGAATAGTAACCAACGGACATCAATGTATCTAAAGCTAAGAATACACCGAACCCTGTGAAGCTACTAAGTATCGCCAAAGAAAGTACATCAAAGAGCTTTAAAACCTAGAGTTGTAAATTGGAACCAAATGTCAAAACATACGCTATGGAAAACAGGGAACAAAATGCAAACCTTACTCCTAAGCCTAGCAACCCTCTTCTTCAAGGTTTAGAGGCTTTAGGCCAACATCCTCGAATGCCATCCTCAGCGGGGTGTGTTTGGTTGCCTAGAAAGTGAGAGAAAGAGGAAAGAGAAGAGAGAAAATGAGGGCAAAAAACAGGGGCTTGTAATTGAGAATGCTTCAAATTAAAGTTAGGTTACAAATTGTTCAGAAAATGGCTTATATAGCCTTACAAACAGGTGAAAATACCAATCTAACCTAACTAGTATAATTACAGTGAGGGTAGAAATGAAATTAACAAAAAACGGGGTCGTTTGTACACAAAACAGGGGAACAGGGATTTTCGCTGCAGGAGGAAATTTCACTACATAGCGAAATTCGCTATGTAGCGAATTTTCCAGCTTGTAGCGAAATTTTGATATTCAAGCATTGTTCATCACCTGTTCATCACTATTCATGACTACTATTCATCATGCACTATTCATCTTATTCATGCTATTTTTGCTTTCTTCTTTTTCTCGACATATTCTTTTCTTTCGAGCTTGATCCGTAATGAAGTTCGACTAGAATTCTTCATGCTTGGAATGACTCACAAATCTTGGGCATTAAAGCTTACAAAAACTACAAAATTAGCCACAAAATATGATCAAGAGTACAACAGGGACCCAAACATGTCAATCGGGTTAATTATAATACTAATACACAAAAGCGCCAAAACCTATTAAAAATAGTGGTTCAAAATAAAGACTGGCACTAATCAAGCCCCAACCGGGGAGGATAGAGCGTTACGCTTAGACTTCCCCTGGGTCTCAACAACGGTGCGTGCAGTACGGCAATCCTAACTGGTATAGATCTCGCAATCTCCTTATCCTCTGAAAAGATCATCATACAAAGTGACTCCCGACTGGTGGTAAGACAAGTAAACCGGGAATACAAAACGCAGGACCAACTCATGAGAAAGTATGCATATTTATTAAGCTCATCAGAGCTTCTCGTGGTTTGAAGCTTAAGCATATCCCAAGGGATTCAAATGAAAAGGCAGATGCCTTAGCAGTAGTGGCCGCATCTCTACTAACCAAAGAAACAGTGCTCTTCCCTATCTATGACAAATTAAGTCATCAATCACGCCAATCGGTAAACGATAGAAGAAGGTATCCTCTCGATGACCCCAATAGTCCGTTATCCGAGCCTCGAGAGAACTCCCTTCGATAAGGTGGTCGGCTCATAAGCTCAAGTTCAGGCCTGATTTTCCCTTGTGAACTGGGCATTTGTATAACATTCTAAACAAATTCAGACATCTTAAACGCCTCACCACCTAGTAGGCAGATAGTATCGGATTCGAACTCCGTGAAGGAATATGCGAGAACCATGTAGGCGGCAGAATTGGGCGCATTGTGGCCCATGCAACTGTAGCTACGCATCGGGCCAACTACAGAGCGTGATGAAGCTGCCTACGTCGGGAAGTGTGATCACGCAACGGCAAGCCCCTACTCTGCGGTGCCGCCAACCTAACAACGATAACGAGTCCCCCGTCCTTCGCCTGTAGCCTGGGAATTGATATGCTTTGACCACTACCTACTACCCCAGCACGTAAGAAGCTATTATTGCGAAGAACATACTCATTTTAGCAAATGGGTCAAAGCTGAAGCCTTTGCCTCCATTAAAGACAAAGATGTCGTCCAATTTGTATCGAATAACATCATTTGCTGGTTCGGAATACCACAATCGATAGTGATTAACAATGGGCCATAGTTTGATAGTAGGGTATACATGAATTTTTGCAACGAGATGAAAGTCAAGAACTCAGATTCAACCCTACTGCATCGCAAAGCAACAAATTGCCGGAATCATCTAACAAGACTCTCCTAATAGCATTGAAAAAGCTACCCAGATCTCGCCAAAGGAAAATGGGTACGTGAGCTACTGTGAGTCCTATGGCCTACGTGAACGCACCAGTCGAAACCAACTGATGTCACCATTCACCCTACTTACTGACTCCGAGGCTATAATCCCAAAGAAACAGATGCCCACACTTCGAATAAATTCGACAGGCTAACGCGCGAGCTTCATTACTAAAGACCTAGATATGACAAACAAGCTTTGCGAAGTTGCAGTTGTGCTCATAGCGTCATACCAGCAAAGATTGACAAACCTATACAATAGGCGGGAAAAACCGCATATATTCCAAGACTGAGACCTGGTCTTGAGAAGAGTCTTTGAAAACATGGCCAACCCAGCAAATGAGAAGTTCCAACCAATTTGGGAAGGGCTATAACACCCCAAAAATACCCTAGAATTTTTATAATAATTTTATTATATATTCGGGGTATAAATTGAGCCAAACTTGGGTTTTTCCGGGAAAATTGCTAAATTGTTAAATTGTGAAAAGTGAAGGAATGTGTGAGACATAAGGATTAAATATTATATGCTAAAATGAGAAATTGATTGAACTCGGAAATAAACCCAAGTGAAAAAGAGAAAATTTGGAAATTTGTAAAATGAGTTCTTAAGGGTCAAATGATAAGCTTAAATAAAAAAGTGAATTAAATAATAAATGGAAGTGAAATGAAGACCAAAAAGGAGAAAATGGAAACGGATTTAATGATGTGCCAAACATAGCCTTAAGAGAAATGAGTGATATTAGACCATATACTTAGAATGCTCATTTGACAAAACGCAAAGGGAGAGCTCTGAGAGAGGAAAAGCTAGGTTTCAGGAAGTAAGATCAAGAGATCGTGTAGGCTTCGCCTTTGGTGCAAGATAAATCTGAAGAAGAAGACTAAGGCTTCAAAGGACAAGATATTTCAAGGTAAGACACAAACCCTAGAATTTCAATGATGTCGGTTAGAAACCTCAATCCATCCATGGGTTTTGCTCATGGTCAGTTTAGGAAAGTATTAAGATGTTATCAGAATGTGTCCCAAGAATTGTTTTCGAGTTTTGATATCTTGGCAGCAACGCAAAAAGGGAAAACCAGAAAATCTAGCAAACACGAGCCCCTTCGCCGCGATGAGGCCGAAGGGCAAGAAAGGCCCCCCTTGGCTACGCTACGACGTAGCTTTCCTACATCGCGCGCAGTAATCGCTCAAGGGGAGGAAAAATTTTTGATTTTGTTTCGAAAGACCTCAGATTTGTGCAATCAATAGTTGGGGGACCCTAATAAATTATCAAACGGGGTTCAACAGGAAACGAAACTATGAAAAATGTACCGCACTTCGCCGCCTCGGGCGGCCGGCGTGATCAATGCTAGTTCACTAAATGTGATGTGTGTGATTTGCTAGGGACCGGTGATGATCACCTAACCTAGGACCAAGATTGAAGGCAAAGCAAAAAGAAAGAGATAGATTGGTTTGTTCTATCTTCTCCTATTCTCGTTTCAATATTTGAAATGTTTGTTCTAAATTTAAAAGACAACATATTGGATTTGTTTTAATTGATTTTGAGGCAAATGATTGTGAAATGTTTCGCATATGAAAATCGCATTTGAGAATTGAAAATGAACTATTTATACAAACGTACATATTGTACCGTATTTTTTCTATAAAGCGATTGAACGCCCTTAATAGAATGTTAACCGTTTATTCACATTAAGTGATGATTGGTATACCAATAGGGATCAAATTAGCAAGATTCACAAAAAACGTATTTGATGTGTCACATCGATCAAGAAATTTCAACAGGACAATATCGGGTAAATGCTCACAAATTGATTTATAACTGTACCAAAGAGCTCCAATGGACTGGTACTGTGTTATAAAACAATGTTTTTATACGTATCGCAGCCCACCGGACTGCAGGCTTGATTCCGATATCCTGTATACCGAAAACATAGGTTAAATTCATTAAGGGTAGAACTGGAATAGGATTGTGATTGTCGAAGATATTGGAATTGAAAACATGATTGCAAATTGAAATGAAAAGAGATCGTGGAAATGCATAATTTGGTTATAAAATGATTTATTGTATATGAAAGTATATTTGGGATGATCAATGAACCATAAATGATTGTATATGAAATAAGTATATGTATTGTATCGACATTGATCATCCAAAAAGATTTGAAAGTTTTGCTTTTAGTAAGACTTCAATGATTCAATTTAAACTCGAAATGTATAGAATGGAATTATATAGGAACCACTAAGCATGAAAATGCTTAGCGATTGTTTTTATCACGCGTTGCGTATCGAAAGATTGATAGTGATTGAAAGCTGGATTCCAAGGTCGAGGAGCCTTGTCATTCGTAGTCTACTGTGAGTATGCTCCGTCATATGCATTTACTCCATTTCTTTTGAACATTGATATTTTGTAAAAACAATTTGAACTCTGAACATCCATTTTGTAAATCATTTTGAGAAGGCATGGAATGCCTTCAATGTAAATGCATTTTGTTAAATGTAAATGTTTATGGGCCTACCGAATTGAAATGTGCATATTATGTTGTAAACGGAATTTTGAATTTGTAAATGTTTATGGGCATGCCCAAATTGAAATCTCTTCCGCGCGTTTTTGATAAATGATTTTGATAAAGTGATATAGTGGTAACCGAGCATCCCAGATCTGGTTTAGACCTGCCGATCGGGTCGGGCCGGAAAGGGGTGCCATAAGGGCCATATATGGTAGTTCGAGTGGGGGCAGCCGGATCATACACGTTGAATAAGCTAGATGAGACTCCAATACCCAGAACATGGAATGTCATGCATCTGAAGAGGTATTACCAATAAAATTTCCTTTGAAAATATTACTATCAATAACTATCGCCTTTCAAATATTTTGAAATTTTGCAACTACCTCTTCTCAAAAGACCAGATTGTGGCTCTTAGTCTGCTGGCACTTTAAAAAGACCAGATTGTGGTTTTAAGCATGATGACACTTTCAAAAGACCAAATTGTGGCTCTAAAACTACTGGCACTTTCAAAAGACCAGACTGTGGCTCTTACTCACCGGGCGTCTCTAAAGACCAGACAGGGCTCTGTTGGCTGCACTTTAAGAGACCAAATTGTACCTCTGAAGATGTCGGGCACTCTAAAAGACCATATCAGAGCTCTTATCCCACCGGCACCTCAAAAGACTAGGACCACGGCCCCAGTTCTTATCAAGACTTTCAAAAGACCAGATTGTACTGGCTTCTCCGCTGGTACTTTCAAAAGACCAGATTGCGGGCTCTAAGCTTGTCGGCACTTCACAAGACCGTGCATCGTGGCTCTAGCCTCACGGGCACTCTCTCCAAAGACTGGGATCAGAGCTCTTACCTACTAAAGACTCTCAAAAGACCAGACTGTGGCTCTCAACCTGACAAATTATGGCTCTAAGCTTGTTGGCACTTTCAAAGGACCAGACAATGGCTCTCACCCCGTTATACCTGGGTTACCAGGTCGTGGCTCTTAATTACTGGCATTCTCAAAAAGACCAGATCATGGCTCCAAGTCAGCCGGCACTTTCAAAAGACCAAACTGCGGGCTCTAAGTTCGCCGGGCACTTTCAAAAGCCTGGGGAGGTGACTCTAGGCATGCCGACACCCTCGCGAATACTAGACATAAGCCTTAGCCTAAGCAATAACCGTGGAGTCTAAGCTCGACCACTATGGCGGCTCAAGAAGTGGTATTCTCATCGATATAACTCAACCTCGGTGTCTCTAAAACAACGATCCTAGTTGGAGTTATATCTCGAAGAATTTTGCAGAGAAAAAAAATAATAATAAAAAGGGTCGTTTGTACAAAGATTAAAAAAAGTTATATCTTATAAATACTTAATGGCGCTATCAATGCATGATGATATATGTCAAAGCCATATTAGTTAATACAAAAGTTATATACGCCATAAGATCATTAGTTACATGATGATATATGTCCAAGTGGCCATATGGGACCATTACTGATAGAGGAGAAAGTGGAAGAAAATGGAACTTAGATGTTCCATTTCAATCCCCAATGGGGCACCCTCTCAGTTCCTCCGCCACCTTCGCACGCACCTCGACAAACAAGGCCTTCAAAGAGGGGATGCCGAGACAAAAAGGCACCCAAGGCTCAGAAAGCAATTTCTGAGAAAGAAAATCGAGAGGTCGGCGCACAATTTGGAACCTTTGGTCAGTCTCTAGATATCATGTTTTGAACACACAACATCGCAAGAGCCATAGGTGAGACAGCCCCAGAGCTCCTCCGTAGTCTTCTCCACGTGGCTCCCTTCCAGTTCACAAGAACAGAGAGGAAAAGAAATCGCAGCAGGTGAAAGACTTTGTGGATAGGCAGCACTCGCAGTCATACCCCTATATATAGGGGGAAACGTCAACAGATGCATTAAATACGCCATCATAAAATCATGCATCGCAGACAAGTTGGGACTCATGCGCTACTCACGCACTTTATGACCAATCACCATTCACCTTCTCTAAGATGTTTTATGTGTGTGTTAATTTTCCAATCTTCAAGATTTACTGAGGTTTAAGGTACTCATCACTGCGAAGTACCATGGTTTTTAAACCCACTACGCCATGTGCCCAGGCCCGCAGCCCAAGGCCCAGCCCTCGACCTACGATGTGAAGCAAACAAGCCCATCAATCATACTAAAATCTAGGGGACTCTAAGCCTACTAAAGACCTCCCAAAAGACTGCACAAGGCTCATAGATCATCCAATACTTCCAAAAAGAGAAACCGACAAGGCCTCTAAATTGGCCGGGTATTACGACCAAGCCTTTACTTACGGCCCCGGGGCTTGCCGGCAACTAAGGCCTAAAAGATGGTGTCTTCGCTTACAGCATATGCGAACCTTGCTATCTCCTAACTTAACATTGATGTCCTAAAGCGACCATCCTAATCAAGAATTAAGGAAAGGGGTTGCATAATGAAAGGAATCAATAGCTTAAGTAAACTAGAAATTATAAGAGCGCTAATGGCGTTGGGATGAGAAGTAAAAATAAGCGATAATAGAAGTAAGAAAAAAAGGTGTATTTCATTGAAGCACCAATGGTTTCCAGAGAGTACATAAGTGATGGCGGTCAAAACAAAATCCCTTTATAAAAAGAAAATTACAAAATAAGAACAAAAGATAGACTAAAGTTTGCTTTAGTCCCCAAGTGAAGAAGTAACCTCCATGGGCTCCTCGTCGCTCACTCAAGGAACTTGTCGGCCAGGGCCCGTAGCCACTGGATGTGGGCACCCAAGGTTCACAAAGAACTGAGGAGGCAGCGAGTCGGTGGAGTCAGGCATGCTATGTAGGACCTCCGGATGGTCTCCACATATGTTGTGTTTGAACACATAACACTATTACCCATAGGCAAAGATCACCTCCAGAGCCTTCTGGTACTCTTCCTCCATGGCCTCCTTGTCCCTACCCGCCTGAGAATGGAGGGAGGACACCTCGTCTTTGGTCGCCCTGAGCTCTAACAGGAGAGATGTCCACTCAACCTCTAGGCGAGAAGTCTCAAATCCGCCTATGCTTACCTCCTCCTGATAGTTGCCAAGGCTTCGACCCTAGCCAGCTCCTTTCTCCGCCTCAGGCTCGCCTCTTCCACAAATCGCAGGGCTTCTAGGACCCTAGCTGTGTGTCTTTATCCGCCCTCGTCAAGGCCGCCAATTTTAATCGGTCGCCTCGCTGCCACCTTAGCCTCATGTTTGGCTTCATCCTTTTCCTTCCCAATCCTCTTAGTCCTCTCCCCATCGACCTTAGCTCCCAATGCTTCGCCCTGGACTTCACCTTGGCTAGGGAAGCATCCAAAGCTTAGTGCTTGGAGACGGCCGATTGAGCATAGAGCCTTAGCTTCTCAGCATTGTCCAATCGGGATTGGAATTCCCTATGCTAGCGAGCCATGTTATGAATCGCCGTCATAGCCTAGAAAAGAGAAGATGTTAGAAGAAAATCACAACACAAAATTAATAGTCATGTACCAAAAATCAAAACTTACTAGCTCAGCCGACTTGTGAAATTCTTGATTGTGGATGAGCATCTCGTATTCGACCACAAGCTGGCAGGTCTCCCTATCCATGTAGCCAGGAAACGAGATGGAATATTGCTTAACATGAGTCGCCACCAACGCCCAGAGGAAAGTAGGGTAGAGGTCGTGCATGTGCATAACTGAAGACTCTCTCTTATTGAAGGGGTTCCAACAATCAATTATCTCCCGGGCGCCCTTTGGGCCAGGAGCCACTATGTTCACCGAAGAAGGGACCCACTCATGCGGAGGAAAGTATGAGCTTAGCAACAGCCGGTCAAGCATCCTTAGCCTGCGAGGGCTGGCGTTTGCAAGTCTGGTCAAGAACGACAGAGCAATCCACTCCTTTAACTGAGCTCTGCTACAACTCCTTCAAATTTCAAGAGATCCTCGACAGATTCCATCCCACGGTGCATAAGCCCCTAGGGCATCTTAGGGCACCCTCCAAGTCCGGGTCGGGCATCAAAAGCTTCGTCTCGGGAGTCCATAAAGATCACCGTCTGACTCTTACGAGCCTCATTCGGGGTTGGTCACCTGACTTTTTCCGTCGATGCTTCGAAGATCGGTCGTTTCTGAGCTAAAGGGTTTTCTTGCTCATCCTCATGGGAAAACAGAAACAAGTCTCGACATCTTAGCCTCCTCCTCCCCTCAACTCCGATTCAAGCACTTTGATTCGTCTACCACGAACCTCAAATCTGCGTGTCCCAACCTTCTTCTCGTCGCCTCTTTTCTTTCTTCTTCGCCCTCGGGGACAAGCCTAGAGTCCTACACGCCAAAGGTAGATGATTTGCCTGATTGCTGCCATGGAGTGGCCTTCGCCTAGAAGAACCTCTCTTGGCAACGACTTCATAAGGTCCGCAAAACAAAGTGCTCCACCTCACGAGCTCTGGCAAAGGACGAGGAAGAACAAGCACTATGTAAGGGAAAGAACTCGGGCGCCCAAATCCCGTGTGTTCTTCACGCATTTAAGAGCTCGTGATGACTCTCCTCTTTGTGATCTCAAGCAATGAAGCGATGGTCGAAATTCTTTTCTCCACCAAGTTGACTAGTCTACCATCCGCACTATCTACAAATCATGAAGAAGATAGGTATGTCAATACACCCACAACCTAGAGAAATGTGAGAAATACCAAAACGACATACATCAAACATAGACAACTGGAACGAAGTGGATTGTCTGCATCAAAAGGAAGCCCCTGAGAGCTAGGGTCTCATATACCACAAGCCCTTAACCTAGATCACGATTTCGCCTCCATCTCTGGGAGGTCAGAGCCCAGCTTGTCAGAATGGATTATAACATGGACAAAGTACCCAATCCCTAAATGATTTTCAAAGTATAAATGAAATGCATCTCCACCAACGAGCATCTAGTTGCAACATAGTTCAAAGACACTACAACTCCATCAAAATTCGAAAGACTTTTGATGTACGAGTGTGTGAGGTGCTCGGTTGAATCAAGGAACTACTTCACCAAAGATGGAATGTGGAGGCTAAGCTCACCGTAAAACCGTCCCGTAAAGTAAACGACATTATCTGCCTCCCTTATAGTTGTGATAGCCGCATCGTTTGACGTCTCTAGACTGATTTCGACATAAATTTGGCTATATAACCTCAATTCCTTTATAAACATGGCAATAACTAAATCAAGCCATAGCAGCGCTTTCTGAGTATACACCTCGTTATGCCCAAATTTTTGATCGGGTCGAAACCTCTTCATGACCTCTTGCCATTCTACATGCAAATAAAAGATACAGAAGGAGAGGGGATCAACTTGAGGTCCATAAAGGGGAAAAAAAGAACCCTCGAAAAGAGAAAGAAATCTCCCCTGAAGATTTGACGACTCACCAAAGACAAAACCTAAAGAACGTAAACCAAAAACCCAAAAACCTTCGCATAAACTAGTAGGACGCCTCCAACAACAAAGACACTCAAGCGAACTACGAATGCGGGCTGTGTTGAGTCACAAACACCCACCGGAAAATCAAAAGTCGACGGCAAGAATCAAGGATACCTCCTTCTAAGTTTGTAGAAGCATCGAGGAAGGTGAAATACATGAATAAAAAAATTCTTGAGAAGACGTAAAGAAACCATCAGAGGACCACTACCCTCATTACAGGGGCAGGGCGTCAACAAGACAACAATGCTAGGAACGAGATGCGCAGGATGCATATTAGGAGGCGTGCATCTCCCATGCGCCGTAAACACACTTGAGCATCGCCTCTTCAACCTCAAGTGCGCCAATCATTTCGCCCCAACTTCAACTCTTAACATCCGACATTCAGCAAGAATATTTCCCCGACTACAAACTCCGTACCGAAGGAAAAAGGGTATCATGGAGTTCCATGATCTTTAAGATCCGCTACCGATGGGAAGCCCGAGGCCCGTTCGCCTCGTGTTATGAGACGCCCCAATTTCACTCGCCACTAAGACCAAGCGCATAACTCTCCCTAAACGGAGAGCTCCAAAGAGCCACTGGGAAAGCAAGGTCAAACTCTTCCAAGGCTCATGGCGGTACCGTTTGGATTTCAAGTCCGCTTAGCTGGTTATCTCTACCCCCATATGGGAATTCTACTCTATATGGGAAGTTTGTTACGACAAGCGCCTAGAAGTAGAAAATCCACAAAAGTGATATTATTAGCGAATTTTTCAGCCTCCGAATCCATTACTCATCGGAGAGATAATCCTAGATAAGGGACAAATAATCTATGATAAGAAAGAATTAGTCGTTGATGAGGAAAAATAGATTTATCCCTAAAAATTGGAGATTCCTTCTTGAGATAGGAGGGAGATTCGAAAAACCATTGACTTTAAAAATTAGGGAGATCCCCCACGAGGGGAAGGTAAGCAATTCAAACTGTGCCTATTCTCTTATCCCTCTCCATATTTTTGCTGACTTAATCCTTAGAGAGGCGGCCAGCCCGTCCCTTTTTTGCAGGTTCACATTGCGTTGCTAATGCTCGTGAATTTGACATCAAGGTTCCTAACTCGACAAGCCAGTGATCCGACAATCAGTCTCAAATAATACCGAGACGATCTCTGGCCAGGCGGGAAGAGGAAGACGCCTATCATATCGTGGAGAGCTCTGATACCATGTTAAAGCTCTATCACATACTAAAACAGAGAGAGAAATGAAACAGAGAGAAACAGAGAAAGAGGGATAACACTCTCCACATACATATTTTAAACATTGATTAGTATTTATACAACATTTGGGAATTCTAGAATGTTCTGTTTGTTACAACTTAATGAAGATGATCAAGGTGTCATGTCAGTTTGTTCCTAGTATCTTATGTTGAGCACCTGAGACCTTTACTGCGGAAGATGCCGTAGCTCACTATGATCGCATAAAGAATCCAAGATGTGGATGCATCAAATTTCCTCGCTTCGAAAGGGATGAAGAGATGGTCCTTCCAAAGACGCTATCTTACTGGGTGAAGAAGAAACGTTTGAAACCACATAACCTTCAGCTTGACTAAGAGAGAGAGAGAGAGAGAGAGAGAGAGAGAGAGAGAGAGAGAGAGAGAGAGAGAGAGAGAAGCAAAGGAAACAGAATACAATGAAAAGGAGCAAAGGAAACATAATACAATGAAAGGTTATAACTCAAAGAAACCACAAAATGTGTTTGATCTGCTTAAAACATCGGGTCTGTGCCCAACACGAGCTCAAACGCCAGTTTAAGAAGGATTAAGAAGCGCACTCTAGTACTAGTAGCTGGGCCCTGATGACATCCCCCAAATATAGGCCTAAAACAAGGGCCTAATTCACCCCTTCAAAAGGCTGGTAATGTAATCAAAGAATTTGTATTAAAGGAAAATAACCAATCTCCACCAATTAGGAAGGTAGGATATTTCCTAATTATCACCCATCAATTATCCCTATTATTCTAGCGAAGATAAGGAAAGAAAATCTCTCACCCAATAGGAGAAATATCGTATCACCATCCAACTAGGAAAGCATCATTCCTCGAATCATCATCCGACTAGGAAAGTGATCGCGATGACCTATTATACACTGCGTCACCCCATCTGAAATGTACGCATCAAAATTCATTCCCTGGGTTAATGATATTCTCTTCCACCAGAAAGAACTGACTTAGGCATCAGAGAGGCAACGGGTGAACCCCCGCTGATCCTTTTTGTTTCTTATTTTTGCAGAGGAGCTGCATGATTTATCAACTGACCGCCCAAGAATTCTAAAGATCGCTCCAAATTTCTAGTTCCTAGCTGAAAAAGCATCATCAGCCATACCGTCAAGGGAACGATAGTTCCTTTACAAATAAAGCTGATCTCTCAGTGATTGATGGTATCAACTCGGAACACAAGCAGGAGCCATGCCAATCCTCCAAGGATGCAAGACACCTCGGCTACCTCCCTCGGAGCGCTAGAAATCAGATAGTCAACACTGACGACGTGAAGGCCCGTCCACCAACTAACGCTGTCGAGTTGGAGCAACTCACCAGGCAAATATAACGCCCCCAGGAGACACAACAGGCTCAAAAAGGCCAAAACCTTATTACCCGAGAAGAACAACACCTCGACCCTCATCGAGAAGTAGATAGAGAAGGAGAAACTAGTCACACCAGGGAACATGACCATGACCAACCCCCCAGAGGGGATCGCAATGAGGAGAGGCATGGCAAGAACAACAAAGGCGATGTGCCCATCCTTTATCAAAGGTGAGATGTAGGAGCGGCCGGGGAGCTTGAGGTTCAGTGGACATCCAGCGGAACTCCCACATGAAGGAAGCCGTAAAGGGCCGAGCTCCAGTCTCTACGGATGCCCGAGTAACAAACCTAATCCCTCGCCACAAATGGGTGGCACTTCCTCTTCCGACAAAGTTCGGGTAATGTCGCAGACGAGACATCTGAAGGAACGAATAATCAATTGTATCACCTCAATACATAAAAGAATAAGATGGAACTGCACATATATCAAGACCCCATAATGATGCAGCCTTCAAGTATCACACTAAAGGCCCAACAACATCGCCCGGTTTAACGTGACTCCCGCCGTCTTCCATCTCATCGCTCACAGAACTTTCCATCGCATTCGTCTCCCACTTGATCGGAGCAAGGACGTACAGAGGCCGAAGCCATCACCTTCGACCACAGCGTAGCCTTCAAGAAAGCCCGAGGTCATATGTCTCGCAGGTTTAACGCGAGTCTCCAAGGTAGATATTCCCACTGCGAGAAGTTCGCGACATCGCTTACCGCAGGCTTCAAGCAATAAAGACCTAATGTTCTCTATCTCAAAGAACCCTCATGCAAGCATGGCTGAGGTCCTCGCCAAAACAGAGAAGTATATCAACGATGAAGAAGCCCTCTTATCAAAGCAAAGAAGCTCTTCTACTCAAAAGGAAAAGAGAAAGAGCGACAAAAAACGGGAATGAAGCCCCAAGAGGCAGGAGGATAAGGACAGATCCCCAAGGAGGAGCAAAGAAAACGGAGAGCGCCCTCGATCGACAAGGAACGCCGAGATCGCCTGACCACCTGGCCTCGCGTTGTCAAATGGGTATTCACTTCTAGCACACACCCCCCGATGCCCTAAGTGTCGCAGTCCCACGAACCGCAACATCAACAGCTTCTGAGATGGCCATCCCGTATGAAGTCGACTCTAAAAGAGACGATACCAAATAATCGCAGTTCCACAGGGTCATGGACATCGAACGTAGACACCGCATTCAGCCTAAGAAAGGAAATCACACCGATCCGACGTGGGTATGTCGCTGCCATTATTCTCGTAAGGGCGAACAAGTCCAACCACCACCACCTTGTCAGCCAACCCCAGTCTAGCATCAGCCACCTTTAGGAGAAATCCATGTGATCTCCGCAGACTACAGCCTACCTCGCCAGAAGGCCCACTTCAGATAGCATCGATCGTGGAAACCTGTATACAAACCGTATCCAAACTTCCTCGATCGATACTACCATAACCTCTCGCACTACATGGGCTACCTAACATCCCCATGATGACCCACTTGTGATAGTGTCACAGCCAATAAACGATCCACGTGGTCCGTCGACAACTAAGCTCTATCTACTTCATCTTCACATCACTCGGCTGTACAGCATCGGAAGCGGAGAAGCAGCTAGTCAATGTCACTACGTGGTCTCTCGGGAGAAAGAGTATTGTCCCGGGCCTGGTGACAAACAGTGTTCCCACTTGGGAGACCCCCATGCCAGTTGTTACAACAACTAAGTGAGAGATTTCTCATAGTGATGCCCCATCGCCTACAACATATTACTAGTAGTCTCTCTTCACGTTATAAGGGCCGCTTCGCTTTATCACATGGTTATCAAATCTCCAACCACAAAATGGAGAGGAATGGTCCGAGGGAAAACTAATGCTGTAGCTAGGAATGTTACTAAAGATCAATGAAACAAAACACTTACCGATAACATCTATATGGATCGAAGCCGACATTTAAGACGAGGTAAGCACCGACCGCGCCCTCGTAAGAATTAGAGTACGCATAGTTTTGGCAACCAAATGTAACACATCGCCTACATAGGGTCTAAACGAGCTGAGAAGGCATCGGCTCCCCATCCGCTTTTCTCGGAGCGTGACAATGGAGGTATTCGCTCGAAACAAGAAGACACGGGCTGGGTCGACCCTAAGCAAAGGATTACCCACGTGCCGAACGCCAATCCCTCCTTTGCCGGTCACAAAAGAAGGAGTTTTGGTCCAAAGACGTAAGGCGACACGAAGAGGCCTAAGCTCCTCTAAGCAAAGGAAATCAGAGAAGTGGAATACCCTGAATGGTTGGCTAACATTGTTCTCATCAAAAAAGAAAAAACAAATGGCGGCTTTGCATCGATTTCATAGACATCAACAGGGCATGCCCAAAGGATAGCTTCCCTTTGCCTCATATTGATCTCATAGTGGACGCCACGACCAGTCATGAACTCCTCAGCTTCATGGACGCCTTCTCTGGCTACAACCAGATCAGTATGGACCCCAGCGACCAAGAGAAGACCTTATTTGTCACTGCTCAGGGAACCTACTGTCATCAAGTGATGCCCTTTGGACTGAAGAACGCAAGAGCCACCTACCAAAGGCTGGTGAACAAGATGTTATAGAGACAAATTGGAGCATCTATGGAGGTATATATAGATGACATGTTGGTAAAATCGGTAAAAGCCGAGCTCTACATAACCCATTTAGCCGAGGCGCCCAAGTCCTAGTGTTACACATGAAGTTAAACCCAGCCTAAATGCTGATCTCCGTAGGGAAGTACTTAGGTTTTATAGTCAACAGTCGAGGGATAAAGGCAAACATAGATAAGATAAAGGTCGTGCTCAATATGCTGCCTCCCTCAAACATTAAGGATTTCAGTATTCCCGATGTGGAGAATAGGCCATACCGAGCCGTCTCGTGTCTAAGGCCAACACAAATGTCAGATTTCTTTCGCATTCCCAAAGAAAGGCCTCAGTTGATGATACTCGCATGAGGCATTCACAAAATGACTCAAAACTACCCGAGCTCTCCCGCTCAAGCCCTTCCGAGGAGAACTCCTCACTGACTGCTTCACTTTCAACTAGTGCCGCCTGCCTGAGAACTGAATAGAGCACAACAACCAATGATATTATTGCTCAGCCTAAGAGGAGCAGAAGAGGTATCCAAAATGGAGAAGTCGATCCTCGTTGCAACTACATCTAGAAAACCCGACCTTACTAAAGCTCATACGGCCGGTCCCAACCGAATATCTGGCGAAGCAAATACGTATGTATAAAACCTCATGAAGGCAAACAGTGGCTAGAGCCGAGGAGTTCACATCAAGACAAAACCAAGGACAACGATATAAAAGGGTACAACCCAGTACTTCATAATGTAATTTACCCCAAGAGAGTATACGTATAACCTAGCCGACACCCGAATTCCATATCCGAGATTATCCGTGGACGTACGCCAATGCCCACAGTGAAGCGATGCAGTCCGATCTCGACCTCTCCAGACGGATGTATGTGGAATACGCCCTCAGATCAGGCTCAAGCCTCTAATAACGAGGCTGAGCATGAGGTCATTAGCCGACTTAACCTCGCCCACTCCATGGAAGCAGATCAACTAGAAGTGAGCAGCGACTCCCAATTGGTGGTAAAACAGATAGAAAACTCTTACGAGGCCAGAGGTGAGAAGATGATCTTGTATCTCAAGAAGGTGCGAGAATTGCTTAAAAAATTCATACGAGTGTAGGTCAAACATGTACCAAGAATAGAGAATTCTCGAGCTGATGCCTTGGCAAACCGGCAACGTTCTTCACAGAAGAGCCGGGTAGACTGACAATTGCTGGAACACCTCCTGCAACCATCAAGAAGCCTCGACAATGGAGAAGTATCCCCTGTGATGTCCGAACCGAGCTGGATGGACCCCATATGGGATTACTTGGTGGAAGGTACATTACCAAGCTACCCAAAGAAGGCATCCAAACTCAAAGCGAGGTCGACAAGATTCACTATTCATCGGGGGACCCTTTATATACGAGGCTTCTCTACGCCCATTCTTAAGTGCGTAGGGAAAGAAGACGCCAACTACATACTAAGGGAGGTACACGAAGGCATATGTGGCAACCACATCGGAGCTCGGACCTTAGCAGGGAAAACCTTAAGATAGGGGTACTATTGGCCCACAATGCTCAAAGACGTGACAAACTCGGTCGAAATGCAAAGTCATTGAGCATGCCAAGATCTCTATCTCCTATCCGAAGCCGCTGACACGGGCCACAAGCCCTCGCCCTTTCTGAAGAATGGGGCTAGACATACCTGACCCCTACCCATTGGAAGGGGCCATTGCAAATTTATTGTTGTGGCCGTGGACTATTTTACCAAGTGGGCATAGGTCGAACCCTTAGCAACAATCACAGAACAAAAGGTATGCAACTTCATCTGGCGCTCTATAATATGCAGATTCGGAGTCCCGAGGTCCCGAGGTCTCTCGTGTCTGATAATGGGAAGCAATTCGACAATCCTAAGTTCAGGGATTTCTGCTCCAAGCTCAGAATCAAGAACTACTACTTATTCCCAGCTCATCCGCAGTCCAATGGACAAGCAGAGGTCACTATAAGGACTCTAGCGCGCCACGAAACCAAATCGAAGATCTAAAGGAAAATGGGCAGAGTACCTCCCGCAGGCATTATGGCATACGTAACTACGCGTTGTCAAGAACTCAGAAACCCCGTTTCGCTCCGGGTCTGCAGACCGAAATAGTAGATCCACGAGGTCGACTAAAAATCACTAAGGACGTGAATCCAACAAACATCAATACACCGAGAGGTCCTTCGCCAAACCTCGATCTTCTGTAAGAAAAACGTGAGCAGGTCCTAAAGCGATAGAGATCATCAGAAAGACAATGAGACATTATGACCAAAGGGTCAAGCCTGGGGAGTTACAAGCCAGCACCGGGTTCTAAAAATCCACAGCAAGGAAAGACCCCGCTGGGGAAGTCAACGCACCGAGAAGGGGCCCTACATCATATCTCACATAATCCGACCGGGCAAATCCACAACCAACAAGAAGAAAGCCCGCTTCACTCATGAACGGCCGAACACCAAACTGGCTCTACCAATAAGACCTCGGAACATAGCCTATAATAAAAGATCCACCGTCTTGATTTCGAATAACACTCTATATGCCCATTTTTATGCTGCTTAATATTATGGTGGGGTCAAACAATAAGTTATAATGATAAAGAAGGAGCTCGGCTCGAAAGGGACTAGGTGCAAGAAGAGCATGATTCACAAAAGATTGTTCCTTGTTTCAAAAGAGCAATAGTTAAATACAAAGAATTACATTCAACGAAGCCGATCCTAGAATCTTAGAGACAGTTTTTTACATAAACAGCTCTACTCTCGTAAAGAAAATTAACCTACGTAAAAGGTTAAGAGGAAAGAGAGAAAGCAAGGAGCCTTATTTGAAAGCTCAAAATGTCACATAATACAAATACAAAATTTCATTGTAGGGAAGTTACAATCATCTCAGAGGGTTACAAAATCTTTCTTTGCATCTCAGAAATTACAATTAGCAAAACCAATCGTCACATCGGCCAAACTCGGTCAAGGCGAAAATCACAAGAAAGGGAAAAAGAAAGATAAGGAGAAAGGAAAAGAGAAAGAGAAAGGGAGAGGGTAAGAAAAAGAGAAAGAGAAAGAAAAGAAGAAAGAGAAAAAAAAAACGGAGAAAGCGGGACTTCAAAGTTTTTTTTAAAAAGCACACCGCTCCCTCCGAATACGTTCCCTAGCACAGTTCCATCAATGGGCATAGCTAGGGAACAACACAACTCCCACAAGGGAGGAACTAGGGAAAAACACAACTCCTACAAATGGTAGACCACCGACACCAAACGTTGGCCCGGGATCACCAGACAGACCCCATGCAATGATGACCAAACCCTGACGCTTCATCATGTGCGGACTCCGACTCTGCCAAAGAAAGGACGAAGTTTGGAAGCATAGTATTACCACAGAGGAACCGGGACCACTAGTTATAAGGAAGCCAGGATGCTTGGGAATCCACGCAATCTATCCCAATTCTCCATAGATCTACATTAAAGCCACATACGCTTTTCCAAGAGAAGGAAGGCGAAAGGGCGAGCCCCGTGGTCAGTCACCGCTTTTAGAGCATAATCGCCGAGCGGTCTCAAAGAGCCTGAGCCCAAGAGCTCGTGCTTTAGACATAACTCGTCGTAAAGGGTCTAGGAGCCTCTAGAGCCTAGTAATCAGCTTTTAGAGCATAACTGCCGGGGAAGGGTCTTGGAGCCCTGAGTCCAGTAGTAGCTTAGCTTTTAAAGCATAACTGCCAAAAGGGCCCTGAGCCTCTGAGCCCAAGAACCCGCCTTTGAGCACAACCGGCCGTAGTGCAATCTTAGAGCCCCGTGAGCCCGCAAATTCAATTTTAGAGCATAATTGCTCGAAATGGTCTTGAGCCTGTGGAGCCTAGGTAGGTCAGTTTCTTTAGGAGCATAATTGCTCGTAAAGGGTCTTAGAGCCCTGCAGCCCAAAGAAATAGCCGCTTTTTCGTAACATAATCGTCAAGAAAGGCCAAGTAGTCACGAAGCCATGTAGCTCAGTTTTTAGAGCACAACTGCTCATAATGGGTTCCATAGCCCAGGAGCCCCGACAGTTCAATCCGCAAGGCTTCAAGGTCTAAAAGGGCATACTGGGAGCAGGGAGCCTGATAGCTTAGTTTCGACCAGCATTTAAGACAAAACAAAACCAAGTGTACTAAATTGGCAAGACAATAAAAAGAGCGATAAAATTAATCAAGCAACCTTTGTATATCAACGAAGAAGTCAATGTTAGAAGCAATACAAAAATCCCAAGCACAGGGCCCGGATACGGCAAGGTTAAAGTAAAAAGCTTAGACGCCAAAGGACAGCCCGACCACGGCCGAGAGAGGCCAAAAGACGTAGCCCCAAAGAAAGGAGCAAGGGAGCCACTGAGGAACCCGAAGATCATCAGTGTGGAAGCACGATCGTGGCCTCGATAACACCTCCTCCTCGGCGCCCACATTGACCTAAACCCTGGCGCATCCCAACCTCCCCATCGAAAGCCGGATGTCGAAATTCCAGCCCGGGAAAGCTCGGGAAGCCCCATGCAGAAAGGCTGCCCACCCGAGGCCCATTGCCGTGCCTCGTCTCTAAGCTCCGCTATCACTTCTCCCATTCGGCTAACCAAAGCCTCTTGCCTCTCAAGGTCCATCCGAAGCCTGCCGAGATCCTCCGCTGCTGCCTCCACAAAGTTACCCGCCCTGGGGAGCTCTCTGGGCGAGCCCGTTCCAATGCCGCTATCTTGGCCCACAGGTCACCCTTGACGGCCTACAACTCCTCTTTGGCCAGCCACAGCTTGTCTTCAGCGACCTTCACATCCTTCCGGGCCTCCTTTTCTTTACCCTCTGCCCGCGCCTTCTCCATCGAAGCATGCTTCAAGTCAAACCTATGCTTCACGAGCTCTTCAGTCAAGTCCCTTATCTAGGCCCGAAGGCTAGCTCTCTCGGAGTTTAGGGAAGCAACCTTAGCCTTGTAAGATTCTCACACTCCGAAGGAGCCCTCGGTAAGGCCGCCTCCTTGCCAATCCTTTCATGGGCACACCGCTAAAACAAAAGAAGCAATGTAACCGGTAAACAATAAAGAAAAAGATCGACAAAAGCACTCGACGTATAGAAGCCGTTCCCCGGGCGTAAGAGCCGTAGCCTCCGACGATTGTGGCATCCACCTTCCTGAGGTCGGAGTCACGCAGGATGGAGGAAACAACTCAAAGCAGTTGAGCCCGCGATGAGAAAGCGTAGAGTCCTCACTCCCCCGCGAAAGCGATCGCGATCCCAAATCGCCTCATCAGAGGCATTCATGACGTGGGACTCCCAGCCGAAATAGGAAGAACCTCGAGGGGCTCGGCCGCCTCCACGAAGTCTCCGACCCCAGATAGTGGACGAAGGCGGAAAGAGGCTCCCGGCTTTAGGATCTTACACAGAAACTGAGGGCGACCCTGCAGTGAGGTCGGCGGGCTAAGCTCTCCGTGAAGCCGCGATAAGGGGCTTAGAAAGAAGGTGAAGAGGACTTGAAGACAGGAGGCTTCATGATGGATAGAGGAGAAGACCTGAGGAAAGGAAGTCGGGCCGGCCTCGCACCAGACCGTTCGGGGATATCCGACTTGATGATCTCGGAATAGGCACGTGGGGGGCACTTAGTCAGCTTCCGTTTCACCTCTTTGTCTTTAGGGTGGATCGGAATGAACTCGAAGGCAGTATGACCAAAGGCGATGTTAGAAATGCTATGTATACGAAACCGAGGGACCCGAACCAAAGCGAAAGGGAGCTCGCGTGGGTTCTCGGGAGTAGTCCCGGGCCGCGAGCATGAAGTGTGTCCTCCTGGTCAAAGGGATTGTACTCCCAATGACGATCGTTAACAAAAAAATAACGTTCCTTCCAGTACTTGTGGGAGGATGGGAGATCCGAAATAATCAACTTGGCATTAGAACTCTTGGAGATATAAAGGAAGCCTTCAACGGATTCTTTCACGTTGAAGAAGTCTAAGAGAAGGGCTATGGTAGGAATACCAGACGTCACCAAAACAACTAACGACCACGAACACCCCGAGAAGTTGGAAAGTTGAGAAAGCCCAGGACATTGGGAAATCTTTGCAGGGAACCACTTTATAAAGGGATGCAAAGGGAAACGAGGAGACCATTCACCGGCATACCTTAAAAAAACACACCATCTTGGGCATAGGCGGCGTGGGAGGTCGATGCGTCGAGGGCACCAAACACGGATCCCCAATGGGGCCGGAGCGCCAGTCTCGCCATATAAAGGGTTCGGCGGGGTGGGGACCTGACCTCCGACAATTCGCGTGAAGCCTCGAAATAGTGAGTAGTGAGATATCGAATTTCCGTCAAATTTTCCATATATACCCGAGGAAAGGGAGGTTCAGACGACTGGTGAACCACGCGTGAAAGCTGTTGGACTCGCCACTAGTCCGCCCTGAACTACACGCCTCAGCAAGATTAGTCCCTATGCGCAAAACAGAAGAGCGACTAGGACCCATGGAGATACGTAGAGCTAAGTAAGAAAAACTTCGCCCATTGGGTACATGCCTCGTCTCTAAGCTCCACTATTACTTCGCCCCTCCGGCTAACCAAAGCCTCTTGCCTCTCGGAGTCCGTCAAGCTCTTAGAGCTCACTCCCCGTGAGCGTTCCAGGATTCGTGCCTGCAGAGCCTCTTGCGAGCCCGTTCAATGCCGTATCTTGGCGTAGGTCACCCACGGCGGCTGCAGCTCCCTCACGGCCCGACCATTTCGTCTTGGCGACCTTCCGACATACGGGCCTTCTTTTCTTTATCCTCGCGGACCACCGCCATCGAAGCATGCTTCAAGTCAAACCTATGCTTCACGAACTCCTCAGTCAAGTCCCTTATCTAAGCCCGAAGGCCAGCCCTCTCGGAGTTTAGGGAAGCAACCTTAGCCTTGTAAGACTTCGCCACCATGGCAGAGCCCTCGGTAAGGCTGGCCCTCCTTGCCAATCCTTTCGCGTAAGTAACCACACTTGAAAACAAAAGTTGGCTAACGGAAACTGAAGCGATAAGAAAAGATCAGCGAAAGCGCGGACGTACGAAGCGGGTCCACTGGCGGAAGAGCGGAGCACCTTTCGGCGAGACGAGCATCCACCTTCTGGTGGTCGAAGGATGGAGAAGCAGCTACAAGCCCGTGAGCTCGTGAAATCGGAGAGTCTCGCTCCTGTAGCCTCAAGTGATCGCGATCCCAGCAAATCACCTCATGCGGCATTCCGCGGCACAGTGGGACTCCCAGCCAAAATAGGAAGGATCTCGAGGAGTCTCGGCGCCCTCCCGAAGAGTCTCCGGCCCGGAGCAACGGATGAGCGAGGAAAGAGGCTCCCAGCTAGATCTTACCTAGAGTAAAATTGACTTGTCATGCCAGATTCAGGTCAGGCAGGTTGGCGGATCTGAGCGGGGGATTCGGGGTCTGAGACCTTCGGGCTGGGACTCTTTACCTGAATTTTTATTTATTTATTTATTTTTAAGCAGGCGAATTTTTGTGGGTATGGCCCACCGCTTATAATAATTCAAAATCATATCAGAAGAACTACCAGGAGTGAAGATTGTCCATCAAAAAAATCTAGACACATATAAGCGAGTCCCATTTACATATACAAAGCGAAGTTTTACATTACATATCGAGCCACCAGAACCTACATGTGGTAGACCCTTCTGGTGTGTTGGCCCGGCCGTTATCTTGGAAGTCTTGAGATGTCTTCTCTGTACCTCTGCAGTTAAAAACCCGTCTTAGATTTAAGCAATTGGGAAACATTTCTTATCTGAAACATACATCTGAGATAACGATATGGTATCGAGAATATTCGAGCATTCACATAATGAACTTATACAATTACTTAGGCTTATACAGGACTTATACTTATCACATTACGATCTTATACTTACTCGGATCTCAGTAGGATTCTGAGCTTATGCTTATTCGAAGGTCCTTATGCACGTACTGGTACTTATATCTATTTCAGACCTCCCGTATGAGTTTACAGGACTTATGCTTATACCATAGGGCTTATACTTATACTACGAGGTTTACACACTTATTCGGTACGAAGTAAGGTACTATAAGTGAACAAATCGGACTTATACGGATACATGTCGGTATGGACATTAGTCCATAGCCGGTCTGAATCTGCTTGGATACGTATACTTGTTGCAGATCGCGGTACCCTTAGGTCTTCTTTGGACTTATACTTGTTTCTGGGCTGGGTACCCATAGGTACTGCGGACTTATACTTGGATCTCTGTAGGAGTTCTGAGTTACTTCTGTGCGGGAACTTACACTTATATGAGACGTATGTTCGTCGGGACTCCGTGGGAATTTACATCTTATTCTTAAACTATAGAGTTTATACTTGTTCGGAGAGATACGTAGGTATCCTGGTCGCAGGCGATGTCGCGGTATTGCGAGCTTATTCTTGTCTTCACGGATCTTATTTGGTATTCTGGAACATGTATTAATCTTACGGATCTTTTGGGCTTGTGCAGTGCAGTACAAGTAGGTACTACACGATTCATTATACGAAGGTCCCAGTCGGTTACCGGATTTATACTTATCGTACGGATCACGAGGTGATCATAGGTACTCTGAAACTTGTACTTATATTAACGTGCGGGAAGTACCGTGGGTCTCTGAGTTTGTACTTATTCGAATCTGAAGGAGTACGTGGAGTACTCTGATTTTAATCAGGCAAGTGCCGGAAGGTACTCACGGAACTTAATCGGTCGGGGTACTTTCGTAGGTGCTCACGAGGAACTAGCGAAACGGGACTTAATTAGGACGGAACTTATTCGGATACAAGAGCACTAGTGGTACTACGAGAGCTAAATCAAAGAGACGGGACTTAATCGGAAAGCGAGAGACTTGTTGAATCTAGTGCGCTTAGGTACTCGGGACTTATTCGAATCACGGAATGAACTTATTCGGATCTGAAGGAGTAAGTAGGTACCCCTCTGAGGAATTTAGTCAAATGCGAAGGGTGCGGGTAGGTACTACGAGACTTATCGGTCGGGGGTACTCGTGGAGTGCTTCACGGGACAATGAAACGAGGGGAGTTAATCGAGAGACGGGAGTACCCGTAGGTCGCTACGGAACTAAATCGAGAGACAAAACGGAGAACTTGGTGGCATCTGGGAGTGTAGGCACTCACGTAACATTTTTGGAATGCAGGGTGCAGTAGATACTGAGCCATGTGGATTACGGGAGTACGTAGGCCTTTACAAAACTTTTCGGATCACGAGAATTGCCAGTAGGTACTGAGGAGCTTAATCGATTCTGAAGTACCGTAGGCACTACATAACTTTTCGAGAGGCAGGGTACCCATGGGTACTCGGGACTTTTGGATCTGAGGAGTACCGTAGGTCTTCTGAGACCAGAGAATCGGATACGTTCGGATCTTTACTCTTATTCTTTATTCTGTGTCTTATCATATGTCTGTCTGATTACCTAGACCAATTATAAGAAATGAGTAGGACGCAGTACAATAAATACCCGAAGGTATGATACAGTACTGGGGTGCCATAGCACCAGTCTTAAGTCTTGAACGGGAGTCTTAGTAGCCTTGTCGGAACCGGAGTGCCATAGCCTTGTCGAATCGCAGGAGTGCTAATCGAGGGTGCGAGGCACTGGCCAGGGACCGTCCCGCTCAAGCTGTTCTTTGGGGTGCAGGAGTGAAGTCTCATGATCCTCCATCAACTTTTCCATATAATTCTTGTTCCCTCCTCATAGAAGATCAATGCTTTACTCGAAGTGGAATCATTCCAATCGAAGCGGATCGTAAACTCAAATTGTAGACTTTCCGCCTTAGCAGTGGTTCTGGAGTTACTAGAGGAACAGTTTGCAATATTAATTTTCCAATTGCCTTGTCTCTATGTTTGACACTGGATCTTTGTACTCCTTTTAAATTTAAGGTGCTAAGGGTTCTATTCAACTGGAATCCTTGATTCGAACTGCTGGAACTCAAGTGCATCAGAAACATCCAGGACTTCTCTATGTTCTATTTGGAACCAGAATTTGGCTTGCATGGTCCCACTTTTGAGTGAATTTTAGGCCACTTAGGATCGAGTTAGCGATGCCTATTATTTATGTTTTGTTCTCCTTGAAGTCTACTTTACAGTAGCCACTTGAATAACTAAAATCGGATAAGAAATGAGCAAGTTAGCATGGCCAAAATCTGGCCCGGTCGAAGCAGGGAAAACCGAGCAGTTAATGCCGATACATGTCTGACGTAATGGGGGTACAGGATGACAAAAATGACCAAAACCAGGAATTGTACCCGGTGCAAGCTCAAATTGTCTGCAGGTACTCACGAAGTACCCGAGAATATTAATAATTTTTCCACCCATTTTCCATGTTTTGATATCGATCAACTCTACACTTCAAACACACATCAAAACAAATTTCAAATTCACTGGAATCTCTTTTCTATTCAATTCATCTCGATTACATATCTTTCTTCCAAAAACATATCAAGATTCCTTCCAAAACAATTCTAATATGGGCTAAGACCCATACACAAACCAATTATGATGATTAGTTAGGGTTTGTTCCCGAGCCCTAACTCGACTACTCATAAATGAAGCCATGAATCCATCCCTGAAAAGGAAGGATTATACCCATCTTGTGCCACTGTGGGTTCTACCCACCTTACTTGACATAAATTTTGGGTTAAGATGAAATCCTACTTAAAAACCTAGATTTGGGCAAGATTATAACCATCAAAGCATGGGAGATTCATACATAAGTGGTTCCATACCTTTTTGGCTTGATCTTGGCTTGAATCCTTCTTCTTCCTCTTCTCTTCTTCCTCTTCTTTCTTCTTTACGGGTTCTCTCCCAATTTGAGACCAAATTGGTCTTTAAATCCCATGGATTTGATAAGGCCATGTTTGGCCCTTAAATAAAACCCATTTTTGGGTTAACTTTCTTTATTTGCCAAATAGTCCTTCAATTCTTGGACATTTATAAGTTGTTCCTTTTATGGTATTTTGGCCTCTAGTCTTTTACATTAGGACTTTTAAGCCCCTTTTGGATAATTACAAAATTGTCCTTAAGTTTTGTAACTTTCAGGGTCTCGTTTCCATGTTTCGCATTTAACTCAAGAACATTCAAATTGGAAACACAAAATACCCTATACATGTCGAACGACTAAGGGTATATTTCGAGGTGTTACACGACCCTACGGTGAGGAATCGGAGGCCAAAAACTCACCTCTTCCTTCTTCTTTACCGGCACCTCCGGGCGAGACTAGCTCTCCTCGTGTAGGCTTCATGATAAGGGGCTCCAAAATAGAAGGTGAAGAGGACTTGGAGACAGGAGGCTTCATGACGGAAAGAGGAGAAGACCTTAGGAAGGAGTCGAGGAGCTAGGCCTCGGACCAGTTGAGGATATCGACTAATAGGCTCGGAATAGGCATGTGGGGCGCACTTAGTCAGCTTTAGTTTCACCTCTTTGTCTTCAAGACTAAGATCGGAATGAACTCTGAAGGCCCGCGCTGACAGTGTCATTAGAAATGCCACTATGGCCTGCGAAAACCAGCTGAGCCAAAGCGAAGACTGTAGGTTCGGAGTCGTCAGGCAGCTCGGAGCCGCGAAGTGTGTCCTCTCGATCAAAGGGATTGTACTCCCAATGACGACCGCTAACAAAAAAATAACGTTCCTTCCAGTACTTGTGGGAGGACGAGAGATCCGAAATAATCAACTTGGCATTGGAACTCTTGGAGATAGAAAGGAAGCCTTCAATAGATTCTTTCACACTGAAGAAGTCTAAGAGCAGGGCTATGCTAGGAATACCAGTATTTGTCCTAAAAACAGCTAACGGCCCTACGAGAACACCGAAGTTGGGAAGGCGAGAAAGGAGCGAGACATTGAAATCTTCACGGGACCATACATAAAGGGATGAGACGGAGGCCATTCTTGAAGGCCACCTCGAAAAGCACACCATCTTGGGCACTTGGACTGGCCGGGAATTCGGCCACGTCGAGGGCCTTGAGCACAGGATCCCGGGGGCCCGTACCTGGCCCATGAAAGATCTCACCATATAAAGGTTCGACCGTGGGGCCATGACCTCAACGTGCTGTATGGTGGCCCTCGAATGTTCGGTACGCTGGGATGTCGGAATTTCATTAATTTTGCCCTTGCCCTTACCCAGCGAGGGAAAGGGGTTCAGGGAAACCTAGTAGAGATTACCACGACGAGCGTAGGACTCGCCACTAGTCGCTCGAACTGCGCCTTAGCATGGTTGGTCCCTATGCGCAGCAGAGAAGCGACGGGACCGGGTGATTGAGTACTCGAAGTCTTCATTTTGAACCTGTTTGTGAGGTTTTGAGCACTTTTATGTATATCGGCATCTTTCGTTACACATTAGGTCCACATTTATTATACTAATCGCATTTTGTGGCAAATTTGTAGTTTTGCGAGCTAATGGAGTGCTGAAAATTGTTGAGTCGATCAAGCACGAGAGGTGAGTCAAACTCAGCATTGCAGATCAAAGACCAGAAGGAAAGAAGACCAGAAAATGCAAGAAAATTGGAGCTACAAGAAATTTGGCAGGATTGCGAAATGGCTTCCTGCGCACACTATTCATGCATCCTGGCCGACTCTTATTCGTAACGACCCGCTGTTCACACCTTGTTGACGTTGAGATTTTTTGTTACAATTTTTCGTTTCTTCCCGTTTATCCACCCATATTAGCTTTTGGTTTGGCTTCTTTTTTGTAATTTAAAGCAGCTGCGAGCTTATATAAGCCTCGGTCGAAGCCTGTATCACTCGATTCATCCATCGATCCAATAAAATTGAGAGGCTTTTAACTCGTGCTTCTTCTCTTATGCCTCATTTTCTTTGTTTCTTTTCTATTATTTTAAGGCGACCCGAGCACCCTCTCAGACGGTAATGACTCGGAGGATGAGCGGCAAAACCCATTCCTCCTTGACCTGAGAAGGGCTGCGGCGCGGAGATGCGAAGACTCTTTTAAGGGTCCCTGTTCTTCACTTGCGGTACTGCTTGTCAGTTTTGTGTTCCTTTTCTAACTGTAGGTTTTTATCCTTTCGAATCCCCTTGAATAACTATTATTTGGTAAGCTTTTAGGGTTCAGTGGATGCTTATTGCTAGATCCACTGAGATTCATTAGTTACCCTCTATGACCCATTGAAAGAGTCGGGACTTATTCTTCAACATTAGGTGACCAACGATGGCGGTAGATGCCATTTTCAAAAGGATAAATATTTTGGAGTTGGTTTCATAGCTAAATGAAGATCAGGTTCGGAGATGACTATAGGTCATCCTCCTCAGCCAGAGAAATGAACCACAGAAACCCTCGAATTAGTAGGATCTAAGCCTAGTATCACATTAGTTCAGGGAATCTCTTTTATTCTTTCTTATTTTTTTCTCCATTTTTATTTCAATACGCTCTACATCGAAAATCCCCTGTTTTTACCAAATCCGAATCAATTGAAATTCACCATTTTGGCCTTCACTTGTAAATCATTTATCTGAAAAAACCCGTCTACGTGTTCGACCACTGGACATTTATCTTTGCGGTGGCTTTCTTCTGCGGCAATAGGAGCTTAGGATATAAATTTTGTTGATTCCGATACACCTAATGTGGCACGAATCAAATGGCGTCGTTGCCGGGGATGGTGCCTAAGTACATTTAACGAGTTGTGGAACACTTGTGATCTTCATCACAAGTACTGGTGAATTTCTTTTATACTTTATTGTCAGTTTTTCTTTTGTTTCATTTAAAAAAAAAAATTTGCTGCAGGATTTTTTTTTTTTGTGTTGCCCTGTTTTTGATGTAGGAATCCATGTTCCAGTGGATTAGAAATCCAGAAGGCAAGTGAATTAAAGCTCGTTCCTTCCCAGAGCCCACACGAATTGGAAATTAGTTTGAGGCCAATGGAATATCTAGAGTGAAGAAATGTTAGAAGTCGAGCTCTTGGAGAGAAATTTAAATGCATTACAAGTCTATATGAGGGATCATAGAAATCCTCCATGGATGAGTATGCCTTCGTGTACGGTGCCCAATAACTCCGCACCATATGGAAATTCTACAAACCTAGTTGAGTGACCACCTAAACTTCTCATGGGGACCGTAATCTTGCATTATGCACCTCCCCGCACCCTCCACAAGATGTTTCTTCATCTCACCTTTATTCACTTCATAACCATCTCTCCACCGAAAGCAAGCCATTCGATCTTACCTGGTGGGTGACTTTTGTGGAAGAGCAAAGACATTCAATGCTGATTAAATTAGAAGGATTGATGCTGTGAAACTCTCTCAGCAAAAATTAGATGTCTTCAAAGTGACCTTGAGAAGAAAATTGACATCATACGTGTGTCCATCTCAAAGCTCACCTGCTCTGCGTAGTCATCGAGAGGAAGAATTCGAGGAAGAGTGCTGAAGTGACACCGTAGTAAGGGAAGCCGGTCTCGACAACATCTATTATTGGAATCTTGGGGACATTGGTGCTGTTGTCTACCCGTGGGAAAGAAGGAAGCAATCCCACATTTGGCGAGAAGCGGTGGAAGATACCCCGAAGAGCGATTTGCCACACCTGCTTGACTCGATCCATCTTTTGCCTTCCTGCATCACAATCCCGACTAGCTCCTACTGGCAGAGCTAAGGTCATCCCACATTTGCGCCCATACTACCAAAACTTGGGAAGTTGAAGTGGCCCACTGCTCGGATTTTACTTTTCCTTCGAAGAAATTAGCGGTTACCCACGTCTGCCTTGGCATAGTGGATGGTTCGGGTGTTGGTTCAGAGATGGAGCACTTGGACCTCGGCATTTCTACAAGCTCAGCGGTTCCACGGCCTCCGGCTTAGGAATTGGTTTAGGGAACCTGATCTCCCCGGCTTTTTGTTTTCATCTTTTCTTATTTTATCTTATTTTATTTTATTTTATTTTGATTTTATTAATTTTTCTTCTTAGATTTTCTCTAATTTTTAGTTATTCTTTGTTTTTAGATTAATTTTCATTTTTCTACATTTTTTTAAATTTTTCTTGTGTTTATTTTTGCAGGGTTATGGTTAATTTTAGACGACACAATGCGGAAAACAGTCTGGGAGTAATTTCGCGCATTATGTGAATTTGTATTGAGAAAAATATATTTCGCACGAGTTCTTATTTTCTTTTCTCTTCTCTGTACGCTATTTTGTCTTTATATATATATATATATATATATATATATATATATATATATATATATATATATATATATATATATATATATATATATATATATATATATATATATATATTTGTCTCTAAAAAAAATCATTTTTTATTTATTTATTTTATTTTATTTATTTTTTAAAAAAATGCAATACAAAAATTCATGTGTAGTAATTTTGATGTTATCTTAACTTCCCATTTTGTTTCGCCCATGCTTTTTCCTTCAGAACTCAGTTTAGAGGCGTTCTTGGCTCGTTAAGAAATCTTAGAGAGTGTAGAATCTAAATCTAACCACAAATAACACTTTTGAAATTTTTATGAAGGTGAAATTTTCAAAATGTTCTAATTGGTCATTTTTTTTCCTCTCTTTTCTTCTTCTAACTTGTTCATTTGAAGCCCAAACTGAGTGAATAAGGTGTCGATGGAAAGCTTGCGAAGTCTCCTATCCAAAAACGAGTACATTTCATCAAGGAGGTAACACTTCCTTCTCTAACTTTCCAATCCAAGCCCCATTGCGGACAATGTGGCATTTGGTTGGGGGGAGAGTTAGCGAAGGAAGTGGCATTTATTTATGTTTTTGTTACTATTTTGAGCAAGCCCATTTTTTTTATGTTCAGTGGCTTGCTGGTTTCCTTTTGTGAGGTGTTATCTTATACAACTTACTTTTCAATTCAAATTACACCCACATTTTTGTGTTTTACCCTATCTTTGTGGTTTGAAAAATTGAAACTTGTCCTGTCCCCATTGATGTTAAATTGGTTCCATACTTTAAGAATTGGTGGATGATTAGTTGAATTCTTGCTACTTCGGCCTTTTTCTTCCAGATTAGTTAACCACACAGTGCACATCGAGGTTTCTTCAATAACTTAGATAAAATTTGCTTAGCCTCCTAAGCCTTACAATAACCTATCCTAGTTTCGTTGACTACCTTTAATAGGTTACGGACCACCATGAATAGAAGGCCAATGTGTCTTAAAAAAAAAAAAAAAAAAAAACCAAAAAGAAAAAAAAAAAAAAAGGAGAAAAAAGAAATTGCAGCTCTTTGCCTGAAACCAGGCAGTGGGGCATATGGTAGCCTTTGAAGCCAGTGCCCTAAGCCGGCGGTTGGGGCCACCCAGAACTTAGTGCTCGCTACGGGTGGATGGGTGGAGTTTAGCAAGTTCTGCAGTCTTTGGGTTTGAAATCATTAGTCAGGGTGAGGCTTGAAAAGTTAGTGGTCGAAAGATCCTCATGACTTGTGCCCTAAGCGCAATTGGTTAGAGTCATCGGTAGATCCCCGTTACATGGACTTTGGTGAGGTCGAATCCTCAGCATTGCACCCCTACAACACAAAAAAAAAGAGTTGTGGAATAAGAGTGGGTCCTGATCTATTTAGGTTGGTTAGCGTGCTAGGTTGTGGCAATAGCTTGGTTGGGGAGAGTGCGGTTGCGGTTTATTATTGAGGCGATGGAAACAAACACTTAAATTTTGGTGAAAGTTTAAGTTTGATTCAAGGATAGAGGTTCTTTTGATACTCAATTTTGTATGGCATTCATTCTCTCAAGATAATTATTGGGCATGGGTTTGACGATTCTTAGTTAGGGTTAGGCATTACTCATTCACAACCTTTTTGAAATATAATTTTTGTGAACATAATTTTTATTTTGTTTTGTATGCTCTTTCTTTCTTTCTTTCTTTCTTTCATTGCTAAGGAACTAGCAATGTGTAGGTTGGGGGGTGTGATTAGTACTCAAAAAGTGCTATTTTGAACCTGTTTGTCTGAGGTTTGAGCCTTTTTTATGTGCTAATCGACAAATAACCCGATTTACACATTAAGATTACTGTTATTCTACTAATCGCATTTTGTGGCAATTTGATTTTGCAGGCTAATCGTGCCAAAATTGTTAGTCGATCAAGCCCAGAAGAATTAAGTCAAACTGGCATTCGAGATTAGAGACCGGAAAAGGAAAGAAGACCAGAAAATGCAAAGAAAATTGGATTACAAGAAATTTGTGAGATGCGAAATGGCTTCTAGCACACTATTCATGCATCTGATGACATTATTCATCAAGCGACCCTTTGTTCACCTTGTTGGTGAGAATTACAATTACAATTTTTCGTTTCTTCCCATTTTATCCCTTATATTAGCTTTTGGTTTTGTCTTCTTTTGTAATTCGGCTTGGCTCTGAGCATATATAAGCCTCAGTCAAGCCCTGTATCACTCAATCAATCCATCAGTAGACAAAATTGAGAAGCTTTTTAAACTCTCAGCTTCTTCTCTTCCGCCTCATTTTTCTTTCATTTTTGCTTTTCTATTTCACAGGCAGCCAAACACCCTCAGGGATGACAACTCCGGAGGATGGCGGATAAACAGTTCCTCCTTGAGACGGAAGGTTGTTGGGCGCGGGGATCGAGAAGGATTACTTAGGGGTCCGCATTCTTCCACGCGGTATTCAGCACATCGATTTGTGTTCCTTTTCTAAATGTAGGTTTTTTATCCTTAGATCCTTAAATAGCTATTATTTGGTAAGCTTGCAGGTTCGGTGGATGCTTATTGCTAAATCCATGAAGGATTCATTAGTTACCTACATGACTAGGTAGAAAGGGAATGGGAGACTTATTCTTCAACAGCTCAGTGACCAACGATGCTTGATGGTCATTTCAAAAGGATAATATTTTTGGGTTAGGTTTATAGGCTAAATGAAGATCTGATTCGGGAGATGGCTTATAGGTCATCCTCCTGTATGAAAAGAAATGAACGAAACCCTTAGTTCACAGTAGGATCTTAAAGCTTTGATATCACGATAGTTCAAGGAAGTCTCTTTTATTCTTTCTTATTTTCTCCATTTTATTTCAATCTTGCTCACCATACCAAAAATCCCACTATTTTTGCAAATCCACGAAATCCAAATTGAAATTCACCATTTTGGCCTTAACGTAAATCATTTTGTGCGAAAACCCGTCTGTGTTCGACCTAGACCACTACTCTTGTAGTAAGCTTTACTCACGGCAATAGGAAACTTAGGATATAAATTTGTTGATTAGGCCCCCTCTTGTGTACGAATCACCCTTGGAATCTGTAGGGGCTAAGTAGGAAAAGAATCGAAGAAAATACGAGGAACCTCGACCGAGCAAGCCTAGAGGCCTTGCGAGACGAAAACCAAAGACAAGGAGAAGAAAAGAAGTACGAGACCAGAAACAAAATGAGGACACCAACCCCGAGCCAAGATATCGGGGGACACTTAAGCAGTCTGAACTGATAGTGCGATAAATTGAGAAAAGGAAGCCCCGAGCTTGTAGAGGCAAAAGAAGCGAAACGGAGACCAAGTGCAAGCGGTCGGGGGACATTTTAAAGCTAAGGCCACAGCAAGAAATAAATACGAAAATGAAGCCATCATTATCCGCAGGCGTGGGGCGACAAGTACTAATCAAACCCTTCTGGTATGCGTAGGTGTCCCTTTTTGTTACGAGAAAGCAGTATAGCCCTTGCCTACCCTCGCTTTAGTAAAAGGCTGGGGGGGCAAATGATCGGGTTTAAAATAATGGGCGCGCAGGCGCAGAAAACAAGCCCAAATGCCAGGCTTAAGAAGGGATTAAGAAGCAGACCTAGTACCAGTGCTGGGCCCTTGATGACATCCCCCAAATATATGCCCAAAACAAGGGTCCAATTCACCCCTTCAAAGTGGTAATGTAATCAAAGATTCCGTATTAAAGGAAAATACCAATCTCCATCAATTAGGAGGTAGGATGTTCCCTGAGTATCGCCCATCAATTATCCTATTAAATCGATTTAACGATAAGGAAAATTTCTCACATAATGGAAGGAATATTGTATCACCATCCAACTAGAAAAGTTATCATTCTGAATCATCATCCGACTAGGAAAGTGATCATGATGACCCATTATAAATACCAGGCCACCCCATTGGTGAAAGGTACGCACAAAAAATTCATTCCCTAAGCAATTGATATTTTCTTCCACCGGAAAAAAACTATTCTAGTAATTCCGAGGGCAACGGGCGATTCTCGCCGATCCTTGCTTTCTATTTTCGCAGAGCAGTCCGACATCCGCAGTCAACGGACGGCCCAAGAATCTCCATAGCCACTACTTCAACCCAGCCTTCCAGGCTGAAAGCATCATCAATGTTGAATATCAAATTGAGAAACATAGAAATGGTGATGCTTACAATGGACTCAGGAAGAGATTAGGAAGAGGGAAAAATATTGAAGAGAGAATGCAGGACCACGATCTTGAAACTTCAGTTAAAAGCTGCTTCAAAGTAAGTTTTCAACAATATGAAACATTAAGAAGATTAAATATGAGAATTGTGTTCAGAGAGGGCAAACCTTAATGAATTCAAGGATAGGACAGTGTTAATTGCCCCTAGTCCCAATTTTTTTGCAATCCACACTCATTAGGATTTAAAGATCACCGTCTATTTCCGCATAGCAAATGTGATCAACCTTCAGCCGGTGTTGTGTATCAGATTTTTAGAAATCATGTCTCTAATACATACTCCTCAAAGCATGTAGCCCTTCACTTGCCAAATATGACTGGAGCTTTGGTGAGGTTTTAAGATATCTAGGATTAGGAAGAAGATCCGTGCATTGGTCATCTGAGAAGAAACCCGATACACAATCAATCAAGATTTGTTCCAAGTGGAGAAACTGTGGAGGCTCGATATAGACAAGGGTGTCTTGACTCTAGACATCTCACACTTCATTCTAAGTGCATACAGGATCAATTAGAACTTTTGGATTGTGAACCATGTCAAGACAGTTTGTCATCATATCTGAGGCTGGAGCAGTACAACATTCTAGGACATTCAATAGAGATGTGTTGTCATGCATCTTTCCCTGTTCTGCTTACACAATCTGTTTTTAAGTTACAAAGTAGGAAGTTGTTTAATTTATGGCAATTAAATCATCTCTTGAATAGATGTGAGGGGTGGAGACTAAAGAACATACATCTTTCAAGGGATGTGCTGTTGTATTGTTATTCAAGCAATTCATATCCAAGACAGAGTAGTGAATTTCAGCCACTTGTGATCTCCACATTTTAGGGCACTACAGGAAGCTGGCCAATTGGGAAGATGTGACAGGATATTTAGAAGTATACAAGAATTCTAGAGATATGTCAGTTGTAAATCATTCAAATCAGTAAGGAATTCAAAGCCCTACAATTCTAAATTTTGCGCCTACTTAGGATGGATAACAAACCTATTTTGACTTTTGAGGACTACTGAGTCTTGAGCACCAATTCAATCAACAGCTCTCCGGGAAACTTGAAACATGAGTTACAAATCTTCTTAACTATAGCGGCAATGTTTTCAAAGAACTTAATAAGAATGAATAAATAGAACTATAGTGCAACCTAGTCCAAAAAAATATTCTTAAAGTAATTCTTCCATCTAATCAGTTCAGTTGGGTGGTGCTCCTGCCCATCTTCATTTCTGTTTGAAAGGCAAATAAGGCTTTGCCCATGGGCAGTAAATTCCATCAAAAGAGTCCATTCAATGAAGAAGCTTTAAATAAGAATGCTCACAACTAATCAGAGAATGATATGTCAACAGTGTTTCTTCCAATCCTCATTGTATTTTGTGTGCCACTGACTTGTGCAACAGAAGATAGTGTGATGGTGCCAAAAGTCACCTTAACCTTAAATATGTGAAAGTGGAGAAATTAATTACAAGAAAGAGAAAGTACTTACTCTATGTAAAGCAGTGGTAGAAAAATCCACAGATATAATATATTGTGTTTATAGAAGCCCTTACCAGTTTAAAAAGTGCAATGTGTCTACTGAATTTCAAATAAAAAGTGAAAAGATGTATATATGCTAAATTTTGCATTGGTATATGATATTCATGAGTGACATACATGAACATGAGTCACCTGGATAAGTTTAATTCTGAGGGAGACTACTGTGAAGGTCTTCAAATCAAATTTCTTCTACAGTTTATGCTCTTAGTATGATTTCAGATGCACACAATACAAAATCTTGATTTGCTGGAGAGTTTTGTGTGACTACTAGTCTCTTTGAGATGAAGTGAAAGATGTATTTGACACTAGTGCCATGAATTGCCGAAATAAATTAAGTTATCCTACATTAGACTAGAAAAATATGTCATAATATACTTGAAATGCTCTGAGGATCACCATTAACTGAACAAGAAAGAAAAATTTATAAAATGAAAAATTTTATTTTACGGCTCTTGCATCAATGAATTTGGAGGTCAAGATGCAAAATAAAAAAATCACATTCAAACCCAGTTAGAAGGGTAAAATTGAAGATACATACATCGAGATGAAGAAGACAATGTGCATCAATAACTAAGATCTGCTCTCGCTTGCTGTTTTAGCTCTGCATGGCATGTATCTAACTCAAATATCCAGCAAGAGCTAAAGAAAATTGAGTTCTTCAGGCTAAAACCAGTGAAGCTTTCACAAAAGTGTAGAAGAGATAAACAAGAAACAAAATACTCAGCCATAAGTCTGTAACTTCTGTCAAGAGCAGCTTCATAGTAAAATTTTCAACAGAAATCTATGAGAAATAATAATTGACCCACCGGTAGAAAACTATATTGATGCGAGAAATTGACATCAGTGTGAAGCTGATAGAGGGAGAAATGTGTGTTTAAGTTACAGTAAGGTTAGAGGGTTGAATTGTGCTACTCCCATTTTTTGAAATTTGAACTTCTTATTATTCTAAACAAGCTTGGATCCTTTCTCACTTTTGTTGATTAATGGTTGTCAAAGCTGCGTAGGCTGTCCTGAGAGAGGTGAATGATATATGTGGTGGCTCTTCTTAGAAAGGTGTCATAAACTTCTCTCTGAAAGACTTTACGCCCAAACAGTACAAAGCTGCTGAAGAGATACAACATTCTGGATCTGATGAAGTAGAGGATTGCAATCCACATTGTCTTATCTTCTTGTTTTTTTGATAAGATTGGTTTTTTATAAGAAGGGCTGAAGAAAAACGGAGTAGAACGAAATAGGGACTGAGTCTAGAAGAAGAGTAAAAAAACAGAGCTATGCTTTCATTAAGCACAAGAGATTATATAGGAAGGCTTCATCATCAACCTCCCACTACAAATGTGGACTGAGAAATCTGCCCCACATTCAACAGAATTTAGCACCTCTTCAGCAGTCCAAAGCACATCTTCAACACTCCTCCTTGCTTTAGGGACTGCAAACACCAAGTTTTGTCCTTAAAAACTCAAATGTGCTGACCTGCAGTGGCTTTGTGAAAACATCTAATACCTGATCTTCTGTTTTGCAATAGAGAAGGACAAGGCCCCATCTTTTTAAAATTTCCCTTAAGAAGAATAACTTAATATTAAAATGCTTGGTTTTCCCATGAAACACGGGGTTATGAGAGATAGCAATGGTAGCTTGGTTGTCAACAAGTATCTTTGTGCTTTCCTCTTGCTCCATGATTTTTTTGATACATAAAAAAGGAAAACAATTAAAAGGGGACTAAAAAGCCTAGTCCCAAGGGAGGATATAGGGAGTATACAACACTCAGGCTATACAAAAAGCAAAGAAAAACAAAGACCCACCCAAATTCAAGATTAACTGCTACAATAAAGGAATAAGGTTAGCTATTAAAAGAATCGTAATTTACAACCGCCATGCCCAAGAACAAAAGAATAGGCGTTAATTTCTAAGTCTATTGAGGGAGAACTCTTCATTTTCAAACACGACTCTATTCCTTTCCTTCTAGATTGCGGAGAACAAACAAAAGGGAGTAGCCCACCAAGGCTTTCTTTCACTTTTTCTGACAGGGATATTGTTCCAACCAAAAAACTAGCCCTTGATTAGACATGGGGGCACCCAAGAAACTCCCACAGACGCCAACAAACAGGACCAAATTCCCCAAACCATGGGGCAATGTTGTGAGTACCATGGCCTTTAGGCTTAGACCCACTACTCAATAGGCCCAGAGCCTCGCCCACATCATGGAGCAGCCCAAGATGGCCTACCGTATTAAAACCATGCGGGAACTAACCAAACGATAGAGTCCTAAACCCCGTTCGGGATCCTGAGTCCCCCTTTTGGCCATCCTACCACATATGAGAAGTTTGTTATGGATAAATATATTTAGGAGGAAATTACGCGCAGGATATTTATCCATGGATCTCCTAGCATCCAAATCTCATACGTCTCAAAAACATAAATCCTTAATAAGGGATAATTAGTCCTTGATAAGGAAAGAGAGATTTTATCACCAAAATCACGAGATTATCTTTCCTATAATCAAGGAGAGATTCGAGTATAAAACAGAAAGACTCCCCACAAGGGAAAGGTATGCAATTCCAACTGTGTGAACTCCCTTCTTCCTCTTCTCCATCATTTTGTTGACTTGATCATCGAAGAGGCGGCCCACACACCATCGTCAGACCCCCATTTTTTACAAGTTTACATCGCTCCGCTAATGCCTCGGAGATCAGACAATTCGTAACAATTACGCCATCTATGGAATCGTGAATAAAAGTCTACCATGACTCAAGTAAGAGCTTGACTCCAATGGCTTTCCAATAGCCCTTCCCCACTAGTAGCTATGGCGTTCTTTCCACATCCGATCTGCCCGATTACGCCTGCAATGTCAAGCAACTGATGATCCGCTTCGTTCTAAGATCAATCCCTCTATCAAGGCCAAGACATGGAGAAGAAACAGGAGGAGTAAGCAAGGAAGATGAGGGAATTGCAAGATCGTGCTGAACATATGCAGCGTGAAAACGATCATTTGTGGGTCCAAGTAGCAAAAAGGCGTGATCTTGGTGGAGTAGACGTGCAAGATAGCGGTCAAGCAAGGCAACCTATCGCTTGCGATAAAGGAAAATAGCCCATCATCCCGAACGATGTAGATACCCTGGCAAACGACGAGTTGTCCTTAGGCAGCTCATCAAACCTCTCCCCGGTAAAAAGTAACAAGGCCAGGTTGCGCTAAAGACACTCGCATCGCCTTGCATTCAGCAATGCTGACAATGGCACATTCCGCTGGGTAAGAAAAGAAACAGGCCAAGGGCAGAACCAGCCAGATGAAGCGCCCGGGAACGCATCTGCATTACTTGCGAGCATAATTTCACTCATGCCACCAGTATACCTCGCCTTCGATACAGGACCTACGCTCTTCATACCGCTTGCAACAACGATTTGAAGTCCCGACGACATGCTCTCATCGCCCTTAGGGCAACACATTCTAGACTACGAGCTGCCCCGCGGGTTTGTCATACCAACTTTCACTATGTTTGACGGCTCCACTGACCCTTATGATCACATGCTCCATTACAATTAGGCAATGACTTTGAATGCTTGCAATGACCTTCTACTATGCAAAAGCTTCCTAACTAGGCCATGAGGGCCTTCTCTCCTTTAAATTCCGGTTTCACAAGCTCCCGTGAAGCTTAATAAATACGTTTAATGAACTTTGGGGAGCGTTCATCTTGCAGAACCTATGCTCAGTGCGTCAGAAAAGGAACATTAGTTCCTTACAAACTATTTTGAAACATGAAGAAGAGTCCATATGGGACTTCACAAGGAGGTTCGGGCAAGCCGCCTAGCAAATAGAATTTTATAGCATGGATGTGTGACCTCTCGTAACTTTAGAAGCTTCAGATCAAGCCGACTCTCTTCCACTGGCTATTTCTAGACCCACCAAAGAACAATGGAAGAGCTATAAAGAAGCGGCACCTGACACTCCAACGCTGAAGGACAATATCCGAGCAAAGAACTCCAAATTAACTATGATCATAGACCAATTCGGGTCGAGAAAGATAAGCCGGTGGGAAAGAAGTCTTCCGCGTCCAAGGAAGGTCGGAGCGGAGACCAAAGCCCACAACATCCAGGTCCAGGCGGCTCGATTCTCCCTAATGAACTGTCAGCTATATAAACGGTCCCTAGATGGGCCCTACTTAAAGTGCCTTACTCACCAATAGGGACAGTATGTATTTGCAGAACTCCATGATGGGGTATGTAGAAATCATCCAAGCTATAGATGTCACCATAGAACCCATACCCATGCCAATCTGGCTAACCATGCCAGATGTAGTGGCCTATGTTAGGAAGTGGGATCAAGCCACAACGACAGTCTCTCGCCTCAAAGGTGTCGACTCAAGACCTAACGACCATAACGAGCCCTCGTCCTTCTCTCTCGCAGGGAATGGACATAGTAAATACCGCTACGCCCGCCAAAGATATTACTGGTTGCCACCGACTATTTCAGTAAATGGATAGAAGCAGAAGCCTTCGCATCCATCAAAGATAAAGAGGTCGTTTAGTTTGTATGGAAGAACATTGTGTGCAAGTTAGGAACACCCTAATCGATCAGAACTACAATGGGACACTATTCGAGCAGCTGTATACATAAATTCCAGCCGACTGAAAATCAAAAATTATTTCACCCCCACCTGCATCTATAGAGCAAACAACCGTAGAAACATCTAATAAGATTTCATCCTATTAGCCCCTAAAAACGCCTCTTACATCTACCTTAAAGAAAGTGGGTAGATGAACTACCAGGGGTTTTATGGGCCTAAAGAACAACCAACCGAAAGCCGATTGGGGTATCATCATTCGCCATCACGTATGGGATGGAAGCCATCATCATCACCGAAATCAGGATGCCCACTGTACAAACAGAATTCCTGAGAAAGCAAATGCCAAAGCCTTAGCCAAAGACCTAGACATGACTGACGAACTCCGGGAAGCGACAACTATGCGTATAGCGACCAAAGTTTTAAAAGGCGAAAGGGTAAGGCGAGGCGTTTTTGTATTCATGAGGCGAGGTGTAAGCCTCGAGGCTTTGAGGTGTAAGCTTTTTGAGCCTCACAATATATAATTAATTAATATTTTAAAAAATATAAAATAAAATAGCATAAATAAAAACATGAAAACAATTCTTTAGATTTATTAAAAAGCGCACAGTTCATTACTTTCACAAAAAACCATAACAAAGTCATAAAATAAAAAATAGATTCAACTATACTAATAGTTTCAAACTTTTAACAAAAAGCCATAACCAAGTCATGAAATAAGAACTAGAGTAAATTGTTTCACTTAAATCCTCCCTCCAAGGGCATCATCATCCTCATCCAATGTATCAAAAGTAGGAAAATGTCCACTATCATGTATCCCATTTCATGTAAATCTTCATCTTCAATCGTGTCAAATTGAACTCCTTCTCTTGCCTTTGCCTCCACTTGAACCTAGTATAAATTATTAATTGTGTGTAAATATTATAAGTTTATTATTAAATTTAATCAAATTTATGACTTCAATTTTGAGTACTTACTGTGCTTCATTATGTTCCTTTGTAGGAATGTGAAGAAATCATGTGATCCAATGATGCTTCGAGTCCGTTGGGGAGTCTGATGACACAAACTCTAATAGCATCAACAAAGGGAATTAAACTCATCATCCCGGGAAGCCAACAAAGATCAAGGGAGGAGGGGATCTTCTTCTCCGCAATCCACTCATCATCCGAATCAATCTCCTCTACCAAAATCGGATCAACATTTTGTTTCCTTTGTAGACTTCGCTCTTCAATCTAGTGTTGTACTCCACACTGTAGCATTCAACCTCATGTTCAAGTCTATTTCTTTATGTATCTACAAATAATAAAATAAAGAAATTTATGTCTTAAAAATTAAATAAAGTTCTCTAACATTGAAATAGAAATATATGTATGTACCTCATAAAAATAGAAATATTACCGATTCAAATGTGCTCCAATTTCTTTCACATCCCGAAGCACTACAAGTAAGGCTAAGGACTCGAATAGCGAACTTTTGCAACTCTGGTGTTGAACCCCCAAAACGCATCCACCAACTTGTAGGACTTCTTAATGTTCGAGAATCAATTGCAATACGACTCCCAAATTCACCCATTGCTTGGTCAAATGAGTCCAATTGAATGTCAGCTTTTAAACGTTCTTGATAATCCAACATCCTATCCATGCATTCAAATAATCCTTCCCTCACCTCATCAACATTAGAGAACTTATCCCCATACCGCACTGGGAGGATTAAGATAGTAACTCGCGCATGTAAAGGTAGATGAAGGCGAGTCCATCTTGCATCAATTTTTCTCCAAATCGGGCCATATTTTCTCTCCACGCCCCCACAATTAAATGCAATTTTAACTCAGCAAGAATCCATCAGCTCATAACATAACCCTTTGGCCGGTCTTCCTCCGAATCAACCTCTCAAGACACTAACTAATGGAACAAAGGTCTTGCGCAAAAAGCAAATACGAGGCCAAAATTCGGGATCAAACAACATTACACTTCGAGCTTTAACACATTCTACCTTTTTGGTCATGTGCTTGAACACCATTTTTCCGAGGAGAACACGTTATAAGAGCCGCTTTCATTTATAAAGGTTTTTAAAGAGAAGAAATGAAGTAGCAAACCGTAATTGCCGGACAAAGCAGTCTATGATTTTTGTAAATGTTCTCATCAAGCTAAGAACCCAAGTATGCCCATATATGAACTTCACTACTTGCCTCTTAGGCTCGAGCAAGTGTAGTATCATGAACAAGCATCTTTCCAATATCCTCCAACATCAAATCAATACAAATCGTAAGCACAAGGAGTCCACCACAATCTTCTCCTTTTTCCATAAGCCCTATCCCAAAGATTCACATACTGTGAGGCATTATCAAGATGGCTTGCACAACATTCTCCTCCCCACTTCTTCAACCACGTCATCAAGATATTTGAATACTCACTCCCATTTTATTGTATCAAGCATCAATTGATTTCATAAAACCAAGTCACGCTATACTATTCACCAAAAAGTTGGATAAGACACCTACTCTTTCCATCTGTCCAACCATCCGACATAATTGAACATCCATATTGTTTCCAAGCTCTTTTGTGATCTTCTATAATGATATTTCTAGGTCATTTAATTTTCCTCTAAGAATCCATGTCCTCAATTCATGCATAGACGGAGGCTTAAACCTGAGCCCAAAATTTGCAACAGCATCCATCATAGGAATCCAATAAGGATCATTCACAAGATTTAATAGACCTTTTGAATACATAAACTCCAACAATTTTTCTTCACACTTCTTCCTTTCTTCTTGTGCTTCCACCTTTGAATTCAAAGCATTTTGATGAGGTCATGGAAGTGGTAAATTTTATCCATAGGTCCTCAGAATAGGTTCTTACCCCACCCTAAGGTACCAATTGTTTGACAAGGCACTCTCATGCATCAAGCCGGGACCCATACCAATTTCTGGAGCACCATTTCTTTGCTTTTGATCCCAAAACTGGGTCAATGCATTTTCGCATTCCAATATAACAAATGATCTCACTAACTTTCAGGCATGGTCAATACCATGATGAGTCTCGCTAAGTGATGCTGAGTCTTATTCTCACTCCCCTCCCACGCATCTTTGATTGCAAATTTACATCTCTAAATATTGCCCTGGAAACTTCAATAACATATTTCAATAATAAAATCTTTCTTGAATTTTTTCGAATCGAGGAACTCATTCTAAAAAACACCAATAATAATATTCACATTTCTATATAACAATATAATTGACTAAATAATAATAACAAGACATAATTGAAAGGAATTTAAAAATGAAATTCAGAATTTTATTGGTTTAAATTTAAAAAAACCAATATTTTTTTAAGAGGAATTTAAAAATGAAATTTAGAATTTAATTGGTTTAAATTTTAAAAAGCCAATATTGTTTTAAGAGGAAATTAAGAATGAAATTAAGAATTTAATTGGTTTAAATTTAAAAAATACTATTTTTAAAGAGGAAATTAAAAATGAAATTCAGAATTTAATTGGTTTAAATTTAAAAAACCAATATTTTTTTAGAGAAAATTAAGAATGAAATTGGTTTAAATGGCTGTTTGATTTTAAAAAAAAAAAATTGATGAAGAAAATAGAGTAAAAATGAGCTCCGATTTAATTGAAAAAAATGAGCCAGCGGAGCAAAAATGGAAATGAGCTTACAGCGGAGCAAAAGGGTGCAAGGTGGTCAGTCAAGTAAAGCAAGGGGCCTGGGGCAGTCAAGTCCAAGCCCCCTTTCGAATAATTAAAAAAAAGAAGCAAAGGAGCAAGCCACTGTGAGAGTTGAAGCAAAAGGAGCAGGGATGGGCTTAGCGGAGAGATGGGAAAGGGAAAGAAAGGCCTGGAGAGATGGAGAGGAGCAGAGGAGAGCGCAAAATAAATTTTCTCGATCGAGATAGAAGGCCTTATAAAGATGAGAGATGAAGAGAGGGAGATCAAGATGGGTCGACAAAGAGATACCCGGGAGTCCGAGACGGCCGAGACGATCGAAAGGCCGCCGAGGTAGGGCTTATTCTTCCGCTTCCCAAAACAGCCATGCTTTTTTCCTCCGCCGAGCAGTTAGGTTTCTTATTTTCCTTTTTTGAAGACCACATAAGCTCCCTAAGCGTACGCATCCCTCTTCAAGGCGTGAAAGGCGCGATCAAAGCGTGCCTCGAACACGCTTGACTGAAAAATGTACGCCTATAGTGCTCGCTTATTAAACGCCTCAAGGCTGCCACAAGGCCACCCCCGAGGCTGCGATCAAGGCGCCTAGAAAACGCCTTTGAAAAACCCCGAGCAATACATACTAGCGTAGACCGAAAACTCTGCACAACCGGCCGTAAAGCCGCATTCCTAGTAGGAGAATTAGTGTTAAGAAGGGTTTTTGAAAACACAGCCAACCCAGTAGACCGGAAGTTTCTTTCCAATTGGGAAGGGTCATACATAGTAGTTCGAGTAGGGTCAGTTGAGTCTTATGTTTTAAGCAGGCCAGACGAGACTACTATGCCCAGAATGTGGAACGCCATGCACCCTAAGAAGTATTATTAGTAGTGTTTTCTATGAGGATACTATCATCAATAAAGATTATCTTTTAGACATTTTCTATGAAAGCCTATAATTGCTTCTCTTCAAAAGCCTAGATATGGTTGTTGTTTTGTTGGCATTTTTAAAAATCTAGATATGGTTGTTGTCTTGCTGGCATTTTTAAAAACTCAAATATGGTTATTGTCTTGCTGGCATTTTTAAAAGCCCAGATATAGTTGTTGTCTTGCTGGCATTTTTAAAAGCCCGTATGGTTGTCAGTCTCTATCACAATTTTTTTTTTAAAAGGCCCGATATGGTCGAGTATCCTGCCAAGGCTCTTCAAAAGACCGTATTTGCGGTTTTTAGCCTACTAAAGACTTCAAAAGGCCGTAGATATGGTCGACATTCACTGGTGCTTTTAGAAGACCATATTGTGGTTCTAAGTTTGCTAAATTTCTTCTTAAGGCCGCATTTACGCTCTAACCCCGTTGAAACTTTCAAAGTCCGTGATGAGGCTCCTAGCTGACGGCCCTTTCGGGAAGGCCGACTTCGCTTCTAAGCCCGTCGCCCTTTCTAAGGCCGATCGTGGCTCTAAGCCCATCGGGGTACTTATCAAAGACCAGATGTGGCCCCTCGCTTGTTGGCACTTTCAAAGTCCAAATGAGGCTCCCAATTGTCGCTATCAAAGGCCGTAATTTCGCTCTAAGCCCGACCCTTTTTAAGGCTAGATTATCGCTGCTTGTTGACACTTTCAAAGTCGTGATAAGTGCTCCACCGGCCGCCCTTCTTAAGGCTAGATCAGGGCTCTAAGCCTAATGGCATTTATCAAAGACCAGCGTGGCTTCTCGCCTCACGGGCACTTCAAAAGACCCGACTTATGGCGCTTAAGCCTCGTCGCTCTTTCAAAAGACCGTGATCGCTCTAAGCCTACCGACACTTTCAAAAGTCGAGCCTCAGGGCTCTTAAATTCGGGCCGAACACGTTAAACACGCCACGGCTCAACATGTGAATCCGCAGCATGTGCCCAAAGTAAAGGCTCACTCGCCGCCCATGTGCTAACCCTTGCTATGATGCATCTCTACGCCTGTTGCTTTAATGGTTGTAGGAATCGGGGGGCACCTAAGGTTCGCAGAAAGAGCCTGGTAAGTGGAAGCCAAGACTAACACAAAGACCCTTTTCGTACGCGGCACATCCATGCGGAAAATCCAGCAACGAAGTTAGAAAAATCATCTTCTCCCTCCTCGACTGGCTCACTAGAGATTGGGTCCACCCAACTCGGCTTTTATAGTCGGTTCTCGATAGCCTTAATCCGCCCAACCTTCTTTCGCTTCTTCTTTTCTCTTCACCGTCTAAAGGCCGTGAGTCTTGTTCCCACAAAGGTGACTGATCAGGTCGGACAAAGCTAACCAAGGCCCCTTCAGCGATCTCGACTTAAAGCTCTCAAGTGAACCTCGCTTGGGATAATCTACTCGGGATTGACTTCAAAAGATTAGTAAGAACAAAATGTTCACCCCTGACAACCTCCCCCTAAGCAGCCGGACTGTGGGATTTAATGGGCTAGTAAGAAAAGAGGCTGGAGCTTAACTCCTACATGTTCTTCTCATCAGTATGAGCTCACATGGGCCCTCTTAGTAACTTTGTTAACCGATTGATGTTAAGAAACGTGCGGTTCCCACGCGCTTTGCTTCCAAACACGCGTTCAATGCATGCATTATTTCTCCTAGTCCCTTCAACTTTCTCCACTCAAGTTTTAAAAGCACCGTATTTTCCCTGATTGAAGAAGCACCAACCTTTAGCAGGGGAAAATGGGGGCATTGTGAGTACCATGACCTTTAGGCCTAGACCCACTATTCAATAGGGCCAGCACCTGCGCGGGCCCACATCATGGAGCGGCCCAAGACGGCCTACCGTATTAAAACCATGCGGGAACTAACCAGACGGTAGAGTCCTAAACCTCATATGGGATCCCAGTCCCATAGCCGGCCATCCTACCGCATATGGGAAGTTTTTTATGGATACATATATTAAGGAGGAAATTACGCGCAGGATAATTATCCATGGATCTCCCAGTATCCAAATCTCATACGTCTCAAAAACATAAATCCTTAATAAGGGAGAATTAGTCCTTGATAAGGAAAGAGAGATGTTATCACCAAAATCACGAGATTATCTTTCATATAATCAAGGAGAGATTCGAGTATAAAATAAAAAGACTCCCCACAAGGGAAAGGTATGCAATTCCAACCGCGCAAACTCCCTTCTTCCTGTTCTCCATCATTTGCTGACTTAATCATCGAAGAGGCGGCCGACACACCATCGCCAGACCCTTTTTTTTACAGGTTTACATCGCGCCGTTGATGCCCCGGAGATCAGACGATCAAGGTAACAACAAATGTAACAACATATGCTCAATGTTTTCTTCATCTTTCCTACACAAAGGGCACCTATTTACAAGGGAGAAACCCTCTTCGAAGCTGATCCATCATACTCTTGATGAGTGTCCAAACACTCACAAACCTGTGGATTTAGCGAGATTTGGGATCAGTTTCATATATATGACTTCGTTTTAATTACTTTTCTAATATTTAGTTTGTATTGGGTTTTTGCAGGAAAAGTACTTGAAATGGAGCCCATAGGAGTCCTCGGAGGAAGTTAATGGCAAACGCCCCATCTGTTGACGCCTAACATCGCGACATCCCAACACTCGCGATGCCAGGGAAAGACTTCAACAAACCTTATCTCGCAGGTGAGGTGAACAGAATTCACTTAACAAAAACGCTGAGTGCAGGTTTGAATTAGTTCGAAATTATAAGGAAAGGAGACTTGAAGGCCTATCTTAGAGAGAGAGACTTGAAGAATCCGGGAGACCGCCATTCCTTCGATCTTTGAAGTTTTATCTATCGTTATTACTTAGACTTGTTTTTCTTTTGTAATGGAACATAACATCATGAGGTTCTAATTTCGTGGTTTAGGGTGTTGGTAGTGATTTGGACATGAATACTATGTTAAAGTGTTGACCTTTCATAATTTCATTATCTTATAAATATATATCATAAACTCATGCTTAGTTGAAATCAACATATTCATTTATGATCAATCTTAATATGTGAGTGGTCTTTGTAAGATCTGAGAAGTGAATGAAGAATCTAGGACATAGTTGCCAACCTAATAAACTTGGTAATATAGGATTATCAATAATTAGAGGGTTGGGAGGTCTTCAGTCATGCACTCCTTTAATGTTTAGTCGAGCCAAGGATCAAGAAACTGGGCTGATGCTGGAGGTTAAATGACCTTGAGAAAGGCTTTAATTACAATATATAAGAGCCGCCTTGGAGAACATGTATACTAGATAATGGAATAGAACTGCAGCATCACATAGTAGGACTATCCAACAACACCAACACCCTAACCTCTTTGCACCCTTTTGATCATTCTTACATATGAATCACACAGTACATTAGTAATAATTTAATCTGCTTAGCCATCACAATTGCTAGGTTGAATATTAAAGAAGTATTATAATTTTGGTACTTAGCATACTACGATTAAGGTTTTCCCTATGGATCAATATCTCGTGATCAGTGAGTACACTATAGTATTACTTCGACGAGCGATATTTGCACGACAGTAATTTGCACTTATCAGATATCGACAAAAAACACAATCACATAAACGCCTATCAAGCTTTGCGCTCGTCACGGAAATTTTTATTTCATCGTAGTGTTTATGCTAATATCACTGTCTACAATTTCTTTCGTACTCGCATTACTCGTTTCGATTTAATTCGACACTTTATTTTTTCTTTGTTTTGTGAAAGTCGATGCACGTTAGGTCAGATGTGACTGAATCGACATCTTATTCCTTTGGATCCTGAAATCGAGAGAAGTTTGAAAAGAATTTTGAGGGACAAGAGAGAAGCACCTAGAATGGAACAGCTACCTATGGGACCGATGGAAGAAAATAGAGAAGACGATATTGGTTCGATTAGAGGAGGTAGTATACATCCTGATGCAGAAAATATGGATATTATGTTGCCACCTATCAGAGATTATGGTCGCCTATCTGCGGTTACTCCACCTGTGATTAGGAGACCAGCAATACAAGCGAACAATTTCGAGCTCAAGTCCATCACTCTCTAGTTACTACAAGGAATTCAGTTCCACGGGCTCGTACATGAGGATCCGAATGCTCATATCCTGAATTTTTTAGAGGTGTGTGATACAGTAAATATAATGTGGTGAGCGATGATGCTATTCGCTTTAGATTGTTTCATTCTCAATAAGGAGAAAGCCAAGATCGCCTGCTTTAATCGCCGCATTTAATAAAATCAATGGATGACTTATCAACAAATTCGCCAGATTCTTTTTCCCAAAGAAGCCAAGAAGTTTAGAACTCCTGACATCAAGAATTTTTATCAATATAAGGGACAATCATTCTATGAAGCGTGAGAGAGATTCAAAGATTTGTTGAGAAAATGCCCTTACCATAGTTTCATCAAATGGATGCAAGTCCATCATTTCTACAATGGTTTGAGTCATCCCACTAGGACTCTTATTGATGCTTCTCCTGGAGGAGTGATTATTGGGAAGAATGAAGTGGAGGCTTATCAAATTCTTAAGAACATCTCCTTGAATGATTGTCAATGGCCAGTTGAAAGAGTAGCACCGAAGAAACTAGCTGGGGTGTTTGACTTAGACATGTTCACAAACTTATCTGCTCAAATGTCTACACTCTCAAAGCAACTACAAGCTACTCAACAATTAGGTTCTCAATTAGCTGCATATAAGCTTGAAGAAAGCCCACTTGCATGCGATCAATGTCATGGACCTCATCCCACATCTCAGTGCCTGATGATGAATGCCATGGGAGATTTGATTGTTGAACAGGCTCAATATATGCACAAGTTCCCTCAAAATCATAATTTCAACCCATATGATCAAAATTACAATCTGTGGTAGAAGAACCATCCTAACTTTTCATGGAAAACTCAGAATGCGGGTAATCCTATGGAGCAAGCCAAACCTCTCCAACCACCTCAAGATAAGAAGTTGAGTCTAGATCTGAAAATGGAACAGTTAGCTGATATGCATATGAATATGATGAAGTCACATGATAAGTTCGAGAATGAGACTCGGACATCACCGAACAATCGCTGTTCTAACTCCAAAATTTGAAGTCCAGATGGGCCAAATGGCTTTATTATTGAGCGAGAGGCAACAAGGGAATTTGCCTAGTACTTTAGAGGTCAACCCAAGGAGAGAAGGAAATGAGCACTGCAAAGTTGTAACCCTTAGGAGTGGGAGGACTCTAGAATAATCAGTTAAGGCCCAGGAAGAGGTTGAAAACCCTACGGGAAGTGAGAAAAGCAGTGCCGAAGTCACTAAAGATGTTGAAAAGTTAGTAAAGAATCCGGTCTCAAACACACCAGAGAAATTTGAAGCTCAGAAACCTACGTATGATGAGAAGCCTATTATCCCGTATCCGTAGAGACTGAGAAAGAACATATCGATAAGGCCATGTGTTCATGGATATTTTCAAAAGTTTCACATCAACATCCGATTCGCAAATAGTAGGTGCTCGAATCAACAATATTTATATCCTAATTCTAATGCCAGAGTTTGCTACTGTAGTATAAAGGGCTCTGAGCATCGAACACGGGGATGGGTTTTCTTCATACAAATGATTTACAGTGAAGGAAAAAATGGTGAATTCAATTTAGATTTTGGGATTTTATAAAAACAGTGGTGTAATGGTTGGCAAACTGAAATTTAAATAAAATAAAATGTAAAAGAAGTCTCCTTAAAGTGTCAGCTATCGATTCGGGGTTCTAAAGTTCACTGAGGGGTTCTCGGGTCCATTTCCTCGCGTTGGGGAGGATGACCTATAGTCATTTCCCGAACTGAATCTTCATTTAGCTTTAAAAACTAAACCCTATGATTTTCCCTTTTGAAAAACAACATTTATTGAGCATTAATGCTCCTATGCTGAAAACGTGCCTTCCCGATCTACCCTCACAGTTGACAAATAGAGTTACTAGAATGAATCTCAAAGTGGGATCTAGAAATAAGCATCCATCGAACCCTAAAAGATCATAACACCGATCAATGAAGGCACATCAAAGGAGTTATAACCTAGAGTGAGAAATAGGAACATGAATGCCAATAAAAACTTGCGTTAAAAACAGAAAACCATGAGTTACCTCCAAAACCTAGCCAGTAGCCCTCCTTTTCAAGGAGAAAAGAAGTCTAGCCAACCATCCTCTGAGTTGTCATCCTTAGAGGAGTGTTTGGTAGCCGAGAAAGGGAGAGAAAAGGAAAGAAAATGAAGAAAGGGGAAGCAATGAAAACCGCGCCACTCGCCTCTATTTCCAAAAGTCTCCCCTATTACAATGTCAAGCTGGGCTTTAAATACCGCCTTAAAACAATACAAATGACCAAATGAACAAAAAAGTAGTTAACTATTATAGGACAAAATGGGAAGAAACAAAATTGAAACAAACAGGCACAACGTCAAACAAAGTAACAGAAGGAACAAAGAGCAAAATGGTGAACAAGGCGGTGAGACATGAACAAGGCGCGCAGAAGGAACTCGCATATACCCCTGACCGTGTTTCTGCTCTCAAGGCAAAGCGCTGGGTAATTTTTCTTTCTTTCTTTTTTTTCTTTTCTTTTCTTTTTTCTCTTCTTTCTTTTTATTTCGAAGACACATCGCCTTCTCTATTCATGGGGGTCCTTAACTCCTATTAAAGGTGGTTAACAAAACTAGTGGTAGGCTATCAAGAAGGCTTAGAGGCTAGTAGTTTCGTGTTATCAGTTAAACCCGACGTGCACTGTGTGTGGTTAGCTACAGGTGGAAAGCAGCAAGAATTCAACTAATCATCCACTCAATTAGGCATGGAACCGATCTAACATCAATATAATTGGACAAAGTTTCAAATTTCCAAACTACAAGCTAGGAAAAACACACAAAAAAAAAGTGGGTGCAAAAATGTCCTAATTTTGAGGTGCGAGTCAGATAGTATAACAGCTTCAATAAAAAGAAAACCAAAGAAGCCACCGGAACATAAAAAATGGGCTCGCTTCAAAATAGTAAATGAAACATAAATACATGCCACTTCCTTCGCTAACTCTTCCCCTAACCCAAATGTCTCACTATACGCAATTAGGCTCGAATTGGAAAGTTAGAGAAGGAAGTGCTACCTCCTACGATACATGTGCTCGCTTTTGATAGGATATACTTGCTTTCCACCCACACCTTATTCACTCCATTTGAGCTTACACAACAAGTTAAGAGAAGAAAGAGAGGAAAAAAAGGACCAAATTTTTGAACATTTAATATTACTCATTGTTAAAAATTTCAAATGTGTTCTTTCTTGCCATATTTAGATTCTACACTCTCTAAGATTTCCAACGAGATAAAAATCACCTAAAACCGATATCGGATGAAAAAGTTATGCACGAAACAAAATTAGAGGCAAACAGGGAGAGGAGCGAAATTTCGCTACAAGAGTTTAAAATTCCTTTTCTCGCTTCGATCTTCATTCCTCGCTTCGTAATTTTCACTAAACCGCAAAATTAATACAAGAAAAATTTAGAAAATGGCAAGTGAAAAACAAGCCAGAAACAAAGATTAACTTTAAAATTGTGAGAAAATCTAAAGAATAAAACTAAATAAATCGAAATAAAATAAAAATAAAATAAAATAAACAGAAAAGCAAAAACAAAAAGTGAGGAAACTGAAGTCACGATGAAGCCGGAGGAGAGTCCGCTACACCGTAAAACAAATGTCGCAATTATGAGAATGTGCAATTGAAAATGAGAAAATTACAATATAAACAAATCTAAAATTAAGAAAATTATGTAAAACTACAAATTAACTTAAAGTAGCAAATAAAAGCTCACAAAAATTGGAGTGGCTTCTAATTTACTGTCAGAAACCACTCCTACTCAGGTAGTCCTTCTGGTTCATGGAGGGTCAAGGAGGAGAAGTCCCTCCATGTCCGGTGGAGGAGTCATAGCAGAAGCCGAAGCCTACCGCTTTTTAAGCACTATGCCTCAGCGGTGCTGGGAGTGGATCGAGGCACTGGATTCTCCATCGGGACTCTTCATTGTTCTTCATCAACCCTTGTAGTTTGTAAACACCTGTTTTCCCAGACTGCTAATCGCTGCACTTTATCTAGCTCGTTTCCATCGATTCAGGCTTCGCCGCCAGTGTGAAGATATTAAGCCCAAAGTCATATCGCTAAAGGTAAGCCGCATGACTCCATTCCCAAGAATTGATTATGGCATTAGATGGGCCAAAAATGGCCTCCCCAGTATGATGGGCACTCGGGTTAGTGCCCCTTCCACCACCTCCATCATGAACTGATGTCCAACTGATAATAAAATTTGTCCACCTTCACCAAAACATCCTCAACTACGCCTCAGAATTTTACCGATCGATCACCTAAGGACGGAAAGATGTCAGAGGCTTTGGCCCCCCAAACCTAACTACTTATAATAATCGAGTATGACAAAGAGGTCGATGACCGGGCTCCCAAATCCGCCAAGAAGGCCTCGCCTATGTGTCCCTCTCCAATGTCGACCGAGATGGGCGGGGATCCCGGATCCTTATATTTCACTAATGTCAGGCATCGATAACAGCTTACTTCGCTTCCGCCAAGAAGGCTTTCACAATGCCCAACCCTTTCGACCGTGGCAATGTCCTAGAATTTTGCATAGGTAGGACTTTGTTTCATCATGTCAAGGAGGAATGTCGACCTTCACCGCCTTAGAACTCAGATTGCTCGTATGCCTTCTGCCACATTGGGGAAACTGAGGAGGCATACTTTCTTCATTGAATCTTCTTTAATGAATATGTGCTCGCTCCACTTCCTCTTCTTCTCCAGCCTCTTTAGCAGGTTTAGTAATCGTCGATCAACCTCGCTTTCGCCACTTCAAAGTGACCATCGGCTTACTATCCATCCAAAGTGTGGTTGCCGCGTAACCTATCTCACACTTCGATCGGGGGCCGAAGTTCGGAGCGAATCTTCCTTTCACTCCAATAGATTGGTAATCCCGTGACGGAATGCAGATTATCTATTTTCTCGGATTGAGATCACTGGAGCCCATCTATCTTCTTGCTCGTGGTGCCTACGCATCAATTCTTCCGTCAATTGCACATCGATTCCTTTTGTTTCTTCCACAAACTCACCTACCACCTCGCTTCAAATTTACAATAACTTGTCTCGACAAGATTTAGGTCAGCGGCCGCGCACGGAGGCCGACCCATACCGTTGCCGCCGTGCCCCGGGGAACATATGCCGGAGGCCGAGGCTTCCAAGAGAAATTCTCAGTGGTTCCTCAATGGGGTTATATGTGTCGCCATACTGTGGCATCAAGATGGCCTATTTCGCCCACTACATTTGCATGTTCAGCCTTCCAAACCCTTACCGAGGAGTGTAATCGACGTAAAGGCTCTCCCGGGTGACCAAAGTGACTGGGCAATCAAGCATGGTCTGTCTGATAGGGATCTCCGCCACGCCTAGACCTCATGTGTGTAGCCTTTTCTTCCAAATCCACCCTCCTAGCCAAGATGGATAGCTTAGCCTTCAATTCCACATCCTCTGCAAATGAATAGATGCCTCCCTTGTCAGCTGAGAACTCATTCTGTCTCGCCTCTCGGGATTTAGCTCATCCCAAGCCTTGGCGTCCCGCCTACATAGTCGAGGAAATCCATGGCCTCATCCAGATTTTTTGCTTGTGAAGTCCTCCACACATGGTCTCTAACGCTTTCACGGCAGGGACATTCCATCATAAAAATGATTCACCAACATCCACGTATCAAATCCATGGTGTGGGCATGCACTGATGGTTTCCATGTATCTCTCCCAGCATTGATAGAACCTTTCATTGTCATTATCGTAGGCCGAGTAAGTGTAGATTTGCCTCTTCAAACTGTTGGTCTTGGTTGTAATGAAAATTTTCTTCAAAAATTCAGCTGAAGTTCGGACCAATTTCTAATTGTTCTCTACTGTCAATGGAATGTTTCGCCTTTAAGCAAGTCCATGTCGACACCTTCTTAAAAGTGGTGCAAACTTCCTCGAACTCCCTGATATGCGTATATGGATTTTCATTCTCCATTCCATGAAAAGTGGGAAGCAAATGCATCAAATAGGTCTGCTACTACATCATCAAGAAAGGTATGATGCGAAGTGCACTCACTTCAGAGGGTGTACGTGGTCCCCATCGACCTATATTCGGTAGATTTATCAGCCTCGACTTTGTCAGCTCTTCGTGTAGAGGATCCATTTGTTTCATCAGGTACACCCCACTTCGCAACCTTGTTCAATATGTGTACTAACTCTTTGCAATCTACCTGATATATCTCTATCCCAAAGTGGTACATAAACACTTATGAAACAAAAAGAGACAAAGCAAAGAACAAGAACAAAGGCTTGCCAAAAGATCATGTTAGCTAAGAATAAAATGATCATACTCATAAAAATAAAAAAAATAAAAACAGCCTAGCAAGCAGGTTCTGAGAAAAAACCAAATTCTAAACAATGGAATTCAAAAGGTTTAAAAAGGTCACCAATACTTGTAATGAGGATTACAGCATCATCAACTCATCATCTCAGAAGAAGGCACCATCCCCTAACAACGCCATTTTCGTGGCCACGTGAGGGTGCTCTGGAATCAACAATATTTATATCCTAAATCCTACTGCCGTAGCAAAGCTATTGCAGTATAGTGGCTCTAGGGTTTAACACTGGGACGGGTTTTCTCTGCATAAATGATTTACACACACAAATGGTGAATTCAATTGGATTTTGGGATTTTATAAAACAAGGTGCAATGGTTGGCAAACTGAAATTTAAATAAAATAAAATGTAAAGAAGTATCCTCATGTCAGCTATCGATTTGGGTTCTAGTTCACTCGAGGGTTCTGTCCATTTTCTCACGTTGGGGAGGATGACCTATAGTCATTTCCCGAACCGAATCTTCATTTAGCTTTAAAAACTAAACCCTATGATTTTCCCTTGAAAACAAGATTTATCGAAAGCATTAATGCCTCGCACAAAGGAAAACGCGCTCCCGATCTACCCCACAAAGGACAAATAGAAAGCAACTGACGAATCTCGGGATCTAGCAATAAGCATCCACCTAACCCAAAAGATTTCTTAAATACCGATCAATGAAGGCACATCAAAGGAGCATAACCTTCTGGCAGGAGAAATAGGAAACATAAATGTGCAAGTTAATAAAACCTGTGGTTAAAAACAGAACTTCATGAGTTACCTCCAAACCCTAGCTAGCAAATTCTCCTCTTCAAGGAGAAAGAGGTTCACCAACCATCCAGTCGTCATCCCTTAAAGGAGCAAGCCTGCAGCCGTAGGAAAGGAGAGAAAAGAAAGAAAATGAAGAAAGGGGGAAGCAATGCGGAAAACTGCGCCCACTGCCTCTATCGCAAAAGTCTCTATTACAATGTCGCTGGCTTTAAATATCGCCCTAAACAATACAAATTACCAAACGAATAAAAGTAGCTTAACTATTATGTGACAAAATGGGAAGAAAAAATTAGTCAATACATTGTCAAACAGCAATGTGAAGGAACAAGAAGAAAATGGTGAACAAAGCAAGGTGAAACATGAACAAGGCAGAAGGAATTTCCGCAAGTGCCCAATTTCCTTGTATTTTCTGTACTCTTCTTCCTTCCGGTCTCCGATCCACGTCGAGTTTGACTAATTCTTCGTGTTGGATCTAGCCAACAATTTCCTCGCACAAATAGCTTGAAAAACTACAAAATTAGCCACAAATGCGAACAAGAGAATAAGAGGACCTTAATGTGAGAATTTGTTAATTAGAATGATTAGTACAATAAAACACTCAAAACCTATAATAAATAAATTAAAATAAAGACTCGTCAGTATTCAACAATATCCCATTTGTCAAGCACTCGAAAGCAAATGCCTGGATACGTGGAAATTCACATGAAGGATGTCTTGTCTAAGAAAAGTAAAGCTGAGACTATGAGACCTGGCTACTTCGTCGAAGAATGCAAGGCTATATCGCAAAGAAGCTCACCCCAAGTTGAGTTATCCGTGTAGCTTCACAATCCCATGTGCTATCGGGAATGCGATTTGAAAGAGCCCTTGCGTGGGGATCTAGGCAGCATTAATCTATGCCATGGTTGATCTTTTAAGAAACTGAAATTAGAGAAGCTTAATCTTAATTATAGTCACCTTGGAGTTAGCAGATCGGTCACTAACTCATCCGCGAGGTATTACAGGATGTTAGTGAAAGTGAAACAAATTTATCTTTCCTATAGATTTTATCATTCTGTAATATGCAAGAAGATAAAGAGGTCCCACTATCCTCGACTCCACCATCAGCCACTGAAGGGCAAATGATTGATGTTCAAAAAGGAGAACTTAGATTGAGAGTTCAAGAAAAGAAAGTGACATTCAATGTTTTAAATGCCATAAAGCATCCATAATGATAAATGATGCTGAAGCATTTCAAGAGGTGATGTGCTGTGAGGCTATAAGGGTCTACTAATTGGGTCCTTAGGAACCAATGAGACTAGCCCGACTCTACGCACACCCTTCCTCTTATGAAGATGAGACAATTCAAGAGTATGTGAAATTGATGGATTCTTTCGGGTCGACAAAAGAAAGCATTGAACTTGGAGCTAGCCCAAGCCGATCACTCCCTATCGAAACCTATTATGGAAAGATAAATAACCCCCAATCATTTGAGATATGCTTATCTCTGGGGAGGAATCTACCCTACCAATATCATTTCCATCCTCCCTCTCTAACATAGAACAAGGAGAAATTGTCAAGATCCTAAGGAGCATAAGGAAGCGACTGATAACCCCAATGAAGTATAAAGTGGGATCATGCATCTATGTGTATGTGATTCATGCCACAAAGAGAGGTTCAAATCAATAAAATTTATATCCTACCTTCTACCGTCAGAGCAAAGCCACACAGATAGCTGCTCTAGGTCAAACTCAGGATGGGTTTTCTCTGACAAATGATTTACAAAGGAAGGCCAAATGGTGAATTTGGTTTGGATTTTTGGTTCGCAAAGAAGGAGGGAGTATTTGTTTGGAAACTGAAATTTAAATACACAAATGTAAAAGAAGCATCCTGAAGTGTCGTCGCTAGATCAGTTCTAAAGATCACCGAGAGGTTCCCTGTTCATTTCCTCATTGGGAGGATGACCTATAGTCATTTCCCTAACCTGATCTTCATTTAGCTTTAAAACTAAACCCCTATTATTTTCCCTTTTGAAAAACAAAGATTTATAGAGTACAAATGCTCTACAGTTGAATACACATCTCATAACCACCCTACAGTTGACAAATGGGGATGACAACTAATGAATCTCTGATCTAGCAATAAACATCCACTAACCCTAAAAGATCATAAATACCGGTCCATCAAGGTACATTTAAGACATTTAAACCTAGATCGAGAGAAATAGAATATAAATACCATGTTTTAAGCGCTAAAAATAGAGAGCCGTGGAGTTACCCTCCAAACCCTAACTAACAAACCTCCTTCAAGGAGTAGGTGGTCTAGTTAACCCCATCCCCAGTCGCTTTCATCCCCGGGAGAGTGTCTGCAGCCGAGAAAGGGAGAGAAAAGGAAACAAAACTGGGAGAAGGAAAGGTACGGAAAACTCCCGCCCAGATTTTATTAATGGAGATATCTTTAATGTTATTTCGTTCCTGGGGACTTTATAAATAAACCCCTTACAAATTACAAAAAACCAAAACTAAAAAGCTATTACAAGGGACAAATTTGGAAGAAAACCAAAAAGGGAACAAAATGAGTCAAAACGTCAAAAGCAGTCAAGAATAGTGTGGAGATACTTAACAGCATTTCAGCAGAAAATTTCAAGCAGGATGAACAAAGGCAACCTACGAAAATTCCCACATGCCGCGAATTTTTCCCCGCACTTCTAATTCTTGCATTTTCTCGCTCTTCTTTCCTTCGTCTCTCGATCCGCACGTTGAGTCTGACTTGAATTCTTCGTGGATTGGATTGACTCAACAATTTTGGCATAAATAGCTGGTAAAATCCGCAAAATTTTCCAGTTAAAATGCATATCAAGAAAGATACCGGACCTTTATCAGGCAATCGGGTTAATTGCGTCAATAGGCACACAAAAAGTACTCAAAACTCGCAATAAATGGTTCAAAATAGTACTCTTTTTGTTAATTAATCACACCCTCAACCTACACATTGCTAGTCCCTTAGCAATGAAAGAAAGAAAGAAAGAGAGAGCATACAAACAATAACAAAATTATGTTCATAAAATTATATTTCAAAAAGGTTGTGAATATGTAATGCCTAACCCCCAATGAGAATCACTGAAACCCTTGCCCAATAACTATCTCGAGAGAATGAATACCATACAAAATTGAGTATCAAAAGAGCCTCCCTCGTGAATCAACCAGACTTCCACCAAAACCTAAGTGTTTGCTCGATCGGGCCTCAACAACAAACCGGTTGAATCGCACTCTCCCCCCCAACCAAACTACTACCTACACTTAGGACACTAACCAACCTAAATGATCAGACCCACTCTTATTCCATAACTCAGGTTGCAGGAGCAATGCTGAGGAATCGACCGCACCAAAGTCCACGTGAATGATCTACCTGATGACTCTAAACCACCAAGGCCGAGGCACCAAGTCATAAAGGATCTCGACCACTAACTCTTCAGTTTCACCCCTGACTTCGATCGATTTCGAAACCCAAAGACCTACAACTCAAGCAAACCTCACCCATCCACCCATGTACGAACACTACGCCTAAGTGACTACCAACCACTGGGCTTAGTGGCACTCGGTTTTTTAGCGCTTTCTCGCCATATACCCCCCGGACGCGCCTGCTTCAAGGCAAAGCGCTGCAATTTTTCTTCTTTTTCATTTCTTTTCTTTCTTTCTTTTTCTCTTTCTTTTATTTTGGAAGACATACTGGGCTTATTCACGGGGGAACCTTTAACCTATTAAAGGTGGTCAACAAAACTAGGATAGGTTTCGCAAAGTTTAGGAGGTTAGGCAGTTTTTCAACCTATTGTTGAAAGCTGATGTGCATAGTGTGTGGTTAGCTAGAGGTGGAAGAAAAGGTCAAAAGCAGCAGAATTCAACTAATCATCCCCTCAATTAGACATGGAACCAATCTAACATAAATAAAATTAGACAGTGTTTCAATTTTTCAAACCGTAGAATAGGCAAAACACAAAAAAAAAAAAAAAGGGTGCAAAAATGTGTTCCTTTTTTTATTGAAAAGTGTCGTGATAAGATAAACAGCCTTCACAAAAGAAAACCACCGCCACCGGAATACTGGGCCAAAAATGGGCTTGCTCAAAAACAAGAATAAAACATAAATAAATGCCACTTCCTTCGCTTAACTCTCCTCCCAACCAAATGTCACATCATGGGCAATGGGGCTCGATTGAAAGCCGAGAAGAAAGTGCCAATTTCCTTGATGAAATACCATCGTCGATGTGAGACTCGCAGCTTTCCATTGACACTTTATTCACTCCGTCAGCTTCAACAACAAGTTAGGAGAAGAAAAGAGGAAAAAGTGACCAGCGCTTGGAGCATTTTTAAAAGTACACCTTCAAAGTATACTTTAAAAGTGTTCTTTCTTAACCTATATTCGATTCTACACTCTCTAAGCTTTCCAACAAGTACCAAAACGCCTTAAAACAAAGTTCGAATGAGAGTTATGAGCTAAACAAAAATCATTACAAATGTGCAGGCAGTCGCGAATTCGTGAAATTTTTTTAATTAATTTTTTTCAAAGACCAAATTTTTATTTATTTTTAAATATTTTCAAGGACCAAAATTTTTTTAATATATATATATATATATGAATAGTGACAAAAAAAAAAAAAAAAAAAACAAAAACAAACTACACTCTCTAAGCTTTCCAACGATACCAAAAACGCCTAAAACATAGTTCGAATGAAAGCCATGGAGCTAAACAAAATTGAAGTTACTTAAATGTGGAGGCAGGTCGGTCTTTGGGTGCGAATTTTTTTTTTTTTCATTAATTATTTTCAAATACCTTCAAATTTTTTATTTATTTTTAAATAGGACTAATTTTATATATATATATATATATATATATATATATATATATATATATATATATATATATATATATATATATATATATATATGAACAAAGTGACAAAAACAAAACAGTGCCTCAGAAGCCGCGAAATTCGTACTTTGCCTTCGCTTCCAAAAATTAAGCAAAACTTCCATGTAAAATACGACAAGAAAAATTAGAAAAAAATTACAAAAATTGAAAATTAAGCTAAAAACAAAGATTAACTAAAAATTAAAGAAAATCTAAAGAGAAAATTAAAGAAATCAAAATAAAAACATAAAATAAGAAAATGAAAAAGCAATGAGACTGTGCTCCCAAACCAGCTTCTCAAGCCTTGAGGTCACTGAATAAAGTACCACGGAATGCTCAGGCCCTAGGTGCTCTATGTCCTGAGCTCAAAGACCGAATCCATCCTGGTCATGCGCGATGTGAGCAAATGCGAACGTATTTGATGTAGTGGCAAAGTTTGTACAAAGGCCACTAATTTCCTAGTCTCTCAAGATCGGCAAAGCAAGTGCATTGTGGGTGGCCTTTGTGGTAGGTGTTTCAGGGTTCGAGTGTGCCGCAGGTGTGGGCAAGATATACACTCAGTCAATAGGGGTGTGGGTATCCACTCCGCTCCTTTCCACTCCGCTCTCTCCCGCCAACAAGGGTGATTCTCTTCTCTCCTCCATGGCCTGGCAGAACACATGATCTGTGAGCTTCTATCGGGTTCCTCTTCACCTCTCGTCGTAGTCGATCCTGCTCACCCAAAATGTCACCAAGCACTTTCCTCCAAATTCTCCTCCTTCGACGAACAAGTCGGACAGGTTTCTGAGATGACTTCTACCGGATGTCAAATTTCTAATCACTGGGCCTGAACCCATCAAATTCTTTATTTGGGGTGGAGCTTCCGATGTGTCAATTTCCGATTGCCTGATATTCACCGCCCTACTCCTCTATGAAATTATCCACTAGTTTGCTCAAGTTCAAGATTACTGCTCAACTCGGGATGTCAACTCGTGGTGGTCAGTGGCGTACCGAGGAGTCGAGGCATGCAATATGGAGAGCGTTAGGTGTATACCGTGGGAGGTTCCCGATTCCTACGAGGAATTCAGGTAGCCTCCCACCCAGGGTCAGGTACTATCATATGGTGCATTACCGGAAACACCGCAGTAAAGGTGCAAATTATCCATGGAGGGTTTCTATAGCCTCACGGACCTAGAAGATGGCTCGATTTCTCTCCCACTCAGGTCAGCCGATTCTCGCCATAGAAGGCTTCTCAGAATCCCTCATCGACATATATGCACTAGTGGTTTCTTCCACCGAGTACCATCGTATTGCTCTCCTCTTCCATTCGGGTCGGGGCAAGATTCAAATTCAGCCTGTGTTCCTACAGGCGGGAAAAATTCTTACTTTGATCAACCCTGGGCCTCCTGATTTCTAATCCACTGAAATTCCCTCGCAGCAAAAACAGTAAGTAAACACCCAACGACCAAGAAACAATTCTACCTAAAAGGTTAGGGTTACACAAAAAAAAAAAAAAAAAAACTGTAGACTAAAACTAAGAAGACTAACAGCAAAGTATATATAGGAAAAAAAATTTCACCAGGACTTGTGATGAGGATCACAAGTGTTCATCAGGTCATCATTTGCACTTAGGCACCATCCCCGGCAGCGACGCCATTTGATCTCGCCACGTGAGGGTGTTCCGTAATCAACAAAATTTATATCCTAAATTCTCCTAACGCCGTGAGCAAAAGCCATCGCAAAGATACCGTCTAGTGGGTCGAATCGTGACGGTTTTCTCGCACACAAATGATTTCAGATAAAGGTAGGAATTTGGTTTGATTTTCTTTGGGTTCGTAAAAACAAATAGGGTATTGTTTGGAAAACTGAAATTTAAATACAATAAAATGTAAAAGAAGTATCCTTGAAGTGTCAGACTACTGGATTTGGGTTCTAAAGATCACTGAGGGGTTCTCGGGTTCATTTCCTCACGTTAGGGAGGACCTATAGTCATTTCCTGAACCGGATCTTCATTTAGCTTTAAAAACTAAACCCTATGATTTTCCCTTTTGAAAAATAGCATTTGATGTGAGCATAAATGCTCCCCGATAAAGGAATACACACATCTCATAACCCACCCTCAAAGTGGACAAATGTAGGGCAACTATTTAACTCAGGCAGATCTGAAGCAATAAGCATCCACCGAACCCTAAAAGATTGCTAAATACTCTGTCCATCAAGGCACATTTAAGACATTTAAACCTAGATCGGGAGAAATTAGATAAATACTCCATAAATGCGTATGCTAAAAATAGAGAACCGTGAGTTACCCCAAATCCTAGCCAGCCCCTCTTCAAGGAGAAAAGCGGCTCCAAATTAACCATCCTCTCGAGTCATTGCCATCCCCAAACGAGGTTCAGCCGAGCGAGAGAAAATGAAAGAAAATGGGAGAAAAGGAAAGCAGAGGGAAAAACTCCCGCCCAGGATTTTATTAATGGAGGAGATATCTTTAACAGTGCTTGTCTGGGGCTTTTATAGCCAAACCCCTTTACAAATTACAAAAAAAACCAAAACTAAAAGCTATTACAAAGACAAATTTGGAAGAAAACCAAAAAGGAACAAATGAGTCAAAATCGCCAAAAGCAAGATGGCGATCATAAGAGATACAACAAGGCTTCTAGAGAATTTCGCAGATGAATAAAGGTAACCTAAGAAAATTCTTGGTGTCGCTAAATTTTTTCCCTTTCAGCCTCCACTTTCTCGCATTTTCTCGCTATTCTTTCCTTCCTGGTCTCCGATCCGCAAATGGCCGAGTTTGACTCAAATTCTTCAGACTTGATCGACTCAACAATTTTGGCATAAATAGCTTGTAAAATCGTTAAAATTCTGCCTACAAAATGCTTACCAAGAACATACCGGACCTTAATGTGGCAATCGGGGTTAATTATGCCGATTAGTACACAAAAAGTACTCAAACCCGCACAAAATGTAGGTTCAAACACTTTTTCGAGCACTAATCAAAGACACTGTGATATTATTAGAGAAAGATAAAGAAGCCGACAAAGGATTCGTAGACGCTTAAAATCCTTCAACGAAGGAGGCATTTGGGAAGGAGGTACTTAAATGGCGGGATGCGTGGAGCGATATACCCCCATCTCGAAGGCCACACGCGTAGCCCCGCTCGTGGTGCCCAAGAAAGGAGGAACTACGATGATAATAAATGAGAAAAATGAACTGCTACCGACCAGAACAATTACAAGATGGAGAATTTGTATTGACTACAGGAGACTGAACAAAGTGACAAGAATGGATCATTTTGCCCTTCCATTTATTAATAAGATGTTAGATAGACTCATAGGAAATGAGTACTTTTGCTTCCTGGATGGATATTCGGGATACAATTGATCACCACGCTCCCAAGATCGGGATATCACTCTCACATGCCCTTATGCGGTTAGATCACTTTCGAAGAATGCCATTACCGTGTAACGCCGAGAACCTTGCAGATACATGATGGCAATATTTTCGGATATGGTTGAAAAATCCATTTAAGTCTTCATGGATGATTTCTCGGTGATTGGTTCTACATTTGATAACTGCCTCCATAATCTGACTTTGGTACCGAAAAGGTGCATGGAAGCCAATTTAGTTTTAAATTGGGAAAAGTTCCACTTTATGTTGAGGGAAGGCATAGTATTAGGGCATCACATATCTAGAAGAGGAATTAAGGTTGATCGGGCCAATATTGAGATCATAGAAAAACTACCCCCTCCCATATCAGTAAAGGGAGTACGTATTTTCCTTGGCCACACGGGTTTTTATAGACGGTTCATCCAAGATTTCTCCAAGGTTTCAAAACCTTTGTCTAATCTTCTTATGCAAGGTGTTCCATTCGAGTTCAATGAGCCATGCATGAATGCTTTTGAGTTGCTGAAAAGAGCTGACCCTACTCTATAAGAGTCGCCTTCCGCATCGAATCTTCCATTTGAACTTATATGCGATGCAAGCGACTTTGTAGTTGGGGCCGTTTTGGGCCAGAGAAAAGAAAAAGTCTTCTATGCCATCTATTATGCCAGTCGAACGTCGAATGATGCGCAACTCAATTATGCTACAAAAGAGAAAGAATTGTTAGCTATTGTGTTTGCCTTTGACAAATTCAGACCTTATCTTATAGGAAACAAAGTTATTGTGTTCACAGATCATTCCACAATCAAATACTTGATGACTAAGAAAGACGCGAAACCTAGACTTATTCGATGGGTGCTCCCATTGCAAGAATTTGATATGGAGATTCAATATAAGAAGGGTTCCGAAAATATGGTGGCCGATCATCTGTCAAGATTGGAAACTCTAGAAATAGTGTAGAAACATCATTTGAAGATTGATGACATGTTCCCAGATGAGCAGATACTAACTTTGTCGCATCCTGAAACATCCCCATGGTTTGCTGACATAGCCAATTATCTTTCTACCGGTATTTTTCCACCTTACCTCACATTTCAACAAAAGAAGAGATTCTTTGCAGAAGTGAAGTGTTATTTCTGGGAAGACCTAATCATCTTTAAGTAGTGTTCCAATAAGATTATTCGAAGGTGTGTTCCAGAAAGTGAAGTGGGTGAGATACTAATGCATTGCCACTCTTTAGAGTGTGGGGTCATTTATGGGATGCAGAACGTAGGCCAAGGTACTACAATCGAAGCCTTAGTCGCTCTTCTATATTCAAAGATGCACACTTGTTTGCAAAGTCCTATGATCGATGTCAAAGGACCGGGAACATTGGAAGAAGAAATGAAATGCCATTGACAAATATTCTAGAGGTAGAGCTTTTTTATGTCTGGGGCATTGACTTTATGGGTCCATTTCCACCGTCCTATGGGCATAAGTACATACTCTTGGCAGTGGATTACGTGTCCAAGTGGGTGGAAGCCATTTCAACTATTACTTGTGATGCCAAAGTGGTATTACATTTCATCAGGAGTAACATCTTTTCAAGGTTCGGGACTCCTATAGCGGTAATCAGCGATGAAGGCTCACATTTCTATAACAAGTTGTTTGCATCGCTCCTGGCCAAATATAGGGTGAAACATTGAGTGTCACTTGCATACCACCCCCAAAGAAATGGGCAAGCTGAGGTGTCGAATAGGAAGATCAAGAAAATCTTAGAAAAGACAGTTAATGTGAAGAGGAAAGACTGGGCGAACAAAATTTATGATAGTTTATGGGCTTATCGAACAGCTTTCAAGACCCCATTAGGAATGTCCCCGTACCGAATCGTCTATGGTAAGGCATGCCACCTACATGTAGAACTAGAGCACAAAGCATACTGGGCAACTAGAATGCCGAACATGAATCTTGAAATGGCCGGGAAAAAGAGGATGCTTCAGTTGAATGAGTTGGATGAACTTAGGCAGAATGCATATGACAACTTAAGGATCTATAAGGAGAAGACCAAGGTGTGGCATGAAAAGCATCTAGTGCATAATGAGCGAAACCGGGAGAACAAGTATTGCTATTCAATTCAAGATTGAAATTGTTCCCAGGAAAACTCAGGTCAAGATGGTCTAGGCCGTTTGCGATCACTCAAGTTTTCCCATACGGTAGTGTCGAGCTAACACATCCTGAGAGAGGTCGATTTAAGGTGAATGAGCAGTGAGTGAAGCTTTATCTTGGTGGTAAAGTCGAGAAGCACAAGTCCACCACAAGTTTGAAGCCAACATAAGCAATGCTCAGGACCACACAATTTTAGTTAGCTAGAAGTTTCTGTGGTTGGGCACCAGTTAGGGGGACAGCGCTTGGTCGAGCTAACGACAGTAAAGAAAGCACTAGTTGGGAGGCAACCCAAGATTTTAAATCATTTTAGTCATCGGTTTATTTTTTTTAAGTTGTTAGGTTTGATTTTGCTCGTTTTAATTTTTATGTATTTGTGTTGCAGTGTTCAGAGGTTCCGAGGTTGCGCGGAAAAGGAGAAATAGCATGGAAATCTTTGTGCAGGCTTTGGGAGGAGTAGAGATGAATGCAGGGAGAGTTTTCTACACTTAGAAAATTTTTGTAAAATTTCTTGGTTGATGGTCTTGGGAACGTCAGGACGTTGGACTCAACGTCGCGACATTGAAAATATACCTCTCGGGAACGTGGCGACGTTGAACGTGGCGACGTTCAGACTCAACGTCGCAACGTTGAAAAGTAAGTCTCTCTGCAATGTCGCAACGTTGAAAAGTAAGCCTCTCTGCCATGTCGCGACGTTACAAATATAGTTCTCGGAACGTCGCGACGTTGACCCGAACGTCGCGACGTTACCCTGTTTTTAGGAACATAAACGTTCATACCCTATCATCCGACAACTTGAAAAACCCTAATCTGCTCTCTGATTTTTGCAGGTGCTCTAGCCAAATCCTTTCCAAGCTCATCCCAACCATCTTTAGAAACCTCCAAAGCTCTAGGCACGTCCTAGATCCGCAAACACCAGTGTCCACCGTCATTTGGAGACCTTTCTTACGGTCTTTTTTTTTTTCTCAACTCCTGTGATCGATCCAAAGGATATTGCCATTTTCTCCGGGTCAGGTCCGAAAGTGGAACCCTAGGTTCAAGCTGGGGCCATAGACCCATTTTCCTTCAATCAAGACCACCATCTCACTTAGTGCCCACTAAGTGTTTGTTCTTTTGCCTAAGTGGGTTTTGGGTGGTTCCTTTAAGTATTTTAGTAGAGTGCAATCCAAATAGTGGTGTGAAGCCTAATAGAGTGTAATTTCACCTTCAAGATCATCCAACAAATGAATTCTATCCCGCCCAATGTAGCAAAAGCAAAACAGCCTAAAAAGTAGCCGGCCGCTGAAGAACCCTCTCCACCATTGTATCACGATGAATTTAATGATGACAAGGGCCAGAAGTTCGGCCTCATCTCTACCAATCGCTTCTTCATTAAGGACAAGGGATTCCAACACCCCGACGATTTTTTTCGAAAAACTATAGCCAGGAAGGGGTGGGGTGCTTTGTGCCAACCACCGAGGCCGGTTGCCACAATGGTTATGTGGGAATTCTATGCCAACCTATCTACTCATGTGCTCAAAAAAGTCCGGGTCCGTGAGGTGTTGGTAGACTTCAGTGCCAAGTCTATCAATCGGCATGAGAACTTGAGCCATTAAACCCGGGAGGCCTATGATCGCTCTTCACGAAAACTCACCACCCCAGTCCTTAGGATGCTCAAACACTTAACCTATATACCTAAGGTGTGGCACAATTTTCTCACCTCTCATCTCATTTCGATGATGGATGTTTGCGAGGTGACGGCGAGAAGGGCATTGCTCAATTTTTCTATCATTCAGGACATCCCGTTTGATGTCGGACATATCATAGAGTACGCCATCCTCTATAACCGGGACCCCAAAATGAACCTCGGGCACCCCTTTCTCATCTATGGTCTGTGCAAGAACGCAGCAGTGTCGTTAGAGGATAATGAGGCCTAGATCCATCCCATTAAGGCCATTGTCATTAATAAGGATAAGTTTCATGCCTCGATCCGAGGCGGTGTTTATGACTCAACCTCTGACAGGAATAGCCGACAAAGATACAAAACTTTGCTCGGGCATGCGTGAGGAGACCTCTGTGTGAGGCCGGCCAACCCCACCGCCCATCCTTCCTCCACCGCATTAGGTGCCTGTAAGTAACTCAACCCTATATTAGATAGGTTTTGAGTACTTTGATCATTAATCATGTCATATATCCATCTGAAGTGTTCAAGTCATCTTAGTAACACTTATGTCAATTTTTGAGGGTGTTTTTGGTTGTTTTGTGTGACTTTCAGACACATTCAACTTCAACTCAATGCAAATGATCAATCATGAGGCGAAGTTTAGTCTCGCCATCAAGCCCAAAAATCAATGGAAAACAGGAAAAGTGAGGAAATGAGATGCACTGAAGACAGATTTAAGAGGCATGCAGGAACAAAGAAACAGAATTTTCGCAACTCGTTTCGCAATCAATTCGCAATCTTAGCGACTCAACCTATTCGCAGAATCACCGCACCTTAGCGACCTCGCAAACTGTCGCAAACAAATATAATCTCAAAGACAAATTGCGAATTCGCTAGCCAACTTGCAGATTGTAGATGGCGTAAATTCGCTTCACCGACAATTCCTCGCTATTTAGCTAAATTTCGCAATAATTAAATTCAACCTTGCTAAATTAAGCAAACACTTGCCACTTTCTATTGCCAATTTCGCTAAATCCGCAAATTCGCTTAATTTAGCGAAATTCAGAGCGCGAAATCTCAGCCTCGGCTATGCTTTGTAATTAATGCAACCGCTTCAAACTTGGTTTATTACCCAATCTGTCCTATAATCCTACTCTAGTTATTAGGTTTTGGTATTTCATACCTCGAGGAGGCCTATAAATACTTCATGTTTTCAGAACAGCCGAGGAGGTGGATGTATGGAAGACAAGTTTTTTCGTGGTTTGCAAGTTCTTCATTTACCGCTTGTAGTTTTTAGTCTTGCTTTTATTTCGTTTCTCTCTTATCTCTTTCTCTCCTTTCTTGTCGCTCAAACACACTTTCGAGGATGACAACTCAAGAGTATGTCAAGGCTCTTTCCTTAAAGAGGAAGGAAGCTAAATGCGGTGGGTTAAGCATGTCAGTCTCTCTTGTGTACTAAAAAGTCACGTAGTGTATTTATGGCCCTTGTTTTCAAAATTCACAAGATAACAGGGATGTTATTGTCTTCGCCAATACTCTCCATGCTTTAGGACTCATAGATGGTTTTTGTTTGTTCTCCGAGGTAGCATTTACATGTTAGATTCTTCAAATTAGTAGTTAAATAACATCGACTTTTATCATGGCCAATACTTCATACTTTAGGATTCAAAGGTTTCAGATGCACTGATTCTTTAGATGGTCTTTACTAGCCTTCTAAAAATGATAATTGAATGCTAGGGTTTTTAAACAAAAGGGCCATAATCGCATCCCGTGTCGACTCATAGGAGGATAAACCTGAGGACATGTGGTTTGCCCTAAATTTTGTCAAGTTGCACCTAAATCTTCAAAGTTTAATTTTAAATTTTCGCTTACCATTCGCTTTTGGTAATTTCAAGAACCATTTATGCTTTTGACACACAACCAAAAAGTCCAAATAGAAAGCCTTACCTTCATGCCCTAATGCAAACCATTTCTAGTAGATGAAAACCCATCCCCGTGTTCAATTCCTAGAGATCACTACATCAAGTAAAGAGTTTCGACTACCAAGAAGAGGAGGAACTTAGGCATATAAATATTGTTGATTCAAATTTCAAATTCTCACCGTGGCACGTAATCAAATGACATTTTGCCACGTGGAGTGGTGCCAAACTACTAATGGTAAGTCAAGAGTACTACAGGATCCACATCACAAGTGAAGGTAACCTTTTTACCTCTTTGCAACTCGGCTTGCAGTGAACCGCCGCTTTTTAGCAATTAAATAAAGACTCAGACCGCTTCGCCATTCAGCTATTTTTAATTTCTGTTAGTTAATTAACCTTTTTGCACTTAAAAAAAAAGTGTTACAGACAAGCTATGTTATATTTCATTGCAGAAAGGATCATTTCGGGTTGTTTTTTGTGTGGCCTTATTTCAATCAGTGATTGGGCTTCAAGGGGTTTTGGATCGAGAGAAAATGAATCCTATATGGAGAGCAATACAATGTGAGGGTAACCCTGTGAGCTTACATGACTACGAGGGATTACAGAACCTTCCATACTGCAAGGGCAACAACCCTAGAGAGAGAAACTAAATCATTCAGTCCATGAGGGAACATGTGAGACCAATGGATGAGTGCACCTCATTCATAGTGTTCAACTTATCCACTTCTCCATTAATATGATTATCCCGAACCCCATTTACGCCTCAACCCTCACCACTCACACTTTCACCACTTCACATTTCAATCCATCCATGGAACAAGCCATTTCGACCTTACCCCCGATAAGGATGACTTTATGAAGAAGAGAATAAGAAGATTAATGCCCATTCAATTGTCAATGGAAGACAATTTGAACAAGAAAATAGATACGGGAAGATGACTTTGAGCAAAATGGGATAGTCCAAAGTTAGAATCCATCTAAAGCTAACCAATCGGCCATTTATCAAGAGGAGGAAAATTTTGGAGGAAGAGAGTCAAGAGGAAGAGGCTTCGACCAAACATGATGTGCCTAACTGGCACCTCGGGGAATTGAAAGTGGAATCATTAAAGCTCCCCGAGAACTCCAGATGCCCTGCCACATTGACAAACGGGAAGAACAAAACACTGCCTTGTTAACTGAGGAGAGTAGTGGACATGAAACAGGGGAAGAGCCCCAAGAACCTATCCTTCAACCAATCCCCATGAAGTTGAATCCTAGTGCCACTGCCCAACCCAAAAACAACCCCACTGCCAATGGCAAGACCACTACGCCCCACCGCTGTACATATCGCCCACACTCCGCGTGGAACCCAAAGCCGCAACACCCGCCCCTAAAGCTAAATCCAACTCCATCACAGCCATGTACTCGTGAGATTAGTACCTATGTACATAAGCTTCACTACATCAAAAGGCACATGCAATTGCCTATATGGCATGGCATGTTGGTTATTCGTGTCGGCTTGCTCAGAGCACCACCTCATTTAGCTCCACGGCTCCAGCAAATTCTCCTCGATATGTCACAAGAATGCTATAGACTCCACCACCACCACAAGAAGAGGTGGTTAGTTTCTTTTTATGATTTTGCTTAGTTACTACTTTATGAACTCCACTTACCAATTTTGTTTAGGATTTATGTATTAGCCATAGTAGGCAGGATATGTTTGTGTAGCCTGTTATGCCGTATTAGTCATTTCTGCCACATCAAAGCTACTCATTATATATATATCTCACTGTGATTGTGTTTAATTGTATCCCCTATGCACAAGTATGTTTTTCTTTTCAAACTAAGTTATAATTTAAATTGTTTCAAATCGAACAATTGAATTGCCTAAAATTGAACAATTGAATTTGTTTGAATTGATAATTGAATCATCATATTTGTCACCTATATGCTGTATCCCATGCTTGAAACAATTTATTACCACTGCTCCAAAGATGCTCAACTGAAATTTCCCCCTTTATGCTATGTCACACACTCCGCACTCTAGATTGCCTAATAGGTTGTAAATTTGTATGCCTTCTTTCGCGGCATAGCCATTTAGGTATGGTTAACCTAGATAGGTTTGAGTACCTACATTTGAAGACCAATGTTGTCTTCAAAAGGAAAAGAAAAGAAAAAGAAAAGAAAAAGCAAGAAGAAAAAGAAAAGAAAGAAGAAAAAGAAGAATAAAATCGAAGTTTTGCTTTGAACCCTATACCTGGCCCGAGTGTATGGCTTAAAGCCTTGAAACCCGATGCCCTGCTCTCTACTGTCAGAGTCATCGATTTCGTGTTCGTTACATGGGTGATGTGAGAATAGCGACCAAAGTTTGATTTTCAAAGCGCCAAGTCCGTTTTGTTAGTGGTCTGATCCTTGCTTGATGCCTAAACCCACTGTTGGGAGTCGCCGGTGGACTCTGCAGTGACTTTGGTGAAGTCGGATTTTTAAGCATTGCATCCTACAATATAATTGAGAAAGCAAGAAAAGTGTAGCTATCCCTATCTCGGTTGTTCAACAACTTAAGGCCATGTCAGTGCTAGGTTGGGGGGAGGTGGCAATTTTGCAGTTTATTGGCTTAATCTCGTTACAAAAAGAACCATTAGATTCAGGTAAATCCGGTTGGAAAACCCGGAAACAAGGTTGTTCTAAAAATTGTTCTCTTATGGATTTTATTCTCAGATATGTGTGTTCAAAATGTTGATTTCAATTCGTTCACTTTAAAGAAATTGATAGTTCGTATAAGTACAATAACCTTTAAACACAACCCTGAAATCACATGCATCCTGCTAATTCTTATTTTGCATCAAGTAAGGGATCAGCAACGCTTTGCTGGGGTGGGATTAGTGCTCAAAAAAGTGCACCAACCTACATAGATAGGTTTTGAGTACTTTTGATCATTAATCATGTCATATATCCCAATTGAAGTGTTCAAGTCATCTTATAACACTTGCGTCAATTCGAGTGTTTTTGGTTGTTTAGGTGACTTTGTATACATTTGAACTTCAACCTCAATGCAAATGATCAATCATGAGGCTGGAAGTTTCTAGTCTCAGCCATCAATGTCAAAATCAATGGAAACAAAGGAAAAGGGAGGAAATGAGAGATGCGCTGAAGACAGATTAGAGGCAGTAATAAAGAAATCAGAATTTTCGCAACCCGTCGCAATCAATTCGCAATCTTAGCGACCTCGCAACCCGTTTCGGCAATCAATTCGCACCTTAGCGACTGCAGAACTGCTTCGCAAACAAGCCGCACCTCAAAGACAAATTAGTAAATTCGCTAGGCCAACTTCAGACTGCATTCATGAAATTCGTCTCACCGATACCACAGCTTTAGTTTAAATCTTAGCTTTGAATAAATTCAACCTTGCCAAATTCGCTAAACACTTGCCAATTTCGCTAAGACATTGCCACAACCTACAATTCGCTAATGAGAAATTCATCCCTAGGTAAAACAGCCCTTGCCATGCTTCAGAATTAATGCAACCGCCTTCAAACTTTCTGGTTTATTACCCAATCCCTGTTAACTTAGCCTAGTTATTAGGTTTTCGTATTTTCATAATTGAGGAGGCTCATAACACCCCTCTCATGTTTGTAATAAAAGGGAGGAGGTGACAGAAGGGAAGACAAGTTTTTTTTGGTGATTTGTGAAGTTCTTTTCTATTTATCGCTTTTGTAACAAAGTTTTTTTTAGGTCTTGCTTTTATTTCGTTTCTCTCTTCTCTTCTTTCTCTCCCTTTCTTCGGGTCGCTAAACACACCCTTGAGGATGACAACTCAAGAGATAAGCTATTAAGCCTCCTTTCCTTTAAAGAGGAAGGAAGCTAGCTTCAAGCAAGGTTAAGCATGTCAGTCCCTTCAGCACGAAAGCTCACTGCAGTGTATTTGCCCTTATTTTCAAAAATTAAACAGATAACATGGGATGCCATTGCCTGGCCAATACTCATGCTTTAGGACTGTTCTTAGATGGTTTTACGGCTTCCGAGGCATTTACATGTTAGGGTTCTTCAAATTAAGGTTAAATAACATCGACTTTTATCGCTTTCTGCCAATACCTCCATACTTTAGGATTCAAAGGTTTCTAGTGAGAGATGCAATCGGATTCTTAGATGTCTTTACTAGCCTCTAAAAATGATAATGGAATGTTAGGTTTTAAAACAAAAGGGGCCATAAGATCCCGTAGTTGACTAAGATAGATAAAACCTGAGGACATGTGTTCGCTCTCTGTTTGTCAAGTCAGACCCAAATCTTCAAAGTTTAATTTCTTCACTTTAAATTTCGCTACTATTTCCGGGGCTTTTGCAATTTCATTTAAAACCATTTGATGTTTTTGACACACAACCAAAAGTCCAACAGAAAGCCCACTTCATGCCCTAATGCAAACTACTTCTAGATGAAACCCATCCCCGTGTTCTAATCTCTAGACCACCATACCGCAGTGAGCTCACTACTTCAGAGGGAGGAACTTAGGTATATAAATATTGTTGATTCAGCTCAGCCTACTGTGGCACGAATCATCCACCACCTCCCATGGAGCCGGATGTCCCCAATCCTTCCTCTACCCTAGAGGACCAGGTTCAGGACCTCACTTCCAGGTTTGATGCATTCCTAGATGAGACCCAGGAGCATCAGGTCACCATGAGCCAGGACATGGATGCACTCAAGGCCGACATGCGCATAGTCCTCCAAACAAGAACATCTAGCAAAGCGCCGCTAGCCGCTGTTTTCCATTTGCGCCGCCATCACTTCACCGTAGTGATCCTGTGATCAACAAGGAGTTCCCATCCTTCTTTTATTTTCTGCCAATGGACATTATCCATTTGCTCGGGAGGGGGCGCCAGGGGTGGCTCTGGCTGCATCATTTACTTTAATTGTTTAGGATATTTTATGTTCTTGTTTGTATATGTTTATACTTATGTCTATGGTCAGTTGCTTAGATATATTTGTGTATTTTGTTTATATTTATGTTTATGTTCTTACTTTCATGTATGTTACAGTTTTGTGTGTTAGATGTCTCAAGTAATTTCATGTTTTAGGGTCAGGTTAGGTAGTGTGATGGTGCCATGATCACTAATCATGATCTTTTTTTACCCTCTCCAAATTTTCGAAACACACAATGCAAGTAACAAGAAAGGATCCTTAGGTTGATCGAGGCTCGGGAATTACGTGTTTGGATAGGTAGGGATGACATACTGAGTCACCTCCTTGGTGTTTAAGAAACCAATTCCAGATTAGTCTACCACACACTCAGCATATGTGTGATCTCCGTGGTATGACTAGTTCCACCACTTACTAACGCTCAACTAACTGAAGTTTCTAACACTGAAGTAATGGGGCACCTTAGAAAAAGAGGATTTCTATTGAGCCCCATTTAAAAAAAAAGAAAAAGAGAAAATAGAAAAATAAAAAAGAAAGTGTGAATAGAATAAGTGGGATCTTCTAGTTAGAATCTCGCACAAATCTCGAAATTTTAAGCCTAATTCCCGAGCTAACTCGACGGAGTCAATGACTTCACTTCCCGTTACATGGGACAGAGGATAGAAGTTTCCTACAAACTAGGGCCCTTAGGTTTGGTTGAGTGTTCGGGGTGAAGTTCGAGGGGAACTGAATGCCTAGTGCCCTTAACTAACCGTGGGAGTCACCATCAACTTCACACAGAAATACCCACAAAACTTAAGGTGCATCAGGATTTCTTTCATGAGTCAGTTAGTATGAATAAAAATGGTGCGTTTATCCTTTCGTGGTTAGACTCTCCCAACAGGCAAGTTGAATTCAAGTTCGGGGTCCCTAACCGAGTTATATGCTGGGAGATCATGCATCAAACGCATAGACTTCGGGAAAGGCCATCGAAAACTCAGAGGTCAATCACTGTCAATCGAATCAGAGCCCACCGAATTCTTCGAAGCTTCCAACAACCTTAAGGATCCTTTGAAATTAGAAACAAAGGGGAAAAATTTGTGAGTTCGGTTCATTTTGATCCTTCCTGTTAGCAACATGTGCATCACACTCGTGTCATTGAGTTTAGTATGTTATTTTCTTATGTGCCTTGCTCAGTCTCGCTTTCTCGTTGGGGCAAGCAAGAAGCTAAGTTTGGGGTGTGGACAGTGCCCCAAAACACTCATTACAAACCCGGGATTTAGCAGATTTGGGATCAAGCTTGGTATATATGACTTTGTTTTGATTCCTTTTATAATATTTAGTTTGTATTAGGTTTTTTGGTGTGAAAAGTGTCGAAACGGAGCCTCAGAGCTTCGCGGAGAAGACGCAAATCACCTCAACGCCTGTCATCCCAAAGGGCACCTATTTACAAGGTAACAACAAATGTAACAACATATGCTCAATGTTTTCTTCATCTTTCCTACACAAAGGGCACCTATTTACAAGGGAGAAACCCCTCCTCTTGAGTTGATCCATTGTCAATACTCTTTGATGAGTGTCCAAAAACACTCATTACAAACCCAGGATTTAGCGAGATTTGGGATCAGTTTCATATATATGACTTCTTTCGTTTAATTCCATTTTTTCTAATATTAGTCAGCTCGGTTTTTTGTAGGAAAAGTACTTGAAATGGAGCCTCGAGTAGGAGTCCTTGAGAAGAATGTGGTGTAAATCACCAACGTCGTGACGCCCAACATCGCGACATCCCAACGCCAGACGCTATGAAAGACTTAACAAACCTTATCTCGTGAAGAACCTATGTTAACTTAGATCCACCGGGGGCTGGAAAACGCCATAAAAGGCAATAAAGAACTTGGGTCTGGAACAGAAGAAAGGAGACTTGAAGGCCTATCTGAGAGAGAGAGACTTGAAGAATCCGAGAGACCGCCATTCCTTCGATCTTTGAAGTTTTCTCTATCCTTATGATTAAGACTTGCTTTTCTTTTGTAATGGAACATAAATGATCATGAGTGTCCCACTCTGTGGTTTAGGTGTAGGTAGTGATTCGACATGAATACTATGCTAAAGTGTTGACCTTTCATAATTTCATTATCTTATATATATTCGTTATATCATTAACTATGTTTGTTGGAAATCAACATATTAATTTATGGTCAACTTAATATATGGTTCTTTTGTAAGATATGAGAAGTGAATGAATAATTATATATAATAAGTTAACTTAATAAACTTGATAATATAGATTTACTCAATAATTAAGAGGGTTTGGAGTTCTGCATTCCATGCACCTTTTAATTTAAGGTGTCAAGCCAAGGAGCAAGAAAAACCTAGTGATAAAGAGTAGGTTAAAACGACTCTCGAGAAAGATTTCCACTCCATAATAGATAAGAGCGCTCTGAGAAATATGTATACTAGATAATGGAATAGAACTCCAAAGATCAATATAGTGTGACTATCCAACAACACCAACACCCTAATCTCTTCGCACTTTTAACTCATTCTTATCCGAATCACACAAAGAATTAGTAATTCTAATTTTCTTTATTTCCAAATGCATCACATCAAGTAGTTTGAAATTATTAAAGAAGCATTATAATTTTGGTACTTAGCATACTACGATTGTACTGGTCTCAGGATCTATATATGTACCACATGAGTACTGAGTATTACTTCGACGAAATGATACTTTGCTGGCTGACAGGGGCACGAGCCACAGACATCTAGAAAACACAATCACGTAAACACCTATCACTCTTCCCCACCAAACTTCCCAAGAAAAGAAGCCCATTTTGGAAGGAACCCATTTATTCCAAAATAACCTTTTTGGGAAGAGGCCTGTCTCTTTCTCCCCCTCCAAAAAATCGAAGCTTGATTTCACTGAGAAACAACCATTTTTTTAAGCTTCCAAGCCCTTCTATCCTCTTCAAGGGGGTTCATCTTTGTTATAGTATGTATCATACATTAGCATATTGGTTTGTATCTTATTAGCCTAACCTTCTTGTATATATATGTGTGATGACTCAATGAAAAAGACACAAGGAATTCATTCCTCCAAGTCTTAATCTCTTAGTTTCTACATGGCATTAGAGCATAGGGAATAGATTGGGAGAGTTTTCTACTGCTTTTAGGTAGTTTTTCGGAGTGCTCAAGAGAGATGTGAGGGGTTTTTTTTAAACAGCCATTTTGAGGGAGAGTGGGATCTCATCGCTAGCCTGAGAAGCTTCGCTGGACGTCGATGAGCTTGCCTATAAAATCCGACGGTCGTAAACCACGAGCGTGAGCTCCACACGCCACCACACTATTTCGGACTAGATCTACATGCGCCGGCGATGGTGCTCGGGGGACTGCTCTAACTCCGCCTCCTCTTCCTGTTTGCTTCGGGCACCGAAAGACCGTAGTCTACCAGTTTCTATTCGTCTCTGATCTGGCCTGCTGCGTGATTTTGTCTCGATAGCCCATCATGCCTGTGGTTTCGCGAGATTTTCGACCATTCAAGGTACTTTCTAGCCCTGATCTACTTTCCTTGGCTTCCTAATGAGTGAGTCATGATTAGTCCTAAACCCAATTCATGTTTCTAGAAGTTTGCAAAACCAATTTTAATGTTGGATTATGGAATATTCACCAACTTTGTGTTTTCAGGTTTTAAATGAAAAAGAGACAATTCCAACAAGAAAAGCAGAAAAATTGGCTAAGGTAGAAATCTCTGTCGCGACAAAGAAATTTTATGTCGTGATAGGATCTTAATAGAACCATTTAGGAAGCTATGTACTTGACTAGGAAACACTATGTCTGACAAAGATCAGCTAAACTCAGACGGGAAGACAAAACTTTGTCGCGACGTATCCTGACTTCTGTCAGCATGACATAAGAGCGAAGATGGCGAAAGCTTTGTCATAATGAAGACAACTCTATCATAACACCAAAGTCAGTCTCAGCAATGGAAACGAAACGAAATGACTTTGTCGACAGAGATTTTTGTCGCGAAAAACACAACATAAGGTTGAAATGAAGTATGTTGCGACAAAGAAATCTATTGTCACGACAAAAGATAAGAAGAATTGCAATGTGAATGTTAGGCTATAGAAAAGTATCTTGACACAATGGCGAAGGCGAGGAGATCTTTGTCATGACAATGATCAAGCAGTGGCAATAGAGTTTTGTCTCAATAATCAAATTTATGTCATGACAATAAATGCTGCAAAGTAAGAAGCTCTGTCGCGACCAAAGAAAACTATGCCGCGATAGAAAATGGAAGAAAAATGAAACCAGCCAAGAAAAGTTTATCGCGGCAAGGATTTCAACGTTGCAACAAAAAATCCAGCCAGTGACAAGGATCAAAGAAGAAAATGTGTCACAACAAATAAAAAGTGTGTCGCGAGGTAGAGTTCAGTGTCAATAGTGCAAGACAACAAGACTATGTCATGACAACATACCTATGCAACATTAAGAAACTCTATCGCGACAAAAGAAATTATTGTTGTGACAGAGATTGAGAAAAACCACAAAAGTATGTTGCAACATAGTAAAGTCTTTACAATAAGTAGAAAAAGGGTTGGAGGCGGAGAAATTCTATTAAACGAAAACTATGTAAAAAGCAGAAGATGAAGATGAGAGAATAGAAGATTGTCGTGATAGTGTATTTTTATGTTCTGACATTTCAAACATGTCACAACATAGAGCAAAGGTTGAAAGACAAAAAAGTTTTGTCGCGACAAAAGAAAATTTATGTCGCGTGGTCGAAGCAACAAAAATGAAAAGTTTTGTTGCAACAAAGTTTATCGTGACAGAGGCACTCATGTCATGACTCGAACACTCTGTTATTGTGAACAGGGACTAGATATTTCAGCGGAGAACTATGGCGTTTTTGTATAAAATTATGTGTGACGAGTTCGAAAAAACATGAAATGTGGTAGATGAGAGTGAAACCGCGACAGAACAGGGACAAGATAGGCTATGTCAACGAAATGGTCAATTGGGCCATAATTTTGAAATCACAATTTCGAGTCTAAGTGCAATATCATTTGAAAATCTATAAATGAGACGCATCTAGAATACGTCGCGTGGCTTACCGTGAAACCAGAACAAGGTAGCCAAAATCATCCTTCATATATTATTTTTCTTTTCTTTAAAGTTGTTTTAGATTAGCATTGCAGTTAGTTCTTTTTGGGATTGAATAGTGATATGGTGTGAGTTTGAGTTGGTTCAATATATAAAGAAGTGATTTCATTCTTGCCCCACATTAGACTTGAATGAATTTGAAATTTTCTATAGTTCGTTTATTTCGATTCCAAACTATGATGAATTTTCCTAATCAGTTAGTCACTGTTATTTGTAACCCAGTTTTGAAAGACTAAGCTCCCTCTGGGATTGGATCGATGTTCATTATTGTTTTCTGCTCAACTTAAAATAATGTCATAGTTTGAAATCTTGAATTTATTTAATTGGTAATGATCTAGAAGTTATACATTCGGAATATCGATGGCGTGAACCATAAAGGTACATCTTGCTCGATTTCGAGGGAAGCCTCTAAGTGACCTGACGGGTGCTTGAGGAGTATGGAGGCGAGTTACTTGGGGTATGTTAGACTAATATTATGGAACTAATGAACTCTTAGGGTGCCCGATAGATCACTAACTTACTCATGGTGTGAGGATAGTTGAGTTATGTATCAATTTAATTGATGAGAGGTTTCTCCTCAATCTGAGGGAAGGGTCTTGATCCCGTGTTAGCATAGATCTAATCAAGGAGATAGAGAATTTTATCATATTCGATGGATGAGTTACTAATTAGATTGGAGAAGGCTTGTAATATCCTGTCTATAGGGGCAAGAATTCTTCAGTCGTGTGAAGTACTGAAAATGAAAAATACCCAGATTTTAGAAAGAGGTTTCTATTCTACAAGTAATTGATTAGACTCATGTATCCGAAAAGAGTATGGATCTCTAATTAGTGAAATGTATGGTTTATGGAGAAATCCAAACTATACTACCTTGCTTCTTTGACAAGTTCAGAATTCAAACTAATGGCTGAATTACGTCAGGAAAATGATGCAGAATTATATAATTGTACACTAATCTATTTTCCAGTGTTAACTCACCCAGTGAGCTTTCCAATCCAACAATTTAGAATCCTTTATAAATAGTTATAGAATTTTATTTAAATTTTACATTTCCTAAGTTTAATACCAAATCACTTTTAAATTTGGGATTGAATAGCAAGGATCTTGAGTGGTGGAGTAATTGATGTTTAGATTTTTCAATTAAATCACGTATAAGACGTTTTGGACTTGATCACTTTTATTACTTGAATGACTGTGCACTTCGCGGTGAGTTTAGACTGAAACACGTAATTTCAGAAGATTCAAAGCCTTCACGTCCGGCGAACAACGCATTTTATAATTTTAATTAGGTGGTCGACAAGTTTTTTGAATTGTCGTTCTTTGTAGGAACTAATTAGTTTTTGGTGGTGGTACCAGAAGTTTAGCACATACTGACTTCGTCATAGTTAGTTAATTTGGTCTTCAGATAAGAAGCATGTTTCGGCGCTTGAAGTGGTCCCGATGATGTCAAAGATCACAGAGGACAAATCCCAGTTGGTCTAATTGCCCAGTTAGGGCAAAACGGTTCGCCTCTAAGCAGAGGAATATTCGTATGGCAGTCCACTTTGCGAGGACCCTTGATGCGAGATGGATTTTAGAAGTTATACAAAAAAATAGAATTTTTATTAGTTGCAGAAAATTAGAGTCAAATTAAGGTTAGTAGTTTGGGTCAAATTATGATTATTAGTTAGAAAATGATTTTCAAAATTAAATTAGGACTATCAATTAGAGTTAAATTATGATTTTTTAGAATCAAATTGGGTTTGAGTCATATTAGGTTATTAAATTTGAAAATGCGTTTAGGATTTCTTAGAAGCACTATAAATAAGGCTCGATGATGTAAGTCAAGCATATTTTTAGATAATAATGGCTGATATTTTGCGATCTTTGCAACTTCCAATGGTGAGACTCCATTGACTTTCTTCTAGGTGAGACTCCTAGAAGACCTTAGTGAGATTCTAAAGTTTCTACCTATCCCCTATGACATATTCTTTTTATTTTTATTATCTAATTTTCCCTATCACACCTTTTATCTATATATATTTTCATTTTACCCTTGTTCCTTTTTCCCTAAACCCTAATTTATAAAAAACCCTTCTTCACCCACCTCGCTTGTAGGCAACCTTTCTAGGATTATTCCTACATAGTTTTATTATCATTGAAAGTTCTTAGCCAGAAAAAAATATATGCAATTGCGGAGTGGAGCCGCTTATGCTAGAATGAGTTCCCAAAATACTTCTAACAATCAAGATGCGGCTACAATATGCTTAGAATAAATTTTAGCTACACAACATTCCCATCAAGATGCTATAATACAATTTAATAGCAAACTTGATGAGATCATAAAGTTACTAGAAAAGAATCTAAGAAAAATGACCAATTGAAGATGAGACGACAAGCCATCAATTCAAACCGTCGCTAAGTCGATCGCACGAAAAGAGGGATAATTTTATGATCGGGGAACCAACAAAGGGGTAGAATCTTTGAACAAGATGATGATGTGACAAAGAAGGTACACCTTGAAGTTGCTGAATTTTATGGAAAACTAGATCCAACTGCTTTTCTTGATTAGTTATATACATGGAAGATTACTTTGGGGTGACATCTTAAATCTACAGAAATAGAAAAGTTCATTTGTGAAGGAAAAAAATTAAAGGGCATGTTATGGTTGTATAATATTGAGAATCAACTAGCAAAATTCCAACCTATAGACACATGGGACGAGATGAAAGTTGAAGATGAAGGAGCACTTTCTTCTAACTAATTATGAAAAACTCATACCTGAAAATTGTTCTCCTTAAACCCAAGATGCAGTAGTTGAAGAATATCTGGAAAGAATTTCATGGTTGAGTGCCCAGATCAGGAATGGGAAAGTATGCTCAACTTGTAGTGTTCATAAACGGGACTTGAATGAACATTCAGTTAGAGATGATAGCTTCACACACTTACATGGTGGATGATGTTTATCAACTAGCCCTTAAGATCGAAGAAGGCCTCAAGTTTAGGGCTTCTAGACGTACAAATTCACAACTAGGGAGCAATTTCTCCAATCGGATAGCCAACACTCCTAATGAAAATGGTGGAGTAAACAACCAACAAACCACAAATATTGTGAATAAAGGTGGTAGTAAGGATCAAACTTCAATGAGTATTGGAGGTAGGATTCCCTTATGCTATAAATGTGGGAGGCATGGTCATTATGCGGTTGTGTGCCCAAGTAAAGGTTTAACACTGTTGTGTTCAAGAACTAGAATCCAAGTTGGAAAGTTACTCAAAGGAAGATGAAACCCATAATGAAGGTGAGCTTAATGAAGAATATGACTATTATGATGGTATGACAAAAGGGCATAGTCTTATTGTGCGACATTTATTGGCAGTCAAGGGAGAAGAAGATTGGTGACGTACTAGCATCTTCCAGACACATGTTTCTTGCAAAGGGAGGTTATGCACCACGACCATTGATGGAGGTAGCAGTTTGAACATAGCTTCACAAGAACTTGTTGAGAAGCTAAATCTTCCGATAGAGAGGCATCAAATCCATTAGAGTAGCATGGGTTAATATCAACACTTCTATGCGTGAAGTTAATAGTTGTTTGGTAACATTCCTTTTTGGTAAATAATTTGAAGAGTCCGTATGGTGTGAGGTGTTACTAATAAGTAGAATATATTTACTTGGAGACCTTGACTTGATAAAAGAGTTCAACATGATGGGTATGAAAACACTTATACACTTATACTTGATGGGCGTAAAAAAATTCTTCGTCTAATAAAGGAAATTCCACTAGTTGATCAACCGGAGGAAAAATTAGTACCCGCAAAACTAGAAGAGCCCAAAGAAGTTGTAGAAGCTTTGGAGGACTTGACACTTGAATTTCTTAGGAAAAACGTTATCATGAGCAATGACAAACTTGAATAGCTTACTAAAATGATTGAACATCATAAATTCAAGAATCCTGTTCATCCATAAGACAATTTACAAAAGGCATATGAAATGACTTTCTGTTCTTGCTTAGACACATAATAATTATTTTGAGAACTATCCACATGTTTTACAACGTTGGAAAGTTTTTCAAAATTTAACCTTCTATTGCATGAAGTTAAACAAGATCTAGAGATAAGGATGTCCTATCTTATCATGGTAAAGAAGCGACGAAGAAAAGGATGGAAGGCATTGTTCGGGATTGCAATTGATTGTGGGAAACCACTAAAACTCGAGGACGAGTTTTTTTCAAGTCGGGGAGTATGATGTAGATGGATTTTTAAGTTATACAAAAAAAAGAATTTTTATTAGTTGCAGTTAGAGTCAAATAGGGTTAGTAGTTTGGGTGAAATTGCGATTTATTGGTTAGAAATGATTTCAATTTAAATTAGGATTATCAATTAGAGTTAAATTATGATTCTTTTTTAGAATCAAATTAGGGTTTGAGTCATATTAGGTTAATAGAATTTTAGTACATTTAGGATTTCTTAGAGAAGCCTATAAATAGGAAACATTGATGTAAGTCAATGAGTTTTAGATGTGTGTTCATATTTTTACAATCTTTGCAACTTCCAATGGTGAGACTCCATTGACTTTCTTCTAGGTGGACTCTAGAAGACCTTTGTGGTCTGAGTTTCCTTTTCCCCTGTTATTAACTCTATTTTTGTTATCATTTTCTATCACACCTTTATCTATATATTTTTCATTTTACCCTTGTTCCTTTTCCCATACCTAATTTATAAAAAAGCCTTCTTCGCCGCCTCGCTTGTAGGTAACCTTTCTAGGAATTAGATCCTACATCAACCCTCAGTGATTAAGGGCTGGAGGTAAGTTTGGAGGATGTTGCAATCTCTTTATCTAAATTATTCCATTGTTGGTAAAATCTTTTACTCTCATTAATCTTTGCAGTTTTATTAAGAACAATGGATTATTTGGAAATTTGTGTGTATGAAAGGCTCATTTCTCTTGTCTTTGATGTGTGGCGAGCCTTTTATCGCTCTGAGAAACAAGATCGGTAGCTTACAGAATTTTTTTTGGACTATAAAAAGACATGAGGAATTGAATGTGCTCTTACCCTTTAGTCAAGATGTTAAGGTCCAGTAAGATCAACGGGAAAAGATGGCAGTGATGGGCTTCCCAGCACTTTCCATAAAGTAGATTATGTTAAAGCCTTGGTCTGTCGATCCTGAAGTTTCTTCTTTCAAAAACTCCGCCAAAATATCCTCTGCTCTACCATCGACCACGGATGAGCAGTGCTCTTCTTGGTGCAACGTTGGTGAAATCAGCCTGTCTGATAGTGGCTGGAGCCTTCTTTGTTAGAGGCCTCATTACGGAGGGTTGTGTGTAATAATTGTCGTAAGCCTAGATATGTGATACGAGACTATAAGAAACTGCATAACCGGAATTAGAGATTTATGTCCGCCCATATGGCCTCCTCTATTGAGGCATTTGATCAGTCAGTCCAATTCTTCACAGATGAACTTGCCAGGTTCCATTGTCTTTAAATATTCAGTCTCATGTACTCCTAGCTACTATTCTCCTTCATCAGTGCGCTTACATACCTAGTCTCTTCTTCTCCCTACAAATGGGTCATTGATTCTGGAGCCACATACCACATGACAAGTAATTCTAGTCTATTTTCTACCTTTCAGACATAATCTTCACCTTCCACTGTTACTTTGGTAGATGGGTCACAGTCTTGTGTTCTTAGTTTGAGCATATTTTCCCTCCTTATTCCCCTATCATTTTTGTCTGAGTTTACCTAATTTTTCTTTTAATTTGTTATCTATTAGCAAACTAACTCGAGCTCTTAAATGTTGTGTCTCATTCTTTCATGATTATTGTCTCTCTTCGGGATCTTATGTGATGGATGTGGAAGTCTGAAAGGGTCTCTGTTCTTGATCATGCGATGCAAAGACCTATTTACTGTTTGGGGTGCAAACCATTTAGGACTCATTACTGATTGGAGCCCACCCACTCTTCCACTATTGAAGGGAATTGTGTCCCGATTTTCAAGTTTGTTGTCTTTAGTTGTGGTCTTTATCAATTTTAAACATCATAAGTCTCTTAATTCTGGAAGTATTGAAATTGATAAACGAGTTGGTGCTCCTTTTAAGTTAGTCTATTCGGATGTGTGGGGTCCATGTCCAGTTGTGTCCCCAACTAGGTTTCGTTATTTTGTTTTGTTTTTCGATGGTTATTCACGAACAACTTGGTTATATTTAATGAAAACCCACTCAGAGTTATTTTCTCATTTTTTTTGTGCCTTTTGTGCTGAAATTAAGACTCGGTTTCATACTTTATGTTTCAAATAGAAATAGTAATGCTAAAGAAGAATAATAATAAAACTAATTTCAATCATTCATGCTTGAATGAATTCTTCATCGGACATCTTGTGTTGATACTCCTTCTAGTGAGTTATTAAAGAAAAATGAACTTTCTTCTGCAAAACTACTCAAGACTTTATTATTTGTCTACGTGCCAGCAATACAGTGATGATTAATCGGATGCCTTCTCAAGTCTTGAATTATGTTTCTCTGACTTTAAACCCTCTTTCCCATAAATCTTTGTTTCCCATTACTTCAGGTATTTGGGTGAGTGTTATGTTCGGGGATCTAATTTCGATCCTTTGTAATGCAAACTTGACCTAAGTCATGGTGAAGTGTACCTCTTGGTTACTCAGGTTTGAAGGGTATGGAGTGTTATTGTTTTATTCTTAGGGGTGCAGGTTTATCTTTGATGTCACCTTTCTTGAGAATACTCTTCTTTATAAGACACGATCCACACTAGTCGGGGGAGGGATGATGATTGCTCATTCTACTCTTGCATCAGCCTTAGCCCTACTCATTCGCGTTGACAAGCCTCCTATCCTGGGGTCTATGCTCTGGGCGCCTACCCCAGGTCTTGGGCCCTCCACGGGATTTAGCCGACATCAGATCCAATTCTTAATGATGACCTTCTGACTCTCTCAAGTAAAGGAAACGTTGTGCCTCATCCGATCATCCTCTGCTCTTATAACCCATTGTCATCCCATTCTTGTTCATTTTGTGCATCCTTATGCCTCTGTTCATTAACAAAGGTTTAAAAGCCTTAGTTCATCCTGGTTGGCGTGGTGCTAAGATCGAAGAAATGGATGGTTTGATTGATAATGGTACTTGGGATAGTCGCGTTTGCACATTTGGAAAAACCATTAGTTGTTGATAGATTGTTTATAGTGAAGGTTAATCGATGGATCCATTGCTAGGTTGAAAGAGCGTACTTATTAACAAAGGGTATGCCCGGACTTGTAGAGGTGGATTATTTGACCTTTCCCAGGTTGCCAGTGAACTCTATTCATTATTTATATCCTCTTGTAGCACTCATGGCTAGGACCTTCATCAACTTGATGTAAAGATATCTTTCTTCATACAGGGATCTTACTGGAAGGGTTTATATAGAAGCGTATCTTGGGTTTGTTGCTCGGGGAGGGAGGTTAGTAGAGTTTGTCGTCTCAGAAAATCAATTCATATGGCTTAAAACAGTCAAAATTTTTTGTGGTTTAATGAGTTTAGTAAAGTGATTGAAATTTGTCTGGAAGAAAATCGACCATTTTGTCTTTTATAGAAACTCTCAGTGGTGAGTATCAGCGGAACATGTTGGAATGATATTATCATTATAATTGGATGATATAGCGGTGTTTCTTCTGTGATTTGAGGACTTGGCATGCAAATGCTTCTTAAGTGATAAGGTTATGAGGTTGTAGAGTTTATGAGATGGTGGAATCTTCTTATCTCAAGAAAATGTGTTTGGTTCTATTGTAAAACTAGAAAAATTATGACAAAACCATGTCAATCCCTATTAACAATAATCATATTAAAGAAGAATGAATTATTTGAAGACTACGAGAGATATAGAAGGTGGATTTGGGTGAACTACATAAGTAGTAGCAGCGTCTTGTGTTAAATGCTGGGTTAGTGTTGTAAGGTAAATACATATTATTTATCGACCTTGTTGGAGTCATTAGCGACGTATACTTGATTCTATGTTACTTGAAAGACCCCGGGACATGGTATTTTTATACGAGTAATCATGACATAATGACTTAGGTGCTTCACGTATGTAAATTAGCGGGATCACAGGGAAGGCAGGAAAGGTCACTTCGAGGTTATTGTGTTTCATTTAGGAGATCGTTTCTTGGAAGAGTAAAGAAACGGAGCGTTGTCTCTCAATCTAGTCACGGAATCTAGAGTATAAACGTGGCCCACATTACGTATCCCCCAGTTAATCAAATCTTTTGGTGGAGCGTGTAAAACCTCGATTTATGAAACTTCAGGTTATGTTGCCCTTCATATTGCCTCTAATCTTGTTTTCCATGAATGAACTAAACACATAGAGATAGATTGCCATTTCGTTCGTGAGAAAATACAACTCAATTTGATTTCTATAGGATACGTGAAGACTAGAGAACAATTAGGTGATATCTTCACAAAGGCTCTAAGTAGAGACCGGATTAATTACCTATGTAACAAGTTGGGCATGATTAACATCTATGCTCTAACTTAAGGGAGAGTGTTATAGTATGTATCATACATGAACATATTGGTTATAGTATGTATCATACAATAACATATTGGTTTGTATCTTATTAGGATACTTTACTTATGGGGTTGTAACCATTTAGGTAGAATAGATCATCTTAACTAATGTATAGCCTAACCTTCTTGTATATATATGTGTAGTGACTCAATAAAAGACACAAGAATTCATCCCACACAATCTTATTTCTTGTTTCACAGTATTTTTTTTATCTGTAGTTATTAAAGATTCTCCATATTATCAGATTGATCATTAAATGTCTTTCAAATCGGAGATCCCAGCCCCCTAACTCTCCTACAAGCCTCCAAACCTCATTTACGTTGGCTCTTTTAGAACCAGACAATGTATAAAGCATAGGAAAAAGCACACTGAAGGGTTCCTTACTACACCACGCATCCTCCCATAATTTGATTATGCTTCCATCACCTAAAATAAGGTTGTTATGTTGTTTTATAGGAAGTTTATAGATTTCTTATGTGCCCAAAATTTGCCTCTCCGACCTTTGTAAAAATGCCAATCTCCTTTACCACTTTATGTTTTATCAATGTGGTTTTCCGGAGGCCTTCTACCTCTGCCCCAAACCTCGACACCACATTTTCCCAAAGAAAGCCCTTGTGAGAAAAGAGTTTTCAGGATTCCCAAACTCACCCATATCTGCCCGACTGCAATCTTTAATTGGCATTGTGGATTTTCCTATCCAAAGCTCCTCCACCCCACACGAATTCTCTTTGGATTCTTTCAAGTCTCATGCTGATTAACAAAGGATTCTTAAGAGGGATATGAGATAAGTAGACATGTAGGAAAGGGTGCTTTGAATAAGCTTGAGTCTTCCCCCTTTGGAGATGTATTGCCATTTCCATAAGGCTAGTCTATTCCGAAACTTCTCCTTAACAACATCCCAAACCTTTGTGGACTTATGTGTTGCTAGAGAAGACTAAGAATCAGTTACGTTTGGCTTGAGGCCTACCTTGCCCAAACTGGTGACTCTGATGGGGTTATCACATTCAGTAAAATGACTTTATCTAGATTTATCCCTCATCTAGGGCGCTTCAAACCAGCGAAGTAAAGCTAAATTGATTCGTGCCCATTGGGTGCATCGGAATCAACAAAATTTGTATCCAAAAGTTCACATTGCATTGTGAGCTCACAGATATAGTGGCGCTAAGGTCGAACTTCGAGGATGGGTTTCTTCTGCTAAATGATCCAGTTGATTGAAATTGGTGTTTACTTTGGATTTGAGGTTTTGGTGCTCATTACCAGAGTTAGTTTGATGAAACTATAATTTGGAAAATAAAGTATACAAAGGCTATTGAGTTTGGACAATGAACCCAGGTCTTGCAGAGTGTACTTGTCTCACTGAGGTCCTTTCCTCGCTAGGAAGGGATGACCTGTCAGTCATTTCCAGGCGGGATCTAGTTTGGCTAAAAACTAAACCTAAGATTTTATCTACGACATTTATGACCCATTAATGTTTCATGATTAAAACCATCCAGTGGATCTTTGAGAACTAATAGTGGCAGCTAGGTGAGCATCGGTGGATCTGCAATAAGTATCCTTTGGGCGGTTGCAAATATAAACCTACTGGGGCACATCAGAGTTAAACCCACATGAGAGATCTTTGAGAAACGCCAAATGAATATAGATGCCTCGTTAATAACGGAGGACGGTGTACTACCTCCAACCTTTAGCCAGGTGGTCCTCCTGCAGGATGAGTTTCGCCAGCATCTAGGTTGTCATCCTCAAAGGGGTGTTTTGCGGGTGAAAATCGAGACCTCAAGGAGAGAAAATTTGAAGAGGTGGCGGAAAGCTAAAGCTTTGGTGCCAACGTGATATGACTCAGCTCATTGCATGAGCTTGACTATATAGTGCCCTTGATTCAAGAATTGCAAAATGTGAAGAACGGAGGTTACATTATGGAACAGGTAACAATCCGCAAAAATACGTTCAAGCGAGTCGACACGGCCGAGACGAAACTCCGCGGGGGTGGCGGTCTTCAAAGTGGCTGCTGTAAAATTCACATTGCTCTTCTCTCATACGTATTTTAGCTCCAATTGCCGTTTTCACATGCAGCTTTGAGTTCGGCCCGGGTTCATCGTATTTGAATCGACATGAAGAATATAGTGTAATTGGTATGCAAAACTACAAAAATATCCACAAAATGATCGATAAATCTGGGTTCTCAGTATGAAATTGGGTTATTTAAGTTGATTAATACACTAAAAGTGCTCAAAACCTACAATCAACAGGGCTTAAAACAACACTATTCGGGCCCTAATCACTCCCCCCAACCGACACATTGCTAGTCCCTTATGACAAAGAAAGAAGGAAGAAGCGGATAAGTTATGCTAAAAGCAGGGATGGTCTTTTAAAGTGTATGGAAATGTAATGCTCTCCCCTCGGTGTGAATGATTGAGACCACATAATAACAACCAGGAGAGAGAAAAATGTCATACGAGGACCAAGTTTGAGAGTGTCATCCCAAAGGAATCGACTTGAAACTTCCACCGCAATCTAAGTGTTTATGTGATCAGTTTTCAACGATAACCTACTAAACTACTCTCCCCCCAACCAAGTTACTGCCAAATCCTAGCACCTTGACCAACCTAAATAACTTTGGTTCCACTCTTTTTTCATATTGCTTTTTTTGTATGCGTAGGATGCAATCTTGTCGACCTCACCAAAATATTATGAGAGGTCCACAGAATGACTCAGAACAGCTAAGGCTTAGAGGCGTAGTCGAGAGGATCTCGACCACTAACTCCTCGGGTTTCACCCTAGACTCCGAATGAATTCAAAATTCCAGCACCTACGACTCGCTAAACCTCACCCATCCACCCATGTAGCGAGCACTAAATCAGTGGCTGTCTTGATAGACTTAAGACGCAGGGCTTTTTAGAACTTTAAGCGAGTAAACCCCTCGGACATTCTCGGGTTTGCAGGTAAGCGTGTGACTTCCTCTTCTTTTCTTCTTTTTCTTTTTCTTTTCTTTATTATTTTTCTTTTCCTCTTCTTTTATTTTGGAAGACACGTTGACCTTCAATTATGGGGAACCATAACCTTTTACAGGTGGTCAACAAAACTAAGATGAGTTTACCTGAAAGATTAAAACGGTTTTCCAGTTATTAAAGAAAACTGATGTACCTGGTGTGTGGTTATTAAGATGAAGAAAAAATAATGAATCAGAGGACTATTTGTGTACTTAATCATGCATGGAGCAATCTAGTATCAATGGCATTAGCGATGTTCATTCTCAACTTAAGGAAGGCAAAACCCACAAAAAACAGAGCAAAAATGTTACAAATGAGTTAAGAGCTGTTATCAGATAATGTATGGCGGTGTGTATGCTAAATTTTCAACTTTTTTTTTTTCAAGAAAGCGGCTTTCTCAGCCAAGGAGCAAAAAGCAAGCCATTATAAACATGCAAAATGAGCTTTGCTTGCCATGCGAGAAGGTCGAAAAGTGTAAAACAAGCGATATCTACGGTATAAGAAAATCACTTCCTTCACTAACTCTCCCCCAACCAAATGTGCCATTGGCCGCGTAGGGTGTGGATTAGGAGTAGTAGAGGAAGTGCTACCTCCTTAGTCGATGGCCCAGGTGAAGAGGTGTCCTCGGTGCAGACCAGGCTAAAACGCTGCGTAGTGTTTTGCATTGTTTCAGGCTGTAGCCGCATCCGGGAAACTCACGGGGGCTGGTGGAGGAGGCGGGTCTTCTTTGGAGAAGGACGAAAAGGCTGACGAGGCATATACGAGGGAGATCGTAGGGAGACGGTGACTGGATGTCTGCATAAGAATGGCCCTGGTGCATTGCCCGGTATGGCGTTGATCCCACGAGTCATGGCGGCCTCGGTCTTGAGTCATCTATGCACTTTAGAGTGCACTGTGGGTAGTCGCAAATGATCTTAGATGTGGCGGAGAATGTGCGGTTTGCATCCATGATGGTCAAAAACTCCGGGATCTTGGTGATGGGCCCAGTGGTATGCGGAAGTGCCTTCGGCCAATGATATCTAAATGGGCGGTAGCATGGTGGTCGGGGGCATAGAGATGCAGTTAGTACGGGAGCGGAGGTACTAGAGCGTGTGCTGTAGGAGCTATGGGGTTGGAACCTGAGGCCGCAGTATGCTCGATGTAAAGGCTGGTCCTCGGGTGGAATATCGGCAATTTGTGATCAGAAGTCGAGAGGTGGCAGATGATAGGAACGAGGCATAGTGTGCCATTGATCAACGGTAAGGACGGCCTCGCAGTCTTGACGACGCTCCAATATAGGCTCCTCAGGGAAGCCGATATGCTCTAGCACTTGGCACAAGAGTTTTGAGAATAATAGAGGCGTGGACTCAGCTCGGGGTAAACTCCTGCGATGGACCTTGTCCTCGAAGTTGAACAAGGATGTCATAATAAGCTCTGATGAGCTGAACGGGAAACCCTACGATGTACGGTATAGGGCCTCCGGTGGCTCCTCTCCTACGGACTATATCTTTGGAGAGGGAAGAGATTAGACATGATATGTGGTGCGCAGAGCGCATCTGCGATGGGAGTTACCTCACAGGCAGATAGATCCGACGGTAGTGTTCCCGAAGAGAAGACGAACCATCTCCCTGGGTGAGGGATGGGGCCACTACCTATAAGCTGCTGAGTTGGCGAGGACCACCGGCAAATTAAAAGTAGCTGTGATGTCAGAGGCCCTGAGTATCCCTGGCCGGCCGTCGATGGAGAAATGAATAGCTTTCGGGTTAGGCTCGCGCCTGGATGTCATCGTGTGATGAGACTCAGCCTGACCACCGAGGTAGAAAGCGACGGGTGTCATGGAAACGGCCCAGAACGCTGCGCTAGTAGCATCGAGTCTTGGAGCTCCGGGTCTTTGGAGAAGTCCGGGAGATCATAATGAACCTTTACATGTAGCTCCCTCTCATTGCAATCAGCATTCCCCGGAATGGGGTTGCAGGGGAAATATGGCCGCCTGATGATAGAGGCCGGGGACAAGTTTAGATGGGCTGCTCCAACAATGCCCTGATGGGGTGGTGACTGTGGCTCCATAGGCCTCGACCTGGAAGACTCCCCTGGGTTCGAGGTCTTCCCAGGCATCGTTCGAGGTCTCGCTATCTCGGGATCTACGGGGGTCTCTACCCGGCCGGGGCCCGATGTGATGGGCAGGCGAGTGGGCCAACCCTAGTGTGGTATCTCCTCCTGGGGTAGGCATCAAGAGGATCTCACGCTAGCACGCCCCGGGGGCGGCAAAGAATGCAAACAAGTGGCGCGGTAGCCGGGCCGGCCAAAGTAAAAAGACGCTGGAGGCGCCAAGGCGACGCGCCGTGGCGGCCGAGGCGGCGGCAAGCATAGTCGGGGCACAGGGGGCACGACGAGGGAGAACGCACCCTAAAGCCAAAGCATGACCACCGTGGGTCTTCACCATGGTTGGGCTAGAGGAGGAGAAGAGGTGGAAAGGGAAATTTCAAACGGAAAATGGAGATTTGGAATGAAAATTGGAAGGTGGAGGTTTATATAGAGGTGGGGGGGAGGGGTAAGTGGAAGGCCTTGATCAATTAATTGCATTAAGTGCCTATTAAATGGGTGGCTCAAAAAGAAATGCAAAATTTTGTAGGTTGCGTGAACGGAGCGCCGTGAAAGGTGAGGATGAAAGTATGAGCACGAACAAGGTATCCTCTCGCAAAATTTCTCGCAGGTTGCGAAAATTTTGCAACCTAGAAATTTCCAGGTTCAAAAATTGCTCTCCCAGCCCACTACAACACCTGCAAAAACCAAAAAAAAAAAAATTAGAAGACATGCTTAAAAGAGAAAATTTGCAAAAGGAAAACAAACCAAACAACAACAAGGGACACAAAAAGATTACAAAAATTAAGCAATTAAATTATAGTGACTTCTGAGATACTACAGAAGTCACTCCTAAATGTGTGGTCAGGAGGTTTCATGGAGGGTCAAGGAGGGGGATTTCCTCCGTCTCGTCGAAAAAGTTGAGCTACATATGGCTTCTCACCAGCTACTTCGACTCAACACTGGATTGTCTCAGCATCGAAAGTGCCCATCGAACCATTGAGGCAGACTTTCGGATGGTCGGCCCACCCATCTTGATTTGCTCGTCGAAAGAAAGCGGAGCTTCGAGTCGCAGTAGTACTCGTCCCCTTTGGAAATGTTTCATGTAGCTATCAACCGATCACATGCCACCTCCTTCAACTTATCTTGCAATTTTTTTGAAAGTTAAGGTAGGCATCATTTCGCCTCTAGCTTGTTGATATTTTCGAGGAGCCTTTTGAGACCCGCGCCTACGCCCAAGTTCAATTTTTACTACCCACCTCTGTGCCTCGTATTCAATTTCCACTGTGCAGTGGCAAGCTTTGCCATAAACCAGTAATAAGGAGACATGCCCAATGGTCTCAGAGGTCACCGTGTATGCCCACAGAGTCGCACTCTTTGAGAGACCAATCTTTTCTGCTAGAATTTACCACTTTCATCAAGATTGCTCTCGATCTCATTGGGTTAGTTCAACTCAAGCCACCTGGCCTGATGTGGTATGGGGTGGCTAGGTTATGCTTCGACAACATACTTGTGCGAGGTTCTCGTGCGGTTGTTTGTTGCATAAATGTGAACCTTCATCACTAATTATGGCTTTGGGGACCCCAAATCTAGAGAATATATTCTCCTTCAAAAATTTCATAACCACCCTCAGTCTCGTCGCCTCGCAAGGAACCGCTCAACCCACTCGGGACACATAGTCGACTCCCACCAAAATGTAGAGGTATCTAAGGGAGGAAGGGAATGGTCCCATGAAATCGATCCCCCATACGTCGAAAAGGTCAACTACCAAAATCGGGTTTAACGACATCATGTGACTACAAGAAATCTTCCCCAACCTTTGGCATTTGTCGCATTCCTTGCATATGGCATGGGCATCCTTGAAAAGAGAGGGCCAGTGAAATCCAGACTTGAGCACCTTCCTAGCGCTCGAAGCAAAAGGCCTCCACTGTGCATTCTCATGGTCATCATGATTCCTCGGGTTATTCTCGCTTCATGCACACACCTTCTAATTATCCGGTTTCCAAGACAAGATTGCATAAGAATGGTTCCTCCCAATAATAGAGTGAATTTTTGCAAAGAAGAATTTCTTTGTCTTGTGCTTCCAACTGGGCCGTAGCTCCCCGTGGCTGCAATTTGCAATGTGAGCATACCAGTGGTGCCTCCTCAACCAGAGCCACCCCCAGGGAACCCATCATTGGATCGGGAGGGTCGTGAGTGTCGCTGCGGCGTATCAAGCTTATCCTTCGATAGGTGATCGCAGAATAACATTTTCTACACTCTTGTCCCCTACTGTAGGTTGGAACCTTGCGTTGAAGAGAACCCACCCGATAAGCCTAGCCTTAGCATTTGTCCGTGAGCGTACTTCATGGCTGGAGCGATCCGCGGAATACTATTATGTCCTAATCTAACCAAATAAGCTCGAAATTTGTTAGCATAATTCACCGGCTAGCGCCTCCTTTCTCGTGGTTGTATAATTCCTCCGTGCCTCATTCGTTTACTTGCATAATAGACCACATAAGGCTTCCTTCCTTCCCTTTGGTCCGAGAACTCCGCCCAATGGCCATATCGCCGCGATCACACATCACCAAGGGTAATCGCAGCTAGGGCTCTCATTATCGGGTGCAATGGTCAAATAGTCTTTAAGCTCCTCAAAGCTCGCAGCCCCCCGCATCCCAAATAAATTTGGCATCTTTTTCCGCTAGGCGTATGAAAGGCTTGGCAATTTTTGAGAAGTCCATGATGAACCTCCTGTAGAAGCCTCATGCCCTGCAAGAATCGGGCCTCTCATACCTTGATATTTATGGGGAAGGCAACTTGAAAAATCAAGCTTCCATTTTTGCCTTTATCAACTTTCAATCCCTTTTTTTTGAAATAACGGCCCTAGTACTATTCACTCCAAGCTTGACCATAAAGTGCATTTCTCTCAATTCAAAAAACTGCTTTTTCTACACACTGCGTGGTAAGACGCTTCTTAGGTTGATTAGGCATTCTTCAAAGCTCCCCCCGTAGATTGTAATGTCATCCATGTAAACCTCCATAATGTGCTCTACCAAATCATTGAAAATACTGAGCATACAACGCTGAAATGTGGCAGGGACATTACACAAGCCAAAGGCATTCTTCTGTATGCATATGTGCCAAATGGGCAAGTGAAGATGGCCTTTTCCTAGTCTTCTGTAGCAATTTCTATTTGAAAGTATCCTGAATAGCCATCCAAGAAACAGTAGAAGGGTTAACCAGAAATCCTCTCTATAAGCTGATCCATGAAGGGTAGAGGGAAGTGATCCTTCCTGGTCACTTCATCCAGCCTTCTATAATCAATACATACCCTCCACCCTGTGATAAGGCGGGTGGGCATCTCTTCTCCTTTGTCGTTATGCACCGTGGTTACCCCTGACTTCTTAGGCACCACCTAGGTTGGACTCACCCAGGTGCTATCTGATATGGGGTAGATAATACCAGCTTGCAGCAGCTTTAGTACTTCAGCTCTAACCACTTCTTGCATATGTGGGTCGGTCTTCTACGTGGTACGCCCTTCTGCGGCTTTGCCTCCTCCTCACAGGTAGATGTGATGGGTCTGAGCAAATTTAATACCCTTCGTATAGAAATCTTCCCATATAAAGGGATTGCTTGTTCTCCTTAGGATGTCTGACCAGAACTACCTTCCTATGAGATCTTGGCGGGGATGAAATGACAATTGGACAACTGGCTCTGCTCCTCCCAATAGGCATATTTCAACTCAGCGGTGGGGTTTGAGGCTCCGATTACCGGGGTTCAGTTCCTTCTCGATTACCAAAGGCGGAAATTTCTTTAGCTTTTTCTCCATTGCCACACTTACGATTTCTGTGGGCTTCTTCCGCCCTTCGAACACTCGACCGGTTCTTGATCCCGGCAAATCTGCTTCTTCCTATTGAACCATTTGTTCCTCGAGAATTGTGCTCGATGATCTGAGCTTCCTCCCGAGTCATCTTCCAGTTTGCGACATGCTTTTGCTCGAGTGGAAGATATTGAGTTCAAGGGTCATGTTTTCGAAGGTGAGTTGCATAACACCATTTTGAGAAATTGTTAATCACATTGGAGGTGGCCAAGAATGGTCTCCCTAGGATGATAGGCACATGGATTAGGCGTGACACCCCGAGCAGGGGGTCCTGGATTGACCACCGTCGACTCTTGAACACCGTATCTCATATCATGAGACCCGTATGATAAAATAAGACAATAGGCCCATAAATCATACTCATCCATACGGTTACAAGACTATACATTTCTATAGATCCAAGAGTTATTACATCACTCTTAATACAAAACATATATTAAAACTAGTTCATTCTAATACATACATAAAACAAGAACCAAGGCCATAGTCAGAGCTCTTCATAATCACATTTTAAGGAGCACGCGATACACGTACTTGTCTGTACTGAAAGGGGATCCTGACGGGGTGGTAACGCCCGATGAGATAAATCCTACAAGGTACATTCACCTATGTGCCTGCGATGATCATTTCACGGTCTGAGCCAGCCGGCAATCTAAGATGCATTACATGTTGTCTATCATGGAAAAATCTACATGCATGTATGAAATTTGACACTACACATGCCCCAATCTTGAAGTCGACCTCGACCCACTACGATACAGAAGTGCCAATGGAATCAATGTTAGAGGCAGACTCCCATCTCTGGCAGTAGTCTATGTGATATTTATTTAATTATTTCGTGTCTTTTTAGACCGCGGAACTTTTAGAGTCTCAGGTCTCTTACACCCTCGACATTTTCGGGCTTTTCGTGGTGGATCTGTTGTCTAACCCGGGTTTTCAGGTTTTCACTGAGGGGAGTATCTATCCCCACTTGCTCATGTCTGTAATTTCATTTCCATTTCGTTTAACCTTTATTGGAACTCGGTGGACTTAGTCCCGTTCCTGACCCCTGCGATTCGACCGCCGAATCACGATGCAAAATCAATACCATGAACACACTTTCATGCTTAATGTGGTATTACCGCACACCAATGCAAGGCAATTTGTGCCTTTACCTCAAACCCATGACGATGTGCAGAAGACCTCTACATGGACATTCTACACCATACACTATGTGTGTGCTATGAACACTCACGTTTAATGCACACAACATTTCATATATTTAACATACATGCAGTCATGTTAATATTCCACATATTCAAATCAATACATCACATAAGCATGCACTACATCTTTTCTATCATTCGACTCATTCATGTCGACACATCATTCAAGCATGTATTAAAATAATTTCCAACCATTAGCAAGCGGAAGTAATGCCATAATTCATGTTCTTGGTAGAGACATGGTAATGTCGGTCATCTGACAATATACATATAATTATTTCCATCTTTATCACATAATTTCACATGTTCGGCATGTCATTGAATTCATGGCAATACCACACATTAGCCATTCCTGGCCATAAATCCGGCCATGCTTGGCCTAAGGAATAATCTAGACTTAGTCCAGAAAGTCCAGTTTTTGTAAATACCACACAAAACATCCAACACACAATTCCTTTCTCTGGGCCATATGCGGAGTCCCGAGCATTTTCGATTACAAACCGGTTCCTAAAGCAGGCGTTAAAAACTAAAAGCGAACTATTCCTCCAACTATCCGTGACCCAGCCCAATGTTCAGCTATATTTTGGCTGATAGCTATTTTATTAAATTCTAGACTTCAGCGAAGCTTTCCCGTAGAGTCAACTTGTAGTCGGAGTTCGGACGAGAAAGTTATGGCGTCCCGAAGTTAATGAGGCCGATTCCACAGGGTGTGCGGAGATTTGGGCACACCCTTTATACGATATGCTCGGGATTTTGCCATCCCGAACCACCGGTGTTCGGTCTTGGATAGTCCGAGAGCCTGGTAAAAGCGGTCTTTGACCATCACACCGATCCGCAACGAAACCACGACATCAGGTCGCTCGAAAAATCGGACGAAACCCGTAGGCCATTACACACGGCCCCTAGGCGTAAAATAACAGTAGGAAACCTACCTCTTGTAGCGATTCAGGGTTCTTTTCCGTCCCGGGTGCGCGCTCAGCGCGCAACACTCCTTCCTCTTCCTCTTTCTTTTTCCTCTCCTCCTCCCCTTTCCTCTTCTCTTTTCTTCTTTCCTTTCTCCTTTCCTTTCCTCCCTTTCTCTTCTCCTTTCCTCCTCTTTCTCCTTCCCTCCCTTCCTCTTCTCCTTGCTACTCCACGGGGTAGTTTTTGGGCTCTCCCTTGCTCTACCAACGACCCATGTGAGCTCCTTATATAGGCATGGCAGAGCCATGCATGTTGACACATGGCATGCCGTGTGTCCTACATCAACACCATGTGTCACACATGCATGCACCACCATGCATTGTAATATGGCTTGCCATGTGTCACCATGGTTCGCCATGTATGCATCCGCATCGTTCATGAAGTGTCGCCGGACTCGCGTTTCCTCGAAATACGTGAAATTCCGACTATCTCGGAATTCAATGAGAGTTTATTTGGGTAGCTAATTTTAAATGAGACAATTCAGTGATTCTTGTCCAGTTTTGTCATCCAGAGATGCAGAAAAATCCTGACTTTTCTTTGGACTATTCAGATAAACACTACTAGTTTCCCTTTTTATCTGAAAATTTTAAATAAAAAATTTTCACGGGTTTCTACTCTCCTTAAAATAATTTCGTCGAAATTTTGGCATATACACATTCAAACACATGCATATACGGATCATTTGAAACATTAATGACGAAACTTCCTTCAGGTCGAACAAGAAGGATCGTTAGCTCGCATCAGTGTCTCAGTTCCCATAACCAGCCTCCTCGACTCCCTCGGTCTTTGCCCTGACAGCACAAGCCTCCGATCTTTGCCAAACTGCTCTGACTATCCATGATCGCACTAGTCCTCCTCAGAAGGTCCCATCCCGAAGCTGATAATAAGCTCTCCCGTCCAGCATATGAGTTGGATAAGTTACTTAGAGCATGAGACGTGAAACACCTCATGAGCAGCTGGAAACAAACTTGGCGACAACGCTAACAAATCATAGTGGTACTTACCCTCTCAGGAACCTCGAAGGGTCGATGTACCTTGGCGACCGGCTTCCTGGATTTGCAGATCACAATCACTCACTCCTGCTTGGGCATGGCCTTCGAAGACATGATCGCACCTTGTGAACTCTGGGGTGGGTCGTGAGTACATGTTGTAACTCTTAGGCTGCGGCGATGGGGAGACGCTTCGGATCATACCCACCTTGTGGGGTGTCTCTATCAAAAATCTCGGACCGGTGGATGGAGCTCTCTCCCTGCTTGACATATCGGTGATCGGCGGTAGCCTCAGTAGAGGAGCCCTCATGGGGGCGCCGTCGAATACTGTGATAGCTGTTGTGTGGCGAACTCCTATCAGAGACAGGTGCTCTCCCAGCTACCCTTGAGATCCATGACGCATGCTCCCAGCATATCCTCTAAAATCTTAATAGTCCGCATTCCCGATTGACCATCAAAATTAGAAGAGGATGGAGGCGATACTCATCAGTTGTGTCCCCCATAGCCTTCTACGGCTTCTTTGGGCCGAAGGCGTGTCGGATCGATCGATACTGGGAGACTGAACTCCTGCGGCCGTACTATCTCCCGTGTATATACAGCTTTGTAGAATTCCTCCGGTGTGAAGGAGTCATCATACAGCGGAAAATATCTCACTCTTGTTGGTGGGTCCACTTCCATAACCTGTAACGTCGCCTTATGATGTCAAGTGAAAATGAGTCCACGAGATCCATGTGATGTCATCCCACTCCACTGCGCTATCTCCGATGGCTAAAACAGCCACTATTCTCGAATTGCTCGACCTTGACCTGGCGGCATGAGACAGGCGAGGAATAATCCCCGAACGTGCCTCTTCGTCGCTCGGTATCTGCAGCATGAAGGTGGCGATCATCTTCGTGCCACACGGATGCTACAGCAGAATCGGGAAGCGATGGAACTGCGAGATCCTCCTCAATCCGTCGGCGGGGACCACTGACACGTCCTATCCCAGGAGGGCTTCACCATCACGTGTGGATGGCCCGACGCTATCAAATTTATACACGGTATGTTAGGGCTAGTGGATGGGATTGATCCTGGACTCCTATCACTTTGTAGTCAGAGGCGATTAGCCATCATACTTCCCGTGGTACCACAGGCACGCTCATCGTATTCTCTTTGTATGAAATTGCCGACATCTCGAGCATTAGCCACTCAGGGGCTTCTTACTAGCCGGTGCTCTGTGACTTTAATTCAGCGCATCGCCGCCACATTGCCTTGCCCAGGATGATATCTAGTCAAATCAGTAATCTTCAAACTCCATCCTCTGTTTGCTCGTGTGGGGTCTCGGCTGTGAGAATCTTATTCCGGACTTTTGTGGTCTGAAAACACCTCAGCCTCCTCCATATGAGTAGTGGCATGATCTTCAAGGCGAGGGCCCTAATTGCCAACTCCATTGTCATGCGTGGGGTAGTGCGCTCATTGATTCTTCAACTATCGAGAACCATAAGCCCTGACCTTCGATTTGTCGAACACACCCCGGTCAGTCCTTGACATCATAGTACAACGTATTGCCTCGTCCCCTTTAAGGATATTAGAATAGGCCCGATGGCCTCTCTTGATTCTGGGCAGCTAGCTCACATAGTCATCCATCTGAGCTTGACCTCCTTAGGGTCGATATTTGTCTCATGAGCGCTACTAGTAGGGAGAAATCTCCCCATAAATCTTCTACGTAATGCCTTGCCAATCCCAGCTATGTATCTAAAAGGCCCGATTTACATCTCTCCCGATCATCACGGCCTCGACCTTCCCTAGGTCCAGCATTGCCCTTTAGATTTGATGTCATGTGTCCCGAGAAACCCACCTTAACGGCAAACTGCTTTTCTGAACTTGGCATCTGATTGATGATCCCTCAGGCGTAAATGCGATTCTCAGTGATCCTCATTCCTCCTCGGCGGGAAGTAGGTGGGATGTATCCAACAAAAGACCCTGACAAATTGATCTAAATAGGGTTGGAACACTATTCAGCAAGTCCATGAATCTTCTGGGGTGCATTTGTCAATCGAAAGAGCATCCTGAAATGGCTTTCAAGTGCCATCACAGCGTCTGAGAGCTTATTGTCACCCAGGAGATGTACGCGCCACTAACTCTCAATGATGGTAACGATTAAGAATTACATCTTGGGTAGACTCGCACCCCTCTTAACTGTCGAATAAGTCATCAATCCTCGGTAATGGATACCGATTCTTGATTGTAACCCTATTCAACTTTCTGTAATCGATGCATAGTCGAAGGGTCTTACCAAGCACAACTGTATAAATAGAATCGGAGCACCGTGGTGAAGTGCTTGGTCTAATGAAGCCTTGCCCGGTAACTCCTGTATACGGACCTTGAGCTCCTGCGACTCAGCGCGGCGCCATCTGTGCGAGAGTCATAGAAGCCGACGACGTGCGGGCTACAACTCAATGAGGAAGTCTACATCCCTTGGTGGGTAATCCGTGCTTCGTTCGAGGAAAAACATCCTCGTACTCTCTCGGAAACCACCGAGGTAGACTTCGTATCACAATCTCCCTTATCGTCCTCGAAATGAAATTGCTTCTTGACGATCTTTGCCGTGCCATCGTGAATTGTACACAGTATGGGGTGAAGCATCGTGCCTATTCCTGCAACCTGAAATGCAGATAAATTGTGTGGCGGTAACTCTCATACGGTCACAATCTATGACAACGATGTCTTAGATTAACCGAGTCCATCAGGGATGACCTCGAACTCTGACATGTCCATGACCCGAAGGTCCACCGTGAGTAGAATCCCGGAGATCTCTAACTCAAATCCCCGACATATCCGATCAATTCTCGCCTTAGTCCCTAGGGGAGAATTCACATGTAGTGGCTCGTCTAAGGTCTTAACCTCTAAGCCCCCTTCCTCTACTTGCCATCTACATAAGTCGAGCAAACAAGTTTAGAATCATTTTCGTGTCTACTTATTAGCACACATGCCAGCCCGATAATAGACCTAATATCCTGAACCATCCGTTTGTTTCCCGAACTCCTAAGGTTACGTTTCTCAACCCTAATGTTCTCATTTCCTATATATATCCTACCACGTATATAATTCACATAATTTGTAACACAATCACCCTTTGCTCTGATCAAAGCATACGAGAAAACACCTGATACATGCTATGATCCTAATTATGTCTTGTGGGATCCTAGGTAACCTCTACACAGACCTTGATAACGAACTATGATCTTGATATATCGCTAGGTAATTCTAACCCCGACTCGACACCAAGCCATGCCTTGACTTTGATGCTCCTAAACATTAATAGCATGTCCCCAGACCCGTACCCACGCTTTGAGCCACTAGGTATTCGTACTAAGCTGCGATGCAAGGCTGTGACACCCCCGAAGCACAGGGTCAGATTGACCACCGTCGACTTTAAGGCTTTGTGTGTCTCATATCATGAGACCCATACTTAGTAAAATGAACCAATAGGGCCCACGTCATCCAGTACTCATCCATGCGGTTACAAGACTATACATTTCTATAGATCGAAGTTATTACATCACTCTCTTAATCACAAAACATATATTAAAACTAGTTCATTCTAATACATACGTAAAACAAGAACGAGCCATAGTCATTTCGCTTCATAATCCTGGCCCCCAGGAGCAGATGCACTTTGTACTTGTCTGTGCACGAAAGGGGATCCCACGACGGGGTGAGCTAGCATGAGTAGAGATAAATCCTACGAGAAATTTGTTCCGCTAGGTGCACGTCGCAGTGATAATTTCACGGTCGAACCCGACAACCAATCCAGTGCATGCACATGTTGTCCTATCATGGAAAAATCTACATGCATGTAGAGGCCCCGACACTACACATGCCCAATCTTGGAGTCAACCTCGACCCACTTGATACAAGTGCCAATGGGGAAATCAATGCGGCGAAATCAAAGTCCAGACTCCGTCATGACCAAGTAGTCTATGTGATATTTATTTAATTATTTACGTGTCTTTTTGGGCATGAACTTTTCGAGGTCTCACCGGCAGTCTCTTACACCCTCAGGCATTTTTGGAACTCACCGGTGGATACCTTTGTCTAACCGAGGTTTCGGGTTTTCACTGAGGGGGGTATCATCCCCACTTGCTGCCTTAGATACATTTCATTTTCCATTTTCGTTTAACAGCTGTGGAACTCGATTGGACTTCGTCCATTCACAAGCCCACACGATTAGGCGCGATGCAATGTAGTCAATACCATGAACACACTTTCCATAATGTGGTGTTCATAGCACACCAATGCAAAGCCCGATTTGTGCCCTTTATAAACCCGCGACCAATGTATGAGCCTCTACATGGACATTACGCCCATACACTATGTGTGCTATGAACACTCACGTCTAATGCACACAACATTTCATATATTTAACATACATGCGGTCATGTTAATATTCCACATATTGAAATCAATACATCACACATAAGCATGCACTACATCTTTCTATCATTGACTCATTCATGTCGACACATCATTCAAGCATGTATTAAAATAATTTCAACCATTACTTAGGCAAGTAATGCCATAATTCATGTTCTTGGCGAGACATAGTATGTCGATCATAGCAATGCATATAGTGGCTGCATCCTTTATCACATAATTTCACATGTTCGACGCTGTCATTGAATTCATGGCAATACCACATTAGCCATTCACGGCCATAAATCCAGGCCATGCTTGGCCTGGGAATATCTGGACTTAGTCGGGAAAGTCGATTTTTGTAAATACCACACAAAACATCAACACACAATTCCTTTCTCGGGTATGCGGTCAAACGCATTTTCGATTACAAGCCAGGTTAAAGCCGAGACGTTAAAACTAAAGCGAACTATTCCTCAACTATCCGTGACCCGACCCAATGTTCAGCCTATATTTTGGCTGATAATATTTTATTAAATTCTAGACTCAACAAGCTTTCCGTGGGAGTCCAAAGCAGCGAATCGGAGTTCGGGCGAAAGTTATAGTAGTCGAAAGTTGACACGACCGATTCCACAAGGGTGTGCGGAAATTTGGGCACACCCCTTTTTTCCATTCTGCTCGGGATTTTGCCATCCCGAACACAGTGTTCGGTCTTGGACAGTCCGAAACCGTCGCGGTCTTTGACCATCCCACACGATCCGCAGGCAAACCACCTGACATCCAAATTCGCTCGAAAAATCGGACGAAACCCGTAGGCCATTACACGGCCCCTAGGCGTAAAATAACCAGAGTAGGAGGAAACCTACCTCTTGTAGCGATTAGGGTTCTTTTCCTTAGAGTGCGCTCCTTTAACGCAACCTCCTTCCTCTTCCTCTTTCTTTTTCCTCTCTTCCTCCCCTTTCCTCTTCTCTTTTCTTCTTTCCTTTCTCCTTTCCTTTCCTCCCTTTCTCTTCTCCTTTCCTCCTCTTTCTCCTTCCCTCCCTTCCTCTTCTCCTTGCTGCTCCACGGACTGGTTTGGAGCTCTCCCTTGCTCCTACCAACAGCCCATGTGAGCTCCTTATATAGGCATGGCAAGAGCTATGCATGTTGACACATGGCATGTCATGTGTCACACACATGGCTTGCCATGTGTCACACATGCATGCCTTTTCCATGCATTGTGACACATGGCTTGCCATGTGTCACCACATGGTTCGCAATGTGTCATCCACATGGCTCGCCATGTGTCGCCAGACTCTCGTTTCCTCGAAATACGTGAAATTCCGACTATCTCGGAATTCAATGAAATTTGACTGGGTAGCTAATTTTCATGAGACAATTCCAACGGTCTGTCCAGTTTTGTCATCGAGATCTAGAAAAATCGACTTTCTTTGGACTATTCAGATAAACTCTTAGTTTTGCCCCCTTTTATCTGAAGAATTTTAAATAACACCTGTGGTTTTCTGATTGTTGTCAGTTCGTATAAATCATAATAAATCATGTAACTAAATTATCGTTTGGGTGACATCCTCCACTATCCCACGATATCTTGATGATCACTCGCGGGACAGTGTTGATGAGATAGCAGATTCTCTCGATAATGGTACATTGAATGGGTCGCACTAAGCGATCCGCGGGATCTTACGCCAGTGCCTCAAATAACCAGCGATGTTCGGTTGACCAGATCTTTGTACTTCAACGGGTTTGCACTAGATGATAGACTTGTTCGGTCGGGAAGGCCTTCTTATCGACGACCATTTGCTTTTCACGTACACAAGTCCTTGAAAATTTTTGCATAAATTGGGGACTTTTGATCATATCAGCGAGGATGTTGACCTTTGCACCCTCGGCACTTTTAGCATTCGACGATTAATAGCCTTCTTTTTAGCTTTTAGTGCTTGAGGAAAGGTGGGGTGTCTTTATTTTTTACGCAATCACCTTGATCACCACCTCCTCGGTTCGGTTTTTTGGCTTCACAGCCACTTTTTATTTGCTTGGTCTTGGTTGTTTGAGCTCTTTGCCACTTCTCAATGTGATGATTGCCTTAACTTCATCCATCCTAGAATTTGGCTCACTGGAAGAGCTCACTTCATGCAGTCCCCTGGGGTTTGGTTGTGTCTGAGAGGGGAATTTCCCCTTTTCCTGCACCTGCTGCTGGTTGGATAGCCTTGATATTGAATACTGCAGGTTGTCATATTTTTGGGAAATTTCAGCTTGCAGGCTATCATGCTTTTGAGAAATTCCCAGTGTAGGTTGCTTTCGTTTTCTTTATTGAGTGTGCTTTCCATCGTGTCAATTCTTTGATTGGCCTGGGCATTCACTGCCTTTTGTTCTTCCACAAAGTTGCCTACCACCTTACTCAAGTTCATAATAGCTTGTTCAACCGGAGATGAAGATGGTGGTGGTTGTGTGGTGGGGTAGGATGATCCATCGCGTGTTGTGCGGCGAAGGCACGCATGGGAGAACTTGGTTTCGAGAGTTTGGGTGGATTTCTCAGTTGGGATTATAGGTATTCTTGTATGGGGTTGTGGTTGGTGGCTTATATTGGCCCTCTTTGCATTGGCTTGCTCGACCTGAGTCTCTTGCGAGAGGCCGCAGCAAGCGTGCGTCGCTTGGTGCTTTCCGGTGGGCGACGGTTGAAGCATGGTTGGTTGGCGGGAGATGCCTGGAGTCCTTTGCTCGTACCTCGTGCGATTCCTCATTCCAGCTCTTCGACCTCCTTGCCAAAGGTGGAGCGGCTTTGCTTTTGTCTCCATGTCCTCTGAGAAGCAGTATATGCCTCCTTTACAGTTGAGTGGTGGCCTCATCACATCTGTCTCCCTAAGTTTGGCTCATCCCAAGCTTTTGGAGGTCGACTACATAGTTGAGGAAGTCCATGGCTTCATCAAGATTCTTACTCGGAAATCCTCCACACATAGTCTCAAATAAATTTGCTTCATGGTAGAGGACATTCCATCATAGAGTGGTTGACCAGCATCCGTGTATCAAAAGCCATGGTGTGGGCATGCAACGATGGACTTTCCATATATCTCTCCCGACATTGATAGAACTTTTCATTTATCATGGGCTGCGAATGTATAATTTACCTCTTCAAGCTGTTGGTCTGTATTGCGAAGAACTTTTCAAAAAGCTGCGCACGGTTTGCTCAGTCGGATGGTCGCGCCCAGAGAATTAAGCGAATTTGGCTTTGTCTTTGAGGGTTAAGGGAAAGGCCTTCGGCTTCAAGCGAGATCCATATCGATTTCACCCTCCACAAAAAGTAGTGCAAACTTCCTCAAACTCCGAATGTGTGTGTGCAGTTCTCATTTTTCTCTGCATGGAAAGGTTAAAGACAGGGACACAAATAAGGCACGAAAACCCGTCTTTTTTGTAGGGAGGTCTGATACATGAGGTACACTCAACCTTGGGGTTTATGTGGTCCACTTATTGACATGTAGGCATTAGGGTTTCTTGGTATCCCTATGGCCGACTCTTTGTTGCTCCTCGAATTGGAGGCTCCATCGATTGCTGTGCTGTGACTGTTTGTTCTTAGAAGCAGTTCTCTCCCAACCTGCTCAGTGTTTCTATCCCAATGTTACATACAATCCTAGGAACACAACACAAAACAGTGAGAAACCAAAAACAAGGCTACCAAAAAGGGTTATAGTTGATCAAATTTTAGAAACAAATAAAGACTGAGTATGCACAGTATAAACATGTAATTTCCCCTGCAGTGAACTGTAATTAGGGAATAATGATAAAATAAAAAAGGAATGAGAATTCACCAACACTTGTGATGTGGATCACAAGTTCAATAGCTTCTCACTCACACTTCGGCACCATCCCCAAACAGACGCCATTTGATTAGTGCCTGATAGGTGCACGGAATCAACAAAATTTGTATCCTAAGTTCCTATTTCCGTAGTAGAGCCCTCTTCTTGATATAGTGGCCCTAGGTCGAACTCGGGATGGGTTTTCTTCATGCTAAATGAGTCACAGTTGATTGAAATTGGTGTTTCCACTTTGGATTTGGGGTTTTGGTAAAAACATTGAGGTTGATGGTTGGTGAAACTATAACTGCAGAGAAATAAAGTGTAAAAGAACTCCTTCAAGTTTCAGACCATTGGGCTTAGGGTTCTAAGGTAACTGTAATGTCCTCGGGTCCTTTTCCTCGTATTTAGGGAGGATGGCTATAGTCATTTCAGAAATGGGATCTAGGTTTTGGCTATAAAAAGCTGAACCTAAGAGTTTATACGGCATTTATGACCCATTAATGTTTCAAAGCGGTTAAAACCATCCACTTGGATATAACCTGCAGGAGCTAATAAATGGCAACTAATTGAGCATCAATGGATCTAGCAATAAGTATCCACTGAACCTTGAAAGTTTTCCAAATACCAACCACTCAGGGCACATCACAGGGATTCAAACCCACATGAGAGATGCAGAAACATAAATGAATATAGATGCCTGCATTAATAACATAGGACAGTGTACTACCTCCAACCTTTAACCCAGTGGTCCTCCTGCTTGAGGATGGGAGATTTAGCCAAGCATCCCTTGAGTTGTCATCCTCAAAGGGGTGTTTGGCAGGTGAGAAAATACGAGACAGGGAGAGAAAGTGAAAGAGAGTTGCAGAGGCGGGAAAACTAAAAGCTTTGGCGCCAACTATATTGATAAACTCAAAACTGTCGTTACATGAGCTTAACTGAGCTTATATAGTGCCCAGATTCAAGGAAATTACATAAAAATATGAAAGAACAGAGGTTACATTAAGGGAATTTTGGTAAAAAGCCACAAAAAATACGTTCAAAAGCGGTCGGCCACGACATACGGGGAAACTGCGAATTCAACGGGTTCTTGAAAATTTAGCAACAACGCAAAATTCTTGTTTTCTCTTCTCCATCTGCATTTGGCTCAATTGCCTTCGGTTGCACCGACAGAGGAGTTCGACCGGGACCATCGTATTTGAATCGACATGAAGAATATAAGTGTGTTGGTATCTTGAAAACTACAAAAATAATATCCACAAAAATATGATCCAATGGTATAGCAGAGACCTCAATGTATTAATTAGGTTATTTAAGTTGATTAGTACACAAAAAGTGCTCAAAACCTACAATCAACAGGGCTTAAAACAGCACTATTTGGGCACTAATCACTAAGATACATGATCTGATATCTTGAATCCTCACAAAAAATCAGGGTATCATCCGCAAATAATAGGTGCGAAACTTGTACTTCATTTCCACCTTTGTCCCTTAAACTTGTAACCTGAAAGAATGCCTCCATCAACCACCTTGCGAATTAAGATAGACAACGCCTCCATTCCTAACACAAAGAGGTAGGGGGACGAGGGGTCCCCTTGTCTAAGTCCCTTTGAGCTACGAAAGAAGCCAAAGGGACTACCATTTATCAGTACAAAGAATGCAGCTGTCGAAATGCACCATCTTATCCACTCTACCCACTTTGCTCCAAACCCCCTCATTTTCAAAATATGAATAATGAAGCTCTAGCTTATATTGTCATAGGCCTTCTTAAGATCCAGAACATAGAGCACACCTCTTTCCTTCTTATTTTGAATCGAATCCATCACCTCATTTTCTATCAAAGAAGCATCCAAAATTTGCCTCCCTTCAACAAAGGCATTTTGAGCTACATTCACTAATTTTCCCATTACTCTTTTTAATTTGTTGGACAAGACTTTGGCTATCCACTTATAGAGACTTCCCATAAGGCTAATGGGAATATAGTCCTTTAAATCCTTTGCACCCACTTTCTTAGGCACCAGCACTAAAAAGGTAGTATTTAGGCTCCGGAAAAATCTCCCATTGGCATGGAACTCTCTAAACAAAGAGAGAATATCCTCCTTTACAATATCCCAATTACATTGCCATAAAGTTGCTATGAAACCATCTGGACTCGGAGGCTTGTCCCCACTCGTATCAAAGAGAGCAACCTTAGTTTCTTCCTTAGCAAAGTGCCTTTCTAAGCTAGCAGCCTCATAATCATTGATACTCGAGAACTCCAAGCCCATTGGACTAGCTCTCCATTCCCTTGAGTCGGAGATAAGGTTCTTAAAAGCCTCTACCACTCTCAACTTGATTTCCCTCTCCTCTATTAATTTCCCTCTCCATGCCCATTGGACTTGCTTCATGTTAAGGTCACTTAAGATCTTCCTTAACAGTCTTGATTTCTGACAGCGTAAGCGGCCGATAAACTCCGCTCCTGATGGAGTTGGGCTCTGATTTCTTGTTTTTTGAGAGCAGAGAAAAACCAAAACAAAAAAGTGAACAGTAGCACAGTGCTCCTCGCTGTCATCAATGGAGCCTCCCCAATCACTATCTAAAAACTAACCAGTTTGAACTCTTTGCTCCTTGTAAATTTTATGCCCAAGTCATAGGTGCCTTTAACATATCTAATCACCCTTTTTGCTGCCTTGAGATGCATTTAACTTTCATAATGCATAAACCAAGAAAAAATGCTCACATCATTCAAGATATCAGGGTGTGTTGCTGTGAGATACATCAAGTAACCAATCATGCTTCTAAAATATGCCTGATCAATCTTGTCAGTCCCATCATCTTTACTGAGCTTCTCCTTTTGATTCATAGGAGTTCTCATCGCTTTGCATTCATCCATTTTGAACTTCTTGAGTTCTCTTTGGCGTATTTCTTTTGAGAGATAAAGACTTCATGTTCACTCTGCTTGATTTCTATTCCAAGGAAAAAGGTCATCAAGCCTAAATCTGTCATCTCAAAAACTTTCATCATCTCATGCTTAAACTTCTCCACAAGACTTGTGTTATTTCCTATCACAAGAAAATCATCCACGTACAATGAGATGATAAGAATGTCAACTCCATTGTGCTTGACATACACTTGTTGATTCCGATAAGCTTTTAGAAAATCCCAAATTCAGCAAATGTTCATCAATTCTGCTATACCAGGCTCTCGGAGCTTGTTTCAAGCCATAAAGAGCCTTCTTGAGAAGAAAAACCTTGTCTTCTTCTCCTTCCTTCACAAAGCCCTTAGGTTGCTCAACATAGACCTCTTCTTGCAAGTAACCATTTAAGAAGGTGGAAGCTTAGGCGTCAGTTGATACACTCAATCATACGAACGCTACCTTAAAAGCAAAACTAATAGTATGCGACAGCTGGAGCATTATTCAGGAATAGTCTACCAAAATTTAGGCGTACCTTTGGCTTGACAAGTCTTGCTTTATTTTTGTTAATAGAACCATTAGCATCAAGCTTAGTTCTATACATCCATTTGACTCTAATTACCTTCTTATCTTTGGGTCTTTCAACAAGAATCCATGTTTTGTTTTTCTCTATCATTGATAGCTCCTCCTTCATTGCAAGCACCCAATTCTGATTCTTCATTGCTTCTTCATAGTCTACAGGTTCACATATAGCAATATTGCACCTCTGATATACATCAGAGAGCAACCTCTTGCCTCTAACTGGAACATCATCTACCATGTCATTTTTCTAATCTCTATTACTCTGTTTTGTGTCATCCCCATTCCATTTTTTATTTTCCACAAAATGCACATCCCTGCTTATAACAATGTTTCTAGTTTGTGGCTAAAACACTTTATAAGCTTTTGTGATTGAGTTATAACCAATGAAGATGCTTGGAAGTGCTCTTTTATCTAGATTATCACTTTTGATTTGTGGAACATGAGTAAAACACAAACAACCAAATATTTTAACGAAGTGCAAGGATGGTTTATAGTCATACCACGCCTCAAAGGGTGTTTGATCCTTCAATGCTTTTGTGGGAAGCTTGTTTTGCAAGAAGACACTCGTGTTAGCTGCTTCTGCCCAGAACTGCATAGGTAGATTCTTCTCATGTAACATACATCTTGTCATCTCCAAAATGTATATGTTTCGTCTCTTACTTACTCCATTCTGTTGCGGAGTGTATGGAGTAGTTAGTTGATGTTGGATGCATGCTTCCTCATAGAATTGATTAAATGATTTAGAAGTGTACTCCTTGCCATTATCTGATCTAAGAGTTTGAATTCTACAGCCACTCTCATTTTCAACTTTGGCTTTAAATTTCTAGAAGACTTGTGCTACCTCCGATTTATGGTTCAAAAAATAAATCCAACACATTCGAGTACAATCATCAATGAATGCAACATAATAAAGACTACCTTTCAATGAAGGTGTTCTTTGAGGACCTGCAATATCAGTATGAATCAATTGCAACTTTTTTTTTGCTTTGCATGTCGCCTTGGGGAAGGGTTTCCTACTTTGCTTACCAAACTTACATAATTTGCAATCTGGAATGTGATCATCAAGCCCTTGATTTCACTTTGGATTTCATTTGTATTAGCCCTTGATGATAATAGTGCCCAAGCCTTTTATGCCATACTTCTGTGATATTTTCTCTTATTGGAAAGGTTATTTGCTCCTCCTCCAATGGATTTATAGAAAAGCTTTTTCCTATCATTTTTACTTTGAAAATATCTTGGCCAACCACATCTTTAATCAAGCATCTTTGTCCTCAAACACAACTTTATAACCCTTTTCAATTAGTTGGCTAACACTCAACAAGTTTTGATCAATTTCAGGAACATATAATACATCACAAATGAATTTTGTACTTGAACAGCTTGAAATTGCACCTGTTCCCTTTCCTTCTACGGCTATGTACTGGCCATTTCCAATTCAAACTTTCGACGTGTTAGTGCTTCTAAGTTCTTTAAATAGAGCCTTGTCATGTGTCATGTGGTTAGTACAACCACTATCAATGAGCCAACTCTCACTTGATCAATGCCAGAGAAATATGTAGCCACAAATACGTGGTCTTCCTCTTCTCCATCAACAATCTGAGCATCTGCTTCTTGTTGTTGACTTTTATTCTTGCAAATGACAGGTTCATGTGCAAGCTGATTGCATTTACTGCATCTAGCTTCTGGCCTTTTCCAACATTTGAAGGATGGATGACCTTTCTTGCCACAATGCTTACAAGGAGAGTAGCTTTTCTTGGAGCTTGCTACGTTGCTTTTGTGGTGGTTGGCTATAGAGTCTTCTCTACTAGTGAACATGTTCTGCTTCTTATTTTTGCTTTTTTCAGCATATTGGTGTTTGGCTAGTAGGACTCCTTCAGTTGCAACATCTTGCCTCATCATTCTTCTTTGTTCCTGTCCCTGCAAGGCATTTAAAAGCTTTGCAAGTGCTATCTCAGACAAATCCTTAGTGTTTTCTAAGGTTGTAACGGATGCCTCAATCTTTAGAACCCCTTATGCAAGGATTTTCAACTATCATGATGCAACAAGAGAAGGCAGGAAGTAATCTAACTCGGTTTACAATGTTCAGCAACCTGTTAGAATACTCTTTGATGGATTCAGTCTTCTTCATCCTCTACAACTCAAAGTCCCGAATAAGATTTAGAACTTGCACTCCTCTTACTCTTTCATCTCCCTCGTATTCTGTCTTGAGATAATCCCAAATCGCCTTTGCTGATTTTAATGACATGATGCGAGCGAAGAGTGTGGAAGAAACCGCAACAAACAAACAAGCTTTTGCCCTGGACTTCCTTGTTCTTTCCCTGTGATGCTTAATTTGAGCCATAGTCGGATTGTCTAGAAGAGGAGCAATTCCATAATCCTCTTCCACAACTTCCCAAAGATTCAAAGCTTCAAGATACGTCTCCATCCAAACAGCCTAGATTTTATACTTATCACCGTCAAACACTAGAGGATCGATTGTACAAAAACTTGATTCGGCTTCCATGGCTTCTTTGAAAATTTGAACTGTACACCATTGGTCCCTCAAGAATACAGCTCTGATACCAATTGTTGTTTTTTGATAAGATTGGTTTTTTATAAGAAGGATTGAAGAAAAACAGAGTAGAACAAAATAGGGAATGAGTTTAGAAGAAGAGTAAAAAGCAGAGCTATGCTTTCATTAAGCATAAGAGATTATATAGGAAGGCATCATCATCAACTTGTTGACTGAGTAATCTACCCCATGAAGATAAAACATGATAAACATAAAAAGAAAATGCAAAATAGAAAATAACCAACACCTAAAATGTAGCAACAACAGCTTTGAAAAAGTAATAAATAAATAAATAGATTGACACCACATTCAACATAATTTAGCTCGTCTTCAACAGTCCAAAGCACATCTTCAACATATCTGAAGGTCTCTTAGGTCATGTAGGAAACACTAGCATAGTTTCTGAATTCATATACTCATCAGATATTCATATTCATAAAATGTATCACTATAGAACATATTTTTCGAATTGGCTCCAAAAGAGTGCAGCCCAATTTGAGCATGCTACATGTACAGCACAGAATACCATCAAAACAACATTTTTTGGAACTTAGCATGCGTGATTTTAACAAGAAAATGGATGGCCTGTGCACTCACCAAGTTCACATTTGATACAAAACCAACTATGAAATCCTTCAAGTGATGTTTCGTGTCTATCATTGTTATATTTTTCTCCAGGGGAAGTAGGCAGCTTGCAACTCCAAAATGATGTGCAAGATGTGCATCATTTGATCACCAACTATTCAAGAAGACAAGTGCAGCCATGCACCTTTTAAATAAATGTGGTGTCCAGGCGTTGTTTGGGGTCTTCACAATAAAATCAACTGAGACATTGACACCTTCAGATCTCCAGGCATGAAGACAGCCAAAAGTTGTATTTGTCCTAACTCCATTTGCCAGCAATCAACAAGAAGGATAAATCACCTTTACTGCATTGTTTGGGGTCTTCACAATAAAATCAAAACCCCTACAGCACATATGTTAGACTTCTTTGGCACCTTAAACGCATTCTTTTGACTACATGCATCATCAAGGTGTAACTTTAATCATTCAAGCAAATTGATGTAACTCCATAGCAGTTATATATCCAACTTCATCATGCAGCCTCTGTCAAGTGAAATTAGGCGTAGTAAGGAAACAAAAAGCTACTCACATGCTTCTAAACTCATTATTTTATACATCTCATCACTCAAGTTAAAAATAAACTTTAGACTCCACTACAAATTCCTGGTTTGATTCAATAAATGTAAATCAGACTCAGACACATGAAGAATTTCAATTCATCAGGGAATTCTTGTATGGTCGAGCTCGAACATATTCCAACACCTAATTAGCAAAACTAAAGATATCGCATAAAACTACACAACAGTGCCTTTTAATCATTGGTATTAAGGGGAATTGATGTTGGGAATGAGCATCCAGTGGAAAAGCAGAATTAAAGCTCAAGGAAAAAAATAGTCAATGAAATAGAAAAATAAATATATAAAACACATAGATGGGAGTTGCTCACCATATATAGTTTGTGAGGTTAATCGTTATCCCCTGTTCACACTCAAAAACAGAAGAAACAAGGGTGACAGGGAACAGCGTGAATTGGCTGCATCTATACATACTTTGAAGTCTTTGACATAATACCCAAGTTCAATCCTCTTTGAGAAACAGAAAACAAGACATTGGATAGCAGCTTCCATGACATCTAATATATTCAAGTTCAAACATCTTTGCTGCAGACAGGAATTGAAAATGCTATCTTATAAGAAAAAAAAAACAAATTTGAATAGAATGCATCTGTTCTAAGTATGACATCCTCTAGATATGTCACCATGCACTCTACTGCTAATTTAAAATTTTAAATTAAGAAAGAAAATGAAAAATACAACTGATGATACTCGCAAGGAATTGTAAAAGACACTAGTAACCAGTAGCCAATGCTTACTGTTCAACGCTCACTGGGAACTAAAAAGAGCAAAGGAAAGGAAAAGTGAGGTACTAGGTGAGAATTAAAATGGAGCTTATGGATGAAATTTCATAAAAAGAATTTGGAGAGGGAGGGAGCATTGAAGCTTACATGGAATTATGGCAGATGGAAGAGAAAATACCGAGCCATAGCCATTTCAAATGCCACTCACTAGTCAAAATTCAAAAAAAAAAAAAGTTCAAAAAGAAACTTACAAGGAATCAATAGTGGGAATTGAATGTCTAAGAGAAATTGAAAGTGGGATTGAAAGGTGAAAGAGAAAGAACAGGCATACCTATTATATGGTGTGGAGACAGGAGATGGTTGAATGGTGTATGCTTCTATGTCGGCCAATCTCTCAACTTATTTTAACGCAGGGAATGTGGGCTATGCTGGGCCAATCTTGTCCTGTCTCAATTGAGCACCTTTGTTTCAGAAGTGGGCAACCTCTGATATAAAGTTGTGAAAGCGTGTCAGGCAGCCCTTCCCTCGGGCAAAATGATAGCTTAGGGCACCATTCTATCTTTAGAATTCCAAGTAAGGTGAGGGATTGGAGAGCTAGGGAGGACAGAGATTCCAATTTTCGGAACTCTGCAAGGGAAAGAGAGACGAGGGATGTAGGAAGAAGAGGTAGGTTCTGAATCTGATCATCTGAAAATGAGGCAACATCTGGGAATATACCAGCAAGGGTGAGTTTTTTAAGGGAGGCAAGTGTAGCAAGGCCCCATAGGGATAAGGGCGTCCTGATATTCTGACAATTAGATATAGTGAGTGAGGTAAGAGAAGTGAGGTTTTGCAACTGGTGAGGCAACAACTCTACATTCTCACAATTTTCAATGCGAAACTCTCTGAGGTTATAGAGGCAATCAGGAGGTAGCATTTTTAGACAAGGATAATGCCTAAGTCCCAAATGTTCAAGTGAACTATTATTATTAGAGTGAAACATCTCCTCAGAAATTGACTCCAGTTGTGAACAACCCCCAATAAAAAGTTGGTTAAGTGTTGAGGGAAACTTGCCTGGTAGAGACTTGAGATTTTTGCAACTCCATATACGGAGATGACTGAGAGTAGAGGGTAACTCACCTTCTGGAAAACCAGTAAGAGATGAGCACGTGCCTATGGATAAGTATTCAAGGTGATTGGTGGTGATGGTGTTGTGATGCATCATTCCTTCTGGAAGAGACTGTAGATTGTGACATTCAGATATGATTAGGTGCTTAAGGGTGGTGGGTAACTGCCCTTTTGGAAAGCAAATGAGAGATGGACACCTCTTTATCTCCAGGGATTCAAGTAGACACACATGCTTGCTGCCATTTTTCATCATCATCATCATCGTCATCGTATCGGGTAGACATCTTAGACCTTCACAATTACCAATACGAAGACGTCGAAGCATGGGCGGAAAACCTGATTCGGAAAGAGACGTTAGCTTTGGACAACCATAGATCTTCAACTCTCTAAGACATGCTAGCATATCGTGCAGTCCATTTGGAAGCTTCTCTAGGTTAAAGCAGCCATCTATTGTCAAAGACTCAAGCTTGCGAGGAAGCTCATGCTTTTCCTTCTCTCCCTCTCCCACGGATACCAGTCCAGGACCAAGACCAGTTCGACGATCACTCACTTGCAATTGTTGAATGCCATCAAAGTCTCCACACCCAAATCCATTCTCCCATAAACACATCAATTCATCACAATAAGAAATTTTTAACTGTGGAAGCCCAGACAGTAACTGCCATGTAAACCCTTCTTCATGTAGTCTGGCGAGCCCTTTGACTCCATCAATTATTAACTCAGTGAGTGAAGGTACAGCAATTTCAACCCTTAGCAAGCCTTCATCGCACCCCCTAACTTGTAGCTTAGAAAGAGATGGAAGCCTTGTACCAGCTGAAAGCTCCAACTGTTGGCAGTCCCTAATGTAGAGATCTACAAGGGAAGGTAAATAAGTGGGTAATGTCTTTATTAATTTGGGGCAGTTTACTATTCTAAGACCAAAGAGATGAGGATAAGGCTCTGATGAAGATGGATGTACCCAATTTTTCCATTTTGACATTTGCTCGAAGAGAGACTCTAAGGAAGGGAAAGGCTTATTGGGAGGGCATATCTCTCCGTAAAACCCTGCACCTATTGTTTTTATTGCATCCATCCCTTTAATCATTAGGCACTGGAGCATGGGTAATCGACCCAAACCCGGTAAAGATGTGCACTTTCTACAATTCACCAGATCAATAGCCACCATCTTAGAGAATGAAACAATTTCTCTTATCCAACGAGGGAATTCTGAACCACCATAACCCCAAATGCTTAGTTTTTTTAAATTCAAGTGTGGTTGTAATGACTCAAGGGCATCCATTTGATTCCCTTCATTCTGTGAATCATCCAACCCTTCACTCCACTCCACTCTCAATCCTTCAAGCTTGTGCTTCTTATTTAGACTAGCGTCCCTTGCATCTTGAACATTTTCTACATTTTCCAATTTCGAAATTGAGAGTCCACCTCGAAGATGCCACAAATTCTTTAACTCCTTCACATTCAAACCATTGTCTTTGCCCACAATAAAGTTCGACAACACTTGCAAACTTTTTAATTTGCTAATCTGGGGAGGCATTTCTTGCAGAAGTGTATCAATAACATCAAGATGTCGAAGGTTATTCAGGTTTCCAATGCTAAAAGGCAACCTCATAAGCCATTTACATCGTGACAATATCAAAGTCTCCAGGTTATAGAGGTAACCTATTGAATCAGGTAACCGTTCGATCTTTGTCACTGATAGATTGAGATACCTAAGATGTTTCAGATCACCAAAAGAATCGGGTACCTCCCTTATCCCATAACCACTCAATGAAAGCACCCTTAACCGTCTTAGCTTCGGCACCAATTCCTCCAGCACCTTCCCACTTAACCGACAATCATACCATGATGCACCCAATGGTAAAGCTATAAATGTACGCAAAGACTCCATCATATGAAAGGCTTCAAACTTTTTGAAGACATCATATCCACCACGAATAAATGATGAATAACGAGCCTTTTTAGAAATGCTTTGTTGTGGATTACTTTCCAAATTTTCTTCCAAAGAAAAGCATATTTCTCTAGAAACAAATTTTGCAAGATCGTTAACAAGATCATGCATTACAAACTTCGATTCATTGCTACTTGATGGCTGAAAAAACGATCGAGATAATAATTCTTGAAAGTAATCATCGCCCATATCTTCCATTTGAAACCCATAACGTTCTGAGGGTTGAATTAGGCTCTCTGCCATCCATAAAAAAATTAGTTCTTCTTTATCAAATTCATAGTCTTTAGGAAATATTGCACAGTAAGTAAAACATCTCTTGAGAGGAGAAGAGAGATGATTATAACTTAATCTCAGTGCTGGAAGAATACCACATTTATCACCAGGTAATTCCCATATTTTGCTGTTTAGTATAATATTCCACTTATCTTCTCTATGTTCATGGTGCAGAAGACCACCGAGTGCTTTCGCTGCCAAAGGCAACCCTCCACATTTTTTTACAATTTCCATGCCTATCAATGTCAAATTTGAATGCTCGTCAATGTTAGTATTCCCAAATGCATGTTTTCTGAACACTGACCAACACTCATCATCTGGCAAACTCTTTAGCTCATGTAAGTTCTTATCTCCTCCCGTCATAATTGCAACCTTTTTGCTCCTTGTTGTGATCATGATTTTGCTTCCCTGTGATCCAGACAAAAAAGGAGACTGCAAGCAACACCAATCATCATAGTTCTCATTCCACATATCATCTAGAACCAGCAACAATCTTTTTCCCTTCAATTCATCTTGACATTGATTGAAGTCAAGCGAATCATTGCTCCGGGAAGTAACGGAGTTGAGGATTGTCTTGGTTACTCTCATTGCATCAAACTGATCAGATACACAAACCCAGGCCTTAAGATTAAAAATCTTGGTTGTCTCAACATTATCATACACCAGCCTCGCCAATGTGGTCTTACCCATCCCGCCCATGGCCACGATGGAAACTACAGAAACACTGATTTCAGAAGGTTCATCCATAAGCAGCATGTTAATTACCGCCTGTTTATCAGCATCCCTGCCATAAACCCAAGGTTCGTATACCAGAGATGTAGCGAGGAGCCTTTCCCAAGTAGACTGGGTTATAGAACCTACCTTGTCCAAACCAAGATCCGCCTTCTGGGCATAAACAAATTCCAATCTGGCAGTGATATCCTTAATCTTGGACCCAATTTTAACATTACGTACAGCCTTGATCGGAGTACTGAAAGTAGAAGTACAACAAGTAGGGATGTACCTGCGCACCTTGCTTGTGCTGCCTTCATCACCATCACCATCACCATCAGCAGCTTCGGCCATCATCTTCCTTCTCAGAACTTCGTAAGCAAACTCGTCCAAGATGTCCTCCATGTCATAAGCCAAATCCCTCAAATCGCCCAGCCATTTTTTCACGGACGGTTTCGTGATCTGCTTCTCCTCTGCGTCGTTAAGCACTTCATGAATTTCCAACAGTTTTCGCTCCCATTTTTTGAGCTCGGTGTGGAGTTGCTCTTGGCGTGCAAACTTGAGGACATCCGGGGAGCCCAGTTGGCGAAATAACGCTTCAAGGGACACAGAAAGAACAGCCTCTACTAAAACTTCCATGGTCTCTGGGTGCAGATCAAAGAGAGAGAGAGAGAGAGAGAGAGGTAGAATAGAATTCAAGCGTAAACAAGCAAACCAGAAACAATTAGAATCGGGGTCTGCTTTATCAAAGCTTATCCAACTTGAGAGGAAAGTCGATATCAAAAAGTGGCTAATGGTGGCCTTTTTAGACATTCTATGTAAAAAAGAAAAAATACTACTCCAATCCAAAATGTTAGAAATATTCTTAAATTTAGCTTATTTTTTGGCATGGGGATCTTAAAAGTGTGTCTTGAAGATGTAACTTTAAAAAAACATTTTCTCTAACTTTAAATTTTTTTAATATAGATTGAAAATGTATCTTGAAGATAAATCTTCATAATTTTAAAATTTTTGAATTTAGACTAAAAGTGTCTTTGTCTCTTTCTAAATTGTTTAAATGTTATAGTGAAAGTTCATTTTGAAGAAATACCTTTATAATTTAAAATTTTTTGAATTTATATTGAAAATGGTTTTTGAAGATGCACTTTCTAAAAATTCATATCATTATGAAAGTATCTTTTGAAGATACATTTTCTAAAAATTCAAAAAATTGATTGTATCTCTAACACCTTCTTAATAGTTTTTCTCAGCTTTTTTACTATCAAAACCCACCTTTTAAGCTTTATCCCATGTGTAAAACTTATATGGAGAAAACTATCCTATACTTAGGATCAAGGAACAAAATATCGGTAATTACGGATATATCGATACTTTGATTTTACGGAAATATCGGAAAATATCGATGGATATTTTGACAAAAATATTGATAATGCAAAAATTAACAAAAATACTTTGAAATTCATGGAAATGCTTTGTTGAACTATTAAAAAGGCATAAATAAGCAAATATACACTTATTGAAAACGATATTCATTATAATTTATCAAGAAATTACATCACAATAGTCATTTAAAACCAAATGAAGGCAGATGTGGTTTTTCATTACATTATTTGAATAGGGATCTATCTTGATGAAAGCAATCTTCGTACGAAACATGGTGTTATAATAATATTGATAGTAACTTGAACATACCATGCATAAATCGTTGACTCTACCCATGACCTCTCCCGGGTGGATAGGAAAATCGGGGTTCGCCACATGCTCGTTTGAAATCTTCTTGCATTTTGATATGGAATTTGGAATGGCGTTTGGATCATGAGATAGTTAACCATTATATTCTTCACCAAATGGGAGCTGAAGGATGTGAAAATTTGACTCCTGCTTCATTGTATAAGGAGGAAATATGTTACCCTCATTCGATGAATCGAATTGAGTTCCAATACTCATGGACTCAAGCTGGCGAAAACGAATCTCATTGTACGGTGTCATCCTTGGTTGTCTTCCTACATATGGCTTTCCAATGGCTCAAATACACATGACTTTCCCTAGACCGTGGTCTTCATCTTGTGTAGCATGAGGTGAAATCATCTTCAGGTGAATGGGCTCTCGATGGATATTGACTTTGTTGTGGATCTACTTGATATCCCTGCACCATCGTTTTCTAGTATCACACTACCATCGTTGGTCCCCTCTCCTCTTGAACCATCATAACCTGTAGTAGAAGTACCAGCAATACTTGGTCTACTACTATGTTCAACACTTGAATCAAAATAGCGTCGAGAAGTAACAACGGGTTGAAATGAGCCGCTCTTGTCTTGACTAAAACTTTCACTATGAACTTCTTTAGATAAAACCCGCTCAACATTAACACCTGCTTCTTGAACATTTGCAGCAATTCATGGATCAGGATTTCCATCTTCATCATCTAAATGGAGAGGTCTAACTCATTGAAATAGTTGATTCTCTTCTTTACCCAGGCTTCGAATTTGAAATTTCAAATGTCGACAAAATTATTTAAACCCAGCTCTATTGAGGTCTTTGCCTCCATATCACGAATCTTTTGTTTCATGTTGTAATAAAAAAAAAACCAATTGTTGGAGCCTAGGATAAGCAAGCGGATTTCTTTGTTTGGTGTGAATTAGAGCAAATGCGCTCCAATTTCTTTCACAAGCTGAAGATGATGCGGTTTGGGAAAAAACATTTAAGGCCAAACTCCTTAATGTTCCATACAAAAACCACCATTCAACTGCAATAAAAATTACTTATATTCAATATATAATAATAAAATAGTTATAAAATTTACTTATAATGAGAATTAACACTCACCAGGAACCATTTTTATCTTTTTAAGCTATTGTGCCCGATCACGAATCCTTTTTGCATCACGAAATAGTATAGTGGCCAATTCAAAATGTCAAAAAAATCTAAAATAAAAAATCAATTGAATAAATTGAATCGATTAATTAGAATTAAACTCATTAATTTACCTCGTTTCCAAAATTACAAGGCCTTGACATTAGGATTTAATTTAGAAACATCATGAGCGACTTGAGTAGCTTAGGGTTACAACCAAACTCAGTGCATGTTGAAATTTTGGTTACTTAGATAGTATCTTTTGCAATACTTATTGAGAATTAGTATACAATAATAATATAAACATAATATTATTAAATGTGAATATTGGCGAAGAGGATATTAATTAGTTACCTGCTGCATGAAGAGGATGCTTAAGAGTTCTATCCCAACGATTTGCGATGATAAGTTTCACCTACTCTTTAGCTTTGAGTCGATCTAAATTTGTCTTCATCAATTGAATCAACTCGTAGACAAATGACATGGTTGGGACGACCTCTAAATCAACAATATGAAGCACTGTGTATAGTGCCTCATAGATGGACACTAGCTTCTCCACCTTCTCCCAATATTGATGATCAAACATGAGTCTTTCAACCTCATGTCCAACTTCAGTCCGGCTAAGCTTGTGAGATGACCATTCATTACTAATGAAGACTTTCTTTAAATCAACCCTCTTTTTTAGAAGACTGTCAAGGGCAATAAAGTTTGTTGCAAATCTTGTTACTCCAGGACACACAATATCTCCACCACATACACATTTGCATTTTGCGAGTAACTTGACCATGATTGTAAATGAGTTGGTTATCTTTCGACCATTCTAGATCTTGGCCAGAGCAACACTATCCCTTTACCAATGTCTTCAAACATTAAATCAATGGGTGTGCGCACATGGAATCCAATACAGTTGTATTTCTTCATCAACAACTTTCGCTTTTTACAAATCTTGATCCATTATATTCTGATTTGAACCACATTTGCTTTCCAACTTCCTTGATAACGTCCTTCAACAAACCATACTATGTATTTGTTGTCTTTAATCTTATCGACGCATCCAATTTGAGAAAATTGTGCTTCCTTTTAAATATACCATGAAATTAATTATACTCAATTTAGTTGGCCCGGTCCATCCATCGCACATAATTGTACATCCATATGTCTCCAATTTCTCCCTTTGTAAGTTGACATAAACTTCCATGTCTTTATACTAAATTTTCAAGTACTTGCTTTTGATTTCATACGGAGATGGTGGTTCGATTCCCATCCCTACATATAATTATTCAAGGAAAGCTGGTTATTAAAACATATTTCATATGGAGATAATAATGTCATTATTAAACATATTTCATATGGAGATCATAATATAAAACATATTATATAATTACACAAACACCTTGTTGTGCACCAAAAATCATATTCTTAAAATGGTGCGAGTCAGCTTTTGAGTGGAACCCATTCATATATGAAGAACTTGCTAATCAATCGTCCCATTGTTTCCTTAATTGAACCACCTTTGAACATATTTTTCAGGTTTTTTTGTTTTGCAGCCAAAGACTTGTACAATGATGGTGCAATTGGTGGTGATGGATCAGGTATCTTTGAACACTTTGTGATCTTTGTACATCTTGATGGATCACAGTTTGTGAAGACTCGCCTATTGCAATTATGCAAAAAAATAAAATCAACTTACATTATTTTATACATAATTATGTGAAAAAATGAATTAATCCCTCACAGGGAGCTCGGTTGTCCTAGGGCCCTGCCTCACAAAAGGCGGAGGTCGGGTTCGAGCCTCACAGGGTTCTTGAGGAATTCCTAGAAATGGGAGGGCTTGTCAGGTGGGGTTCTCAGGGCCACAGGGGATTATGGGGATGCGTGGGCAGTCACCCACTTGGTTATCAAAAAAAAAGAAAAAAAAAAGAATTAGGTATAAAGATTTACCTATTTTTCTTTTGCCTCTCATAAATCTGCAGCACGATCTACGTTCCATTCACTAGCTTTTGATGCACGTCTTGCTTCTCGTATTCGTCTCGCTCATGCGGGGTGCATGTCGTGGATACGTACCACCTCATCACCCTCCTCCTCATCATCATTATCAATGAGACTGTTATGTTTTCCTCCCATTGTGCCTCGTAATTCAGCTCGAATTTCTTCCATATGAGCTACTTTTTTCGCTTTTGATTTACTTTTGTGTTTTAAAAGTTGCTTCATTTCTTGTTTTACTTCCGGCGGCACATTTGGATACTTCTTAGTATTTGAATGGGGATCCGTATGTGACAGATTAAACTTTAAACGAGTAATTCCACCATTTTTTATGCTTAAACCACAATAATTACAAATTGTTCCATTTATATGTCCCTCCAAAGGTGCGTAATACCTCTATGCAGGATCTCGGCCTCCACTTCTACTAGCCATTCTATAAACACATGTGATTTTATTGAAAATAAAATTCAAATCAGTATGATCTTTGTATATGATATCATTATAATAACATTATATATATGTAATTTAACATAAAAGTAAGACCTAAGTTTCTAACATGATATCTAGCCTAATAATATCATTAAGATATCTAAGAAGATCTAAATTTCTAACATTAAATATGTCTAAGATCTAAGTTTCAAACATTATATAAGTATAACTAAAATTTAATGTAAGTAATATATTTCAAGTACTAAATAGTAGGATGTTTAATATCTAAGTTTTAAACATTATATCTAACTTAATTTATTATTATCAAATTAAACCAAATTAAAACTAAGATACATTAGAAATAAAATATGCATGTAAGTAATATGTTTCAAATTACTAAATAGTAGGATGTTTAATATCTAAGTTTTAAACATTATATCTAACTTAATTTATTATTATCAAATTAAACCAAATTAAAACTAAGATACATTAGAAGTAAAATATGCATGTAAGTAATATGTTTCAAATTACTAAAATAAGATTATAGTAATTAACTAAGTTTGAAACATTATATAACTAAAGTAAGATTATAGTAAATAACTAAGTTTGAAACATTATATAACTAAAATAACTATTAACTAAATAAATAATATAATTAATTAACTAACAATTATATTATCAAATAAAACTAAAATAAAACTATAGTATAAAAATATAGATTATAGTAAAAAATGTTTCAAACATTATATAACTAAAAAAGATTATAGTAAATAACTAAGTTTGAAACATTATATAACTAAAATAATAAGTAACTAAATAACTAATATAATTAATTAACTAAAAATTATATATTATCAAATGAAACTATAATAAAACTATAGTATAAAAATATAGATTATAGTATAAAAATGTTTCAAACATTATATAACTAAAATAAGATTATAGTAAATAACTAAGTTTGAAACATTATAAAAATAAAATAACTATTAACTAAATAAATAATATAATTAATTAACTAAAAATTATATTATCAAATGAAACTAAAATAAAACTATAGTATAAAAATATAGATTATAGTATAAAAATGTTTCAAACATTATATAACTAAAATAAATATTAACTAAATAAATAATATAATTAATTAACTAAAAATTATATTATCAAATGAAACTAAAATAAAGTATAGTATAAAAATATAGATTATAGTATAAAAAATGTTTCAAGCATTATATAACTAAAATAAGATTATAGTAAAATAACTATGTTTGAAACATTATATAACTAAAATAACTATTAACTAAATAACTAATATAATTAATTAACTAAAAATTAAACTATAGTATTATCAAATTATAAAACTAAAATAAAACTATAGTATAAAAATATTTATTATAAACTACTTCAACACCAAAATAAAACTAAATAAAATATGCATAGAAATATTTATTATAAACTACTTCAACACCAAAATAAAACTAAATAAAATATGCATAAAAACAAAATTAAGGAACAAAGAAACATGCCTTAGAATTCCATAAGATCTTCTTAAAAAAATTAGGATAAAGAACAAAAAAATTATTTAGAGGAGTGAGAAATGGAGCTTAAGATGTGGATAGATGAGTTTCGCAATGAAGTGTGGCAGTTTATGGGTATTTATGGAATTTTTGGAGTCAAATAACCATTGGATTGTCAAAAAACCGTTTGTGATTTATTTCCTAGCTGTTGAATTTGATTTTTGTTCAAATTTGACCGTTGGATCATCATATATCCAGTTAAATCTGTTGGACGTTACCGAATCAAACTTGATTGTAAATCTCAGTTGGATAAAAAAATAGCGTTGGATTCTTTTAAAAGTAGAATGAAATCACGAATGAATTGGAGTAGCGAGGAAAAAATATGAGGGCTAAGTTAGGCCTTTTCGAAAAGGCCAAAAATGCTTCGATTTTTAGGTGATTTTTCAATTTATCACCGATTTTATCGTCCACAATGTGCCTCCCAAGCGCGTGCTTCACAGGCGCCAAAAAATCGGTATTTCTTATTTTTTGACGAAAAATAGGCGATTTTACCGATTTTTCGCCGATTTTTTTTACTTCCGATTTTCTTTTGCAAAAATCTTTTCGATGCCGGCTGAAAACCGATTTTTCGGCGATAAATCGGCCGAAAAATCCGATTTTTTAGTTCTTGCTTAGGATTAGGTTTAAACCACATTTTTTAAAGATTTTTTTTATTATTTTTGGGAAACATCCCATAATGGTGGGCCTCATGCAAAAAGAAAGAATAGGAAAGAAAGAGTTGAAAGTAAAAATAATTCATTTTTTTTTAATTAGACATTTAGACTTTTTATAAAGTATTTATAAAATTAGTATTTTTACTTTTTAAAATCACATTCATAAATGTAGTTGGTGAAAGAGGTTTTAAAGGTTAATTTTTAAAATGTTGGTAAGTTGGGGTTTTAAAAAGAAAAAAAAGCCTAATTTTGTGAATATTTTAAAATGAAGTCTATAGGTGTGATTTAAAAAAAAAAAAGGATTGCTTTCCCAAAAAAAAAGCAAGGAAAAACAAACCAAGGAGGCCAAATGGCCAGCTATTAGCTACCCCAGTGACTAATGACACTGGAGAAGAAAAATGAAGAGTTTTGGGACACATCAAATTTATAGCTTTTTCCTTATTGAAAAAGTCAAGGACATTTTGTTTACAATATTTTTAAGACTGTTTTTTGTTTTAAAAAATAAGGAAAAATATAGAAAATATAGTTTGATTTTTATTTATTTTTGTTCTAAAAAAGACAAACACACAAAAAAACATTAAATTCAGATAGCAAAAATAGTTTTCAAAGGAATACAAAACTTTTATAATATATATTAATTGAAGAAGATGCGAGAATTTGTGAAGAAGAGAGGTTGAGAGGAAATTCATCTGCTCATGTACAGGAATTTGGAATTTAAAAAAGAATTTCTAGAAATTTTGGCTATTTCAATAATATATAGTCTTTCTGTTAATTAATAGGTATATTTAGTTTTGAGTCAAGAAAATAAATAAAAAGAAAGTTAATAAAATAGGAAAATAATAAGAATGAAATAATCTACAAAAACAAGGAGTCTGAAGTTTGAAAATAAACTACTTTCAGCAAAAAGACAAAACAACAAACTCATCTAAGCTAAGAATTGTTGCGAACGTGAAATCACAGTTCACTGCATGTGAATGATCAGCGATAAATAGTAACCATATTAAGGCCTATATATAGATCTCAATTCCTTATGAAATATATCTTTCGAAATCAGAAGAAAATATTTCTTTGAAATTCTCTCTTTGCAATTCTAGTTTCAATTCTATAATTATTTTATAACACGTTATCAACACGACTCTGTTCTAGAAAAGGTAACGTTATTTTGATTTGTGCAAAAGTTATTTTCAATTTATCATATAGAGTTTACCAAAAATGTCAAAACTCTCAACTCTCAATTTTGTTGCACTAGATATTTATGGTAAAAACTATCTATCTTGGATCCTAGATGCTGAGATAAATTTAGATGCTGCAAATCTTGGAGAAACCATGAAAGAAGGAAATCAAATGTCCCTATAGGACTGTGCAAAATGACTAATTTTCCTTCGAAACCATCTCCATGAGGATCTTAAAATTGAATATTTAACTATAAAAGATCTTCTTAATTTATGGATTGAATTGAAGAAGAGATTTGACCACCAAAAGTCAGTGATTTTACCAAAAGCTCGCTATGACTGGATACACCTGAGGTTGCAAGACTTTAAAATAGTTAGCAAGCATAACTCCGCTTTATTTAAAATAAACTCTCGATTAAAGCTTTGCGGAGAAAATATCTGAAGAAGACTTGTGTTAGAAGCGTTTACAACGTTTCCACGCATGCAGAATGTCGCCTGCTGCGGCGGCAATATTGAGGCGTAGTTCTGAGAAATATTTTCAATTAATATCATATCTTCTAAGTAGCTGAACAAAATAATGAGCTACTGATGAAAACCATCAATCTCGTCCCATTGGAACTAAGTTATTCCCTGAAGTGAATGCAATATCGTCCCACAATCATGGGCGTGGACGAGGACGTGGTCGTGATCGTGGGTGGAATTCCCAACAATATAACTGTAAGACTTGAGAAAATTCTAATTTTCTAAAAAAGGGTAAAATGGTAATTTCGGTCAAAATCCGGAAATTTTCTAAATCTCGGATGACGAAGCGGACTTCACGGATTGGGAATAGTCTCATGAAATCTATTTACCATGAGATTTCATCGGTCTGAGAGCGGTCGGAGCTTCCGCGTTTTCGAGCAATGGGGTAAGTACCGGGACACTTGGCACGTTTTGAGTGGCTCAAGGGGTCCGCGTGTCGTGTGCGAGTAGTCAAACATGAGGCTTAAGTGTGGGCCGTGGGTGAATTATGGAATGATGCCATTTCGTTAAATCAGTAGAGGATAAGTGGATAAGAAAATCTTTATGAGCAGTAGGTTACGACATGTGGCAAGAGAAAAAGACAATTTACTCTTTACTCATGCTTGACCTGACAGATTTGGGATAGGAAGCAGGAAAAGGATAGAGAAAGGGTTTTAGAGAGAGAGCTCTACCTTCTCTCGTTCCGATGATTGGTTCATCGAATCCGGCGACCGAGCAAAGTTGCTCCCCACAGGAAGAGCTACGGCGTGGGTACCGATTTTGTGGGTTCGAAAAACTCGGAAGGTAGGGAATGATACTCCTGCTTGGTTATTTCTTGTTTAAAAATCCATGAAATGGTTTGGATGTTAATGGCTGGAAATGGCCATGGATTTTGGTTCTAAAATTGGGCAGATGCTTGATGAAGGGTGTCCATGGACAACCCGAACTCTGATTGGAATTTGTTAAAAATAGTCTGGATTGCTTGTTGGATTAATATGGTCCATGTGAAATTGCTTGCATGTGGTTGCTTGACATGAGAAGCATGAATGATGTGTGGAGGATAAAACTATTATTGTTTTAATTGAATGGCTTGAAATGTTTATGGAAAATGATGTGTTAATGCATGCTAATTGATGTGTTAACATGAATGTTTGAATTATATAAAATATAATTAGTGGCGGAGTATTGGAGTGGATATATGAATTGACATCATTACATTCATGTGCACGGTGACATCGCGTCGAGTCGGGTGTGGGTGCACGATATGGTTATTCATCATTCTTGGTGAATGTGGGTTGAGTTTGTCTTTGGGACTATGTCCAATAAAGACTCATAGTTCAAATTATAAAATGAGAAATAATTAATGTGTGTTGGGCGTCCTTGGAACTCGGGTGTAGGAGACCCGTGGTATCATCCGAAAGGTCTTGCATGGGTGTGAGAGACCTGATTGGGTGTGAGAGACCCGCGGTACTATCTAAAAAGTTTTGTATGGGCGTTAGAGACCTGGGTGTAATCCGAAAAGTTCTATTACCTAAGAGGCTTGCAGGTGTGTTCATCAAAACAAGACACAGAGTTGAGTGATGGGAGTCGGGGATTGACTGGTTGCCCATTGGCAAATTGCCTTGGGTGTTGAGGTGGCCGACAAAGGCTCGGTAGTTGGAGTGTCATTGGCATTACCGGTGGCAGATTTTTCACACTGCAGCATAGGCATGTGTGAGGGGAGTCGACGGTGACTCGGGGTATGGGCATGGAAAACATTTTCATGCATGATATAAATCATTCTAGGTATGCATCGTAAATTGTATGGAATGTGGATGTTGTGATATGCCATTGCATGTTCATTTTAGGTGGGGAGTAGCCGTAGTAGGAAAATTCAACTACTGGGCATTGCTCACCCTGTTGAGGGAAAATTATTTCAGGTATAGGGAGTGTTCGGGAAGACGGCGCTCACTAGAGACCGCTTTTGAGAAGAAAGCCGACATGTGGCTTTGATTATGTTTTTGTAAAACATATATGAAATATTACAATTGAAACATGTTGTAAAAGAGTGTAATTAACTCTTGAACTATTATAATATAGTTAGGTACACTTTGATGAGTATGGATGTATGGGCCCAAAGTGGCCATTTTTACTCATGTATGGGTCTCATGATATGAGACATGAGGGTTTCCTTGAGTTGACGGGTTGTCAGCGGGACCCCCCGAAAATGAAATCCGATAACAATTATTCTTTTTCTTAGAAAAAAAAAGCCTCGTTTCACCACCTGAAGTGGAATAATAATGAGGTAAGACAAGAAAATGGAGAAAGTGCAAAGAAAAAACCCAAGGCTCCTCAAGACACTTATTATAGATGTGGTATGGAAGGACATGCACTGGTCTCTTACATGTCGTACGACTAAGCATCTAGTAGATATGTATCAAGCATCATTAAAGGAAAAGGGAAAGAAAATAGAGATGAATCTTATAGATAATAATGGATTGGACCTATCCTATTTTGACGATGATTTCCTTGAGGGTCCAAGTGAAAATTTCAACTATTTAATGGATGATGGAAATGACAATGTTAAATAAGTCTATGTATTTTATTTTGGGGTGTATCTTATTTTGATGTATTTGATTTTGATGTACTTTATCTTGGTGTGTTTTATTTTGAAGAAGTGTGATTTTATATTTTTGTCTTTTTTTTTAATATATGTGTTCGTGAATTTGAAGATGAATGAAGGTGATGTATGTCTTGTTAATTGCACAACCACACATACGATACTTCGGGAAAAAAATATATTTCTTCAATTTAATAACAACAAATACCAATGTTAGTACCATCTCTGGTACATCAAATTTTATTAAAGGCTCCGGAAAAGCAAACATAATACTACTAAATGGAACCAGATTTCATATAAATGATGCGCCAACTTAAATACAGCAAATCAAGAAATTTCTTGAGTTTTAAAGAATATCATGAAATGGATATCATATTGAGATTGTGAATGAAGGTAATAAATAATATCTATATATTACCTTTATAATTTATAGGAAAAGGATTATTGTAGAAAAAATCTCAACACTCTCCTCTAGGTTATATCATATGACCATAAAGTCTATTAAATCATATTTTGTTGTGAACCAGAAGTTTAACGACCCCAAGATTTTTAATCTTTGGCATGACAGACTTGGTCATCCTGGATCTTCAATGATGCGGTAAATCATAAAACACTCACATGGACATCCATTAAAGAACCAGAAGATTCTTTTGCCAAATCAACTTTCTTGTGAAAGTTGCTCACAAGGTAAGTTAATTGTCAGACCATCTATTAGTAAAATCATGTTTGAGTCACCGGTTTTTTTAGAAAGAATACATGGGGATATATGTGGACCTATTCATCCACCATGTTGACCTTTTCGTTATTTTATGGTCCTAATAGATGCCTCCACTAGATGGTCACATGTGTGTCTTCTTTCTATTGCTAGGCTTCTTGCACACATAATTAAATTAAGAGCACATTTTTCACACTATCCAATTAAGACCATTAGACTTGATAATGCTGGTGAATTTACATCCCAAACTTTCAATGATTTTTGTATGTCAATTGGGATAAATGTTGAGCGATACGTTGCTCATGTTCATACCCAAGATGGGTTCAGTAGAATCGCTTGATTAAGCGTCTTGTTAATATTTGGAAATAGTGATGAAAACCAAATTACCATTATCTACCTGGGGACATGCTATTATGCATGCTGGGAGTTTAATAAGAATTAGATAAACATCTTACCGCCAGGTACTCTTCTTTGCTTGTACTTGGTACCTGACCAAATATTTCTCATTTGCAATTTTTGGTTGAAGCGTCCTTATACCAATTGTACCTACACAACTCACTAAGATGGGTCCCCAACGTAGAATTGGGATTTATGTAGGTTTTGATTCGTGTCACATCATAAAATGTTTGGACACATTGAGGATGTATTTATTTTTTAGAGCACGATTTGCTGACTGTCATTTTAATGAAACAGTGTTCCCACAATTAGGGGGAGAAAAGTCGATCTTAGAAGAACGACGTGAAATCACTTGGAATGCATCTACATTATCGCATTTTATCAACGTACTAATCATGTGAACTTAAAGTTCAAAGGATCATTTATTTGCAAAATCTTGCAAATCAATTACTAGATGCATTTGTTGATACAAAGAAAGTGACAAAAGTCACATATCCCCACAACAAATGTTCCAGCATGGGTTGATGTTGGTTAGTGTTCAAAAAGTATTATTTTGAGCCCTATTTATTGTAGGTTTTGAGCACTTTTTGTGTACTAATCAACCGAATTAACCTAATTTCCACATTAAGGTCTCGGTTATTCTACTGGTCGTGTTTTATGGCTAATTTTGTAGTTTTTGCAAGCTATTTATGTGCCAAATTTGTTGAGTGATCTAGAAGCTGGAAGACCAGTTGACCTAAGTGACTGCGGTTCTGAGTGAGAAGGAAAGAAAGAGCGAAGGCAAGGGAGGAAAATGAAGAAATATCTGAGAAATTTTGGCGGTGTGTGAAAGCGAGGGTCGCGGGTCACTTCTGCCGATTTTGGTTTCTACTCCGTTGACTCCCCTTTTTGTGATTTTTCCAAATTTTCCCTTCATGTATTATAGGTATTGAGGGTTTTTTTGTATTTTTGCTTATTTGAACACTATATAAGCTCAAACAAAATCTTGTAGAGACATCTTGATTTTTCTTTCTTGAATACCACGGTGATGGGTTTGGAGTTTTCAGCACTGCTTCTTCTACTTCATTTTCTCTCATTTTCTTCCACTTTCGGCTACAAACACCCGCGGATAACTTGACTCAAGGGATGGATTTACATGACCCCCTCCATCCTTGAAGCATCGGGCGGATTAGAAAGGGCGAGTGCTGCAAAGCAGGACGAGCGTGAGCATACGGTGGTCGGATGGAGTCTCCACGGAACAACAAAGCCCCAGCTAACCCGGGGTTCTGAAATCCCGATGCATATAGATCGATGAGGATGCGCCATCGTCTGGGGTGAGTGCACCCTCATGCATTGTGCCTCTGCCAAAGGAACATGATTGACGGACCCTAAGTGCCTCTGCTCTGACCTTCCATGGAATGGAAAATGAAAATCCATATACACACATCAGGGGTTTGAGGGAGTGCAACACATTTAAGGAGGAATTTCCTGCTTGATATGGACTAATGAGGTTAAAAAGTCTTTCCATTGACTTTGAAGACAAAGGGAAAAATAGCAAACTGACCTCTTTGGTAGGAGTCCATTAGAAGCGGGCGGGGTACAAGGCTGAATTTTTAGAGAAATTCTTGAGCTAAAAACAACAACTGAGAACAATTTACCTTTGCAGCCTAATACGGAAGTATGAAATTCTATGATCTTGGGAAGGGGGCGTTGGAGACCATCTTTTTACAATCTTACCAAGGCTTTGACATGGATCATTTGGATTTAACCTACTTTTATAGTCAGGAATCATCACTACTATGAAGCGTTATTAGGGACCATGTGGCGGAGGACTTACGAATAAGCATTTAAAAGGAAGCCATGCACTTTATGAGTTATGTGGCTGGGTGTGCAAAGACATAGGATGAATAACCGAGGGAAGCCAGAAAGGGTAAGGCATAACGATCAAAGGGGAGACATGTGCTCGTCTGGGAGGACATGGAGATGGCTTGATTGTTTACCTTGACTGAAGGTTTGGAAGAGGCTGGAAGGGAAGATCACATGAGGTCGGGTAGTAGTAGAGGCACTGTGCCATCTATATGTACTTCAATTGCCAAATCGAGGCATGAAACACTTTGCTTGCTCATCGGTAAGAATATGATGTAATTGTTTTCTTGTAATGTTGTGGGCGATATAGCGCCAACGATGTGATAGCAAACCATATATAACTTGGTTTGGAGAAACCACATCTAGAAAGAGCGGCTTCTCTCTGAGCCAAATCTTTAACATACATTCTCTCTTTGCACAACAACAACAAAAGTATGGGTCCTCATCTCAACCATAGCCACCACCATCCTCATCTCTAGTTGAACAAGCTATTCGTAAGAGGCAAGGTGGTAGGAAATTTTGGCAGAGGGAAGCGAAGGCAAATCAATGTGTGTTTGAATCGGAGGGTGATAATGTGTGGAAAGCTCCTTGAGCAAATAATAGATGGACTCCGAATGATCTTTAATCATAAAATAGATAACTGCCGTACTCATCACAAGGCTCACCAACCGTGACGGAGTGTAGGGAAAAGAGAGAATTTACACGCTTCCCCCAGACACGACCGAATCCTAGGGAGTGAATGAATTTGAGCTTTTCTCTTGAACACCGCTCTAGGATGGATGAAGTAAAGGCCCCATTATCCTGCTTGAGAAGTGGTAGCGGGTTGATCGACCAATGCACATGTTGGGGAATAAGGAAGAAAAAGTGGGCGAACATATAATTATAAAGAAGATTGATGAAGAAAGAGCATGCCTCCTCTGTTTCCTCGAACATTAAAGGTAAGAAAAAAGGCCTCCCAGGCCAAACTGAAATTTTTTAAAGGTCTTGAAGCGAGTGAAGGTCAATATCCCACTACTAGACATGATTAAACAGGTTCCAACTTATGCCAAATTTTTAAATGACTTGTGTACAGTTAAGAGAGGGTTGAATGTTGATAAGAAGGCCTTCCTAACATAGCAGTGAGCTACATCCGTCAATGCGAGGAGCCTCGGTGAAATCGAGATCAGGGATACCATTTAAGTGTTTCATCGGAGGAACGACTGTGGACAGGCGCCTTTATTTGGGGGGCGGTGTCAACTGCACACCGCCACTCAATGTACAAGCAAAAATTTGGGTTTGGGGAATTTAAACCAACCACCATTACCTTATCTTTAGTAGATAGATTTTGAAAATACCCGAGTGAAGTTGAGAAGAATCATTTGGTGAAGGTGGATAAATTTTACTATTCGATAGACTTCGTCGTCCTTGATACAGAGCCAGTAGCAGGAGGTACTAATCATGTACCTATCATACTTAGAGACATTTTTTGCCATCAAATGCATTATCAATTTACGGAATGGAGTCAACTCACATTTGGCGGCATGACATTGGGCTGACATCTTCCATGCAAGCAACAAGCACAAATCAATGGAAGGCGAGCTAGATGAAGTCACGCTTGGTGTGGTCAGGAAAAACACGATTGCTCACAAACTCACAGTGGTATTGATGAAGAACAGACGAAGTGTTTAATGGGCAGAATCGATTACCTCGGTCACTCCTCGTACCGCGATTCCCCTAGCACCACCAGAAGGCAAAGTGCTTAAAACAAAAGGGCAGAGCTAAAATATGCTACAGATCACCTCACAACAGACATGGAGGGACTTCTCCTACTTGATCCGCCATGAACCTGAAGGGCTACCTAAGTAGGAGTGGTTTCTGCAGTAACATAGAAGCCACTCAAATTTTTGTTAGACTTTTATTTGCTTTACTTTAAGTATAATTTGTAGTTTTACATAATTTTCTTAATTTTAGATTTGTTTTTCTGTCTTTGTAATTCAGGCATCCTCTACACCTCCAGTGCCTCCAGCTCCTATAGCGTCGTTGGACCTAGTACATCGTGTAGCCTCACGCGACGCTCATCTCCACTTATCCACTCGGGTTTCTAAGCTAGCCATGGATGCGGGTTCACACCTTCTCGACCATGTCGGCATCTTTGCGAGAATTTGCCCATACGACCTTAGCTAAGGGGATGGCACCGAGCATGGATTGTTGGACCCACCCCCTCCTTGCTTACACGGAACCACATGCATCCGTGCGGATTCAAGTCACGGGCACGCCTCCTATCTCTCCATCGGTACTGCGGGGCCCTCTTCGAGATCATTCTGTAGCGGCGTGGAATTTCTCCCTCCCGGCTTCATCGGCTCCTCGGCTTGCCGGTCACGAAGGATAGGCGCACACCGGTGCACCGCATTGAAGGTAGCACTTCCATCTCTAACTTTCCAATCAGAGGCCCGTTGAGGACAAGGTTGGGGAGAGTTAGCGAGGAAGTGGCTCTTTGTTATGTTTTGTTCTTATTTTTAACAGGGTTTTTATGAAGATTAATGACTTGCTGTTTAGTTTATGTTTGTGTAGTTGGTTGTTTTGGTTGTGAATCTATCAATTTTTTTTTTTTTTGTAAAGCTAAAAATATAGTCATATATCTCTTTATACATACCATTCAGCTCACACTTACAGTTTGCAAAATTACACCAAATTTTTTATTTTTATTTTTATTTTTTTTGTGTTTTGCCTAACTTGCAGTTTGAAAAATTGAAACATCGTCCAATGTTGTTGATGTTAGATTGATTCCATGCTTAATTAAGCGGATGATCAGTTAAATTAAGTGCTTTATTTTAACTTGGATTTACAGCTAATACCTAACATTGCACATAAGGTTTTAAATGTAAGTTGAAAAATTGCCTAACCTCCTAAATTTTGCAAAAGCCTATCCTAGTTTCATTTACTACCTTCAATAGGTTAAGGTCCCCCAGGAAAAGAAGGCCAATGAGTCTTCCAAAATAAAAAGAAGAGAAAAAGAAAAACAAAAAGAAGAAAATTGCTATGCTTTGCCTTAAAACCCGAGCACGGTCCGAGGGGTATACGGCGAAAGTCTTTAAAGCCTAGCGCCCTAAGCCAATTGGTTGGGAGCCACTGACTTAGTGCTCGCTACATGGGTGAATGGGTGAGGTTGAGTGAGTTGTAGGTGTTGGAGTCTCGAAGTCATTCGAAGTCCGGGGTGAAACCTGAAGAGTTTATGGTTGAAAAATCCTTATGACTTGATGTCCTAAGCCTTAATTGGTTGGGAGTCACTGGTGGATCCCCATTACATGGACTTTGGTGAAGTCGATTCTTTAGCATTGCACCCATGCAACACAAAAAGAATTATGGAATAGGAGAAGGTCCTGCTCTATTTAGGTCAGTTAGTGTACTAGATTGGGGCAGTAGCTTGGTTGGGGGGAGGGTGCAGTTTGGCAGTTTATTGTTGAAAACTAATCATATAAACACTTAGATATTGGTGGAAATTCTAGGTTGATTCTCTAGAGAAGGAAGCTCTTTTGATACTGAATTTTGTATGGCATCCACTCTCTCGTGATGGTTATTGGGCAGGGTTTCGGTGATCCTCATTGAGGGTTAGGGATTACTCATCCACATACTTTTTGAAATACCATTTTTTTGAGAACATAATTTTGTTTTTATTTTGTTTGCTCTCTCTTTCTTTCTTTCATTGCTAAGGGACCCAACAATAACTGTGGTTGGGAGTGATTAGTGCTAAAAAGTGCTATTTTGAGGCCACACTGTTATTGTAGGTTTTTGAGCACTTTTTGTGTATTAATGAGAGCAAGAATTAACCCTATTTGCACATTGGTCCGTATTCTATTGATCGCGTTTTGTATTAAATTTGTAGTTTTGCAGCTATTTATATTATTTGGTGAGTTGATCAAAGCATGAAGAATTCGAGTTGAACTTCGATTGCGATTAGAAATCAAAGGAAGAAAGAAGGCGGAAAATGAAGAAATACGAGAAAATTTTAGCGGCTACTTAGAAAGCGAGGTGTTTCTCACACACAAGAATTTTCGCAGAAGTGCAAAGTTTAGCTCTGCGATTTTTGGTTTTGCTCTCAGTTGACCCCAGTTTGACTCCTTATTTTTGTGATTTTGCAATTTTGCCCTTCATGTATTATGGGTATTGAGGGGGTATTTTTGTATTTTTGCTTATTTGGGCACTGCCACTAAGCTCGAACCAAATCTTGTAAAGACATCTTGATTTTGCTTTCTTGAATACACGGCTATTTGGGTGGGGAGTTTTCAGCTTTTCTTCTTCCCTTCCAATTTTTCTCGTTTTCTTCCGCTGCTTGGCTACTAAACACCTTGAGGATGACAACTCAAGGGGATGGTTTATCCATCTTTGAAGAGGAGGGCTACTAGGCTAGGGTTTTTAGGTAAAAGGTTGGTTCTCCTGTTTTTAACGCAAGTAGTTATTATCATTTATGTTTCTATATCTCATTCTAGGTTTAAATCTCTTAAATGTACCTTGATTAACTTGTATTTGGCAAGCTTTTAGGGTTCAGTGGATGCTTATTGCTAGATCACTTTGAGATTCAGTGGTGCCTTCTATTGAGATTGCCCCTCTTGTGTAGGGTAAATTTAGGGATATACTTTCACTATAGAGGAGCATTAATGTCGATAAATGCTATATTTCAAAAGGAAAATTATTAGGGTTCAATTTGCATTAGCCAAATAGGAGCCGGTTAGGAAATGACTATAGGTCATCTCCCCCCAGCAGCGAGGAAAAGGACCGAACCTCATTTTTACTAGGACCTGACTGATGGTCAGATGCTTGAGGATTCTTTTTATATTTTGATTCGTTTTATTTTTATTTTGCGAGCGATCACTTCCATATTTTCTACCGACACCCCTAATCAGGAAGTGAAATTCACCTTTTGAGACGACTACAAATCATTTACGAGAAGAAAACCTATCCTGGCAATTGACCTTAGAAGTAGTTATAATACGTGGATTTATCTTCTGTCGGTGGGAGAATTTGGAACAAATTTGCATTTTGATTCTGGCACCTGCTGCGACACGAATCGGTCGTCACCCGAGAGGAAGGCAGAAAAGGAGTCTAAAACACGCTCGAAGCGTGGGAGACCCATTGGGTCAAAAGACATAACTCTCCGAATGAGGAGAACAAATGGAAAGAAAAATGCCCATGAAGAGGCAAATATTAAAAACCAAATCCCTGAAGAGATACAAAATGAACAGATAACCCCAAAAGAGGCATAGGTACTTGAAAATAATGAGATCTCAATAAGTTATGTGCACGGAGGTGAAAAATGGGATCGAAATAAATTTGTTGTGAATAATATTTTTGCTTTCCAAGTGGCCTTAGACATCATACAAAATGATAATGATCTAGAGCCACAAAATGTGAATGAATGTAGACAAAGAAATGATTGGCCAAAATGGAATGAGGTAATGTAGGCATAATTGCATTCATTAATAAAACGAGAAAATTTTGGACCTGCAGTCCAAACACCTGCAAGTATAAAACCTGTTGGGTACAAATGGTATTTGTACGAAAGAGAAATGAGAATAATGATATCATAAGGTATAAGGCACAATTAGTAGCAGAAGATTTCTCGTAAAGACCTGGTATTGAGTATGAGGAAACATATTCTCCTATTATGGACGCTACCACATTTCGATTATTGATAAGTTTAGCAGTCTTCGAAGGACTAGATATGCGTCTCATGGATGTTATAACCACATATTTATATGAATTCATAGATAATGATATATACATGAAAATCCCTGAACGATTTAAACTACCTGAAGCAGTTAATACAAAACCTCGTAGCATATACTTAATTAAGCTACAACGATCTTTATATGGACTAAAGCAATCCAGACGCATGTGGTGCAATCGTCTTAGTGAATATTTACTAAAATAGGGGTATGTAAATAACCCTATATGTCCATGCATTTTTATTAAGAAATCAAGAACTTGATTTGCAATTGTTGCTGTGTATGTTGATGATTTAAATCTTGTTGAAACTCCCGAAGTTCTCATAAAAACAACAAAATGTTTAAAGAAAGAATTTGAAATGAAAGATCTTGGGAAAACAAAATTTTGTCTCGGCTTACAAATCGAGCATTTTCCTAATGGAGTGTTAGTTCATCAATAAACTTATATTAAGAAAATCATGAAGCATTTTAATATGGATAAAGCACATCCATTAAGCTACCCAATGGTTGTTTGATCACTTGATGTGAAAAAGGATCCATTTCGTCATTGTGAAAAGGGTGAAGAATTACTTGGTCTTGAAGTACCATATCTTAGTGCCATTGGTGCCCTTATGTATCTTGCTAATTGTACACGACTAGATATTGATTTTTTTTGTTAATTTATTAGCTGAGGTGCGGGTTAAAGCACCAGCGAAGACATTGGGCAGTGTCGAAACACATGTGCGCTATCTCGGTGAACTACGCCATATGGAGCACATTCTGCTCAAGCAGTCAAAATCACGAAACTACTTGGATATGCGGTGCGGGGATTATCTTTTAGATCCACATAAAGCCAGATTGCAAACTAGTTATGTTCTTAACTACAATAGAACTACTATCTCATGGAGATTGTCAAGCAGACAATGGTGGCAACATCATCAAACCATTCAGAGATTCTTGCAATTCACAAAGTAAGTCGTGAATGCATATGGCTATGATCGATGATCCACCATATTCAAGAACCATGTGGGCTCTTCTGTAAAGATAAAATTAAGACAATATTGTTGAGGGCATCTTTGCATGCATTACTTTAAATCAATGGAGTTACATCGAGAATGCAGAGCAAACTTATCTTCACCAAAATTTTCTATACACATGAGCTTCAGAAGAATGGTGAAATTGATGTCCAGCAAATACGATTAAGTGATAATTTGACATATCTATTCACAAAGGCATTACCGACCTCAACGTTCAAGAAATTAATTTACAAGATTGGAATGCGAAAATTAAAGGATATTGACATGAGGGGGAGCATGACAAAAAGTTAATGTATTGTACCTTTTTTTTTCCTTCGTTCAAGTTTTGTCCTACTAAGTTTTACTGGCAAGGTTCTTAATGAGATAGTCATAACAATTTTCTTCAAATTTATAATGATCATTAAAGGGTGAGTGTTATGAACGTGAAATCACAGTTCACTGCATGTGAATGATCAGTGAAAAATAGTAAGCATATTGAGGCCTATATATAGATCTCAATTCATTATAATATATATCTTTGGAAATCAGAAGAAAATATTTCTATGAAATTCTCTCCCTTTGCAATTCTAGTTGCAATCTACAATTATTTTACAACAAGAATGACTTTTTTTTTTCAAGATAATAATTGAGGTGGGTAGGAATAGTTGGGGTTACCATAATTTAAAAAGGTTATTTAAAATATTGAAGATGATAGGATTTGTTTCTAATTTTATATTGTTTAATGTAGATATTAGGACATTTAAAATAAATTAATGAGTTCCAAATTTTTTTTAACATTTGGATGAATTGTTCACAAACTCATTTTATTTGCTTCTTTTTAGTATATAAGGACTAAAAAATTTTAAAAGATGTAAAATTTTTAGGAATTTTAATTATGTTTGATTTTCTTTTATATTTTACACGGGCAAATCAAACATGAGAAAATTATTTTTTTTAGTGTTTTTTTTCTTACCCTAGTACTGTCCGGGTTTCAAATGGAACCTTAAGGATCGATGCTCTCATTAGTCGGAGGGGACCGTTTTCTTGAAAGAAAAAGAGAAGGCTTGGAATGCAACGACTTTATGCTTAGTATACTAAATTATTTTGTAAAAAACAAGAGTATTTATTAAACTAAAAAACAATTGATCAACAATCAAAAGACCCAATAAATACATTATAAAATAATAACTTTTGAAACAATGAAGCATATCAATTCGTAGTATGTAGAAAACACACTTGGCATAGATCCAAAATTTTTGGCTCTCGTTTGTCTCCAAAATCTGTAAGGGATGGGATCAAAGAAAAGCTAAGGTTAAATATGACTCTTTCATTCTCCCCAAGTGTGTTATACCCTAATAAATTCTAGGACTCTATTTACACACACACACACACACACACACACACACACATATATATATATATATATAGCATAAGAGAACAATTGGGCTTTGGTCCAATGGACTTACCAAAGCAAGAAAGAAGATAGAACAATGGGTCCATAGCTAGTTAATATTAAAACATCCCATAATTAACATGCACAATTACACAATTAAAATTGTAATATGATTACGCTTAGTCCATAATTAAAATCTAACATTCTCCCACTTGGACGACATAATCATAACTCAAATGCTTTCTCAATAGTTTTACATAGTCATAACCAATCATATACAATTAACATACCTAGAGGATATATAAATTGTACATTATAAAGCGCTACTAATCAAAATCATAACTCAAATGCTTCCACAAAAGACTTACATAGCCATAATCAATCATGTACAATTAATACACTGAGAGGATGCATAAATTGTACATAATCATGCGCTACTAATCTAAAAGAATTACAATGACAAGAGTATTGATTCAATACAAAGAAAAAACATCATTATGTCATTCATGTGGTCAAAATGATACAAATCATAAGATAATGACAAACGTCAAAATGTGCATGTAATAATGAAAACCATGAGCTTTCCTTACAAAATACATGGAAAGGTAAAACTCCCACTAAAACAAAGAGTCTAGGGTCTTAACAATCCCATGCGGGTGACGTGTTCTTGAAACACACAAATAGGTAAGCCTTTTATTAGTAGGTTCACCAACATGCTAGTCATAGGTATGTACTCAACTAAAATGATGGACTTTGCAACTTTCTCTTTAACAAAAAAAAAAAAAAAACTTCACATCAATGTGCTTGGAGCGAGAAGTGCTCCTAGTGTTCCTAGAGAAAGATATAGCTACGAAATTATCACAGAACAATTTTAACGGTCTAGAAATGGAGTAAACAACCTCTAAAGCTGCAATGAAGTTCCTTAACCAAATTTCAAGACAAGTAGCCTCATAACACGCTACATACTCTGCCTCCATAGTAGAAGAAGTTGTAAGTGTTTGCTTGACACTTTTCCACAAAAATAGCTCCTTCAGTCATCATAAAGATATAACTAAAAGTTGACTTTTTATCATCCACACAGCCTACAAAATCGGAATCACTAAAACCAACCACCTCATGAGTGTCGGTACATCGATATGTCAACATGAGATCCTTGGTACCTTGAAAATACCTCAAAACTTTCTTAGCCTCAAATATCTACCCAACAAGCCAATAACAAAAGCAATATCAAGGCGTGTGCATACTTGAGCATACATCAAGCTGCCCCTAACTGAAGAATAAGGGATTGTTTTCATCTGATCGCTCTTAATATCATTTTGAGGACATTGACCTTTGGAAAATCTGCCATCCTTTACAATTAGTGCCTTACTAGAAGAACATGATTGCATATTAAACCTTATAAGAATGTGTTCAATATACGTCTGTTGAGACAATATCAGAATGTCATTAGGTTTATTGCGAAGTATCTATATGCCCAAGACATAAGATGCTTCCCTAAGATCCTTCATTTCAAAATTGCTAAACAATAACTGTTTTGTCTTAACCAATAGGCCAGTATCATTGGCTAAAAGCAATATATAAAACCAAGAATATGTATTTGCTCCCACTGACTTTCATATATATGCATTGATCGATGATGTTCTCCTTAAAATCATTGGGGTTGACAACTACATCAAATTTGAGATACCACTACCTAAAAGCCTGCTTTAAACCATAAATGGTTTTCTGGAGCTTACAAACCATGTTTTCCTTACCAACCTCCTCAAAACTTGTAGGTAGAGTCATGTAAGCATCATCAACTAAGTCTGCATTCAAGAAAGTTGTCCTCACATCCATCTGAAGCAACTCCAAGTCAAAATGAGCCACTATAGCCATCATAATGCGTGGAGAGTCTTTAGTGGATACGGGAGAGAAGGTTTCCTTGAAATTAATACCTTCTCGTTGATTGTAACCCTTTGTCGCTAATCTTGCTTTATATCCCTCTATCTGTCCCTTGGTATCGTGCTTGGTCTTGAACACCCATTTACACCCAATGGGTCTACAACTATCTAGAAAATCTACCAAGCTCCACACTTTGTTCTATGACGTGGAAGTCATCACATCTTTCATTGCATCAATCCAGAAGTGGGATTGAGGTCTAGCAATGGATTCTTTGTAGGTAGTCAGATCTAATACATTACCTACATTAGACTCATGCTCCTGTAAGTAAACAATGTAGTCATAAAAAATTGCGGGCCTACACACCCTCTCTAACCTCCTCAAGGGTATATCCATGACCACATCCAGGGCTACTAGATCTACATCTAGGGCTATTGAATCTACATCCTTAATTGGTTCATCATCAGTAGTGGCTACTAGATGTTGGTCAACAACAGGGCTAAAGATCGGAGCGGAAGCAATAGGCATAGGAATAAAAAATAGGTATTCTTTGAACACAATTTCTCTTAGCCCTTGGCTTGTACCAGTATCATCCTCAAAATAGATAGCTAGATTTGACTCAATCACTCTGATTGTGTGCAATGGGCCATAAAACCTAGAACTTCTTGATCCCACACAATAAACAATGAAGTACCCACTGATGGCTTTTGGATCAAGTTTCTCAGATTGCGGGTTGTACGGTCTCACTTCCACCTTATAGTCCCAAACATAGAAGTGACGAAGACTAGGCTTCTTCTGTGATCATAACTCATATGGAGTCTTAGGAATAAACTTACTAGGCACTTGGTTCAAAATATAAGCTGCAGTTTTAAAACTTCACCCCACAAGAACTCAGGTAGAGAGGAATTAACAAGTATACATCGCACCATATCAAGAAGCATGCGATTCCTCCTCCCCGCAATCCCATTCTGTTGAGGAGTACCAGACATTGTATTGAGCATCAATGCCACATTTATGAAGATACTTCACAAATGGTCCAGGGTTGCGTCCCGTCTCCTCATATCTACCATAATACTCATCACCTCTTTCATAATGAACCACTTTGATCTTCTTCCCTTGTTGGAGCTTAACTTTAGCTTTGAAAGCCTCCAAAGAGTCTGAATTTTCACTAATGAGCTCGATAAAACCATATTAAGAATAATCATCAATGAATGTGATGAAATATTTGTGGCCAGCCATAGCTTGAGGGGTGAATGGCCTACAAATATTTGTATGAATAACCCCAACAACTTAGTACATCTATCAATCTTGACATTCCTAACCTTGGCGGTCAGTTTTCCTTTGATGCAATCTATACAAGTATCAAAATATGAGAAATCAAGATTCGGAAGAATCCTATCCTTAATTAATCTCACCATTATCTATTTGGAAATGTGACCTAGATGCTTGTGCAAAAGAATAGAAGACTTTTCATTCAATCTCAAACGTTTGGTGCTACTAACAGTATTAAGAGTAAGGGTAGCAGAAGTAGAAGGCAAGACAGACAACTCTAATATGCAAAGACTCCCAAAAAGTGCTTCAGTGCCAATCAATAGTGAATCTCAATACAATTTAACTTTTCCAGTTCAAAAAAGAAAATTATATCCAAAGCTATACAAAATAAGGACTAGTATCAAATTTCTCATAATCGAGAGTACGAATGCCATATCTTGCAATTTTAAAAAATTTCATGTACTAAGTGATTAGTGCCTAAAAAGTGCTATTTTGAACCCTATTTATTATAGGTTTTGAGTGCTTTTTGTGTACTAATCATTCTAATTAACCCGATTTGCACATTAAGGTCCCTACTATTCCTACACGTCGCATTTTGTTTGGCAAAGTACTAGTTTTTGTGAGCTAATTAATACTAACGAAAAATTGTTGAGTTGATCAAGCACGAAGAATTGAGAGTCAAGCTTCGGCATTGCAAATCAAAAGATCGAGAGGAAAGGAAAGAAAGAGCAAATATGAAGAAAATGGAGCATTGCAGAAGTGCTTTTGCCTTTGCCCGCATGGTATCCTATGACAGCGTTCTACTTACATTTTGTTCTCACATTTCACGCATTGTTGTTTTTGCAACAATTTTTGGTTTCTTCCGATTTTAACCCATGTAATAGCTTTAGTTTTAGTTTTTTTTGTAATTTCATATACACTGAGCACCTATATAAACCTCAATCTGTACAAACTAAAATCAACTCACTTGACGTCGGCAATAGAGGGGTGGCAGTTTCCCCGCAGCTTCCTTTCTCCATTTTCTTTCATTTTCTTTTCCCTTTCTTGGTTGCCAAACACCCTCCAAGGATGACAACTTGGAGGATGAGCGGCTAAAACCTCTTCACTCCTTGAAGAGGAGGCTCTTGTAATGGCAGTTTTAAGGTAAACTTTGGTTTGTTTTCAGCGAGTTTGGCATTTTGGTTCCCAATTTGCAACTCTAGGTTTAAAGCACTTTTTTGATGTACTTTCTTTGGCCAATACTTGGCAAGCTTTTTTAGGGTTCGGTGTATTCTTGGCTTTAGATACCGATATCAATCAGATTTGCCATTCTGAGCCACTAGAGGTAGGTTAAGGGCGTTAAGAGTTCGCTTTTAGGTTAAAATCTCTTAAACATGCTCTCCACAATGTGTGTTTGGCAAGCTTGGGTTGATGGATACTTTCACTAGATTCAGCGTTTTTAGTTAGTTGTCTCTATTAGTTCTTGAAGGTAGGTTTTTTGAGACATGTTTTTCGCTTGTAGGAACCATAAATGCTAAATAAATGCTTTCTATCAAAAGGAAAATTATTAGGGTTTAGTTTTTAAAAAGTTAAATGAAGATAGGTTCGAGATGACTATATGTAAATCCCTCCCAATGTGAGAAATGAACTTAGGGGACCTCTCAGTGCCTTAGGACCTAGAACCGGTAGTGATAGCGGAGTTACATTTTACATTTATTTTCTTAATTTTAATTTTAATGCACCGTCCAACTCCTACATTTTGACCAAAAACCTGAAAATCAAATTCATTCACGGAGTTTTGAACTCCACTGCAACTCATTTGTACAAAGAAAACGAAATTACACAGGTCCAAGGCCCTAGGTAGTATCTTTGCGGTAGCTTGACTACGGCAGTAGAAGAAATTTAGGATATAAATATTGTTGATTCCGGCACCCCTATTGTGGCACAAATCAAATGGCGCCGTTGCCGGGGATGGTGTTTAAGTGTGAATGATGACCTATTGAACACTTGTGATCCTCATCCACAGGATTACGGTGAACCTTCTTGTATATATATTTTTAGTGTTTTCAGTGTGTTTAATTTTGTTTAATTTTATTTTGTTTTTAGTTAGCTTTACCCCTTTTTGGTAGAGTTGTTTTTTTCCCTTGTTTGGTGTTTGCTTGGTTCTTGCTGCAGGGGATCAGTTCCAGTGGGTTAGAGATTGTAAATCAAAGTTGAATTTGAACCCATTGGAAGAAGCCATACTGAACCTCACCAAGCTAGTGGGTACCTTTATTGAGCCTTGAGGACAATCGATGCTCAAACTAAGTCGAGAAAATTGACCTTTGTGTGGAAAACAATGTAAACAAGAGAATTGATGGACTTCAAAGTGAAATGGAGCATAAATTTGACAACCTGCAGTACTCCATTTCAAGGCTCACCATTCAGCAGCATGTTCACCAAGAGGAAGTGAATCTAGAAGAAGAGTGTTTGATTGACACCACAGTGGAGGAGCAATGTAAACAGCAAAAAGAAGAAACCTCCCCAATGCTGACTGAAGAGGGTAATGGAAAGGAAGAAATGGAAGAGCCTCAGTCAACGCCGAAACCCACCTGAAACAGCCCACTTTTGGGTTTATCTCTTACTGCCCGGTACAATTCACACCTGAAGCACCACCGCCAAAGGCCACCCCATCCTTTGCACGCCTGCAAAACCTCAAGGTAGTAGCCCCTTTGTAAAACCTTTGCCCACTTGCATCCAAGACAATGGCGGTGCTCACATCGCATGACACAGTGGATGGTTCAAATTTGGAGCACCCGAACCTCGGCATTTCTATGCTCCAACAATTCCAGCAGCCTCCAAAGGTTTAAGGAATTGGTTTGGGGGAGCACAATCTCCCCCACTTTTTGGTTTTCATATTTTCTTTTTATCTTGTTTTATTTTATTTTATGTTGATTTATTTAATTTTTCTTCTTAAATTTCCTCTAATTTTTAGTTAATCTTTGTGTCTAGCTTAATTTTCAATTTTATGTAATTTTCCTTAACTTTTTTTGTGTTTATTTTTGCAGGTTTTTACTTAATTTTTTGGAGCGAGGAGAGGCAAAGAAAATGCGAAATTTAGCAACTGCGAAATTTCGCGAATTTAACGATCTTGGTGATTTCTCTTATTCACTATTTTGTCTTTTAGTGATATATAATAATAATAATATTATTTTATATATATATATATATATATATATATATATATAAATTCCCTTGGAGTTATAGAATTACATAACCTTTGCATCACCTCCACATTTTGTTTTCCTTCATAATTTTTCATCAGAACTCGTTTTTAGGTGTTTTTGAATGCGGATTGGAAAGCTTAGAGAGTGTAGAATCCAAATATAGCCAGAACGATGAAATGTTTATAAAGGTGTAATTTTCAAAATGCTCCAACTGGTAACTTTTTTTCTCTATTTTCTTCTCCTAACTTGTTTATTTGAAGCCCAAACGGAGTGAATAAGGTGTTGATGGAAAGCTTGTGAAGTCTTCTATCCAAAAACGAGCACATATCATCAAGGAGGTAACACTTCCTTCTCTAACTTTCCAATCCAAGACCCATTGTGGATAATGTGACATTTGGTTGGAGGGGAAGTTAGCGAAGGAAGTGGCATTTGTTTTTGTTTTTATTTTGAGCAAGCCCATTTTGTGATGTTGATGGCTACGGTTTCCTTTTTGTGAAGTTTGTTATCTTTGTACAACTTAATTTTTTAAAAATTGCACACACTTTTTGTGGTTTTGCCTAACCTGTAAGTTGAAAAGTTGAAACTTTATCTAATTATGTCTTTGATAGATTGGTCCCATGACTAGTTGAGTGAATGATTAGTTGAATTCTTGTTGTATTTAACCTTTTTCTTCCACCTTTATCTAACCACACACCGAGCACATCAGTTTTCTATGATAGGCTGAAAAACTGTGCAACCTCCTTTACTTTGCATAACCTACCCTAGTTTCGTTGACCACCTTTAATAGGTTAAGGACCCCCATGAAAAGAAGGCCAATGTGTCTCCCAAAATAAAAGAAGAGAAAAAGAAAAAGAAAAGAAAAAGAAAAGAAAAAGAAAAAGAAGGAAATTGCAACGCTTTGCCTTGAAACCCGAGCACGGTCCGAGGGGTTTATGGTGAAAGCCTTTAAAAACACGGTGCCACTAAGCGAATGGTTGGGAGCCAACGACTTAGTGCTACATGGGTGGATAGGTGGAGTTTAGCAAGTTATAGGTCTTTGGAGTTTCAAAATCATTCGGGTCAGGGTGAAACACGAAGGGTTAGTGGTCGAAAGATCCTCATGACTTGGTGCCCTAAGCCTTAATTGGTTGGGAGTAATCGGTAGATCCCCGTTACATGGACTTTGGTGAGGTTGATTCCTCAGCATTGCACCCCTACAACACAAAAAGAGTTGTCGAATAAGAGTGGGTCCTGATCTATTTAGGTTGGTTAGCATGCTAGGTTGTGGCAGTAGCTAGGTTAGGGGGAGAGTGCAGTTCGATAGTTTATTGTTGAGAACTAATCAACAAACACTTAGATTTTGGTGGAAGTTCCTGGTTGAGCCACCAAGAAGGAGGCTCTTTTGATACTCAATTTTGTATGGCATTCTCTCTCTCGAGATAGTTATTAGACTAAGTTTCAGTAATTCTCATTGAGGTTAAGAGCATTACGCTTCCTTCACAACCTTTTGGCGCAACCTTTAAGTAACATAATTTTGTTATAGTTTTAGCTAATGCTCTCTCTTTTTCTTTTTCTTTCTTTCTTTCATTGCTAGAGACTAGCGATGTGTAGGTTGAGGGAGTGTGATTAGTGCCCAAAAGTGCTATTTTGAACCACATTTATTATAGGTTTGAGTGCTTTTGTGTACTAATCATTCTAATTAACCCGGTACACATTAAAGGTCACTACTATTCTACGTCGCGTTTTGTGGCAAATTTTGGAGTTTTGCGAGCTAATTATGCCAAAATTGTTAGTCGATCAGCGAAAGAATCGAGTAAAACTATGCATTGCAAATCAAGATCAGAAGGAAAGAAAGCGAAAATGTGAGAAGAAAAATGGAGCCTTTGCGAAGGAGTGCTTTTGCCCTTTGCCCACTTGTCCATCTGCCCGAGCAACGTTCTTGCGACCCGTTCTCTGCATTTCACGCATTGTTGTTTTTGCTACAATTTTTGGTTTCCTCTGATTTTAACCCTTGTAATAGCTTTAGTTTTAGTTTTTTTGTAATTTCATATACACTGAGCACCTATATAAGCCTCAGTCTGTACAAACTCAAATCAACTCACTTGACGTTGGCAATAGAGGGGCGGCAGTTTTCCCGCAGCTTCATTTCTCCATTTTCTTTCATTTTCTTTTCCCTTTCTTGGTTGCCAAACACCCTCCAAGGATGACAACTTGGAGGATGAGCGTCTAAAACCTCTTCCTCCTTGAAGAGGAGGGCTACTGGGCAACGGTTTTTAAGGTAAACTTTTGGTTCCCTTTGTTTTCAGCGACGGGTTTTGGCATTTTGGTTGAATTTGCAACTCTAGGTTTAAAAATTTTTATGTACTTTCTTTTTGGCTGTGCATGGCAAGCTTTTAGGGTTCGGTGTATTCTTAGCTTTAGATACACTGATATCCATTAGTTGCTCTTTACGAGCCACTGGAGGTAGGTTAAGGGCTGAATTTCAACTTTTTAGGTTAAAATCTCTTAAACATGCTCTCCCTAATGTGTATTTGGCAATCTTTTTGGGTTCAATGGATACTTTCACTAGATTCAACGATGCCCCAATTTGATTATCTCTGACCCAGTTCTTAACGAAAAGTGAGTTTTGAGACATGTTTTTATTGTAGGAACCATAAATGATAAACAAATGCTTTCTATCAAAAGGAAAATTATTAGGGTTTAGTTTTTAAAGTTAAATGAAGATCCGGTTCGGGAGATGACTATATATGTCATCTTTACCCAGGCGAGAAATGAACCCGAGGACCTCTCAGTTGCCTTAGGACCTAGAACCAGTATCCCAATGCTTCAAGGAGTTCTATTTTACATTTTATTTTTCTTCATTTTAATTTTAATCTGCACCATCCAACTCCCCTGTTTTTGACCAAAAACCTGAAAATCCAAATTTAATTCACCAGTTTTGAACTCCACTGCAACTCATTTGTACAAAGAAAACCCATCCCTGAGTTCGACCCTAGAGTCGCTATCTTTGCGATACTTGACTACGGCGGTAAGAAGGAGGCCCCAGGATATAAATATTGTTGATTCCGGCACTAAGCTGCAATCTAACAACTCCCAAAAAATTGACTTAGACTTTTGTAGCGTCTCCCATGTACACGTACTGCTCTCAAATAGTTGGACTTCTTCTTCTTCTTATCATTGCTTGCATATAATTGCAAGCGTGAATTGTAGCATTGTTGAATACATAAAAGTGCAACATTTATATAGGATTTTAATACCCCAAGCTCATGTTTTGCTCTCATTTTGTGTAAGAATAGGTGCCTTTGATCGTTTCTCGCGTTTTTATGCTTGTGAAAGTTTTTCGAGTTTAGTGCACATTTTTGTAGGGGTTCGTGTCCAAAGAACAAATGTAGATCATCGCTGTTGATGGCAGCTGCTGTCGAGAAGCCCAGGGTAGTGCTACGGTGAGAGCGGTGCGAGGAAGGCGATGAGAATGCCAGGTACCACACTAGCAGTACCCGGTACTACGGCGATGGGTAGTGTACTTGATACTAAATAAATTGGTACCGGTACCCCAAGGCAGTGGAGCACCAGTACACTTTTGGTATCGGTACCACACTTACTGGTACTGGTACCAACATGCAATCTTTACGGGATTTGAGCAGAATTCCAATCTTGGTGAAGGGTACGCTCGTCTTTCGACCACCACTTCGAGATCACTAAGGAGAATGGTGTTGAATACCGAGGAGCAACGATTATATCGAGATTTAGTACCTTCAGGTCGCCTTCGCTCACATTTTTGTATAAGAATAGGTTCTTTTGATTGTTTTCGTGTTTCTGGACTTGTACAGGTTTTTCGGGTTTCGTGCATAATTGTTACAAATGTTCGTGATCGGAAAGCGAATATGGATCATTGAGGATGATAGCAACCGCTGTGGTGAAGCCTCGGGAGTTGCAATGATGTTGGGGAACAAGTGTAGATGAAATGGTACCGGTACCACTCAAACCGGTACCGGTACGCCAGAGCAGGAAATCAACAGTGGCCAAGTGGTACTGGTACCGCTCTAACCGGTACCGGTACACCCATGCAGAAAAGCACCAGTAGCAAATCGGTACCAGTACCACACTAACCGGTACCGGTACCGACATGTAATATTTGCGGGAATTGAGCAGGATTAAGATTCTAATGCAAGGGTACGTTCGTCCTTCGACCATCAACGCGGGATCACAATGGAAATGGGTATAAAAGCTAAAGTAAAGGTGGAGAAGGCAGCTTTTGATTTCTAGGGTTTTGGTTTTCATAAAAAGAGTGTTCTTTCTTATAGTTTTTGGCTAGGGTTTTTAGAGTGGAATAGGAGACTTCACTTTTCTGCAGATTTTGGATTTCAAGTTCATGTAACCTTTCAGTTAGATCACACAACTCGTTTCCTCTCTCAGTAATTTGTATTTTTGATTCTTTGGTTTTGCAATTGAAGTTTGATTTTCTCAAGTTTCTTTTATTAATAGTTTCTCATCAATTATGATTCGATTTTGCAGTTTCAATGAAATTTCTAAACTCTTAGGCTGGGGGTTAACGGTGGGAAACTCACGTCGAGGTAATAACCCTTAATTCCTCTTTTATACTTCAATGGGATTGCGTGATGTTAAGCACTTGTAGAGAAACTTTATAAAACCTTAGTTGGGCATCCTCTTGACAACGTGTGAACAAGAGATCCTCGGTACACGTTGTGCTTGATTACAAATGCAAGCTAAGAGTCCGAGTTAATTGTTGGACAAGTGTTTAACATCCCTCGATCGTTTTTCATTCTAAAAGAGCGTTTAGAAGTAAGATATTTAAGTAGAGAATGTTTCATCAATGGCTCTTAGATGAGATTATAAGGGTGGGAATTACTTGATCAATAGTGAGGTGGAAACCTAAGAACCCCATCAATCATCTTCTTGTTTTAAAATAGTCTATTTAATTAATTGCTTTCGATCAACTGACCACAACCCATAATTTCCTTTCCAAATACACATCTTTTGGAGAATGGCTACTAAGAATCACCTAAAAAGACCACTCCACAGTAAGGAATATTTTGTGGATTCCCACAGTATTACAATGCTAGGCGACCTTAATTCCCTACGGCTTGGGAATAAATTCAGCATACGAGAATAAGGCGAAGCGAGGCCTCGTTGCGGGAGTGGCGTCAATCTGGTTGATACGAAGAATTTAGAGGTAATTTGCAATTGCATTGCAAATCCGATACGTTTTCTACCTTCATTTTTAATTTGTTTTTGTGAGAAATCTAAGTGGGTGTTTGCTTTGAAGGAGTAGGATTAGTGCATGTCGCGTTGGGCGAGCAACGAGCAACGCTGACTTGTAAGAATTATACCTCCAAGGAATTTTGAAGAGTCCATAGTAAGTTAATTGTTTCAAGAGAACCCTACACCTCAAATGGACCATCCCGGGAATCAGCAACCTCTGTTTAATCAAAATGCTCAAGGGATACCTGTTAACCCACAAGGACTCCATGAACCTCCACAACATGGAGATGGTGTTGCACTCCCAGCAACACCAACAATAGGAGGGGAAAATGTTAACTTTCAGCGGAATCAATATCGAGCTCCCCTTGCTCCTTTACCTAATGTGGAAAGAACTCTCCAAGAGATTTTGCAACCTCAAAGAACCATAACAAACTCATGTATTCGCCTTCCTGAAGAGGCTAATCAATTCCTCATGAAATCGGAGATGATCGGAGTCTTCTATTGTATCGGGGGTCGGTCGAGAACCTATTCATTCATAATTTTGAGGATGTTTGCCGGTGCATTTTCTCCTACTAGATCACCTCCACATAATGCAGCTATGGTTCTATTCCGTTTGCTCTAAAAGGGGAGAAGGCCAAAATCTGGTTTCATTAAACTTGCACCCAATTCAATCTTCACATGGGAGGACATGCGAAATGAATTCTGTGGGATTCTTCCCTCAGTATGTACAATGCTCTCATGCGAGTGAGTTCAAAATTTTTACGAAAATTAAGTTGAACCTTTTTGCCGTGGTATGGGAAAGATACAAGGATCTCCTCCATGCTATTCCTCATCATGGTTTGGATGTTGGACAAGTCTATGCGTATTTCCATCAAGGGCTATCCTTGAATAATAAACAATACATCCAAATGATGTGTGCGGGAGAGTTTTATGAGAAAAGTGTGGGGAGGCAGATTCAATTCTTTGACACCGCAGCGAGAAAATGTCTCGAACATGGGAAACTAATGCCTCCGTGAATCTTTGCTAAAGTGCATAGTACACCTACAGGGGGAGGAATCCATCACTTAAGAGAAAATGATGATCTGCAAGCAAAAATAGCTAATTTAACAAGGAAGTTGGAGGCTATAGAGTTGAAAAAAGTAAATGAGGTAACTAGTGTGCCTCAAATACCCTCTGTGCCTATGGGACCCAGAGTGGAGGAGCCACGCATCATTTGTGATGATCCTACGCACTCAACTATTAAGCGCCCCAGGCCTTCCTCAAGTTAAGGAAGCGATCAGTAAACCCAGTTAATGCCCTTAACTACCAAAGGAAACCTTTCAATTCTCCATATTCCGAAACATATAATCTAGGATGGGGTAAGCACCCTAATTTTAGTTGGAGAAATGAGGGAGGCCCACACAACTTGCCAAACAATCAAGGACCCAATTATCAAAACCAAGGTTTTCAAATCCGACCCCTCCGTTTCGAAATAAGGTCCTCAGTATTTCTGTGAACCTGTCCAGGTTCCATCCATCAAACAAGGGAATCCAAACCAGCGTATATCGACCTCCACATAAGAGAGAAGTTTTGGAGGATATTGTGATACAGTTCGTACAGACCCAACAATCCACAAACACAGAATTTCGAACTACCTTGAATGATGTGAGATCCCAAATCACTAAGCTAACCTCTTCTATAGGCAATTTTCAACAAGAAAAAAGGAAACTCCCATCTCAAATCATCCAAAACCCCCAAGGTCAAAATAGTGTTGGAATTTCAGGACAAAGTGAAGGCACTTTCGAACATTGCAAGGCTGCCACCACTCTTCGAAGTGGTAAGGTAATTGACAAAACCATTCAACCCAAGGAACTAGTACAAGAATCTCAAAATGAACCAGTCGGGGATGATGAGGTGTCTGACAAGCCTCATGTTCCTAGGACGGTGTGATGGTAAGCGGGACAAAGGCAATTTCATATCCCACTCAAGCCACTGCCTCATGGGTTGAGAGCCCCACGAGAAAGTGAACAATCGTGCGAGATCTATGAGTTGTTCAAGCCGGTGAAATTGAACATTCCTTTATTAGATGCCATCGAAAATTCCGTCCTTATGCCAAGTTTCTAAAAAGATTTGTGCACGGTGAAAAGGAAGCTAGGTGTCAACAGGAGGCATTTATGGTAGGCAATCTACCTCATTGATTCGAAACAATTTGCCCCCTAAATGTAATAAGTTCTTATTCCATGGTGGGACTCAAAGTAGACATACTCGATGGTTAGAAATGTCATTTGTCTCATACCCTTCAGTGCTCTGATAAGTCTGGGGATGAGTGATAATCTCAATATCCACCTCTAGTAGTTGCCAGTGTGAAGATTCCTAGAGGGATAGTGAAGGATGTATTAGTGCAAGTGGACAAGTTTTACTTCCACTACATTGGATTTTGTCGGTGCTTGACACTTTCAACTATGGTGAACGAAAGGAACTCAATTCGGTGATTCTTGGTAAGCCCATTCTTAATCACTACTAATGCCATCATACACTGTAGAGGAGGCCTAATGTCACTATCATTTGGTAACATGACTGTTAATTTGAATATCTTTAATGTTATCAAAGGAATGGGAGATGAGCAAGATGCTTGTGAGGTAAACATGGTTGATTCTGTGGTGCAGAAATACTTAGATAATGTCTCATGTGATGACCCTCTCATGTCTTGTCTAGTAAACCCAAGTTGGGTTGAGGAGGTGACCCTTACGAGTCGAGTCCTATGCTCCATGTCGAACACAATGAGGTATTGGAAGTGAATGGGTGGGCACCTAAATTTGAACCATTGCCACCGATTGAGGACAGGGCATTACCTTCGGAAGAGAGACCACTAAGCTTGAGTTGAAACCTTTACCATCACCTCAAATATGCATTCTTAGGGGTAGAAGAAACTTTTAGATAATCATATCTTCTCCTTAGAGTTAGACCAGAAAATAAACTTTTGGAGATGTTGAGAACCCACGAAGGAAGCGCCCTAGGATGGACAGTGCGGATATTAAGGAATTAGCCTTGATTTGCACACACATAGGATTCATTTGGGAGAGAGGATGTTAAACCCTCTAGACAACCACAAAGACGACTGAACCCAATAATGAAAAAGGTGGTCGAAGAATTTCTAAAACTCTTGGACGTAGATGTTATTTACCTCATTGTAGATAGCAAGTGGGTCATTGACTCGGAGTAGTCCCAGAAATCTGAAGTCCTTTGTGGTAGCAAATGAAAATAATGAGCTAATTCCCACTGTCTGCTCTCCGGTTGGAGGGTGTGCATAGATTATAGGAAGCTTAATGCGAGTACTAGGAAAGATCACTTTCCTCTACCGTTTGTCGATCAAATGTTGGAGAGAGTTGCAGGGCATGAATTTTATTGTTTTCTCGATGGGTACTCAAGGTACAATCAAATTGAGATAACTTTAGAAGATGAAGAGAAAACTACATTCACATTTCCTTTTGGCACTTTTGCCTTTAGGAAAATGCCCTTTGGATTATGTAATGCACCAGGAACCTTCTAGCGGTGCATGATGGGGATTTTCAGTGATATGATAGAAATCATTTTGGAAATTTTCATGGATGATTTCTCAGTTTTTGGTGACTCATATGAGGGATGCTTGGAGAACCTACGGCTGGGTTTTGGAGAGATGTCCCCGAAGAAGAACCTCGAGTGTTAAATTGGGAAAAGTGTCCTTCATGGTGACACGAGGTTGTCTTAGGTCATGGTAGCCCGAAAAATGGAATTGAGGTGGATAAAGCCAAAGTCGAGTTGATCTCAACTTACCTACTCCCTAAGTGTGTTAGAGACATAAGGTCATTCATGGGACATGTTGGATTCTATAGGAGAGATTCATAAAAGATTTTAGTGCATGGCTAGATCTACTTATGCAATTTGCTTGCTGGGGATGTCCCTTTCGCATGGTCATAGGCTTTGTGAAATTTGCTTTGATAAACTCAAAACTATCTGTTAAGTGTCTCCTCCTATCATGCGATCTCTGGTGGAACCTTCCATTTGAGATCATGTGTGACTCTAGTGATTATGCTATAAGGGTTGTTTTAGGACAAAGGGAAGATAAAAAGGCTTTTGTGATCTACTATGCCAGCAAAACTCTAGATTCCGCTCAAGCAAATTACACAACCACGGAGAAAGAGTTTTTAGCCATCGTCTTTGCCTTAGAAAAGTTTAGGTCATACATTGTAGGGTCTCCTATAACCATTTCCACCGGATCACGCGGCGCTGAAGTACGCAGCGCCTCTAAAGCGAGGATGCAAACCTCGGTTAACTAGGTGGATCTATTGTGCCAAGAATTTAGCGACTGTAAAGATAAAAAGGGGGTGAGAATGTGGTAGCTAACCTTGTCTACAGGTCCAGTTAGGAATCCGATTCTCACGGCGTACCCATGGCGTGATTTTCTTGATGAGTAGCTTTTTCGCTCTTGTTCACTTTGCCCGTGATGCGGAGACATGATAAATTACACGGTGACTAGTCAAATCCTGTGCGGATTTCTCTCAACAAAAAGGAAATTTTGGCGGACATTGCAGAAATATTATTTGATGATCTATATCTTGTTTAAATATTGTCCGGGACAATTGATTAGAAGGTGTACCCAGGCTAGTGATGATTGGGATACTAAATCTTGCCATTCAAAAACTTACGGGCATTTCTGCGGAAAATAGCGGATAAATTTTGCAAGGCGTTTGAAGTTTCACGGCCACACTTTCCAAAGGCGCTTTGAATTTTAAAACTTGTGCTTGGTCGCGACAATTAGGAAGTCTGAGAACATGATGCCTCTTTTTTGAATTTTAATTATTGAGATCTTCAAGCGTTGGGGTATAGACTTCATGGGGCCTTTTCCCCCTTCTTATTAGTACCTTTGCATTTTGTTGTACGTTGGCTTATCATGAAGTGGGTTGAGGCCATTCCAACGAGAACTAATGACCACAAAGTTGTTTTGAAATTTATAAAAGAACACATTTTTTCTCGCTTTGGAGTGCCTCGTGCAATCATTAGTGATGGTGGACTCCATTTTTGTGACCAGATCTTTGAATTTGTTGAAAAGTGTGATCACCCATGAAGTTTCAACGACATATCTTGTACCAATGGTCAAAAATGAGATTGGCTAATAGGAGATCGAACTGCATTTTTAGGAAAAAAGCGGTTTGCCCCAGATAAGTTGAATCGCTTAGACTTCTGGGCTCTTTGGAACTACCCGTCTTGCTTTTAAATTGTTCTTGGTATGTCTCTGAAACGTTAGCAGGCTTGTCATCGTCGGTAGAAATGGAGCCTGAGGCATATTGAAATTTATTAAAACTTTTAATTTTAATTTGGATCAAGCAGGTAAACAATGACTGTTGCAGATGAATGAACTTGAAGAATTGAGGCGGGAGTCGTATGAGAGCTCCCGGATTTACAAAGAGAGGCTCAAGCTATTCCATGATAAGACCATCCGCGAGCTTTGAACTGGCAAAGTCTTCTTCAATGCGGCTCTCGATTTGCCTGTGTTTCAGGCTTCCGCTCGGTGGTGCCTTGCGTCACGTTGTCCAAGGCGTTTACCCTTATGGAGCGGTGGGATTGAAAATCAGTAAATCGCTAAAATTATTGGCGGCCTAGACAATTTCTCGAGCACTTTGACCTTCGGGAGAGTAGTTTGAGGACACAGTGGTCGCTCTGGGATGCCTTTAAATTAAGAATTCATCACCACTTGTTGTATATAATTTTTGTTTTCTTTCCTGCATTTCTTTTTGCTTTCTTTATTTCACTTGCTTTTCTCATATGAAAAAACAAGCAACAAAGAAACGAACAGTAAAAACACACCTGGTTTCGACGCCTCCTTACATTTGTGGGTACCTGCTGTGCATTGAGGAATGATACTTTGTTCAGTGGTCAGGGGTGGGCTACCTTGGTTGGATATTTATGCGCATGTTACATGTTCGGTGTATATAAAATTTTTTTGGTGCGGCTTTTTGGGTATAGTACTTGACTGCTATTAATGTAGCCGCATGACTTCTTATACACACTCCCGCGTCATCTCGATGCATTGCGTGCTGGCGTACCGCCATCTCATATTTTATAATGCGAGACATGATCACCACGAATTATAACCTTCGCTACCTGAACCACGGACCTTACATTCAGAAACTCTTGTTTTGCACGCTAGTGCCCACTTTGTGCATTATTTGCGTACATGTAACTATAACCATCATATTCTCTGAGAACCTAATATAGCTGAAAGTGATTTAAAGGCCATTATTTACGTGTTACCTTTATGTGAAATCATTTGATCTTTCCCTTGCCCATTTGAGCCTTGAGTTGCCAGTTCGGTTTGGTACCTGCCAGGAACCTGATCACAAGAAATACAGTGGACCCCATAGTAAGATGTGAAGGTGTCAAAGAGGAATCTGATTACATTTACTTACTTAGTAAGCAGTTAGTTTGGGTAGAATCACAGGGAAGAAATAGGCATGCGTGAAATCAAGGATGGAAGGCATTTGAAAGGTTATGTTATACATCGGCACCTCTTGTTTCCTAATTTACAAAAATATAAAACCTTATATATATATATATATATATATATATATATATATATATAAAAGAGACGACGATGCAGAATGCAGCTCTAGCGTCTGCAGGGCGCCACTTCTATACAAAGACGTGAGCTGACCGGTGCAGGTACCGCGCCGCCAAATCTGCGATACCGGCCGGCGGATTTGAAATGGTGGGGTTTTAAGCGCGCGGCAACCACCATTCCCCATCTCATCACTCCTCCTCAGGCCAAACCTTCAGCCCTTTTGTCATCTCACCTGGCGTCGAGATTGCACATTCTGCGGTGTTTCACCTCTCGGACCGGATTCTTCTTGGGTGATCTTATAGGCGTGGTAAGCTTTCTCATGATTCTTTGAGCATTTGTTTTTCTGTGGTGTTATATTATCTCTGTGGATTTGTTTGGGTGGTTGGTTAGGTATATTTTGCTCGTGGATTAGGAGACTTTGGTGGTATGGGGGAGAAGGTTTTTATCGATGCATGGGGCGACGATGCGCCACGGAATGAGCTATTGCGGATGTTGTTTTATGTGTTTGAGCCGTCTTTTCCATAATTGCGCCATTCGCACCATATCTGTGGCAAGATCTAAATGGAAAGAGTGCGCCTTCAGCTCTCCTTAGGTCGCGTTGGCCGAAGAAAAAGAAATTCGACACCTCAGGACCGTAAGAAGAATGAAGGAAAAGCGAAAGAGGTTACTTCATCTGATGGTAGACATCGAGCGAATGAGAGATGAGGCCATATTTCTTGAGGCTTTTGATTGAAGCTGGAAAAGTGGGTGTCGATTGCGGCCGGGTTTCATTGTGAGAGGGTGGCTGAAGGTGGACATACTGTTCACCCATCTAACCGGGGAGCCATTATTCAAGAGCAAAATTTGTAGTTTGTGTGTCTTCGAAATGCGGAAATTATCTACCTACCTTGGTTTGGAGTTTTACACTGGTGAGAAAATCAGCGGGTAGATACCCTCTTAGAGACCCGTGGGTAAGCGGTTGAAGATCACTCGGTTGTCTTTCACACCGTTACGATATGTCCTTTGCCACTCATATTCGACCTTACCCCATAGGGCCATTGCGATTCGACGCCCATTTGTTCGTTGAAGCCATGTCCTCATCCTGTTGCCATGGTGGTTTTATACGCGAATTTATGCGGGGAAGCTCGAAGCGAATATCGTTGATGAATAAGATTATTCATGATAGAATCGGGCGAGGTAACAGAAGTGTAACGGAAGAAGCTAGTTTTTATATGAGGTGATGGCCGGAAGCTTATTGACTATGCCTTGGCCATATGGTGCGCGTTATGAGGACTTTAGTCCCATTCTGAAAATAGGCATATTCCATTCCATCTGCAGTGACAAATCTTGTGGGCGGGGATGAGGAGTGGTTAAGGAAAAGAGAATTCTTCCAAGGCGGGGCCCGTACAAACGGCTTCAGGCGAGGCGGGCATCCCGAGACTGACGCGCATCCGGTGGCTATTCCGGGGCCTCGCCGTCTACAGGCGCTGCGTCGATGAGCACATCCCTCACGAAAAGAATGGAGCGTCGAATCGAGGTGGTTTGTGCATTTGGGAAACGTGAAACGACGACGGGCTCTCGGGCTCGAGAGTCATATTCTGGGAGCCTGCATTGGGGTACCCTCTGATGGAAGGGGATTCGAAGGCTAGGCAGTTTGCATCGATGAGAGACATTTTCTTCTGAACTGACAGGAGACGCCGGTAAGTAGCACAATGGCGAATTAGAGTGGTGTTGGCAGTGGGTAGGACCTCGGCCCGATCATGCCAATACCGTTTTAATTCCATATAAGCCTGTGTAGCCTATGGTGAATTACAAACCTTAAAGACCTTATTGATTTGATTGTGTTGGTTTGTTCCTTTTTAACCTTTATGCGCCTTAGTAGTTTAGGTAGTTATGTTAAGTATTGTTGCCTCTATAATGTAATTCATTACAGTTTAGTGCTTACATTCTTGACTTTCTTTTCTCGATTCCATGGTCTTTTATATGAATATCTGGTTTTGTGATAGTTTGTTGTTATGTTCATTGCTTGAAGCAGTGGTTTTGGTTTTTAATTGAGTCGACGGGTGCACATGTCGGGTTGACCTATGTTTAATTTTTGCCCTTGTGAGAAACTTGCAAAGCTAAACTGTACCTAGCGCATTTGTTGGAAATCATAACCAGTAGGTGTCACTAGTTTAAATCTTGCTAGGGACTAGCAAGATGCAGGTTGGGGGGTGTGTTGAATACCTGGCAAAAATTATACTTCGAATTTAAAGTACCTTGGGATATACTTTGCTCACATTTTTGTGTATAAGAATAAGTGCTTTTTGATTGTTTTTCGTGTTTTACGAGACTTGTCACGGAGTTTTTGAGGTTTCGTGCATGGTATTTACCAAGGTTAAGTGGCCAAGACGAATATGGATCATTGAGGGATAATAGCAGCCCTTTGTGGTGAAGCCTCGGGAGTTGCAAAGATGTTGAGAAACAATGCGAGATCAAATTGATGCAGAATGCAGGTGTACCCAGTGGGAAATCAGCGTGGCGGCGGTGGAATTGCCGCTCACAACGATACGGTACACCCGTGCGAGAAAAGAACCCATTAGCAAATTGAATGCCAGGTACCACTAAGCGATGCAGAATGCGAGCATGTAATATTATGAATTGAAGCGGGATGCGATTCTAATGCAGAATGCGTTAGATCCTTGAAGCCATCAGCGGGATCAGTGGAAATAGGTATAAAGCTAAAGTAAGGTGGAAAGCGGCTGTGAGTTTCTAGGGTTTCGATTTCATAAAGAGTGTTATTCTCATAGTTTTTGTCTGAGGTTTTTAGAGTGGAATAGGAGACTTCACTTTTATATGATTTTGGATTTCAAGTTCGCGCCTGTAACCTTTCGGTTAGATCCGCTGACTTCGTTTCCTCTCAGTAATTTGTATTTTTGATTCTTTGGTTTTGCAATTGAAGTTTGATTTTCTCAAGTTTCTTTTATTAATAGTTTCTCATCAATTATGATTCGCTCAGTCTCTTCTTGTTCTGCCTTAGTCTCTTCTTTTCTTTCTTTCCTTCTGTTGTTGCTCAAATCCTTCCCACTTCTTAACTGAATTGCCATGCAGTCTTTTGGATTCTTTTGAGTGTCCTTTAGGAATGTACCCTTGCTCGATTTGGCATCTTCGGGGCAGTTGCCCCCCTACTTAATGTTTCCGAGTTTTTCAATGAGGCACTTGTATTCTTGAAACGCCCAGTCACTCGAAAACTTAAGCTTCAGGTCAACGATTTCTGTTCTTGGAATTTATGTAGCCTCTTTGTTGTCCACGTGAGCACAGCATTTGTTCTTCAAGATGGTTTGAGTCCTCCTTATTTTGATAGTCATTTACGCTGCCTCCTTGATGCACATTCAACGGAACCTTGGTGGCTGCGACAACTCCTTGTTGAGGGATGCGTCATGCCTTGGGCCTTATGTGCCCTCCACCATATGAGAAATTCTCATGGTTCCTCAGTCTTTAATTTGTAATGTGTGGGCGAGTTAGGATTTGGCAGTAGTGGTGATTAGTGCCACGATAGGCTGGTGAATCAACCGAAAATGTTTATATACCTAAGTTCCTCCTACTCTTGCGTAGTCGAGCTCTTTGCGATTATAGTGAATCTAGAATTCGAACACGGGAGATGGGTTTTAATACAGAATGATTTGCATAAGTAAAAAGGTAAGGCTTTCTATTTGGACTTTTTAGTTTTGTTTCAAAAGCGATTGTGATGAGTTTTGGCGATTAGCCTTAGCGAAAATGAAGTGTGAAAAGTTAACTTTGAAGATTTAGGTCACTAACTGATAACTTAGGGCAAAACAAATTGTCCTCGGGGTTTTATCCTCGCGTTGTAATAATGACCTATAGTCCAAACCCTGGCGGATCTATGTTTAACTAGCAAAGCCTCACCCACTAAAATCAACTCCTATTTGAGGTTAACACGAGATAACATGCATCTATTGCCTTTTGATTTAAACACTAACATTAAATATCATCTCGAGGCTGTAAGGGCCATCTAATGAACCACAGTGCATCTAGCAATAAGTATACTGCTTTATCCTGAAACTTATAGTAAGTATTAGTAATTGTAACATTCAATGCTATTGACCATATTTTGAAGATGAGACCACTCAAACACGGTACTGTGGCTTTGTACAAAGAGGGACGACACAAGTATGCCCCACCACCCGAAGCTAGCTTCCTTTCTCTTCCAAAGAAAAGAGCAGCGAAGCATCTCTTGAGGTTGTCATCCTCAGAGGTGTTTGGCAGCGAAAATAAGGAAAGAGGAGAGAAGAGAAAAGCAAAACCATAACCTAAGCTACGAGACAAAAATAAAAACTTGCAAGAAATTGCTTCTCGATTTCTTGTAGGGTTACTGAAAATGGGAGGGGCTTATAGGCCTGATGTAGAAAAATACCCTGGCTTCTAACAATTTGGCTAATTTGGGGACAGTAGTACCAAATTTGAAGTGGGTTTCATTGGTGAAAGCATGACAGAGCGGTGAATTTATTTAAGGCTCAAAATTTGCTAGAGAACCTTTGAAAATTTATTTAGCTAAGCGAAAGAATTTAGCTAAATTGTAATTTAAGCTAGCCCAAGCGTCTTTTCTTTTTTGAGGCCGAAAATGCAAGAATTTATGGCGTGTTGATTTAAGCTGGCTAATTTTACTAACTTGAATTGTGTGAGCGTGAAAATGCAAATTCGCTAGGAACGATTGCCTAGCGAAATTCACGGTGATCTAAGCGAATTAGTAATTTCATAAGATTGCAGAAATTTCGCTGGGTTGTAGAGTACCCGCGATCGGCAGAGCCTGCAATCTTGAGCGGGATTCACGGGATTTCTTGATTCATCACTTTGCATTGCTTCACGTACCTAACATCGATTTCCATCCTTTGCCTTCATTCTTTCTTTGATTTTTGAGTACGTTTGGTGTTTGACAATTAGGTTGATCTTCGCGGTTATCATATGTCTCGATATTGAACTCCAAAAATCGCAAAACATAAAACAACCAAAAATAACCTCTAAGCGGCATAAGTGATACTAAGAAGACTTGAACACTTCAATTGTACCAATGTATGATTAGTGCGCAACACTGAAACCACCTTTCAATATAGGGTTTAAAATAGCACTTTTTGGGTACTAATCCGCACCCCAACAGAAAGCGTTCTTTAGTCCTTAGCGATGCAAAAACTAAAAAGGAGATATATCTGATGATTTTCAAAAGTTTACAGTTCAAAAGGTGCGTATATATGTTATCTTATTTACGTGGACACGAGTTTGAAAACCGACAGAAGAGCCAAACCATTACAAGAACAAATTTTTTAGTTAATAATGATTCCATGATTCTCAACGAATTTCCACTAAGTCTAATGGTTCTTTCTCTCACTTAGTTAAACGATAAATTGCACAAAATTTGTCCCTCCCCAAACTATTGTATCATGGCCTTAAGGCTGTGGAACGACCTAGATAAGGATGATTCGCACTTCTTTCTTTATTCAACTATATTGTAGAGATTGCAATGCCGTCAGAACTTCACCAAGTCAGGTATGCGGGTCCGCAGATGACTCCCAGCCAATTAGGTTTAGGGCATCAAGCGAAAAGGATCAACGACCTGAGCTCTCTGAGCTTCTGGATTAGACGGCGAAAATCAAAGCATAAGCAAATAGTTGGGCTCCACCTATCACCATGTAGCGAACACTAAATCGAGTGACTCCCGACAATTAAGGCTTAGGGCATCGGGTTTCAAGGCTTTCGCCATACCCTGACGTGCTCGGGTTTTGAGCAAAACTTCACGACTTTATTTTTTTTTTCTTTTTGCTTTTTCTTTTCTTTTTGCTTTTCTTACTTTCTTTTGGAAGACAAAATTGGTCTTCAAGTGTGGGTAACACAAGCCTATCTTAGAGTTTACTTATGCGATTAAATTGCCACAATAAATTTTGAGCTAAAATCATGAAATTTATATACACCTGAAAGTTCCTACTCACTGCCCGGTAGTGACTCTTTGCGGTATAGTGAAGTCTAGGAGTTGAACACGAGGGGATGGGTTTCATCCTAAAAATGATTTGCATAAGTGCACGAAGGTAGGGCTTTCTATTTGGACTCTTTGGATTTGCTTCAGCAGGTGAGTAAATTGAAAGCGAGAAATTGTAAAAAAAGTGAAAATAAAGTGTGAAAAGTTAACTTTGTGAAGATTTAGGTCACTAACTTGGTAAGTTAGGGACGAACAAATTAATCCTCGGGTTTTTATCCTCGGCGTTATGACATACAACCTATGGTCAAGGCATAGCGGATCTATGTTGTAAACCTCACCCTTGAAATCAACTCCTATTTGAGTCCTTTCGTAGCATCATATGGCCACTTTACTGTTTGAAACCACAGCATTTAAATATCATTTCGGGGCTCGTGAAGACCATCCCCAAGAACCACAGTGCATCTAGCATTAAGTAATACCTTTGTATCCTAAAAAAGCATGGAAGTATGGCCAAATCAATAACATTCCAGCTATTTAACCCTCGATTTGAAACCACAACATTTAAATATGGTATTTCAGAGGCTGCGTAAAGACCATCTAAGAACCACGGTGCATCAGCATTAAGTATCTGTGTATCCTCGCTATGAGTATTGGCCAAAATCAATAACATTCAGCTATTCAACCTAAATTGAGAAGATGAGGGCCATATCTGATGTCTGTAGCTTTTAACACCATGAAGGACAACATGCATATTGCTGCCACCAACTGCTTCCTTCCTCTTCAAAGAAGGAAACCTTGACATCTCTTGAGTTGTCATCCTCTCGAGAGAGTGTTTGGCTAGAGTAAGAACAGAGGAGAGAGCGAGAGACAGAGAGAGAGAGAGAGAGAGAAAAGAAAAGTTCAAAATAACAATTAAAAATACAGACTTTATTTACAAAAAATAAAACTTACAAAATATCTTCTCCTCTCCTTTGCTTTGAATTTCTCTCCATATTTACAAGAGGGTTTATATAAGCCACCTCAATACATGAAAATACCAAAACCTACAAATTTAATAAGTTAAGAAGGACGAAATTAATACACCAAATTTGAAGTCGATTAACATTATCTGGCAATGAAGTTTCGGCTAGAATTTGAAGAATTTCGCTGGGTAATGAATCACAGATGTGTGAAAATAAGGAAATTTCGCTGGGCACAGTAATTTCGCTAACGGTAATTTAAGCTAGCGAGATTTTGTGTTAATAATTGGCTAGGCATTGTCTGTGAAAATTGGTTTTGGTCTAGCGAAGAATTGGCGTTATTGGGGTTTATGATCTAGCGAAAATTTTATAACTCTAGAAAATTCGGGCTTTGGTAGTCGCGCATTTCAATCCACGTCTTCAAGCGCGTCATTTTCTTCACTTTGCCTTGATTTTTCGATGATTCTTTGGTGGTTGATGGTGACGCGAGTTGAGCTTCATGATTAAATTAACATCTGATATTGAACTCGAGAAGTCTTGCGAAACACGCCCGGCGATAAAAATAACTGGCGTATATAAGTGATACTAGAAGACTTGAACACTTCAGTGGCATTAATGGCGCGATTAAATTGCATAAAACACTCAAAACCTATCTAATATAGGGTTCAATTGTACTTTTGTTTCAATCAAATCTTAAGCCGACTATATAAGCGGAATGAACAAATTCATTTCTTGATATCTGATCTGGTGTGTGAATTAGCGCCAAAGATAAATTTTTCAAGTTGAGCATGCTGGAATTTCAACTGACAAAAAATTGAATCAAACATGGAATTTGTTCTAACATAAAGGTGACAAACAGGGATTCTATTCTCCAACAAAGGCAATTCAATTGTCCAATTTGAAGCAATTCAATTGTTCAATTGAAAAGAAAAACCATTCTGATATGGAAATACAAAAATTACTTCACCAGGATAAAATGAATGCCCACTGCAGCTCTGTTCTGCAAAGAAATCAATCATTAAGCTCTGCTTGATATCACCATTTTTAAACACACCACAGCCCAGTTTAAATAGCTAAAGAAGCGAGAAGCAGTGGCTGCGGAACAAGCGTGCCACCACAGAAATTTAGCATGATCGAGGAGGTCCATCGGAGAAAATTCTTGCTTGAAGTGACTGGCACCTTTTATGGTTTTTACCTACGTCACGTTGACTTTGAATACCCGCATGCCAGCGGATCGTAAGTGACGCCGAACGTTTTAGTGTGCTGTTTGGGCAATGAATGGACCGTCCATCCCAGTTTGAGCTCACAGAGATAAATGGGTTTAGGTCATATAAGGGACTTGGTCTCGCTCTTGAAACTCTTCCGATTATCATTTGGTCAAATGTAATTTCTTTGATCTTTCTTTTTGCAATCTTGGTATTCAGTAGGCATTATCAGTATTTCTTCCAATTCATTAAGATCAAGAAATCTCTTCTCTCGGCTCACTTAGGTCCATGTTTAGCTTCTTGTTGTGCCATGCTTTGTACTCGATCTCCTTCAGAAGGTGACATGCCCACTACCGCCAGTTGTGATGGGGACGTTCCTAGGATTGTCTTGAAGGCTGTTCCTGAGCCATAACAGTCAGAGAAGTTTGATGGATGAGTCTTTCTGTTAATTATTAACCACCTTAATCAATTGTATTCATGTTCACCGTTGGCGAGGTTTCCTTTGACCCTTTGTTTGAGGATGGTAAGGTAGCCACTTTGTGTTTCACACCATGTTGCCGTGAGGTTTTCAAATGGTTTGTTAATCACGAACCTCATCATTATCAATAGCTTTAATTTTGAACACAGGAAAAAGAGATGTTGACATAGAATTTGGTACCTGTGGTCAGACGGTCTTACAGGATGGCTTGACCCGTTTGGAGACATGGTAAAGCCCACCAAAGTATCAGTGTTGCATATGAGGTGAGAAGGTCCCATAAAATCGATACCCCATACGTGACGGTTAAGGCCAGAATTGGGTTCAATGGCATCTTATGGCCGAGACAATTTCAGGAATATAGCGTCCATCATACCGACTGCGATTGGTATCTTCCTTGAACAATGAAGGCCCGGTAAAGAAACTGTTGCTGACACCTTCATTCTTGTCTTTAGGAAACAAAGCGATACCTGGCTTTCTCATGGCAATGGTTTAAAATTCCTTCTTTGTTCCTCCTTAGTGCCTTTACGATGATTTGATCTACGCGGTGTTGAGACCAGAAAAATAACCTATGTAGAGATGGATTTTAGCAAAGAAATCTTCCTATCCTGTCCTTTCCACTTTCATTGGGATTTACTCGTAGTGAGAAAATTGGCAATGTGAAGCATACCAGAGGCCTTCTCCACTGCATTAGGGATTCTTCGGGAAATTCATCATTAATAGATTGAATTTGTAGTGTCGTAGGAAGGCTCTCAGTGCTGTGTCAGATGATGCGCCACCACCTTTCCCTGCCTTATCTTTAATTTACCAAGTTGAACTCTGATAAGGCCTGTGGTGAGTCTTTTGTTTTGTTTGAGTTAGGAGATATTTCAAGCGAATGATCGTAAAAATGACTATGTCATTGCACAGTGTGCTCAAATATCTAAGGCATATACCCTTTATAAGCATTCTTTTCTCGTAGTGAAACACTAATTCTGTCTTCATTCAGAGGTTTTGCTTGCATAATACACCACATGAGTTTCCCATCTTCTCACGGCCAGAAATGCCGCTCCTCGCAGATCACTCGCATCACCTTTACCTGAACGGTAGCGCCCGATTAGGTGCTTTCCTGACCCATTGAGACGAGTAGTCAAGTAATTCGATTCATAAACTCCTTTTGGCAATCTTCTCCCTAAGCAATTGGCATCCTTCTCAAGCTTGTAGAGTTGTAATCTTTGAAAAGTCTTTAATGAGCAGTCGGTAGAAGCACATGACGAGAATTTATCTGAATTGTTTCACATTGTTAGGCGGCAATTTGGAAATAATATCGATACCAAACACTATAACCTAATTCTAACTGAAATAGCCTTTGATACAATTCCTTGGTTTACCATAAAATGGAATTTCTCCAGTTCAACTTAAATTCTTCTCTATGCCTACACCGTGGCTTCCCAATTGAACAGCATTCTTCAAAATACTTCATCTTTGTGATATCATCCATGTATACCTCCATTATACGCTCTACCATGTCTTTGAACATGCGGGCATATCGGTGAAAAGTGGCTGGGCGTTACGAAGCAGGCATCCTCTATCAAGCATCGTTATGATGAATGAAGTGAGAAGTGGATCTTCTTCAGTCTTACGACGTTCTATACGATGCCACGAATACCCATCCGAAGCAATAGAAGGGTGTCCGAAACTCTTTCAGGCATTCGATGGTACGTGAAAGTGATGTTTGTGTACCTCATTTGAGCAACTTCTATAATACATACACACTCTCCAACTGGTTGTAAGTCGGGTAGACAATTCTTCACCCTTCTCGTTTTTCACAGTTGTTACCCCTGATTTCTTAGGCACCACCTGAGTTGGGCTAACCCATGTGCTATCAGAAATGGGATAAATGATACCAGCTTGGAGCAATTTCAAGACCTCCACACGAACTACTTCCTGTAGATGGGGATTCAACCTCGTTGGGGCTTCTCATGACTTTAGACTCTCTTCTAAATAGATGTGATAATTAAATGGGCAGTTTATGCCTTTCCAGATCGAAATTTTCCATCCAATACTTGCTTGTTCTTTTGAAGGTGAGATTATGCTCTTGTCGTTGATTACTTGACAGAAGAAATCTGGCTGAACCTTTGTCATTTTGCTTCCCAATGCATACTAAATCAGGTAGGAGGGTTTGAGTTCTATTTATTGAGTTCTGGTTGATACCCAGTCAATAGGGCATTTCTATTCTTCTTCAGCCACCCACATACTAAGCTCATTTCTTGAAATTAGTGTTTGCTTTCTGAGCGATGGATCTTTCCCGAAGTTAATATCTCTTACTGACTTTGCTTTGTTGGTTAGGCATTGCTTCCAGGAATGGTATCTAAAATCTGAGACTTCTTCAAAGAAGTCACCCTCCTCTGAAGTGCATAATACCTTTTACCCAAATGAAAAAATATTGAGTTCCAGATCTTCCAAATGTGAGATTGCATGACTCCATTAGATGATTGATGATTGCATTTGAAGTAATAGCGGTCTCACAATATGATGGGCACATGATTAGATCACTATTACAATGCCAGTTACCGTATTGAGTTATTAAATCCCTCTGGATGATAATCGTCACTTGTATGAAACGTCCTCAATGGTTCCTTTTTGGTATTTTATGGGCATCGTGACGAGTGTGATGGAAGTGGGTTTGAGTTCACCCGAGCCCGATTGCTTGTACGCAAATACGACTAGCGATTCACACTGCCCGAGGTCTAACGATTGCTTTCTCACCGTGATGCCTCCAATATTCACGAGATAAGTGGGACATCCTGGGTCCCTTATACTTCCTTTAGTGCTGCTCTCTATAATGCCTTAACTTTCGATTAAAGGCACTTTTATTTACATTATGCACACCACTGCCTGAATCCTTTGAATTTGTGTAGGTAGGAACTGTTAATCATATCGAGAGAGAATGTTGACTTTCCACTTGCCGCAATACTTCCAACATTTATGTTTTGATTAACAAATTTTCTTTCTTGAACCTGTGGAAACGGAGGGAGGTATTCTAATCTTCCACCTCTTCCCTTGCCCATATTTGTTCTTACCGGTATTAGCCACTAATGGGTGGCAGTAGCTGAATGCCCATGGCTTTATTCCTACCACTTAGTAAAGTCCCACAACGCCTTATTCGCCGGTTCTTGCATTTTAAGTCCTCATTCAGATCTGTTTGATTCTGCTTTGATATTGTTGTACAGAGAGCCTTCCCTTTTACGAATACATGGCTATTGATTAGACAATTTTAAATCTCAAGTATGTGTCAATTTCTGTTGAGTGAACTTTCTCTTGCTTCAATTTTCGACTAATTTGGACATGGCACCTTACATTCTTAATATGCATACCACCTTACTTAAATTCAGGATTGCCTGTTCAACAGGAGAAGATAGTGGAGGCATCTGTTGTGTTGTTGAAGTGGATCTGAGCTAGCTGCATTCTGTTGGAGGATATCTTTGGGGGTTTGGCTGGCATGTTTAGAGTAGAGATTTTTCAGTATGAATGTTGGGAGTTGCCAAATGGAGCATTCATTGGTGATCTACCCTGATTCACGATTTGGACATGGTCTTGGCATTGTTCCCCATAGTGACCATTTGAATGACAGTTGTAACAAGAAGGTTGGCATGTTGATAACTCATTTACTGAGTGCATTTTATGCTGATTTTTTATTTCCATCATAATGGAGTCTTCTAGTTAAACTGATCAATTTTTCTCTCATCAGTTTGTCCTCAGAAAGTGTATGAATGGACTCCCCACCGTGCCACGGTACCTTGGGCCTTGGTCTCCTTGGACCGAGTTCATCCCACATGCCTTAGAGTTTCAGCTCCACCATGGTTCAAAGTCCAAGCTCATGCGGGTGTTTGCTTAAAAAGTTAGCACATTGTTATTGTGTTGTTTCATAAGGTAAGGGACATCACCCAGTCATAAATGGTTCTGACGTCCATGTATCAGACCTCCCGTGGTGTGAAGCGAGGCCTTATGGTTTCATGAGCTACAACTTGGTAAAATCTCTCACCATCATGAGCTGCAAAGGTATAGAATTTGTCTCTTCTGAAGTGCGATCTTATGGACAACGAAGAACTATTGAAATTACTGCACCCAGCTCGGCCAAATTTCTAATGGTTTAGGCCTCAGTGGGTTGGCAAATCTTGGCACCTGTCCTTTGGTCAGGTGGAAATGCTTTTAGCTTCAGCAAATCATATCCATCCTTACCTTCCTTAAAAAAGGTAATTTTAAACCTCCTCAAAATCCCTAATAGTGTATAGTTCATTTTCCCATACCATGATGTGGGGAGTAGAGTGCAATATGGCCTCATTTGCCCATCTTGTGGGAGAATGATACATGATGGGGGCACTAACTCTAGGAGAATTGGATGCATGATCCCTCATGGTTCTATGGGATTTGTTGGATTCATTGGGGTTCGGTGGCTGCTGTTCTTGGGTAGTGGATCCATGGTATCGGTGTTCTTGACTTCATGGCAGATCGGGTTATTGTCTTGATTCTATGCGGAGTCTTCTGAAGTTCCTCACGTCCCGACCTTTGCATACAAGCGCATTACTGGCTGAGATTCTGACAAGAGCACAGACCAACTTGCAAAGGTTGAGGTTAACTAAATGGCCCATTGTATGTAAAAAAAAGCAACGGTGAAGTTCTTTGTAGTGATGGCTTGCGATTCTTTATTAAAATTCAAGAAGTTAAGATTACCTTCACTTGATGTTGATCACAAGTACACTTCAACTTATCATTAAATGATTTGGCTGCATCCGTGTGGCCTTCCATTTGATTCTGCCGTGCCACGGTAGGCTGAAATTTGAATGACAATATTTGCTATACACAAGTTCCTCCTACTGCATGTTAAGCCCTTTGCGGGCCATAGTGATTTTATGGTGAACAAGAGTTGGGTTTTCATCCTAAGATGATTTGCATAAGTGTAAAGGTAAGGCTTTCTATTTGGACTTTGGATTTTGTTTCAAAAAGCAGTGTGATGAGTTTGGCGATTACTTGTAAAAACTGAAAATGATATGAAAAATTAACTTTGAAGAATTTAGGTCGCACCAGTGGCCGAGGCGACAAATGTCCCTGGGTTTTATCACCAGTTATGACAGAGCAACCTATAGTCGAAACCATAGCCCAGGATCTGTGTTTAGCGACTAACCAGATATACCACAAAATCCTTCTGTTTAGTTAACTGATTAGTATCATTACCTTTTGGTTTAGAGAAGGTATTAATATAATAGAACAATAAAGATTATCTCAACAGACCATGGTATCCTGTGATGATGTGTAATCTTCTGAAGCCGTGGTAGTGTTGCCAGTGCTAACATTCAATGCTATTCGACCATGTTTTGAGAAGATAGAATGAAACCGGTATATAATGGCTTTTAATACAAGAGGACAACCATATATACCTACTGACTAGCTTCCTTTCTCTTCAAAGAAAAGAAACATGAAGCATCTCTTGAGTTGTCATCCTCGAGAGGGTGTTGCTGGCAAGAAAATAAGGAAAGAGGAGAGAAGAGGAAGCCAAGCCTGTGGCTTCTGAGACAAAAATAAAAACTTACCAAAAATTGCACCTGATTCTTTCCTTAGGGTTACAAAATGGGAGGAGCTTATATAGTCCATGATGTATGAAAATACCACACAAAGCCTATAATTTGGCTAATTTTGAGGCAAGAAAGGTAATACCTTAAAATTAAGTAGTTGCATTAATTACAAAAGCATGACAAGGCGGTGAATTTGGCTGAATGAAAATTCTGGCGGCCGAGAATTTCGTAGCTGGCGGAATCACGAGAGATAAAGTAAAATTTAACTGGCGGTGGTAGTTGCCAACTATTGAAATTTCTCTGCTTCCATGAGAATTTATGTGATGGCGAAAATGCAAAGACTACCGCTAGGAGCGATTCTTCAGCGAAATTCTGGGTAATACGCGAAAATTAGTAATTTTCTTCAGATTATGAGAATTTTGTAAGGTTGCTGAAATTTTAGCAATCGACGAAATTTTAAATAATCTTGGCAAATTCACGGGATTTGTTGATTCATCCTTTGCATTTGCTTCACATCCTCTCTTTGTCGATTTCCATCTTTGCCTTCATTATCTTTGATTTTGATCACATTTGATGTGTGATTGAGTTCCCCGATCTTCATGATTCATCATATGTCTCGATATTGAATATGAAGTAGCAACCTCTGAGCAACCAAGCCAACCTCTGGCAACAAGATCTTTCACCCAGAGACTTAGAACACTTCGGTGGCATAATGACATGATTGAGTGCGCAGCACTCAAAACCACCTATCTAATATAGGGTTGAAATGCGCTTTGAACTATCAGTGAAATTTCTTGGCTCATTCAAGTACTTAACCTCATAAACTTTGCCCATAAAGTCTTTATTTTGTTGGTATTATAACCTTCTTCTCATAAGTTCTCCTTGCTTTGCTCTATTTCATGAAGCGGTGTGCATTTCTCTGTTGTCCATCTGTGCGTACTTGGCCTCTCGCTTTGCCTCCATGTTTGTCATTTTCTTTCGACTCAGACCCTTTTCCTCTTGTTACCCTTGAAAACTCAGACGGAGCTTTCATGTGCGTTTAGCTAGGTCTTCTATGTCGGATCTACAGCCTCTTGACACTTTTTCGTTTGAATGCTCCATAGCATGAAGCATCGATAATACCCTTAGATGTATCATTCAAGGCATGATACACTATATCCATCTGGGTTTTTAAATCAATTCCATGCATGAGACACCTCTTGACAACCTCTTGGTCTCTTTCCTGGAGCTACATATAGGCTCTCATCTTCCCCTTGTTGAAATACTATTATCTCTCTTCTTCTCTGAGGTGAGAGATGAGGGGAAAAGAACTGCAAATATGCCTCTGCAGCTCTTCCCAGTATCAAGCTGAACCATATGGTAATGATTCGCATGGCTATATCTTAAAAAGTAGGGAAGAATGCGAGCTTCTATCACCTACGGTCTCACCATTCAGCTTCACTGTGTTTGCCCGTCACGAGAAATCTACCGAATTTTCGTTTGGGTCTTCGGTGGGGTGACCAGTGAACTGATGCCGCTGCAACATTATAATCAAGGCTGGCCTTAGTTCGAAGTTATTTGCTGATTAAATTGCCACGATGCGGGTGATAAGTCAACAAAATTTATATTCTAAGTTTCTCTGCGGCGTAGTCAGACTCTTTGCGGTATGGCGATCTAGGTCGAACAGGGGATGGGTTTTCATCCCACGAATGATTAGCATCGGTGTTTGAAAATGGTACGAGGCTTTGTTTGGATTTTTGGATTTTGTTAAAACGAGTGGGGGTTGTATGTTCAGCGACTAAGCATGGTTTAAAGTGAAATTAATGAAGCGGTAACCCGAAGACGGTCTTAACTGAATAACATGAAATTTATAAAAAAATGTCCTCGGGTTATTTCCTCGCGTGAGCAAATGACTATAGTCAAAGCAAAACCGGATCTTTGTTGCTTCTAAAACTAACCTAGAACCACTCCTATTTGAGTCAACCTAAGTACTAAAGCATTTCAAATTATTCATTTGAAACCACAGCGTTTAACTTCATTCCGTAGTTCGTAAATGACATCCCAAAGGATAACAGTGCATATAATTATTAAGCATGCCGCTGAACACTACTTTATGGCAATGGCCAATAAGGAAAGACATTAAATGCCATTATACCCTAGTTTGGAAAAGTGGGAACCATAAATTCGTACACATGACATTCCAAGCGAAGGGACACCTGGAACGGCCCCAAAGCAAGCTAGCCACCTCGTCGCTAAGGCATGAGAAGCAGCCAAGCTGTCCCTTGAGTTGTCATCCTCGGGGGTGTTTGCAGTCAAGAGAAAATGAGAGAAAGAGGAGAGAAGAGAGAGCAAAAATGGAGACCTAAATAGAAGGCTGGGAAAACTTTATAAAATGAAAGTTCTTGGAGTTTCAAAAAGTGAGGGTTTATATAGTCAAGCCAAAGTGTGAAAATACAAAAATACCTAAATATGAGATTACATAAAGTGAAATGGTGGCCACATCAAAGCGTGGTGGATTTGGGATCAAGTATACCAAAAACACAGTGAGATTTAAACATGCGAGGAAATTTAAGTGTAGAAATTTATTTATACTTCCATGAAATTCTAAAATAGCGATAAATTTAAATTGTGTGATCAATTTCACTAGCCTGGCTGAAATTTTTGTGAATAACGAGTGGAGAAGATTCGTGGAAGCAGATAAATTTAAACTGGCTAATTGAAATTTTGCTAGCTAATGAAAATTTCCCAATTCGCTAGGATTCAACAAATTTTCTCTATGATTACTTGAAATTTTCACAATCCAGCGAAATTTTTACCGTCATAGCGAAAAATCTGCGGGTTTATCTACCGCCTCTGTTTGCTGCTGCCTTCTCCTACACTTCTTATTCATCACTTTGCCTTGATTCTTCTTTGAATCTTGATATTTCATCGCCTCGCTCGGTGAAATCGCCGAGGATCTGCGTTAACACCGATAATATTCAGCTTGCTGATTTAAGTTCTCAAAGCACCTTAAAAACTATCGAAAACAATCTCGAAATGGGAATTAGAGAGGTATTAGCCAAATGGACACCTTTATCAAATTGGCTTAATTGATATGATTAGTGCGCAAAAACATAAAACCTATCTTGATTCAGACTCAAAATAGCACTTTTTGGGTACTAATCACACCCTTATTGACAGTTGCTAGTCCACCCAGCAATGTTAAAAACAAAAATGGGATGCATGCTGTGCTTTTACAAAAAGTGTATTTGAATTGAAAAGCGTATATCTGATTATTTTGCACCTTAGCATGAATAATTACACCACATTGTAACCGGTCATGAGAAACAAAAACCATATAAGAACAAGTTTTAGGAACATATTGGTTCCAGGAGGTCAACTGAATTTCCACCAAAATCTGGTAGTTCCTGTCTGCCAGCTTGAGCGATAAAATCGCAATTCCGCCACTGACACAGCTCACGCCATGGCCTTAAGCGGGTTGACCCGACCTAAATAGGGCTTCGCGGCGGCTCTTATTTCTTCCTTGATTGCTATGGCAGGGTGCAATGCAAATGACTTCACGAGTCCGGGTGTGGCGGTCTGACTCGACCAATTAAGGTTTAGGAGCGACGAAGCGAAAGGATCCGCTTGACCCTGAGCTGCGCGGGCTTCCGTGGATCGAATGATTTCAAAAATTAAACTATCACGTGACTCTGCCATCCACCCATGTATAGCGAACACTAAATTCGGGTGACTCCAGCCAGGTGAAAGGTTGGGGCCTTGGGCTTTAAAGGCTTTCTTCGAGGATACCTGGGCCAGGTGTTGGGTTTCGAGAAAGCGATGTCATGGCTTATTTTTCTTTATTTTCTTTTTCTTTTTTGCTTTTTCTTTCTTTTTTCATTGAAATTGTGATCATTCATACATGGAGTAGCACTGGAAACCTATTATGAGTCGTCCTAAACCAAATTTAAAAGTAGGTTTTGCAAAGTAGAAAGGGTGTATAGCTTCTCAAACTTTATTAATTTCAATGATTAATGGTGTGTGAATTAGCTCGAGAATGTTTCAAGTTGAACATCTTTGAGGAAACTTCAATTGACCAAAACTAAATCATGCATGGAATTGTCCTATCAAGGTAACTTATCTGAGGTTTCAATTTTTCAGTAAAAACCAGTTCAATTAATTGATTAAAGCGAGTAGATACCAAAAGTGATTTGAGGTGTATTATTGCTGTAAATAACCTTTGTAAAGCTTTTGATAACCAAAATAGCTAATACATGTAATATAGCTAAACATACAAAAGTATCACCACTACTATCGAGCTAATACATGAATCCTATACAAAGTGGTAAGTTTGTTAAAAATTTGCTTGTACGAAAAGGGTAGACTCTCGATAGAGCCAGAGACCCGAGGGCATACGGTCTCCTCTCGATACGAGGCTCCTCTGGAAGCCCAGTGCTCCGAGGACTGGCTCGGCGATCGTGGCATCAACAAGGAGTAGACTCTGCGCAGGAGCAGGCCCCTTGTGGTGGACCTTATCTTGAAATCTGTGGCGGTCATAACCAACTCGGATAAGATGTTGAATCCACTGCGAGATCCCAGTCGAACTCAGTATGGCTCTCCCTCTGTTGGACGTAGTGCTGTGGCGGGGAGAGGGCTGGTCGGGCAATTGATCGATAAAGGCTTATCCCGGCGGGGCACGCACTTCCAGAAAATGTCCGTGCGATGTCTCGAGTAGATGATGGACCACATCTCCTACATGTCGGTGAAGGCCGTCCCGGAAATAACGAGTGCTTTGCGCTCACGGTGGCAGGCCCTAAAGCGGCTTGAAATATCACCTTTCGGAGTACTCGGTCGATCATCAATCGCAGACTCGGAGCTCCAGTAGACTCGTTGCTCCCGGGGAGGTCATGGAGTGAAGCGAAGTACCACGGGGATAGTAGATTACCTCGATGTCATATCCCGACGACGGGGAGTAATCGTATCAGTCGTGGAGTCCACTGAACGGTCGGCCAGTCGGCGCCGTGCGTCATGTCGACTCTCCATGGAAATCTCTGGCGTGGAACGCGTTCTCGGTCGGGGTCCTGTAAGAGGTCGTCCCGATGTAGTAGCGATTAACTAGGGTGGTCTCTGCTGTTTGGTGTGGAAGCGATGGTACGAGGCGCGATGTTGGACTCCGGACCACGATATGGGGCCGCTTGAGGCGGGCCTCAGGGATGTCTGTGAGACTTCAGGGAAGTGAAGGGTCTATCCTCGTCTGATGCCTCCTGAACCACTTGTAGGGCTCCTTCGGGGCTAACTAGTGGGACCTCTGCGAGTACGCTTTCATTGCGGTAAGCGGAGAATGAGCGCAATGGCCTCGATGGTGTCCCGGACACCATCCACGAGTCGCGGGTGACCTGAGCGGCGGGACCACCACAGTGCGTGCCATATCTGGCGTCGAGAAAGTGACAGTGGTAAACCGCGGCTGAGGAAGCGGTCTGCGGTCTTTTACCGCAGGCTGGGCGAGGCTCGTTGGACCGCGCCCATTCTGGTGATGGGCGAAGCGGCGACGGGCGATCTGGGGCTGCTTGAGAACACGGCGACGCGACGAAAACGCGGCGTCGCGGCGGTGGTGGCCGGCGGTGTAGAGGTGCAACCGGGGCTCGGGGCGGCGAGGAACCTGGCGACGGCCCACTTGAGGCGAGCGGTGCGGTCGCGGGCGGCGGTCTTTGAGTGCGAGGATGCGAAAACGGGGAAGAACGCTGTGGGGGCTCACCGGCGGTGGCTCTCGGTGGGGTAAGGAAGGAAAGACGAGTGGTGAATGGTCCCTCCCTGCTCCTTTTATAAAGGTGATGGCGGTGAGAGAGCCTCTGAGCAATTTAAATATGTCTTGAAATGATGAGCTTCTTAAATAAAAACAATTTAAAAACAAGAATTTCTATTTAGGATAATTATAAACAAAAGAAGCAAAAATTAATTATTAATTATTAGTTTTATCAAAAATCTAAAAATAAAATTAATTTTAGGTTACATAAAAAGGAAGGCTGCTAAACGGAAATTACTAAAAGGAAAATTCTTAAAAATAGAAACTAAAAATTAATTAATTTTTAAACAAAAGCACAAAAAACTTTTGTTTTACAATTTGGTTTCATTGGAAATAAATCAGCTCATTATAACTCCATTCATGGGGGGTCGAGGAGGAGGAACTCAGTGACCTGAATGGTAACTTGTGTTGACACTTTGTGCACTTAGTCCCCCTTCTTGTTGATTTTCTTCTCTCCACGGGGTGATTTTGGGCTGACCCGATTGCTCTTGCATGGGCGTGATGGCAATAACCATTTGTTTCATCTTGATTAACAATTCTTACCAATTTATGGATCTTTGGCTTCATACCATTTATTAGCGAGACTTCATTTCTTCCTTCCTCATCACCCTCCTTTAGTTTTGTGCGTAACCAGTGAAAAATGTTGACTGTCATCTCATGTTATGGCATGGGATTTCACATGACTCATTTGGCCGGTGATATTGCTGCGGTGGCAATGGTCTTCCAGGGATAATTGCTTTGCCAGTTGGGCCCACTTGCGATCAGCTCGGTGTCGAGCACTACAAAGTCTTGGTAGTAAATTTGTCTACCTTGACTTGACATATAAACTATTCCCATCAGGTACCATGATCTATGACCCGATGACAAAGTGATGTTGTGGTTTCGCTCTCTGACCCCTAGCTTCCTTATACAACAGTATGCGTGAGGTTTACAGCCCCAAAATCTAACGATTAACATGCATCTGAGTCCCTCACGTGTTAGTGAAATTGTAGAGATCTGGGTCACCATGTTATTTGAGGTCTTACTTTGGATTATGGCATACCTTTTTCGGTTCTGGAAGGCTTTCTTCTCAATGTGATCACTTTTGATTGTCTGAGTGCTGAAACTTTATGAGGACTTGTTGATTGATGTCGAAAGAGTATGTTAAACCTGCTTTGCGCGCCAGGACTTCGAATTATACTTGCTGTTGGATCTTCTTCTTACTTCTTAATACCTAGGGAAATGGAGGTGGCATCACGGTGCTTTGGTGAGTCCTCAGCGATGATCCACCCTCTCGGGTTGACTTCCTTTTCCTTGCATGTTTCTTGATGCTGGGCGGCGATTTTCCATTTCATCCATCCTCGAGGTGATTGTGGATTTCACTTTAATGTCAACTGAATTTCTAGTGAACCTACCTCATCATGCCGCTTTTGGATTTGGCAATGTTTGGAAGGCAACCTTCCTCTTACATACCTCGAGAATATTGTTGATCTTTGTGATCGAATCTCCGAAGTTATCTGCATTTGCGATTAAGATTGCTCTCGACCATCTATTCTTTGATGATTATACTTTCTACGGTGTCAATCCTTTATTGCCAATTGTTATTGATCCCTTTTGTTCTTCCCACAAAATTGCCTACCACCTTCAAATTCAATATGGCTTGTTCAGCGGAGAAGTGGATGATGGTGGTACGTGGTTGAGATGAAGACAGTTGTTTGGCACCGGAGGACATATGCGGGAGGATTGGGTTTCCGAGAGGGTTGGGGTGAATTTTCAGCTAGGACATAATTATTACCATATGGGGCATTGGGTTTGTGAAGCATGGTGACTACGGCATTTGCATGTTACGACATCGAATCCTTGTTTGAAGGCGGTCGGATGATAATTCTCACGGATTAACAGTAGGTTGACAGTGTGAATGGGTTGCTGTCGCGGTGTTTTCGATCCTTTGCCTTTGCGCTAATAGACTTCTTTCCTCTAGCTCCTCCACCTTCCTAACTAGGGTTGAATTTTGCTGTTTCACTTATCCTTGAAAGTGCAAATTCCTCCCTTTGGTGTGATAGAGAACTCATTTTCTCCACCTCTCTCGGGTTTGGCTCATCCTAACACTTGGAAGTTTCAGCCACATAACTGAAATCCATAACTGTACAGTTTTTATAAAATGCTCCATGTTTCTAGCAATTTAGCCGTAGCCGAGAGGACACACCATTATAGAAGGGTCGCTAACATCCAGTCTCAAGCTTCATGATGTGAACCGAAACAGCTGATGAGCCACTCCATGAATCTCCGGCGATAGTGAATTTACTCCATTGTCATGTAGAGTAAAAGTGTAGATCTGCCTCTTCAAATTGTTGGTCTTGATTACTGCGAAGAATTTCTTTAAAAATTCGACTTGAAAATCAGCCCGATTTCTAATCGTTCCGTATAAATTAGGTATATTTTTAAAGCTGTCGCGCCAGTCTATCCCGGTCAAATGCTTTCAAGCGGGCGATCCATATGCAGCTAGCAAAAGTAGTGCATACCTCCTCAAAAGTCATTATCTGTGAATATGGATTGCTGTTTTCCATACCATGAAATGTGGCCGACGGGGAACTTAGAGTAGGGTCTCCTTTGCTATGTCATATCAGAAGAGGTATGATGCGGAGAACCATAACTCTAGAGTGTATGTTGTTCCCTCATGTTTTTGTATCTTTGTTGGATTCATAGGGGGTGCTTGTTGACTTTCTTGTTCTGAGGTAGAGGATCGTTGAGTGTGTTTCCAGTTCTGACTTTATTCAGTTGAATTTATCATCTTTGCGGTCTACTGATGTCCCCTCTGTCACGATCTTTCTTAACACTGTTAACAAAATGTGGGGAACAAAGAACCGCAATAGCTTTGAAGTGATTTAGTTAAACAAGTATTTAAATAAAATATGTGATGGCATGGCTTGAGTGAAAACACAGGTTAATGAATCAAGTGAAAGGGTTTAAAGTCACCTACACTTGTAATGTGGATTACAAGTACCATCAACTTTCTATCATCGTGGTTGGCACCATCACGAGCAATGGCGCCATTTTGATTAGATGCCACTTTAGGGTGATGCGGGAATCAACAATTTATATTCTAAGGTTCTCTGCTGCAGTGATATTCTTGCCGGTATAAATCTAAATTAATTTTCTGAGGATGGGTTTTCATCCCACGAATGATTAACATCGGTGTTTAAAAAATGGGCAGAGCTTTTGTTTGGATTTCGGTTTTTGTTGTTAAAGCGGTGGGGTTGTTCTTGACTAAGCGTAATGGTTTAAAGTGAAGTGTGAAATGGTAACTTTGAAGACTTGGGTCCCTTTAAGCAAATAACATGGGGCTATAAAAATGTCCTCGGGTTATTTCCTCGCATTAGGGCAAATGACCTATAATTAATAAAATCGGATCTTTAATTTAGCTATAAAACCTAACCAGAACCACTCTGTTGAGTCGACCCAAGTACTAAGCATTTAAAGTCCATTAGTTTAAAACACTAGCATTTAACCTCATTCATGGTTAAACAAATGACATCTAAAGGATATCAGTGCATCTAGTATTAAAATACTTGCTGAACCTAAAGCATGAAGTATTGACCAAGGAAAGACATTAAATGCCATTAAACCTACTAGTTTGGAAAAGTGGGAACCATAAAATGCGTACTGCAACATTCCGGCAAGATGACACCATCTGTGACCCCCAGAAACCAAGCTGGCCACCCTCATCTTCAAAGCTGTGGGGCTTAGCCAAGCATCCCTTGAGTTGTAATGCTTAAGGGGTCGTTTGGCGTGGGAAGAAAATGAGAGAAAGAGGAGAGATAAGAGGAAAGCGAAATGAGACCTAAAATGAAAGGCTGGAGGCTTTATAAAATGAAAAGTTGCTTAGGGTTACAAAGGTGGGGGTTTATATAGTCCCGACCCAAAGTGTGAAAATACAAAAATACCTAAAATATGAGATTACATAAGGGTCAAAATGGTAATACATCAAAACGTGGTCGTTTGGGATCAAGTATACCAAAAACACAGGGGCTGAGATTTCGCTATGCAGGAAATTTCGCTAGCCTAGCGAAATTCTACAGAGATAGTGAAAATGGGAAATTCCGGTAACAACGGTGAATTTGGCCCCCAGCTAAGCGAGAATTTAAGCTGGCGATTAATGCCAAGTGCAATTTTGGACCACATATTAGATAGGTTTTGAACTTTTCGCATTAATCATATCATTCTCCCCGATTGTAGTGTTCTAGTCTTCTTAGTAGCACTTGCTTGTTTAGAGGAGGTATTTTGGTTGTTTGGGGCTTTTGCGCACTTTTTGGAGTCGATCTCAGTCAAATGATGAATCATGGTTGAATTCCGTCTGCCATCGACAACTTCCCGAGAATCGATAGAAACCGAGGCAAAATAGAAAAAATGTGATGCGATTGAAGGCGGGAGTGAAGATCACCAATCACGGGGAATTTTCGCTAGGATTGCGAAAATTTTAAGCTAGATAACGAAGAATTTAGCAACCTTAGCGAAAATTTAGCAACCTTATGGCTCATAAATTCATGAACCACTCAATTACTACTTTGTTCCTTAAGCGAATAATTGATTATTACTCACAAAAATTTCGCTAGCTTAATGAAATTTCATTATCATGTGCTCACCATATACTTGAAATTTCTTGTTTCATTAAACACATTGATTTTATTTAGTTAATGAAATTCCTCGGCTTAAGGGAAATTTAAATCTTTCGTCATCTTTGTAATTAATGCCAAACCGCCTCGAAGCAGGTGTGTGCTTAATTGTCCTATAACTTAGCCAATTTCATGGGTTTTTGGTACTCATACCTTGAGGAGGCTTTGTCTGCCCTCTTGTTTGTTAAGTAACATTTGGAAACAACTATCATGAAGATATTTTTGTAAGTTTTTATTTTTTGTAAATAAAGTCTTTTATTTAGGTTTGCTTTCTTTTCTCTCTTCTCTCTCTCTTTCTCTCCCTTTCTCGTGCAGAGGCACCTGCGAGGATGGCTTGACTCAGAGATGCTTGACTAAGCCTCCCTTTCTTTAGAGAAGCGAGAAGCTGGCTTGGTGGTGGGGCATATGCATGTTGTCCTCTTGTACTAAAAGTTATAGGTAGTGTATTTATGGCCGCCCATATTCTCAAAACATGGTTGCATAACGAGTGAATGTCATTAATTTATGCCAATACTCTCCATGCTTTAGAATCCGATGCATATTAGGTGAGAAGTGCGTGATTCTTTAGATGGTCTTCTGAACCTCACAAATGATATTTATATTTCTCGAGTGGGGTTGCATAGCATTTAATGTTATTGGTTGTGTCTCTCATGCTTTAGAATTTGTTGTTCTTTAGATGGTCTTTCTGAGCCTAAGATGATAATAAATCTTGGATTTTAAAGCCCAAAGACCCATAATTGCATGCTACCTTATTATTTCGAATAGGAGTTGTTTCATGGTGCAGGAGTTTTGCTAGTTAAACATAGATCCGGTTATGCCATGGACTTCCATAGGTTGCGTGTCATAGCAGCGAGGATAAAACCGAGGACGCATTTGCCTGACTTGCGAGTTAGTAACTAATTCTTAAAGTTAACTTTTTCACCTTTAACTTTCGGTTTTACAATTTTTGGATTTTTAAACCATTCCCAACATTTACGAAACCCGATTCGAAAGAGTCCAAATAGAAAGCCTTGCCCCAGCCGGTGCACTTATGCAAACATTTCTAGGATGCAGCCATCCCCGTGTTGACCACAGACCACTATACTACGGTAGCTTGACTACGTGGCGAACTTAGGTGTATATAAATTTTGTTGATTTTAGCTCCCTACTTTGTGTACGAATCAAAGTGGCGCCCGTTCTTGGGGATGGTGCCAAACTGTTAAGGTGTACTTGTGATCGACATCCACGAGTGAAGAGTAGCTTTCTTACCTCTTTTGCGACCAGTTGCACAAAAAAGGCGCCGACTTTCATCAATTGGCGATAGCGCGCATTTCGATTTTTCATTCGATTATTTTTTAATTTTACGTTAGTTAATTTTAACCTTTTTTGCAATTTTAAAAAAAAAAAGTGTTGCGGGCTGATTTTATGTACGTATTTCTTTGCGAGAATCCATTCGAGTGGATTTGAAACACATAAAACCATGATTCGATTACGTGGGAAAATTGATGAGAGAAAATGCGGAATCCCCATATGGAGAGCAAATACGGTCGGAGGGTAACCTAGAGCTTACGTGACTATGAGGGATTACGGGAACCTTCATGAGGTGGCAATGGCTTTGTAGAGAGAAATCCCGAACCCATATGGGTCCTATGAGGGAATATAGAGACCCAGTGGATGGAGTGCACCTGTCTATGTGTTCCTGACTTATATACCTCATGCTTCTCACATTTACCTCAACTTCCCAGCGGCAACAACCACCACCCTTGTATCCCCTGTTGAGCAAGCCATCCGAATTTGAGCAAACAAGTGGACAATTTTATAGGAAATGAGGTGGTAGTATCCCGGGCGATCAGCTAGGAGCGGTTGAGCTCCTTGAACAAGAATTGGATGGGGTTCAAAAGTGAAATTGATAAAGTGGACATACCGCGGGAATCCATCTCTCAAAGCTCACCAATCAGTTTGTTCATGTCGAGGAGGAGAATACGGAGGAGAGTGCTTGGCGACACTATTGTGGGTGAGCGGCTCAGTGCAACTCGGGAGGAATTGAAAGAAGACGGCCAGAAGATCCTCTGAGGAACTACAGGTGCTACGATTATGTGTAGAATATGGGCCATGGAAAAAGGAAGAAGAAACCTCCCCGATCTTGGTAGGAGGGTAATGGAGAGGAAGAAGAAATGGAAGAGCCCCATCAGGTTCACTACCAAAGCCCTTTGCTTGACCCGAAAACAACCCCTTGCTAGTGCCCCCCTCGGCTAACCAAGTGTACATCTTGCCCACACATGAGCAAAAATCAAAACCAACGACACTGCTCGGTAAGTCGACCCATCACTTTGCATGCCGTACGGAACTTCAAGAGATTAGTGGCCTATGTACATAAAAGTTTGCCAATACATCAAAACGCAGCGAATTTGCCTATATGGCATGGCATAGTGGTTGAGTTGCCAGTCTTGCAGGTTCGGTTGGAGCATCGAACCTCGGCATTTTCTAAGCTCCGCGGTTCCAATGACCTCCTTGGATATCTTTGGCAGCGGTACCTCTGAGACCCACCACCACCCTGGCGGTGGGGTGGTTAGGTTTTCTTACGATTTTGTTTAGTTATCGACTTTATCATTTGCCTCGATCTTGATTAGGATTGCATGTATTAGCCATAATGAAGCGGGTGATATTTTTGTTTAACACTCATGTAGTAGCCACTTTGGCTATATCAGCTATTCGGTTTATATATATACTAAGCTTTGCATATCATGTTTTATTACTTCCACTATGTTTAAATGTGTTTTCTTTTCAATTGAACAATTGAATTGCTACAATTGGACAATTGAATTGCCTATATTTTGAGAAATTGAATCACTTTTTGTCACCTATATGCTAGAGACTGACTTCCATTACTTGAATTAAATTTTGGTCAGTTGAAGTTCTTGGCATGCTCAACGAAATTTCCCCTGTATGCTAATTCACCTGCTTGCACTCTGATTGTTCCAATAGAATTTTGTGAATTTGTTCAGCCTCCTTTCACTTTGCATAGTAGGCCTTAAGTATGTTGGCAACCTAGGATAGGTTTGTGTTACTTAAGTTGAGAGACCAATGATGTCTTCCAAAAGGAAAAAAGAAAAGAAAAGCAAAAAAAAAAAAAAGACGAAAAGAAAAATAAAGTCATTGAAGTTTTGCTTGACTTAGAAACACGGTCAGCGGGGTGTATGTGGCTTAGCTGGCTTGTACCTAAGCCTTAATTGGTTGGGAGTCATCGATTTAGTGTTCGTTACATGGGTGGATAGGTAGTTTGTAACTGTGGGTGTAATTTTGAAGTCATTCGGATCAGGAATTGAAGCCTTTAGAGTTAGTGGTCAGTGATCCTTTTGGCAGTGCCACAAACCTTAATTGGTTGGGAGTCATCGGTGGACCCCCGTTACGCGGACTTTGGTGAAGTCGGATTTTAAGCATTGCACCCTCTGATGTAGATGAATAAAAAGAAAGAAAAGTGTAACTAGCCTATCTAGGGTTGTTCAACAACCCAAAGGCCATGTCGATTGCTAGGTTGGGGGTGGCAATTTTGCAGTTTCTTGGCTTAATCTGGTACAAAGAACCATTAGACTTGGTGGAAATTCAAGTTGAGAATTATGGATCAATATTGACCTCGAATTGTTCTTGTATGGTTTTGATTCTTTCATATCGGTTTACAACTTTGATTTCAATTTCTCAGTTTAAGGTAATGTTTATATGTATATAAACCCTTTTTGAATCATAACCTTTTTGCAAATCACCACATGCATCTTCTTTTTCTTTATTTTGCATTGCTAAGGGACTATAGCGTTTAGTTAGAGTGTGATTAATGCCCCGAAAAGTGCAATTTTGAACCTATGTTAGATAGGTGTTGAGGTGTTTTTACGCATTAATCCTTGTCATTTTATACCAATTGTAGTGTTCCTAGTCTTCTTAAGTAACACTTATGCCATTTAGAGGGGTATTTTTGGTTGTTTGCGGGCTTTGCGCACTTTGGAGTCAGATCTCGAGTCAAACGTGAATCATGAAGTTGGAATTCAAGTCTCAACCATCGACCGACCCAGTCAATGAAAACCAAAAACGAAATAGAAGAAAATGTGATCTTTGATTGAAGAGCAGTGAAGATCACCAATCACGGGGAATTTTCGCTAGGATTGCGAAAATTTTCGCTAAGATTGCGAAAATTTCGCAACCTGTGAATTACAACGCCATGGCTGCAATTAGCTAGACCTCGAATTTCGCTATGCTTGTTCCTTAGCGAAAATAATTGATTTCGCTTCTCACAAAAATTTCGCTAGCTTAGCGAAATTTCGTATCGCAGTGCTCATATAAGCGAAATTTCTTGTTTTAGCTACGCACATTGATTTCGCTAGTTAGCGAAATTCTCAACTAAGCGAGGTGATGCCTCGTCATGCTTTGTAATTAATGCCAAACCGCCTCCAAACTTGGTGTATTACTTAATTGTCCTATAACTTAGCCAATTTCATAGGTTTTTTGGTATTTTCGCGCCTTGAGGAGGCTATATAAGCCCACCTCTTGTTTTGTAACCTAAGTAACATTTGGAGAGCAACTATGCGCTAGAGAGAGAGATATTTTTGTAAGTTTTATTTTGTAAATAAAGTCTTTTATTTTAAGTTTTGCTCTTTTCTCTCTTCTCTCTCCTCTTTCTCTCCCTTTCTCGCTCTGAATACCCCTCTTGAGGATAATGACTGAGAGATGTAACTAAGCCTCCTTTCTTTGAAAGGAAGGAAGCTAGCTTGAGTGGTGGGAGCATATGCATATTGTCCTCTTGTACTAAAAGTTATAGAGTAGTGTATTTATGGCCCATATATTCTCGAAACATGGTTGCGCCAACAGTGAATGTCATTAATTTGGCCAATACTCTCCATGCTTTAGAATCCAGTGCATATTCAGTGAGAGAGGTGCTGTGATTCTTTAGATGGTCTTTACGAGCCTCTAAAATGATATTTATATTTCTCAAATTAGGGTTGCATAGCATTTAATGTTATTGATTTGGCCAATACTCTCCATGCTTTAAAATTTGTTGTTCTTTAGATAGTCTTCTGAACTAGATGATATTAAATGTTGGGGTTTAAACTAAAGGGAGACCCATAATTGCATCTTTACTGTATTGACTCAAATAGGAGTTGTTTCATGGGTGAGGTTTGCTAGTTAAACATAGATCGGTTATGCCATGGACTATAGGTTGCATGTCATAGCGCGAGATAAAACAGAGGACACTTGTTTGCCACGACTTGCCGAGTTAGTAACCTAATTCTTCAAAGTTAACTTTTCACCTTTAACTTTGATTTTACAATTTCAGTTTTCAAACCATTCCCCTTGTTTCTGAAACCCAATTCAGAAGAGTCGAATAGAAAGCCTTGCAACCGTGCACTTATGCAAACCATTTCTAGGATGAAAACCCATCCACGATGTTCGACCACTAGACCCTTTATCTTTACTTGATAGCTTGACTACGATAGTAGAACAGAGTGTATATAAATTTTGTTGATTTTGGCACGACCCTCACGTAGCGCGAATCACTAGCCTAAGCGAAGTTTTGTGAGATAGCGAAATTGGAAAATTTAAGCTAGGCCGCGATAAATTTAACTGTGAGCCCCGCTAGCCTAGCGAAAATTTCAATTTCGCTAGGATTGCGAAATTTGCAATCAGCGAAATTTTGTAATCATAATAAAAATCACAGGATTGCTCACAGCTACTGTTTGCTCACTACATCCTCTCTGCACTTCTTATTCATCACTTTGCCTTCAATTCTTCACTTAATCTTGATATTTCATCGCCTCGGCTCGGTGAAATCATCGAGGATTCTCGCATTCAACACCAATAATAAGCTAAGCTTGCTGATTTAAGTTCTCAAAAACCTGCAAAACTATCCAAAACAATCTCGAAATGGAATTAGTGAAACTAAGTGGACCTGCACACATCAATTGGCTTAATTGATATGATTAGTGCGCAAAAAGAACTCAAAACCTATCTTGAATAGGGCTCAAAATAGCACTTTTTGGGTACTAATCATTTGCATCCATAGTAGGCTGTCTGATTGCAGAATACTCTTCCTAAATAATAGGCCTCCAGAAATCCTCCATTGTGTCAGTAATAGGAGGCCTTCTGGCTGCTGTCCTCTGTTCCTCTGTCTGGTCATGTCTCTCATCTGCCATAGCTGCGTTTTCTGCTCTTTTAGTCTTTCTTAAGCTTCTGAGTGTTCTTTCCAATTCAGTGTCTACTGGAAACAGGTCAGAATCCTGTTTCCTATGCATTAAAGGATTTCCTGAAATCAAAACACACTCAGATTAATAGGATTAGTCAAACTAAACAAACATTTTCAACATGGCTTGTTAAAGATCAGTGGTTGATGTAGCCATTGCTTGAAAAGCTATTTTTGTTCTTTTTCTTTTATCCAATGTCCAAATTAGTATTTCCCTCTTTTGTCAGAATATTGATATATTTAATTCATTCAATCCCCGGCAACGACGCCATAAAAACTTGTTTTCCTTTTTCTATATAGACTAAAACCCCTCAAATTAACATAGTTACAAGAGCCTTACACTTCTCTTGCATCTATGTTATTTTGGATAATTTTGCTTGATAAAATAATTTTCTCTTAATGTTCATGATTTAAAGATAGGGGTCAAGTCTATGACAGCAGAAGATGCATAGGTCATACAAGAGTAGTAAAATCTGAGCGTAGTCAATTATCATTACAGGAGATTGGTAATGAATTAAGATCAACTACACATTCCCAAAATTCACACTATTTGGACTAAGAACTCATAGTGAAAGTTTTATCTAAACAACAAAAATTAAAATCCTATGCTATTGAATATTGTCAAACTAAGCTAAAACAAAAATAAATGAATAAAAATAAATTGTATCTATAAAAATGGATTGAATCAGTTTCCTGTGAGAAACGAAAACTATCAGTGAAATACAATGAAACAGTCAATTCCAACACTAAAGTACATTGCTCTGTTTTATATATGGATATGATTTTTGTCCAAGATTTCCTAATTTTTGGAATTGGATTTCTCCATATTCACCGGTTAGATATCCTTGCTTCTCTCGAAGACAAAGATCGAACCCGACTACGTATTTTGAATTCTGCGGCTTAGAGATCTGGGTATTTTCTCTCTCGATACTTCATACCCATTCCTGTTGGTGATTAGTGCCAAAGTGCTGGCTGAGACCACACATTTGTATAGGTTTGAGTGCTTTGTGTACTAATCATGCTAATTAACTTGATTTGCACATTAAGGTCCCTCTTATTTTATTGATCGCATTTTGTGGCAAATTTGCGAGTTTCGAGCTAATTATCTGCAGAAATTGTTGGTCGATCTAAGCACGAAGAATTCAAGTCAAAATTGCCCCGGTCAGGTGAAGGAAGAAGAAAAATGTGAAGAAAAACACCACTCCAGGAAAAACATTCCCTGCGTGCCTTGTTCCCGACCACGGTATAGCGTTCCTTCCTATGACCCATGTTCTCCTGCATCTCACGCTTTTGTTCTTTTTGTTATAGCTTTTGGTGTTTTTCCATTTTACCCCTGTAATAACCTTAGATTTGGTTTTTGTAACATAACCCCGAGCATCTATATAAGTCTCAGTTTGTACAAATCAACAGACTTGACTTCGGATATAGAGAAGCGGAAGCGATTTCCGCGATTCCTTTTCCTTTCTTTCCTTTTCTTTTCCATTTCTCGGTTGCGAACACTCCTGCGGGGATGACAGCTCGAGGATGTTCGGCTAGACCTCTTCCTCCTTGAAGGACGAGTGGTAGCTAGGAGTGTGGAGGTAACTCCGCAGATTCCTGACAACGCATGTATTTATGGTTGTTTGTGTTTCTGCTTCTCACTTAGGTTAAAATCTTTTAAGCATGCTCTCTTTAATGTGTATTTGGCAAGCTTTTTGGGTTCAATGGATACTTTCACTAGATCCATTGAGGCTCGGTTAGTTGTCTCACCCTTTGTAGTTATCGTGGGTAGGGTTTTTTTTTGAGATGTGTTTTTCCTTTATTTAGGAACATTTATGCCCATTTAAAATGCATATGTTTCAAAGGAAAATCATAGGGTTTAGTTTTAAAGCTAAATGAAAGTCCAGAGTTCGGAAATAGTATATGTCATCCTCCCAATAGCGAGGAAAAAATGCAGGGGACATGTTGGTTACCTTAGAACCCCAAACCGGTAACTGAGACTTCAGGAGTTCCTGTTTTACATTTTACTTTATTTAAATTTTAGTTTGCAAACCACGGCCCTGTTTTTACCCAGGCAAATCCAAATTTAATTCACCGAGTTTGATTTCACTCGAATCATTTATCTGAAGAAAACCCATCCTGTGTTCGACCCTAGACATTATCTTTGCGGTAAGCCATTTCTGGCGTGCAGGAGAGAACAGGATATAGAATTTTGTTGATTAGGATCACCCTGCGTAGCGCAGTCAGCGGAAGACCTTGCTTTTCCTTCTCGGGATTTTGTAAGCTTCTACCACTTAATCGGTGGCTCAACCTCCAGATCTATGGGTTCGTCCCTTTCCCTTGATTAGATCTATGCTAACACGGGGTTAGGAACTTACCTTTAGATTAAGGTGAACTCTCTGATTATTTTAATTGTTAAATACACCCCTCCAACTTCAATTATGAGCGAATGGGGATTTATACGAAATGAACTCAGGCTCAGCGGTTCATCGATGGTAGTGAACATACCCGAAAGAATGCTCTCGGCTCTCAGAATCTAGTCTACGTAATGTGAAGGGCATCTGAATATCAGTAAGATACATTCCCTCTCTTGATATTAGGTACTACTATTTAGAACTTTACAATTCTAAACGACACCCAGATAAGTAAATTCAAACCCAATTAGTTCTCCATATTTGTGCCGAGGAAGAGCGTAACTAAATGTAAATCAAATCTACTTGTTTGGGCTCTGATTCTTTGCATTACCCAATTAAGAAATGGAACCGTCACGTACAACCTTTGTAATTGCAATAAAACTGAAGAAATGAATTCCAAAATTATGCAAATTCAGTAATTTCCAAGCGGTAATGCTAAGAAAATAACGAAAGAAGAAAAATCCCGACTCTACTCGTCTACCTGCACCATTCGTAGATTCAAATCAGAGAAAAGAAATAAAAGCTAAAAATAAAGAAGAGAAATAAAATCTACTCTAAACTATACAGGTTCCTCTCCTTTCCCCGCACTGGTAGTGAGACGAGCTACTTTACTTTTCATGTCTATTTATAATGTCAAAATAGGTGGGCCGAATCCCCGAAAAAGCTCCAGTGGAATTCCCAAGCCCGACTCAGCTGTCCTATGGCAACCTCGAGGTGATGTCATGACATGGATTTCTCTTGATTGCTCGTGATCAGTCACGACCTCTTTGTTTATTCTGCCAATTTTCTTACCGCTGGCACGATCAATAATTAGCGACATCGTTTGTAGTCGCGACCTTCTTTGCTCAGTGTTTCTCCAGTGTTGATGTCGCGACCTCAGTTTCATGTTGCGACATCGTTGTCTTTCTCTTCTTCCAGCTTCTGAGTTGCGACAGCAGTTTTAGGTTGCGACCACCTTTCTGTTTGTATGATGATTTCATGTTGTGACTTTGATTTCTTGGTCACGATTGTGTTGGTGGTCCTCTACCTTCATAGGTTTCAATTTTATGTCGCGACCTCTTTTGATGCCCATTTATTTTCTTCTGGTCGCAACCTCAGTTCTTTGTTGCAACCAAATTTCCTCCTTCCCACCTTTATTCTAGGTCGCGACCTGAAGGTGATGTCAGCGACTCTCATGTTGCTCTTTTACGATTGCATGTAGTCCCGATTTCTCCAAGTAGTTCACGACCTTGATTTATTATGCTCATCTCTTCTTCGGTCGCGACTGGCGAGTGGTCGCGACATCGTTTCTTATCCTTGATTTGTAAATGTTCGAACTCCAGGTTATTTGCAAGGGAACGGTTTGGCTTCAAGTTCACGACCTCCTTTCTGACCTCTATTTTAGTTGCAACCATCAACTGTTTTTATGTCGCGACATCAGAGTGGTGTCGCGACATGAAATGGAACCTTACATTTAAAAACTAGTTGCAACATTGTTCTCTTGCAAAGACCTCTCTTGTGGCTTCATAAACGAATCCTTGTCGCGACAGGTGATATCGTCCTCATGTCGGTTGTGTCGCGACATCAGAGTGATGTCGCGACATGGATTTCTTCTTTTGGATATTGCCTTTAGTCGGAGCCACATTTTTTTGTGCGACTTCTTTGTAGTAGCGACTTCACCTTTTAGGACTTCCATTTCTTCCTCAAAGCTAAATTTGGTGATGTCGTGACGTGGGTGACTAACACCGCTAAACTGTCGCGACCCGGGTTACCGATTGCGACTTGATTTTCTTGTAAGCCTAGTTGTCGATTTTTCTTTGAGATTTTAGTTTTTCTTTGTATTTTCTTGCAAAATGAAATTTGAGTAAAATATCCACATTTCTGAAAACAAATCAACATTTATCTTGTAATATACTCAGAAAAATGGATTAAAAATCTAATGAGTTTTTGGACTCATCAAATTCCCCCAAACTTAATATTTTGCTTGTCACGAGCAAAGAAAGAAAATTGTTTGTCCTCGAACAAAATAGAAACTAAAAATTTTAAGGACATTTTTACGATCCATTCCATTCTTTCTCATTCCACCTTCTAATCTGAAATAAAATACCAACATCATTTTAAATTTCAGTTTTCGATTCAAGAATAAAAATGGTATCTTACATCACAAATTTCTTGATGAATTAATGTATTTAAGCAGTTTATTGACAAGTCTTGTTACGTAATATTGTGTGTGTGTCAAGGTCTTCAATCCTTTTCATCTTCATGTTGAATTTAGTTAATCTTGTTGGAGTTTTCTTGGACTGTTTGTCAAAGTCCCATAGGCTTGTTTTTCATATTGATCTCCACTAATGTAGGTAAATTCAAGCTACAAGATCAATGAAACTTTCAGGCTTGTAATGTTGGGTTTAGGTAATTGGGTAGATAATGGGAAAAAAATTTAAGTTGCAAATCACCCAGTTTCCACTTTTTCTCTGTACTTGTTGCCTTCAACTTTCACCCTTTTTCTTCTTTGTACTTGTTGATTCTCCTCAATCTTGGCCTGATTCTTCTTTTTGAATTATTTTTATGGAATTTCAATTTTCCATATGCACTTTATTCAGGCCAGTTCCTTTGTTCTTGAACTCTTTTGCTTTTGTTTTTCTAAGGTTGGGAATAGTGCAATGTTTTGTCTTCTTAGGCTTTCTATTACTCTTAGAGAACTTTGGGCTAGCAACTCCCATACTAGTTGGTATTAGGGTACTAGGTGTTAAAACACCCCTACGAGCTTAATTATTCGAGGAAATAGGCCCACGAAGACAAAACTTATTCCCTTTTTCACTAATTTCTGCATCTTTACTTCTTCATCTCCTTCATTGTAAAAATTTGGAAATATTTTTCCCCCAAACTTGTTTCTTCCCTTATAGTAGACTTTCTTTTGTATTGGAAACTGGATAATTTGGGCTCTTTGCTGCAGGATTATTGCACGGAAGGGAATTTAGGTTTAAGTTCTTTTGTTGTTGAAGAAATAAGGCTTATTTGGCTCCAATTAAGGAGTAGAGAATATGCTTTTAACATATATTGAAGGTAGGCTTAGAAAGCTCAGCCTTAAGGATAGCTCACATCACTTCTTGTTGGTTGTTTTCACCTAAGATTTCGCCTCAATCAATAATCTAGCAAGTTCTAGGATATGGACTCTCAATCCTGAATTTCCCAGAAGATGTTCCTAATTTCTCTCAAAGTTTCATAAGTTTTGTTGACCCAAGTGTATTATTTCTTCAAAACTTGTACTTATTCTTGTCTACTTGCATTATTTCAACCCAGTACTTTGTTCATCAACAATAACCATTTCCATTTTTGCAATATATCTTGAATTTAACAATGCGAGCTCTGACTCTAATTTCAGTTTAATAATTCTTATACTTCTTCTGAAATTACATTTCTTGGAAAGAAACGAATTGTTTATTTGATTCATGCACGAACTGATGCATTTATTCTTTTCATACTAAGCGAAAATGACATAAAAAAAAAATTTTCTGAATCATGTTCATCCATCGATAAACATCTAATTATCATGATCAAATTTTCATTCAACAAATGAAAACCAATCCAACAAACAAAAGAGTAACTTCAAAATGAAAATTCAATCGAACCTGAGAACAAGTAGGATGAACGAATGATTTCCATTAGAATTTTGAGGATGTATATGTGATAACATGCTAAAAAGCAGTTTCCTTTCTTCTTTTGTAGGCCTTTTTAGGTATTATGTTGGGAGGATCTACATCAAAGCGGCCATCTTTGGAGAACCGAACTTAGGAAATCTCATTTGGTGTTTGTCTCTCATTGTAGGAGGAATTTCTTTGCTGGTAGATGTTCATTTTTGAGTTACCTTTGCATGAATAAAATATCTTGTTTCTTTCCCACACAGTTCTTGTTCCTTCCACCCTCGGAGATACATTCTAGCGGCTTGGACAAAGTTACGATTGATCAAGTCCATACTTTCCAACCCGGAGTTTTCTTCTATACTCATCATTATCTTCCAAGCTGATTGATCTCTTTTTCTTTCATTAACCTTCCGAACTCCTTCAAGACAATTCCTTATATAAATGCTTGAACCCATCGATCTTCCTCATCATGTTATTCTCCATTTACATCTCTTTACGCTTCATTATATTGACAATTCGGCATCCCTTTTGAATTGATTATTATAAAAGGCTTGCATGCTTGTCTTTATTCTTCCCATCATCTTTTCTTCTTGTTTCTTCAGTTCCTCCTAGTGTTCTTCCTCTCTGATTCTCCAGTTTTCTTCCCATATATGCTCCTTTCTTACGGCTACGACCTCCGCCGAATTATTCTACGGTCGTTGCGCCTGCCCATTTAAGTTCTCTCTCCTCCACTTTCCCTTTTCATTGCTCTAAAGCATTTCCATGATTTGGTCCTTCTGCCTTGGATCATACGCCGAAGCGGGCACTTGTTCTGTGCCCGGAAATACAGGATAGGTTGGGCTTACCCTGAGAGGTTCTTCATCTGCTTCCGGAAGGACGCTGTCTGGCACCTCCTCCATTTCTCTTCTATCATTTTCTGCATTTGTCTCCTACTCTGTTTCATCGTCTCTGCCATCACTCATACCTCTTTCCTTTAGGTCCCTTGTCCTCCTGATGGGGTTAGAGGGAAGCAGGAACGCACCTTCTTCCTCCCAATTTCCCTTCACCCTTGCCCATAAACAAAGTCTGGTAATCATGGTAGGGTGAGGGATCAGTCCTCTTTTATTACTATGGTTGTATCCTCTGATTGATTCTTCGATCAGAATACCTATGTTCATTTTGTATCCTTTCAAAAAGGCATACAAAAGAATGGCCTCCTTCTCTGATGACTGAGCAAAGGTGTTTAGTAGGCATTATCACAGAACATATGAAGTAAAACCATACCTTTACAGCTAACCCGATTCAGAGCTCCTCTTTTGATGGCATGGTGGGGTTAACTGCCGTCCCTTCCCATTTCCCTTTTCCTCCAGTCAATCGATTCACTATCTTTTCATAATTTGGGTTTTCCAACAACTTCTTATACTTTGACCCATGCTTAAAATCTCTCAATTTAAAATTTTCATTTATTCTTTTTATCATCAAAGAGCGACAGCCCCTCCACACTACAGAGAATCATCCTTGTTACCATATTTGCATAGAATTCCACAGGAAATTTGAAAATCCAGGTGCTTTGTGCTCATGAAAAAGAATCTGACCTCTTTTCTCTATTGCTTTGAAAATGGGATTATTTTACCAAAACCTCTTTCACACTGAATTCCTTGTCAAACATCACCTTGTTCACAATTCTTGATCTTCTTTTGAAATGAAGTCTTTCTTCTTATTGCTTCTTTCGGGTAGCTCGTCCTCCTCTGGTTGAGGTTTCCTTTTCAACATTTACTTCTTCCTCGGGGTGAGTTTAGATGCATTATCTCTTCTCTTGCCTGGAAACCTTTGTCGCATGATTTAGATCGATCAATGCAGTAAGATTTGCGACTTCTTCTTGATGTCTTGCCATTAGTGAAGAATTGCGAAGGTATTGCTGAGCTCTCTGGTTCTAGGGTTTCAAGATTTCAAAAAGATGGATGTAAATGTGGAAAGGTTGGGATGAATTGTAGTTTAATGGAATTTGAAGTGGAACAGACGTTGGGTTCAATGTCATGATTACGATATGGAAGTCGCGACATTAAATATTGAGCCTCTTAATTAATACTTTTCAATTAATTTTATTTTTAATCTTTGGGGCCTTGAAAATGAGAGGTTTAAAATCCTGCTATTGAGTTTTGGACTTTTAAATTACGCCTTTGGGATTTTATTCTGCGGAGCACGAAATGTGATCGAACGAGGAATTTTGATGTCACAACTTTTCTCTTTTCTTTCCTTGCTTTATTTCAGTCGTGACCTCAGTTTCACTGTTTCGACTTCCTTTTCTAGTTGACTGTTTCCACATCCAGCATTCTTGGTTTCAACTTTTTGGATTAGTGTTGCGACCGGGGAAAATTCTCAGTCTTCTAAACAATCAAATTCACAACAAAATTTCACTTTATTCAAATTCAATCAGAACAACTACAACTCAATTCATCTTCTTCATGCAAATATTCAACAACCATCCTTTATGCATCACATTCAAAATTTAAGCACAAACAAATAAAATTCCCCGAACTTTGATCATCTTTATATCATAAACAATTTAAATAAAATCAAAAAAGTATCTGCCCCTTTTTTGTCTCTTATGTAGATTGAGCGATTGTAGACCTTTCCCCTTTTGCAAAACTTTCATTTCTTGCAAAGCGAACAAAAATATTTACCTACTCTTGATCAAATATGAATCGAATTTCATAAAGCTTCTCCAATGTAAACCACAAAAATTATAAACTATATGAAAAATTTAAAACAAGCCCGATGTGGATTGCCTTACCTGAAATTGCAATTTTATTCTTTGGAAATTTGGACTTTTCTCTTTGCCAGTGCAATTTCTTCAATTTCCCTTATTCGGAACTAAGGGGTTACTCTTCCAATTGCTTTCTCTAAGGTAATTAAGCAATTTTTGACCATTCACTTTGAACTCCTCATGATTCTTTGGTTACAATGTCAACGCCTAAAGCTTTGTGTGCTTGATACCAGCGTATATGGTCACTCCATTTGGTTAAGCTTTCTGGAAGAGTCTTAGTGCGGAGTTAAAATACTTGGACGATCTCACCTTGAATTCCCTCCCTCCAAGAATTCGTTGATCATGCCATTTTTGTTTTATCTTTGTAGATTAAATCATAGGCTTCATTCTGACTCTTCCAATTCATTTATTTGGAGTAGCCTCTCTTCTTTCATGACTTTGAAATCAAAATTTAGCTTCTTGATGGCCCACATAGCTTTATATTCTAAGCTCAGAGAGGTAGATGACAAGGTTTTCAAAGTGAGCTGTATGGGGACATTCGATGGGAGTTTTAAGCGATCCTGTATGCAGGAGTGCATCATTAACCGAGATGTCTCTTATGTTAGAACTTACAGTCTTTTCCAGAATTTTCTTTATCTCCCTGTTGGAAATTTCAGCTTGCCCATTTGTTTGAGGATGATAAGCCAAGCTCATAATGTGTTTGATACCATATCTGCCCATGAGTTTGTCAAACACCTTATTTGCAAAATGGCTCCCTCATCTTAAGATTATAGTTAAGGTGTCCCAATCTTCTTTGAGAATATTTCTTTGTAAAATCCATAACTTTATTGGCATCATTCTTTGGACAAACTCTTTGCCTGACCCATTTGATACATAATCCTAGCCCCAGGAGTATGTATATATTTCCAAATAAGCTGGAAAAATACAAAATCCATTCCCATACATGAACAATTGCACCACGGGATACCTTGCGGGGGCATCATGCCTTTGCTGATAACATTCTTTGGCATTGATCACATAACTTCACCATTCAAGCAGGTCCTGCCCAAAAATGGTAGGCAAAGTAAAGTGAAGTGGAATTTCAGGCTGTTTTATCTCCCTGCAAAATGTCCCTCCATATGGTGATGCATGACAATTCTTAGCAAATCTTGCTTTGTTCACCCTTTGGTACATCTCCTTATAATCGAGATCGACTCCTCTTTTAAACAATATTGGATCTCATCCCGAGATGTAAGTACCTCTTTGTGGAGTCCTTAACTTTTCTCTCTTGGTAAGTTTCAGATTCTGGTGGCATAATTCCATAAGCTAAAGTTCACAATATCGACATACAGTGTTTGGAATGATAAATTTGGAATAGTATTCATCTGGAAAATTTTCTGCTATTTCTCTTTCTTCTTCTTATGCCATTAGGTTTTCACTCTTAACAGTGATCGGCTATCACATTGTCCTGACTCTTCTTGTCTTTTATTTCTAAATCAAATTCCTATGATAACGGTACACTGATTAGTCTTGGCTTTGCTTCTTTCTTGCCATTAGATGCTTAATTCTTTATGATCGGTGTGTATAATAACATGGGACCCAAAATATGGCTAAAATTTTCACATGCAAACACTGTGCCCGGCATCTCCTTTTCGGTAGTAGAATGATTTTCACGAGCTTCATTAAAGGTTTCTTGGCATAGTATATGACCTTGAACCACTTTTTCATTTTTACGTCCCCAATCTGACTCCCATTCTGAAATCACGGCATCGCTCATGATTTCAAATTCTCTGTTCCAATGCAGTTTTGCCATGATAGGGCTTGATTGAATCTGGTGATTTCTTCAAGCGTATTACAATGATTCGTAAAAATGGAACTTAGTATCTTTTCGACAATCCACATAATTAGTCTAGCAATTTTGAAATCTCGATAAATCTTACGTAAAATCCCGGCGTATCTGAAAACTTCTAATTCCGCGAAGCTGTAGTGGGTGGCATCAAATTTCTTATAGTGAAACTTTTGCTTGGTCTACCTTAAGCCTATGCCAAAATCATGTGCCCCCGAAGACAATTCATACGTAACCATAAATGACATTTTCCCGATTCAAAGCTAGATTCTTGTCCTTGCACCTTTGAAGTGCATCCCAAGGGATTATCACGAGGCATTTTTCAAGGCGGATCCATTACAACTGTAAATCATCCATGAAGATCTCCATAATTTCTTACCTTCGTCGGAAAATATAGACATCATGCATCTTTGGAAGGTACCAAGGCATTACACAAACCAAATGGCATTCTCTTAAAAGCAAAAGTACGAATGGGCATGTAAAGTGGTTTTCTCTTGATCTTCAGATTAACGATAGTGTAGACTGGTTATATCGGAGTATCCATCGAAAACAAAAGTGGTGTCTGCGACCTATCGACGCTCGATCAATGAAAGAGGCCCGGGAAGTGATCCTTTATGGTTGCGGTGTTCAATTTTCTGTAGTCAATACACCCTTCCTTGCCATCACCGATTCTTGTAGGAATCGGTTCATTCTTTTCATTCTTGATCACAATAAGATCCACCTTTCTTAGGAACCACGTACCTTGGGCTTACCAAGGCTGCGATATAGCATACTAAAACGCATTTAACCATTCAGAACTTCTTTTATTGCTTCTTTCTCTTGGGTTCAGCATCCTTTGATGCTCAATAGAGATTTTACGTATCATTCAGCAATATTTTGTGCATGCAAATGGAGGGCTGATACCCGCCCGAGATCCTCGATTGACGAGCAATTGCTTCCTTGTATTTTCTCAAAATTTCCAGCAATTCTGTTCTTGACTTGATCCAATCTGGTGATATGATATTAGTTTCTCTTTTTGGTTCTAAAAACTCATATTTCAAATGACTAGGCAATTCTTTTAATGTGTATACGCACTAATTTCCTGCTCATGAGTTCTTTGTTTAAATTTGCATACTTCATCTTGGTATTTTTCATTTATACTCGAGGCTGTTTCTTTGTTAAACAAATTTGCGAAAGCGGTACTTCACAATCAAAGACTCTCAAGATACTGAAAATTCATCTCAATTTCATTGATAGGCGTTGAGGTTAATCAAGAATTCAATTCAACATTAAGAAGACTATTGTTTCCCTCTGACCATACAACTTTACGCCTCACATCAGGATGTTCCAAACTCCTATTAATATAAAGTGCACTGCTTCATTTCCCACCCTCAGTGTCAGTTCACCTTTCTATACATCTATCAAGGCAGCTTCAGTTGCTAAGAAAGGTCTTCCCAACAACAAAGGAACTTGTGTATCTTCCTCCATCTGCATGATAACAAAATCCACTAGGAATATGAATTTCCCAATCTTGACAAGTACATCTTCAAGAATACCTTCTGGTTGTGCCATTGATCTATCAACCATTTGCAATGTAATTGCTGTTGGGGTAAGTTCCCCCAAATTAAGTCTCTGCACAACTAATAGAGGCATCAAATTTATACTAGCTCCAGAATCACATAAAGATTTCTTGAATTCATATTTCCCTATGGAGCAGGGAATGGTGAAACTGCCAGGGTCCTTCATTTTTTCTAGGAGCTTTTGCTGGATAAACGGCTTAGCGCAGTGGCCCAGTCAAGTTTCTATTCCCTCCTCGGCTATCTTCCTTTTCTTGCTCGATATCTCGTATTAAATTTTGCATAAATAGGCATTTGGTTGATCACCTCTGCCAAATGGGATATTGTTTCTATTTTCTTGAAAATGTCCAAGAATTTAGAAAACTGTTCTTCTCTTTTTGCCTTCTGAAGTCTCTGTGGAAATGGCACTGAAGGTGTATAAGCTGGTTCTCCTTCCTTTTATTTCTACTCATTACTTCCTTTTAGCTGTTCAATCTGTGTGCTCTTCTCTCATTCCTTTCCAGTCTCTTCTTGTTCTGCCTCAGTCTCTTCTTTTCTTTCTTTCTTTCTGTTGTTGCTCAAATCCTTCCCACTTCTTAGCCCCGGTGCCATGCGGTCTTTTGGATTCTTTTAGTGTCACTGGGAATGTACCCTTGCTTTCACGATTTGGAATATTCGGGACGGTTGCCTACTTATTGTTCCGAGTTTTTCAGAGGCACTTGTATTATTACGAAACATGAGTATCGAGACTTGAAAGCTTCCAAGTCAAGCAGGTTTGTTCATGGAATTGTAATAGCCTCTTATTTATCCCCGTGAGCTATGACATTTGTTCTTCAAATGGTTAGTCCTCCTTTGACCACGATAGTCATTTACGCCGCTCCTTGATGTTCGCTGCTTTGGAACCCGGTGGCTGACGATATCCCTTGTTGAGGATTATGTCCATGCAGCCTTATGTGCCCTCGCCCATATGAAAATTCTCATGGTTCCTCAATCTTTGGGGCCTTAATGTGTGGCGAGTTAGGATTTGGCAGAAATGGTAATTTCTTGGCTCATTCACGTACTTAACCTCCTCGGCGCCCTTAAGAATCTTCTTTTGTTGGTACATGACATAGCACCACCATGGGATTCTCTTTCGGCTGCTCCTATTTCATGACGGTGTGCATTTCTCTCTGTTTGTCCATCCTATGCATTATGGCCTCTAACATTGCCTCGTGAGCGTCATTTTGCTTTCGACTCCATGACCCACACTTCCTCCCATTGTACCTTAGCTTCGGATGGAGCTTTCATATTGCATTTAGCTGAGTCTTGTAGATCTCTAGCCTCGCTGACACTTTTCGTTTGAATGCTCCACAGCATGAAGCATCAATAATACCCTTAGATGTATCATTCAAGGCATGATACACTATATCCATCTGGGTTTTTAAATCAATTCCATGCATAGGGCACCTCTTCAGCAACCTCTTGAATCTTTCCTAGGCTACATATAGGCTCTCATCCTCCCCTTGTTGAAATACTATTATCTCTCTTCTTCTCTTTGAGGTGAGAGATGGGGGAAAGAACCTGCCCAAGTATGCCTCTACCAACTCTTCCCAAGTATCAACTGAACCATATGGTAACGATTCATACCCATGTGTTGCCTATATCTCTCAAGAAAATGGGAAGAGATCTTGACTTTATCACCTCTGGTCTCCACGTAAATTCGAACTTCATTGTATTTACCATCTGAAATCTACCCGTGCTCGTTTGGGTCTTCGGTGGGGTGACGGTGAAGCCCGATCTTATTTGCACCATTATAATCAAGAGTGGTTTTAGTTGAAGTTATTTGCATCCACAGGTAAATTTGTTTGATTGCAGAATACTCTTCACACAAATAATAGGCCTCTAGAAATCCTCCGTCGATGTCGATGTGGGAGGCCTTCGGCTCTTGTCCTCTGTTCCTCTATTTAGTCATGTCTCTCATACGCCCATTTGCGTTTCTGCTCTTTTAGTCTTTCTTAAGCTTCTGAGTGTTCTTTCCAATTCAGTGTCTGCTGGAATCAAGTCAGAATCCTGTTTCCTATGCATTAAAGGATTTCCTGAAATCAAAACACACTCAGATTAATAGGATTAGTCAAACTAAACAAACATTTTCTTCATGGCTTGTTAAAGATCAGTGGTTGATGTAGCCAACGCTTGAAAAGCTATTTTTGTTCTTTTCTTTTATCTGATGTCCAAATTAGTATTTCCCTCTTTTGTCAGAATATTGATCCTTTAGTCTTTCAATCCCGACAACGATTGCCATAAAACTTGTTTTCCTTTTTCTATATAGACTAAAACCCCTCAAATTAACATAGTTCCAAGAGCCTTACACTTCTCTTGCATCCATGTTATTTTGGATAAGCTCTGTTTGATAAAATAATTTTCTTAATGTTCATGATTTAAAGGTAGGTTAAGTCTATGACACCTAAGTGCACAGTCAAGGGCAAGTAGTAAAATCAATTTAAGTCCGTGTAATTAGCTCCACGTAGATCAGAACAAATTAAAGATCAACTACCCCAATTACTAAAATTTCATACTATTTGGACTAAGAACTCATAGTGAAAGTTTTATCTAAACAACAAAAATTAAAATCCTATGCTATTGAATATTGTCAAACTGTTAAACAAAATAAATGAATAAAATAAATTGTATCTATAAAAATGGATTAAATCGGGCCTGTGAGAAACGAAACTATCGCTGAAAATACAATGAAACAAATTAATTCCAACACTAAAGTACATTGCTCGTTTTTATATATGGATATGATTTTTGGTTTCAAGATTTCCTAATTTTGGAATTGATTTCTCCATATTCACCAGGCTTAGATATCCTGCTTCTCTCAAAGACAAGATCAAACCGCCACCAGATTCCAAATTCTCTGCAAGATTCAAGTTTCCCCCCTCACTTCATACCCATTTCGGCTGACGCTGCATCTTTGCTTTCCTTCTCAGGATTTTCGCAGCTTCTACCACTTAATCTGGCTCAACTTCCGTATCTATGGGTTGTCTGTCCCTTTCCTTGATTAGATCTAAGCTAACACGGTTAGGAACTTACCTTAAATTAAAGTGAACTCTGACATTTATATTGTTAAATACACCTCCAACTTCAATTATTAGAATGGGGATTTGACAAATGAACTCGTAGCTCGCAGTTCATCATGGTAGTCGAACATACCCAAAAAAGAATGTTCTTAACTTGTGAATCTCCGTCTCGTGGTAACGAGGGCATCCTGATATCGAGTAAGATACATTCCCATCACTCGGGTATTGTGAACTACTATTAGGAACCTTACAAATTCACAAACGACAATCAACTAAGTAAATTCAAACCCAAATTAGTTCTCCATATTTGTGCAGGAAAGACTGTAACTAAATGTAAATCAAATCCAACAGAGCTTAGCTCGACATCGTGCATTGTGAATTAAGAAATGATAGACCGATCACGCATAACCACCGTAATTGCAATAAAAACCGGTAAAGAAATGAATTCCAGAATTTGTCTAGATTCCATAATTTTCAGCAATGCTAAGAAAATAACAAAGAAGAAAATCCAACTCTACTCGTCTGCACACCGTAGATTCAAATCCGTAAAGAAATAAACTAAAAATAAAGAAGAGAAATAAATTCACTCTTAAACTATATACCGAAGTTCCTCTCCTTTCCCCTTTTCAGTAGTGAAGACTAAGCTACTTTACTTTTCTAAAACCGCTCATTTATACTATCAAAATAAATCGGGTCAATCCTAAAAAGCTCCGTGAATTCCCATTAAAAGCCCAACCACCGCTATGTCACGCCCAAGTTGATGTCGCCACATGGATTTCTGACGCTCGTGATCGTCGCGACTCTTTGTTTCGCTGCAACCGCCAGAACCGTTTGATCAATGGTCGCCACATCGCTTCAGAAGTCGCCGACCTCTTTGCCCGCGTTTCGCGTTGATGTCAGATCTCGCCATGATATCGCTGTCTTTCTCTTCCAAATTTCCGAGTTGTGACATCGCTTAGTTGTGACCACCTTCGTTTGTATGATGATTTCATGTTGTGACTTCATTTCTCGTCACGACAGTTGCGGTCTTCCGCCTTCATGTGTTTCATTTTATGTCGCGACTACAGCGATGGCGCCGACCTCTTGGCCGCCATTTCTTTTTCTTCTCGTCGCAACCTCAGCTTCGTTGCAACCGGGTCTCCTCCTTCCCACTATTCTGGTCGCGACCAAGGTGATGTCGCTAATCTCATGTTGCTCTTTTTCTCGACAGACAGTCCCACTGCTCAAATGTAGTTGCGACCTGATTTATTATGCTCATCTTGCCAAATGCTGACCTTAAACGAAAGTGGTCGCTGGCTATCGCTTCGATCCTTGATTTTAAATGGTCGCAACTCCAGCTCTGGCAAGGGCTTCTGGCTTGGCTCGTGCCACGACTTTAACCTCTATTTTCTGGCTGGTAACTTAAATCTTCCTGTTTTTATGTCACACATCAGAGTGGTGTCGCGACATGAAATGGAGCCTTACATTTAAAAACTAGTTGCAACATTGTTCTCTTGCAAAGACCTCTCAGGGTTTACAGACGAATCCTTGTCGCAATCTTGGAGTGATGTCGCTGCCCTCGCCAGAGTTCGTTGGTGTCGCGAAGATCAAAGTGATGTCGCGATACGGATTTCTTCTTGATATCGCTTTAGTCCCGCCGACCATTTGCTTTGTCTAACTCTTTCTTCCAAGAACGTACTTCAATTCCTTTGTTTTGTCGCAACTTCTTTCTTCCAGTAACGACTTCACCCCTTTTTAGGACTTCCATTTCTTCCTCAAAGCTGAATTTGGTGATGTCGTGACTTGGACTGACTGACAACTAAGCTTCCTGTCGCGACCCCGATTTCGCCTGCACTCAATTCATTAAACCCGGTTTATTCGATTTTTGTCGAGATTTTAGCTTTCTTTGTCGTATTTTCCCCGCAAAATGAAATTCGAGTAAAATATCCACACTTATGCAAACAACAACATTTATCTGTAATATACTCAGAAAATGGATTAAAAATTCAATGAGTTTTTCGTTGACTCACCTGCATTCCCAGCGGATCACCTAGGAAACCACCCCTGCGGACTCCCACGCAATATATGCTCGACGACTTTAATCTCTACACTCGGGAATACCAAGATACCGAAATAGACGAGCATTTTCGCGCCCACTCACCGGAATGGCGAGTGATCTTGCCACGCAGGTCGAAATCGAATCAACAATATTTATATACCTAAAGCCTCCTCCTACTTAGTCAAGCTACCGGGCAGATAGTGGTCTAGGGTCGAACACTGTGGGATGGGTTTTCATCCTAGGAATGATTTGCATAAGTGTAAAAAAGGTAAGGCTTTCTTATTTGGACTTTTGGATTTGTTTCAAAACAAGGTGATGAGTTTGAAATCGACGATTCGCGCCACCTGTAGGGTGAGCTAATCAACAACAAAATTTGTATTCAGGTCCCTCCCACGCACGTAGTCAAGCTACCGGCAAAGATAGCGGTCTGGTGTGGTCGAACACATGTGGATGGGTTTTCAGACAAATGGATTTGAGTGAAATCAAAACCGGTGAATTAAATTCGATTTTGGGGTTTGGTTAAAAATGTGGAAGTGGATGGTTTGCAACCCAAAATAAAATGAAGAAAATAAGAAAAAGAACTCCTTGAAGCACACCAGTTTAAGATCCTAGGCTAACCGAGAGGTCCCTGCCACTTTCCTTCGCTGCTATGACATGCAACCCATACGTCCATGGCATAACCTGATTCTATGTTTAACTAGAAAACTCCCACCCTTGAAAACAACTCCTATTTGAGTTAACACAGTAACATACAGTTCCCTTTACTGCTTTTAAAACCCCTAACATTTAATATCATCTCGAGGCTCAGAAAGACCATCTAAAGAATCACAAGACTCTCTCACCGAACATGCACCAGATCCTAAAGCATGGAGAGTATTGGCCAAATCACTTAACATTAAATGCCATGCAACCCTAATTTGAGAAACCTAACATATAAATATCATTTTAGAGGCTTGTGGAAGACCACTAAAGAATCAGCTTACCTCTTCACCGAATATGCACCTGATCCTAAAGCATGGGTAAAAGGCCAAATTAATGACATTCAATGCTATTCAACTATCGCTTGAAATCCTAACCTTAACCTACCTCTGGCTCGAAGGGCAACTAATGGATATTAGTGCATCTAAAGCTACATACACTAAACCCTAAAAGCTTGCCAAGTATTGGCCGAAGAAAGTAAATCAAAAAGCTAAAAACCTAGAGTTGAAGATTTAGGGACCAAATGACAAACCTGTTGTATGAAAAGCGGAACCAATTGAACCTAAAGATGTCACCTCAGCTACCTTTTAATACTCAAGAAGGGTTTTAGTTTGGCCATCCTCCAAGTTGTCATCCTTGAGGCGATGGCAACCAAGAAAGGGAGAGAAAGAGGAGAGAGAAGAGAGAAAACCTAAAGAAACGAAAGTCGCGAAGATATTGCCCAAAAGATTAAAGTTTTTGTTACAAACTTATAAGGTGGCTATATGAATAACTAATGTGAAAATACAAGAAAAGCCTAACATTTTGGCTAAATTGGTGACAAGGAGTAATACACCAAAAATGAAGTCGGTCAGCATTAATTACAAAAGCATGACAAGGCGTTGGATTTCGCTAATGCTCAAAAAATTTTACTAGTTAGCTTAAATCACCAAGAGATAGCGAAATGCAAAATTTCGCTAGGCAATGGTGGATTTCGCTTAGTTGTATTTAAATTTCGCTTAGCTTAGCTTAAATCTTGTGAGTGAATAAACATGAATTTCGCTTAAGAATCAAGGCATTCGCTAAGCTACGGCTCTGTGGAGTAAATAAAATGCAAAATTTCGCTAGGAATGCGAATTTTCGCTAGCCTAGCTAAAAGTCCAGCCTCACGGCCATCAGTTCCATTGGCCACCGTTCTCGGCCGCTTCTCTTCCATTTTCTTCCCGCTTCATTTTTCTTCACTTTTCTTCTTCTTCCTCTTAGTCTCTCGATTTATGATGTTGAGTTTGACTGAATTCTTCGTGCTTGATCGACTCAACACTTTTAAAAGGATTATCTAACAAAAACCGCAAAATTTGCTAAAATGCGATCGCGGAATAATAGGGACCTTAATATGTAAATTGCCATTTCATACCACTAGTACAAAGCCAAACCTATTAAAAATAGGGTTCAAAAATAGCACTTTTAAGCAATTCAATGATTAATCGTAAAAGACTCGAAAAATGAAGTGTGAAAAGTTAACTTTGAAGATTTAGGTCACTAACTTGCAATCTAGGGCAAACAAGTGTCCCTCGGTTTTATCCTCTGCTATGACAAGCAACCTATAGTCCAAGCCACAATCGATCTATGTTTAACTAGCAAACCTCACCCCTAAAATCAACTCCTATTTGAGTCAACACGTGATAATATGCATCTACGGCCTCATGTTTCTTGGAAACCCTAACATTAAACATCGTTTCACACTGTGAAAGATCCATCTAAAAACCACGGCTAGCAATAAGGCATACACCGTATCCTAAAGCATGGTAAGTATTGGCCAAATCACTCAACATTCAATGCTATTCAACCTACTTGGTAGAAGATAGGGCCATAAACACAGTACCTGTAGCTTTAACACAAGTGGACAACCCGCATATGCCCCACCAATTGCCAGCTTCCTTCCTCTTCAAAGAAAGGTTTAGCCAAGCATCTCTGAGTTGTCATCCCAAGAGGTGTTTAAGTACAAGAAAATAAGAGAAAGAGTGAGAAGAGAAAAGCAAACCCTAACTAAAAGCTATGAAAGATATTTACAAAAATAAACTTGCCACAAATTACTCTCAATTTGTTAAGCTTAGGTTACAAATGTGGAGGGGCTGGCATAGGCCACCCAATGTATGAAAATACCATAAAGCCTAACATTTTGGCTAAATTTAGGGACAAGTGAGTAATACACCAAAAATTGTGTCGGCTTTGCATTAATTACAAAAAAGTGTGACAAGGCGTTGAATTTCGCATGTATACAAATTTCGCTTAGGTAAATGAAAAATTTCGCTAGTTAATAAAATTTCGCTAGGTAGCTTAAATCACCAAGAGATAGCTAAATCAAGAATTTTCGCTAGGTACTAAGTAATTTCGCTATTAGCTAAATTTCGCTAGCTTAGCGAAATTCCCGTGGAGTATGAAAATGCAAAATTTCGGCTAGGAATGTTTTCTTGAATAGTAATTTGGTCTAGCTTAAAATTGGCAATTTCTAAGATTGCGAATTTTCGCTATGTTTGCGAATTTTTTCGCAATCCCAAATAAATTTTCGCGAATTCAGTTTAAATCTCGAATTGCTGATTCTTCACCGCTTTTGCCTCCTGTCCCCACGTATTGATTTTTCTTCACTTGCCTTCATTCTCTTTGATTTATGGTTTGCTTCGATGGTCGATGAATGGGTTCAATCTTATGATTCATCTATATCTCGATATTGAACCCCAAAGTACTAAAACCCGCAAAACAACCAAAAATAACCTCTAAACGGCATAAGTGAAAACTAAGAAGACTTAAACACTTCAATTGGTATACGACATGATTAGTGCGCAAAAAGCACTCCAAACCCATTCAATATAGGGTTCAAAATAGCACTTTGGGCACTAATCACACTCCCCAACCGAAACGCTGTTATCCTTAGCAATGCAAAAACTAAAAGGATATATGCAGTGATTTTCAAAAGTTTATGATTCAAAAGGGTTTTATGTACATATAAACACACTTTTAAACTGAAAAAATTGACACCAAGTTTGAAAACCGGTATGAAAGAACCAAAACCATACAAGAATAATTTTAGGTCAATATTGGTTCCATGATTCTCAACTTGAATTTCTACCAAGGTCTAATGGTTCTTTATATAACCAGATTAAGGCAATAAATTGCAAAATTGTCCCCTCCCCCCAACCTAGCACTGACATGGCCTTAAGTTGTTGATCAACCTAGATAGGGCTAGTTAATTTCTTCTTTCTTTGTCTAACCATAATAGGGTGCAATGCTTAAAACCGATTTCACCAAAGTCCGTAATCTGGGTCCACCGATGACTCCCAACCAATTGCTGGGTTTAGTAGATCAAGCCAAAAGGATCACTGACCACAAACCCATGTGCTTCACCCCTGACTAATGACTTCGAAAATCAAGCACCTACAAATCGTTAAACTCCCACTATCCACCCATGTAACGAACACTAAATCGATGACTCCCAACCAATTCATAAGCTTGGGTATCTGCTCAAAGGCCACCACACCCCACTCGACCGCGTTTCCATTTCACGCGCTCATGACTTTATTTTTCTTTTTCTTTTCTTTTTTCTTTTCTTGGAAGACATCATCGGGTCTTCAAGTATGGGTAACACAAACCTATCCTTAGTTGCCAACATGCCTTAAGGCCTAGCTTATGCAAAGTTTAAAAGGAAGGGAAACAAATTCACAAATTTATTGAAAACAACTGTGTGCAAGGTGTGAATTAGCTTAAGGGAGAAATTTTCAAGTTGAGCATGCTGGAACTTCAACTGACCAAAAATTATATCAAGCATGGAATTTGTTCTAACATAAAGGCGGCATAAATATGGTTTCAAATTTTCCATTTAGCTAATTCAATTGTCTAATTTGAAGCATCTAATTGTTCACTGAAGCCATTCAATTGTTCAATTGAAGACAAAACGATTACTTATGGTGAAGGCACAAACATGGTGGTATGCAAAAATCAGATATATATATGGGATCGAATAGTTGATATAGCCAAAATGGCTAGTATAGCGCATACCAAAGCTAAACATACAAAATATCACCGCCTACTACGGGCTAATACATGAATCCTAATCAAAATTAGTAGGCGCTGATAAAGCTAGTAACCATACAAAAATCGGTAAGGTCCAACCAATTTTCACTATCAGGTGGTGGTGGTGGGTCCGGGCGGGGGCCGCCGCTGCAGCCAAACATCCAAAGAAGGCGCCCGGTGGCTCCTTCTCCTCGATCGTGAACACGCGAAAGGCCCAAGCGCCGCCATGATCCGCCGGCATAGAGTGACATCGCCAGCCTCGATCTCGGGTCGCCTGTAGCCGCCGGAGCGATGGCATCCATCACACCCGCAATCTCTAGAACCGGCGTGAACATACCAGTGAATGCAGCGCCAATGTGATGGACCAGTGTATCACCGCAACCGCTGGATGTGGGCGTGTGGATGGTGAGATTGAGGTGACACCACGAGCCGACCCTTCCAGATCTCGGCTCAGGCGTGCACCCGTCTCTCGCGGGTGTCCTCGCCACCTACCCTGGTACCTCCTCCCCGGGTCCCGCTCGTCGGGAGATGGAAAGATACGCATGGTCATCACCGCCTCACGACGTAACTCGTAGGGCATCAACTCATCTCAATCCTACCCTCTGAATCCGCTGCATATGCTCGGTGAACCCGGCAGAGTAGTCCCAGACGCAGTGGAATGCTCGCCGTACTCAGGTCCTTCCGATGGACCTTCTCTCGGGAATGCATCAAGGGAGGTCATCACTACCGAGGGACCGGAATCCAATATCCTCCGAGATCCGGCAAAGAGCCTCCGCGATGGCTCCTCCGCCGCATCGCAATGTCAGAAGGAACGCACTGGCCCGAATAAATGGTCGACAAGATCCGAGGCGAGAGCTGCTCTTATAAAATACCGTCCAAATTAGTGTCTCTCGCCGCACTCAACCATCTCTTGATGAGGCGGGTGGGCCCAATCTTTATAACCCTCTCATCGTCGGCCAGATAATACGCAGGCCCAAAGCCGGCTGGAATATCGTCGCCGGCAATTCGCGGCGATCATCAATAGAGAACCGGCTCACGCGACCATCCCCGCTTCCTCGAGATGTCATAGAGTGATAGAACTGGCAAAGACCACTGTAGGTGCAATAATGTCGCCTCTGAGTCATGAGAGGCGAGGAATAATCCTCGATCAACCTCATGTAATCCCTAAACTCGATCACCCGCCGCTTGACATCATAGTACGATTCCCGATGAAAGTCTCTACGATGGAGTCGCATTCCCCTGAATGGGGTTCCCTACGAATAATCTGGCCTGATTCCGGAGGTTTAGACAATCGAGGCGATGATGTCGCCTCGTGGGTGCCGATGGACTGTGATGGTCGCAGCGGTAGGGAAGATGACTCACGGCTCGACAAGTGGCCCGCTCTCTGAGGGCCGCCCTCCTAACTCTCCTCCGAGAGGCTGTGATGGGGCCCGAGGTCCCATCCGCGGTTCGATAACGACGGTACCTCGAGGCTCGTGCACCGCTTCTGGGACCTGATGGTACTGAGTCGGACCGAGTCGGGCCGGCCTCTCGGCCGGTGTATCACTCCATCCCATACCGGCGCGACCCACCTCGAGCACGAAATCCATATTCGTAGTCTCGAATGCATTAATTCCGAGTAAGGTCCGCTGGATGAAAATGGAAAGCGTGGCACCGCTGGTCAAGCCCAGCTCATGGGCGGTGGAGACCGTGGCACGGCACGGCAGGACTCCAAACAAGTGAAGGATGTCGGTGCCTGGCCTGTGCAAGTGGGTTCGCCGTGGTTCGCGGACCGGAAGTGGCCTCGAGGTCACGATGGCTGGTGTCTATGGCGTTGAAGGTGCAAATAGTGAGGCGAAGGCAGAATGCCCGCACCCGCCAGAGGCTACCGGTGGTAGGCCTCGTAGTGCGTCATTATCGCGCAGCGGCCTCAGCTGTCAGGTCAGGCAAGAAGTGGATCTTAGAATGCTGGGTGGAGAGGAGGAAGATGAAGTATGTGACAAAGCCAACCCTTCCCTTCTTTTATAAGCTTCCCAAAAGGTAAATGGTTGTCATTTCACCAAAATTCGCTATTATACGACTGGGCCAACCTGGCCACCACTGCAGAACCGACTGTGGATTAAAATGAAAATTAATATATTACTAAAAGTAAAATTAAAATTAAAATTAGATATAGAATATATCTAATAATTCTAATATAAGATAATATAAAATAATTACCAACTTGCTAAAATGGAAAGTCAAGTAAATTAGGAAACATAATTAAAAATAGCTAAAATGGAAATCAATTAAATTAAAATAAAAAAGAAAATTGTTGAACTGTAATTTGGTTTTTGAGAACACCAAACCAGTTCAATATACCAAAATTACCTCAAGGAGGTCATGAGAGATTCCTCAACCCCTAAGCAAGAGTCTGGCCGAGTCCCACGGTGTTAGGTGTCCAATCATAGAAGTGGTTCCCACGATGGCTTTTGGAATTGAGTAATTGGTTTGCAGTGGGTGTTGATGGCAAGACCACTATCTCTTCATCTCCTCGCTGATTACCTTGCAATTCCTCGGACACCGTGCTTCCCTCGCATATCGACCATTTGAAACAATCATCGCTATTTGATTTTCATGTTCTAAAGAACTTCTTTGCTTGTTGTTCAAATGAAAGATGTTTAACTCCAAGGTCATGTTACCAAAGGTGTTGCATGACTCCATTCCGCAATTTATGATTGCATTGCCGCGGGCTTAAATGGTCTTCCTAAGATGATTGCACATGATCAGTTCATTGCAATTGGCTTCAAGTCACACCACAAAATCTACCGGGTAGTAGAATTTGTTCTATTTATCTTCACTAAGACATCCTCAACTATCCTCAGTGGATTTTGACTCGATCTATCTACTAATGATGGGCAGGATGTTGGGTCGGCGGTTCAATTAAACCTAGTCGCTTGTACACGAATACGCATATTAGTTCACACCGGCTCCTAAATCAAGCAATGATTTGTCTATGCACTTCCCACCAATATTGACCGGGAATTGTGGAGATCCCGATCCTGTATTTGACTGATATTTGCTTGATTATGGCACCGACTTGTCTGGGCTGAGAAATGCCTTTTTCTCAATGCCTAACTCCTCTTGATCATGCAAAAGATCTTTTCAAAAATTTCAGATGCTAAAGACTGTTTATTATGTCCAATGTGAGGTATGTCGACCTTCAATTGCCTTAGGACTTCTAAGATACCCGCTCGCCGATGTCTTCTTCTTACCTCTAAGTGCTTGTGGGAAATGGAGGTGGTATGCCAGATTTCATTGAATCTTCCTTTAGAGAATATGTCGTACTACAATTCCTCCTCCCTATCGATTCTTCAATGTGCTTCGCATGGGTCGATCACCCTCTTTTCCACCTCGTAATTATAGGATTTGGAAGTGTTTGAGAAGGAACTCCTCTTCTTGTACTCTCCAAGAATCCTGTTGATCTTGTGATTGAATATCGAAAGTTATCAATTTTCTCGTTCAGTTGTTTCTAGCCCATCTATTCTCTCTGCCTGTACTTACAAGATCAACTTTATGCCACAGACATTGATTCCTTTTGTTCCTCAATTATGTTGCCCACCACCTTACCTGGAATTCAATATGGCTTGTTCCACAGGTGAGATGAGGATATGGTGGTCAGGGTTGAAATTGGGAACCAAACTTATTCGGCACCCGGTGGTACATGCTGTGGGGAGTGGGCTTCGAAGAAAGGTTAGGTGATTCCTCCAATCGGAATTGTAGGTATTACCATATGGAGTATCGATTGTGCTGGCTTGTATTGTCCTACGTTGTTTGCACATTCTGACATCAAATCCTTCATCATGGTTTACAGAACAACGTTTCGCGGTGAGGGGATTGGAAATTAGTGCAAGGATTGGTGTGTGCAGATTTTCAACACGCATGCACGCCATGGAACCTTTTCCTTCAAGCTCCTCCACCTTCCTACTTAAGGTTGAAACTTAGATTTCATTTCATATCCTCCGGGTAGTGTATAAATCCCTCCCCAGTGGTTGGCTAAGGGCCTCATTGTTTCCATTTCCCTAGGGTTTGGCTCATCCAACTTTAGAAGTTTCACCCACATGGATTTAAAAAATCCATGGCTTCGTCGTGATGCTTACTTAGAAAGTCTCCTCCACATGGTTTCAAAAGTCGCCACGGCAGGAGACATACCACCATAGAAATGGTTCACTAACATCCATGTATCAAACCCATGGTGGGCATGCACTTATATTTCCATAAACCCTCCTAACATTGGTAGAACCTCTCACCATCCTGAGCTGCAAAGGTGTAAATTTGTCTTTTCAATTTGTTAGTCTTATGAGCACTGAAGAACTTCGTAAATCTCGTCGCAAATGTACCTCAATTTCTAATGGTTCTAGGCCCGTTGAGTTTAATAAATCTTGGCCTTTGTCCTTTAGGGTCAATGGAATGCTTCAGCTTACAAATCCATGTCCATCATTCCTTCCTTAGCTAGTGCATACTTCCTCAAAATCCCTAATATGAGTGTATGGATTTTCATTTTCCATACCATGGTATGTGGGGGAGTAGGGTACTCAAGTAAGGCCTCATCAAGTACTTTCCGCCAGTGGTAATGATGCGTGAAGGGCACTAACTCTGAAGAGGGTGGATGTGATCCCTCGCTGCTCTATGTGCACTGATTCATCGGGGTTCCGTGTTGGCTCATGTTCCGGTGCAGTGGTATCCATGTTTTCACTATGTAAAATCGACCGGTGTACGATCCTTTGTAATCTACCGGTTATTCCTCTATCCCCAAAAGACAGATACACAATCGTTACACAACCGAGACACAACAGCACTTCACAAACAAACTTGCAAAAAGGTTAGTGGTTAACTAAAATAAAAACTAAAACTAAATAAAGAGTAAAACAAGGTAGCCATCGCAAAGTGATGATAACTCCGGCGCTTCCCGCAACCGGTTACAAAAAAGAGCAAAAGGTTACTCTACTTGTGATGCTGATCACAAGTACACTTCAATTTATCAAACTGTGAAGTTTGGCACTGTCCACCCAACGGCGCCATTTGATTCGCAACACGCAGGCCGAGTCGAATCAACAATATTTATATACCTGTTTCTCCATCGTCAGAGTCACACAAGTAAGATAGCTGGGTTCAGTAGTTGAACACGGGGATGGGTTTTCATCCTATGAATGATTTGCATAAGTGTAAAAAGGTAAGGCTTTCTATTTGAACTTTTTGGATTTTTGTTTCAAAAACAGTGTGATGAGTTTGAAAATTTAATAACTGTAAAGACTGAAAGTGATGTGTGAAAAGGTAACTTTGAAGATTTAGGTCACAACTTGGTAACTTAGTAGTAGCCATAAGGTCTCTGGTTTTATCCTCGTTGTTATGACAAGAAACTCATAAATAGTCGTCCAAGCCACAATCGGATCTATGTTTAACTAGAAGAACCTCACCCTAAAATCAACTCCTATTCAGCCAACACGCATAAATACGCATCTACTACTTTACGCTTTGAAACCCTAACATTAAACATCATTTCAATGTCAGAAAGACCATCTAAAAACCACAAGGTATCTAGCAATAAGTATACATCAGATCCTAAAGCATGCTTAGTATCGCCAAATCACTAACATCTAATGCTATTCAACCCTATTTTGAGCAAGATACAGTGCCATAAACGCATCAGAATTTTTAACACAAGAGGACAATCTCAGATATGCCACCAACAGGTTCAGCTTCCTTCCTTTCAAAGAAAAGAGGCCAGTTTTACACTGAAATATTATCCCCAAGAGTGTGTTTGGCAGCCAAGAAATAAGAGAAAGAGAGAGAAGATAAAAGCAAAACCCTAACTAAAGCTACGAAAGATATTTACAAAAATAAAAACTTGCCAAAATTGTTTCCTCAATTTGTCGCTAGTGGTTACAAACGAGTGGGGCTTATATAAAGCCACCCAATGTACTTAAAATACCATAAAGCTTCTGAACATTTTGGGTTAAATTTAGGACAAGGGAGTAATACACCAAAATTGAAGTCGGTTTGCATTAATTACAAAAGTGTGACAAGGCAGTGAATTTCGCTAAGGCATAAATTTCAAGAGGGCAATAAAATTTCGCTAGCAGCCAAAATCATTAGTTAGCTAAATTTCGCTTAGGTAGCTTAAATCACCAAGAGATAGCGAAATCAAGAATTTTCGCTAGGCAGTGGCAATTTCTCTAGCTAGCGAAATTTCGCTAGCTTAGCGAAATTCTTGTGAGTAGAGAAAATGCAAAATTTCGCTAGGAATAGTGCTTTAGCTTAAATTTCGTCTAAATAGGTCTGTAATTTCGCTAAGATTGCAAATTTTCGCTTAAGGTTACAAATTTTCGCAACTCGAAATTTTCAATCTTAATAAATTCCTGAATTGCCGATTCTTCAACGCTTGCCTCCGCCCTCTACGCATTGATTTTTCTTCACTTTGCCTTCATTCTCTCTTGATTTATGGCTTGCTTCGATGTATTTCCATGAATGGGTTCAATCTTATGATCTACTTATATCTCGATATTGAACCCCAAAGTAATGCAAAACATGCAAAACAACCAAAAATAACCTCTAAACGGCATAAGTGAAACTAAGAAGACTTAAACACTTCAATTGGTATAAATGACATGATTAGTAAAGAAAAGCACCAAAAACCTATCTAATGATGGTTCAAAATAAGACTGGGGCACTAATCGAAAGCAATCTATGTTGATCCAAAGAGAGCTAGTGTAATTCTGCACTGGTGATGCAAATCCGCACGCTTCTCCTCTTTTTTAATTCATTTTCATGAATAACGGCGGATATCCGCCTACAGGGGTAAGATTGGTGCATGTCGGGTTGGGCACGCAACGAGCAACGCCTACTTGTAAGAATTATACCTCCAAGAAATTCTGAAGAGTCCATAGTAAGACATTTGTTTCAAGAGAACCCTACACCTCAAATGGACCATCCTGGGAGTCAGCAAACTCTTTTTAATACAAATGCCCAAGGGCCACCGCTGACCCACAAAGCCTCCATGAACCTCCACAACAAGGAGATGGTGTCGCACCACTCCAAGAACCCCCGTGGCGGAGGGGGAAATGTTAATTTTCAGAAACCACCATCGGCTCCCCCCGCCCCATTACCTAATGTGGAAAGAACCTCCGAGATCTCCTTCAAGAACCCGGAAGAACCACAACAAATTTATGTATTTGCTCACCAAGAGGTTAACCAATTCCTTATGAAGCCTGGAGATGATTCGCCTTCTCCCCTGCGGTATCAAGGGTCGATTCTGAGAACCCCTACTCATTCATGAGAGATTTTGAGGATGTTTGCAGTGCTTTCCTCTCTACTGGATCGCCCCTCCTTATAATTTGCATGGTTTTATTCCCATTCTCTCTAAAGGAAGAGGCCAAAATATGGTTTCATTCACTTACGCCCAATTCAATCTTTACTTGGGAGGACATGCGAAATGAATTCCTTAATAAATTCTTCCCTCCCTCACATACTAATGCACTCATGCAAGCAATCCAAAACTTTTCTGAAAAATCGGGTGAACTTTCGCTGTTGTATGGGAAAGATATAAGGACATCCTTCATGCTATCCTCATCATGGTTTGGATGTTTGACCGATTTTCACCAAGGACTATCTCTTGAATAACAAATAATACATCCAATGATGTGCGGAGAGTTCTATGAGAAAAGTGTCGTGGAGGCAATCTCAAATTTCGATACCATAGTTAAAATGCTCAAACTGGAGACTAACACTCCTTAGATAATCGCTAGTGCATGGGCACACCCATAGGGAGGAATCCATCACTTAAGAGAATGATGACTCACAAGTTTAGTAGTAGCCAACTTAAAGAGAAGTCTGAGGCCATGGGAATTGAAAGGTGAATGAGGTAACTAGTGTGCCTCTAAGTACCTCAAAAGGTTCCAGGTGGATCTTAGGAGCTGAGGAGCCATGAATCATTTGGTGAGACTTACCCACTAACTACTAATCGCCTCCCACCTTTCCTCAAGTCAAGGAGCCATCCAAATAGAGCGCTAATGCTCTTAACTACTAAATGAAGCCCCACTCCCCATACCCGAAACGTATAATCCAGGTGGGGTAAGCACTCGAATTTTTTTAGTCGAGGTGAGAGGGAGGCCCACACAATCCTGCCAAATAGCTAAGGCCACTACTACCCAAACCAAGGTTTCAAATCGCTTCTCCATTCCAAAAAAATCAAGGCCTTCAAGGATTTTTATGAACCCTAGCCAAGGTTTCCACCCTCGTCCTTCAGGGGAATTCAAACCCACAAATTTTATCAACCTCCATATAAGAGAAGCTCGAGGATATTGTGACACAGTCATTCAAAACCCAACAATCCACCAACAATCAAGCCAGACCGCCTTGAATGATGTGAGATCCCAAATCACTAAGCTCACCTCTTCAATGGGAAATTTTCCACAAGAAAAAGGGAAACTCCCTCCTCAAACTATCCAAAATCCCCAAGTTCAAAATGTTGTCAGATGCCTCAGACCGCGGGATGGAACCATCGAATATCAGAAGGTCAAGCCACCACTCGCAAGTGGAAAAGTAATTGATAAATTATTCAGCCCAAGGAACCGACATAAAGATTTGCACAATGAGCTTGTCGGGGATGCTGATATGTATGACAAGGTTTCCATGTTCCTGTGGCGCATGTTGCCGATGGTGGTTTAAAAAAGACAAGGCCTCTCACGTCCCTCCTCCCGCTTCCATACCTCATAGGTTGAGAGCTCCCAAGAAAGCGAACAATCACAGGAAATTTATGAGTTGTTCAAACAAGTTAAGTTGGAACATTCCTTATTAGGATGCCATTAAGCAAACTCACATATGCCAAGTTTTTGAAAGATTTCAGGTAATCGTGAAAAGAAAAAACTAGTAAAGTCAGTAGGCATTTATGACTAAACAATCCACCTTCTCTTTGATCCCGGAATAATTTGCCCCCAAAAATACAAAGAAGACCAGTGAAGCCCCACTATTTCCATAGTGGCAGGAATTCAAAATTAGACACATGCTCTAGTGGATTCGGGAGCAAGTGTTAACTTGTTCGCCATATTCTGCATATGTCGGTTAGGTTGGGAGAGTTAGAACCGACTAATATCACCCCAGCTAGCTAACCGAGGTGAAAATTCCTGGAGATAGCGAAGGATGTATTGGTGCAAGGACAAGTTCTACTTTCCTGTGGACTTTGTCGGTGTTTGACACTCAACCCGGGTGGGTGAACCAAGGGACTCAATTCTGATTCTTCGCCACCGCACGCCATCATACAATCGCAGGAGGATTAATGACATTATCTTTTGGTAACATGACTGTTAATTTGAATATCTTCAATGTTATCAAGGAGATAAGGGACGAGGAGGATTCTGTGAGGTGAACATGATAGACTCTATTATGCAGAATTACGTAGATAATGTTTTATACGATGATCCTCTCATGTCTTGTCTAGTAAGCCCAAGTTGGGTCGAGGAGGTAACCACATCTGAATCGGAGTTTCTGCACTCCATAATTGAACACAGTGAGGTATTGGAAACAAATGGGTGGGCACCCAAATTTGAAACATTGCTACTAACGAGGACAGGTGCTACTTCCTGAAGAGAAAACCACCTAAATTTGAGTTGAAACCCTACCATCACATCTCAAATATGCATTTTTAGGGGTAGAAGAAACTTTCCCGATAATCATATATTCCTCTTTAGAGTCAGATCAAGAAAATAAGCTTTTGAAGATATTGAGAACCCATAAAACCGCCATAGAATGGACAATTGCAGATATTAAGGGAATTAACCCCTTGATCTGCACACACAGGATTCACTTGTAAGATGATGTTAAACCCTCTAGACAACTACAATGACGACTAAACCCAATCATGAAAGAAGTGGTCAAGAAAGAGGTCTTAAAACTGATGGACGTAGGTGTTATTTACCCCATTGCAGATAGAAAGTGGGTCAATCCAACCCAAGTAGTTCCAAAAAAATCTAGGGTCATTGTGGTAGCAAATGAACACAGTGAATTAATTCCAACTCGGGTCACCTCAGGTTGGAGGGTGTGCATAGACTATAGGAAACTTAATGCGGGTACTATGAAAGATCATTTCCCTCTACCTTTTGTGGATCAAATGTTGAAGAGAGTTGCAGGGCATGAATTCTATTGTTTTCTCAATGGATACTCGAGGTACAATCAAATTGAGATAGCCTTAGAAGATCAAGAGAAAACCACGTTCACCTGCCCTTTTGGCACATTTGCCTTTAGGAAAATGCCCTTTGGATTATGTGGTACCAGAACTCCAAATGTGCATGATGTGGGATTTTCGTGATAAGGATAGAACTCATTTTAGAGATTTTCATGGACGACTTTTCTGTTTTTGGAGATTTGTACGAGGGATGTCTATAGAAAATTTACTAAGGTATCGGAGAGAGGTGCCGGAGAAGAATTTAGTGTCGACTGGGGAAGTGTCACTTCATGGTGACATAAGGATCGCGGCTAGCCATATAGCATCGAAAAAGGAATCGAGGTGACAAGGCCAAAGTCGAGTCGATCTCAACTCTACTCTACTCCTAAGTGTGCAACATACGTCGTTCTTAGGTCATGCAGATTTTATAGGAGATTCATAAGATTTGTGCCATAAATTTCGTCCCTTAGTGCAATTCATACCAAAGACGTCTCGTGATGGTCAAGGTGCTTATGAGGACGCCTTTGATAAATTAAAACTATGCAGCAGGTCTCCTCCTATCATGCAATCTCCCAATTGGGAACTCCTTTGAGATCATGTGACGCTTAGTGATTATGCTATAGCTGTTTTTTAGACAAGGAACATAAAAAGGTTTCTTTGTGGATCTACTATGCCAGCAAGACCCTAGATTCCTCTCAATCCAATTACACAACTACGGAAAAAGAGTTTTTGGCTGTCGTCTTTGCCCTAGAAAAGTTCAGGTCGTACATTGTGGGTCTCATGTAACCATTTTCATGGATCATTAAGCGTTGAACTGATTAGTACCCAAAAAGTGTTATTTTGAGCCCTATTCAAGATAGGTTTTGAGTGCTTTTTGCGCACTAATCATATCAATTAAGCCAATTGATGTGTGCAGGTCCACTTAGTTTCACTAATTCCATTTCGAGATTGTTTTGGGTAGTTTTGCGTTTTGAGAAATCCAATCGTTTCTAGCTTCTTATCAAGTGTTGAATGCGAGAATCTTCGATGATTTCATCGAAACAGGCGATGAACATCAAGATTCAAACAAGAATTGAAGGCAAAGTGATGAATAAGAAGTGCTGAGAGGATGCAGTGAGCAAAACAGGAAGAAAGGAGCAATCCTAGGATTTTCGCTATGATTGCGAAAATTTCGCAATCCTAGCTTAAATCGAATTTTCTCAGTTAGCGAAATTTCTCGCTGAAGGCCAGCCAACCCATCGTGCCTAGTGAGTTCTTCACCCTCGCTATTCACAAAAATTTCGCGAGGCAATAAATTTCTCGCTTAGCTAGCGAATGTGATAGCTAGCGAAATTTCCCATTTTCGCTATCTCTGTAGAATTTCGCTAGGCTAGCGAAATTTCGCTAGCATAGCGAAATTTTCGCTATGCTAGCGAAATTTCCTGCATAGCGAAATCTCAGCCCCTGTGTTTTTGGTATATTTGATCCCAAACGACCACGTTTTGATGTATTACCATTTTGACCCTTATGTAATTTCATATTTTAGGTATTTTTGTATTTTCACACTTTGGGGTTGACTATATAAGCCCCTCAAACTTTGTAACCCTAAGCAACTTTTCATTTTTTTATACATTTCCCGCAGCTTTTCATTTTAGGTTTACTTTGCTCTCTTCTCTCTCTTCTTCTATCTCTCATTTTGCAACTAAACATACTCTGTGATGACAAAACTAAGGTATAAGCTTATTAAAGCCCCTTTCCTTGAAGAGGAGGGTCATCAAAGTGAGGTTTGAGGTGTTTTCATGCCTTCATTTATCACACTGCATTTATGAGCATTTAAGCTCCCCGCATCTCACCCTAGGTTGAAACTCTCCTAGATCCAAATTTCGCTAATGTGTATTCGCGCTGGTTACAAAGGATGCTTAATCTAGATCCACCGTCATCCACTTAGTCGCTTCCTATTAGTTGTCGTGAGGTTGCCTCTTTTCGGCGGCCATATGCACACCGTTAGGACTTCAATGCTCACTCGACGCCATATCTCATGAGGGAGTAATTTAGGTTTAGGTTTTAGTGCCAAATCAAGGTCCCGCTTTGGGGAAACGACTATAGGTCATTATCCCCAACGCGAGGAAACAAAACTCCGAGGGCAATGAATACACCCTAAAAATCCAATCCAAAGGACTCAAGACTTTAAGGAGTCTTTTCTAAATTTTCCCTTAATTTATATGCACATAAACTATCCAACCCACTGTTTTTGAACAAACCCAAAATCCAAAGAGAAATACCATTTTCAACTCAACTGCACTTCTCATTTCACGAAGAAAACCCATCCCCGTGTTCGACCCTAGACCACTATACTGCAGTAGCTTGACTACGGCAGTAGGAGGAACTTAGGATATAAATTTTGTTGATTCCGATCACCCTACCGTGGGTACAATCAAAGGGCGCGTCGCTGACGGTGCCCTAGCTGAGATAAGAGCGTTGAACTTGTGATTCATATCACAAGTTTTGGTAAAATCTCATTTCTTTTTATTTTATCATTTTTTCTCTCACTTGCTCACTGCTAGGATTTTTAATTTTTGTACATTCGCCATGAATTTTAGCTAACCTTAACCCTTTTTTTTAGCTTGCTTTAGTTGTTTTCTGTTGATTGTGAAGTGTGTAGGGAGCGTTTTATGCAGCGGGATAGAACACCGCAGTAGGCTTGAGAGGGTGATCAAGCGTACGTGAAATGTGGCTTCAAAATTGATCCTCATAAATAAATAAAATGGATCCTCCTCCACAGGAGGAACAACAAAGCCAATGTGTGCCCAGGAGCCCATCACGCATATCGATCCACGAGGGATCACATACACTCCACCCAGGTGAGTACACTCATGCATAATTCCCCCTCGAGGAGTGTGGCAAGTGGAGACCCTATTTGGTGCCCCTACTCCCACATTCCATGGCATGGAGAATGGAAACCCTATATAATCACATAAGGGAGTTTGAGGAGATGCAAACGAATTTCAAAGAAGGTGCAAAGTGGGATGCAATTCTCCTCGTTGAAAAGCCTTTCTACTCGACCTTAAAGGACAAGGCAAAAATTTGGCTAAATGCATTAAGGCCAAGAACCATATGAATTGGGGATAGATTTGCAGCGCACTTCTAAAAATTCTTCAAAGGCTCACAAGACAAACAACTTCTGAAGAGGAAAATTTACACATTTGCACTTCATGATGGCGAGAGGTCTCACCAATGCCGAGAGATTTATGGAGACTATCGCATGCCCCACCATGGGTTTGATTATTGATGCCGGTGAACCATTTTTATGATGGAATGTCCCCTTCCATGAAACAATTATTGGAAACTATGTGTGGAGGAGATTTCGAGTAAAAATCCCGATGAGGCAAACGGATCTCCCAATTATGCGTGCCGAGACTTCCAAGGGTCGGGATGAGCCAAACCCAAGAGAAGCATACAGATTCAAGCCACCAAAGGAACTACAAAGAGAGGCATGTATGCCCTCTCCGAAGATATGGAGCTGGCTGTGTATCACCTTGGCTAAAGATTGAGGAATTAGAAAGAAAAAGAGTCCATGAAAGGTAACAATCGCAGCCATGCACAGTCAAAATTGTTCAACCACAAACACTGACCACCCAGAGAACGATGTCCAAACCCCTGCACATTTTGAGGATGCAAATGGTGGGCCAAACAAGCTACAAACAAATGCTCCATATGGCAACACTTACAACCCTAATTGAGGGTCACCCTAACCTTTCCCCGAAACCTCAACCTCCGTGATATGTACTCCTCGTGAGCAGTTAAAAACAAGATTCTACTAATGACTACATGTTCTTCCAAGAAGCACCCACCTCTCTCCCGTTGGAGCAAGCCATTGTGAATCTGAGCAAGGTAGTGGAAATTTTGTGGAGGAGTGCACCAATGCTCACTGAACAAAAAAATTGAAAAGGTAGAAAGCCCTTGGACAAGAGAATGGATGTGGCCGGAAAGTAGCCTTAATCGAAGAATTGATGCCTCAAGGTGCATCCATAACAAGAATGGAAAATCATCAAAGAGAGGCAGGAGGCCCTTCGCCCACTACCAAATCAAAGGGGAGTCCATGAACCTGGAGTTATTCCAAAGGAACCTCCCCCAAAAATGGATGAAGTCAAAGCTGTCATTACCTTAAGAAGTGGAAAAGAGGTTGATCAGCCAATGCCCAAGCCTGTTGAGGAAACCAGAAAAAGGGAAGAATTGGAGCCAGAACACATTTTCTTGAAGGAGGACTCAATGAAGCACTGCACGCCACCTCCATTTCCCCAAGCACTAAGAAGCAAGAAGAAGGCATCTCGATTCGCCAATGGTAGGTGATTCGAATCAATATTTGTATCCTTAAGTCTTCCTACCGCCGTGAAATAAGCTACTGCAGCGATAGCGGCCCAGGGTCAACACTTGCATGTGGGTTTTCATCCTGGGCGAATGACGGCATCAGTGTTTGAAAATGGTGAGGCTTTCGTTTGGATTTTCGGATTTTGTTAAAAACAGGAGGTCGTGATGTTCATCGACCGAATCAAATGGTTAAAGTGAAGTGTAAAATGGTAAATCTGAAGGTTTGAGTCTACTAGCTTGATAACATGGGGCTAACAAGTGTCCTCGGGTCATATCCTCGCATTATGGCAAGTAACATATAGTCAAAGCCATAATCGGATCTTTGTTTAGCTTTAACACCTAACCCTAGAACCACTTTTATTTGAGTCAAAACATGTATTATGCATTTACAGTCCCTTTTAGTTAAAAACCCTAGCACTCAACCTCATTTCAGTGGCTCGTAAGGGCCATCTAAAGAATATCAGTGCATCTACCAATAAGTATGCACTGTAATTTAAAGCATGCAAGTATCGACTGAAGCAATGACATTAAATGTCATTAAACCCTAGTTTGGAAGGTATGAACCATAAATGCAAGAGACATGTATCTCATTTAAAACATGAGGACACCCGCAGCACTCTAAAACTGCTTAGCAACCTCATCTTCATATTATGAGGCTTAGTTAAGCATCCCTTGAGTTGTCATCCTATGGGGTGTTCGGGTGCCCAAGAAAATGAAAGAAAGAGGAGAGAGAAGAGAGCAAATGAAACCCCTAAATGAAAGCTATGGAATTTTATAAAATGAAAAATTTGCTACAAAATTGCTTAGAGATTTACAAAATGATAAGGGAGTTATATAGATCAAATTCAAAAGTGTGAAAATACAAGAATATAAAATATTGGCACAAAGGGACAAGGTGGTAATACACCAAAACGCAGTCGTTTGGCATTAATTATACAAAAATCACGAGCTGACCATTTTATTTATGGAGGCGATTCCGGTAGCATGGCGAATTTAAACTAACTTTAAGCGAAATTTCTCTATGCGAATTCTCTGAGAGATAGCGAGTGAAAATTTGCTATCAGCGATAATTCGCTGGCTAACGAAACCGCTAGGCTAGCGAAAAATTATGAATAGCGGGGTGGTTAGGCCGCCCAGGCACGGTGATTTTCGTAGGTAGCGAAATTTGGCTAGACTGGCGAAATTCCCCAATTTCGCTAGGTTGCGAAATTTTTACTATGGTGCGAAATTTTCGCATTCCAGTGAATTTTACTTAATCATACTGAAAATCCTGGGATCTTTGTTTTGCTCATTCCATCTCCTTTGCATATTTGCCTTCAAATCCGCTTCCAAATTCCTTTATTTTTGAAAGTGACTCTGCGTGATTCCACAGCATTCGGCACATATCTTGTCATTAAACTTAAACAGGTGGTGAGTCGCAAAGACATAAAATCCTGAAGAAACAAGCTCGAGAAATGGCATCGGTGGAACTAAGTGGACTGCACACATCAATTGGCTTGAATTGATATGATTAGTGCGCGAAGCACTCAAAACCTATCTTGGATAGGGCTCGAAAATAAGGCACAGGCCATAATCACGCCTCGTAGGCACGTTGCTGGTCCCTTAGCAATGCTAAAATAATAAGGACATGCATGCGTGATTTTACAAAAAAGTGTATCACGGTTTAAAAGGTGTATATCTGGATAAGTATTACCTTTAAAATGAGCAATTTACACTCACATTGAAAACCGACATGAGATAACATAACCGTATAGAGCAAATTGCAGGCCCAGCATCGGATCTGAAATCAGCTTTGAATTTCCACCAAATCTAATGATTCCTAATGTAACACAGTTGAGCCAATAAATTGCAAGTATTCCCAGCCCTGGCTAATTCCATGGCCACCAGTATTTGAGCAACCTAAATAGGATTAGCTACACATGACCTGTTTTTTGGCACCGGCTAAATTGTAAGTGCGATGCTAAGCTTCGACTTCACCAAAGTCCGGTCATGAGGTCCTGATGACTCCCAACCAATTAAGGTTTAGAGCATCAAGCCAAGGATCACTTGACCACAAACTGCGAGCTTATGGGACTCGGGCAACCGAGAATTAGCATCATAACACGCTAAACTCTACCCATCCACTGATTAGTGCCCAAAAAGTGTTATTTTGAGCCCTATTTATTATAGGTTTTGAGTGCTTTTTGTGTACTAATCTTTCTAATTAACCCGATTTGCACATTAAAGTCCTACTATTTTAATGATCGCATTTTGTGAAAACTAACGTCTTTGCGGTTTTTGCTTGACTAATTATGCCAAAATTGTTGAGTGGTCTGAGCGCGAAGAATTCAAGTCAAAACTCAACATTGAGATCAAGATCGGGAAAGGAGGAAGGGCAGTATTGAAGGACACCGACTGGAAAAGCATCTGACATATTCTGAAACCGACCTTTGTTCCTTATATTGCCGTTCTGCTTTCACGCTACACCTGTTTGGCACGCTTTTGGTTTTTCCATTTACCCACGTAATAACCTTAGATTTTAGTTTTCTTAACTTCCCTTGCGAGCATCTATATAAGTCTCGGTTTGTACAAATCAGCGGACTTGAATTTGGGGATAGCGGGAGCTTGATTTCCCATGACTTCGCTTTCAGCACTGCTCTCATTTTCTCTCCTTTCGGCTGCCAAACAAGCTCATGCGAGAGTTAACCTTCCCGGAAGGGATGTTCGGCTAGGCCTCTTCCTCCTTGAAGAAGGGCAATTTTGTTAGCTAGGAGTGTGGGGTAACTCACAGTTCCCCACTGATGCCGCCACGCGTATTTATGGTTGTTTGTGTTCACCTTCTCCCCTTGGGTTAAAATCTCTTAAGCATGCTCTCTTTAATGTGTATTTGGCAAGCTTTTTGGGTTGATGGATCTTTCACTAGATCCATTGAGGCTCGATTAGTTGTCTCCTGTAGTTGTATCGAGTAGATGAGGTTTAGAGATGTTTTCCTTTGTTAGGGACATTTATGCCCATTTAAATGCTATGTTTCAAAAGGGAAAATCATAGGGTTTAGTTTTAAGCTAAATGAAGATCAGGTTAGGAAATGACTATATATCCTCCCCCAGCTCGAGGAAAAAAATACACGGGGACATGTAGTTACCATAGCTAAACCAGTGGCCTAACACTTCAAGGGGTTCTATTTTACAGTTTTTTTTCTTGTTTTCGTTTCAGTCAGTGAACACCCAAAACCCCCCTGTTTTTACCAAGCCTTAAAAATCCAAATTGAATTTACCATTTTTGGCCTTCACTGTAAGTCATTTGTATGAAGAAAACCCATCCCTGTGTTCGACCCACAGACATTTATCTTTGCGGTAACCCGACTACAATGGTAGGAAGAGCTGGATATAAATTTTGTTGATTCCGGATCACCCTACTGTGGCACGAATCAAATGGCGCCGTTGCCGGGGATGGTGCCTTAGTGCAAGTGACGAGCTGTGGAACACTTGTGATCCTCATCACAAGTCTTGGTGAATTTCCTTTTATCATTTTACAGTCATTTTTTTCTTAGTTTTATTTCACTGTTAAAAAAAAAAAAAAAAAAAAAATAGTGCAGCAAGATCGTTTGTGTTGTTTTTTGTGTTGCCTGTTTTTTGAGTACACGGAATCCATTCTCGGTGGATTAGAAACCTAGAAGACGAAGGCTACTTAAAGTCAATCTCCTCTAAGAACTTGGATTGAACTTGAATTGAACCAAATGGAACACCCAGAGGAGAAAGCAGGCCGGTCGGTACCCTATGGAGAGGAACTACAGAGGGTCTACATATCCATAGGGACTATAGAGACGATGGATGAGTTCACCATATGGTAGTACTTCTGACCGTAGTTGGGGAATCTACCTGAAATTCTCATGGGAACCAAAACCTCCACAATATGCACCTCTTGAACCTCTTTATTATGCCCCCCATTTCTCGTGACAACAACCACCACCCATATCCCACGTTGAGCAAGCCATCACGAATTTGAGCAAGCAGGTAAGACTGATTTCATAGAGGATAATAGGGCGTGAATGTTGGTAATAGAAATTGAGGCAGTGGAGGCTCTTTGAGACAAGAATTGGATGGCTTCCAAAGCGAAATTGATCAAAAGTGGACATCTGGGAATCCATCTCAAAGCTCTTGTCAGTTTGTTCGACAAGGAGGAGAATGCGGAGGAAAGTGCTTGGCCAGCTTTCGTAGGTGGCGGGGCTCGGTGCGACAAGGAGGAATTGAAAGGAACATTAGAAGATCCTTTGAGGAACTCTGGGGTGCCCACAATTATGTATACAGAATGGGCCATGGAAAAGGAAGAAGAAACCTCTAATCTCTTGATGGGGCCCAAGTGTGGGAAGGAAGAAATGGAAACCCAGAACCTATGTGACTAATCCCCATTGAAGTTGAATCTAATTCCTCCCTTGCCCAAGCAGCAAAACTTGCCCGGTGTACATATTGCCCTTGCACAACGGCACAACCAATCCTAAAGCACCCACGAAAAGTCCAACCCATCCTTTTTATTCTCTGAAAACCTCAGAAACCGTGGCCATTGCCATGTTATTGCCACTACATCAGCAAAATTGGCGACCGCTCTTGTCTCGCGTGGCATAGTGGATAGTTCGGGTGCGGTTCGGTTTGGAGCACCGAACCTGCATTTCGAGCTCGCCGGTCCAGCCTCAAGGCCTAAGGAAGTGGTATGGAAACACAGTCTCCATTTGTTTTAATTTTCTTGTCTTATTTTATTTTGTTTTATTTTGATTTCGATTAATTTTCTTCTTAGGTTTTATCTGCTTTTGGTTAATTTATGTTTTTAAAAATTAATTTTTGTTTTTAATTTTTCCTAATTTTTTCTTGTGTTATTTTGCGGTTTTTGTGCAAATTTGGCTTCGATTGAAAATCAACAAGCGTGATTTTTCGCAGCTATGGCGGTTAGCTAGCCTAGTGAATTTTTTTTTTTTTTTGTGAGGCAATGAAATTGAAAAATTGCTGAGCACGATCACCCCGTAAGCTAGCGAAATGCACGGTATTAACGAATGCACGATGCGAAATGCACGGTGTTTCAAATTTGTTTTTTATTTTTATTTTATTTTATATTTTATTATATATTAAAAATAAAAATAAAAACGTTGTTTTTACGTATATATTATTTTTATTTCAAAAAATTTTTTTCTTTTATTTTATTTTTATATATATTATTTTATTTCAAAAAAAAAAAAAATTTGTTTACTTTATTTTAAAAAAAATTTCGTTTATATATATATATATATATATATATATATATATATATATATATATATATATATTATTATTTATTTTGTTAGTTTTTATTTTATTTGAATTTTCAAAAAAAAATAAAAAATGAAAAATAAAAAATTTTCGCTATTAGACATAGCGAAATTTTTATAAACATATGAAATGCTTAATTTCATAACTAGCGAAATTTCCTTTAACTATGAAAATTTATTGAATTAGCGAAAATTTTTTCATTATCTTGCATGATTTTAATACTCCGATTTTGTTTATTTCATGAATTTTCATCAGAACTGTTTCAGCGTTCTTGGTACCGTTGACTTAGAGTGTAGAATCCAAATATGGCCAGAAAGAACATTTTTGAGATCATTATGAAAGTGTAATTTTAAAAATTCTCCAACTGGTCACTTTTTTTCTCTCTTTTCTTCTCCTAACTTGTTTGTTTGAAGCCCGAACGGAGTGAATAAGGTGTCGATGGAAAGCTTGTGAAGTCTCCTATCCAGAAATGATCACATCTATTCAAGGAGGTAACACTTCCTTCTCTAATTTTCCAATCCGAGCCCCATTTCGGACACCGAGATGTCTGGGTTGGGGAGAGTTAACAAAAGTGGCTTTTGTATTTATGTTTTGTTATTATTTGTTCAAGCCCATTTTGTGATGTTTAGTGGCTTCTTTGGGTCCACTTTCTATAAAAGGCTGTTATACCATGCAGCTTACTTTTCAAAATAAGGACCGATTTGCAATCAAAAGTTTTGTGGTTTTGCCTAACACCAACGAGTTGGAAAGATTTAAACTTTGTCCAGATACATTGATGCTAGATTGATTCCATGCTTGGTTGAGTGAATGATTAGTTAATTCTTATTGATTTCGACATTTTTCTTCACCTTTGGCTAACCACACGAACCTGATGAGTTTCATTGATAGAATTTGAAAAAAGCTGCTGCAACCTCGCTACTTTATAACCTACCATAGTTTCATTGACCGCCTTCAATGAGTTAAGGACCACAGTAGAAAAAGAAAAAGAAAAATAGAAAAAAAAAAAAGAAAAGAAAAGAAAAGAAAAAGAATAAAAATTACCATAACACTTTGCCTTGAAACGAACGATTAAGGGGGTATGTAAGCCTTTAAAGCGGTGCCACTAAGCCTTCCTTTGGTTGAAGTCACGAGACTTAGTGTTCGTTACATGGAGTGGATGGGTGGAGTTTAGCAAGTTGTAGGTCTTGGAATCTCGAAATCATTGAAGTCAGGGGTGAAACCTGTAGAGTTTGTGGTGAAAGATCCTTATGACTTGGTGCCCTAAGCCTTGGTGGTTGGGAGTCATCGGTGGATCCCGTTACATGGACTTTGGTGAGTCGATTCCTCGACGTACCCTACAACGCAAAAGAATTGTGGAATAAGGGTGGGTCCTGATCTGTTGGGTTGGTTAGCATGCTGGAGTGGTGGTTGTAGCTGGGTTGCGGGGAGAGTGCTGGGTTTGACAGGTTTATTGTTGCGAGAGCTAATCAAATAAAAACTTAGATTTTGGTGGAAGTTCTGGTTGAGTCATCGAGAAGGGAAGCTCTTTTTTGACACTCAATTTTGTATGGCATTCATTCTCTCATGATAGTTATTGGACCATGACTTTGATGATTTTTCCTTAGGGTTAGGCTACTCATTCACAACCTTTTTGAAATATAATTTTGTGAACATTATTTTGTTATCGTTGTATGCTCTTTCTTTCTTTCTTTCTTTCATTGCTGGGGACTAGCGATGTGTGGAGTTAGAGTGTGATTAGTGCCCAAAAAGTGCTATTTGAGCCCTATTTATTATAGGTTTTGAGTGCTTTTTGTGTACTAATCATTCTAATTAACCGATTTGCACATTAAGGTCCCTACTATTTTAATGATCGCATTTTGTGGCAAATTTTGCAGTTTTTGCGAGCTAATTATGCCAAAATTGTTGAGTCGATCAAGCACGAAGAATTCAAGTCCGACTCAGCATTGCGGATCAAGATCGAGAAGGGGAAAGAAAGAGCAAAATGTTAAGAAAAAACACCCCTTTGCGGAAAGCTTCTCCTGCGAGCCTTATTCCCGAGCTCCGGCCTTGTCCTCCTGGCTGGATTTCACGCTTTTCACGCTACACCTGTTTGCTTTTGCTTTTGGTTTTTCATTTTACCCTTGTAATAACCCTTCGATTTTGGTTTTAGCAGCTTCCCTTGCTGAGCATCTATATAAGTCTCGGTTGTACAAATCAACGGACTTGAATTCGGATAAGCGGAGCGGTTTCAACGGCTTATTTCCCTTTTCGCTCTCATTTTCTCTCCCTTTCTCGGCTACGAGCCTCCTCTGGGGATGACAACTCGGAGGATGTTCATTCAGACCTCTTCCTCCATATGAAGAGGATGAGGGCATTTAACTAGGGTATGGAGGTGGCTCACGGTTCCTGTTTTTTTAACGTATTTATGGTTGTTTGTGTTCACCTTCGCAGGTTAAAAATCTAAGCTCTCTTTAATGTATTTGTGGCTTTTTGGGTTGATGGATACTTTCACTAGATCCATTGAGGCTCAGGTTAGTTGTCTCTGCTAGTTATCGTGGGTAGGGTTTTAGAGATGTGTTTTTCAACTAGTAGGGACATTTATGCCCATTTAAAATGCTATGTTTCAAAGGGAAAATCATAGGGTTTAGTTTTTAAAGCTAAATGAAGATCCGGTTCGAATGACTATATGTCATCCTCCCCCGGCTTCGAGAAAAATACCCGAGACATGTGGTTACCTTAAAACCCTAAACCGGTAGCCTAACTATAAGGAGTTCTATTTCTGATTTTTCTTGTTTCGTTTCAGTCGGTGAACACCCCAGAAACCCCCTGTTTTTACGAGCCTTAAAATCCAAATTGAATTCACCATTTTGGCCTTCACCTTGATGTTTAATGCAGAAGAAAACCCATCCTGTGTTCGACCCTAGACCACCACTATCTGCGTTAACGACTCACAATGCAAGAACTTAGGATATAAATTTTGTTGATTCTGGATCACCCTACTGTGGCACGAATCATCCACCCATGTAACGAACACTAAGTCGATGACTCCCAACCAACTAAGGTTTAAGGCATCGGGCTTAAAAGGCTTTCGTCATATGCCCCACGGACCGTATTCGGGTTTCAAGGCAAAGCGTCACGGCTTTTATTTTTCTCTTTTTTTTTTCTTTTTGCTTTTTCTTTTCCTTTTTGGAAGACAACATTGGCCTTCTAATATGGGTAATACTAACCTACTACGGGTTGTCAACATGTCTAAGGCCGGCCTTGCAAGGCGAAAAATTATATAATTTCCCACAACCCTATCGGCAAATCGGGTGTGCATTTATTGGGAATTAGCTCAAGAGAATGTAAGTTAGAATCTGTGGAATCTCAATTGACTAAAGCTTGAATCAAACATGGAATTGGGCACAGCATTACGGAAACAACAGGGTTTCAATTCTCCAATTAAAGGCAACTCAATTGTTCAATTAAAAGCAATTCAATTATTCAATTGAAGCAATTAAATTGTTCAATTGAAGACAAAAGTAGATACACAAAGTGGAGGCACAAAAGTGATTTGCAAATTAAAGAAAAACAAAATCGGACAATGCAGGACATGTCTGGCTTGATGCAAACTAAATCCAATCACGAAATTTACCTCTAAGCGGGGTTAGCATGATCGAAAATCAATGGATGGAACTGTACCAAGCAGCAGCCACCCTTAAACACGTGGAAATTTGTGGGGGCTCGGGAGGTCAGAGAAGGAGAATTTCCTCCCTGATGATGTACACAACATAGGGTTTCTATACATCCGTGACTTTGAACACCCTGTTATCATTTGGATTAAGTAGGTCCACTGAACCATTGGGGTATGCATGCTGAACAATGAATGGACCCGTCCATCGTGACTTGAGCTTGCCCGGAAATAGATGGAGTTTGGAGTCATACAGTAGGACTTGGTCTCCCTCGTTGAAATTTTTCCCAGTTATCATTTGATCATGCCATTTTTTTTAATTTTCCTTTGCAATCTTTGAATTCAAGTAGGCATCATTTCGTATTTCTTCCAACTCATTAAGATCAAGGAACCTCTTAACTCCGGCCTTACTTAGGTCCATGTTCGACTTCTTGATGCGCCCTGCTATATACTCGATCTCCATTGGTGACATGCCTTACCATAGACTAACTTGGAGTAAGGGGGCGTTCGAGTTGTCTTAAAAGGCGTGCAGCCAGGCCCTGATGAATCAAGCGAAACGATGGACCAATCTTTTCTGTTGGCGTTTACTACCTTCTGTTGATGGTCTTAATTTCCCTTTGTTGGCAAGTTCTGCTTGACCACTTGTTTGAGAGATGTGAGGGGGTGGCCACTTTGTGTTTCACACCATATTTGTATGAGGTTTTCAAATGGTTTATTCTGAGAAATGTGAACCTCCATAGCTAATAATGGCTTTCGGTACCTCGAACTTGGAAAAGATGTTTGCTTTCAAGAATTTAAGTACCACCTTGTGGTCATTGGTTTTGCAGGGGATTGCTTTAACCCACTTGGACACATAGTCCACTCCCGCTTAAAATGTATGTATGACCATACGACGTGGGGAAAAGGTCGAAATCGATTCCCCACACATCGAATAAGCTCGACTCACTAAAATTGGGTTCAAGGCATCATGTGGCCAGTGAGACAACTTCACGAGTCTTGCATCTATCACATATCGGCATTTGGTGTGCTTCATAAGCTCAAGAGGCCGGGTAGAAGTCATTGTAGCACCTATTAACATCTGGGGCTGAAGTGACCACCGGGCATTAAACAAGCGGGTGATTTGAGAGTATTCCTCTTTGTTCCTCTACGGCACACACTTCCTGATTATTTGTCCCACAGTATTGAACAAGGGCTCTTCCAATAATAGGAATGGACCTTCGCAGTATTTCTATCTTTGCTCCTTCCTTTCTGGTGATTTCTCGATAGCGAGAAATTGGCAATGTGAGCATACCAGGGAGCTTTTTCCAGCTGCATTAGAGATTCTTCAGGAAATTCATCATTGATGGGTGGGCTATGAGTGTCATGGGCTATAGTTAACCTTGAAAGATGATCTGCCACTACATTTTCTACCCCCTTTTTGTCTTTAATTTGCAAGTTAAACTCCACGAAGTAAAGAACCCAGCGGATGAGCCTTTCTTTCGCATTTTGCTTGGTCAGGAGATATTTCAAAGCGGAATGGTCCGTAAAAATGACTATATCAGACCCGACCAAGTATGCTCAGGGTGTCTAAAGCATGAACTCTTGACAATTCCTTCTACTGTGTATTAGTATAAATTCCTTTGTGCTTCATTCAAGGTTTTGCTTGCATAATAGACTACATGTGGTTTCCCATCTTCTCTTTGGCCGAGTACTGCTCCGATAGCAAGATCACTTGCATCACACATCACTTCAAAAGGTAACTGCCAGTTAGGTGCTCTTACTATTGGGGCAGTAGTCAAATGGGACTTCAGCTCTTCAAAGCTCCGGCATTTCCCAAATAAATTTGGCATCCATCTCTAGGAGCTTGTACAGGGGTTTAGCAATCTTCGAGAAGTCTTTAATGAATCTTCTATAACAGAAGCCATGCCAGAATTGCCCTAACTGTTTTTACATTCGTTGGAGATGGCAGTTGGGAAATAAGTTCAATTTTTGCCTTGTCGACTTCTATTCCCCTGCTGGAGATAATGTGCCCCAGTACAATTCCTTGGTTGACCATGAAATGGCACTTCTCCCAGTTGAGCACTAGGTTCTTCTCTATGCTGCCACTTTGCGAGATGGCCTCGAGGTTAGTCGGACATTCTTCAAAGTAGCCTCCATATCACGATGATGTCATCAATACACTTCCATTATGCGCTCCCTTATATCGGCTGAACATACTAAGCATACACCTCTGAAGGTGGGCGGGGCGTTACAAAGACCAAAAAGGCATCCTCCTATAAGCATATGGCATAAGGGACAAGTGAAGTGGTCTTTCTGATCCTCACAGTTGCAATCACTATCTGGAAATACCACTGAATACCCATCAGCGGTAAGATGGGTGTCGGAAACTCTCTCAAGGAGCTGATGATGAATGGCAGAGTGATCTTTTACGTGTTACTTCATTGGGCCTCCTATAATCTATACACACTCTCCAGCCGGTAGTAAGTCGGATTGAACAAATTCTTCACCTTCTCATTTTTACAATTGTCACCACGATTTCTTGGGCACCACACAGGTTGGGCTCACCCAGTCTTTATCCAGAAATGGGTAAATAATACCTGACTGGAGCAATTTGAGACTTCAATCGAGCGACTTCGCAGAGTGGGATTCAACCTTACGTTATTAGTTTGCACGACAGCCTTAGACTCTTCTTCGGATAATGTGATGAGTGCGATTGTTGGGTTTATGCCTTTTAGATCAGAAATTTTTCCACCCCGATGCCCCTTGTTCCGTTTAGGAGCGCGGTCATGTTCTTGTGAAGTAGTCAACGGTGATGAAATCACAACGAGACGCTACTCATTTTCTTCAATGCATACTTTAACTCAATGGAAGGGGTTTGAGCTCACAAACATTGGGGTTCCTTTCAGTTCCGTCACAGTCAATAGAGGTAGAATTTCTATTTTTCTCTTCCAGTACCCTTGCCTTAAACTTCGTACCTTGGGGTTCTTGTTGCTCGGCGTTCGGATAACTATGGGGTTAGTACATCACACTTTTCTTTGCTCATTGCTTTGTTCCTCAGAATGGCATCTATTATACGAACTTCTTCAGTCATCTTCCTGAATGCATATGCCTTTTACTTTCCAATGAAAGATGTGAGCTGATGTCATGTTCCCAAACGTGAGTTGCATAACCCATTCCGGCAGTTTATTATTGCATTCGAAGTAGCCAAGAATGGCCTCCCCAATATGATGGGCACATGATTGGCTCCCACTGCAACCGGCTCAGTGTCAAGTACGACAAAGTCCACTGGGTAGTAAAATTTGTCCACTTGTATTAAAACATCCTCAACGGTTCCCTTCGGTATTTTAATAGACCTGTCGGCTAGTGACAGTGTGATGGAAGTGGGTTTCAGTTCTCCCAAACCTAATTGCTTGTACATGGAATACGGGAACAGGTTCACACTAGCTCCCAAGTCTAATAGTGCTTTCTCACACTAATGCCTCGATATTGGCGAGATTGTGAGACGTCGGGTCTTTATATTTCTTCGGGTCTTGCACTTTCAGTGATAGCACTCGCTTGCTTTCAGGTCAAAGGCCTTTTTGTTTTACATTGAGACCTCTTTTACCGTGCATAAGTCCTTCAAAAAATTTTTGCATAGGTGGGGACTTGTTTGATCATGTCCAGGAGAGGAATGTTAACTTTAACTTGCCGTAAAACTTCTAACATTTCTGTTTGGTTAACGGAACTTTTCTTTTTTCGGAGAGCCTGTGGGAATGGAGGGAATACACTGATCTTCACCTCTTCTCTACTTGCTGGCTGTTATTCTTGTAGCGGATCAGCTACAGAGTGAAGTAGGTTGGCTAGAGAGTGAAAGATTCTTGGTCTCTCAATCACCATGCCTTCTTAAAGTCACCCTTGCCTTTACTTCATCGATTCTTGCATTTGGATCGTTGGTTGACCTTATTTCATGCACTCCTTTACTGCTGTTCTTTGTGTTGAGAATCTTTTCCCTTTCTCTGAACCCTGCAGCTGCTGGTTGGACAACCTTGAGAAATCTCAGAGTGCATATTGTCCGATTCTGTTGAGTGAGCTCTGGCGCTTCCAATTTTGGTTGGTCTGGACATTCGATTACCTTTTGTTCTTCTGAAATGTGCCTACCACTTTACTCGAGTCGGGATCGCACGCTCAACAGGATATATTGGGTAATTTGGCTGTTGTGTTAGTGAATCAGAAGTCTTCTTTATACGGAGGGAGACATATGCGAGTTTCTTCCATGACAGGTTTGGATGATTTCTCCCGTTAGGGTTATAGGTGTTGCCATATGGAGCATCTATGGGTGGTTTTATTTTGATTTAGGACATGGCCATGTCTTGGCCAGTGTAACTCCCGGGATGACTATTTAATGATAATCAAAACAAAATTTGGATGAGATACGGGTAACTCATTCTTGCTTGCATTTCGTCTTTGGCTTCTCATTTCCGGCTTCTCCCGACCTTAGTCAAAGTGGTCAATTTTGCTTTCATCTCTATGTCTTCGGAGAGTGCATAAATGCCCCCCCTCAGGTGGTTCGAAGGCATTGATCTTTCGGCTTCCCTTGGATTCGGTTCATCCCATGCCTTTGAGGTTTCGACCACATAGTTCAAAAGTCCATGTGGCCTCATCCGGGTTTGCTTAAAGTTACCTCCATGGTCTCGATGGTTGCTTCATGGGCGGAGACCTGTCATAAAAATGGTTCACCGGCATCCATGTATGAAACCATGATGTGAATGAAACATTGATGGTCTCATTGAATGGCCCACCATGCTTGATAAAACTTTCATTGTCATAGGCCCGGTAGGTGTAGATCTGCCTCTTATAAGCTGTTGGTCTTGGTAGCTTGAAGGAATTTCTTCAAAATTCAGCTTGAAGATACGCTTGACTTCTAATCGTTCTCGGCCTCGGTGAGTTGAGCCGTCTTGCTTGTCCTTGAGGTCGATGGAAATGCCTTTAACTTCAACAAATCCATGTCTATCATACCTTCCTTAAAAGGTTATGCAAACTTCCTCAAAATCCCTTATGTAGTATGGATTTCATTTTCCATACCATGAAATGTGGGAGTAGGGGCACGAATAGGGTCTACATTTGCCACGTCTTATTGGTATGATGCGAGGAAGGGCACTAACTCCTAGGAGGGTGTATATAATCTCATGATCTGCATACTGTTTGATTCATGGGAGGAGTTTGTTGACTTTCAGCATTTCCCTCGGGTAGAGGATCCGTTTAGTCACTTGTGCGCGACTTCACGGCCTTGTTCAATTGGTTGCACTCACTCTACGCGTACACTTTGAAATCCCTCTGTCCAGTCTTTGCATAAACACTTGTTACACAAAATGAGACACAGCAAAGAACACAAACAAGCTTGCAAAAAGGGTTAATGTTAGTCCAAATAAAATGGCACAAGAAAAACAAAAAAGCAGTCTGATGGCTATAAGTAGTGGCTTCATGATTACGACAGCTGAAATTCAAAAGGGTCTAAAGGTCACCTACACTTGTAATGAGGATTACAAGTACACTTCAACTCATCATACGTGGTTGGCACCATCTGACAACGGCGCCATTGATTAAATTGCCACGGTAGGGTGATTCGAATCAACAATATTTGCATCCTTAGTTTTTACTCCTCTTCTTGGTAGTCAAACTCTTTGCGACATAAGCCGGTCTAGGGTTGAACACGATGATGGGTTTTTCTGTCCTATGGAATGATTTGCATCAGTGTTTGGAAAATGGTGAGGCTTTGTTTGGATTACAGTTTTGTTAAAAGCAAGAGGAGGTTGTATGTTCAGGCCCGGCCGAAATGGTTTAAAGTTAAGGAGTGTAAAATGGTAACCTTGAGGTTTAGGTCACTAAGCTTGATAACATGGGGCTAACAAGTGTCCTCGGGTCATATCCTCGCATTATGCCAAGTAACATATAGTCAAAGCCATAATCGGATCTTTGTTTAGCTTTAAAACCTAACCCTAGAACCACTCCTATTTGAGTCAAAACAGGTATTATGCATTTACAGTCCCTTTTAGTTTAAAACCCTAGCACTCAACCTCATTTCAGTGGCTCGTAAGGGCCATCTAAAGAATATCAGTGCATCTACCAATAAGTATGCACTGTACCCTAAAGCATGGCAAGTATTGACCAAAGCAATGACATTAAATGGCATTAAACCTAGTTTTGGAAGGTATGGAACCATAAATGCGTACACATTATCATTTTAAAACATGAGGGACACTGCGCTGACCCCAAAACCAAACTGCTTAGCCCTCCTCTTCAAGGCCTTCAGGAAACCGCCAAGCATCCTTGAGTTGTCATCCTCCAAGGGGGTGTTTGCAAACTAGAAAATGAAAGAAAGAGGAGAGAGAAGAAGAGTAAATAAAACCACAAATGAAAGATCTGGGGAATTTTATAAAATGAAAAATTCTTTATAAAATTGCTTAAGTTTAAAATGATGGGGTTTATATAGTCCACCCAAAGTGTGAAAATACAAGAATGCCTAAAATATTGGCTTACAAAGAGACAGGGGTGGTAATACACCATGAGTCGTTTGGCATTAGTATACAAAATCAGGCGACCATTTTACTTATGAGGACAATTTAGCTAACATAGAAATTTCGTAACCTAATGAGACTCTCTGAGAGTTAACAAGGTGAGATTTCGCTATGTAGCAGTGAATTTCGCTGGTTGGCGTTAAATGGAAGCCGCGAAAATTATGTCGAATTGGTTAATTTACGCTAGAGCACGGTGATTTTGGCTAGGTAACGAATTTAAGCTAGCCCTATGCGAGAAATTTCCCCAATTGTGACCCGCTATGGTTGCTGAAATTTTGTAATCCAATTTTAGCAATCATAGCGAAAATCTACGGGATCGCTGTTTTAACTCCTTTGCATCTATTTGCCTTCAAAATCCACTTCAAATTCCTTTATTTTTTGGTGAAAACACGTGATTCCTAGCATGGCATATCTGTGGTAAACTTAAACACGATTTGAGATGCCTTGAGACACGCAAAATCACAAAACAAGCTCGAAATGGCGCCGGTGGAACTAAAGAGCCAGTTTGCACATCAGGTGGCTTAGTGATATGATTAGTGCGCAGCACTCAAAACCTATCTTGGATAGGGCAAAATAGCACTTTTGGGCACTAATCAGCATCAATGTGGTAGGCATCTACGAAGTCTAAGGCGGTGAAGGTGACTTATACCCCTTTTGGACATCATCGAGCAAGTCTTTGCTATGCAAAGTTTTGAAAGATCTACTGCTGAAATCAAAAGGGTTGACATTAACAAAAAGGCATTCTTAACAAAACAGAGTTCATCCATCATCAATGCGAGGCAGTGGTGAAATCTGAGGATCAGGGGACTGACTATCTCAGTTAACATTGGAGGAACCTGCGTTGACAAAGCACTATTAGACTTGGGTGCCAGTGTCAACCTACTGCCATACTCAGTGTATAGGCAGCTAGGTTTGGGAGGGCTGAAACCAACTGACATCACTACTCTTGGCCGTCGTTAGAAAATACAAAAGGGATGAGCGGAGGATGGGTTGGTAAAGTAGATAAGTTCTGTATAGGTGGTTGGTGGTTCTGTTGGAGCGGATGGAGGGCACTAAATCAGTGCCATTATATTAGGAAGGCCATTTACGGCCCATGATCACCGTTATCGGGCATTTCGAATGGGGTAATCGCGACTCATTTGGCAACATGATAGCGGAGCTGACATTTTCCGGCAGGCAATAAGCGAACGGTGGGGATGAGGGAGCAAAATCGTGAAGTTTGCTGAGTGGTACTGCAATTAGGAAGGCATGATATTAACAAACAGGAAGAATTGATGGAAACGATAGAGCGATTAATGTAGAATCACCATTCCTCCTACTGTGGTGACCCACTTTGCCACGGAGACGGATTGCCCCAGATGGAGGCGAGCATGAAGGCACACACGGCACACACTGCTTGCATGCGTGGAGGCTTCTCCTCCTAGGCCTCCTGAGATCCAATGGCTACACAAGCCCCAGGAGTGGTTCTGCGAACACAGGAGACCGCTCAAATTTTGTGAAATTTTACTTTATATTATTTTAAGTGTAATTTGTGTTTTTAGTGGTGCCACTTCTTTTACTATTTTCTTTTTCAAATATTTTTGCATTTACAAGCTTATCTTATCACAATTTTTGTTTGAAATGTTGGCCAGGAGTTGCGGTGCGGGGAAAATCTCATTTTCCTCTTGCATTGCGATGCAGTCTTGTGAGGTGCCTTTGTTCGACCGTACCATTCCTCACTGGATTCCAGGCCGTTAGTTTGTCTTCTATTGGAAATTTTACAGGTTTCTTTTGAAAAAGCTGATAATTTTGTGAAATATCTGCCGACATAAAAATATACCATGCAACTACATTTTCTACACTTTTTAAAATCATTCTCGTACCTATATTTGGTATTTCTACTCTTGCCTTTAGTTGAAAAATTGAAGCCTGTATGTTACATTAATGATACGAACAATTCCATGCATGATTTAGCCAGTTTTGGTCGATGGATCGAACAAACATTCAACGAACATTCCCCCTTTAGCTAATTCACACACTGCACACCAGATTGTACCAATAGGTTGAGAAGCTTTATACCCATTTTCACTTTGCAAAGCCCAGGCCTTAGATGCGGTGATGACCCGTAAAAATGGTTTTGCGTTACCCGATGACATGAGAAGACCAATGTAGTCTTCGAAAGGAAAAGAAAAAGCAAAGAAAAAGAAAAGAAGAAAAAGAAAAAAATAAAAAGTCGATGTGGCTTACCTTGTGGAAACCAGACACGGTCAGGGTATATGGCGAAATCCTTTAAAGCTAGGTGCCTAAACCTTCGCTGGTTGGGAGTTCTGGAGCTTAAGTGTTAGATTACATGGGTGGATGGGTGAGTTCCCAACGGGTTGTGGGTGCTTAATTCGGAAGTCATTCGAAGTCTAGGGGTGAAGCTGCGAGTTTATGGTCAAGTGATCCTTTTGAGCTTGATGCCACAAACCTTAATTGGTTGGGAGTCATCGGTGGACCCAGTTACGGACTTTGGTGAGAAGTCGAGTTTTAACATTGCACCACATTGCAATCAAGGAAGAAATAGGCGTAGCTAGCCATTTAGGTTGGTCAGCAGTTTAGGCCATGGCGTGGATTGGAGTTGGGGGAGGGGGTATAGCTGCGATTTATTGGCTCAAGTGGATTTACCTTGGGAACGATTAGATTTTGGTGGAAATTGGGTTGATTTCATAGAAATTGGCATTATAAAACTTGTTCTTATATGGTTTTTGTTCTCTCATGACCGGTTTTCATACAGGGTGTAAATTATTCATGCTAAAGGTAAAGCTAATCAGTACATACACTTTTTGTAAAAGCACAGCATGCATCCCATTTTTGTTTTAGCATTGCTAAGGGACTAGCGGCCGTGTCGGTTGAGGGGTGTGATTAGTACCAGGTACTATTTTAGGCCACATTCAAGATAGGTTTTGGTACTTTTGCTCACTAATCATATCAATTAAGCCAATTGATGTGTGCGAGATCCACTTAGTTTTCACTAATTCCATTTCGAGATTGTTTTGGATAGTTTTGCGGGTTTGAGCTTCAATGCGACAAGAAGCAGCTTCTTGTGGTGTTGAATGCAAGAATCCTCGATGATTTCATCGGCAGGGCGATGAAATATCAAGATTCGATGAAGAATTGAAGGCAAAGTGATGAATAAAGTGCGAGAGGATGCGGTGAAGCAAACGGGAAGAAGGAGCAATCGAGTTTTCGCTATGATTGCGAAAATTTTTCTAGCTGGGAATCATAATTTAAGCAATCATGGCGAATTTCTCAATCCCCCAGCGAAATTGGGAATTTTCGGTAGGCTAAGCGAGGAAATTTCGATGTAAGCGGAATTCTTGTGCCTAAGCGAAATTTTCAATTTACCGGCCCATCTCACAAAAATTTAAGTAAATTTAGCGAGGAATTCGTCGACTAACAAAATTCAGCACATTGCTAGCGAAATTTCCCCACATTTAAGCTATCTACTGTGGGGATTTCGGCTGGGCCTAGCTAAATTACGCTAGCATAGCGAAAATTTTAAACTATGCTAAGCGAATTTTACGCATAGCGAGAAATCTCAGCCCTTGTGTTTTGGTAAATACTTGATCCCCCAAGCGACCCGTTTTGATGTATTACCATTTTGACCCTTATGTAATTTCATATTTTAGGTATTTTTGTATTTTCACACTTTGGGGTTGACTATATAAACCCCCTCTCGAGCTTTATGACCCTATTAACTTTCATTTTTTATACATTTCAGTAGCTTTTCATTTTAGGTTTACTTTGCTCTCTTCTCTCTTCTTTCTCTCATTTTCTTGTGACCAAACATACCTTGGTGATGTGAACCAAGGTATGTGGCCCCTAAAACCCCCTTTCATGAAGAGGAGGGTCCTTTGGTGGAGGTTTGGAGGTAAGTTTTCATGCCCTCTCTCATTTATCACCACTTTGCATTTATGAGCATTTAAGCTCCTGCATCTAACCTAGGTTGAAACCTCCTAGATCGACCTCGCCAATGTGTATTTGGCAAGCTTTGTGGTTGCGGTGGATGCTTAATCTTAGATCCAGCATCCATCCCATAGTTAATCTCCACAATGAATTGCGTGGAGTTGCCTCTTTGAGGCCATATGCTTATTAGGGACTGGAATGCTCAGCGAATACCATATCTCATGAGGAGTAATTTAAGGTTTAGGTTTTAGTGCCAAATCAAGGTCGGTTTGGGGAAGCGACTATAGGTCATTATCCTGCGAAACAAGCAGAGAACACCTGAATACTAAAAATCCAATCCAGACCCAGACTTAGGAGTCTTCTTTTCTAAATTTTCCTTTAATTTATATACGGTTTACAACCATCCAACACTTTTTTTGGAACAAACCCAAATCAAGAAATACCATTTTCAACTCATTGCACTAATTTCAGAAGAAAACCCGTCGTGTTCGACCCTAGACCCATATCTTTGCGAGTAGCTTATTTCTGCAGCTTGATGAAAGAAACTTTAGGATATAAATTTTGTTGATTACGGATCACCCCTCTTTGTGGCACAGTCATGAAGTACTTGCTATCTAAGCGGGGATACTAAGCCTCGTTGACTGGGTGGATCCTCACGTACCCAGAATTTAACCCATTATTAAGAATGAGGAGTTGAGAATGTAGTGAGTTGAAGAAAAGCCACTTGTCTCGGTTGAATTACGGAATCACTTCTAACGACCTACCATGGGAAACCGGTTTCATGATGAAGCAACTTTTTGCTCTTGTTCACTGCCCATGGTATGCGGACATAGTAAACTATCGAGTGATAGGACAAATTCCACCCAATGGACTTCTCAGCAAAAGAGGAAAATTTTTGTGGATATTAAGAAATACTACTTTGATGATCTATATTTGTTTAAATATTGTCCAGACCAATTGATTAGAAGGTGTGTACCCAATGACGATCAAATTGGGGTGCTCACCTTCTGCCACTCGGAAGCTTGTGGAGGGCATTTCTCAGCAAGAAAACGATTGGACAAAATCACGGGCTTGGTTTTTCTTGGCCACTCTTTTTAAAGATTGCTTTGAATTTTGCAAAACTTGCGCTCGGTGCCAACAATTAGGAGGGGTCACAAAGAGGAACATGATGCCTCTTACTCCAATTTTAATCATTGAAATTTTCGATTGCTGGGGTTTGGACTTCATGGGACCTTTTCCCCTTTCTTGTAGGTACCTTTACATCTTATTAGCAGTTGATTATGTTTCTAAATGGGTGGAGGCCATTCCGACAAGAACTAATGACCACAAGGTTGTTTTGAAATTTTTTAAAGAACGCATTTTTTCTCGCTTTGGAGTGCCTCGTGCAATCATTAGTGATGGCAGGCGCCATTTTTGTGTCGATCCTTTGAGAATTTGTTGAAAAGTAATAAGTCACCCACTAAGTTTCCATGGTGTGCATCCGCGGACGATGGTCGGGGCGAGATTGTGATAGGGGTCAGACATATTTTGAAAAAAGCGGTCGCCCCAATCGCAGGTTGTGGCCGATAGCCGAAGCGCTCTTGGGCTTCTTGTCGCACTTTAAGACCATTCTTGGTATGTCTCCTTATCGGCTTGTTTATGGAAAGTGCGTCATCTGCCGATGGGAAATGGGCCAGAAGAGCGTAGGGCCATTAAAACTCTTAATTTTGATTTGGCTCGAGAGCGGGTAAACAGCGTGGTGTAGATGAGCGAGCTTCAATGGATTGCGGCGTGGTGTATTAGAGCTCACGAATCTACAAAGAGAAGCAAAGTTATTCCATGAAAGAACTATTTGTAGGGAAGACCTTTGAACCTCACGAAAGGTATTGTTAATGTGACTCTAGTTTGCCTGAGTTTCGGGTAAACTTAGGTTATAGGTGGATTAGCCCGTTCATTGTCAAGGTAGTTTACCCATTGATTAGTGCTCAAAAAGTGCTATTTTGAACCCTGTTTATTACAGATTTTGAGCACTTTTTATGTACTAATCAGCATAATTAACCTGATTTGCACATTAAGGTCCCTGTTATTCTCGCAGTCACATTTTGTGTAAATTTTGCGATTTTGCGAGAAACTAATTGTGCAAAATTGTTAGATCGATCCAAGCACGAATTAAGTCAAGCTCGGCATTACGAATCGAGAGACCGAGAAGGAAGAAAGAGTAGAAAATGAAAGAAAATTGGAGCTATTACGAAATCCATCTGTATGCACTAATCCTGACATATATGTTGAGTCTCCTGCGACCCTTTGTTCACCCGTTTTGAAGCTTTCATGTTTTTGTTGCAATTTTTCGTTTCTTCCCAATTTATCCCTTCTAATACCTTATGAATTGGGTTGTTTTGTAATTTCCCCTTGTTCTGAGCATATATAAGCTCAGTCCCGAGAATATAGAAATCACTTAATCAATAAAAGGTAGTGGGAGAAGCATTCGGCTTCAGCTTCTTCTCCTTTCTCTCTTTCTTTCATTTTCTTTTTCATTTTACGGGCATCCAAACATCCTCAGGATGACAACTCAAAGGATGGCTGAAGCCCTTCCCTCATGAGTGGAAGGCGATGGGTGCGAGTTGATTAGTGCTCAAAAGTGCTATTTGAACCACCATTTATTACAGTTTTGAAACCTTGTTTATGTCTTAATCAGCGTAATTAACCCGGTTGCACATTAAGGTCCACATTTACTCTCACGATCACATTTTGTGGCATTTTCACCGGTTTTTGCGAGCTAATAGTGCCAAAATTGTTGAGTCGATCCAAGCACAAAGAATTCGAGTCAAGCTCAGCATTGTAGATCAGAGACCAGAAGGAAAGAAGAGCAGAAAATGAAAGAAAATTGGAGCTATTGCGAAATTGCATCCTGCATGCACTATTCACAGCACTTAGCACTGTTCATGTCTCCTGCAGCCATTGTTCACCCGTTTTGACGCTTTCATGTTTTTGTTGCAATTTTTCGTTTCTTCCCATTTTATCCCTTCTAATACCTTTTGAATTGGGTTGTTTTGTAATTTCCCTTGTTACATTGCATATATAGCTCGGTGTTGAGTAAATCCACTTAATCAATAAAAAGTGGCCAGGCTTTCACTTCCCCGCTTCTTCTCCTTTCTCTCACTTTCTTTCTTTTTCTTTTTCATTTTCTGGGCATCCAAAAATCCTCCGAGGATGATAACTCGGAGGATGAGAGGCTAAAACCCTTCCCTCAGCCCAGTGGAAGAATTCTTGGAGTCATGAGATCGGCGACTGCGGAGGTTCCATGTCTTCAGGTACCAACAGCGGAGTTTGTGTTCCTTTCTTGTAGGTTTTTATCCCTTCGAATCTCCTTGAATGGCTATTATTTGGTAAGCTTTTAGGGTTCAGTGGATGCTTATTGCTAGATCCACTGATATTCATTAGTTACCCTCTATGACCCATTGAAAGGGGAGTAAAGGAGACTGATTTTTCACTGTCGGTGACCACTGCTGCTTAGTGAACACCATTTTTCAAAAGGATAAATATTTTAGGTTAGGTTTTATAGCTAAATGAAGATACGGTTCGGGAGATAACTATAGGTCATCTCCCAGCGAAATGAACCACTAGAAACCCTCGATTCTTGTAAAATCTGACCCGATATCTGATAGTCGAGGAGATTTCTTTTATTATTTTTTCTTATTTTTCTCCATTTTTATTTCAATCTGCCCACCATCAAAACCCCCCTGTTTTCACAAAACCTTAAAATGCAAATTGAAATTCACCATTTTTGAATCAATGTAAATCATTTGCATGAAGAAAACCCATCCCTGTGTTCGACCACAGAACATTTATCTTGTGATAGCTTTTCCTTTCTGACGGTGGGAGGAATTTAGGATACAAATTTTGTTGATTTTGGATCACCCTACTGTGGCACGAATAACGCATATAGCGCAGTGGATATTGAGAATCCGAAAAATGGGAAAACCTTTAAAGTCAATGGCCACTGCTTAAAGCCATTTCTCGAGAACTTTGACCGTCAGGAGAGTAATGAGGAACTGGTAGATCCGCTCTACCAGGATGTTCCTTCACAGTAACTTCTATCCTACTTTTTTTTGTATATAGTTTTCTTTTCTTTTCTTGCTTTATTTTATCTGATGCGCCTTTGCCCATAAATAGAAAAAAAAAACCACAACAACACCCTCAACCCTAAACATTACCACTTCTGTCTTCAATCCCTTGCCTCTTTTCTCTTTGAGGTGTCTGTGCGTGAAATGATGCCTACTTCTGTGGTGGGGGTGGGCATACACAAGAGAAGCCAATTATGCGCATGTTACATGTTAAGTGCATGATGCAAAATTCCAAAAATGCTTCATCTATTTTGTATGCTGAAATTATTCCCAAGCGTAGGAACTAAAGTCGTCAAGCATTATATTACTGTGGGAGTCCACAGGTCATTTCCACAGGGAGTGGTTTCCTAGGTGATCCTTAGGGATTACTCTCCAAATAATGTGCGTTTAAAAGTAAAATCTGGGGGTTGTGATTGATTGATTGAGTAACTAATTAAAATAACTATTTTAAAACAAAAAGGGCGAATGATAGGGTTCTTAGGTTTCCACTCACCGCCGATCAGGTAATACCCACCTCTTATTCACAATCTCATCTAGGATCCATTGATGAATGGTCTTCGACGAAAGATGTAACGTTAAAGGCTCTTTTAAAACAAAGAATGATTGAGCGATGGTAGACACTTGTTCAAACGATTTGTTTGGACTCTTAGCTTGCATTTGCGATCAAAACGGTTTGCACAACGTGTACCCAGGGTCTCTTATTCACACGTTGTCAAGAAGATGCCAAACTAAGGTTTTATAAGATTTTCTGCAAGTGCTTAGCATCGTACAATCCCGTTGAAGCACAAAAGAGGAATTGAGGGTTGTTACCTTGACGGAGGTGAGTTTCCACCATTAGGACCCTATCATGGAGGTTTAGAACTCCATTGAAACTAAAAATCGATTCTTGTTTGATAAGAACCTACGCATAAATGTAACTTGAGAAATAGCTAGTGAAGATTGAGATATCAAAGCATAATCCGTAGAAAATATCGAGTTATATGAACGATTGAAAGATTACAAATGGTTAAAACTCAGGTGAAGAAAAACTAAGTACTCTGCTCTATAACCCTAGCAAAAATATGAGAGAAACACTCCAACTATCTAAAACCAAACCCTAGAATCCAAAACTGCTCTTCTCTGCCCTTCAATGGGCTTAAATACCATTTTCCTTAGTGATCTCTCAGTGGTGGTCGAGAAGGCAGGCATACCCATACGAGATTGGAATTACGCAAGTCCTGGGTGCATGTTGGTACGATACCAGTAAGTGTGGTGCCAGGTGCAAAAGTGTCTTGGTGCTCCATTACAGCGAGATCTTGGTACAAGTTTGTTTAGTACGGTACCTTTGCCTCCAGCTACGTAGTACCGGTACTAGTAAGTGTGGCTGCAATTGCTCCTCTTCACCATTAGCACTACTGGAGCTTCAAATGTGACTGCCATCAACGCGAATGAATCCCATTTGTTCTCTAAACACGAACCCTATAAAAATGTGCCTGAACTTCGAAAAACACGCACAAGCACAAAAGCGAGAGAAACAATCAAAAGAGCACACATTCTTACCGAAATGAGAGCAAAACATGAAATTTGAGGTATTAAAATCCTATATAAATGTTGCACTTTTATGTATTCAACACACTGACCTACGACTTGCGATTTGAGCTGAATAACACCTGGAATTATGAGTTTCAACAAAATATACTTCAAGAATGGAGTTAGGCATTACCAAGTTTCCATAAGGCGAAAAATGAGCACGGTGCTTTAACGACATAGTATGCAAGCGTCGAACTCAAATGAAAACCACGAGTCTCAAAGTAATGGACATAATAACAATTTACGTACAAAGCGAATACTCGTATAAAGGACCATGGATCGAGAAAGAAAAGCTACAATGGTCACCAGGCGAATGTGCTTTATATTATCCGCACCAAACATTTTACCATAACGAAACGAAACTAACATGCATAAAAGTCGAAGAGGAGCATCGACACAACTAAAATAAAAAAAAGGTCTTTCAACTTGTAATATGCATGGGCTACCTGAATAGAACTATAGAAACAAAATGGGTGTTAGCATGGCGTGGTGAGGTCTCTGCAATTGCCAACACCACCCTATTCTAATCCATAATGCTACTACTCTGCATCCTCCCATTTATCAGTCAGAGAATCGTCTTCATCTGGTCATCTGGCTCATCGGAATCCTTTCGAGTCGGGAGGGAGGATCATCTCTAACAGTGGTATCTCCTCGCTGGGATGCCCGACTCTCAAGCTTTGGAGAGCACGCTGATCCGGTTAGCAAAAAACTCCCAAGATGCGCAGGTCATCCCTTAATTCTATCTCCACGTCCTTTTCGAGAATACTTTCGTTAACCAGTAGCGATGATGAAGCCACAGAAATAGTTGAAGGGAATGTGATGGTAGGGCCTTTATTAGAGCCCGACTTCATTTTGCTTGTTTGGTTGTGATGGGCCCTAGCTACAAAGGAAGAACTCTTTTTTTCTCTGCAGAGCCCTTATCCGCAACTACCATATTTGTAACTAAAGTCGGGAATGGAATATGCCTATTTTCAGTTGGGGACCTCAGAAAGTTCCTCATAATACACCATATTACCAAGGCATAATCAATAATTTTTGATTATTACCTGTCTGACTAAGATTTCTTCCTTGCTAGGAAGCTTCTCTTTTCCCTTCGACCCGATCATATTGTGAATGACTTTGTTCATCAATGCATACTCAGGCTTTAATTTCCTCGGGATGAACTCCTTATGCATAACACCTCCCATGGGTACCGGGTTAGTGCTCATGGCATTTGCAAACAAACTGGCGTCAAACTCTGTAATGGCCCTGAGAGGGTAAGGTCAGCCATGTGTGGTAGGGCGGACATAATTCAACGATTGAGCTATCGAGTCAGGGCTGACCATTAACTATTTCCCCAAAATGGTAGTCCCCAACAGGGTGTCTACATTATGATTTTCTCTCAAGTTGGAGTAGAATTCCCTGACCATGGTCGGTAAATAACCTTTTACCTCTTCTGACAAAGTGTAGATTTTGCTCTGAATAACGTGGCAGGATGGGGTGGAGTGAGACAAGAACGTGTCAATTTTCATTCCCGCTCCTGATGACCCTGCAGCATAATTTGATTGGACCCACTTTTCCGCTCTGATTCGGCTCGTTAAACATAGCCTCAATTTCTTCATCTTAAAACTCTCACGCTGCTCCCGTGAGGAGTCTTTTCGCTTCCCTTTTCCTTTCTTTACAGTCTGCGAAGTATCGGCCTTCCGTTTTTTCACATTTCGCTCATCAGAAGAACCCAAGGCCTTTTCCCGCTCAAGTATTTTTCGATTTTGCCATAGATATGGCCAAAATGGCCGAATAGGGAGAATAGCCCATACACACAATGGGTCTCCCAGCAACCCATCTCAACTTGATGTCGGACTTACCTTCGGTTCGGTCAACATCTTCCTCCCCATTACCGTCATTTGGATACTAACAACGAACACGAACCACCAACGAAGCCATAGAACAAAATCCATGTTGACAGAATGAACATCCATTCAAACTACTCTCAAAGAGATGAGGAGCACTTACCATCAAGTGCAGTATTTCCAAGTCTCGTGAAGAAGCGAGGGAGGATCGGTGGAGATGGAACCTTTGGAGGGAATGTTTAACTGGGACTGCGACAGTGGGGAAGGCCAAAGTTGAACTGTATATGGAGGTTGGGGAGTAGACATATGAAAAGGTTCAACTTTAGGGGAGAAAAAACCCTAAAATGGCCCATCCACGCACGGTGGTACCAATACTAGTAAGTGTGATGCAGGGTACCAAAAAGTTCTGCTTCGGTTTCAGCTTAGATAAGTACCAATTACCAATAAGTGTGGTCTGGTACCATGACTCTTGCCACTACTTTGGGGTTGATGCCCAGGTACCAATATGTGATGCAGGCACCTTGTCCTGTTTTTACTTGAAACAGCAGTACCAATTTATAGAACTTTTCAGAATGCCCTACATCTCGGATTCCACTGGATGCTCATTTCTTTCCCTTCTTCATACCCCGTCTAACCTGACTTGTGTTTGCAGAACTGTGTACTACACTCTCTTGACACCTTCACGCTTGTAGGGAGTCCCTTTGTACTTCTCAGTGATCACGATTCCTAAGGTTCATTGAATTGTAGTAATTCAAGGCTCAAGATAGGTGCAAGGTTAACTAAATATGATTTCGAAGTGCCACAAAAATGATATTTAAATCATCTTTGACTTACATATGGTGTTCCTCGAGAGAATACGATACATGTAGTTAACAAGGAATGCTAAGACAGATACGCAGTGAAACAATAGCAAACAAAACATGAAGCTTGAGTAGAAAATCGTGAAACATTGTGAGTAGACCGTAGAGTGATACCAAGACTAGAACAAAATTGGGGTCGTATGGTCCCCGAATATGAAAAAAAGTTTTGTGCATGCACGTTATTGTGGTACGATTGAGATTATGTGAACACATACATAAGGTCCTGCTGACTACATACATCACGAGATTCAGTACAAACCCAAAAGAGTCGCAAATCGAAAATTTTGCATCATGCGCTTAACATGTAACATGCGCGTAGTGGCTCGCTGGTATGCCGACCTGAGAAGTAGGCATTGCCCTCAATGCACACAGGACACCCCCAAGAGAAGAAGCAAGGGATTGAAATATCGTATGGTAATGTTTAGGGTTGGGGGTGTTGTTGTGGTTTTTTTTAATTTTATTTATAAGTAAGCGGAAGCCCAAATAAATGGCGACAGAAGAAAAGAAAAACTATATCTGAAAAGGTAGGATAAAGTGCTCAGCAAGGAACATACAGTAAGCGGATCTACTAGTTCCTCACTACTCTCCTGACGGTCGAAGTTCTCGAGAAATGGTTTTAAGCGTTGGCCATTGACTTTAAGGTTTCCCATTTTAGGATTCTCAATCTCATTTTAATAGTATGGGTAAACTACCTTGACATTGAACCGCAATCCACAGAGCGGAGTTTACCGGGGAAACATGTGCAAGCAGGCGGCCTGCAATACTTTGGTGAGTTCAAAAGGACTTCCTCATAATGGTCTTGTCATGGAATAGCAGGTCTCTCTTTGTAGGTCGTGAGCTCTCATACGATTCAGATTAAAATTCATTAAGCATTTCATGCAGCGGTCGTTGTTTACACCACTGAGCCAAAATCAAAATCGAGTTTTAATGGCCCAGTATGCCCCACATGTTCCATTTCTGTCGGATGACGGACCTTTCCATAAACAAGCCGATAAGGAGACATACGATAATGGTCTTAACAGCGATCTGGTAAACGGCGTTGGATTGTCAGCGACAAATCCTTGATTTGGGGCGACCGTTTGCCTAAATATGTTTGATCTCCCCTATTTGCTAGTCGGCCAGACCATTGGTGGTGGTGATGCATACGTGCAGAGCTTTGTGGGTGACTCTGCTACTTTTCAACAAATTTTCAAGGATCGATTACAAAAATGGCGCCGCCATCACTAATGATGTGAGCACTCGAAGCAGAAAAAAATGTTCTTTTAAAATTTCAAAACAACTTGTAATTCATTAGTTCTTATTAGGATAACTCCATGAATTTAGAAACATAATCAGCGCCAATAAGATGTGAGTACCCACAGAAGGAAAAAGGTCCGTGAAGTCGAGCCCGGCAATGAAAATTTCAATGAATAAAATAAGGTAATAGGCATCTATGTTTCTCTTTGTGACCCTCTAAAAATTATTGGCGCAAGTTTTGCAAATTCAAAATAGTCTTTAAAGTGGGCGGTAAAACCGACTGAGTACACCTTCGTCGATTGAGTGCGGACAATATTTAAACAAATATGGATTATCAAAGTAGTATTTCTTAATATCCTCCCAAAATTTCCTCTTTTTCTGAGAAGTCCATTGGGGTGGAATTTGTCATGTCACTGGATAGTTTACTATGTCCGCATACCATGGGCAGTGAAAGGCAAGAGTTGCTCATCGGAAGTATCTAGCTGGGTAGGCAAGTTAGAAGTGGATTAGAGAGGAACTAACAGGAGCAGGGTGATGACTACCACATTCTTAACTCCATCATGGTTGGGATTAACCTGCGGCGGAGATCACTGAATCAAACGAGGCTTAGTATCCTGCTTAGATAGCAAGTACTTAAGTGCTACATGATCCATGAAAATGGTTACAAGAGACTCTGATATGCGGCAGACTTTCTGGAGCAAAGACGACAACCAAAAACTCTTTTAAGTAATTTATTATAATTGATTAGTGGAATCTAGAGTCTTGTTGGCATAGTAGATCACAAAAACCTTTTATCTTCCGCTGTCCTAAAACGGCCTATAGCATAATCACTAGCGTCGCATGATCTCAAGGGAGTTCCCAATTGGGAGATCGCATGATAGAGACACTAACATAGTTTTAATTTATCAAAGGCGTCCCTCATAAGCTTTGTGACCATGGGGGCGTCTTTGGCGAAAATTACCATAAGGGACGGTATGTACTGAAATCTCTTATGAATCTCCTATAAAATCTGCATGACTGAAACGACCGTGTAGTCTTTAACACGCCAAGGGGTGGGTAAGTTCAGAGATCCAACTCGACTTGCCTTGTCCACCTCAATTCCTTTTTCGATATTATGTGGCTAGCCTGATCACTTGTGTGTCACCATGAAGTGACACTTCTCGATCGTGATAAATTCTTATACGACACACTCTCCATTACCTTAGTAAGTTTCTAGACATCCTAAATGCAGATCTCCAAAAGCAGAGAAGTGGAGTCCATGAAAATCTCTAAAATAGGTTCTATCATCACTGAAAATCCCCATTATGCACCTGGAAGGATTTCTGGTACATAACATAATCAGGGCATTTTCTAAAGGCAAATGTGCAGAGCGGTGAACGTGGTTTCTCTTACGATCTTCTAAAATTTATCTCAATTTGATTTGCCAGAGTACCCATCAAGAAAACACTAGAATTCATGTACTGCAACTCTCTCGACATTTGATCCACAAAGGTGAAATGTTTTTCCTAGTACTCGCATTGAGTTTCCCTATAGTCTATGCACACCTCCAACTGAGGTGACCAGTGAATAGCTCATTGTGTTCATTTGCTACCATAGTGACCCCAGATTTTTTTGGAACTACTTGGGTTGGACTGACCCACTTGCTATCTGCAATGGGGTAAATAACACCTACGTCCAGCAATTTTAAGACCTCTTTCTTGACCACTTCTTTCATGATTGGGTTCAGTCGTCTTTGTGGTTGTCTAAAGGGTTGAACATCCTCTTCCAAGTGAATCCTGTGTGTGCAAATCAAGGGGTTAATTCCCTTAATATCTACAATTGTCTATCCTATGATGGTTTTGTGGGTTCTCAATATCTCCAGCTTTTTTCTTGATCGACTCTAAAGAAAGATATGATTACGAGGAAAGTTTCTTCTACCCCTAAAAATGCATATTTGAGATGTGATGGTAGGGTTTCCAACTCAAGTTTGAGTGGTTTCTCTTCGAGGGTAACCACCTTACCGATTGGTGGCAATGTTTCAAATTTGGGATCTTAGCCATTTGCTTCAATACCTCAACGTGTTCGATTATGTAGGTGCGAAACTCCGATTCGGATGTCGTTACCTCTCGACCCAACTTGGGCTTACTAGACAGAGACATGAGAGGATCATCGTATGAAACATTATCTACGTAATTATGCCTGATGAGTCTATCATGTTCACACATGAGACATCTCCTCGTCCCTGTTCCTTGATAACATTGAAGATATTCAAATTAGCAGTCATGTTACCAAAGATAATGTCATTAATCCTCCCCTCGTTAATATGATGGCATTAGCGGTGTGAAATGGCCTACCAAGAATCACTAAGATTGGGTCCCTTGGTTCACCTGAGTTAGTGTCGAGCCTGACAAAGTCCACAGGAAAGTAGAACTTGTCCACTTGCACCATGATTAGTGCCCAAAAAGTGCTATTTTGAGCCCTATTCAAGATAGGTTTTGAGTGCTTTTTGCGCACTAATCATATGAATTGAGCCAATTGACATGTACGAATTACTTAGTACCCGCAGTCCATTTCGAGTTTGTTTTAGTAATTTTGCGGGTTTTGCGACTTTGAACCCGAATAATTTCAAGTACGATGTCCAGTTGGTGCTGAATCTTTGGATTCACGGTGATTTCTCAACCAAAAATGAAGAAATGTGAAGTGGAATTGATGAAGGATGATGCGGTGGCAAAACGGGAGGAAACGGATGGATTTTTGCTATGCGTGCGAAAATTTCGAGTTACGAAAATTTACATAATCATAACGAAAATTTAGCAATCCTAGTGAAATTTCCCGCTAATGTGAAATTTAGCCTTTAAGCGAAAATTACTGTTCATTGAGAAAATTTTGATTTTCGCTATCTCTTATGAATTTCGCTAGCTTAGCGAATTTTCGCTAGCTTAGCGAATTTTCGCTAGCATAGCGAAATTTTCGCTATGCTAGCGAAATTCCCTGCATTGCGAAATTGCTGCCCCTGTGTTTTTGATGTTTTTGATTCCAAACGACCACGTTTTGATTAATTACCATTTGTCCCTATTGTAATTTCATATTTTAGGCTGTTTGTCATTTCACACATTGGGAGTTGACTATATAAGCTCCCTTACAGCTTTTGTAACCTAACTTTTCGTCACTAGTAATCCATATTGGCTTTTCATTTTGAGTTACATTTTCTCTCTTCTCTCTATTTCTTTCTGTCATTTCTTGGCTTCCAAACACCCCGCTGGGGATAATGACTCAAAGGATGTTTGAATAAGCCCCATTCATGAAGAAGGAAGTCAGTGGAGAGGTTTGGAGGTAAGTTTTCCTGCCCTCTAATTTATCACCCTTTGCATTATGAGCATTTAAGCTCCCTACATCTCACCCTAGGTTGAAACCTCCTAGATCCAACTTTATGATATGTGTTGTAGCTTGTAGTTCTGATTGGATGTAATCTCTGCCATATCCCTTTGTCATCTACTTGATTATCTCTATTAAGTTCTTGTGGAGTTGCCTCTTTGAGAGACCATATGCACACTAATTAGGGACTTGAATGTCACTGAATGCCATACCTCATGAGGGAGTAATTTAGGTTGGTTTTAGTGCCAAATCTGAAATTAGGTTTGAGGAAGCTTATTATAGGTCATTATCCCAGCCGAGGAAACAAACTAGAGAGGCATGAATACACCTTAAGGGTCAATCAGGTGACCCAAGACTTCAAAGAGTCTCTTTCTAAATTTTCCTTTAATTTATATGCAGTTTACAGCCATCAGCCTTTGTTTTGAACAAAACCCAAAATCAAAGAAATACCATTTGACTCATTGCACTTATCATTTCACGAAAGAAAACCCATTCCCATATTTGGAAGCCTAGGCGGCTATCTTTGCGTAGCTTGACTCTGGTGATGAAGGAACAGATAAATTTTATTGATTCGGATCACCCTACCGTAGCCACAGAATCAAATGGCACCGTTCTTAGGGGATGGTGCCTAATTGGCAGGAAGTAATAAACTTGTGATTCATATCACAAGTTTTGGTAAAATCTCATTCCCTTTTGATTCAATCAATTTTTTTTTCCACTTGCAGTTCACTGCAGGGGATTTTAAATTTTTCCAGTACATTCAGTTTTTCTTTGCTTAGCTAACTTTAACCCTTTTGTTAGTTTTGTTTTGGTTGTTTTCCTGTTGATTGTGAAGTGCAGAGCAGCTTATGGGATGTGAACACCGCAGTGTAGGCTTGAGAGGGTGATCACGCACAGAATGTGGCTTCAAATTCGATCCTCATAGTTGCTCAAACGGATCCTCCACAAGAGGAACAGCAAAGCCAGTGTGTGCTTAGGAGCCCACGTATATCGATCCATGAGGGATCACATACACCCACCTGGGGTGAGTGCACCCTCATGCATAATTCTCCCATCGAGGAGGTGGCAATGAAGCCTTACTTAGTGCCTCTACTCCCAACATTCCATGACATGGAGAATGAAAACCCTTACAATCACATAAGGGATTTTGAGGAAGTATGCACCACTTTTCAAAGAAGGTGCAGTGGACACGGAGCTCCTCAAGTCAAAGCCTTTCCACCGACCCTTAAAGGACAAGGCAAAAATTTGGCTAAATGCATTAAGTGCCAAGAACCATAAGGAATCGGGAGTCAGTGTGCACTTCTAAAAAATCTCTTCGCTCACAAGACAAACAACTTGAAGAGGCAAATTTACACATTTGCAGCTCATGACGGTGAGAGGTTCTACTGCTGGAGAGATTTATGGAGACTATCGGGCAGCATGCCCACACCATGGGTTTGATACATGGATGTCAGAACCATTTTTATGATGGAATGTCCCTTCCATGAAACAATTATCGAAACTATGTGTGGAGGAGATTTCTTGAGTAAAAATCCTAATGAGGCAAATTCTCAATTATGTGGCCGAGACCTCCAAGGGCCGGGATGAGCCAAACCCAAGAGAAGGTGCATGCATTCAAGCCACCAAATAACTAAAGAGGAGGCATGTACGCCCTCTCCGAAGATATGGAGCCGGAAGCTAAGGGTATCTACTCAAGAAGATCGAGGAACTAGGAAAGAAAAAGGGTCCATGAGGTGCGTGCAGCTGGACCGAAAGCCATGCATTGTGTCGTGTCGCTTTCAACTGCCAATCCACCGACCACCAAGGGAGAACCATGTCAAAACCCCCCATCTCCGAGGATGCAAATGCGGTGGCCAAAACAAGCCGCAAACAAATGCTCCGAAGGGCAACACTTAAGACCCTAATCGGAGGGGTCAAATTCTAACCTTTCCTAAACCTCAACCATCGGTATACGTGATCCCTGTGATACGCGAAGAAGATTCTACCATCACTTCACGTGATCGCCAAGCACCCACCTCCTCTCCTATCGAAAGCAAGCCATTTTAATCCGGAAAGGCGGCGGAAATTTTGTGGAGGAGAAAAAGGCATTAATGCTCAACAACGAAAAAATTGAAAAGGTAGAAAGCCTCGCCAACAAGAGAATGGGATGGCCGGAAAGTAACCTTAACCGAAGAATCGAAGCTACCTGCGTGCATCCATAACAAGAATGGCAAATCAAAGAAAGAAGATGCGTAGAGGTTCCTTCTCACCACGCTAAATCAAAGCGGGAGTCCATGAATCGAGCTATTCCAAGGAACCTCCCTAAAATGGATGAAGCCGCTGTCATTACCTTAAGAAGTGGAAAAGAGGCTGGACGCCCAATGCCCAAGCCTCGCTGAGGAAACCAAAAGGGAAGAATCGAGCCATAACACATTTTCAAGGACCTGACACGCCCAAAAAGTGCAATTTTCAACCCTATATTAGATAGGTTTTGAGTGCTTGTACATTAATCATGTCATTTATACCAATTGAAGTGTTCTAGTCTTCTTTAGTACCACTTATGCCATTTCAGAGGTATTGACTGTTTTCATAGGCTACACTTTCGAGTTCAATGTCGATAAATGACGAATCATGAAGTTTGAACTCGAGTCTCAGCCATCAATCAGCCCAAGAATCAATGAGAAAACCAAGGCAAAATGAAGAGAATGTGATGCAGTTGAAGACAGGAGGCATTGCAGTGAAGGATCAACAAAGCTGGAATTTTCTCTAAGCTTGCGAAAATTTCGGCAGGATTTAAAATTTCAACCTTACCGAAAAATTTCGCAACCATACAAAACACCAAATTTCGCTAGGCACCATTTCAATGAAAAACCTCGATTCGCTTACTCACAACATTTTCGCTAGCATGAAATTTCGCTAATAGCGAAATTATCCGCCTTACGGGGTTCTTTCCATTGGCTTAGGGCCCGTTGGATTTCGCTTATTAGCGAAATTCCTCAAACTTACGAAATTTCGATGCCTCACATGCTTTGTACTCACGCCAACCGCTCCAACTGTGTGTGTATTACTTAATTGTCCAAATAACTTAGCCAATTTCATAGGTTTTTTGGTATTTTCATACCTTGGAGGAGGGGCCTATATAGTTCCTCTCTTGTTTGCAAGAGCGGGAACACCGCTGAACAATTGGTGAACAACTGCGGGAGTAAGATATTTTCAGAAGTTTTTATTTTTGTAAATAAAGTCTTTATTTGTAGTTTTGCTTTTATTTCTTTCTCTCTTCCTCTCTCTTTCTCTCCCTTTCTCTGGTCGCTAAACACAATTCCTCGAGGATGACAACTCAAGAGATGTCAAGGTTTCCTCCTTCTTTTGAAGATGGAAGGAAGCTGGCCAAGGTAAGTATACACGTTGCCCCTTCAGACAAAAGCTACTTCGGCAGTGTATTTATGGCTCTTATTCTCAAAACTAGTCGCATAACATGGATGTTATTGATTTGGCCAATACTCTCCATGCTTTAGACTCGTTGTTCTTAGATGGTTTTTACGAGCCTCGAGATAATATTTACATTTTGTGTGGTTCTTCAAATTGGTGGTTAACAATACGCATCAAGTATTATTTCGCCAATACCTCCATGCTTTAGATGCAAGTGTTTCCTGGGTAAGAGATGCACCGTTGTTCCTTTAGACGGTCTTTACGAGCCTCTCAAAATGATAATTTAATGTTGGGTTTTAAACTGCAGGCCATAACCGCATGCTACCCACAGATGACTCAAATAGAGTTGCTTCACGGGTGAGGTTTGCTAGTTAATATAGATCCGGTGTTTAAGGGACTATAGGTTGCATGTCATAACGCGAGGATAAAAACCCGAGGACAATTTGTCGCCCTAACTTGCCAAGTTAATGACCTAAATCTTCAAAGTTAACTTTTTTACCTTTTAACTTTCAGTTTTTGCAATTTTCAGTTTTCAAACCATTCCCACTGTTTTTGAAACCCAATTCCAAAGAGTCCAAATAGAAAGCCTTACCTTCATGCATCGATGCAAACCATTTTAGGATGAAACCCATCCCCGTGTTCGATCTCTAGACTGACTATATCATGAAGAGCTTGGATTTAACAAGCAGAGTAGAACTTTCAGTGTATATAAATTTTGTTGATTTTAGCTCTCACTTACCGTGGCACTTAATCAAGGACCCAATTTTTTTGAAGTGACTCATGAAGCACTCATGCCACCCATTTCCCTGCCACTAAGAAGTAAGAAGAAGGTGCATCCCAAATAGTGTGCATCCTAGAAGTCCTAAGGCAGCGGTCAACATACCCCTTTCGGACATCATCAAACAAGTCCGCCATGCAAAGTTTCAAAGATCTCGTACAATCAAAAGTGGTCGGGTATCGACAAGAAGGTATTCTTAATCGGGAATAAGTTAGCTCCATCATCCAATGCAAGACAATGGTGAAATACAAGGGATCCAGGACCCCAACTATCGCTCACTGGAGGAACTCCGTGATCGACAAAGCACTGTTAGATTGGTGCTGCAGTCAACCTAATGCCATACCGCGTATGTGCAACAGTTCGGGGAGGAAATGAACCAACCAACATCACCCCATCCTGGCCGATCGCTCGCTGAAAATACCAAAAGGATAGTGGAGGATGTGTTGGTAAAAGTAGATAAGTTCTACTATCCTATGGGATTTCGTGGTTCTCATTAATGTAACCGAGGCAGGGGCACCAATCATGCCCATTATATTGAAGGCCATTTCCGCCACATCAAATGCCATTATCACTGCCGAATGGAGTCATGCAAAATTTCACATTTGGCAACATGACACCGAGCTCAACATTTTCCACTGAGCAATAAGCAAAACAGTCGTAGATGAGGAGCAACAACAACAGAAAATCGATGGAGAACAATGAAGCGCGAATAGAATCCACTATTCCTTCAGAATAATGCACCCACCGGCTACCGTAGAGACCGGGGACAGTTCTAAAACAATGGAGCGAGTGCATGAAGGCACCTGCAGCGACACACCACCGTACGCTGAGGAGCTTCTCCTCCCTGACCCTCCGAGATTCACGCTACACAACTGGGAGTGGTTCCTGCAGGAATTTGGAGACCACTCCAAATTTTTGTTGAAATTTTTACTTTACATTATTTTAAGTCTTAATTTGGATTTTTAGTGGTGCCACTACTTTACCTATTTTCAAATATTTTTGCATTTACAAGCTTATCTTATCACACTTTTTGTTTTGAAATGTCATAGAGTTGCAAGCAGGTGGAAAATCTCATTTTCTCCCAGAGTCAAGTAGCTGGGTAGTGCCAAGTGTGTGAATCGTCAAATGGCATGCCATTCCCTCTCCCCGGTTCAAACCGCTCGTTTCATCTTTCTATCGGGAGGTACCACACGCTTTCTTTTGAAAAGCCGAGCACTCAGGAAATATACCGATACAGAAACATACCATGCAACTACATTTTTCTACACCCTTGCAAATCATTCTCAGACCTATTTTCGTGTTTATACTCGCTTTAGTCAAGAACAAGCCCCGTATGTTACCTTTATGATGTGTAACAATTCCATGCATGATTTAGTTTCGTCAATCAAGTTCCGTATTCAACTCAACATCCCCTTTAGCTAATTCACACACTCCGCACACTAGATTTGCACGCACAGTTGAGAAGCTATATACCCTTCCCTACCTCAGAAATGATTCCCGTGCTATGGTAAGTGACTCGAATCAACAATATTTGTTTCCTATGTTCCTCCCATCACGTAGTCAAGCTACTGGCAGTGATAATGTCTGTGGTCGAACACGGATGGGTTTTCATCCCTCGAATGATTTGCATTAGTGTTTGAAAATGGTGAGACTTTTTGTTTGGATTTTTGGATTTTGTTGAAAATAGTGGAGATTGTGTGTTCACTGGTTAACTGAAATAGCTTAAATGAAAGTGTGAAATGCTAACCTTAAAGGCTTGGGTCACTACTGACAATTACTGGTATCACAGCTGTCCTCAAGTTCTTTCCTCGCATTAGGCAAAAATGACATTTTAGTCAAAGCCAAAACCGGATCTTTGTTTAGCTATAAAACCTAACCGTAAAACCACCCTAGTTTGAGTCAACCCAAGTACTAAGCATTCAAAGTCCCATTCAGCTTTGAAACCCTAGCATTTAACCTCATTCCCATGGCTCAGAATGACATCTAAAGAATGTCGTTGCATCTACCATTAAGAATGCACTCAACCCTAAAGCATGGCAAGTATCGACTTAAGTGTGGAAGATATTAATGGCATTAAACCCTAGGGCTCGAAAGTCGGGAACCATAAACGCAGCACTGTGAATATTCAAAGCGTGAAGACAACCTCGCAGTGAGCCCCAAACTGCTTAGCAACCTCCTCTTCAAGGCTATGAGGCTTAGCCAGCATCCCTTTAGTTGTCAACCAAGGGGTGTGTCTGCAACCGAGAAAACGAAAGAAAGAGGAGAGAGAAGAGAGCAAAGTAAACCCTAAAATGGGGAAAAAGTTCATGAACTGTATTAAATGAAAAGTTTCTTTTTTTTGGTTACAAAGTCAGGTGAGCTTATATAAATAACCCAAAGGTGTGGAAAATACAAAAATGCCTAAAATATGAAATTACATATGGGACAAAATGGTAAAATATCAAACGTATCATTTGGAATCAAAAAACAAAACATTGCATGAGAATTATTATGCAAAGAAATTCGCAAAGATAGCTTAAAATTTCCTCGCTAGATAAAGGAAATTTCGTCAGCTCAGTTTAAATTCTTAGGAGATGTTTAAAACTGGAAAATTTTTCGCTTAGAACAGTTGAATTTCTAGCTAAATGAAAATCGCAAATTTCGCTGAAATTTTCACACATAGCAAATCTCATATGATCGTTAGTTCTTGCTATGATTGCGAAATTTTCGCATCCTAGCTTAAATTCTCGCAATCATAGCGAAAAATTTCGCAACCCATTAAATTTCGTCTTCTCTGCTTTACACGCATCCCCCCTTCTTCAAATCCACCATACATTTCTTCATTTTGTAAATGATGAACACATTGTGAATTCTCGCATTCAAGCAAAGACATATCTTGGACATCAAACTTGAACTAAATGTAGTTATTGAGGCACGCAAACCCGCAAATTGCCAAAACAAACTCGAAACTAATCGTTGGTACTATGGACCCGCACACATCAATTGGCGACCGATATGATTAGTAAGCAAAGAACTCAAAACCTATCTTAAATAGGGGCTCAAAATAGCGCTGGGCACTAATCACACCCCCAACCGACACGTTGTTAGTCCCTCTGAAGAATGCTAAAATAATGGGATGCATGCCGTGCTTACAAAAGTGTATGTGGTTCAAAAAGTGTATATACAGGTAAGCTTTACCTTTAGCATGAATAATTTGCACCCTGTATGAAAATCGGTCATGAAAGAACAAAAACCATATAAGAGCAAGGAAGTAAACCTGAATTTCCACCATTGGTTCCAAGGAAGTAAACCTGAATTTCCACCAAAATCTAATTGTTCATAAGGTAACCAGATTGAGCCAATAAAATGCAAAGCTATTCCCTCCCCCCAACCTAGCTACTGCCATGGCCTTAAACCGGCCGACCAACCTAAATAGGCTAGCTACGCCTTATTTCTTCCTTGATTGCAATGTAGGTGCAATGCTAAAACTCGACTTCAAAGAAAGTCCTGTAACTGGGTCCACTGACTCCCAACCAATTAAGGCTTAAAGACTAAGCCAAAAGACTCACTTGACCACAAGCTTTCATGGTGCTTCACCTGACTTCGAATGACTTCGAGAATTAAGCACCTACAACACGCTAAACTCTACCCATCCACCCGAGTAGCGAACACTAAGTCGATGACTCCCAACCAATTAAGGTTGTGGCATCGGGGCTTTAAAGGTTGCCATATACCCTCGAACCGTGTTCTGGGTTTCAAGCAAAGGCCACGGCTTTTATTTCTCTTTCTTCTTTTCTTTTTCTTTTCTTTCTTTTTTTTCGTTGAAGACTTCATTGGTCTTCAAACATGGGTAACACAAACCTATTATGGGTCACAACAAATTCTAAGTGCCTACGGTAAAGTGGAAAGAGGTATATAGTCAAGAACTCATCGGTACAACCTGTGTGCAGCAGGTGAATTAGCTAAAGCGGGGAATGTCTGTCGACTATTGAAATCTCAATTGACCAAAAACTAAATCATGCATGGAAATGTTCTAACATTAAGGTAACATACAAGGCTACAATTTTTCAACTAAAGGCAAGAGTAGAGACACAAAATGACAACACAAAAATTAAAGAGAAACGAATTTAGCCACTACAGGACATGTATTACTAGTAAAACTAAATTCCAAAAATATGAAAATTAATTTAACCCGGCTTGGCACGGAATGCAAAAATCGAGGATGGAACTCGCACCTCCTCAAACATGGTGTATCGAAAAGGGGCATTCTCATTTGTCAGTGATAAAGGAGATCGCGCCTCGGGACTAAGCAAAGAGCCACCCTTAGACGTGTGGACTGCGGGGATTCAGTGGAGGGTCCAAAAGGAGAATCTCCTCCCCGACCCGCTTGTCGAGATAACATGTATTTCAATTCTCCGTCCATTGACTTTAATCACCTCGTTATCGTTGATTTCCAGCAGTCCACTAAACTTTACTGGGGTATGCCTCAAGCGAACAATGAATGGACCCGCTCCATCGCGACTGGGAGTCGTCTCAGGAAATAGATGGAGTTTGGAGTCGCACGTATGACTCGTCCCCCTCGCTGAAATTCTTCCCGCTTATCATTTGATCATGCCATTTTTTTATCTTCCTTTGCAATTTTCGAATTCAAGTAAAGCATCATTTCTCGTATTTCTTCCAACTCATCGAGATCGAAGAATCTCTTGACTTACCCTACTGGGGATCCATGTTCACCTTCTTTGATCGCCCACCATGCCTTATATTCGACCTCCACCGGAAGGTGACATGCTTTACCATGCACCAACCGATAAGGGACATGACTGTGCTCACAAAGAGGGCCGAGCTAAAAATCAACAAAATTTATATACACCCAGCCTTACGATCGCTGTAGTCAAGCTACCGCAGTATAAAGGTTCCAGGCCGAACACCTGTGGGATGGGTTTTCATCCTAAAAATGATTTGCATAAGTGCAACGGCTGCAAGACTTCTATTCGGGGACTCTTTTTGATTTTTGCTCAAAATCAGCAAAGTAGTTTAATCACGAGAAATTGTAGAACCGAGTGATGTGTGAAAAAGTTAACTTTGTAAGATTTCGAGGTCACTAACTCGGGTAAGTTGTGGCAAACAAAAGTCCTCTGTTTTATCCTCGCTAAGGACAAGCAACTCATAGTCCAAGGCATAACCAGATCTATATTTAACTAGCAAACCCTCACCCTAAAATCAACTCCTATTTGAGTCAACACAGTAACATGCATCTATGGCCTCTCTACGCTTGAAACCTAACATTAAACATCATCTCGCAGGCTCGTAGAAAGACCATCTAATGAACCATGCTGCATCTAGCAATAAGTATGCAATCGTATCCCGCTATTGCGGTATTGGGCCAAATTAATAACATTCAATGCTATTCAACCATATTTTGAGAAGATAGTGGCCACAACACAAAAGACTGTAGCTTTTAATTTACAAGAGGACAACCCTACAAGATATGTTCTACACCACCAAGCTACTTCCTTCCTCTTCAAAGAAAGAGGCTTAGCCAAGCATCTCTCAGTCGTTTCATCCTCAAGAGGTGTTCTCAAGTAAGCTCAAGAAAATAAGGGAAAGAGGAGAGAGGAAGAGAGAAAACAAAACCCCAACTAAAACTAATACGAGACTTTATTTTTATTGGGAATTAAAACTTACTAAAAATGTTTCTCAATTTGTCGTTTAGGTTACAAAATGAGGTGGCTGACAGCCAACTAATTTTATAGAAATACCATGTGTCCCAACATCTGGCAACAGACAAATATAATACACCAAAACACTCTAGTTGCCGCCAAAATGATCAAATACACATAAAACGACCACAAAGTAACACTGTTAGGGTAAACAGCACTTCATTACATAATATATTTCTGACACGAATCACCACAGATAAAGAGTCAGCAGATTTCACTGAAGGTATAAGACTTCATTATTGTTTAATGTTAATGATAAATTCATGATAAGAACATGAATTTCACAAAGAACATGTTCAGCTGAACTTCAAACTCCAGTTGAAAATTGTGATTTACATACGCGAAAATACTTCGCTATTGTTGAACCAATCTCAATGGGTTTAACTAGCAACCCTCGGGATTGTTTGATCTTCATCATTATTTCCATCTTCATCATCCATCAATCATTTGTCTTCATTTTTTCTTTTATATGATTTTAACTATCGATACCACATCGACTAACTTCATGATTCATCATTCGACTAATGATTAATCAGCAAGAAAATCCAATGAATAAAATAAATTTCAACCGCATGAAAGATACGGCTAGCGACTTCAAAACATCCATCGGTATTATGAGATGATATTTGAGTGCAAAAACAAAACCAATCTAATAATGAAAATAAAAACTTTTTAAAAATAATCATAACTCATAACTGGTAAATGTTGTTAGCATCTTATGTGAATGCAAAAATAAAATAGATACAAAGATTTTAAAATATGGAACACGCAACATATGATGTAACAAAGATCTTTTAAATCAAAATTTTTATTACCAAGTCAGAAACTTATATGAAAGATACAACCATGCAGATAACGGAGGTCAACATCGTCCATGATTTTAATCTTGTTTCCACCTAAGTTTAATATCTTTATAACCAGATTATTTAATAAATGCAAAATTTATCCCTTCTCAATCTGAAGACCATACCTGGTCGTTGATCAACTAGATGTTATATGATAATACGACTTTCTGATTCACCACCAGAAGATGCACGTTTAATTGACTTCACCAAAATCCAGTAATCGTGATTCACCATTGACTCTTAAATCACCTATGTTTGTGGGCATCGTCAAAGATCATCCAATTATCATCCAAAGGTTCACCCCATCAACATTCTGAAGCACCAAGCATCTACAATCCATCATCCTATCACCCATGGATCAACACCATCCATGACTCCAACCAACTGGAGGCTGTATATCAAGCTAGTATTTTATACACCCCTTGACCGTGCTCTGGGTTTCAAGGCAAAACTTCACGACTTTATTTTTCTTTTTTTCTTTCTTTTTTCTTTTTTTCTTTTTTCTTTCGGCCGCTTTTCTTTCTTTTCCTTTTCGAAGACAACATCGTCTTCAAGTGGTAATGGTACCAAACCTATCCTAGGCTGCCAACATGTTTAAGGTCGTATGCAAAGCTAAAGGAAGTGAACAAATCTACAATCTATTGAAATAATCCGAGTGCAAGTGTGAATTGCTGATAATAAGAAATTTTCATCGAAAGTATGTCGAACTTCAATCGACCAAAAAATCGCTTTCAAGCATGGAATTTCTTTCTAACATAAAGGTGACAAACAAGGATTCAATTTTCCAACAAAAGCGGCAATTCAATTGTCCAATTGTAGCAATTCAATGTTCAATTGAAGAAAAACAAATATACATGGTAAAGGCACAAAATATATATAAAAGTCAGATATATATATATATACCGAATAGTTAAGATAAACAAAGTGGCTGCACATGCATATCAAAGCAAACATGTCATCACTACCTACTATGGCTAATACATGAACTTAATCAAAATTAGCGTGCAACATAAAGCCGGTAACTATACAAAAATCATAAGAATCAATCACCTCCATCGCAAAAAGGGTCTAAAGTTGCTGCCGCCAAAGCAAACAAAACATCCAATAGGTCATATCAGGCGGGCTCCTTCTCTCGATCGGGGAACACGAAGCGCCCCGCGCGTCATGATCTCGTCAAGCATAGAGTGACATCGCCGCCTTCGATCCCTGGCTACCGCGGCGCGCAATGGTTGTGATGCATCCATCATAATTCACATCTTCTGTAGTCGGGTATGAATGTACTCCGGCGAATGGTGTGTTGAATAGATGGTTTGGGTGTATCACCGCAAATATTGATGTAGTGTCGAGGAGGAGATGAGGTGATATCTCAGAATGGATTCCTCTGGTACTCGCCAGGCGTGCATATCATCTCCTGTGGGAGTCCTCAACCACCCGACCCTGCACTCTCCCGGGTCCCGCCATCTGAGGTGAAAAGACGGCATATCATCACCCGCCTAATGACAACACCCGAGGGCATCGGACCCATTCGAACCCAGGTCCCGCTGAAATCATAGATGCTCTGAGTCACGCAAAAGGAGTCTCAGATAAGTAATGGAAGGTCCCGCTCATGCTAGGTCCTTCCGATGGACCTTCTCCTCGACCGCAACAGAGGCCATCACCAAATGTAGGGACTGAACCAAAATCCCCAGATCCAGAAAGAGCCCAAGATGGTTTCCCTCCTCCGTGCATACAATGCCGCGCAGGGAATAAGCCCGCACGTAATGGGAGGAACATCGCCAAGATCTGAAGGGAGCCGCTCCGAGAAAATACTGACCGCAGGCCCTCCGCCGCGTTCTGACCATCTCCCGGCGTGAGGCTGTGAGCCCACGCCGGTGAACCCCGAATTGCTTGGCGCAGATGTGCAAAGCCCAAAGTCGCTTGTAATATCCGCTTCCGAGTACACGGGCATCATCGATACGAATCAAGCCTGGGCGGATCACGTCCCTGGGGAGGTCATCGAGCGGTAAACCGCGAACACCACTCGTGGTAGAAAATGCCGCCGGAAGTCATGACGTATTATGAATACCGATCAACCTCACGGACTCCCAGATCCGGGATCAGCCTCGCGGCAGACGCGAGTACGACCTCGATGAAACTGTACCACGTACGGAGTCGTACATCCCCTGAATTCCGGTTCCTTTACAAACAATGGCCGTCGACCCTCGAGGCAAAGGACACTGGGTGATGGGGTCGCCCTAAGAAATGACGGACTGGTGACTACCGAGAGAGTCGAGAAGAAGACGACTTTAGCCCGATGTGTGCCCTCGAAGGCCGAGCCTCCTAACTCTCCTCCGGCACAAGCGACGCCCAGGTCCCATCCGGCGTCCGGAGCATCGACGAAATCCCCCTGGCTCTTCAGATAACGCCTGGACCGGGCGGATGGTAATCGAGTTCCGGATCTGCTTCGGCTTCCGGGCCTCTCGCCGTACCGAACTCAACCTACGGCCGAATGCGACCCACCGAGTGCACAATCCATACCAAATCGAATACTACTGGAAGAGGGCTCGCCACTCGAAAATGCAATTGAGGCTCAGACTTTAACCGAGGCTCTCTCGGAGGTGACCGAATCACCGCTGTGCAGACGCAACTGCGGCTCACCGTCGCAACCGAACCTGGCCTAAATAGCCAAGGCTCGAGAGGACCAAATGCCGAGGCGGCTCGCGGCGCTGTGGAGGTGCCCGGCTGCGCTCGCACGAGGTGCAAAGGGTTTCGCGTAAATGCACAGTGCAGCGTAGGCACAGTGGCTTCTGGCAGTGGTCGGCTCACCACCCGCTAATCCACTGCCAAGGGGCGCCCAAGAAGCAGTCCACTTTCGCGGCCGCAGCCGACTCGGGGCTCAAACACCCAGATCAAGGTGAGACAGTGGTGCACAGACCGGCGGCCTGGGCCGTGGCGCAAATCTCTATGAAGGGCAGAGGCGCGATCACTGGCGGCGCAAAGGGACCTGAAGCTCAGAAACTGGCGGCAAGAAAGGGTCAGACCTGTGGCTTCATTGGACTGGTGAGGTGGGAGAGGGGAATGAAAAGTGTGAATGTTAAGCACCCCTTTCCCTCCTCTTATAGAACTCAGGGCAAACAAGAGTCCACCGTCACTTTTCGCTATTTTAGCGACCTGGGCCCCCGTCGGGGCCTTTCCGAATTTCAAAAATTTTAAATTAATTAATAGTACTATACGAAATAATAATCATTATAAATAATTTACTAGATGAAACTATAATTAAAATTTAATACTCGGTACTATAATATATAAACTAAATTACCAGAAAGTGAAAACTGCTAAGTTATATAAAATTTAAAATAGCGTAAGTTATCTAAATTAACTAAATTAAGATAAAAGAAAATCGTGGAACTGCATCCGCTGGGAACACCGAACCACCAATTTCAAAATTTACTCGGGCTGGGTCAAGAATGATCTCCTCAACCCCCGCAAGAGGTCCGGGTTGACCCCAAGGTGCTTGCGCTCCACCACACTGTCTTCGCTGATGGCTCAATCGATCAATCAAGCCGCAGCAGGCTTCGATGGCAAGACCAAAATTTCTTCATCTCCTCGTCGGGACATCTCTCGCAATTCGAGCACTTGTTTTCCTGCACATTGACCATTTGAAACAACTTCACCAGTTATATGATTTTTATTTTCTAGCAACTTTTGCTTGTTGTTCAAATGAAAGATGTTCAACTCCAAGGTCATGTTACCAAAGGTGCCGCATGACTCCATTCCTAAGAATTTATTATCAGATCAAGCCGTAATGCACGGTTCTCCTAAGATGACTGAACATGATCAGGGTTCACTTGCAATCGGCTCTTGTCAAGCACTACAAAATCTACTGGTAGTAGAATCTGTCTATTTTCACTAAGACATCCTCAACTATCCCTGTGGATTTTCACCGATCTATCTACCAATGATAAGGTGATGTCGTAGGTTTAAGTTCACCTAAACCTAACTCCGCTTGTATACCGAACATTGGGGATTCACACTGGCTCCTAAATCAGCAATGACTTATCTATACAATTCCCACCAATATTGATCGAAATTGTGGGAGATCCTTGATCCTTATATTTGACATGGTATTTACTTCGATTATGGCACCGACTTGCCTCAAGAGAGTGTTCTTCAATGCCTAATCCCTTCTTGATTGTGAAAAGATCTTTCAAAAAATTTGCATACAGTGGACTTGTTTAATTATGTCCAATGTGAGGTATGTTTTAACCTCACTGGGCCTTTAGACTTCTAAGATACCATTACGAGATGCCTTCTTCTTACCTCTAAGTGCTTGTGGAAATGGAGGTAGTGGCGCTATTTCATTGAATCTTCCTTTGTGAGAATATGCTCGGGCCTCAAGAATTCTTCTCCTTCCTCGGATTTTTTCAAATGTGTTTTTGTTAGGTCGATCAACTTCTTTCATTTCAGTGGTAATTATAAATTTTTAACTTCATCCATTCTCGAATTGTTTGGATGACCCCACCTCACAATTCCTTAGGATTTGGAAGTGCTTGCATTTAGAAACCTCCTTTCTCGTAATTCTCTAGCAACTTGTTGATTCTGTGATTGAATACCGTAGGTTGTCAATTTTAGTTTGGGACGCTTCAAGCCCATCTATTCTCTGCTTAGTGTGCTCTCAAAGATTTAACTTTTCGCGGCTACTTGCACATTGATCCCTTTTTGCTCTTCCACAAAGTTGCCCACCACCTTACTCAAATTCAATATGGCTCGGGTTTCTACCGAGAAGATGATGATGGGTTTGGATCGTGAGGGGAAACCAAATTGAGGTTTGGCACCCGGGGTACATAGGCGTGTGGGGTTGGGCCCCATGAGAGGTTAGGTGATTCCTCCAATTGGAATCAGAGGTATTACCATATGAGCATCGGGATTGTTGTATTTGTATTGTCCCCAGCCAAAGGTTTGCACATTCCGACATCAAATCCTTCACTCAGGGGCCATGGACATGGTTCTACCGGATGTACAGGATTGGAATTAAGGTAAGGATCGTGTGTGCGTGATTTCGTATTAATCGCATGAACTTCATGGAGCCTTTTCCTTCCAAGCTCCTCCACTTTCCTAAATGCATATCAAATCCTAGCCTATTTATATCTCCGGCGCAGTATAAATCCCTCCTCTAGGTTGCCCGAAGGCCTCATTGTTTTTATGTCCCAGATTCGCTCATCCCAACCCTTAGAAGTTTCAGCCACGTAATTTAAAAAATCCATGGCTTCGTCAGGATGCTTACTCAGAAAGTCTCCTCCACACATGGTTTCCAAAAGCTGCCTCATGGCAGGAGACATACCACCATAGAAGTGGTTTACCAGCATCCATGTATCAAACCCACATGTGGGAGGCATGCACCGATGGTCTCCATAAATCTCTCCCAACACCGAGTAAAACCTCTCACCACCTGAAATGCAAAGGTGTAAATTTGTCTCTTCAAATTGTTGGTCTTATGAGCACCGAAGAACTCTTTAGGAATTCCCGTCGCAAATTTCAAACCCAATTTCTAATGGTTCTAGCCCTGAGTTTAGCCAAATTTTACCATCCTTGGGGGTCAATGGAAATGCTTTGTACTTTTTTAGCAAACTATCCATCATACCTTCCTTAAAGGGTAGTGCAAACCTCCTCAAAATCCCTAATATGAGTGTATGGATTTTCATTTTCCATACCATGATATGTGGGAGTAGGGTACTAAATATGGCCTCACCGTTACATCTTCAAATAGAGGAATGATACGGTGACGGGCACTAACTCTAGAGGGTGGATGTGATCCCCACGGTTCTATGCTGTTGATCTCATCAGTTCCAGTCGACTCGTTTGTTCTTCGTGTAGTTGGATCCATGGTATCGCGGTGTACACCGACTTCACCGATCGGGTCGTTGTGTAAAACATTCTATGCAAGATTCTCGAAGTTCCTCTGTCCCAAGATCGTGATACAATAACCAAGTATAATAACGAGACACAAATAAAGAGGACAAACCAACTCGCAAAAAGGTTAAAATTAAACCAACAAAAATTAAACTAACTCGAATGAAAATCAAACAAAGGCGCTTACCGCAGTGCCGAAACTGCGCTTCCCGCAATCGGAAGTTAAGCAAGAGGTAAAAGGTTACCTTAACTGCGGATGTTGATCAAGGCACACTTCAACTTATCATTCGTAGTTTGGCACCATCCCCAATCTACGCCATTTGATTCGCGCTGCGCAGGGCCGAGCTAAAATCAACAAAATTTATATACACCTGTTTTACCACGCCGCAGTCAAGCTACCGCAAAGATAATGGTCTAGTAGTCGAACACGGGGATGGGTTTTCATCCTAAAAATGATTTGCATAAGTGCATGAAGGTAAGACTTTCTATTTGACTTGATTTTGCTTTCAAAACAATGAAGTAGCTTTTAAATCACGAAATCTTGTAAAACCGAAAGTTAGATGTGAAAAGTAATTTAAGATTTCCAGTCACTAACTTGGTAAGTTAGTATGTAAACAAAGTCCTCTAAGCTTTATCCTCTGTTATGACAAGCAACCTATACCCAAGGCATAACCTGATCTATTTAACTAGCAAACCTCACCCTAAAATCAACTCCTATTTGAAATAACACTGTGTAACATGCATCTACGGTCTCTCTATAGTTTTAAACCCTAACATTAAACATCATCTCAGGCTCAGAAAGACCATCTAATGAACCACAAGCAGATCTAGCAACAAGTATGCACCGATCCCGAAGCATGGTGGCATTGGCCAAAATTAATAACATTCACGCTATTCAACCCATTTGAGAAGATAGGCTGCCAAACACAAGACTGTAGCTTTAATTAAGAGGACAACCTCGCATATGCCCCACCACAAAGCCTAGCTTCCTTCCTCTTCAAAGAAAAGAGGCTTAGCTAAGCATCTCTCGAGGTATCATCCTCAAGAGGGGTGTTCGGGCAAACAAGAAAATAAGGGAAAGATGAGAGAGAAGAGAGAAAAACAAAACCCTAACTAAACTACGAGACTTTATTTACAAAATTAAAACTTACCAAAATTGCTTCCCAATTTTGTCGCTAGTGGTTACAGTACCTGGGGAGGTGGCTTATATAGGCCACCTAATGTATGAAAATACCATAAAGCCTAACAATTTGGCTAAATTTAGGGACAAAGGAGTAATACACCAAAATTGAAGTCGGTTGCATTAATTACAAAAGCATGACAAGGCAAAGGAATTTCGCTAAGGCAGTATCACTCGCTAGGCAAAAATTTCGCTAGCTAGCAAAATGCTTAGCTAGCGAATCACCAAGAGATAGCGAAATGCAAAATTCTCGCTAGCAAAGGGTGATTTCGCTTAGCTGGGGCTAAATTTCGCTAGCTTAGCTTAAATTTATGTGAGTAGCGAAATGATGAAATTCTCGCCAAAGAAACGCTGCCTAGCGAAACCTCGTGTCTAGCTTAAATTGGTACTCGCTTAAGGTTGCGAATTAATCCCAGCCGAAATTTTCGCAATCTTAGCGAAATTCCCGATTCGCTGATCTTCACTGCATTACTTCCCGCCCTCTAATGCAGATCGATTTCATCACTTTGCCTTCATTCTTCTTTGATTTTCGTCCGATTAATGGCCGGCAATCGGGATCAATCTTCGTGATTCATCATTTGACTCGATATCAACCCCAAAAGTGCGCAAACCGCAGAAACAACCAAAAAATAACCTCTAACCTAAGATAAGTGATACTAAGAAGACTCGAACACTTCCAATTGGCATAAATGACATGATTAGCCAAGACAAAGCACTCAAAACCTATCTAATATGGGGGTTCAAAATAAGACTAAGCACTAATCAGACATTCCAAGGATTGTCTCAAAGTTGCTCAGAGGCTCCACACAAAGAAATCAAGTACCTTGATGGACCCGCATTTTCTATCAAGTATTTACCACCTTCATTAGAATGGCCCTATTCCTTTGTTAGCAAGTTCTACTACTACTGTTTCGAGGATGGTAAGGGGCGGCTACTCCGTGCTTCACAATCATATTTAGCCACGAGGTTTTCAAAAGGTTTGTTGCAGAAATGGAACCTCCATCGCTTAATAATGGCTTTTGGCACTCGAACTCCAGAAAAAGATGTTCGCTTCAAAATTTATACCACCCTCGTGGTCAGCTAGTTTCAGGATTGCTTCAACCCACTTCGACACATACCCACTCCCACCAAAATGTATGTATGACCATAAGACGCTGGAAAGGTCCTGTGAAATCGATGCCCCAAACATCGAATAAATTTCGACTACCAAAATTGGGTTTAGGGGCACTCATATGACAATGGTGACAACTTCACGAGCTCGCATCTATCGCACACTCGACATCTGTGCTTCTTTAAACAAGGAAGGTCGGCGAGGAAACTGCATCATAAAGACCTTCATTGGTCGTTTTCCTGAAGCAAAGTGACCACTACGCACCGGCCGTGGTAGTGGTTCAGAATTCCATGTTGTCTTCCTCAAAAATAATACTTCGATTATTCGATATGCACAAAGATTCAACAAGAAGGGCTCTTCCTAATAATATGATGATCTTCGCAAAGAAATACTTCCTATCCCGTTCTTTCCAATCGTGGATTTCCGATGAAATGTAAATGTGTGAGCATACCTCGTGGAGCTTTTTCCACCATTAGGGATTCTTCAGAAATCTATCATCATGGGCTAAGTATGTTTCATATGGCCATCGTTAGCCTCGAGATGATCCGCTACAACATTCTCTACCCCCTTCTTGTCTTTAATTTGCAAATTGAACTCCTGAAGTAGAAGAACCCATCGGATAAGCCTTGCTTTGGCATTTTGCTTTGTCAGGAGATATTTCAAAGCAGAATGGTCTGTAAAAATGACTATATCGTAATCTAAATCAAGCATGTTCACTTTGTTTAATGCGTAAATTACCGCCAACAATTTCCTTCTATAAGGGTATAGTTCCTTTGTGCTTCATTCAAGGTTTTGCTTGCATAGTAGACTACATGAGGTTTTCCATCTTCTATTTGGCCAAGCACTACTCCAATAGCAAGATCACTGGCATCACACATCACCTCAAAAGGCAACTGCCAATTAGGTGCTCTTACAATTGGTACAGTGGTCAAATAGGATTTCAGCTCCTCAAAGCTCTCCTGGCATTCTTTTGCCCAAACAAATTAGCATCTTTCTAGGAGTCAGAGAGGTTTAGCAATCTTTGAGAAGTCTCCCGATGAATCTTCTCGTAGCCTAGCCCCGCATGACCAAGGAATCAGCTTAACTCTTTACATTTGTCGGAGATGGCGCCTGAGATAAGTTCAATTTCTTTCGCCTTCTGTCAACTTCTATTCCCGTCGATATAATGTGCCCCAAGACACCTCGTTAACCACAAATGCACTTCTCCTAGGTCAGAGCACTGTGCTCTTCTATGCACCTCTGTAGATGATCTCCAGATTAGTCGACATTCTTCAAAATCCGCTCCATATATGTAGTGGTGATATCATCCATGTACACTCCATTATACGCCCACCATATCACGAACATGCTAAGATACATCTCTTAAAAGTAGCTCTACGTCATAAAGGCCAAAAGGCATCCTCCTCCTCAGACGCATAAAGCAAAACGGACAAGTAGCGTGGTCTTTTCTCGATCCTCCTGCACCCTATCCGAAAAGTATCCCTAATGAACCCATCCAAAAGCAATAGAATTGCGTCCGTGAACTCTCTGCTGAGTCGACTGATGAATGGTAACGGGAAGATTCTTTCTGCTACCACATCGAGTCTCCTATAATCTATGTACTACCTCCAATCCTAAGAGGTCAGTAGACAATTCTTCACCTTCATTTTTCACGCTTGTCACTCCCGATTGGCACCACCCGGCTGGGCTTACCCAAGTGCTATCGTAAATGGGGCAAAGGATACCCGGCCAGAGCAATTTTAGGACTTCAATGCGAACTACTGCGCAAGTGGGAGTTCAACCTCCGCCGCGGTCGCCAATGCACTTTGTGACCTCTCTTTGTGTAAATGTGACGTGGTGCAGATCGATGGGTTTATGCCTTTAAATCAGAAATTCCTCCACCCCAATGCTTGCTTGTTCCTGGTGAAGGTGTATGTGTCAGGTTTCAGGAAGTGGTCAACGCTGATGAAATCACAATCGGGCATCGCCCATTCTCTTCCAGAACGATACTTTAACTCAACTCGAGTAGGCTCGAGCTCTAACTGCCGAGGTTCCTTTCGTTCATCGCAACACAGAGGTAGAACTTCTATTTTTCTCCCTCCAAGCACTTCGCCTCAAGCTCATGCATCGAGGTTCTTCGCTCCGAGGCACCGATAACTCCGGGGTTAAAACATCTTGCTCCTGCTGCTCATTAGCTTGTTCCTCAAGAATTGCATATATTATACAAACTTCTTCACAGTCATCTTCCTCTGAGTGCATATGCCTTTTACTCAAATGAAAGATATTGAGTTCTAAGGTCATATTCCCAAATGTGAGCTGCATAACCCCATTCCCAGCTTATTATGCATTCGAAGTAACTAAGAATGGCCTCCCAATATGACGGTACATGACTTTACCGCAATCGCCCGTAAGGTCAAGTACGACAAAATCTACCGATAGTAAAATCCGTCTACTGTATTAAACATCCTCAACGGTCCCCTCTTCTGTGATTTTAATAGATCTATCGCCAGCATGCGTGATGGACGTGGGTTTAAGTTCACCCAAGCCAAGTTGCTTGTACATGGAATACGACAACAGGTTCACGCTAGCTCCCAAGTCTAACAATGCTTTCTCCACGCTAATGCCTCCAATATTAACCGATATTGTAGGACATCCCAGGTCTTTATATTTCACTGCAGTCTTGCACTCAATGATAGCACTCACTTGCTCAGTCAAAAAGGCCTTTTTATTTACATTGAGACCTCTTTTTACTGTGCATAAGTCCTTCAAATATTTTGCATAGGTGGGGACTTGTTTGATCATGTCAAGGAGGGGAATGTTGACTTTCACTTGCCGTAAAACCTCTAGCATTTCTGTTTGGCTAACGGAATTTTTCTTTTTCTATACGTGGGAATGGAGGGGGCATAATCGGCTTCACTCTCCCTATTTAGACTGCTCTTCCCTTGGCGAAGTTAGTTAATGCTGGGGCCGACTTAACTAGAGCTGACCGCTGGTCCCGCCTCTACCATTTCTTAATGTCACAATCGCTTGACCACTAATTTACATTTTGATCATCGGTTGAGCCTATTTCATGCATTCCCTTCACGATGTCGCTGCGGATCGAAGGAAATTTCTCCTTTCGTAACCTTGTCAGTTGGGTCGCGACAAATTCCTCGAATCTCGTGAGTGCACACCGCCCTTTCCCCGCTGAGCGAGCCGACGCTTTCTAATTTTCTGATTACCCGCACATACAACACCTTCGTTTCTTCTACAAACGTGCCTACCACTTTACTTAAATTCGTGGATTGCTTAAGCCAACAGAGAAGAAGGTGGAGGTGGTCAGCCGCTAGGTCGGGGCCGAGTCAACCGCCGTTGTGCTCTCGCAGGCATGCCAGGGATTTCGCTTCCATGAGATGTGCTCGATGATTTCTCCAATTGTAGTCAGAAAAGGCTAATGGAGCACAGGGTGGTTTATTTGATTCAGCATTACGGGCATGCTCTCGACAATGCTCCCAGATGACTATTTGTCTGACGATCAAAACAAGATGGATGAGATGCAGTAACTCTAAGCATCGCTTGTATTTCGCGGTTGACTTCATTTCTAGCTCCTCCAACCTTCGAGTCAAGTGGCCGGGCTTTCGTTTTCATCTATGTGTCTTCTGAAAAGTGCATAAATGCCCCCTCCTGGTTCAAGGCCTTGATCTTTCTGGGCTCCTCGATTCGGTCTATCCCATGCTTTTGAGGTTTCTATTTCACATAGTTCAAAAAAAAAAAAAGTCCACGGCCCATCCGGGCTTTGCTCAAAAGTTGCTCCACACATGGTTTCCAATAGCTGCTTCTACGGCCGAAACATACCATCATAAAATGTGATTCACTAGCATCCATGTATCAAAACCATGGTGTGGGCATGCGTTGATGGTCTCCATGAATCTTCCCAACACCGATAAAACTTCAATATTGGCAATGGTGGGTAGATCCGTTTCCTTCAAACTCAGTTGGTCTTTGGTTGCATCAAGAATTTCTTCAAAACTCATTGAAGTTCGCCCAATTCCTAATTGTCCTCGCCTCAATGAATTGAGCCATATTTTGGCTTTCATTCCCGAGGGTCAACCAAATGCCTTCAACTTTAACAATTCCATTCCGCTATACCCTCCTTAAAAGTTATGCATACTTCCTCAAATCCTGCATGTGAATATGGATTTTCATTCTCCATACCATGAAACGTGGGAAGCAGGCACTAGGTAGGTCTCACCGCTTACATCCTCAGTTAGGTATTATGTGAAGGAGCACTAACTCTAGAGGGTGTATGATCCCTCATCGATCTATATGTCAGCTGGATTCATAGGCGCTTACTGACTTTGTCGCTCCGTGCAGGATCCATTCAACATCAGGCATTTCACCGATTTTTACAACCTGTTCAACTGGTGCACTCACCTTGCAATCTACCCGATATCCCTCTCGTCCTGCCACGCATAAACACTTGTTAAACAAAACGAAATGCAACAATGTGACAACAAAGCAAAGAGGTCGGGCGTTAGTTAAAACAAAAACTGATCAGGAAGAATAAAACAAGGCAAAGAGAATCGCTAAGTGAAGAAAACTTCGCAGCCTCTCGCACACTAAATTCAAAAAGGACTCGAATGGTCACCAACACCTGTAATGTGGATTAAGGCACACATCAACTCATCATACGTAGTTTGGCACCATCCACCCTAACTACGCCATTTGATTCGTACACTCAGAGGTGATCTAATCAATAATATTTGTTTCCTATACCCTCCTAACGCTATAGTCAAGCTACCGCAAAGATAATGCGTAGTGGCCTAACACGGGGATGGGTTTTCATCCCACGAATGATTTGCATTAGTGTTTGAAAATGGTGAGGCTTTTGTTTGGATTTTGACTTGGTTGAAAAACAAGTGAGATCGCAGAACCACTAGTTAACTCGAACAAATTTTTAATGAAAGTGTGAAATGCTAACCTAAAGGTCAGTCACTAGCTTGATAACACTGGGGTATCACAAAGGTCCCTGTTCTTTCCTCGTGACAAGTAAATGACATTTAGTCAAAGCCAAACCGGATCTCGCTTAGTCACAAACCCAAACCTGAAAAACCACCCTACTGAGCCAACCCGCATCGGCATCTAAACTCCATCCGCTGAAACTAAAGATTAACTCATCTCTTTGTAATTAAATGATATCTGAAAGAATTGTCGCATTCTACCATTACAGCTACCAACTAAAAAGCATGGTAAGTACCATCATGGGAAGAGATATAATGGGCTGAACTCAGTTTAAAAGTCAGAACCACAATGTGACTGTAATATTCAAAAAGCTATGAGACAAACTCTACAGAGCTTCCAAAACTGCTATAAACTCCTCTATACTGAGGAGGTTGAAGGCGATCCTTTAGTTTACATCCCGGTGGTGTGTCAAAAATATAAAAATTGGTATGAGGAGAGGGAGATAAGAACCTAAATAAAGTTTAGAAACCACAAATGGAAAAGTTTCTTTTTTTGTCAGCAGGGAGCCAGATAGCAATCAACCCTGTACAGTGGAAACAACAAAAAACGCTTTTAAATATAAAATATAATAAAATGGTGTAAGATTAAATTGTGGTTTGAATCGTAATAAAAACGATGAATAGAATACAGAAGGCAGAAACTTCTACATGATATTGGCACTCTATTATCATAAATTTTACAGATATAAATTGTACTCTACAGAAATGCTGAATTCTCACAACTGAAAGAAATTTTACATGATTATACCCAAAAAGGTTATTTATCTCATCCAAAGATTAGGTTTTTGATGCTTTTACACTTAATCACATTCAATCAGTTTAATGATGCAACTCACCAGTCTCAATTCACACTTCAGCTATTTAAGATTTCAAAATTTCATGCATCTACAAACTGGTTAAGTTTAATGACAAGATATACCAATGTTAGAATCATTATGTTTTCAAACAAAACAAAAGGAATTTTGAAGTGACTTCATGCATGATGCAAACAGATGCAAATGATAAAATCCAAGGATTCAGGATTTTCGTTGAAGATTAGTTAGTAATTTCTGCAACTAGCCAAAATTTTAATCATAGCCTAAAAATCATCAGGTTTAGCGTAAATTAAACTTAATTTCGCGATCTCATAATTTTCGGCTAGCCTAGTTTAAATTCCGCTTAATAGCAAATCTCCACCTCATGAGAGGAGCCACTCGTTTATCTCAGATCACGTGAGGTTGTTAAATTTCGCCAGCCAGCCAATCTTTAGCACGCTTATGAACTGTTCCAGCTGTTAAATGGCTGCACATTTTGTAGAACAATGCCAACCCATCACATGTAGGGATTTACTCATCTCATCCTCATGTCATGATGAGCATTTTATTTTCTGCACTAGATCAGATAAACTCACTATTTAGAACTTGAGGAATTTCCTCAAAGAAATTTTCATTCAAGGCAATTCACATGTTCCATTTAGAGGTTTCTATATTCTATTTTCTCTCCCTTTTTCTTTACTTGAATGCCAAACACTTCCATGAATTAATAACTAAGGGATGTCGGAAGGTTTCAGTGTACTTTAAAGACAGGTTATTTGATGTAAGCTCCACAGGTGTCCTCTGAGCGAGCGAAGATAGAGCGCAAACGATTAGCGTAGTTCACTTCCAACGAAGGTACGCCAATAACGCCATCGTTTTAGCCGATGGAGGCGCAGCAGGCAAGCGTCAGCGCACACCAATGCGCATGCAACTCGATATTTTTGATGGTTCCTACGAAGCATCGAATGAGGTTTGTGCGCCGTGGGTTTTAAACCAAAAGGACCTGTAAATGATAACAAATCGCCGACCAACAGAGTGGTTCTAGGGAAAGAGCGAAAGCCAAATAGATCCAGCGAAGGGAAGTGACCAGACGCCACCGCCACAACGCCATGACAGCTTAACTGTTAACACTGCCAGTCCATGCCACGTAAGCCAAAGGACCCAAACCCTATGTCACCATTTATGACTTTTTGATTTGAATCGATGGCATGCTGAACATACAACCTCCCCGTTTCTAACAAAAATCCGAAATCCAAACAAAAGCCCTCAAATTACCTTCCAAGAATTGATTAACTGATTCATGATGAAACCCATCCCGTTGTCGACCTTGGGATCGCTTATGTCGTTAAAAGAATGACTACTTAAAGAGAGAACCATGACAGCAAATAAGCTGAGTCAGGAGCTCCAATCGCCTTATCGCAGTGGACGCACCACTTAGTTAATAAATTACAGAAGTAGGGTTTTCAGATTGCAATGCCATGGTGACAGCAGCCTTCACCGGCGCAAATTTTCGCAATCCTAGCTAAAATCTCGGGCTTCTCTCGCTTTTGCTACCGTATCCCCTTCTTCAAATCCAATTCTATACATTTCTTCATTTTGTAAATGATGAATCACATTGTGAATCCTCGCATTCAAGATACACATATCTTGGACATCAAGCTTGAACTAAATGGTCGAGGCACGCAAAACTGCAAAAAATTACCAAAAACAAACTTGAAACTAATCGCGGGTACTATGGATTCGCACACATCAATCGCTTAATTGATATGATTAGTATCAGCAATTCAAACCTATCTTGAATGGGCTCAAATAGCACTCACCAATCGCCAGCCTTTAGATATGTTGACTCCACCATAATAGGTTCAGGTTACTCCATGTATGAAGACTCAATGTAGCCTTCTAAAATGAAAAGAAAAGAAAGCAAAAAGAAAAGAAAATAAAGAAGAATAAAAAGCCGTGATCGCTGCCAAACCAACACTGGCCCAAGGGGTATATGGCTTAAAGCCTTTAAAGCCCGATGCCCTAAACCTAATCGTCAGAGTCATCGACTTAGTGTTCCGCTACACGAGTGGATAAAGTAGAGTTTAGCGAGTCAGGTGCTTAATTTCAAGTCATCTGGAAGTCCTAGTAAGCTCTACAGTTGCCAAGGTCATTGATCTCCGCTTGATGCCCTAAACCTTAATTGGTTTGGGAGTCATCTGCACCCTGCTACAATGCACTTTGATGAAGTTCAGTTTTTAGCACAGACCCAGCAATGTAATCAAAGAAAGAAATAAAGTGTAGTTGGTCCTATTTAGGGTTTGTCAACTATTTAAGGCTACGGCGTGAGCTGTGCTCGGGGGAGGAAGAAGCTTAGTGATCTTATCAAGCTCAAACCGGTTACCTTAGGAACAATTAGGTATTGGTGGAAGTTCGTCAGCTTCCTGAACCATATCGTCTCTAAAACTCGTTTTATACGGCATTTGGGTTTCTTTTATGATTCGTTGCTCGTGGTCTAAATCGTCTCATACTAAAGGTAAAGTTTAATCGTGACACACTTTTTCAACAATATACACTTTTCGTAAAGCACAACATGCATACCTTATCAAGTTGTAGTATCGGCTATGGATCAGCAACGCCATTTGCCGTAAAGGACATGGCTCAAAAGTGCTATTTGAGCCCTATTCAAGATGTAGTTTGAGTGCTTTTACGCACTAATCATATGAATTGAGCCAATTGACATGTAAGTGTGTCCACTTAGTACCACCGATCCCATTTCGAGCTTTGTTTCGGTAATTTTGCAAGTATTTTGCAGCCTCAACCAATAATTCCCAAGTCCGGTGTCAAGCTCAGGTTTAATGTCGAGGATTCAATAAAGGATTTCACCAACCAAAATGAAGAAATGTGAAGTAGAATTGATGAAAGGATGATGCAAGAAACAGAGGAAACCTCAGATTTTTTAGAAGAGCGCATTGCGAAATACAGGATTGCGAAAATTTCAATCATAGCGAAATTTCGTAATCCTGTTTTGGATCTTTCATAGGCAAAATTACCTGCTCAAGCACAAATTTTGATTTTCGGCTATCTCTGCACTCGCTTGCTTATTTAAATTTCTAACATAGCGAATCTCTTCACTATGTTAGCGAAATCCCTCGTGATAGTTTTAAATTGTCAGCCTCAGAGCTTTGATGTTTTTGATTCCAAACGACCACGCTTTCTTTGATTAATTACCATTTCATTCCTATCAGAATTTCATTTTTTGTGCCTTTGTCATTTCACACATCGGGTTGACTATATAAGCTCCCCACAACTTTTGTAACCCTAACTTTTCATTCATCAGAATCCACGCGTTCTTTCATTTTAGGTTACGCTTTCATCTCTCTTTCTTTTCTCTCATTTTCAAGCTTCAAACACTCTCGAGGATGACAACCAAAGGATGTTCGCTAAGCCCCTTCCTTGAAGAGGAGGGGTCACTGTAGGCCTGAGGTGTGCCATGTCCCATTATCACACTCAGATTATAGATAATGGCTCCCATCTCACCCCAAAGAAAACTTCCTAGATCCAAATTTCTCGCAATGTATCTAAGAAAGCCATGTTGGCTAAAAGGGACGCTTAATCTTAATCCACCGTCATCCACTTAGTCAGTTCCTATTAGTTGTCAGAAGCTGCCTCGAGGCCATATGCACACCGTTAGGACTTTGAATTCGCCACCCAATGCTATACCTCCTCATGAGGGAGTAATTTGTGGTTTAGGCTTTAGTGCTTAAATCAAGGTCCGCTTGGGGAAACGACTATAGATCATTATCCCTTAACGCGAGGAAACAAACCCGAGGGCACATGAATACACCTTAAAAATCCAATCCAAAGTGACCTAAGATTCAAGGAGTCTTCTTTTCTAAATTTTCCTTTAATTATATGCGCTGACAATCATCCAACCACTCAAGCTTTTGAACAAAAACCCAAAATCCAAAGAGAAATACCATTTTCAACTCAACTAACTTATCATTTCACGAAGAAAACCCATCCCCCGTGTTCGACCTAACCGCTTATACTACAAAGAGTTTGACTACTAAAGAGGGAGGAACTTAGGATACAAATTTTGTTGATTCCGGATCACCCTACCGTGGCACGAATCACACCAATACATCCTTCACTATCCCTCTAAGAATTTTCACACTACGGACAGCTAGCTGGAGGGTGATATTGGTTGGTTCTAACTCTTCTAACCCTAGCTCAACATATACCGAATATGGAAACAAGTTAACACTTGCTCCCAAATCCACATCTGCATGTCCTAATTTTGAATTTCTACCACTATGAAGGCTACGAAAACAGACCGATTTATGTACTGCTCTTACTAATGATAAAAGATTTCTAAACCATCAACAAATACCGATGACTTCACTATTCGCTAGTGTCAAGATATGCAATGATCCTCTCATCACACACACTTTCATTGGGCAAATCTCATTAGTGTGTTTCCCCGAAAATCATATTAAAAACAAATAAACACTTATCAGAGGTTAATTACTAGATATAATGCCAATGGAAGGCCGTTTCTCGTAGAACTAAAGGCAACATTAAACCTTCAATGCAAATTCACAAAATAATCTTGAAGCGTATTCCTCATCTTATCAAATTCAATTTATGGCCTTCAAAGATAACCCGTATTTATATTTGGAAGGGTAACCAGCCTTTCCATGTTAAGACAAGAAAGTAAATTTCAAGAAACCCAAGCTATAAAAATGAAGAAAGATATAAGAAAGCTCACATATCACTGGTAAATGATTCTTTCTTACAAGTTGCAAGAGTTTATACTCTGTGAACCATGGGATGCTGCCAAGAGAAATGTTGCCCTTCCTTCTTGTTGTATAAAAATGGGGAGAAAAACTCATAAGTTGCAAATAGAAATACATTGGTTTAACAATGAAGCATTTCAACTCACTTAAAGTTCATACATGATATAACTCACCTGAAAAAATTTGTAGTTTTGATGAAGGCCGTTTTTAATGAATCCTAACTAATGTTAGAAAGACATCCAATAGGGGACAAGCTAGATCAACATTCAGCAATATTTCACAAGTAAAAAATTATTGAAAATTGTGCATCCACCTAACGTCAGAATAATATTCAATGCATCAAAATCAAAGGAGCTGAAAAAAAATAAAAAAAGAACGTCCATAAAATTCCTTTCTGAAAAATAATGCATAAAGACAAGCAAATGTAAAACCGATACAACTGTTGTTTATATGGTTCATAGCTCCATCAAATGACAATTTCAAACCATCAAAATAATCAAGTACAAGACTTCACTGCATGAATGACAAAACCGTTGAGGTGTAATTCAACGATCCAAAAGATTCCTCCATATCTAGGTCAGACCAGCCCCGAGCCCGTCGCCTGGCTCACAGCTCAGCCTGCTTGGCTTGTAAGCCTAACAAGCCAAGCTTGAGCCTAAAATTAGCTTTCTGTTTTTTAACTAGCCGGAGCCCGAAGCTCGAGCGCCCGAGCCCAATCGAGCCCCAAACGATCCTATCAGAAACGACGCCGTTAGTTTTTTTTTTTTTATAATTATCAGCGGCAAAACGCACGCCAGACCGCAATATATGAAAAAAACCCTCAGTCCAAAGAGTCGCCACTCTCCCATCGCCGCCTCAGAATTTCGACCGGATCAGATCTCTCCCCGACACGGCGACGCCACGGCCATATCTCACCTAAATCGACCGCCTCTCCCGACGCCGCAACGCCGACCGCATCTCTCAACCTTTCTCCCCACGCTGACGCCCGACCGCGCCCATCACGATTTTCCGCTCCATTTTCGCCTAATCGCGCTACTAAGACAATCATTCGCGTATTCTCTCCGATTTAATCATTTAATCGATGCCCACACACTAATCTAATCTTGATCTGCTTAGTTTTTAACAAGAAGCTTAAACAAAGGAAATGTCGAAGCCTCGTGGATACCGTAAACTAGCATTGAGAGGTTTCGGACGAGTCATTCATACCCCAAGTGTGTATAAGTCCGGGGCTTCGATTTCGTGAACCGTAGGGTTTTTTATATTGGTTGTGGAAATTTCTAAGATGGAAATGAGCTCGAACTGTAGATCGTTCAAGAACCTTCTTCCTAGCAGTTTCATATGGTGTTTAGAAACACCGTGTGTTTTAAATGTTTTGTTATGGGATATTATTTTAACAAATTTATTTCCATTCGGGTTTGTAACAAATCAAGCGAATTCGATTCTTATCTCGGGATTGGAACCTTGACCAAGTTTGAGGACTAATTTCACTATCGATCCACCACGATAATTAAAAGCAAGGGAAGAAATGGAAATTGAGGTGATCCAAGGAACCTCAGGCGGATGATCCGAAACCGCAGGTGGCGAACCGAAACGCCGTGCGTAGAAATTTTCAATCACAAGTCAACAAGTATCCCCTGCTTAATGAGGTGTCTTCAATAATGTAGTAACCAAAATCTTCTTACTTAAACTATGTGAATCTTCAATTTCGAAGAGATGAATATTTGTTCAAATGATTTAAATGAGATTACTTCTTATGTATATGTAAATTTGTAATCGTCAGATTTTTAAAATAGTTTAAGGTGGGATTTTTTTTTACTTAAATGCCTAGGACCAACAAAAAAAAAGCTAATATTGTGATCGATAGAAGATGGGATAAAGATCATTTAAATGGATGAAATGGGTATAGAGATGCAATGGAAGCCAAGACAAGGTGAGTTAAGAGATCGTGAGTTTGGAATAGAATGAAATCATAACAAACAATGGCGATACGAAGGCAAGACGAATCACCGTAGCATACATTCCTATAAGAAGGGGGCTGCAACAACTCATCTTAAAAGGCATCTAAAACTTTGCACACCTCGTAAAGCTACTTTGGTTGGCAAGGATAAGGGTCCAAAGCAAAGTTTATTGTCTTTTGATGTTACCGGGCTGTGATGAAATGCTAATAATCTTGGGCATGATAAAGGAAAAGTAAGAGAGGAACTTGTAAAGATGTTTCTTCACATTCACGAATATCCTTTTTCGATGGTAGAGCACGCAGTTCTTCACTAAATTTCAGAGAAGTCTTAACCTGCAAGTATGAGCCAATCAAAAGAAAACTTTCAAGCTTGATCGCATGAAGATGTATATATCTGAGAAGGAAAGTTTGAAGTCAGACATAAGCATTAATGAAAATCGCTAATCCGATTTATGGACTTCAAATCAGTCCATAGTGGTATATGTGCCTAACAGACATTTTCTGTATCGTAATGGAAGTCATAAAAGAATCAATTTTTGTCCTTGAACCCTCACACCGGTACAATTACCGATAAGACGTTGAGTGTTTGATTGATCGGGGAATTGAAGATAAAATTTCCACCATTGGTACTGATAATGCTTCTTCAAAGATTTAATTCGTAAGAGTATTGAAAGAAAATTGAAGCGAAAGAAAAGCTTCACTTTGGTGGTAAAATACTTCATGTCCGATGTCGTGCTCATATTCTAAACTCACGGTCCAAGCACGGGTTAACAGAAGTACGAGATGTGATTGAGAATATTTGAGAAAGTGTTAAGTATTTGAAGTTGTCTCCTTCAAGACTTTATAAGTTCAATGAAATTGTCAAAAGCCTAAAGCTATCTACCTTGATGAGCTTAAAAGTCATCTATTTTTAGTCCATTTTTCTGTTTGATTTTAATGTAAAAATGAATAATTAAGATGCAGAAATATGAAGAAACTCACCAAATCTGTTATTTTCAGGAGTATGTTAGTTAAGAAAACGCAGTTGGAAAATGCAAATAATCATGAGTAAAAAATGCAGAAAATAGCGCAGCGTAAATGAAAGCAACCGTTAACTAATGTTGCGGGGGCTAGGTTTGCACAACAAGTTGGCGAGGTCGCTACGATCGAAAACGGCGAAATTTGATGCAGTCGCGACATGGATCACAAGATAGTACCGAGGGGATCGGGTTATAAACTTTAAGAAATGATGTCGCGGACAACACGGCGATGTCGCCAAAGGCTGATGTCATGGCTGCTATATCGCAGGTCGCGACAAGAAAAGCGCCTGACGCCGTGGGATATGCGTAGCAAGATGAAACCGTTAGACCGAAGCCGCTGGTCGCGACAGCGAAATGAGGTCATACATCGCGCAACCGCCTGAAGCCCCAGAGACATAGGCGATTTCAAGCGACAGAGATAGAGGCTCTTTACATGAGACTTGGTCACTAAGGTCAGTAGCCTTTAAAAGTGCGATGTCGTAGTCAAGAAGTCGATGTCACGCGATCGTGAACACAAGTTTGCAACCATGTATGACATATGTTGATGTCGCTGACGTGAGATCGATGTCGACATTAAGAAGGACAAGTTCAAAGTCAGCAGAAAGATATGCGATGTCGCGACAAGAGATTTATACCGCGACAACAAGAACTAATCAAGTGAAAACCTGGTGATCCATGTCACGTCGCGATGCAGATTTGACGTCGCTGTATTATCATGAGCGGTACCAGCCGGTTATTTAAACACATGAGATGCTTGCTGCGGACAAAGAATTGATGTCACAACATCAAGAGCAACCGCTTGAAAGATACAAGTGGCGCCAAGATCAAGCATGCGCTGACCGGGCCATGTCACAAATAATAGCCGTTGTCGCAACATCGTAAGACTCTGAAAGTTAAGAACATATCGTTGTCGCACAAGAGATCGAGCGTCGCTGGCGTTGAAACCTGCAAACTATAAGCCGATGTCGCTGGCCAAGAGACGACAGCGTCGCGAAGACCGGCATTACCGCAGCGGCTGCGCATGATACGAGCCGACGCGACAAGATATCGGCGTCGCGACATCGTGAGAGATCAATTGAAACTCCGTAAGGGCATGAAGTGATGTCGTGACAAGGATCGATAGTCGCAACATCGGGAACAACAAATAAGGTCGCAGAAGATTCTTATGCATGTCGCGACGTGAGATCATAGTCGATGATGTTGTCGCGACAAGGAGTTGAAGTCGCCACTCCAACATTAACATGGGCTAACCCACTTGGAAATCCACAAAAACTGCATTGGGATTAGGCCCAACTGAGAAAAACCCTATAAAATGACAAAGATAGCTACCCAAATTTCATACCAAAGAAGCCATACGAACGTATCGAGGTCCTGCAGCCAAGGCTCATTTTCTTTATTTTTTTTCTTTTAGTTTTCTTTTCTTTTCTTTTCTTTTCTTGAAGGTTGATAGTTAGAGATTAGATTAGATTTATCGTTTTAGTTTTCGTTTTATTTTTCTCGAACTGTTGTTATCGCTTTCAGCGTGTTGAACAACCGCAGACCATTTCTTTTCAAATTACTACCTGAATGTTTGAAGTTCGTACAAATTTATGGAATTCTGGCCCCTCCTGGGGCCATAATGCAAGATTCTTATGATCGTGAGGAATGTCGTAGTGTAATTCGGGGCACTGAGAACCCACCATTATGAATGCTATTGTCATAAATTATCTTTCCTCGTAGTTGCTTCAAAGAAATTAAGTAATTTTTACTTATGAATTTACTTTCTGCATGGGTTTAATGTTTTGATCCGAATATCGCTTATACCCGTTAAGAATTGTTTATCGCTTCTGATTTCAAGAGGTCCTCCGAGTGACACTATGACAACTCGGGAGTTATGAACATTTCTTTGAAGGTATTAACCCTCATATTAGAGATCTAATGAGCTTTGTAAGTTTACTGATGAATCCTCTTCTCACTTGAAATCAAGAATGAGTTGAATGGTTATCATTTTAAACAAGCAGAGTTAACTCCTAATTCGACCATAAGCCAATCCCGTGTTAGCCGAGATCTAATCAAGGAGAGGGTGATCTATTCTAATTTTGAGGAGTAACCTGGAAGTTAGATATCCTCGCTTGACCGATAACTCAGAGCTGGTTTACAACCATAAAATGGGTAGAAGTATGCAAAAGAAAAATTTTAATTAGAAGTCCCTGCTAAAAGTATGCTATCTCATTCCTCGTATCTTCGAGAGGATCAGTAAAAATTAGATAATGAAATGGAGTGTGGAGATCCACAGACTACTAAACACCTTCGACAACATTCTAAAAATCTGAAATACACAAGTAAAATTAACAGTTGTTAACAATTGTGAATTGACACTTCACAATAGCATTGATCTTAATGTGTACTCTAAACGATAATTACTCGCCCATTTATTTTAACTATTCGTATTTCATTATTCTTTAGATTCAGTTTATTGGATTGTTCATTCTTTTATTATATACTTGTATAATTTACAACTTCTTAAGCTGGAACACAATGTCATTGTATAGTCCAAATAGTATGGAGCTTCGGAAAATGGTCGTTGATCTAGAAATTTCTAGGATCTCTCAGGATCGATATCCTGGACTCTAAATCCAATTTATTACTTGTCAATTCAGGTACCTATAAAGATATCTGGCCAAAACCAATATTGAAAATGATTTACTCTAGGAGATGCTTTGGTTTGGTTAACATACCTCTAAGTGCTTGATTCTTGATGTGCCTACACGGTCGAACTCAACATATGCCATGCTAGAGTGTGCACTTGAGAACAAGTCAGTTTTTTCACGGTACAAGGAAAGGGACTACAACTATAAATGGCTTTCTGCCATCCGATGAGGATTGGAAAAGTGGATGTCGAGGTTTCTAAACTTTGGAGTTATTAATGATGTCAAAGGTGTTCTGGATCTAAAATATCCAACTCAAATTTGTTTCTTCACAACATAAGTAAGGAAGTATGTTTGAATGACATGTCTAATGATAATAGAGATTTTTTGGAAGCGTATGACTCTAAAGATGAAGGAAAAGTTTGACAAGTATCGGGAGAATGTAACTTGGTGATGGCAATCAGCGGTCTCGATCCTGGTATAAATGAAACTCATTCTCTACTCTTTTTCCAAAATCTTCTATCCAAAGCAGATGATTTTCAAGAGGCATATAGGATGGTGTCTCGTGAGTCCTTACACTTCTTTACAAGGAATATCATCCAGATAGCCAAATAAATAAGTGAGCATGAGTAAAGGCTACTTGAGGATTCTAACCCCTCTCAAGCAAAAAAACAAAAGACAAATGATTTTGATGAGTGGGTTATAACTAATTCTGATATCATTCCTGGGAACAAGAGTGAGATAGACATGTATTTAGATGGAGTTTATAAGCCTGGTAATGAGGAATATGAGGATTTTGATGTTTTGAACGTGGAAAGCTATTAGTCTAAAATTTCACACTTTATCAAAGACGTGCCCGAGACATATTATCCATTCTTATTACTACAAATTTGCTCTTAATCGCTTCTAGTGCCTGAGGTGAGTATTTGATCACCTAATATCAAGTTCTTTAAAGCCCGACTCCGTCCAATTTTTTGATTTGTATGGGAGATTGGTTACAAACAGATTTTGGGGTTTGTTGGCATCCAATGTAAGTACTTTTTATTACTTTAATATATGTTTATATATATAGTTTAGTATTTTTGTTTTTACATGAAGCTTGATCTTGCTTGTTTTATTTAAAGGTTGAGAATGAGTTTATGCAAGAAGGTTGAGATGGACACTTAATTGTCAGAGGCTGCAATGTGTAAGTGTTCATTACTGGGTTTAATATTTTCATATTAGTTAGTTTACCTTTTTTTTTTTTATGTATTAACTATTTTTTGCTTATTATTTAATTTACAGGTTGACTGATAGTTTATACTAAAAGAGATATATGACTTGAAGAATTACAGAAGCAAACCTAACTTCTTAGTTTTTGATTTATTTTGCTTCTTTTTGTCAACTGACTTAGACAGTTGTTTTTTTGCTTCTTTTTGTCAACTGACTTGGGACAGCTTGTTTTTTGCTTCTTTTTGTCAACTAACTTAGACAGTATTCTTGATTTCTTGTATATGAACTGACTTAGACAATTGTTTATTACTGGGTTTAATATTTACTTTCCATTGAATTAGAATTAAGTTTGTAATGATGTATGTTTGGAAGGATTCAACTTATATTGTCCATTTTTTTTATGTGTTATGAAAATGCCTAGAAACAAGTCCTACTGAAGGGCTCGTGTACATTATAAATTCTTATTTACATGTTAGTAATGGGAGGAGTAAATTTGGTTTACTATTTGATTGTGCTATGTTGTTCAAATAACGAAATGTTGAGAATCATGGTGGAGCTCTAGTGTCTTATTGAGGTTGTTAGGAGTTAGGAATATTGGATCGAGTGTCTCAAGTTTGATACTGCTGCATGTGTGTGGATGAGCATGTTTGGACATTCGAACAAATGAAGCTGCCTTTATATAGGGTTGTAGCACGTTGGTTTGTAAAACAAAGCAAGTTAAAATTGGTTCGAGAGCTACTTGAATTTCTTGTTAGCTTTTGTTAATCAAAGTATTTGATAAGGAAAAGTTTGTATTACTTGATAAAAAGTTAATAATTGTATATTCCATCCCTCAGCAATTACTCAGTGTAGTGAATTTCTTATCAAATGGGTAAAAAAAGGGGTATTTAATCCAAAGTTCATAATTTAGACACATATTATAAGAAGGTCCTTAGAGCAATTTAAATATTGCATTAAGTCCAAGTAATTCTGCACTTCGCTTCCTTGAATTAGCTTATCTTACTGATATTCCATCTAAGATGGAGTCAAGTATGTGATGAATCGAAGAAAAAACTATAACCGACCTCCAAATATAGCAAATCCAAATGGGTTGAGAATTAGATTTCGAATATGTAATTTTATAGATTTAAATTGTCCAGCAAGATATTCGACATCCTTGATTCTCCTAATCAGCTTGCCCTCATTTCCGTCCAAAGTCTGGCAGGGTTCCCAACGTCTTCCGGCGACCTTAGGCTTTGTTTCATTTAGGCGGATTTTGCCACCAATCTACCGCAGCATGCAGTTCTGTGCGGCAACGGAGTGTAGTGCACATCGTGTTCCGTGGCAGTCGAAAGGTTCCTGCGCCTCTATAATCGAATTGCTGTTGTTTGTGAGAAAATACTAAATTTAAAATTTACAATCGATCAATAGGTAAATATTTGTGAGCCAACAGTCAGCGACTCACTGTAGACTGCTGTACATGGTACATGCATGGAATTGGAATCGAAAGTTTAAACAACAATCGCGACCGCTTTATTAATGTAACAAAGTTCTCCTAATTTCCTGTGTTCAGTCCTGTCACCGCCTTTAATTTTTCCTTTTTCCCCTCTCTTCCATCGAAAATTTTCCAAAACTTTCAATTTATGAGGTTAATTTCACTCCCACACCCATCAAAACACAAAATTTCAGCCTTGGCCAATGCTTTGACTTTTAGACATCACATTAAAGCCATCAATTGCTTCACACCATGCACAATCCTATAATCAAGTGGGAATTTCAACAGTGGTTGAAACTCGTATCCGCTTGCATTTTAAGGTACAATTCATCACAGTACTACTTAGGATGTGTGTTCTTATTTTACTACTTGTTACTTAACACAAATGCAGGTTGGGTAAGATTGTAAGAGATATAGATGGTTGAAAGTCAATAAGTGGTCATCCTGTATTTATTGGCCTAAATCTCAATTGCATGAAATGTAGGCAAATAAAAGACTTTTTTCCGATCAAGCACAATAAGAATATCACATTGCTCTAGCATTAACTTAACTTATGTAGTTAGATTATTGAAAGAGTTAGGATATTAGGATTAAGTTCTACTGGTCAGTGGCAACTTTGAGGGAGCATTCTACAATTCGATCCCATTATAATTCTCAAATGAAGCATGTGGAAACAGATTTTCATTTTATATGGAAAAACTTAGATCTAACTGTCAAAAAACATTTCAATACTAATTAGATTGCGTATATTTTCACCAAAGTACGTAGCTAGATTTTTATCTTCTATGAGAAAAGGTCCTATAAGATACTCTTAATCACAAACACCTTCATACCGCCTCTCTCCTTCTTTTCTCATTTTTTCTCTTGTAGCCTATTTTCCTCAAACAAGGAAGGGTAATTTCTCGGTTATATATGCTTATCCCTAGATTTTAATGGTGACATAATAGTGAGATTATCATCTCCAATTTTTTTTTATGCTTGGTAAATTAAAAAAAAAAAAGGTTAACCCAAAAATATTATTTGATCAAAAAGCTCGCATAAGCTCGTTCCTGCTCGAGCTCGAGCTAAACAAGCTTGAGCCTAAAAAAAAGCTTGACTGGACGCTTGGGCTCGGGCTCGAGATCGGCTTAAAATAAACAAGCCAAGGCTCAAATGTTCAAAGCTCGGCTCGGCTTGGCTCGACTCGTTTACACCCTTATCCATATCACAAAAGAGGTCCATGTTTACTGAAACATGGGGAACTCGTACGTTCGAGACACTCGTGTCCAACTCGCTTGCGCATACATAAGGAAACACTTCAAGTCATAAACATAGTAAATGATTACTACCCAAATAGTGTTGTTCTATACTCTTAACACTCCGGGTTTTGAACACTTTTTGCATAGTAATCAGCCAAATTGACCCAGTTGGCACGTTAAGGAATTAGCAATGCTTCTAATAAATTTTATAGCAGTTTTTGTAGTTTTCACGTGCTATATCTTGGAAGATAGGATGCAAAATGAAAGATTACGAAGAGACATCAAATATGAGCTATAAATGAATTTACTTTAACCGGCAAAAATTGTGAATTAAAAATACATATTTTTCTAATCTTTTAGTCGGAGAAATGAAGAGCCATGACTATATGAAGAATTCTCGAACTTTTAGCCAAGGAAATTTAGTGGTCGTGGACTATTACAATGCACACAATTGACGATCAATTTGAAGACCGCTACCAGGATCTACGATAGACACATGGTTTTTGACGGCTGCCATATTGTGCCCTAAATATTTACCCTTTCTCCTGTACGACCTCCTCAATGAACAGTGACCTTCGATTGAAAAAACTATCCCGCGAGGGCAATCTATTGGCTCGCTTTTACGCCTAGACTGCTTGAATGGCTTCGATGCTCATACTCCTCCTTCTCTGTCATGGCTTCCGATTCTGACTTGTCTCCCATATATGGATTGTCGTGGATGAGGATTCAGGTGGCGCCAGAGGTGGCTCCGCGACCCGTGCATGCGCTCTCATTGGTTCTCGACTTCACCGGATTAGGCCTCTTTGTGTTACATTATTTCACATCGATCAAATTCGTACTCAAGATATTAATACTCCGTTTGCGGGATTTAATCGTGGTAGATCCATACCTTTACTTGCCCCGATGCGGAAAATTATGTCGTTGAGGACATGGTTTACATGGATCGACCGAACGAGAGTTTGTACTGTTTTAGCGAGAAGATAAGGGATTGCTCTCATCCTTCAATTTCGGTGCACAAGAGTGGAAGCCGCTAACGATTTCTCCCAATCCTAGGCCAGATTGGTTTAAAAATTTAAAATGTAGTCGTCCAGGTAACTGTTCTTTCTCGAATATGGTGGAAGTCTGATCAAACAAAACTCAAATCGATTTTATTTATCAATAATGGAGACAATTGATGTCGGGGCGTAGGTTTGCATTTTCCTTTGATGTAAACATTATTCTTTCAATCGATTATCATTTTTAAGGATTTCCTACCTCTGATTTTCTCACCTATCATATGGTTTTCTGTGGTTTCTAAGATTTGGAAGTTTTGTTCTCAAATTAATACTTTACCATTTTCATCTCCTCCCATTTCTAACTTTATCTTCATTTTCAACAATGAATTTTGGATGGTTGAACCACCACGCATTCGGGCTTGTTGATTTATGTTTCGATTTCCATCCAAATTGAAGGCTATTTTCAGGGATATTTATTTCTTTGGTATTTCTAAATTTCCATTTTTTTAGTCTCCACATTGTGGTTTCCTTTTGTTTTCTTAAGAGACCTTTTAAAATCTTGAAGGTTGAGGCTATGACAACCTTCAATGAGGTCCTATCTCTATCTATCACAAATATACATCATACCATCTAACTGAAGAATATGAAATTAACTTGTATGGTTTGACTTGCTTAGAAAACCTTGATTCGTGACTTCCAACCCAACTTCACAATTCGAATGTACTGCTGAAGAAGCGTATACACCATGACGGGTAGTATTGTGATTATTCTACTTTGATTGCTTGAATTAGTTTTTAAATTAGGAATTTCAGCCTATATAGCCAATGGAGCTATGGCCTGTACATAATTTCTATGGTTAAGATCAGTCAAAACATGAAAACTCCTAAAATTCGGGCCTCCCAAGAATTGGAGCAGAGTTTCTAGGTCGAGCAAGGGATGACTCATTACATTCTAGATGCAAATGTGTCATTTTTAAATAAGATGGTCATTAAGCATCTGTCTATGGAGTAAACAAGATACATGAAAACGTGTTATTTATTCTTATTGAATATATATATACCCCAAGATACATGAAAATGTGCTACTTGTTCTTATTGAATATATATATATATATATATATGATTTAGATCAAATCTAGTGCTGGGCTTACGTGCGCGCCTCTTGTAGGTAAAAAAAAAAAAAAAAAAAAAAAAAAGAAAAGTAAAAGCAAACAAAGAGATTGAAAAGACTATTATTATTCGGGGCTGACAAATGCAATCAATGGTTTGTCTTTAGAGATATGTGAGCAACTTGAGCAGTTGATATCGTACTATGCAGAAAATAAAGGTTTTGTTGGGATTAGGCTGAGGTGTCAACTTGAAACTGCTCTATTCATTTTCGTTGTCGCTTGGGTAAATTCTAATGGTTTATTTTTGTTCCATGTTAATAATGGGTTTATACCATATCGCAATAACATGTATGATTTCACTTATGTTGAAATCAAGCAGCATGCCCATATATGTGTTGGAACAAGCTTTGGCTTCGTAATGGTAGACCGCATGTTAGTCGCAAGGAGGTACCGTTTCAATGGCTTTAGTACGTATCCATGTTAGATATCTCCTTAGCTGTGAGCTCCTTCAACTCAAGGATTATGCTGCGGGATATGATTTTGTTTTTCTAAGACATTTTTATATCGCTCATCAATTTGCTTCGAGTTCTCATTCCTAAGTGAATCTATACTCAGAGATGAGCCAGGCATGATCATTAAGGCAATATTAGGGGATTGAAAAAAATTTGTGTTCTGAATTCCATATTTTGAGCCTGACCTTCCCCGACCCACTCTGCAAGCTCAATCTCAAGGGGACTTCTGAGTTTGTCAAGTCATTTCCAATGGCAAATAATGCTTTAGAAGTCAAGGAGACTACTGAGTTTGTCCAGTTCTCCATAACACAACGTGGAGAAATGGAGAGAAGCAAACTAATAGTATCAGCTCTTCCTTTAATGGAAGCATAGTGAAGTGGAATTAAACCCCCTTTTCCCCTGAGATAGCAAAGTTCATGGCTAATTTCTAAGAGCATCCCCACAACACCAACATGCCCATTTGCAGCAACTAAGTGAATGGGGCTGTATCCATCCTGGTTCAATTCTTTCACATATTCCAACACATTGGTTTTGTGCTTGAGGACTTCATTTGAAAAATCAAGGTGTCCAAGCATGGCTGCAATGTGCATAGGAGTATCTGCAGTTGTGGCTGCAACATCCTCCAGGATTAGAGGATCACTTTTGAGAAGCTCGAGAAAAACCTCAATGTTCCCATCTCTTGCAGCTTTGAACAATAATGGATCCATTATACTTCCAAATCCTTAAGGTTCCGCTTTAGTTCTTTATAATAAGAGGGGTCCAAGATGATCTACATAAACTAATCAATATCTAGACTCTATGGATTATAATATAGTCCCTAATTTCCAAATTCGGGAACTGTTGTCTCCGATCCAGGTGATTTGCTAAGTAATTGGGATTAAGGCTTTGTCGAGCTGGAACCTTGTTTTTTTTTTTTTTTTGTGAATCAAAGTTACAAGCAGTTGTTTGTCAATTGATAAAAAATTTATAAACATTTTGAATTCCTCTATTTATCTTCTAATGCATCTGAATTTTTATCTGTGACAATTGTAAACTGCTAATTTGAAGAAGATATTTATTTTTTTTTCATATTAGAGGTAATCCCAACATGACATTTTTCTTTTCAAGTAGCTTACATTTTGTAATGAGAATGAAGCTTTGTCAATGGGCCTGAGATCAAATGTGTTGTCAATTGGAGATATGTCGAGTCAGCTTGTGGTCAGCCGCAGCTCTTACTCCATCAACCGATCCTCTAACTCAATTGATTATGGCAAAGCCCCCTGTTGGTCTCTACAAGATCAAACACAAAGAGGAATTGATCTGGGTCTCGCATACTCTAAGGATTGGGTTTTTGTTTGATTCGCTTTTGTTACTAGTTTAATTTGGTAAAATTCAGATACTTTCTTCAATCGAGCTTCTAGAAGGCACCCCATGCAAAATTCGATGAGATTATTTCGTTGTCGAAACTTTGATTCGTTTCATGAATATAGTTCGTCACCTTGTCCATTTAAACATTTAATGGGACTACTCAACATATTTTCATGCATTTCCTTTAGAATTTCCTAATGTTGTTTTCCTTTTCCGTAGTTTTAAATTTTATCTAAAGATTTTAAAATATTCTCGCTTCATTTAATCCTACGGTCGCGGCCAACTAAGCGAGAATTGGTTAACACTCCTACGGGTAGCGCTGCACAAAACCCCGACTATAAACACCTTAGAACATCCTTATTGCCGTGGTCAGAACAAAACCACGGCTACAGAACCACCTATGGCCGCGGCCAGAACAAAACCCCTACTATAAACACCTTAGAACATCCCTAAGGCCGCGGTCAGAACAAAACCACGGCTACAGAACCACCTATGGTCGCGGCCATAACAAAACCCCGACTATAGCCTATAGACACCCAATTAGACTTTCCCGCGCCTAAAACATTTGTCCACGGTACCTATGGCCACGCCTTGCCGCGGTCCACTTTTGTTTTACCATATGCTATACCGCATTTTATTTACCACCTTTAACTGGGGTCAATGACCGCGGCCATAGGCTCCGCTTCTTGTAGTGAGATGAATTGGAACTCAGAGTTGTAGAACTAGAAGGCAGACAAAAAATAGAGAACATTTTCGCACGGGTTGCGAAATTTCCACTTTTGTTTGACTTTTGTCTCTCCCTTTTTTGCTTTCTTCCCAAATTGTCCATATGTAATAGTTTATGCTTTTGTCAATTTGGTAATTTGCATTGTTTGGTGGTATATAACACCAAACAACAATTTGTAAAGACAAATTCAGTTTTATTATTGAAATTTCTAGGAGGCTTGTCGAACAAGCTCCCGTTTTCTTTTCATTTTCTCTCATTTTCTTTTCTTTTCTCAATAGCCAAACTCCTTATGAGGATGACAACTTAGGAGGGATGAGCAGGGCTAAACCCCTCCTTCCTTGGAAGTAAGCAAGGCACAGAAAAGGAACTCGAGGCAATGAAGGGTCTCTGTTTTCAACTTAGGCATTTACTGACATTTATGTGTTTTACTTAAACTCTAGGTTTAGATCCCTTTGAGTCATTGGATGCTTATTGCTAAATCCAGTGATGTTCGTTAGTTATCATTTATGAGCTATTAGAAGGTGAGTCAAGGAGACGTGTTTTTATTGTCTGAGACCATTAATGCTTAAAGAATACCATTTGCAAAGGATAGTTATTTTGGGTAAGCTTTTATAGCTAAATGAAGAATCATGGATGATCAGATCATCCTCCCAACACATGAGAAAAAATTAGAGAAACCCTCATTTGTCCTAGGAACCTAAGCCCAATGACCTAATACTTCAAGGATTTCTATTTTACATTTTACTTTTAGTTTTCACCACAAAAATTCACTCTTTTTATAACAACCCAAAATCCAAAATGAATTCACCAGTTTAAACTTCACTATCGGGCCATTTGTATTTAAGAAAACTCATCTCCATGGATCTATCCTAGAACCACTCGCACTATAGTAGCTATGCTACGCCACATACAGTATTAGGTTACAAATTTTGTTTATCTGTATCACCTTACTGCCACATACACAAGTGAATCAATAAATTAAGAAAGTGTTGGCAAAAATAGGAAAATGAATAAACCAATAAAAATTTAAAATAAAAAAAACCATGATTGTAAAATAAAACTTTTAACGTACCGTGATCTTATTATGTTGGTGTTTATCCTCTTTTTACAATATCAACATTAAAAACAAAAATAACAAGTTCCTGATATAACACATTCACTATGGACCATTCGATGTATATATGACGTAAGCCTCACATTTCAGAGACCAAGTGATATTCCAAGACTACTTGGGATAGACTGAAAACCACTTCTTGTGAAAGACGTGAGTTGCGGGCATTGGACAGTTCTCAACTTTCCAAGGATACAGGCAGCCTTATAAGCAATTTTCCCCAAAGAGCATGAAAAATGAGGTTCGTAGATTAAAGATGCATGTGAAAAAGAACCTCTCTAAAGCAGATGCATGGAGAATCTTTCACAAGTCATGAAGGAAGAAAACTTTAGAAAGACAGTCCTCAAAATATGACCATAAATTATCCAACCTTAGAAATGAAAGTCACATACCACATTCTCGCTAAATTTTACTTTATCCTCTTTTTGTTGGACTAGAAAATAGTGATAAAAGCTAACAAGCCCTGACACATTCACTCCATGTTTTTTGTCACAGGTACAGGAGGAAAGTTCCAATCTATCAACACAATGGAAGGACCACTTGTAACTCCTGTGATACTTTGGACTTGTTCTTTTGATAACTTGAATTATCAATGTACACAATTTCGTACATAAAACTGCAAGGCATATTATTCTTGTTCACAGGTAGCCAAGCTAAAAGGCAGAAAATTGCAATAAGGAATATGTGTGAGAAATAAAAAAGTGGTGTTGAGGGTAGAAAGAGGAGGAATTGCATGTTGGGAATCAGTATCGTGAGGAGAAGGAGAACTAAGGCTCAAGAAAAATAGTCGTCGAAATAGTAAAATAAATATGTAAAATACACATATGGGAGCCACTCAACATAATTTTGCATGGTTAATCTTTATCCCCTGTTCGTAACTCAAAAAAAAAGCAGCAGAAACAAGAGCAACATGGGACAACAAGAATTGGCTGCATCTATACATACTTTGAAGTCTCTGATATAATACCCAAGTTCCATCCTCTTTGAGAAATAGAGGAAAAGACATTGGATAGCAGCTACCATGACATCTAATATATTCAAATTCAAACATCTTGGCTGCAGACAGGAATTGAAATTGCTATCATTTAGTAAAAAAAATGAATTTGAATAGAATGTATATGTTATAGTATAACATCCTCTATATATGTCACCATGCACTCTACTGGGAATTGAAATGGAAAGATAAGTGAGGGATGTAGGAAGAAGAGGTAGATTATGACCATCTGAAAAGAAGGGAACTTCTGGAAATATGCCACCAAGGGTGAGTTCTTTAAGAGAGGTAAGTGTGCCAAGCCGCATTGGGATACGGGCGTCTTGATACTCTGACAATGAAAGATAGTAAGTGATATAAGAACACTAAGGTTTTGCAGCTGGTGAGACTGCAACTTTACATTCTCACAATTTTTAATGCAAAGCTCTCTGAGGTTGTAGAGGCAATCTGGTAGCATTTTTAGACAAGGATAGCAATCAATATTCAATCATTCAAGCGAATTATTACTAGAATGAAACATCTGCTCTAAAATTGACTTCAGTTGTGCACAACGACTAATCTCAAGTCGCTTAAGTGTGGAGTGAAACTTGGTTGGCAGGGACTTAAGATTTTCGCAACCCCTTATCTCGAGACAATTTAGAGTGGTTGGTAACTCACCTTCTCGAAAACCAGAGAGAGGTGAACACCCGCTTATTGATAAGTATTCAAGGTGATCGGTGGTGATGGAATTGTGGTGCATCATTCCTTCTGGATGAGACTGTAGATTCGGAAATGCTAATATTGTTTGAATGTTAGGAAATGTACATGCCAATAGAGGGCTTGGCAAGAACCGTGGTTCCATAGAGAGAAAGCAGCATGCTTGTTGTTACCTTGATCGTCTGATCTCCAGGGCATCAACGGCATGATGACAACTTGCAAAAAAAGGAGTTCGGTAGCAGTGTGCTGACCGCCTCTCCGATGCTTAAGTTAGCAAAAGGATGGAGAAGAAGAAGAAGAGAGTTCAATAGTTAGGATTGCATACCTTTCCCTCGAAAGTGAGTTTTTGTTTTATATTCGAATTTTTCCTTGATTTAAGGAAAGATAATCTCATGATTTTGGTGATAAGATCCCTCTTTCCTTATCAAAGACCAATTATCCTTGATTTTTGGAAAGATAACCTAATGATTTTGGTGATAAAATCTCTTTTTCATTATCAAAGACCAATTCTCCCTTGTTGAGGATTAATGTTTTTGAGATGTATCGGATTTAAATATTGGGAGATCCGTGGATAAAATTCCTATGCATAGTTTTCTCCTTAACATATTTATTTTTGACGAACCTCCCATGTATGTAGGACTCATTGGCCGAGGGACTCCTGGACCCGACGGTTCTGTGGAATGTAATACCCAGGTCGGGTTATAGTGTGGTTTTATTATAACGGGCCGTCTTCGGCCGCTTTATGGGGAGGGGCCAGGAAATGCGCTTGCGCGGGCGTTAGGCCTATTGATTAGTGGGTCTGAGCCCAAAGGCCACGGTACTCACAATGCCCCCTTTTTCTTTGACTAGAGGATTATGCTCTGCTAGTCGAGGAAAAATACCATGTTTTGGGACCACAAGTATGGAGAATTGTTGATTATTAATGCACATATGTTCAAATGCGTTAGTGATATGTGACGTCCTGATGGTACACTAAATGCGTCTTCTGAGGCTCCACCTCTATATATATGGGGTTGAACCTCGAAAGTCTATAAAGTTGCCAATGGATTCCTCTTCTGTTACACAAAGCCTCTCTTCACTATTGTGATTTCTTCCCCCATCGGCATCCATAGGCCAACGAAGGTGGAGAAGTTATGGAGGAAGGCTTTCAGAAGTCTCTATAGCTATTCGTCATTAATGGATGTTGTGTGTTTGAAGATGATGTATGTGTTGATCTATTAGGTGTCCTAGATGGAGGGCCTAACTATGCCAACATCACCTTTCTAAGGTTATGGGCCAAGGCCAGGTGCCTCCTTGTTCTTGTGCCCTCTAGAGTTGCAGCGATCAAGGCGTATGGCTAAGAGAATGAGAGCCTTCGAGCAAAGCGTCTCTAGAGAGCCTTTAAGCGAAGCGTCTTTGGAGAGCCTTCAAGCAAAGCATCTCAAACTCTTCTTTTTCTTCGTTTTTTTTCTTTTGACGATCAATCTGGCATGGTTGCTAATGAGTCTTAAACTCGTCTATTTTCAATCCATTTTTCTGGCATGTTTTTAATAGTTTCAGATTTATTTTTATGCCAAATCATGAAATATTCAACAATCCTGAAATTTGTAGGTGTTAGTTCAAAAAGGAGAGAAAAACATGACAAATAAGCAAAAAACAAAATAAAATAAAATAAAAATGCGTTAATCTCCGTCACACACAATTTCAAGCAAGCTAAAAGAACTATGTCACGCCCAAGAAGTTATATGTCAACAAACCGTGATAAACTTCTAAGCAAAATAGAATCTTTGTCAGACAAAGAGCTCTATGTCGCCATTAATGTTAAAGAAGAATGAAAAGAAGACTATCGCGATAATCCTTAACTCTGTCACGACAATGATCAAGGCAAATATCAAAGGAGCTGTGTTACGACAATATTTCCTCTATTGCAACATAAAAGGCTGAAGATTAACAGATGAATTTTGTCGCGACAAAAGACAGCCTTGTCGCGATAGAGAATGGCAAGAATACAACACAAGTCAGTTGAGACAAGTGTTTTTTTATGTTACAACAAAGTTTTCAGCATAAAATCAGCTAAAGGAATAATTCTTGTCGCAATAAAGAAAATCTTGTCGCGACATTACATTCAGAATTCACAACAAAGAGCAAAAAAATTATGTCGCGACAAAGATTATTTATGTCGCTATAAACAAAATATGAAGGAGATGAATTCTCTGTCGCGACAAGGAGTTGAAGAGCAACACAAGAGGAATGCCAACAAAGAAATTCATGTTGCGACATAGTAAAGAATTGAAGGTAGAATCTCTGTTACGATAAAGAAATTTTATGTCCCGACAATAAAAGCTATGGAATGATAGAATTATATCGTGACAAAATAAAATTAGGTCGCGACATAAATTGAAAGAGAACTAAGATTAGCCAAGTCAAGCGTGTTGCAACAAAGATTTCTATGTCGCAACAAATAGCTCAGCAAGCGACGGGAATCAGAGAAGAAAAGTCTGTCGCGACCCAGGAGTTTCCTATTGCGACAGAAATTGCTAAGGACTAAAAGAAATCTTGTCGCAACAAAGAAACTCTGTCGCGACAAAGTTGATAGGCTGAAAAGGAAAATGTTTGTCGCGATAAGGAAAATTATGTCGCGATAGATTCCAGAAGCAGAAGGACATGAAAAGCTTGTTGCAAACAGGTTTGGTGTGGCAACACAAGACATTCTTGTTACGATAAGAACAAGACAACTACACCAAAATTTTGTCGCGACATTATCAAAGTCTGTCGCGACATAATCTAAGAAAGAGCTCAGAAATTAGGTCGCGATAGAAACAACAGGCTATGACAGAGGCCAGCGACAAAGACTAAAAATTCTGTAGCGATAGAGCGACCAATTTGAGGATCCACAATGCAATTATTGAAGTGCGGCCCAAGATTGGAAAGTCTATAAATGGGGACTCATTTAGTGGCATCGTGGCATACTCTCCGCAACCCAGACATCCGGTAGCTGGAAGACTCTTGTATATTTCTTTTATTTTTTTTCTATTTTATTTTATTTTCCATTTTTAGTAGATTTAGTTTCGTGAGAGTTTCAATGTAGATTTTGAAGCTAAGGTTTTCTTTAGATTTATGGATTTGAGTACCGAACTGAAGTACAAATGAGCTGGAATTTTATTGATAAAATCTTCTTTCTCATTACTATCTGATTTAAATGAAGGATGAAAATTTTCTGGAGTTCATTTATTTCAGTTCGTTTACAATTTCAGTGAATTTACCTAATCAGTTAGTCATTGATCTGAGTGAACCAGTTTTGAAAAGTTGAGCTCTCTGGAAATGGTAAATGATGATAGTCATTTTTTTGCACAAGGTGGAAGAATGACGTAATTAGAATTCTTGAACTTATTTGATTAGTATTGTTTTTGAATTTATTTGTTCCCAAAGATTGGTACCGTGTACCTAAGCAATCGTATCTCGCCTAATTTCGTGAGGCCCCATGTGACACGTGATGGAGAATCCTAAGAGCATGTGAGTAGTTCGCTGTGGGGTACCTAGAGATTAATACTAGGAACTAATGAACTTTGATGTGGTTACTAGATAGATCAATGTCTTACCTTACAATTTGAGGATAGTTGAATGAAGTATCAGTTTGATCACTCGAAGGTCTCTCATATTTCTGATGAATTGATCCTGATCCCGTGTTAGCAAATATCTAATCAAGGTTATGTAAATTTTCATCATAATTGAAGGATGAGGTTTCAATCAAATTGGAGAAGGATTGCAATATCTTGTATATGGGGGCAAGAATTTTTCAGTCCTAAAATTTGGTTATGAAGTACTAAGAAGGAAAAATACCCAGATCTTATAAAGAGGGTCATATTTTACAAGTAGCTTATTAGACTCATGCTTCATAAATGAACATGAACCTCTAATAAGTGAAAAGTATGGTTAAGGGAGAAATCCAAACTATACTATCATGCATCTTTGACAAACTCAGTTTTCCAATTTATGGCTGAGTTATGAATTGATATGATGCAAAAATTGATTATTACTCATTGATCTAGATCCAGTTTTGTCTCACTCAATGAAATCTCAAAACCATTTTTATTAAAATTTATTTTCATGTATATTAAAGAAATCAATCTAAGATTAAAATTCTTTTTAGTCATCTCATCATCATAACAGTGGAGTTCAAATAGTAATGATCTTGAGTAGATGGAGTAGTTAATCTTTTGATTTATCATTAGTCCTCGTGGGAACGATATCTGGACTTTAAATATCAACTTTTATTACTTATACAACCTATGCACTTGCAGTGATCAAGACCAACCCAATTTTTAATGAATCCATTTTACAAAAAGAGCAAATAAATCTTTTCATCTATACAAGCTTTTGGTCATTAACAAGTTTTTGGCGTCATTGCCGAGGATTAGATAATAGTCCTTGTGGTCAGGTTTGAAATTGGTCAACAAGTCGGGTCGTTGGTGGCGATCGAATAGTTCTTGCGACAAGACTTAAGTTTAGCATTAATCGATCACATCATATACGAATGATCTGATAGGGGAATAGCTTCAGAGAAGCAAAGTCGAATTTTCCTTTATATTGCTAGTTTTTAGAGATTTTTTGTAAGGGGGCTATTGAAGGTCGCCATAATGCACATTTTCCTCAGATCCTCAAGCGCCTTTTAGCACATTTTAACAAGTCACGTTTTGATAAAAATGCTTATATGACGATAGTCATGCCTCGACTCTCCTTTTCTTTTGCTTTGAAAATGCCAACAAGGTAACAACCAAAGCTGGACTTTCTATAGGTGCCAGCAGGATATCAACCATGTCCAGACCTTTTTAAGTGCCAACAAGGCATCAACCATATCCGATCTTTTCAGGTCCCAGAGGACACCACCCATGCCCACCTTACAAAAGCAAGAAGACATCAACCATGACCGGACTTTATGAGCCAAGAGAACATCAACCATATCCGGACTTTTAAAAGTGCAATTGTGTTTTAAGAGGAAATGTGCAAGAATAATCTTTATCGATGGTAATCTCCTCAAGAATACACTATTGATAATACTTAAGTACGATGGTATTCCACATCTCGGGAACAAGGGTCCAACCGGGTTTGCTCAACGATAAGACCTCGATCATTCCACTGAACCACCATATATGGTCTTTCCCAATTGGTTTGGAATTTCCCGTTTGTTGGATTGACTGTGTTTTCGAAGACCTTTCTTAAGACTAACTCCCCGTCTTTGAATGTACGCGTCTTTACACGCCGGTTGTGCAAGTTTTCTAGCCTCTGCTGGTATGATGCTATGCACACAGTCACCGCTTCCTGGAGTTCATTTGTTGCGTCTAGGTATTTGGTTATGGCTTCAGCATTCGCTTCCTCAAGAACTTCTGTCCGAATGGTGGGCATCCCAATTTCTATAGGTATGACAGCCTCTATCTCGTATGTTAAGGCGAACGATGATACCCTCATCAGCTTTCGGCTGGTTGTTCTATAGGCCCATAATACTCCTGGTAGCTTGATTAGTACCTAAAAGTGATATTTTGAACTCTATTTAAGATAGGTTCTAAGTACTTTTTGTGTACTAATCATATTAGTTATGCCAATTGACACGTGTAGGTCCCTTCGTACTAATGACTGTATCGAGGCCGTCATGAGGCTTTGTAGGTTTCATAACCTTTTCTATCATATCAAGCTAGGCATTTCGAAGTTTAGCTGAATTACAACGAGTTTGAATGATCTATCTTCGATTACATCAAGTCGGATTGAAGAAACTCCATGCAAAAGGAAGCAGATGTTATGAAGAATGTAAGTACTCTCAAGTGATATAGCTGAATTCTAGAATAGCTAAACTTTCAATAGCTTGGGCCTCAAGAGACATTAGTTCATGTTAATAGTTGAATTTCACTACGTGGCTCTATTTCGCTACATAGAGAAAATTCGCTATATAGCGAAATAGAGCCACCTAGCGAAAATTTTACTATTCTTGCGAAATTTCTCTATTATTGCCAAAATTTCGCTATTCTAGCGAATTTTCGCTATGCTAGCGAAATTTTCACCTGTAGCGAAATTACCTGCTTCGTGTTTTTGTGTTCAAACGACCCCGTTTTGGTTAATTTCAATTCCACCCTCACTGTAATTATACTATTTAGGTTAGATTGGTATTTTCACCTGTTTGTAAGGCTATGCTTACTTTATGAACAATTTGTAACCTAACGTTCATTTAAGGCATTTTTCATTACGGGCCCCTTTTTTCGGCCCTCATTTGCTCTCTTCTCTCTCCTCTTTCTCTCACTTTCTAGGCAATTAAACACACCCTTTGAGGATGACAACTCAAAGGATGTTTGGCTAAAGCCCCTAGACCTTGAAGAGGAAGGTTGCTAGGTAGGTTGATATTGTTTGCAGGCGTTCCTCTATTTTTCATGAAGTAGTTACTACATATTTAAGGTTCAAACTTTCAAAACTAGGTTTAAATGCTATTTAATGTACTTTCTTTGGTCAATACTTGGCAATCTTTTAAGGTTCAGTGTATTCTTAGTGTTAGATACACTGACATCCATTAGTTGTCATTTACGAGCCATCGGAGGTAGGTTAAATGCTAGATTTTAACGTCATGAACATTTAATGCTCAGTAAATGCTATGTTTCAAAGAGGAAAGATACTAAGGGTTGGTTTTTAAAGTTAAACAAAGATCCGGTTTTGGAAATGACTATAAGTCATTTACCCTAATGCGAGGAAATAACTCGAGGACACCTTTGCAACCATATCATACCAAACTAGTGACCCGAAACTTTGAGGTCCTCTTTTTATATTTTATTTTGAATTATCTTCAGTTAGCATAGTGACAACAACCACTGTTTTTGTACAAATCCGAAATCCAAACAAAAGCCTCACCATTTTGAATCATTATACAAATCATTTGTAAGACGAAAACTCATCCTACTGCTTAATCCTGAGGCTACTATAATCGGCAAAGAGCTCTACGCAAAGAGTAATTTAGGGTTATAAATTTGTTGATCCGAAACCCCACCGTGGCAAATCTAATCAAATGGCCCTCGCTGTCGGATGGTGCCTTATTACAGATGATGAGTTGATGAGTACTTGTAATCCTCATTACAAGTATTGGTGACCTTTTAAAACTTTTTGAATTCCATGGTTAAGAATATAAAGTTTTTTTTTTCTCTCAGCAGTTTTGAATTCCATTGTTGGGCTGTTTTTTTTTATGAATAACAGTCATTTCATTTCTTTGCTAACACTGATCTTTTTGGCAAGCCTTGTTGTTGTTCTTTGCTTTGTCTCTTTTTGTTTCACAGGTGTTAATGTACCACTGGGATACAGATATATCAGGTAGATTGCAACGAGTAAGTACACCAATTGAACAAGGTTGTGAAGATAGTGTACACAGTGACCAAATGGATCCACTACTTGAAGAACAACAAAGTCAGCAACGAGTCCCAATAAATCCTACAGCATACAGGTCAATGAGGGACCACATACACCCACCTAGAGTGAGTGCACCTTCCTGCATCATACCACCTGCTAATGATGTGGTAGTGAGACCTTATTTGGTGCCCCTGCTTCCCACTTTTCATGGAATGGAGAATGGAAATCCATATACTCATATCTGGGAGTTCGAGGAAGTATGCACAACTTTTAAAGAAAGAGTGCCTGACATGGACTTGCTTAAGCTGAAAGCATTTCCATCGACACCGAAAAGACAAGGCCAAGATTTAGCTCATTCACCGAGGCCAAGAACAATTAGAAATCGGGTCGAACTTCAAGCCGAAGCCAAGAAAATTTACAACCAAGACCAACAATTTTGAAGAGGCACATTTGGCGACTTGCCTTGGCTTATGATAATGAGAAGTTTTACTGTGTCGGGAGGTTCATGGAGATTATCAATGCATGTCCACAATTCATGGGTTCGATACATGGATGCTCAGGAATCATTTCTACGATGGTACGTCCTCGTACCCATGAAGCAACTACTGGAAACCATGTGTGGAGGGGACTTCCTGAGCAAGCACCCGGATGAAGCCATGGACTTTTTGAACTATGTGGCCGAAACCTCCAAGGCATGGGATGAACCGAATCCAAGAGAGGCTGAAAAAATGAGGCCTTCAACCCACCAAAGGGGAGGCATTTATGCACTTTCCGAAGACACGGAGATGAAAGCAAAATTGACCACTTTGACCCGAAGGTTGGAGGAGCTTGAAATGAGAAATCAACATGAAGTGCAAAGGCTTGAATTGCCCGTGATCTCACCCAAATTTTGTTTTAACTATCACTGCAGCCATCTCAAGGGGGAGCACTGGCCCAATGGTTCCTTTAGTGCGGGATTTGATGCAGGAGCACGCCCATGTCTTAGGTCAGAATAAGCCAACGAAAAATGCTCCGTATGGAAACACTTATAACCCCAATTGGTAATCGTCTCAACTTACGTGAGCTAAAACCCCGCATATGCTCCTGTGTGGAGCACAACAAAGATTTTAGCCTCCACCTCAAAGACAACAGCCACAGCCTCCACCTTCTCCTCCTATCGAAAGGTGCAATTTCCGAATTTAAGCAAGGTAGTAGGTACCTTGTGGAGGAACAAAAGATGTTGAATGTTCAACCAATCGAAAATTGAGACAAAGAGAAAGCCTACTTAACAAGAAATTAGACAGCATGCATTCTGAGATCTCCACAAATATGACAACTTGCAAAGTTCCATTTGTATTGTCTAACTAGCAGCCAGGTCCCTCAAAAGGGAAATTCCTTCCGTACACAAAGAAACCCAAGGGGAATGCATGACATAGGCTCCGCCAGTGATCCCAATGCAAGAATTGATGAAGTCAAAGCAGTGGTAACATTGAGAAGTGGTAGAGAATTGAGATCATGTTCCTGATTCAAATTCGAGAAAAGCCCTACGTACCGTCAAATCCACTAGGAAGTTAAGAACAACCAAATAGGGGAAGAGGTAAAACATTAGCTTAATTCCCTCCTTTCCGACAGGCACTTTGAAGAAAGAAAAATTCAGTTAACCAAACTGAAATTTTAGGGCAGCATCAGCGGAGTTAAGCGTTAACATCCCTTCTATTACGATCAAGCAAGTCTCGACGTATGCAAAGTTCTTGAAGGACCTATGCACGGTAAAAAGAGGCTTTAATGTGAATAAAAAGGCCTTTTTGACTGAGCAAGTAAGTGCCATCATTGAGTGCAAGACTCTTGTGAAGTATAAAGATCCTGGGTGTCCTGGCAACTCCGTGAACATAGCGACTCAGGTGGGAAAAGGCATTGTCAGATTCGAAGTGTAATCTAACGTCTTTTCCATGTACCAGCCTGTATTAGGCGAACTTAAGCCAACCACTATCACATTGTCTCTAGTCGATAGGTCCAACAAAATACCAAAGGGGATAGTTGAGGATGTTTTGATTCAGGTGGACAAATTCTACTATCCAGTGGATTTTGTAAAGGTTTGATACCGAGCCGCAGCAGGCTAACCATGTGCCAATCATCTTGGGAAGGCCATTTTGGCCACTTCTAAATGCGATCATCAATTGCTCGAATGGGGTGATGCAGATAACCTTGAAATATGACCTTAGAGCTCAATATCTTCATTCTAAGCAAAAAGCACATGCACCAACAGAAGGATGACAGTGAAGAGGTTTGTGCGATAGAGGCCATCATTGAAGAACAAGCAAATGAGCTGCTAGTGCAAGATGTACTAACCAAGGAGTTGGTTGATTGTAATGAAGACCAACAGGAGCTTCAGAAGGTGGGTCTACTACATGGCCAATGGAAAAGAAAGGTGGAAGTTTTGCCTTTACTTACTGGAAGTGAGGAATGTGGTTCTCAACCAGCTAGGATCTTAAGCCCTACCTATCAAATGAAAGGTGAATTGGGAGGAAAACGCATTGTCCAAGAGTGATTTCTTCTAATTATCGAGCAATCCACATTAGGTCTTTGCTCAAATCCTAATAGAACAAGAAAGCACCTGATGGAAGATTGATTTAAAGGCATCACCGAACGTATGCAATCGTATCTACTTTAGAAGATGAATCGAAAGTGGTTTGACAGCCACAGAGGAGACTAAATCCGCATATGCAAGAGGTTGTACGAGTGGAAGTGTTGAAATTGCTACAAGCCGGCATCATATAACCCATATCTGATAGCTCTTGGGTGAGTCTAACCCAAGTAGCTAAGAAATCGTGGGTTACTACTTGCTCAATGAGAAAGGAGAGGAAATGCCCACCCGACTTACTACAGGCTGGAGGGTATGTATCGACTACAGAAGACTGAATGAGGTGACGCAAAAGGATCACTTTCCCTTACCTTTCATGGACCAACTCCTAGAGAGAGTATCGGGTCATTCCTTCTACTGCTTTTTAGATGGGTATTCCAACTATTTCTAGATCGAGATCGGGCCAGTATGATTAGAAAAGCACTAATTTTCACTCGGCCCTCGGGTATATATGCCTATGAGGATGCCCTTCGGTCTATGCAATGCCCCGACCACTTTTCAACGTTGTATGCTCAGTATTTTCAGTGATATGGTGGAGCGTATTATGGAGGTTTATATGGATGATATAACAGTTTATGGGGAAAGCTTCGATCAATGCCTCATCCGCTTGGAAACTGTCCTCCATAGATGCATCGAAAAGAACCTAGTACTAAACTGGGAAAAATGCCATTTTATGGTAAATCAGGGCATAGTGTTGGGGCACATCATTTCCGAGAGGGGAATTGAAGTGGACAGAGCCAAGGTAGAATTGATCTCGAAATTTCCATCTCCTACTAATGTGAAGACAGTGCGGCAATTCTTGGGACATACAGGTTTCTATCGCAGGTTCATCCGAGACTTCTCAAAAATTGCTAAGCCGCTCTATAGGCTCCTTGAAAAAGATGCAAAGTTTGAATGGGATGCAGAATGCCAACAAAAGTTCGAGGAGCTTAAGGCATATTTGACTACAGCACCCATTGTGAGAGCCCCGACCGCACTTGCCTTTCGGGAGGTAGCGCATGCTAGTAACCTCATTGCCTGAGCTGCTCTCGTGACAGAGTAGAGGGAAAGCCGTATGTGGTGTATTATGCGAGCAAAACGTTAAATGAAGCTCAGATAAACTACACTGCTACGGAGAAAGAATTGCTAACGATGGTCTATGCTTTAGATAAGTTCCGATCTTATTTGATTGGGTCAGATATTGTAATTTCACAGATCATTCAGCATTGAAATATCTACTCACAAAATAGAATTCCAAGGCTCGGCTTATCAGATGGGTTCTATTGCTACAAGAGTTCAACATCCAAATTAGCGATAAGAAGGGTGTGGAGAACGTTGCTGCTGATCATCTTTCCAGATTAACTATAGCACATAATACCCACAACCCTCTCATATTTGATGAATTTCCTGAGGAGTCTCTTACCGATGCTGAGCGTAGCACTACGGTATGCTCACATTGCCAATTTTTTTGCAATGTGGAGAGAGTTACTAAAGGGAGGATAAATACAAGACAATAGGTTCTTCCATGCAAGGGTTCATTCAGATTTCATTGGGAGGAGCCGTATTTGTTCAAGTATTATGCTAATCGATAATAAGGGAAATGGGTAACGAAGAAGAACAGTGAAGGAATTCTCGCCATCGCCAGACAAACACGGTATGAGTGGCATTTCGCTTCACAAAAAACATCCATGAAAGTGCTGCATTCGGGCTTTTATTGGCCATCATTGTTTAAAGATGCCTACACCATGTTCAAGTAGAGTGATAAGTGCCAAAGACTGGGAAATATTTCTCTACGTCACATGATGCCCTTGAACCCCATTTTAGTAGTTGAATTGTTTGATGTATGAGGCATCGACTTCATGGGACCATTCCCTACATCCTTCGGCTATGCTTATATCCTGGTGGGGGTGGACTACGTGTCCAAGTGGGTCGCAAGGTCGCAGGCGTTTAACCATAAAGCAGTTACTTAAATTCCCCGATGAGAACATTTTCTAGATTCGGTTCCCAAAGCACATCGTTGATGGAGGTTCTCACTTTTAACAAAACCCTTTGAGAACCTCTTATCCAAATATTGTGTTAAACACAAGGTAGCCACCCCAGACAATCCTCAAACCAAAGGGTCAAGTGGAGTCACTAACAGAAATAAAGACCATCCCGATGAAAGTTGTTAATTCTAGCATGATCGTCTTTTAAAGCTTCAAGCACTATCAGGTATACAGAACAACATACAAGACCATCCCCAGATGTCCCCGTGATCGCTTAGTTTATGGCAAGGCTTCATTTACCAAGAGAAATCGAATACAGTTGGTGGGCAATACGAAATTGAACATGGATAAGGAGCCGAGCCGCCCCAAAAAGAATGCTCGAGATCGACGAGTTAGAAGAGCCGAAACGACGCCACTTCAATTCCAAATTGCAAAGGATAGGCGTATAGTGGCATGATCAGCTCATAACCCGGAAAATCTTCAATCAGGGGGATCAAGTCCTCTTGTATGATTCCAAACTCCATCTATTTCCGGGCAAGCTCAAATCGCGATGGACGGGCCCATTTATCATCCACCAAGCATATTTGAATGGTTCGGTTGACCTTCTCAACCCGAAAGATAAGAAAATATTCAAGGTTAACGGGCAACGAATCAAGCCATATGATGTTCGCCATTCTGTAGAAAATGAGGAGATTTCCCTCCTTGATCCTCCTTGACCGACATTCCGCCCATCGAAGGATTTGCCTATCGAGACTAAATCGCACTCTCAAATTTTTTTTGTTTTTAGTCAATTTTAATTTCTTTTATTTTAGTATTTTTATTTTGGTTTTTATTCGTCGTTTTTTATTATCCTCTGTCCATGTTTAATTTTTAAGGCTGACTGACTTTATTTTATTTTGCTTTTTTGTTTGGGTTGAATGTTAGTGCAGGGCATAAATTTCGCTATAATAAGCGAAATCTACCTGTGACTCTTGATGAGGTCTGGTTTTGCCCCAATTTTTACGAAGCCCCCCACATTATCTTTCACACCTTCTCCCAACGCAAGCCCTACACTCTAGGATCTGCCTCACTAAGCTTGCCACAGCTGATCTTACCATGTTTGTTGCCAGCCTCTGCCTTTGCACGAGGCGCGCAGCGTGCTCCAGGGCTTGCTCTCCTTGCCGCGCCTCTCCCTGGGTGCTGAGTCTAAGGCTGCGTGCACAGGCAGCTGTCACATTTCGCCCTGCCGCGCCTCTTCGTTTGCCGCCACGACCTCCCCGTTTCGACCCCTCGGTGTTCTCCGCGTGGTTCGCTGCAGTGGAGGCATCGATCCAACTTCAGGTCAAACCGCCCCTACCCACTGCCAAAGGCGCCGCCCTCCGACAAAGTCTTGAGGCACCATACGATTCTTCTCACCTTTCTGACTTTGATCACGAGAGTCCCTAGCCTTTCTTGATATTCAGAAGGAGTCTCAGGTGCAGACCCCGTCAGGAACGATACCACGCCGGTGAGACCTCGCCCCCTCTCTCCTGTGCATCCACGACCATCGCAAAGGGCCCCGTTTTCCAAGCGGGCCCGGACATCTGGCCGGGAGTGCTGCGTTCTAGGCTGACCTATATAGCCTCCAGCCTTGAATCCTGGCCGTCATGCCTCAGTGTCCCGACTTTGAGATCGGTGGCCACTATTTCTTGTGACCGATACGCTGGGAACTTGAGATTGCCAATGCCAGATTTCAGTCTACCAGTGCTCTGACCCAACACTGATAAGTGGACCATAGTTCGAAGACCGATCACGGTTGGTCAGGTATTCATTCTTTGCGGATTTATAGCGCTGAGAGTAGTTTTCTATCCGCGGTGGTGCGCCGGTTTGCTCTGTTTCTATGACCTCAGGGGTGTCCATCAGTCTGGCTGTTTTGCTTTGCGACTGTGATCTGGGATCTTGTTGCGGATATCCTCTTGCTGCCCCAGGCCTACCGATAGTTCGGCTGGCTTTCGAAGGATTATCGGTAGTGGCCTCAACCATCACCTATAGAGATGGTTCGCTCTCTCTCGAGATACAGTACAGGTCTATCCTTCAGAGTGACGCCTCATCGGATGCTCCTCACGGACAGTACTTAGTCTAATCTGTTCCCTTGGCCCTTCTTTACAACGTAAGATGAGCTATTCTAAAGGCTGTACACGATATCGAGGGTTCTAGTTCGTCAGACCGGGCTGGTTATATTAGCATTTCTTCACTTCAAGGAAGGTCACGGGGCTGGCTAGGCGAGGCTATTCTACTATTGATTCCAAGGTTGCTTTGCCACGTCTTAAAGCATCTTGGGTTCCCGGAGGAACCGCGTATTGAGCGTAGGTAGAGTTGTCCTCAGATCATATCCCTTGAGCAGACCCTATCTATGCCACTCTCATTTCTATTACACCAGCAGGAGGAGGTCGTGGATGATTATGCGGAGGACACACACAAGGGGTGACGGCTGTCCGATGGTGGAGGTGGAGAGGACCTCAGTTCGGTTCTGTCCCCTCCGGTTCCACCTCCCTCTTGCTATCAGGCCATCCTGAGACTACGAGCCTTGCCTCCCCTCGTCCATGACAGCCATCGAGCGCATCTGTCACTTCACAAAGGGTTTCTTGGGTGGTATGGATCTTTGTCCATGCGCGCTACTGCTACTACATCTTTAGCGGCTTCTCCGGACAGCATTGGCGGCCGGATGGCTCGGCGGGGTCACTTCACGTCTTGAATCAGGTATTCTTCTGAGATCCTGAGCCACCTTGGTCTCCAGATTCTGATGTGAGCCCATACGACCTTTATATCGGCTAGCGACCTCGTTGGATGTGCTCGCGGCCGCCGTAGTAGCTTCAGATCCACCTGCATCTACACCACCGCCAGAGTGAGGTGGTCACACTTCCTTCTCTAGCTTTCCTATCCCTAACCCGTGAGGACACAGTGATGCTTTGGTTGGTGGGGAGAGCTAGCGTCGGAAGTGGCATTTATAGTACTTACGTTTTGTTTTGTTTATACTTGTGTTGTTTTAGTTTTATCAACTGTCTACTTGCATGGGGGTATTTTGTATCTATGTATTGTGATAGTAGAGGCGGTGGTTCATTTCAATTTAGCTATGTATGAGTGTTCAACTATGATAAGCTTATCTTAGCCCACTTTGGTTATATTAAAGCTTTATATGATGTTACATTCTATTTTGCACCCACTTTTTTTTATTTTATTTTAATTAACTTTTGTAAATGCTTAGTGTCTAGCCTTGCAATGTGTTGAACTTAAGCATTTCCTAATGGTGTCAACGTGGTCCTATGCCGAGTTAAGTGGATGACTAGTCAACTTCTTGTTATGTTTAACCTGTCTCTTCCACCTTTAGCTAGCCACACACTGAGCACGTTAGGTCTCCATGATAGGCTAAGAAATAACACAAAACCCCCTCTTACGATGCAAATCCTAACCTAGTGTCGTTTACTCCCTTGAATAGGTTATGGACCCCCATGCATAGAAGGCCAATGTGTCTTCCAAAATAAAAGAAGAGAAAAAGAAAAAGTGAAAAGAAAAGAAAAGTGTAGAATCGCATTGCCTTGCCTTGAAACCCGAGCACGGTCCGAGGGGTATATGGCGAAAGCCTTTAAAGCTCGGTGCCCTAAACCTTCACTGGTTGGGCGTCGCCGACTTAGTGTTCACTACACGGGTCGATGGGTGGAGTTTAGCGAGTTGTAGGTGCTGGAGGCTCGAAATCATTCAAAGTCCGGGGTGAAACCTTTAGAGTTTGTGGTCGCAAGATCCTCATGGCTTGATGCCTTAAACCTTCACTGGTTGGGAGTCGTCGGTTAATCCCCATTACACGGATTTTGGTGAAGTAGAACCATCAGCATTACACCCTACAACGCCAAAATAATTGTGTAAAAAGGGGCAGGTCCTGAACTATTTAGATTGTTAACATACAAGGTTATGGCATTAGCTCGGTTGGGGGAGCGTACAGTTTCATAGTTTATGATTGAGACCTGATCAAACAAACCCGTAGCTTTTTGTAGAAGAGCCTGGTTCATACCTCGAGGAGGGAGCTTGTTGGTCAGTTGACGTGGTATAGTTTTCATTCTTTCGAGATGGTTATTAGCTTAGGTTTTCGTGATTCTCAACGCAGGCTATGCATCACTTTTACAAACCTTTTTGACCTCACATGTTATTTTTTATCCTCTACTTGTTGATTATTTCTGGCATTGCTACAGGACTAGCAATGTGTCGATTGGGGGTGTGATTAGTGCCCAAAAAGTGCTATTTTGAACTCTATTTAAGATAGGTTCTAAGTACTTTTTGTGTACTAATCATATAGATTATGCCCCGATTAGCGCGTGTAGGTCACCAAAGTACTAATGATTGTATTTCAAGGCTGTTTGTGGTAGTTTTTGCAGGTTTCATAACCTTTTCTACCATATCAAGCTAGGCATTTCGAAGTTGAGCTGAATTACAACGAGTTCGAGTGATCTATCCTCGATTTCGTAAGCAGTTGAAGCGCATCGAGAGAGGAGCGAGGAGCAGCGGGGGCAATAGGGGTAATTTCTATTAGTAAATTTAAGCTAGAATAATTTTCGCTAGTATGTGGCTCTGTTCGCTACATAAGAATTTTTCGCTCTGTTGCTTGAGTTTTAACTTACATGTGAGGAAATTTCGCTATGCTAGTGAATTTATTATGGCGAAATTTTCACTGTGCGAGATTACCTTGTGATGTTTGTGTTCAAAACATTGATTTTGGTTAATTTCAGATTCTACCCTCTTTGTAATTATACTATTTAGGATAGATTGAGTATTTTCACCTTTTTGTGGGCTATACGCAGCCATTTTATGAAACGATTTGTAACCTAACGTTCATTTAAGGCATTTTCATTACAGGCCCACTGTTTCGGCCCTCATTTGCTCTTCTCTCTCCTCTTTCTCTCACTTTCTAGGCAACCAAACACACCCTTTGAGGATGACAACTCAAAGGATGTTTGGCTAAAGCCCCTAGACCTTGAAAAGGAAGGTTGCTATGTAGGTTGATATTGTTTGCAAGTGTTCCTCTGTTTTTCATGAAGTAGTTACTGTATATTTAAGGTTCAAACTTTCAAAACTAGGTTTAAATGCTATTTGATGTACTTTCTTTGGTCAATACTTGGCAAGCTTTTAGGGTTCAGTGTATTCTTAGTGTTAGATACACTGACATCCATTAGTTGTCATTTACAAGCCATCGAAGGTAGGTTAAATGCTAGATTTTAACGTCATGAACATTTAATGCTCAGTAAATGCTATGTTTCAAAGAGGAAAGATACTAAGGGTTGGTTTTTAAAGTTAAACAAAGATCCAATTTTGGAAATGACTATAGGTCATTTACCTTTAATGCGAGAAATAACCGAGACACCTTTGCAACCATATCATACCAAACTAGTGACGAAACTTGAGGTCCTCTTTTATATTTTATTTTGAATTATCTTGATTAGCGCAAATGACAACCACTGTTTTTTGTCTGAATCCGAAATCTAAACAAAAGCCTCACCATTTTGAATCATTATACGAATCATTTGTAGGCAACCATCTAGTGTTTTTTGCTATGGCGTGGAGTAATTTAGGTTATAAATTTTGTTGATGCGGAACCTGCGTAGCGCAGTCATAGCTCTTCTACTTACTTTCCTTTAGGCGAATGTAGAAAGTGCTTTTCGGAGGCGATGGAGTGCTTTATTAGAAGGTTCTGCCTAGTTGTTTCTTTGTGGGTATCGTGGGGTTGAGTATAGGTTTTTGATTTTCAATTTGTTGCAAAAGTTCCTATATACCCGGCTATCGAATTACGGCCCGCTGTCAATTACAATCGATTGGGGTATTAGAGACACACTTTGATGTTTTCCACCTCATGGAAATGACCTCTTTGTGTTTTTGATGGATCTGAGGCTTGACCTCATCCATTTCTTTGAAATAGTCGTGACAATACTAGCGACTTCTTTTAGGTAGGGGCGGTAGGTAGTGGCGGCTACGTAATACCCCGAAGCGGACGAGAGGCTTGTTATGGTTGTTAGATTTTGGGCCTAGAGCTTTGAGACAGGGTCTTGTCGCTGGTAGAGGTCACACTTTTTAACATAGGCACGCTGCATTCGCATGCATGGTCGCCCAATAGTAGCCTTGGGTATGAGCTCTATGTGCCAGTGTTCTGTCGCTTGGGTGATTTTCGCCTATCCCATCATGAAGTTCTGCCAATATGTACAGTCCTTGTTGGTGAGTAAGGCATTTAAGATAGGGCTCGCCCAGGGACCGTTTATATAGCTGACTATTAACTAGGGAGAACCGAGCTGCTTGGACTTGGATCTTGTAGGCTTCAACTCTATTGTCCGACAGTTCCCCAAACTCAAATAACGGACTATTGGAGTCATCCAAGAAGGACCCGTTTCATCTATTTCGTTTACCCAACTAGTAGTGATCAACGACTCTGGCGGGTAGTACATAGGGAGGAGCACTGTTTCTTTTATTGGCAAGGACGAGACTACGGTTGCCAAAGCATCACATCTTTATTTGAATTTCTCAAGACGTGCTCCGGTATGACTATGAAGCTTCCCAGCAGCGGGTTGATAGACTCATGCACGGTCATACCTTTGGTCCACTTGTTTCATATTAGTAGTTTACTTGCCCCACCAGATTGAGAGTCACTTCTTATGATGATATTTTACGAGATCACAGGAATTACAGTCGAGCCCGGCTATTATTGTATATGGCCTCATTGTTGGAAGTGGAAATCAACGATATGCTTTGTTCTATTACTTCCCCAGTTAGACTTCAAGTTTGGTCTGATCCGGCTCATGCATGCGTGGCTTTCATCCACATTCGAGATCACTTGCTTAGGGTTTTTACTTCATTACCTACTGAGGAACCTCCGCTAAAAGTTCAGCCAATACTTGGCCCTTCATCACCAAACAAGGCTTATATTGAATATCGAACTCTTTCGGCTCAGCCACGTAGGAGCCATGCGCCTTTGTGGGATCGAGGCTTGTGTGTGTGTCCTTAGAGGAGGTTGGTGGTCTGATGATAGGGTGCACTTGGAAATAGGAACAAAGTTTTTTAGCGGCTACGGAATGCCCAGTTCGCGTACACAGCCCAGGTGTTATGAATCAACAAAATTTATACCTAAACTGCGTGCTGTAGTAACATGACTGCGCGGTATAGTAGCTCTGAGATCGAACAACAGGGATGGGTTTTAGTCTTACCATTGATTTGTATAATGATTGAAAATGGTGAGACTTTTGTTTGGATTTTGGATTTATGCAACGATTAGTTGTTATCCTTTATGTTAGCGAAGGAAATTGAAATAAAATGTAAAAGAGACCTTGAAGTTTTGGGCCACAGTTTGGTATGATATGGTTACAAAGGTGTCCTGGTTATTTCCTCGCGTACCGGGCAAATGACATATAGTCATTTCCCAAACGGATCTTTGTTTAACTTTACATTGACCCTTAGTAACATTCCTCACTGAACTATAGCATGTTGGGCATTTAATGTTTCTGCAGTTGAAAACCGAGCATTTAACCTACCCTCGGGTAAACAATGGCAGCATCTAATGGATGTCGATTAATACCATTAAGAATACACTTGAACCTAAAGCTTACCCAGTATTTACCAAGGAAAATATCAAATAGCATTTTAAAACTTAGTTTTGAAAGTTTGAAACATAAATATGCAATAACGTCTTGAAAAATGAGAACATGACAAGCCATCAACCTACTACTTACCCTCTCTTCCTGGTTTGGAGGCTTTAGCGAAACATCCTTTGAGTTGTCATCCTCAGGGTGTGTTTGAAGTAGCTAGAAAGTGAGAGAAGAGGAGAGATAAGAGAGCAAATGAGAAAGCAGGAAACGGGGCTGTGTCGAAAATGCCTTAGATGAGGTGGGTTACAAATTGTCCATAAAATGAAGCATATGACTTACAAAGGTTAAAATACCAATTTATCCTTAATTATAATTCTGATAAGAATTAGAAACGAGAATTAATTAAAAAGCCCGAGGTCGTTTATTGCACAAAAAATCTGGCGGGAAATTTGCTAGGGATTTCTCTGTATAGCGAAATTTAGGCTGTGTGGCGGGGAGTACACTACACTGTGAAAATTTATCTATTCAATTTGTATTATTAAATTTAAACTATCTGTGAAGAAATTTTTATTTGTGTCTTGAGAAAATTTAAAACATGTGAGTAATTTACCTATATGCAATAATAATTTTGGCTATGTGGTATATTTATTATAGCATCTTGAGAATTTCGCTATGTAAGCAGTATATACTACACTCATAAATTTATTTATTAGTGAAAATTTCTTGTCTTCTCCCTCTTTTAATCTGCATCATTGATTAATTTTGAAAAGTGCTATTTTGAGTTCTGTTAAGATAAGTTTTAGTGCTTTGCGTGCTAATCATATTGAATAAAGCGATTCGACATGTACGGTCCGTTAGTATGCGATTTTGTTTGAGATTTTTTTGATGGTTTTGCGGGTTTGTGAGCCTCACAGCCGTCATATCGAAGCAGCATCGTAGTGTATTGATGTTTTATCTTTGGGTTACCATTATGAATTCTCGAGATTTCATCAATAAGATGAAGAAATGTCAGGTACAGGTGAAGAAATAAAGCGATTATGCGAGTAGCAAAGTGGAGCGGTCGTTTCGCTATGGCATGCCGAAAATTTGTAATCTGGCGAAAATTTCGCTGTGCCATATTTTTCGCTATGATAGCCAAATTGTATGTCATAGCGAAAATTAAACAATATATGAGGATTCTTTGTGCATATGAAAATTCAGAATTTTCACTATGCGCAGTGTATCTATGATAAGCGATTCTAGCTATCATAGCGAAATTTACTATGCATAAGCGAAAATCTTTTCTTTGTGATCCAACGACCACAGATTTTGTATAATTGTTTAACTTCCCTCACATTGTAATCATAGTATTTTACATTATTTTGGTATTTCAAATCACTTTTTGTAAGGCTATATGGCCACCTTATGGACAAATTGTAATTGGCTTTTGCTAACTTTCAAAATCCACAGGCTTTTCCTTTTGGTCAGTTTTCTCTTCCTCTCTCTTCTTTCTCTCATTTTTCTCAGGCTGCAACCACCTTTGAGGGATGACAAACAAAGGATGTTTAGCTAAGCCTCGAACATGAAGAGGTGGGGTTGTAGGTTGAAGTTAAATGTTGGTTTCACGGTGTTACTATTTTAAATGGCGAGATAACATATTTATGTTGTTTCAAACTTTCCAAACTAGGGTTTAATGCTGTGCAATATATTTCCTTGGTCGATACTTGGCATGCGCCCGAGGTTCGATGTATTCTTAATGGTAGGCCCTGCGACGTAAGTGAATGTCATTTAAAACCATGAAATTGGGTTAAATGATGTATTTTCAAAGCTGTGGAGACATTAAATGCTCGATAAATACTTTAGCTGAAATATGAGTGATTTTAAGGGTTGGTTTAAAGTTAAACATAGATTCGATTTTGCTATGACTATATGTCATTTGCCCTAATGCGAGAAATAACTTGGGACATCTTTATAACCTCATTGGACGATCTAATTGACCTGACCTTGAGGTCTCCATTCAGACATATTTTAAGCTGTTTGATTAACTGTGTAACACCCATTACTTTTAATCTGATCAAAAAAACCAAATGAAAGCCACACCATTTTGAATCATGATACAAATCATTTGTAGATAACCCATCCACGTTATTTACCAGATGACCTAGACCATATCTTTGGTGGCAAATACACGGCGGTGGGAGGAATATAGGATACAAATTTGTTGATTCGGGATCACCCTCTTTGTGTGTCAAATGGCGCGATTAGGGATGGTGTGAACTACCGTGATGAGTTGATGTAGCACTTGTAATCCTCATTAAGTGTTGGTGACCTTTTTAAACCTTTTTTGATTTTCATTGTTAAGAATCTCGGTTTTTTACTCGTGATCCTTTGTTGAAATTTGATTTTTACCATTACAGTCGTTTATTATTTAGCTAACATATCCTTTTGGCGTTTGTATTTGTTCTTTGCTTTGTGCCTTTTAGTATTCTGAGGTGTTTATCCCATCATTGGGATAGAGATATATCAGGTGATTACGAGAATTGCGGCCACTGTTGATCGAGTTGTAAGTTAAGTATGCATGAGTAATTCATTGGATCCTCTTTACTGTGAAGGAGCAATGAGTCAATAATGAAACCTATGAATCCAACAACATCTGGGAGTCAATGAGGACCACATACACCCTCCGAGGGTGAGTGCCTTCTGCAATCATGCCTGCTGATGATGTGGTTTTGTAAGAATACCATTGGTGCCTAACACATTTATGGTATGGAAAATGAAAATCTATACACACACATAAGGATTTTGGGGAAGTTTAAGTAACTTTTAAGGAGGGTGTAACCGATATGGTTTGTTGAAGTTGAAAGGCATTATTAACCCTCAGGGACAGCCAAATATGGCTCAATTCCACTGCGACCAGAACCATTAGAAAATTTGGCGGAATTTGTGAGACGAATTCTTAAAAATTCTTAGGTGCTCAGACCATATTTGAAGCGAGATCTACGTTTGGCCTGACAATGAAAGGTTCTCGGTGATGGGAGAGGTTCATGGAGACACGTAATTAACTTGTCCATAATTGTTTTGACACTTGGATGCTTGTGAATCATTTTATGATGGAATATTACTCCAGAAGCCATGACAAATTGTGGAAACAATGTGTGGAGGGAATTTTGAGCAAGCACACAGGAAGAATGTGACTTTTTAAACTGCTCTGGCCGAAACCTCAAAACTGGATGAACTTAAATCAAGGAGGCTGAAGAATGGGGCCTTTATTTTCAGGAGGCGTTGTGCGCTTTAGAACCGCAGATGAAAGCAAAAGCCCGACCGGCACGACGGAAAGGTTGGAAGAGATGGAAATGAGAATCTTACGAGAATGCAAGCGATAAATGAGTTGCACATCTCCAACTTGACTTGTTTTAATTGTCGATCAAATAGCCACACAGGAATAACGTCGATGGTGCCTTGATAAGGACATAATGCGAGAGTATGTCTTAGGTCGAATAAACCACTGTAGTACTCGTATGGAAACACCCTTATAGCAGCCACACGATTAGAGAAATCATCCAAATCTTTCACTGGAATCCAAATCCCACATATGCCCCCTAGGAGTACGGCGCGGTTGGCTCCACATGGCCTGTGACCTCACGCTCTTCTCTATTGAGGCGGTAGTGAATTTGTGAAAGTAGTAGGCACGTTTGTGGAAGAATAGAGAGGTGTTGAATCATTCTCAGCTAATCAGGGGTGGCGGTCGAGTCACTCAATAGGAAATTGGACAGTGTGCTGCGAGATTTCCGGGTTGTCCAGCCAATGGCAAGGTTACAAGGAAATTTCGCTTCCCGGACACGAAGTGAGCCGAAGGGAGTGCATGAAATAGGCTCAGCGATGATCGAATGTAAATTGATGAAGTCGAGGCAATGGTGACTTTGAGAAGTGGTAAGGCGAGACCGGCGGCCGAGAACCGTTGAGGCGGCTCCCACGATGGTTGATGCGCGGGAGGAAGAACAATCAGCAAAAGGGAAGAGGTGAAGCCAGGTCACCTCACGTTTCCCGCAGGCACTCAGAAAAAGAAAAGTGGGTGACCAAACTGAAATTTTAGAGTATTACGACAAGTGAAAGTTAACATTCCTCTCCTTGACACTTGATCCAAACAAGTCCCCACATATGCAAATTTTTGAAGGACTTATGTACGGTAAGGAAGCGATGTGAATAAAAAAGCCTTTTTGACTGAGCAAGTAAGTGCTATCATTGAGTGCAAGACTCTTGTGAAATATCAGGACCCAGGATGTCCTACAATCTCAGTTAATATTGGAGGCATTAGTGTAGAAAAAGCACTATTAGACTTGGGAGCTAGTGTGATCCAACTGCCATATTCCATTTACAAGTAGCTTGGTTTAGGAGAACTGAAGCCCACTTCCATCACAACTTTGTCTCTAGTAGATGAGTCTGATAAAATCTGAAGGGGACAATTGAGAATGTTTTAATACAAGTGGGCAGATTCTACTATCGATGGATTTTGTCGTATGACCGCAGGCCGGTTGCGGTGGGAGCCCGATCATGTACCCATCATATTGGGAAGGCCATTCTTGGCTACTTCGAATGCCATAATAAACTGTCGGAATGGGGTTATGCAACTCACGTTTGGAAATATGACTTTAAAACTCAATATCTTCCATTTGAGTAAAAGACATATGCACCCAGTGGAGGACGACTGTGAAGAAGTATGCATAATAGATACAATTCTTGAAGAACAGGCTAATGAGCAGCAAGTGCAAGATGTGTTAACCCAGGAGTTATGCGGTGCCTTATAGAAACCGCAAAAGACCTCGATGCATGAGCTTAGTGCGGGAAGTCTTTGGAAAGAAAATAGAAATTCTACCTCGATTGATTGGTGAAGAACCAGAAGGAACCTCAGCGTAGAGCTCAAACCCTACCCGGTTAGATTAAAATATGCATTTCTTGAAGAAAACAGGCAATGTCCGGTTAGCCAATATCATCAGCTGCGCTTGACTTCACGGGAACCGCAACTGCTTTGCACCTCCTCAAAAGGAACAAGCAAGCTTTGGGGTGGAAAATTTATGATTTAAGGCATAAACTGACAATGCGCACTCACCACATTTATTTAGAAGAAGAATCTAAGGTGTTTAGGCAGCGCGAGAGGAGGTTGAATCCTCATGCGGGGAGGTAGTTAACGTGAAGTCTGAAATTAGCTGCTTGATGGTATTATTTACCCTTATCGATAGCACTTGTTAAGCCCAACTCGGGTGGCGCCAGTCGAAGCCCTTTGTAAAAATGAAAGGGTGAGGAATTGTTTGGAGCTCCTCTGGAGTCGGGTATGCATAAATTACAGGGAGGCTCGATGAAGTAACGAAAGGATCACTTCCCAGCTGCCCTTCATTGATCGGCTTCTTGAAAGTTTACGGACATTCTATTGCTTTTTGGATGGGTATTCGAGTACTTTCAGATAGAGATTGCAGGAAGATCGAAAAGACTACCTTTACTTGTCCATTTTGGCACTTATGACAGGAGGATGCCTTTTGGTCTTTGCAACGCCCCTGCCACCTTTCAGAGATGTATGCTTAGTATGTTTAGCGATATGGTGGAGCGCATAATGGAAGTATACATGGATGACATCACTGTATATGGAGGTGATTTTGAAGAATGTCTGACTAATCTAGAAGCTATCCTCTGATTGCATTGAAAGAATCTGGTGGCAAGCGGGAGAAATGCCATTTTATGAGTGAACCCGAGGAATTATCTTTGGGGGCATGTTATTTCCGGCGGGGAATGAAAGTTGACAAAGCGAAAATTGAACTTATTTCAATGCCGTCTCAGCGAATGTAAGCAGTTAGGCAATTCCTTGGCATCGGCTTCTGAAGATTCATTAAGGACTTTTCGAAGATTACTAAATAGGCGCTGAAAAGATGCTAAATTTGTTTGGGAAAAAAGAATGTTAGGAGAGAGCTTTGAAGAAATTTGAGGTCCGTTGACATTTGCACGATAAATCTGAAGCACCCGATTGGCGAGTTGCCTTTTGAGGTGATGTGTGATCTGAAATGATCTTGCTATTGGAGCGATTCTTGTCAAAGAAAAAATGGAAAACCTCATGTAGTCTATTAGCTGGCAAACCTTGAATGAAACACAAAGGAACTATCTTGTCTGAGAAAGAATTGTTGGTAGTGATGCGCTTGAATTGGAAATTTCGAGCATGTGGTTGGGTGATATAGTCATTTTTGCAGATCATTCCGTAGCTTTGAAATATCTCTGACCAATCAAAATGCTAAGGCAAGACTTATCGATGGGTTCTTACGCGAGATTTAACTTGGAAATTAAGGACAAGGGGGTAGAGAATGTGGTGGCAGACCATCTTTCAAGATTAACAATAGCCCATGACACTCATAGTCCGCCCATCAATGATGAATTTCCTGAAGAATATTTAATGCATTTGGAAAAAGCTGCAGTATGCTCCGTTGCGATTTCCTATAGGAAGATCCCATCTGATTGGAAAGAACAGGATAGGAAGTACTTCTTGGCAAAGATCCATTCCTATTATTTGGAAGAGCCCTTCTTGTTTAAATACTGTGCAGATCAGATAATCAGGAAGTGTGTGCCTGAAGAAGAACAATAGGGAATTCTAGCCCCTTTGCCACGAGAGTGCACAGTAGTGGGTCCCTTCACTTCCCGGAAAACTGACAATGAAGTCTTTGGGTGGTTTCCTCTTGGCCTTCCTGTTTAAAGCACCAAAGGTGCAGATATGTGTGAGATGCCAAAGGCTCGGAGTATTTCGCCGTCATATGATGCCCACTGAACTCTGATTTTGAGTGAATTGAACTGTTTGATGTTTGGGCATCAGTCCCTCATCAGGACCTTTCCCCACGTCCTATGGTCATACATACATATTGGTGGGAGTAGACTATGTGTCCAAATGGGTTGAGGCAATCCCATGAAAAACCAACGACCACAAGGTGGTGCTCAAATTCTTGAAAGTAAACATCTTTTCTAGGTGAGTACGAAAGCCATTATTAGTGATGAGGTTCATATTTACGCTAACAAACCTTCCGAAACCTCATGGCTAAATATGGTGTGAAACCTGAGACCCTTACCATCCTCAAACAAGTGGTCCAAGTAGAACTTGCCAACGGGGAGATTAAGACCATTCTAATGAAGGTGGTGAGCAGTGACATAAAAAGATTGGTGTCAGTGCTTGATTCTTGTGGGCTCTGAGCGACTTTCAAAACGATTCTTGGAATGTCCCCTAAACGGTTGGTCTATGGTAAGGCATGTCACCTTCCAGTGGAAATCGAGTATAAAGCATGGTGGGCAATCAAGAAGCTGAACATGGATTTAAGTAGGGCCGGGGTCAAAAGATTCCTTGATCTCAATGAGTTGGAAGAAATACGAAATGATGCGCCCAGACCGAAGATTGCAAAGGAAAGATCAAAAAAATGGCATGATCAAATGATAACTGGCAAGAATTTCAACAAGGGGGACCAAGTCCTCCTATCCGATTCCAAACTCCATCTATTTCTGGGCAAGCTCAAGTCGCGATGCACGGGTCCATTCATAGTTAAACAAGCACGCTTTAATGGTTGATGGAGCCTACTCAATCCAAATGATAATAGGGTGATCCAAAGTTAATGGGCCAGAGGTGAAAGGCCACACATGTTGTCGCAATGAACCGTCGGGAAATTCTCATCTGGACCTCCTTGAGGCCCACAGGCCACACATTTAAGGGTGGCTCCTGCAATGTCTCAGAAGCCACTAATTTAATTGCTTAGTTTTGTTTAAGTTTCTTTTCGTTTAACCATTAGAATGGCATGTTTTGCTTGGTGTTGGCAGCTGCAGTAACATCAACCACTTCACAAACAGCACCTCAGCCTGCCCAGCTGGGGATGATCCTTCTTCTACCACCACTGATTGAGGAGGTACCATTCCATCCTCTAACTTTCTCATTCCCATGGTGGGATAGTCTGTGTTGAAAGTAATGTTCATACTCTTGATTTTAGTTTTACTGGTTCTGTATACCCTGCAGAACCCAACTCTGTTTGTTAAAATCGAGGCTTGCTATATGCTTCTATTTGCAAACCATTTTTTTGTGCCTATATTTTTGTGTTTCTGCTCTTACCTTTAGTTGAAGAATTGAAGCCCTGTATGCTACCATAATGCTAGAACAATTCCATGCATGATTAAGTTTTTGGTCGATGGAAGTTCCAGTGTTTTCAGCCTTGTATTTCCACCTTTAGCTAATCACACACAGTGCACATCAGTTTTTACCAATAGGTTGTGAAGCTATATACCTCTTTTCACTTTACAAAACCGCCTTATATCTTTGGTGTGACCCATGTAGGTTTGTGTTACCCTGAAGACAATGAAAGTCTTCCAAATGAAAAGGAAAGAAAAAGCAAAGAAAGAAAGAAGAAAAGAGAGGTGAAAGCCAGTGAGCTTTGCCTTGAAACCAGACACGGTCTGAGGGTATATGGCGAAGAAAGCCTTTAAAAGCTCGGTGCCACTGACCTTCAGCGGTTGGGAGTCATCGACTTTGTGTTAGATTACATGGGTGGATGGGTGAGTTTAGCGAGTTGTAGGTCTTCGGATTCTCGAAGTCATTCAGTCCCAGAAGTGAAACTGTAGAGTTTGTGAAATTCGGTAGATCCTTTGGCTTGATCATCCTAAACCTTAATTGGTTGGGAGTCATCCAGGTGGACCCGTTACGAACTTTGGTGAAGTCGAGTTTTCGCATTGCATCTACGGTACGGTCGAGTATAAATAAGAGTGTAGTGAATCTATTTAAGTTGGTCATTAGTTTAAGGTCTGCGGTAGCTTGGATTGGGGAGAATAGCTTGCAACTTATTGGTTATTGGTTACCTTAAACAGATTTAGGTGGAAGTTTAGGTTGACTTTCCTGGAATTGATGTTGCCATGAAACTTGTTCTATATGGCATTTGTTCTCTCATGATGGTTTTTATGCCGAGTCTAAGTTTTCATACTAAAGGTAAAGCTCACTTGTACACACTTTTTGTATAGATACTCTTTTTGCAAAAGCATGGCACGCATACCGCGATTGTTTTTAGCATTGCTAAAGGTAACTTAAAGCGTGTCAGTTGGGGGTGTGATTGGTACCCCAAAGTCTTATTTTGAGTCCTATTTAAGATAGGTTTTGAGTGCTTTTGCGTACTAATCATATTAATTAAGCCGATTGACATGTGCAGGTCCGATTAGTACTACTGATTTTGTTTCGAGGTTGTTTTTGATAGTTTTGCAGGTTTTGTGAGCCTCCGCCATCATATCAAGCTTGGCATCGTAATTGTGATGTTTTATGCTGAGTTCGTATGAATTCTCGGTGATTTCATCAAGCTGGGATGAAGAAATGTCGAGCTGGGGTGAAAATACAAGCGATTAGTGCGAGGGCGACAAAGTGGAGCAGTCGTTTTCGCAATAGTGGCGAAAATTTATGATCCGCAGTGAAAAATTTATTTATCTTTGCTATGATAGCGAAAGTTATTGTTACATAGCGAATTAATTTTCGTGTACTGAGCCTACTATGATGGCGAAATTTGGCTATCATAATGAAATTTCGCTATGATATCTTGAGTCCCAGTTGTTCATAGAAATCTTTGCCTCTTTTTGATATCCCAAAGCGACCTGTTTTGTCAATTCCCATTTAGCCCTCGATGTAATCATAGTATTTTGGTATTTTGGTATTTCACATCTTTTGTAAAAATTTATATAAGCCACCTTATGGACAAATTGTAACCTAACTTTTTGCTAACTTTTCAATCCATGACTTTTCACTTTTGGTCAGTTTTTCTCTCTTCTCTCTCTTCTTTCTCTCGATTTTCTTTGCTGCAGAGCACACCCTTTGAGATGACAACTCAAAGGATGTTTGTTAAGCCTGAACCTTGAAGGTAAGGGTTGCTGGGGTTGGTTAATGGTGGTTTGCGGGTGTTCCTCTGTTTAAACTAGGCAGTCTTTGCATTTATGTGTTCAAACTTTCAAACTATTGTTTAATGCTATTTAATGTGTATTTTCCTTTTTGGTCCGATACTTGACATGCTTCGGGGGTTCGGTGTATTCTTAATGGTAGATACAACGACATCCGATAGATGTCATTCTGAGCCCGAAATTAGGTTAAATGATGTATTTTTCAAGCTTGTTGGAACATTAAATGCTTGGCCAAATGCTGGCTCAAATAAGGAATTGATTTTAAGGGGTTGGTTTAAAAGTTAAACATAGATTAGGTTTTGGCTATGACTATATGTCATTTGCCCAATGCGAAATAACTTAGAGAACGTCTTTGCCTCATTGGTTCGATCACAGTGACTGACCTTCAAGGAGTGCCATTTCCTAACCTTATTTAAAAATTGTTTCGGTTAATAGTAGCGAAATGACACCAGTACTTTTATTGCAAATCAAAAATCAAATGAAAACCTACGCCGTACAGATCGCCGATCTGAAATCATTTTGTAAAGATGAAAAACTTATCCACCGTGGTGACCTGAACCACTATACTAATCAACTTGACTCACGGCGATGGGAAGGAATATAGGATACAAAATTTTGTTGATTAGGATCCGCCCCTCTTTGTGAAGCGCGAATCAATCATCGACCTGCATCCGAAACGTTTTTCATATTCAATTTCTTCATTCCGGCTTGATGTAATCGAATATAAATCATGAAGCTGTTAAAGTGACCTCGGCTCGAGGCCATCCCTTCGGCCAATCTTATCTGGTAATTAAGCTAAAGATACGATGAGTAAATGAAATGCGCGGACAACATCAACGGTTGATAAATCCCTAGAATTGTGAGGGGAGGTGCTCGTAGCTGCCGTGATATGGAGGTGGAGCTGAGTCTCGGGAGGGTGAGGCGGTGAGAAGGAGTGGAACTAAGGGGATGAATCCGAGAATTTAAAGTCCTCCCCACCCCCACCAGCTGGGGCGAAACACTCACCCCTGGAAGATCCTCACCTGGAAGCATCCTCTACCTCCTCTACGGGTGTAAAAAGAAATAGAGTGGCGCCAGACGAGGTCCGCTCACGGGATAAGATCTGGAGACAACTGCCGGCGCTCCTCTGTGGCTCCTCCGGGAACCCAAGATGCTCCATGACGTGGCATGGTAACCTCGACATCAATAATGGAAGATGATTAGTACCCAAAAAGTGTTATTTTGAGTCCTATTCAAGATAGGTTTTGAGTGCTTTTTGCGTACTAATCATGTGCGGTTAAGCCAGTGACATGTGCGGGTCCCATAGTACCGCGATTTCGTTTGAGTTTGTTTTGGTAATTTGCGGGTTTGCGAGCCTCAGTTATAATTTCAAGTTTGGTGTCGTATTGGTGCTAAATGTTGAGAATTCTCGGTGATTTCATCAAGCCGAAATGAAGAAATGTCAAGTGGAACTGATGAAATGGAAGATGTAGGAAGCAATGGGATTACAGAATTTTTGCTATGCATTGCAAAAATTTTGCAAGGATTGCGAAAATTTCGCAAGGATTGCGAAAATTTCGCAACCATAGTGAAAATTTCGCAATCCCTGCGAAAATTTCACTTTGCACGATTTTAAGCTAACGCTAAGCGAAATTTAATATCATAGCGAAAATTCACTATGTGTGAAAATTCTTTGTCATAGTGGCCAATTTTCGCTATGCGCTATATTTTAAGCTATGATAGCGAAATTCACTGCATAGCGAAAATCCTCCCCCTGTGTTTTGGTTCCAAACGACCTCGTTTTGTATAATTCCCATTTTGTCCCTATTGTAATCATGTATTTTAGGTATTTTTTGGTATTTCACACGTTTTGGATTGCGATATAAGCCACCTTATAGCTTTTGTAACCCTGACTTTTTGATCAAGCTTTCAACCCGTAGCTTTATTTTAGGTTACATTTTTTTTTTCTCTTCTCTCTCTTCTTTCTCTCATTTTCTTGAAGCAGGCACACCCCTTGAGGATGACCAGCTCCGGGATGTAGCCTGAAAGCCCCTTGAAGGAGGGTTCTTAGCTTGGTTATTGGTGGTTGGCGGGTGTCCTCGTGTTTAAATCGACAGTCTCTTGCATTTATTGTTCCCATACGTTCCCAAACTTAGGGTTTAATGCTATTTAATGTCTTTCCCTTTGGTCAATACTTGTCATGCTTTAGGGTTCGATTGCATTCTTAATGGTAGATGCCGACATTCGATAGATGTCATTTACGAACCATGGAAATGAGGTTAAATGCTATGTTTTCAAACTAATGGAACATTAAATGCTCGATGTTGTTTTAACTCAGAAAATAGGAGTGTTTTAAGGGTTGTTTTAAAAACTAAACAAAGATCCGTTTTGGTTATGACATTCACTATGTCATTTACTTACTAATCTGGATGACCCGGGGACACCTTAATGACCGTTTGTCAAAGCTGGTGACCCAAACCTTCAAGGTCACCATTTCACACTTCATTTTAAGCTATTTCAGTTAGACTAGTGACACCAACTCCAACACTTTCTAATGCAAATCCAAAAATCCAAACAAAAGTCTCACCATTTTGAATCATGATACAAATCATTTGTGGGATGAAAACCCATCCCCGTGTTCGACCCTAGACCGCTATACTGCAGTAGCTTGACTATGGCAATAGGAGGAAAATAGGAAACAAATTTTGTTGATTCCGGATCACCCCTCTGGGTAAGCGCAATCAAATGGCGTCGTTGCCGGGGAAAACTACGAATGATGAGTTGATATGAACTTGTAATCCACACTACAAGTATTGGTGACCTTTTAATCCTTTTTGAATTTCGTTTATGGGGAGTACAAGTTTTCATTACTCTTGATCCTCTGTGGCTGTTTTTATTATTCTGATCGAGTTTATTTATGCTTTCTTGATCCTTTTTGGCAAGCCTCTTTGTTGCTCTTTGTTTTGTCTCATTTTTATTCACGAGTGTTTCATGCAGCAGCACAGGATAGAGGATATCGGGTAGATTGCAAAGAGTGGGTGCACCGATTGAAGCCAAGACTATGATCAGTGTACCACGAGTGACCAAAAATGGATCCTCTACCTAAGGAACAGCAAAGTCAGCAAGGCACCCCAGTGAATCCCAACAACATACGGTCAGTGAGGACCCACATGCGCCCTCCCCAGAGTGATGCTCCTTCTGCGTCATACCACCTGCGAGGATGTAGCGGTGGGACGATATTTGGTGCCCACAGCTACATTTCATGGTATGGAAAATGAAAATCCATACTCACATTAGGTTTGAGGAAGTACTTAACTTTTAAGGAGAGTATAACATCATGGTGTTGAAGTTGAAGGCATTCCCATTAACCCTCGAGACAAAGCCAAAATATGGCTCAATTCACTTGTAGAAACGATTAAGAAGTGGGCGATCTTCATTTGGTACGAAGAAATTCTTGATGCAACCAAGACCCGCCGGGTTGGGGTGAGTCTACGCACTCGGCCTATGACAATGAGAAATTTTATCAGTGTTGGGAGAGGTTCATGGAGACCATCAACGCATGTCTACACCATGGTTTTGATAAATGGATGCTAGTGAATCATTTTTATGATGGTATGTCTGACCATGAAGCAAGCGCCAGAAACCATGTGTGGGGTGACTTTGAGGCAAAAATCCAGATGAAGCCATGAACTTCTTGAATTATGTGTATTTGGCTTCCAGGAAACTTGGGATGAGCGAATCCGAGGGAAGCTGAAAGAATGAAGCCGTCGACCCACCAAAGGGGAGGTATTTATGAACTTTCCGAAGATATGGAGATGAAAGAAAAGATATCAACCTTAACTAGGAAGGTGGAAGAGCTAGAAGGAAAAAGGCTACATGAGGTGCAAGCAGTGGCCGAAAATCACATGGCTTGACCCGTACATCATTCGCAATCAAGCGGCCCACCCGGAAGAACCTTGTCCAATTGCTCCCTCGGTGAGAGATTTGATGTGAGCATTATAATCTGTGGGGCCCAATACAAGCCAGCAATGCCCGTATAACCCAATCCATATAATCCCAATTGGAGGGAACCACCTAATCTCTCTTGACTCGCTTCCCACATAGGTGCCTCTGTTTTAGAGCAACAGTTTGGTTCCCTCACCACCGACCTGCGACCGTCTTCATCCCATTGACGGGCAATCCTGAATTTAAGCAATGTAGTGACAATTTTATTGGAAGAACAAAGGGAATCAATGTACAATTGGCTCAAAAGAAAGATAGATCTTGTGGAAAGCACCACGAGCGAGAATAGATGGGCTTGAAGCAACCTTAATCAAAGATTGATAACCTACGTGCTCATCACCCGGGATTAACAATTTCACTAAGGTCGGAGAAAGGAGAATTCCCTTCCCAAACACCCACTTGATCAAAGGGAGTTCATGAAATAGGTTCTTCCCGGCAGCTTCGAGATGGATGAAGTAAGCTAATTTGAGGTGGAAAGAAATTGAACAAACAGTGCCCACTGTTGCTCAAGGCGAAAGAATGAGGTTGAGCCAGAGAGGGTAATAATCAGTGAAGACTCAGTGAAGAAAAACATGCCCCCTCCATTTCCCCAAGCACTAAGAAGCAAGAAAAAAATTACAAACCAAGATGAAATTTGGGAGGTGCTAAGGTAAGTGAAGGTAAATATCCCACTGCTTGACATGATCAAGCAGGTCATAACTTATGCAAAGTTCTTAAAGGACCTTTGAACAGTCAAAAAGGGGTTAGGCATTGAAAAGCCTTCTTAGAGCAAGTCGAGTTCCATTATTCGGGGCTTGAGACCCGATGAAATACACGGATCCTAGGATCCCCCGCCAATATCAGTCAACATTGGAGGGACTTGCATAGACCAAGCAACGATGTTGGACGAGGCGGTGTAAACCCTCTTGTCATATTAGGTGTATGACGGTTGGGTTTGGAGAAGCAAGCCTACCAACATCCCTTCTGTCATTAGGCGATCGATCAGTAAAGATTCCTAAAGAATGGACTGAGGATGTGTTGGTAAAGGTGGACAAATTCTACTACCCAGTGGACTTTGTAGTGCTTGATACCAAACCAATAGCAAGTGGGCCCAATCATGTGCCAATTATCCTAGGAAGACCATTTTTGGCCATTGCCAATGAGATAATCAATTGCTGAAATGGAGTCATGCAGCTCACATTCGGCAACATGACATTGGAGCTCAATATTTTTCACTTGAGTAACAAGCACAAGCTAGTGGAAGATGACAATCAGGGAACTGATGAAGTTTGCTCAATTGACCCAAATGCAGAGAAACCAAATGTCCATAAATTGCAAGAATTAGTGAAGGAAAATGATGCAATTAGTGGAGGATTGAATGCATTAGTCACTCCTGCAAAGTCAATGATCAGCTCAGCATCACCCAGTGAGAAGAAGTTTAACAAGAAGGAACCAAGCATGAAGGCTGCAGCACAGACCATTGTAGGGGTCAAGGAGCTCCTCCTCCTTGACCCCCCATGAATGAATCAGTGAAATTGGGTTGGTTTGGCGAGGTCTTGCGAGGCCAAGCTGCGGCTGAATATTTGGTTCCCTAGTTATTTTGTTCAATTTTCAGTTTGTTTTATTTTTAGTGATTTTCTTTACCTTAATTTTTTTAGTAACCATTATTTAATTTTATTTCATTTTTATTCTTAGGTTTATTTTGAAATATTTATTTTTGATTTTTGTTTTTTATTTATCTTTATTTTATTTCCATTCACCTAGAATCAAATTTTTGTGATTTTGCGAGTTAGGCTTGGTCAGCGATAATTCGCAACAATGCGAGGTAGCCTTCTCATTGCCTTGGACCACTCCCCGCGGCTCAATAAAGGGGCGAGGGGTGGGGGCATCATTTCATTCCACCATATTCCTCCGGACCTCCTGCTTTGAGCCCTCGGTGTCCTGTATCAACATGTGAGCCATTTAGTCCCGGTCAGATTTGCTCCAGTGCCACCTTTCGCCGCCTCAACCACCTCGCTGACCGATTGGTCGGTGCCACGAGCCCATGACTCTTAGTCAGTTCAGGGCACGACCAGTGATCTGCGCTGTGTGACCTTGCGGGCCGCGCCGTCTACGTCGGAGCCCTGTGCGCCGTAGCCGAGCCTGGTCCACCACTGCTTGTGTAGCGTAGTCCGCGCCACTCCTAGCCACCTTCTACACTACAGGCCACGATTGCGCGCTGCGGTACTCTAGACCGGACGCTGATCGCGCGTGCAGTGGTGGTTCTCGTTATAGGCCGGGGGTTCAGATTGATGCGCCGAGAGATGGAGATCCGGGCACTTCGGGGCTGCGAGGTGCCCATTCTCCCGGACCTACTGCGGTTACCGGCCTACATTGGCCCCAGTGACCACGAGGAGCCTCGGGGGATTCGGCGATGTCGGATCGGGGATGGGACGTCGGGCCTTCGGTACCTTAGAGGCGGCGGGAGGGCCGGCCCTCCAGCGGGCGGTTTATCAGGCCGAAGTCTTGGGATCTCGGCTAGCCGTCACCTCCCCGGCCGAGGGCTCCTTCATGACTATCACGACCTCGAGATCGAGGGCGCCCCGTGATCGTGGCACCGTTTAGAGACTTAGATCTGCGTGCCAAGGACTTCCATGGGGAGCCATTTTACGATGTACCAGCTTTGACCACTGACCCGCGGTTCACAGACTCGATGAAGCTAATCACGCAGTATTCTTTGCTTCCATTCATGACGCCGCGAAAGTTCTATTATCCCCGGGTTGTGCTCGAGTTTTACCATATTATGACATCCCGGGGAGTGCCGAGTCCGTTGGAGCTCCGGTTCAGCATTGTGACGCGGGAGCCTCCATTGCCGGACATTACGGTACCTTTAGGCACACCCGGCTGGTGGCAAATTTTGGAGATACAAGTTGGCCCTGACCATCACAAAAGAGAGATGGTCGGGTTGTCTCGCTCGAGATGCGAGACCATTGCTCTTCAGCGAGGCAGCTTCTCCTGGTCTCCTTGTGGACCACCTGCTCCCGGACGGCTGTTTGCTATGACGTATGTCGGTCTCGAGAACCATACTCGAGGCTCGTATAGGATCTCGGAGGAGAGTTCTGGTTTAGTCCCTCCCCAGGCTTGTCATGACTTCCGCTACACTTTGAGGAGAAGGTCCATCATGGGGCGGCTCGGCGAGGTTTCGTTATTGATGCCGCGATTCTTGAGCAGATCTGGAGCATCTGAGATCAGTGAGGGCCGCGCGTAGTGGAGGATCAGTTGCACTCGGTCTGTCCATGGAAGCGATCTCTTTACATGCCGATCTCCGTATTCTCCAGTGACGAGGTCGGGGAGGTAGCGGATGTGGTGTGGAGGACCCACCGAGGGAAGGATCTTCTTCTTGAGATGGAGGTAGGGTGGAGAGGAGCCCCGAATCCAGTTCATCTCCTCCGTCTCCTCCCTTGCGCGGGGCCTACCGACAGCGCCGGCCCTTCCTGCACGGCGCGATGGTCTCGAGCATATTCATGTCAGTTTTAGGGAGCTTGTTGCTGTTATGGATGATGTTTGCGCACTGGCTACTACACAGGTGTCGTTGGACCAGAGGATGGCCCGAGCCAAGGCTACTCTAGTACATAGTCACGCCATGCTTCTTCAGATCATGAGTCACCTCGGTCTCCGCGGAGGCCACGGACTACTCGGGGACAGTCGTAGCGACCTCTTTGGACATGCTGCGAGCGCGCGGCGACAGATCCACCGACACATCCACCACCACGAGAGTGAGGTGGTCGCACTCCCTTCTCTAACTTTCCTATCCCTACCTAGTGGAATCATGTTTATACTTTGGTTGGGAGGAAAAGTTAGAGTTAGGAGTGTCTTCTATCATGTTTTGTATTGTTTTTAGCTTTATCAACTGCCTACTCATTTTGTATAGGATTGTATAGGATACATGTGATGGCCAGGTAGTAGGCGGTGATGTTTTGTCATGTTCAAATTTGTTTTTCAAGCATATATTAGCCATTTTGGTTATATCCAGCTTTATAACGTATTTACATTTACTACACTTTTACCAAATCAATTTTGTGCCTACATTGTTGTGTTTCTCTTGCCTTTACTTGAAGAATTGAAGCCCTGTACGCTACCTTAATGTTAGAATAATTCCATGCATGATTTAGTTTTTAGTCGATTGAAGTTCCAACATATTCAACCTTTTGCTTCCGCCTTTAGCTAATCGCACACATTGCACATCAGTTTGTATCAATAGGTTGAGAAGCTATATACCTCTTTTCACTTTGCAAAGCCGGCCTTAGGTCTGTTGACGACCTATAATAGGTTTATGTTACCCGTGAATGAAGACCAATGTAGTCTTCCATATGAAAAACAAAAGAAAAAGAAAAAAGAAAAAGAAAAAAAAATAAAAGCGTGACGTTTGCCTTGAAGCAGAACAGTCCCGAGGGGTATATAAGCGAAAGCCTTTAAAGCCGATGCCTAAACCTTAGTGGTTTATGGATTCATCGACTTAGTGTTACAGCTGCGGGTGGATGGGTGGAGTTCCCAGCGGTGTAGGTGCTTAATTCTCGAAGTCATTCGAAGTAGAGGTGAAGCTTTGTAGAGTTTGTGGTCGATTGATCCTTTGCAGCGATGCCTAAACCTTAATTGGTTGGGAGTCTTCGGTGGAACCCCGTTACGGACTTTGGTGAAGTGTTGAGTTTTTTGGCATTGCATCTGTGATACAATCAAAGAAGAAATAAGAGTGTAAATTTGGTCCTATTTAGGTTGGTCAGTTTAAGGCCACAGCGATAACTTGGTAGGGGGGAGGGAATAGCTTTGCAATTTATTGGCTCAAACTGGCCACCTTCAGAACACTTAGACTTTAATTGGAAATTTAGGTTGACTTCCTTGGAGCCGTGTTGCCACAAAACTTGTTCTTATATGGCACTTGTTCTCTCATGATGGTTTTGTCTGAGTCTAAATTGTTCATCTTTGAAGAGGCAAAACCCCTCGTATACACACACTTTTGAACAATATACACTTTTTGTAAGCCACCGGCATGCATACTTTGGTTGTTTTAGCATTGCTAAGGGACTAGCAACGTGTCGGTTGGGGGGTGTGATTAGTACCCAAAAAGTTCTATTTTGAGTCCTATTTAAGATAGGTTTTGAGTGCTTTTTGCGTACTAATCATGTGAATTAAGCCAATTGACATGTGCAGGTCCACTAATTACCAACGATTCGTTTCGAGGTTTGTTTTGGTAATTTTTGAAGGTTTTTCGCGAGAGCCTCGGTTATATTGTTTCAAGTTTGGTGTCGTATTGGTCTTGAATGTTGAGATTTCTCGGTGATTTCATCAATGAAATGAAGAAATGTCAAGTGGAGCGATGAAATGGAAGATACGGGGAAGCAATGGGATTCTGAAGGATTTTTTGCTATGCATTGCGAAAATTTCGCAAGGATTGCGAAAATTTCGTAACCATAGCGAAAATTTCATGATCTGTGAAAATTTAAGCTATACCTGATTTTAAGCTAAGCTAGCGAAATTTCGCTATCATAGCGAAAAATTAAGCTATCATAGCCGAGAATTAAGCTATCATAGCGAAAGTTCGTGCATAAGCGAGGGCTGAATTTTAAAGCTATGCCTTGTATTTAAGCTATGATAGCGAGAATCCTTTATATAGAGAAAATCCTCCCCACTGTGTTTTGGTTCCAAAACGACCTCGTTTGTATAATTCCATTTGTCCTATTGTAATCATGTATTTTAGGTATTTTTGGTATTTCACACATTTTGGATGGCTTTATAAGCCACCTTATAGCTTTTGTAACCCTAACTTTTTGATCAAGCTTTCAGCCCGCAGCTTTATTTTAGGTTATAGTTTTTTTTCTCTTCTCTCTCTTCTTTCTCTCAATTTCTTGGCTGCCAAACACACCCCCTTGAGGATGACAACTCAAGGGATGCTTGGCTAAGCCTCAAAGCCTTGAAGAGGAGGGTTGCTAGCTTGGTTATTGGTGGTTTGGCAGTGTCCTCATGTTTTAAATGGAGCAGTCTTGCATTTATTGTTCCATACGTTCCAAATTAGGGTTTAATGCTATTTAATGTCTTTCCTTTGGTCAATACTTGTCATGCTTTAGAGTTCAGTGCATTCTTATTGGTAGATGCACTGACATTCATTAGATGTCATTTACGAGCCATGGAAATGAGGTTAAATGCTATGTTTTCAAACTAATGGAACATTAAATGCTCAGTATTTGTTTTAACAAATAAGGTGTTTAAGGGTTAGTTTTTAAAGCTAAACAAAGATCGGTTTTGGTTATGACTATATGTCATTTGCCTAATGCGAGGAAATGACAGGGACACCTTAATAACCCCATTTTATCAAGCTAGTGACCCAAGCCTTCAAGGTCACCATTTCACGCACTTCATTTTAAGCTATTTGATTAGGCCAGGTGACATGACTCCAACACTTTTAATGCAAATCCAAAATCGAACAAAAGTCTCACCTTTTTGAATCATGATACAAATCATTTGTGGGATGAAAACCCATCCCCGTGTTCGACCCTAGACCGCTATACTACAGTAGCTTGACTACGACAGTAGGAGGAAAATAGGAAACAAGATCACCCTACCGTGGCACGACTCAGAAGAGCCTCCGCCCGAGCCAGGTCCTTATGGTGTAACTTTTCCACGAAGTGAAGTAAAGCAGTCATAACCAGCTCTACCGGATTGAACCAATACCCCTCGGATATCCGGTATAGAGCCTCGAAAGAATAAACTCCTACGTGTTTGTAAATAATCTTTGCAGTGGGAGCAGTTGAATGAAATGTGGTCAGTGAGGAGCATTCTGCGAGGAGAAGGCTGCCAAACGGAAAAAAATATAGATCTAGGCTGCGGTCTCGAAGAGAGCGAATCATCTCTCTAGAGCGTCATTGAGGCCATTGCCGATGTCGTGGAGTTTGCGGAACTCTTGGTAGGCAGCGATGTAGTGATATCAGAGCTCGCGAGAATCCGGGGCGACCATCTATCTTTGACCCAGTATGGGATCGGACACTCCCTGGGATGTCATAGTATGATAAAACTCAAGTACCACAGGGGATGAAAAAGCGCCTCGAGACCTCGCGGTGGTAGGGAATACCTCTGGACCCGGCCGCATCGAGATCTGCAAACCGTGGTCGTACCCGATGTCGGTATATCACAGTAGGATTCTCCGTGAAAGTCCTTGCCACGACAATTCACGTTCCACAGTATCGGGCCCACGACTAAGCATAGGGCTTGATCCTTGTGAATATGGGGATAAGCGGGGTGATGAACTCACGGCGTTTGGAGGCGAAGGCTCGAGACTGGGCGTGAAGACTCCTAGCCGGATGTCAGGGCCGACGGAAGGTGGGGCCCTCGAGGTGGTCGCGGATGCGAGAGAGGGGCGAGTCCCACCGGATGTGATGCTCCTTTGGATGGGGGCTCAGACCTGAGCCTCCTTTGGAATCTTGACGGAGGTGAGGTCTCGCATCACGGTACCATCGGGGGATTAATGCATGGGCGCCTCTCGGTATCTGGCCGGAGAGTGGCCGGCGACGGCCACAAGTGCTGCCGCTGCAGCGGGGCACGAGTGCGAATACGGCTGAATCGATGGCCGTGGTCACGAACCATGGTGGGGCTTTCGAGCGCGGTAGGGATCTTGATGTCGGTAGAGAAGCCGAGAGGAGGGCCGGTGGCGGCCAGCGGCGAGGGCGGCTGTCGGAATCGCGGCCCGATGAGGCTGGCGGCTCCGGCGTCACGGCGTGCATGCTCTGGAGTGGGCGTCGGGTGTGGCGGGGGGCAGCTCGGGCTCAATCTTTGGAGGCTCGGTGGAGTCTGAGGGAATGTAGGGACGGAAGCTCAGTGCACGTGGGGGTGGTCGAAATTGTGTGATTGAAGGGGGGGGGGGGCTTTTAATGGTGCTTGGGCAGCTTAAGGGTAGTAGGGACCAAAGTTTCGCTATTATAGAAATTTATGCCCCTCGCATATGGAAATAAAAAAACAAAGAAATAAAATAATTAAATAAATAAAATAAATAAAGGCGAACATTTAAAAAAAAAAAAAAGAGTTTTAATTAAAAACTAAACTAAATAAAAATACTAAAAATAAAATAAACTAAAAATTGACCAATAAGAAAACCAAAATTTTGAGCTGTAGTGTGGTCTCAGTGGAGACCAAACCAACTCAGTGGCTAGGACTGTCGGTCATGGAGGATCAAGGAGGGGAATCTCCTCCTTGTTTGCACTCTGTTGTGCAGCATAGGGCTTCACTCTCTGCCTATTAACCTTGAACACTCTATTATCCTTTGGGTTGAGCAAACTACTGAGCCATTGGGGTATGCCTGATGAATGATAAATTGGCGAATCCATCAGCGATTTGAAGCTTGCTCGATAGATGGAGTTTGGAATGTCTGAGGACTTGGTCCCCCTTTTTACGAAATTCTGCAGGTTATCAATACGATTATGCCGCATTTTTCGATCTTTCCTTTGCAATCTTCGAGTTCAAGAAGGCATCATTTCGTAGCTCCTCCAACTCATTGAGATCAAGGAATCTTTTGAGCCCGACCCTACTTAAATCCATGTTCAGTTTCTTGATTGCGCACCATGCTTTGTAATCGATTTCCACTAGAAGATGGCATGCCTTACCATAGACCAAACGATAAGGGGACATTCTAAGAATCGTTTTGAAAGTTGTTCTGTAGGCCACTTTGATGAATCAACGATTTGAGGGACCGATCTTTTGCATTCTTGTTCACCACCTTCATTAGAATGGTCTTTATCTCCCTGTTGGCAAGCTCTACTTGACCACTGGTTTGAGGATGGTAAGGGGTAGCCACTTTATGTTTAACACCATATTTAGCCATGAGGTTTTTGAAAGATTTGTTACAGAAGTGTGAACCCCATCGTAATAATGGCTTTTGGTACCCCCAGACAAGGGAAAGATTTTGCCTTCAGAATTTGAGCACCACCGTGGTCATTGGTTTACGAGTTGCCTCAACCCATTTAGATACATAGTCTACCCCCCACCAATACGTATCCATGCCCATAAGATGTAGGAAAGGTCCCATGAAATCGATGCTAAACCTCAAATGGCTTCGACTAAAATTGGGTTTAGGGCATCCTTCAGCGAGATAATTCCGAGCCTTTGGCATCTATCACATATTCGGAACATTTTGTGAGCTTCTTTGAAAAGAGAAAGCCATTAGAAACATTTTACCAACACCTTCATTCTTTGTCTTTTGGGAGGCTAAAGTGACCACCACGGGCATTCTCATGGCATTAACAAATTCCACTGTTGTTAACACCTTAGGCTGCTGAATTATCGATGATTATTTAAACAAGAAGAGTTCTTCCCAATAATAAGATGAATGCCGCTAAGAAATACTTCCTATCTTGTTCTTTCAATCGGTTAGATTTCTCACATTGCTGAAATTGGCAATGTGAGCATACCGGGGCATTCTCATTTGCATTAAATTCTTCGGGGAAATTCATCGTTGATCGGGGCTATGGTTAATCTCTAAAGATGAAAGTGCGCCACAGCATTCTCTACCCCTTTTTGTCTTAATTTGCAAATTGAATTCGTAGACGAAGAACCCATCGGATAGAAGTCTTGCCTTGGCATTTTCTTGGTTAGGAGATGGCTGACGGAATGATCTCATGGCTATATCAGACCCAACCAAGTATGCTCGAAATTTTTGTAAGGCATAAACCACTACCAACAATTCTTTCTCGGTAGTAGTATAGTTCCTTTGTGCTTCATTCAAGGTTTTGCTTGCATAATAGACTACATAAGGTTTTCCACCTTCTCTTTGTCCAAGAACTGCTCCAATAGCAAGATCACTTGCATCACACATCAACTCAAAAGGCAACTGCCAATTGGGTGCCCTTACTATTGGTGTAGTGGTCAAATGGGACCTCAGCTCTTCAAAGCTCCTCTGATAGTCTCTTTCCTAAGAAAATTTAGCATCTTTCTCGAGCAGCTTATAAAGGGGCTTAGCAATCTTCGAAAATCTTGTCAAATCTCATAAAAGCTGCATGGCCAGGAATTGCCTAGCTGAACACATTTTGTTAGAAGGCGGTTTGGAAATAAGTTCAATTTTTGCCTTGTCGCTTCTATTCCCTGCTTTGGAAATGACGTGCCACTAGCACAATCCCTTGGTTCTGCCATAAATGGCATTTCTCCAGGTTAAGCGCTGGGATTAACTGATGCATCTCTGAGGACAACTTGAATTAGTCGGACATTCTTTAGTCACCTTCGTATAGATGATGTCATCCGTATAAACTCCCACCATATCATTTGAATATACTAAGCATACATCTTACGAGAGGTGTGGGTTGCAAAAACCAAAGGCATATCCTCTATAAGCATAAGTTCCAAATGAATGATAAGGTGGTCTTTTCTTGATCTTCTAGTGCAATCTCTATCTTGAAAGTACCCTGAATACCCATCCAAAAAGCAATAGAATGGTGCTAGAAACTCTCGAGAAGGTGATCAATGAAGTGCGTGGAAAGTCTTTTCATTGTTACGCGTGGAGCTCACGTGTACACCACTCAACCCGGTGGTAAGGGGCGGGTAGACACATCCTCGCCCTTTTCATTTTTGTCGTGTTCACCCCAGGACTTCTTGGGCACCACAGGTTGGAAACACCCAAGTGCTATCATATATGAATTAAATGATACGGTTTTGCGGCAACTTTGAGACATCGTGCGGACTACCTCCTACATGCAGTTGATCTCCTCGTGGTGCCTAAATGACTTTTGACTCTTCTTCTAAATAAATGTGATGAGTGCAGTTGTTGGGTTGATGCCTTTTAAATGGAAATTTTCCACCCCAAAGCACTTGTTCATCTTAAGGAGTGCGTGATTGTCTTCTATTGGAGTGAATTCGCGGTGTGATATTTCAACTGGACATTGCTTGTTTTCTTTCAAAAATTTATATTTTAATTCCACAAGCAGGGGTTTGAGATCCAATTGTTAGGGTTCCTTTTCCTCTTCTCCAGTCAACAAAGGTAGAATTTCCACTTTTTCTCCGGTACCTACGCGGGCTCATGCATTGAGAGTTCTGTTCTGCTACAAGGCACTCAGATAACTCCTTGGTTAACAAATCTTGCATTTGCTGCTCATTAGCCTGTTCTTCAAGAATTGTATCTATTATGCAGAATTCTTCACAGTCATCCTCCACTAGTTGCATATGCTTTTTACTCAAGTGGAAGATATAGAGTTCCAAAGTCATGTTCCCAAAGGTGAGTTGCATAACCCCATTTTGACAATTGATGATCGCGTGGAAGTGGCCAAAATGGCCTTCCGGATGAATTGGCACATGATTAGCCCTCATAGAAGCTGATGGTGTCGAGCACTGCAAAATCCTTGGATAGTAGAAGATTTGTCCACGAATCAAAACATGCAAAAGCTATCCCTTTGGTGTTTGATGGACATTTATCATTTAGGGACAATGTAATAGTGGTTGGCTTAAGTTTGCCTAGCCCTAGCTGCTGGTACATGGAAAAGGGCAATAGATTTACACTTGCCCCAAATCTATGCATTGCACCCACCTGAGTGCAGCCTATGTTCAAGGAGATTTATGGGATTGCCGGATCTTTTATACTTCATGGTCTTGCACTCGATGGCTCACCGCTCGGTCAAAAGGCCTTTTATTCGTAAGCCTCTTCACAGTGCAGGTCATCAATTATACGCTGGGGACTTGCATGATCATATCGAGAACAAGGATGTTAACCTTTACTTTGTGTACTTCTAAAATTTCGGTTAGTTCTTGAGATTTTCCTTTCGAAGTGCACAGTAGGAAAGGAGGGGGTACACTTTGTGTCTCACCTCTTCCTGGCTGGCCCCAGTTGTTCTTCCTCTGGCGGTTCAACCTTTGTGGAGCTTTCTTAGTTGGTTCTAGGACTACGTTATGATTCTTCCCTTGCTTTAAAGTCACTGCGCTTTGACTTCATCGATTCTTGCATTGGGATCACTGCAGGAGCATCTCATGCATTCCCTGGGGTTTTCTTTGTGTGGAGGAATTTCCCTTTTGGGGACCTGTTGCGAGTAGACAACCTGGAAATGGAGACTGCAAGTTGTAAATGTTATTGGAGATCTCGAGAATGCATCTTGTCTAATTTCTTGTTGAGTGAGCTCTCTACTGTTTCAATTTTCTAATTAGTTTGAACATTCAAAACACCTTTTGTTCCTCACAAGGTACCTACCTTGCTTAAAATTCCAGGCTGCCATCATAGGAGAAGAAGGTGGAGGCACTCTTCTTTGTGTTGAAGTGGAGCTAAGCTGTTCTTTGTGTCCTTGGGAGCATGTCACGAAGGTTTTGGCTTCCATGATAGGTTTGGATGATTCCTCGATTGGGGTTATAGGTGTTGCCATAAGGAGCATTTGTAGGTGTATTTTGACCTAAGACATGGGCATGCTCTTCTTTAAAGTCCCCTCGAAAGGCTAATGGGCAGTGCTCCCGGGACTGTGCCAGTAGCAATTAAAAAGCAGTGAGAGTGAGATGCGGTAATTCATTCACTTTGCTTGCACTTCATGCGGTTTCTCATTTCAGCTCCTCGACCTTGGTCAAAGTGGTCGATTTGCACTCTGCTCTTGGTGTCTTCGGAAAGTGCATAAATGCCTCCCCTTTGGTGGGTCGAAGGCCTCATTCTTTACGCCTCTCTTGGATTCAGTTCGTCCCATGCTTTGGAGGTTTAGGTCACATAGTTCAAAGTCATGGCTTCATGCGGGTTCTTGCTCGAGAAAAGTCCCCTCCACACATGGTTTCGATGGTTGCTTCATGGCAGGAGACATACCATCATAAGTGATTCCGCAGCATCAAATGTCAAACCATTAGATATGGACATGCAGCGATGGTCTCCTTGAATCTCTCCAGCAGTACTTCTCTCATTATCGTGGCCAGGAGTAGGAGTGCAGTTTGCCTCATTGAGCTTTGGTCTTGGTTGTCTTAGAAAAATTTCTTCAAAGTGGTGGAAAGATGTCCCTAATTTCTAATTGTTCGGCCTCGATGAATTGAGCGAATCTTAGCCTTATCTTTGTGTCAAAGGGAATGCTTTTCGGCAAAGCGAGGTCCATATCGAACACACCTTCTTTAAAAGTTGTGCAAACTTCCTCGAATTCGGATATGTGTATGTAAGATTTTTATTCTCCATTCCATGAAAAGTAGGAAGCAAGGAGCCTTGAGATAAGGTCTCACTACCACATCATCGCGGTGGTATGATGCGGGGAAGAGTGCACTCACTCTGGAAGAGTGTATGTGGTCTCTCATTAGCTTATATACGATGGACTATTTGAAACCATGCGACTTTCTGAACTATTCAAGTGGAGGATCCATTTGTTAACTATGTACATTGACTTCACAACCTTGTTAGGTTGGTGTACTAACTCTTTCACCAAATCTACGATATACCTCTATCTGATGATGCATAAACACTTGTGACCGCAAGAGAAACCGAAGCAAAACAACGAACTTGAAAGATTAGTGTTAGCTAAGAAAAATAAAATAGTTGCAAAACTTGAAATTTTTAAACAATGAATTAAAAAGTTTAAAGGTCACCAATACTTGTAATGAGGATTACAAGTACCCATCAACTCTTCATGTAGTTTGGCACCATCCGTAGCAATAATTGGTCGATATGCCTGGCCGTGGTATGAATCGACAAAATTCTAACTCTTGATCACTGCTTAGTAGCATGATTGCTAACGATCTGTTGTCAAGGATCTAAGCTCTTGGGATGGGTTTCGTCTTACAAATGAATTGTATAATGATTAAATCTGTGAGCTTTTGTTTGATTTTGGTTGTACAAAAACAGTGGTTGTTGTCATGTTGGCGAAAAATTCGAAATAAAATGAAAAGACATGATTTCGGGCCACAGTTTGACATGATATAGTTGCCGAGAATTGTCCTCGGGTTATTTCCTACGCGTAGGCAGTGACGCCATAAGTCATTTCCCAAAAGCGGAGATCTTTGTTTAACTTTAAAAACCAACCCTTAGTAACTATGGCATTTATTGAGCATTTAATGTTCCTGCAGTTGAAATCCAGCATTTAACCTACCCTCGATGGCTCGTAAATGACATCTAATGGATGTCAGTGTATCTACCATTAAGAATACTGCTGAACCTAAAGCTTTGCCAAGTATTGACCAAGGAAAATACATCCAAATAGCATTTAAAACCTAGTTTTAAAGTTTGAAACATAAATACCGCGATACTGCGTCTTGAAAAACGAGGAAGGGAACACCCACAATGAAACCCACATCTGACCTACCTAGCAACCCTCATACTTCCAAGGTTTAGAGGCTTTAATAGAAACATCCTTTGAGTTGTCATCCTCCAAAGGGTGTGTTTGGCGAAACTAAAATGAAAGAGGAAGAAGAAACAAATGAGATCCGAGAATAGGGGCCGTAATCGAAAATGCCTTAGATGAAAGTTAGGTTACAAATTGTCCATAAAATGGCTTATATAGCCTTACAAAAAGGTGAAAATAACAATTTATCCTTAATAGTATCATTATAGTAAAGGTAGAAATGAAATTAATCAGAGCAGAGAGTTATTTTGTACAAAAATAGACGAGGAAATTTACCCCATTTATGGTAGAGGAAATTTGGCTATATGTGAAAATTTAAGCTATCATAACGAAATTCTCTATGTGAAATTTCACTATGCAACGAAATTTGTATGGAGAGAAGGCCGAAAATTTGGCTAGCATATGAAATTTCTCTATGTGCAGAATTATACTACATAGCGAAAATTTCGCTATTCTAGTGAAAATTTCTTGTCTTCTCCTACTTGCATCCTGCATCATCCGGCCTGCATCGACATTTCATATTGATTTCTATTTCATTCTGAGCTTGATGTATTCGAATATAAATCATAGAGCTTCAGTTCTTCAGCTCGACAACCGATATGCTTGGCTTCATATAGTAGGATAGGTTTATGAAACACCTTAAAAACTTCACAACTGACCTCGAAATAAATCATTATTTTCAAGGACTTACCACGTAATGATTGGCTTAATTAATATGATTAGTACAAAAAGCACTCCAAACATCCCAATAGGGCTCAAAATAACTTTTGGGTACTAATCAAATAGTAAATCTTTGCCTACTCGAGGCCAGTATATAGAGGTTTTACGCATTGGATAGGGACTTTCGTATAAAGAATATGGGTCTCTGCTTCTGGTTTTCATCTTCTTTGAATAGTGTTACACTCATCGAGATTTCAGAGACTGCTAAGTAAATATAGAGTGTGTCCCCGACTTTAGTGCTAACGAGAATGGGTGGTTTGGTGAGATATTGTTTTATTCTTTGTAAGAGCACAGTCTCACGTTCTTAGTTCGGTGGCTCATTTGGGCTCCTTTAGTGTGGCAAGAACTACTTGAATGATCTTTATGAAGAGATATGAATTGCAAGACCGCAGGCGGCGATCCCGGTTCTTTGCGCCTTTTAAGGTGGGCGTGCGAGAGTCATTATGGCCTTGAGTTGGATGGGATTAGCCTCTTTTCCCCTTTATGTTACCATAAAACCCAAGAATTTTCCCGAGCTGACTCCGAATGCACACTTCAAAGGGTTAAGTTTCATGTTGTATCTTCACAATAGCTCGAAGGTTTCTTGTAATTGCCTTTTATGATTGGGGTGTTCTTTGGATTTTAAGAGCATACCATCGATGTAAACCTCCATGGATTTTCCTATCAAGGGTTAAAATATCCTGGTCACCATCCTCTAGTATGTTGCCCCTGTGTTTCTCAAACCAAACGGTATTACGTTGTTGCAGTACAATTCATGTGGCGTTATGAAGGTTGTTTTCTTCACGTCAGGCGGGTGCATGGGAATTTGGTGGTATTTGGAGAAGGTGTCCAGAAACGATAGAATGCCATACCCGGCTGTTGCATCCACAATTTGATATATTTGTGGCAAGGGGAAGCTATCTTTGGGCATGCATCATTGAGATTAGTGTAGTATATGCATACACGCCACTTGCCACCCTTTTTTGGTAACACCACCACATTAGCCAATCACTTGGGCTACTTCACCTCCCTTATAAAACCTGTTGCTAAAAGATTGTCTACTTAGTGCGAATGATCTAATGTTGGTAGGATGAAGCAGCATACCCTTTTCCTTACTAGCTTGAAGGAGAGGGCGATTCAGGTTGTGAAGCGATATTGGACTTGTCAGACCATATCGAAGTGTCACACCAAGCAAAATACAACAACAATGTTGCGTGCTTGTGTAGTCGTAGCGTGCTCTTTCTTTATTGGACAAGTGGGAGATGACATAGGTAAATTTCTCTAACTCGTCAAACTCCATTTCTTCTAGTGGATCCACAGCCAGCGGGTCCTTATCTTTCGCCCTAATTTGGGTGGCATACTGTGATTGCTATGCGGGTGTAATATCGTCCTGGGGAGGTTGTTCGGAATTGCGCTTCCCTCTCTGTTCATGTAGGGTCAGTTGATAACATTGCCTTACAGCCAACTAGCTACTTAAAAGGTCAACCTACCTTATGGTTTTCAAATAGCTTACTATTTGGTGGTATTGGCAACACTCTTCATGGTGTCTGGGCTGAGTCCGATGCATATAAGCATTATAAAGGCCCACGAAGTCTTCGATGATTGAAACAAACATTGAGTAGTAGACCGACTTTCATAGAATTAATGACATCTCCAGGTGTAGTCGTAGTTGCCTCGTTGAAGCCAAAGAGGATTCGCTCAGCTGAATTTAGCATACCAGGAGAAAGCTTCATCTGTGTGAAGGCTGGAAGTTGTAGTAAATCTACAGTGCTACTCGGATCCACCAGTACCTTGTGCACATCAAAACCTCTAATATAAAGGGTGAGTACTAGGGCATCGTAGTGAGGCACAATGACCCTATTCGGGTTAACTACGGAAAATGTAAGAGGACATATTGGCTCGACTTCTCCACTAGCTCTCTCTGTTTGGGCGACATTCACCCAGCCTTAATCGTGCATTTGCTGAGTGAGTCTCTCTTTGCTATCGTTTGGATTGATGCGATCCTCAAGTGAACCGCTAATTATATGATTTATGGCTGGTCTAGGCTCAGACGGAGCCTCCAAATTAGATGTAATTCTCCCTGTGGGCTTTCCTGACTCCACCCCCTGATCAACTTCCCTATGGTGTCTCGCCTTGATCAACTTTTCTACCGATGCTTTGGAACTCGACCCTTTAATTAGTTTAGGTGTCCATGGTCCATGTGATAATCGCGCCATGGGGTTTATTTCTACGAGCGGGATCCATCCCGGATGAGTCTACAGGCCATTTGAAATCTTGTAGGTTGTGAATGAGGGGCAACAACCTTTCGTATGAGATATTCAGTGGGGGTGACCTCAGGAGACTTTCTTCTTTTTTAAGGTTGGTCTCAAGATCGCTTTCGGTCTCCGTTCTGACCTTCATTGGAAGTAGACGGCTTTTTCCCTGTTGGCTTATCTTTTTCAACTGGCTGATTTATGATCATGACTGTCTGGGTTGCCACTCGAATATTGTCCTCTAGTGTTGAGTATATGTCTGCCCGCCTATATAATTCTTCCATTATTGCTGGTGGGTCTAAAGATAGCGAGTGGAAAAAGGGGGTTGATGGCCCAAAGCTTCTTTGGAAGTTCTGAAGGACTGCTTCCATGCTGTAAAATTATATTTGTTGGATGGCTTGCACGAACCTCCTCGTAAAGGCCCATATGGACTTGTCTTCATGTTTCAAAATAGTTTGTATGGAACTAATGTTCATTTTCTGACGCATTAAGCATAGGTGTTGTGAGATGAATTCTCCCCAAAGTTCGTTAAACGTGTTTATTGAGCTTCGAGGGAGCTTGTGAAACCAGGAAAGGGCAGGGCCGCGCAGGCTAGCCGAGAAAACTTTGCATAGTAGAAGGTCATTGCTGACATTCAAAGCCATTGTCTGGTTATAATGAAGCATGCGATCATATGGGATAGTAGAACCATCAAACATAGTGGAAGTTGGAATGGCAAACCCACGGGGCGGCTCATAGTCAAGGCTATGTTGCCCTAGGGGGGAGGAGAGCATGTCGTCAAAACTTCAAATCGTTGCTGTCACGACGTGTAGAGCGTCGGTGCTATCTTAGAGAAGGCGGGATATCACCAGACGGCATGATTGGCTGCACGCTGTGGGTGTTGCCTCTGAGTTTTTAGACGCGCATTTGAGTTAGCTTGCACTTAGCCCTTCTCTCTTGCCCTAGGCAAATTAAGCCATTATTGAATTGTTCCAGGAATGCGGGGCGATCACGGGAGTGTCTTTGGAGCAATCCCCAGCCGCATTGCTTTTTGTATGGGAGGGGTTTGGCTAGTTGTATGAGGATAACTCGTCATTCGTTGGGGTATTTGCATCGTCAGGGATGATGGGCTTCTTTCCCTTGTCGCGTACGGTTGCGTGCTGCTTGCAGCTATCTTGCGTATCTCTCAGCCCGTAAGGTTGTACCTTTTATACTGGGCCGGCGAGACGGCCGTTTTGCGTTCAGCCAGGTGCTCGGCCACGATCCTATAATTCCCATGCTGCCTCGCGATTTACTCCAGCTTCTTTTCCATGTCTTGACGCCAATGAAATTGGTCTTGGTGAATCCTGGATTGCTTGACATTGCAGCACATTAGTGGGTGTGAATCAAATTTGAGGAGGGGCGTAGACTATTGGTGGCGAAGGGCTATTAGAAAGCCATTTAAGCAAAGATCTTGCACGACGTCGATGAGACTTTTTGTTAGATTCCCAAAGGCGCCAATTGTTGTTATTTAGACCATTTGATCTCTAGGGCATTAGCGACACGATGAAAACTTGTAAAAAAATGGGGTTTGGCAGTAGTGTGTCGGTTGCCTCTCTGATGCTTAAGTCAGCAAAAGAATGGAGAAGAAGCAGAAGGGAGTTCAACAATTAGGATTGCATACCTTTCCCTCGAAAAGGAGTTTTTGTTTTATATTCGAATTCGTCCTTGATTTCAGGATAGATAATCTCATGATTTTGGTGATAAGATCCCTCTTTCCTTATCAAAGACCAATTATCCTTGATTTTTGGAAAGATAACCTCATGATTTTGGTGATAAAATCTCTCTTTCATTATCAAAGACCAATTCTCCCTTGTTGAGGATTAATGTTTTTAAGACGTATTGGATTTGAATATTGAGAGATCCGTGGATAAATATCCTATGCATAGTTTTCTCCTTAACATATTTATTTTTGACAAACCTCCCATGTGTAGTAGGACGACTGGCTGGGGCACTTGGGACCCCAGACGGGTTTTAGGAATGTACCGTCTGGTTGGTTCTCGTGTGGTTTTATTATAACGCGCTGCCTTGGGCCATTTCATGTGGCGGGTTAGGCGATGGCCCTGCGTGGTCGCTGAGCCAATTGATTAGTAGGTCTAGGCCCAAAGGCCACGGTACTCATAATTCTGTTTAGAGATATCACTAGACAACATGAAGGCTTGAAAATGCATCGCTCTTGGATGTTGCTTAAAATGCAAATGGTGCTTTATTCCTTCTATTGGGGACTCTCGCCTCTCACATGATCTTTTTCTTCTAGCAATTTGAGGTTTCTTCATTTCAACTTCATGGCACAAAAAAAGAGCATCTAGGGCTTTCCATCTCCTCATTACATTATTAAGACACAGCATCTGAAGGGTGCCTTTGGTTTCTCCCTCTCAACTGAAGTATGCTTACATCTTCTCCAAATCACAATGCAATTATTTTCCATCATCGTCCGGAAGTATCATTTTATGAGTTGAAAGAAATATGTTCAGGTACATGATCCTCTTCTAAACTAGCCAATACATGTTCTTGATTAGTGCCCAAAAAGTGCTATTTAGGCCACATCGAATGAGTTTGATTCTTTGCGCACTAATCATATCAATTAAGCGATTGATGTGTAAAGTCCCGCCAGTTCCCACTAATACCATTTCGAGGTTGTTTTTGGTTATTTTGCAGGTTTTGAGTACCTCGGTGTTTAGTTCAAGTCGACATAAAGATATGTACGAATCTTTGAGGAATCATGGTATTTTGCCATCAAGCCTTCAAAAGTCGATGTGGAATTGAAAATGGCCCAGTGAAGAAGAAGTGCAAAGAGGATGCGAGTGGGATGCGGTAGGAAGCGAGAGCCGCTATGGCTGCGAAATTTGTAGGATGCGAAAATTGCAATCATAAGCGAAAATTCGCCAATCCTAAGCGAAATTTGCGCTATCTAGCGAAATTCAACATGCTGTAAATTAATCCAATTTATTTATCTCACATATATTTTTAAAGCAAAATTTATGAAATTTAAGCTAGGCTAGCGTAAATTCAACATTGATAAGCGAAATTTTCAATTTCGCTATCTGCAACAGAATTTCGCTAGAGCTAGCGAGAAGTTTGGCTAGGCAATGAAATTTTGGCTATGCTAAGCGAGTCAATCCTCCATAGGAAAATGGGCATACAGCCAGTTTTGTGTAGTGTACTGACGACTGCGTTTTGGTGTGTTACCACCTTGTCCCTTTTGTAAGCCCGATATTTGAGCATTCTTGTATTTTCCACGCTTTTGGGTGGACTGTAAACCCCATAATTTTGTAACCCTAGCTGATTTTTGCAGTGACTTTTCATTTTACCAAATTGCATTTCATTTGGCGGGTTTCATTTGCTCTCTTCTCTCCTCTTTCTTTCATTTTCTAGGCGCAAACACCCCCTTTAGGATGACAACTAAAGGGATGCTTGGCTAAACCTCATAACCTTGAAGGAGGGTTGCTAGCAGTTTAGGGACTCTTTGCGAGGTTGTCCCTCATCTTTGTAAATATTTCAGTCTTGCATTTTATGGTTGACTTTCCAAACTAGGGTTTAATGCCATTGCAATGTCCTACCCAGCTTGGTCAATACTTGTCATGCTTTAGGATTCGATGCATTCTTCGTAGTAACAATGTAGATGCCAACGATATCCTTTAGATGTCATTTATGAGCCCTTTGTAGGGGAGGTTGAATGCTAAGGGTTTCTTGAATGGGACTTTTGATGCATAATATCTTGGGTGTTGACTCAAATAGGAATTGGCTCAAGGGTTAGGTTTTATAGTTAAGCAAAGATCCGGTTTGGCGATGACTATAGGTCATTTTGCCCTAATGCGAGGAAATAACTTGAGGACACCTTAATACCCCCATGTTATCGAAGCTAGTGACCCAGGCCTTCAGGTTACCATTTCTTTTTCATTTAAGCCATTACAGTTAGTCGATGAAGCAAACAACCCCATTTGTTTTGAATCGAATCCAAAAATCCAAACTAAGCCTCACGATTTTCAAACACTAATGCCGATCATTACGTGGAATGAGGCCCATCACCGTGTTCTACCCTAGAAGCGCTATGCTGCCGGTAGCTTGACTCTGGCGGTAGGAGGGGCTATGGAATATAAATTTTGTTGATTCCTCGCTCACATTGCTGAATCAAATGGCGCGTTGAAGGTGGTGCGAACTGTATGATGAGTTGAAGTACTTGTAATCCTGGTACAGTGTGGTGACCACTATAGACCCTTTTTTGAATTTCGATTCTTTGTGGCTGCATTTTCACCTCTTTGAGGAGTCTTGCCTTTGTTTGTTATTTACAATCGGGTTTTTTGTTTCTTCTTACTAACCATTGGGCAAGTTTGCTTTTTTTCTTTGTTGTGTCTAATTTTGTGTAACAGGTGTTTATGCGACAACGGACCCGGATATCGGGTAGACGACAAAGAATCGGTACGCAGTTGAGCAAAGTTGTGAAAATTCGTACCTGGTGAAAATATGGATCCTACTACACGAAGAACAGCAAAAGTCGGTAGATTTTGATGAATCCAACAACATCTGAGATCAATGGGGAACACATACACCCTCAGAGTTAGTGCTCATCTGCATCATACCTCCTGGCGAGAAGTGGCGGTGTAGGACACCTCGGTGCCCACTACTCCCACATTTCATAGTATGAAGTAGAAATCCATACACTCATATAGGGTTTGAGGGAAGTTTGCATAACCTTTAAAGGAGGTGTGACATGGTTGCTCAGATGAAAGCATTTCCAGCGACATCGTGTGCGTCGCTGACCGACTCCGCTAAAAAGGCGAAACGATTAGAAATTGGGCGTCTTGTTGAATTTTTGAAGAGTTCTTGGTATTTTCTACCAGACGGCAGTTTGAAGGCTGATCTACACTACTTTCGGCCTGTGACCAATGGTTTTATCGGTGTTAGGAAAGATTCGACCAGGACCATTATTATGTCCGTCTGGTTTGATACGTGGATCTTTGTGAACCAACATGATAGTATGTCTCGGCCAGTAAAGCGACAATGGAGACCATGTGTGGAGGTAACGGCAAGCGGATGGGGCCATGGACTTTTTTGAACTATGTGGTAGAAGCGTCAAAGCGTGGATGAGCCGAGATCGAGGGAAGCGAGAAAGATCGAAACCTTCGAGACCGCGTGATATCAGTTTTGGGTAAATCAAGTAATACGGCTTTGGGGGTTGAGATTAAATGAGATCGATAAGTGCGTAAATCGATTTCGCATCTCATCCGACTTGTTTTGATTATCAGACCAGTGATGTCACTGGGAGCAACATCGAGGCATGCCGTATCTAAATCAAAATAAACCACCCATAGATACTCCATATGGCAACACCTATAACCCCAATTGCGAAATCATCAAACTGTCGTGGGCTTCAAACCCACGCGCCTGTGTCTCAGGTAGTGGCGGGTTCAGCTCCACCATTCTCGCGTGACCTACTCAAATATCTTCTCAGATTGGCGTGATCCACAGTTAAGTAAAGTGGTAGGCACGTTTGTAGAAGAAGACAAAGATGCTGAATGTCGGACTAACCAAGAATTGAAGCGGTTCAGGAGCTCACTCGCGGAAAGCTGGACCATGCACTCTGAGATTTCAGGTTCTATCTAAGCTTGGCCATTTGGGTTGGAAAAAAGGAAGGTTCCCCTCGATCCAGCGATTCGTGCCGCGGTAAGGGTGATCAGGAATCAACAAAATTTATATCCTAAGTTCCTCTTTGTGATCAAGCTCTTTGATGTAGCGTTCTAAGAATTCGAACACGGGATGGGATTTCATCACAGAGATAATTATGGTGTTGAAAATGGTGAGGCTTTTTGTTGGATTTTGGATTAGTTTCAGGGTGTGAGTATTTTGGATCACCGATTAGTATAAAGCGAAAGTGGGTGTGAAAAAAGTAACTTTGAAGATTTGGAGTGTCGCATTAACATAGAGAGCGAACAAATTTATATAAGGACTCTATCCTGCATTATGACAAGCAACCTATAGTCTGACCACTTGTGGGATCTTTGTTTAACTAGAAGAAAACCTAACCCTAGAAATTACCACTACCATTTGGTCGACACGGGTATGCCATTTAAACCATTTGGGTTTAGGCCTAAACATTATTTCGTTTGGAACGACCGTAAAGTGATAAGACAGCGATTTTCATGATAAGTATGCCTTTGTATCTAAAGCATGTAGTAAAGTATTAGCCATGATGACGACAAATGATGATCAGCTGGTTTGAGGAAGATGGGAACCATAAATCTCGATTGCTGTGGCATTTCTTCTCTAGAGACTGACATGAGCTGCCCACAGGCCACTATTCACCTTCTCTTCAAAGCTAAGAGAGGCAGCCAAGCATCTCTTGGGAGTTGTCATCCTCAGGAAGAGTTGTTTGGTAACCTGAAAATGAGAGAAAGGGAGAGAGAGAGAGAGAAGAGAGAGAAAAGCAAAGAGAAGCCTAAGCTTCAAAAGTACATGGGAGATATTTACATAGATGATAATGAAAAGTCTCTTCGATTTTGCTTAGGGTTACAAAAACTATAGGGAGTTTTATAAGGTACACCCAATGTATGAAAATACAAAAGCTAACATTTGGCTAAAACAAGGGATGAAGTAATCACAAAAATGAGTTGGGTTTGCATTAATTACACACAAAGATAATGAGGCGGGAGGTTATTCAGTGAAACGATTTAAATGGTGGCGAATTGCTTCTTTGTGAGAGTACTTCCCTAAAAGATAAGCGAAATCGAGAAAGATTTAACTCATGCAACATCATTACTAGCTAATAAGTTGCAGCTAATATAGTAAATTTTGAGATGGCGAAGCGTATAATTTAAGTTAGGCACGGTGATTGGCGAGTTTGAGCCTGGTCATTTCTGATTCCATTGGATTGTAGATTTACTTATGGTTGTGATTTTGCAATTCCCAGTATTTTATAATCTGTATTCGCAGTTTTACATATTCTTCAACATTGACCACCTTTGCATCTCTATCAGTTTATTCTGTTGGCATATTCGCCGTTGAATTTTGGGAAATGTTTGAAGGGTGATAAATGGGTTCAATCTGCTGTGGTTGGCGCATATTTGATCTGTTGAACTCTAGAGTATGCGAAACACATAAAATAACGAAAATACCCTCTATGGCATGACCATTATTCAAGAAGACTGAACCTTGATTGGCATTATTGACATGATTAGTGGCGAAGCCTCAAAACCTATGCCGAATGGGAAACCAAAATGGCCTTTTGAATTTTTAATCACACTCTCCCCAACCCGAAAAGTTGCTAGTCCCTTAGCAATGCAAAAAACAAAAGGAGATGCATGCGGCGATTTTCAAAGATTTCAGTTAGGTGTATACATATAACGTACCTTTAAAGTGAAAAATTGACATAAGTTAGGAAGCCGACATGAAGAGCCAAAACATAAGAACAATGTTTAGGTCAATATTGGATCATGGTTCTCAACGAATTCTGAAGATCTAATGGTTAATATAACGGATTGAAACGAAATAAGTGCAAAATTATTTCCTCCACGATCCCAGCTCTTTGGCATGGCCTTAAGAGCATTGACAACCTAAGTAGGAAAAGTTGCCTCCTTCCTTTCTTTGTCCTTTCGACATGGAGATGCCATTGCTCAAAACCCGATTGCCCAGTCATTGTATGGCGATTCTGCCGGTATTGACGATTAGGTTTAGGGCATCGAGCGAAAGGATCGCGAGCCTGACTCTGGGAGCTACCGGTTAGATGACTTGTTCAAGCGCCTACAATTAGTTAAACTCTACCTATCACCCATATAGCCGAACACTAGATTTGGATGACTCCCGACCAATTAAGGCTTGGGGCATCGGGCTTGAGGCTTTCGCCATACCCCTCGGGCCGTGTTAAGGGTTTCAAGGCAAAATTCTGCATTTCTATTTTTCTTTTTCTTCTTTTCTTTTTCTTTATTTTGCTTTTCTTTTTCTTTTCCTTTTGGGAAGACTACATTGAGATCACTCATATATGATGCTTCCTGAGCTTGTGTGGGTTGCCCGAGCATGCTGGGCCCGGAAGCTGCGAGGCGAAAAGGCCTTTGTTTCTGACCTATTAGTACAATCTAATTTAATGCGGTGTGAATTAGCTCAAAGAGGAAATGCTCAAGTTGAGCTTGCTGGACCTTCAACTGACCAAAAATTAGCTCAAAATGGGTGCCGAGCCTTGGGTGTGGCAATTTCTGATTTTTTCCATTTAAAAGGCGATTCAATTGTCAGTGGAAGCAATTCAAATTCAATCACGATTGAAGACAAAAATGATTACATAAGGTGGAGGCACAAAAAGTGATATGCAAAAAGTAAAGGAAAACAAAATTCGAACATCCAGGACATGTAGAGCATGAAAATTACCTTTCACCGGCTCCTCAAGTATGGTAGGGATTGTAGGATTCAGGGAGGGTCCAGCAGGAGAATTTCCTCCCTGATGGCCTGCTTCACCACATAGGGTTTCACCCTACGTCAGTGACTTTAAACACCTGATCCTGCAGTTGATTAGATCTCTGAACCATTTGGGGTATGCACAATTGGACAATGAATGGACCTGTCCATCATGACTTAAGCTTGCCAGGAAATAGATGGAGTTGGTGGTATAAGAACTTGGTCTCCACTCTTTGAAATTCTTCGAGTTATCATTTGATCATGCCATCTTTTTTATTTTCCTTTCCAATCTTGAATTCAAGTAGGCATCGTGCGTATTTCTTCCAACTCATTGAGATCAAAGGAACCTCTTAACTCAGACCCTACTTGAGTCCATGTTCGGCGTCTTGATTGCCGCTTATGCCTTGCTTGTACTCGATCTCATTGGAGAGTGAAACATGCCTTACCATAGACCAAGATAAGAGGACATTCCCGAAGGATTGTCGCCAGAAAATTTTGTCTGTAAGGCCACGTGAATCAAGCGAGTTTGATGGACCAATCTTTCCTGTTGGTGTTTACCATCTTCATTAGAATGGTCTTGATCTCCTGATGGCTTTGGAGGTTGTCACTTGACCACTTGTTTGAGATGGTAGGGGTGGCACTTTGTGTTTCCACCATATTAGCCATGAGGTTTCAAATGTGGTTTGTTCTGAAATGAGACCTCCATCACTAATAATGGCTTTGGGTACCCCCAGACACGGAAAAGATATTGGCTTTAAAGAATTTAAGTCTGACCTATGGTCATTGGTCTTACTTGGGGATTGCTTAAACCCACTTGGAACCATAGTCTACTCCCGCCCAAAATATGTATGACCATATAGCGTGGGAAAAGGTCCATGAAATCGATATTTACACATCAAATAGTGCGACCACTAAGAATTAGGTTGAAGGCATCATGCGACGGCGAGGCGACTTCAGAGTCTTTGGCATGCCATTCTGAGCACATTTGGTGTCTTTCCTTGAATAAGGGGAAGGCCGATAGAAGCCGACTGCGGCACCTTCATTGCTGTCTTAAGGAAGCAAAATGACCACCACGGGCACTCTCATGGCGGTGGTTGAGGTTCAGCGACCTCCTCGGTACGCACTTCTGATTATTTGATGCCGCAATGCTTGAGCAAGAAAGCCTCTTCGGTAATAGGAATGGATCTTAGCAAAGAAGTACTTCCTATCCTGTCCTTTCCACTCGGTGGAGTTTTTTCTCACATGGAAAATTGGCAATGTGGAGCATGCAGGGAGCTTTCCTCGAATTTTGCATCGAGGATTCCTCGGAAATTCATCATTGATGGGTGGGTATGAATTATGTGACTATTGTTAACCTTGACGGATGATACGCCACCACATTCTCTACTCCTTCTGTCTTTAATTTGCAAATTAAACCTGAAGTAGAAGAACCCATCGGATGGGCGCTTTTAGCATTTGTTGGATTAGAGATATTTCAAAGCGGAATGATTAGTAAAATGACTATATCAGACCAGCCAAAGTATGCTCGAAATTTGTCTAAAGCATACACCACTGCCAACAATTCCTTCTCTGTAGTAGTATAATTCCTTTGTGCTTCATTCAAGGTTTTGCTTGCATAATAGACCACATGAGGTTTCACATCTTCTCTTTGGCCAAGTACTGGTCCTATAGCAAGATCACTTACGTCACATTACTTCAAAGGTAAGCGCCGATTAGGTGCTCGTACTATTAGGCGATAGTCAAATGAGATTTTAGCTCTTAGCTCTCGGCATTCTCTCAAAACTAAATTTGGCATCTTTCTCTAGGAGCTTATGCAGGGGTTTAACCAATCTTCGAAGTCTTTAATGAATCGTTTATAGAAGCACATGACGAGGAATTGCACAATCATTTTACACTTGTTGGGGCGAGGTTTGGAAATAAGTTTGATCTTTGCTTTATCGACTTCTATTCCCTAGCCAGAAATAGTAATGCCCCGATACAATTCCTTGGTTAACCATAAAATGGAGATTTCTCGAGTTAAGCACCAGTTCTTTTCTATTCACCTCTGCGGTATAGCTTCCAGTTAGTCGGACCCATTCTTCAAGAGTGCCTCCATATACGTTGATGTCATCCCATGTATACCTCCCATTATGCGCTCCACCATATCCTTTGAACATACTAAGCATACACCTGCGAAGAATGGTTGAGGCGTTGCGAGACCAAAGGCATCCTCCTATAAGCATACGTGCCAAATGGACAAGTGAAAGTAGTGCTTCCTGATCTTACAGGGCAATCTCTATACGGAAATATCTGAATACCATCAAAAACAATAGAATGGGTGTCGAGAGACTCTTTCAAGGGTGATCAATAAAGTCAGCGAGTGGTCTTTTAGTATTTCGTGGGCCTCCTAAAATTGATACACACTCTCAAGCCCAGTAGTTAGTCGGGTAGACAATTCTTCTCCTTTTCATTCTTCACAGTGGTAAACTCCACGAGTTTCTTAGGCACCACCTGAGTTGGACTCACGAGTACTACTCGAAATGGGGTAAATAATCTAGGCTTGGGCAATTTTAAGACCTCAATGCGAACTACTTCCTGCGGAGTGAGGTTCGGCCTCTTGTGGGGCTGCCTAATAGCTTTAGACTCCTCTTCTAAATAGATGTGATGGGTACAGATTGATGGATTTATGCCTTTCAAATCAGAAATTTTCCATCCCAATGCTTGTTTGTTCCTTTTGAGGAGGTGTAGCAGGTCATGCTCCTGTGCAGTGGTCAACAGTGAGGAAATTACAACTGGGCACTGCTCATTTTCTTCCAAAAATGCATACTTTAACTCAGCTGGGAGTGGTTTGAGCTCTATTTATTGAGGTGCGCAGTTCATCACGATCGATAGAGGCCACGATTCTGTTTTTCTTCTCCGGTACCCTTGGCCTTTAAACTCGTGCTTTGGGGTTCTTTGTTGCACTTTTAGACACTCGGCGTTAGTTAATAAATCTCTTGCTCCTTCTTTGCTCATTAGCTTGTTCTTTGAGGATCGCATCTATCACGGACTTCTTCATGAGTCGTCTTCCTCCCAGTGCATATGCCTTTACTCAAATGAAAAATATTGAGTTCAAGATTCATATTCCCAAATGTGAGTTTCATAACCCGTTTACTTGATTTATTATGGCATTTGAAGTGGCGAATGGCCTCCCCAAAATAATGGGTACATGGTTGGGTCCAGGCTACCCAACTAGTTACGTATCGAAACACAATAAAGTCCTTTGGATAGTAAAAATTTGTCCACTTGTATTTAGAACATCCTCAATGGTCCCTTTTGGTATTTTAATAGATCTATCGATAATGAGTGTGATGGAAGTGGGTTTCAGTTCGCAATTGATTGCTTGTACGAGACAGGCAAAAGGTTCACACTAGCTCCCAAATCTAACGATTACTTTCTACACTGGCCTCCAATATTGGCAGAGATGTGGACATCCTGGATCTTTTGTATTTCTTTGGAATCTTTGATGATGATGGCGCTCTTATAGGTGGAAGACCTTTGCTGCGATCAGACCACTTGCTTTACTATAACATTAGTCTTAGAATTTTCAATACAGTGAGACTTGCTTGATCATGTAAGAGAGGAATATTAACTTTCACTTGTAAAACCTCTAGCATTTACGATTAGTTACTTGAATTTTCTTTTGGAGGCTTGTAGAAATGGAGGGGGTACACTGATCTTCTTATCTTCCCTATTTGGGTACTGTTCTTCTTATGGAGAATCAACTAGTGTTGTATCTGGCCAGATGAAGAAATTCGATGCAGTGGCTTCAATTCTCTACCTTCTAAGAGTCCACATTGCTTTAACTTCATCAGTTCTGACATTTGGATCATTGGTCAGGCATATTTCATTAGTTCCTCTCACGATGTTCTTTGTGGCTGGAAGGAGCCTTCCTTTTACGAGATCCTTAGTTGCTGGTTGGATAGTTTTGAAATTTCAGAATGCATGTTGTCCAGCTTCCTGTTAAATGAACTCTCTACTGCTTCAATTTTCCGATTAGTTTGTACATTTAGCACCTTCTGTTCTTCTACAAATGTACTACCACTTCCAGGTGGGTAACGCTCGGCCAGGAGGAAAAGTGGAGCGGTTGTTGTTGTGTTGAAATTAGACAAACTCTTTGCTTGCACTCACGGAGATTATATGCGAAGGGGTTTTGGCTTCCATAGCGAGGATGGCTGAGGTTTTCAATTGTTGCGATGTTGCCATATGGGGCATTATTGGTGACGTTTATTACGATTTGAACATGGGCATGCTCTTGGCGTTACTAGTGATGTGACCATGATTGAAGCCAAGAAGGTTGGGATCACGGATAACTCATTTGCGATTACGATTCATGCGATTTTCATTTCAGCTCATCCAATCTTTGAGTTCTAAAAATGATGATTGGCTTTCATCTCTACGTGTCTTGATGCATACTGTCTCCCCTTTGGTGGTTGATGGCGTAATCTTTTAGGCTTCCCACACCAGAATTTAGGTTCATCCAAACTTTGGAGGTTTTATTGCACATAGTTCAAAAAAATCCATAGCTTCATCGGGATGCTTACTCAAAAAGTTACCCCCACATATGGTTTCCAGCAATTGTTTCATAGGTGGGGACATACCATCATAGAAATGGTTCACTAACATCCATGTATCAAACCCATGATGTGGGCATGCACTGATAGTCTCCATGAATATCTCGATCTTTGGTAGAGACCTCTCACCGTCTTGAACGCGAGGTGTAAATTTGTCTCTTCAAATTATTGGTCTTATGACCTTTGAAGAACTCTTCAAGAATTACACTGCTGACTCTCCCAGTTCCGATGGTTAAGGCCTCGATGAGTTAAGCCAAATCTTGGCCTTTTCACTTTAGAATTCGATGGAAATACTTTCGGCTTTAAGCAATCCATCGATCATACCTTCCTTAAGGTATTCAAACTTCCTCAAAATCCCTTATATGTGTGTGGATTTTCATTTTCATACCATGATATGTGGGAGTAGAGTGCAGTAGGGTCCTTGCTACATCTTGACCAGGGAGGCATGATGCATGAAGGGCACTAACTCTAGGAGGTGGATGTGGTCCTATTGACCTATATGTAGTTGGATTCATTGGGGGACCTTGCGACTCTCTTTGATGTGACGAGGAGGATCCGTGTTTTCCATATATCATTGGCCCAGTGTACTTGATCCATTTTATAATCTACACATTATTCCTCTTGTCCCGATGCGCCACAAGCATTACACAAACTAAGACCTGACAAGGCACAAACCAACTTACCCCAGGTTAGGGTTAATTAAAATAAAGCGGCGCCATGAAAACAAAACAAAGCGATTGCGGTTACTAAAGTGATGAAAACTTGCGATTCTGACAAGCGGGATACAAAAGGATTAAAGAGTTACAAGTACACTTCAACTTATCAATCGTAGTTTATGGAACCATCCCGACAGCAGTATGTTTGATTAAAGTGCCACGATGGGTATTCAGAATCAACAAATTTATATCTCAGTTCCTCCTCACTGCCGTGGTCATTTCTTTGCGTTTCATGATCTAAATTCGAACACGGGGATGAGGTTTTTCATCCACAAGGAATGATTTGCATCAGTCATTGAAAATGGTGAGGCTTTTTATTTGGATTTTGGATTAGTTTCAAAAGCAGGTCTTTAATTATTTTGGATGCGATTAGCGTAAGCGAAAGTGGAGTGTGAAAAGTAACTTTGAAGATTTAGGTCGCTAACTTGATAACATAGAGGCGAACAAGTGTCCTCGGGTTCTATCTCGCATTATGACGAGTAACTGTAGTCGAGCCATGCTTAGGATCTTTTGTTTGCTAAGAAAACCTAATACTGTGTCTCCTATTTGAGTCGACACGGGTAATATACATTTCTGACTCCTTTTCAATTTTAAACCTAACATTCAACCTCATTTCGGTGGCTCGTAAGGCCATCTAAAGAACAATTACATCGCAATAAGTATGCACTTTGTATCACAAAGCATAGTAAGTGTGGCCAAATGACATTCATGATATTCAACCTAGTTTGAGAAGATGGGAACCATAAATGATGCTGTAGCATTTAACACATGAGGACAACCTGCAGTGCCCCTGACCACACTAGCTACCTTCCTCTTCATTTGAGAACTTCCAGCCAAACATCTCTTGAGTTGTCAATCTCAAGAGGGGTTGTTTGGTAACTAGAAAAGGAAAGAAAGAGGAGAGAGAAGAGAGAAAAGCAAACCCTAACTAAAACTGCGGGAGATATTTATAAAATGAAAAATGTGCCCAAAAGATCTCCCTTCCAAGTTGCTTAGGGTTACAAAAACTATGGGGGTTTATATAGGCCATTACAGTGTAGTAATAAAGCTTAACATTTTGGCTAAAACAAGGAATGAAAAGAAGTAATACACTAAAATGAGGTCGGTTGCATTAATTACAAAGATGACAAGAGGCGGGAGATTTCGGCCCCAGGCGAGACAATTTATTGAGTAGCGAAGATTTAGCTAACCTAAGCGAAGTGCGAATAAATCAATTTGGCTATGCCTTTGTAATTCGCTGGCTAAGCGAGGAAAACCAGCTAACCCTAACGAAATTTTTAGAATAAGCGGCTTGTATAATTTTGCTAGGCACGAGTGATTAGCGGGGTACGAGCCTAGCAAAATTTCTCAATTTATTCAGGATTGAAATTCGCTATGGTGCGAAATTTCGCAATCCAGTAGTACCGCAATCATAGCAATTCACTGAGTTTGCATTTTCTTCATACACTTTGCTGCGTCCTGCGCATCATTTCTTCTCGCTTCCAGCTTTTAATTCCTTCATTGAATTGTAAATCATTTGAAGGAATTTGATAAATGGGTTCAATCTTCATGGTTCAGCACATATTTCGATATTGAACTCTCGGTGTAAAAACCTGCAAAATAACCAAAAATGCTACCCTCTAAACGGCATAAGAGTGATATTAAGGGCACGAACACTTCAAGTGGCATTATTGACATGATTAGTGCGCAAAAAGAACTCAAAACCTATCTAAAATAGGGCTCAAAATAGCACTTTTTGGGTACTAATCAGTCACAGCAACAACAGAAAGGAGTGCATGAAGTAGGCTCAACCAAGGATCCAAATGCAAGAATTGATGAAGTAAAGGCAGTGGTGACTTTAAGAAGTGGTAAAGAAGCGTACGAATGGAGTCCCTCTGACAATTCATTTACGGTAGTTGACCCGCCCTGAAGATCGGTCGGTAAATAGAGAGGAGGTGAAGAATAATTATGCCCCCTCCACCCACAGGCTCTACAGAAAAGAAAAATTTCGTTAACCAAACGAAATGCTGAGTTTCTGGCTGATAAAAGTTAACATTCCTCTCATGACTTATGATCAAACAAGTCCCCACATATACGAGAAATTTTTGAAGGACTTATGCACGGTAAAAGAGGTTTAATGTAAACAAGAAGCGCTACATTTCGAGCAAGTGAGTGCTATTGTGAGTGCAAGACTCCAGTGAAATATAAAGACCCGGGATGTCCACACAATCTCGGTTAATATTGGAGGCATTAAGCGTGGAGAAAGCCTTTGTTAGACTTGGAGCTAGTGTGAACACATTTGCGGTATTCCATGTACAAAGCAACTTGGTTTGGGTGAGCTTAAACCCGTCCATCCTGCGTCACTGGCCCAGATAGGTCTATTAAGATACCAAAGGGACCATTGAGGACGTGTTATCTGGTAGGCAGTTACTACCCGGTGGACTTTGTCGTACTGCATTTGTAGAGCGACGGTGGGGACATGTATACGTTGGGGGCTGACTGCAGCCCATACAGAGTACATAATAAGTGCCGAATGGAGTTATACAACTCACATTTGGGAACATGACCTTAGAACTCAATATCTTATCTGAGTAAAAGACATATGCACGAGAGGAAGATAGGCGCCAGAAGAAATGTATGATAGATGCAATTCTTGAAAAGCGAGCTAACGACGACAAGTGCAAGATGCATTAACCCCGAGTTGCTCGAGTGCCTTGGAGACAGCGGGAACCTCGAAAGCATGGGCAAATACAAGTATTGGAGGAGAAAAATAGAAATCATACCTCTATTAACTGGTGACGAACCAACGGAACCCCAACAGTTAGAACTCAAACCCCTCCCAGTTGAGTTGAAGTATGCATTTCTGGAAGAAAATGGGCAGTGTCCAGTTGTGATTTCATCACTGTTGACCACCTCACAAGAGAATAACTGCTTTGCACCAACTACAAAGAATAACGAGCATTGGGGTGGAAAATTTATGATTTAAGGCATAAACCCGACCCAATCTGCTCCCATCACATTTCACGTAGAGGAGTCTAATTGTTAGCGACCCACAACGAGGTTGAACCCCACACGAGAAGTAGTTCGCATTGAGGTCTGAAATTGCTCAGCCGTTATCATTTACTGTTTCGGATAACACTTGGGTGAGCCCGACTCGGGTGGTGCCTAGGAAGTGAGGGTGATAGCGTGAAAAATGAAAGGGTGAAGAATTGTCTGCGGGCTCACTGTTGGAGAGTGTGCATAGATTATAGGAGGCTCGATGGGTAACAGAAAAGATCACTTCAGGTTGCCATTCATGTTCCCGGCTCCTTGAGAGGGGTTGGACACCCCATTCTATTGCTTTTGGATAGGTATTCCACGGTAATTTCCGAGATAAGATTGCCCCGAGAGGGATCAGGAAAAGACCACTTTCTTGTCCATTTAGTACATATGCTTATAGGATGCCTTGGTCTTTGGCATGACCACCTTCGGGAGGAGGTGTATGCTTGAAATAAAATGTTAGATATGGTGGGCCTTCAATGGGTACATGGATGACATCCTTTGTATATGGAGGCGATTTTAAAGAATGTCGACTAACACAGGCCTCCACATGAGAGTGCATAGAAGAACCTAGTGCTCAAGCGGGAGAAATGCCATTTCATGAGTGACGAGGTATCTTGGGGCACGTATCTACATTGGGAATGGAAGTCGACAAAGGCAAAAATTGAACTTATTTCCCCATTTGCCATCTCAGCGAATGTAAGCCGAGTTAGAGCGATTCCTTGGCAATGCGGGCCTAGAAGATTCATTAAAGACTTCTCGAAGATTGCTAAACCCTGTCTGAGCTCTGAAGGATGCCAAATTTATTTGGGAAAAAGAATGCCAGGAGAGCTTTGATGAGCTGAAGTCCCATTTGACTCTTGCGATAGTAAAATTTTCGCTGGCGTTACAGCACTACAGTGATGTGATGCAAGTGATCTTGCTATCGAATGATGCTCGGCGAGAAGATAGGAAACCACATGTAGTCCTATTATCACGAAACAAAACCTTTGAATGAAGCACAAAGGAATTATACTACTACAAGAGAAGGAATTGTTGTGATGGTCATGCTTTAGACTGAAATTTGAACATGCTGATGAATTACGATATAGTCATTTTACGGACCATTGGCTTTGAAATATCTCGACCCGAGCAAAATGTAAGCCAGGCTGCATCCAGATTTGGGTTCTTTTACTTGAGGAGTTTAACTTTGGAAATTAAAGAATGAGGGGGTAGAAAATGTAGTGGATCATCTTTCCAAAGGTTAACTATAGCTCATGACACTCCTTAGCCCACCCACCTTGATGATAGATTTCTTTGAAGAATCTCTAATCACAATTGGAAAAAGCTCCACAGTATGCTCCACATTGCCAGATTTTCCTCGCCCGGAAATCCGCAGTGGAAGGGCGGGATAGGAAATATTTCTTGGCGAGGTCCGTTCCTTTATTATTGGGAAGAGCCCTTCTTGTTCGAATATTGTGCCGTCGAATAATCGGGAAGTGTGGTACGGGGAGGCTGCGGGGGAATCTTTGAACCCACTGCCCGCGAGAATGCTGTGGTGGTGCACATTCCCAGGAAGACGGCAATGAAGGTCTGCGGTCCCGGTTTCTACCTAGCCTTCCTTGTTTAAAGGAAGCCGCGCTTCGAATGTCGCTAAATGCTGATGATGCTGAAGACTCGGGAAGTTGTCTCACGGAGTCACATGATGCCCTTGAACCCGATTTTAGTAATTAAATTTATTAGATGTGTGGGCATCGATTTCATGGGACCTTTCCCCGTCGTATGGTCATACATACATTTTGGTGGGAGTGGACTATGTGTCCCAGTGAGTTAATAAATACAAAAACCAATGACCACAAGGTGGTACTTAAATTCTTGAAAACGACATCTTTTTCAGTTCGAGTACGAAAGCCATTATTAGCTATGGGGTTCACATTTACGTAACAAACCATTTGAAACCTCATGGCTACATATGGTGCTGAAACCTAAAGTGGCCACCCCTTACCATCCTCAAGCAGTGATCGAGTAGAACTTTTATAGCAAGGAAATTAAGACCATTCTAATGAAGGTAGTAGCATGTGAAAAGATTAAATTAATCAGTACCTTAGTAATTCGCTGTGGAGCTCTGAAACGACTTACTGAGACAATCCTGTGAATGTCCCCTTAGCGGTTGGTCTATGGTAAGGCGCCTCACTAACTCCGGTGGAGTCGAGTGTGAGGCATGGTGGGCGTCGAGTGAACATGGACCTAAGTAGGAGTAGGGTTAAGAGGTTCCTTGGTCTTAATGAGTTGGAAGAAATACGAAATGATACCTACTTGAATTCCAAAGATTGCAAAGGAAAAATAAAAATCGCATGATCAAATGATAAGCTGGGAAAAATTTCAGGAGACCAAGTCTCTTGTATGACTCAAACCCATCTATTTAGGGCAAGATCAAGTCACGATGGGCGGGTCCATTCATTGTTAAACATGCATACCCAATGGTTCGGTGGACCTACCGATCAAAATAAATAAGCGGGGTGTTGAAGTCAATGAATGAGAGGGTGAAACCACATGTTGTGCGTGAACCATCGGGAGGAAATTCTCATGGACCCTCCACAGGCCCCACGGTCGTGTTTAAGTGGGCTGGCACATGAGTGTGATTCCATCCATTGATTTCCATGCCAATCCGCCAGAGGTAAATTTCGCATTTTGGGATTTAGTTTTACTGTTTGTACATGTCCTGCATTGTCCGATTTTGTTTTTCTTTAATTTGCAAATTACTTTTGTGTTTTTTTTTTATTTAGTGTAGCTACTTTTTCTTTCAATTGGACAATTGAATTGCTTTTAATTGAACAATTGAATTGCCTTTAATTGGAGAATTGAAACCCTGTTGTTACTCTTGCAATGCTGTGACAATTTCCATGCATGATTTAGTTTTCGGGTCCATTAAAGTTTTAGCTTAACTCAACATTCCCTTGAGCTAATTCACACATTGCACACCAGATTGTACCAATAGGCTGTGAAATTATGTACCTCTTTTCACTTTGCAAAGCTCACTTCTTAGTGATTCATGTACACAAGAGGCCGAGCTAAAATCAATATTTATATACACCTGTTTCCTACTACCGCGTAGGCTGCGCTTACAAGATAGCGGGTTCAGTATCGAACACGGATGGGTTTTCTTCCTAAAAATGGTTTGCATTAGGGCATGAAGGTAATGCTTTCTATTTGGACTTTTTTGATTTGTGTCAAAAATTGTAAATGGTTTAAAAACTGGAAATTGTAAAAACTAGAAATGGTAAAAACTGGAAGTTAAAAATGAAGAAATTTACTTTGAAGATTTAGGTCACTAACTTGGCAAGCTAGGGCAAACACATGTCCTCGGATTTATTCTATTTGAGCCAACATGATGCGCGAGTGGCTCTTGCTTAAAACCCTAACATTCCACATTTTTTGGGAGGCTAGTAAAGACCATCTAAAAGAATCACAAGCAGCATCTCTTACCCGAGCAATCGAATCCCAAAGCATGGAGAGTATTGGCCAAAACAATAAAAGTCAATGTTATTTAACCCTAATTTGAAGAACCCTAACATGTAAATGTTACTCCTCGTAGGCAAGTATGACCATCTAAAGAGCCACAGCATTCTCTCACTAAGACCGGATCTAAAGCATGGAGAGTATTGGCCAAGACAATAACATCCCATGTTAGCGCAACTCGAGTTTTCAAGATAAGGGCCATAAACACACCACCCTGAAGCCAAGACATGAGACAACATGCTTAAGCTCCACTGCCAAGCTAGCTTCCTTCCTCTTCAAAGGAAGGAGGCTTAGCCAAGCATCTCTTGAGTTGTCATCCTCAAGAGGTGTGTTTGTCAGCCGGGAAAGTGAAAGAAAGAAGAGAGAAAGAAGAGAGAGAAGAGAGAAAATAAAAGCAAAACTTAAAAATAAAAATTTATTTACAAAAGCAGTAAACTTACAAAAATTATTCCTTCACCAAAATTCTCCAAAAGCTTGTATCAACCCCCCCTCTATTACAAAACATGAGGGGTATTTATAGGCCTCCTCAAGGTATGAAACTACCAAAAACCCTAGTAACTAGGCTAAGTTATAGGACAATTGGGTAATAAACCAGCTCAAGGCTGTCTAGCATTAATTACAGTATGACGAGGCATGATTGGCTATTAAAGAGAATTTCGCTAATTAGCGAATTTGGCAAGGTTAGCGAATTTGGAAACTGTGCAATTTCGCTTAATTAGCGAATTTTTGCTAAGCTAGCGAATTTTCGAGAATAATCTACATGTAATTTCGTCATGAACAAGGCTGAAGTCACTAGCGAATTTTGCACTACCGAGATTGCACGCTTGCTTAACACTCATGTAAATTCGCTAAGATTGCGAATTGATTGCGAACAGGTTGCGAAAATCCCTGTTTTGCTGTTCCTGCATACCTCTCGTCCTGTCTTCAACTCCGCACTTCATTCACTTTTCCTTTGTTTTTCCATTGATTGGGCTTGTCGATGGTCGAGACTAAAAATTCCAACCTTATGATTGATCAGCTTGCATTGGAGGTTGAAGCCTGTGGCGCATAAATACTCTACAAAATAATCCAAAAACATGCTCCAAATGGCATAAGTGTTACTAAGATGACTCTTGAACATCAATTGGTTTATATGACATGATTAATGCACAAAGTACTCAAACCTATCTAATATGGTCCAAAATTGTACTTTTTGGACACTAATCACACCCCCCAACCGAAACGTTGCTAGTCCCTTAGCAATGCAAAATAAGAATTGAGATGCATGTGGTGATTTTCAAAAAGGTTGTGATTCAAAAAGGTTGATATGCATATTCACATTACTTTAAATCAAACATTGAAATCAAAATATGAAAACCTATATGAAAGACTCAAATCCATAAGAGAACAATTTCAGAACAACACTAGTTCCATGATTTTCAACTTGGATTTCCACCTAAGTCTAATGATTCTATTTATATCCAGATTAAGTCAATAAGATGCAAAATTTGTTTCCTCCCCCCAACCTAGCATTGACATGGCCTTAAACTGTTGAACAAATGAGATAGGGCTAGTTACACTTCTCTTGCTTTCTCAATTATATTGTAGGATGCAATGCTTAAAATTCACTTCAATTAAAGTCCGTAATCTGGGTCCACCGATGACTCCTAACCAATTAAGGTTTAGGGCATCAAGCCAAAGGATCAAAGACCACTAACTCTAAAGTGGGCTTCCACCCCGACTTCAATTGACTCAAAATCAAGCACCTACAATTCGCTAAATTCTACCTATCCACCCATAACGAGAATAATAAAATCGATGATTCCAAACCAATTAAGGCTAGGCATCGGTTTCAAAGGCTTTCGCCATACACCCCTCGGATCGTGCTCGGGTTTCAAAGCAAACTTCACGACTTTATTTTTCTTTGTCTTCTTTTCTTTTTCTTTTTCTTTTTCTTTTTCTTTTTGGAAGACAACATTGGTCTTCAATTGTTGGTAACTCAAATCTATTCTAGGTTGTCAACATGCCTAAGGCCGGTTTTGCAAAGTGGAAGGAGTCATACAAATTTACAACCTATTGAAACAATCTGAAGTGCAGTGTGTGAAATAGCATAAAGGGGGAAATCCCAAGTTGAGCATGTCAACAAAGGATCGAACACAAATTGTTTCAAGCATGGCATTTGTTCTAACATATAGGAGACAAATATGATGATTCAATCTTCTAATTTAAAGCAATTCAATTGTCCAATTTGAAGCAATTCAATTGTTCAATTTGAAAGAAAAACACATACGTACACATAAGAGACACTAAACATGATATGCAAAAAGCTGAATATATATAAACTGAGTAGCTTTTGATATAGCCAAAATGGCTTAATACATGCATAAAAGGCTACACACAAACATATCACTGCCTACTATGGCTAATACAAAAAAAAAAATCCTAATCAAAATCAAGAGCGCTTGATAAAGCCGAACCGTACATAAACCAAAGAAACCTAACCACCCCACGCTCGGTGTGGCAGGAAGCCACGCACTGGCCGCCAGACATCCAATGAGGTCGCATCAAATGCGTGCTCCTCTTCCGGGCAGATCACGATAGACCTGCATGGGTCATGATCCGATGAAGCATGGAATGGCACCGGTGCTGGTACCGGTGTCGCGGCTTCTTCCGCCGGTGTGCTAACCACCCGCCAACACCTGACCCACCCGTATGACCATAACCGATCATCTAAACAACCGCCGGTGCGGCGGACTCACCGAACATGTGGCTGAGGCCTCAGATGTCCGAAATGAAGATCCCCGAATACAACCAATCACCCTCGAACGAACCTCCTAACACTGACTAAATGGGTCCTCAGACCGATAACTAAGTCTCAACTATGATTGGGACATCGATGGCTCCTCTAAACCGAACCAAGGCACAAAAGCAATGACTCGTGCAGAGGTGAGGCTCGACGCGCGTGGTGAGGGCTCACCTACTAGCCAGCAGATTTGACTCGTGGAGGTTCTGGGCCACGTTCGGCCTCGATGACGAAAAGTGACTCCGGTCACGCAGTTGATTTAAGGCCAGGAGGGCCTGCCAATGCGGATGAAGCACAAACACGCAATGGCCGTGGCACTGGCGCTAGCGCGGGCTCAGGCACCTGGGCCAAGAAGGGGAGCTCAGGCACTGGAGGGGAGAATGTGAAATGGCATGCAGCCAACCCTCCCTATTTTTATAAGCCAGTGATGGTACGAAGAGTCTCTCCCACCAATTTTTCGCTAAGCCCAAATGTAATTTCCTCGCCGCATGGTCTTTTCTCTCAGATTCAAAAATCTGAAATTAATTACTAATATTAAATAATAATATAAATCAAAATTATTTATTATTAAATTTACTATAATACTATGGGATTAATATTTGAAACATACTATTTTCATATACAAACTAAATTATAATGAAAGGAAAATCAAGGTTAAAAATTCAAAAATTATTAATAACAAAATTAACTAATATAAGACAAAAATTAAATTTGTGAACTCGTAATCCGCTTTTGAAAACACCGAACCGCCTCGAGTTCGTAAATACTCAAGGGGGTTCAAGGAGGATGATCTCCTCAACGATGCAAGGGCCGCCCGGCTCCATGACGCTGCGGCCAGTCGAATCGTTCTCCGAATGGATATGGGACCGGAGCAATCGTCGCATCACAAAAGTTGCCAAGACCAATTTTCCTTCATCTCCAAGGTCGATCACTCCGCTTTCCCGGGCACTGCTTTACCCCACACTCACCACCGAAACAACTCCTACCGCTAAGGATTTTCTGCCAAACACGCTGGTATTCAAATCAAGATGTTCAACTTCCAAAGTCATGTCACTAAAAGTCAATCGCATGATCCCATTCCTAAATTTATAATTCATTGTATCGGGCAAAGGGCTTAAATGGTCTTCCTAAAATGATTGGCACATGATTGGGTCTATCGAACTTAGTGCAAGAGTTCAGACCATTAAAATCTAATGGATAGTAGAATCTCACAATTTTACATGGATATCCTCAACTATCCCTTAGGGATCTTCACCGACTCATCACAATGAGAGTGTGATTTCAAGGTAGGCTTTAAGCTCACCTAAACCTAATCGCATGTATACTAAAAATGGCATAAGATTCATGACTGGCTCCTAAATCTGAAGAATGCCTTATTTATGCAACTCCCACCAATATCAGACCGGGTATCAAGGGAGCAACTGTGATTCAGACTTACCAGGTACTCGCTTTAGATTAGGCACCGACATGTTCAAGTAAGAAAGGCCTCTTCTCAATGCCTAATCCTCTCTTTATCAGGCATAGATCCTTTAAATTTTGCATAAGCAGTGGACTTGGTTGATTAGACTGCTGCTGTATGTTAACCTTTACTTGCCTTAAGACCTCTAGAATGCCTGCTTGTTGAGTTTCCTTCTTCTTTCCTTTTAATGCTTTGGGTGGGAAAATGAGGTGGATACAGATTTCATCAGATTTTCCTGTGAGAATATGCTCAGTTGCATTTTTCTCCCCGCCCTCGGATTCTTCAACAGACGCTTGGTGAGGCTTTGATCAACCTCTTTTCCACTTCTTAAGGTGATTATGATCTGAACCCCATCCATTCTACCCTACCTCATGAATCCTTAGGATTTGGAAGCTGTCAGGATGGAAACCTCCTCTCTCGTCTCCTTTAAAGAACTTGTTAATGTTTGTAATTGAATACTGTGAGGTTATCAAATTTTATTCAATGTGTTTTCATGATCAATTTTTCAGGCTAATCGCACATTGGTTCCTTTTTGCCTTCACAAGTCATTCCACCACCTTACTCAAATTTAGTATAGCTGTTTCTACCTGAGAAGAGGATGGTGGTTGTCGTGGATCGTGGAGGGAACTAAACTGAGGTTTGGCCCCTGTGCAACATGCTGTGGGGTTTGGTCTCATGCAAGGTTAGTGATTCCTCCAATCGGGATTGTAAGTATTCCCATAAGGAGCATTCGTTGTTGTGGCTTGAATTATCCTACAACAAGTACATTCTCGGCCATCAAATCCTTTCCACTCCGCAGGGTCATGGAACACTGCTTCTACTGGGCGTGGCAGATTGGAAAATTGTGTGGATCGGGTCATAAAGTTGTCGGCCTGTCCCGCACTTCATGGAGTCGCTTCCTTCCAAATACCCTCTACCTTCTAGCCAGAGCTGATAACCTAGCCCTCATTTCCATCTCATCATCTCAAAGGCATACATGCCACCTTTGACTTTGACCGTGGCCTAAATCTTTCCACCTCAGTGGTTAGGCTCATCCCAACTCCTGTAAGCTCTAAATTAATTTAGCTTAAAATTCCATGGCTTCTTCAGGATGCTTGCTTAGGAAATCTCCTCCACACATGGTTTCTAACAGTTGTCTCATGGCAGGAGACATACCACCATAGAAGTGGTTCACTAACATCCATGTGTCAAACCCATGGTGCGGACATGCACTGATGGTCTCTAAAAATCTCTCCCAACACTAATAAAACTTTTCACCATCATGAGCTGCAAAGGTATAAATTTGCCTTTTCAAGTTGTTTGTCTTGTGAGCACTGAAGAACTTCTTCAAAGAACTCTCGCTATGTACCAAACTTCAATTTCTTATGGTTCCCAGCTCTCAACGAGTCGAGCCATATCTTGGCCTCATTCTTAAGGGTCAATGGAAATGCCTTTAGTTTCAAAGAGATCTGATATCCATCATGCCTTCTCAAGGTAGTGCACACTCCCTCAAAAGTCCCTAAGATGTGTGTATGGATTTTCATTTTCCATACCATGGTATGTGGGAAGGAGGGGTACCAAATATGGCCTCACTCAAGCATCATCACAGGAGGAATGATACAAAGATTTAAGACTAACTCTGGGAGGGTGTATGTGATCCCTACGGTTCTATGCATTTGGATTCATAGGGTTCCGGGTCAGCTCTCATGTTCCTCGTGCATGGATCCATGGTATCGCTTTGTACACTCAACTTCACTAGTTGTACTGCTGTGTACCAATCCTATTCAGCCTACCTCGAAGTGTCTCATCCCACCGGTTGCATACACGCTTGTTACACTGTAGACAACAATTAGAACCAACAAAGAGTGCTAAAAGAAAATTAAACTAATCTAACAAAAAATAAAATGACCGAATGAAAAACTAAATCGAATCGCGCAAGCACGTCAAGTTGTAAACCGCGCCTCGTGAATCGAGATACAAAAAGAGGTAAAAATTACCCCACTTGTGATGTGGATCACAAGTACTCTTCAACTTACCATCAGTGAGTCGCACTATCCCCTGGCAATGCGCCATTTGATCTGCGCTACAAAGAGGTCGAGCTAAAAATCAATATTTATATACACCTAAGTTCTCTACTTACTCGCCGTAGTCAAGCTACTACGTATAGTGGTCTGTGTATCGAACACTGACGGGTTTTCTTCCTAAAAATGGCTCGCATTAGGCATGGAATGCAAGGCCTTATTCGACTTTGATTTGTGTCAAAAACTCGTAAATGGTTTAAAACTGAAATCAGAAACTCGAAATGGTAAAACTCGGGTTAAAATGAAGAAATTTACTTCAAGATTTAGTCACTAACTCGCAAGCTGGGCAAACACATGTCCCTGATTTTATTCTCCCATTCGAAGTCAACACAGATGCGCTTATGGTCCTCTTTTGTTTAAAACCCTAACATTCCATTATCATTTTGGGAGGCTAGTAAAGACCATCTAAAGAATCACAAGGCATCTCTCACTCCGAGCACCGAATCCTAAAGCATGGAGAGTATCACAAACAATAAAAGCCAATGTTATTTAACCCTAATTTGAAGAACCCTAACATAAATGTGTTACCTCAGAGGCAAGTAAGGACCATCCAAGAGCCACAAGACTGGCCACTAAGCACCGGATCTAAAGCATGGAGAGTATTGGCCAAGACACAACATCCCATGTTATGCAACTGAGTTTTGAAGATATGGGCCATAAACATCTACCCGTAGCTTTCGCACATGAGGACAACATGCTTAAGCCTCCCACTCAAGCTAGCTTCCTTCCTCTTCAGGGCTGGGGTGAGGCTTAGCCAAGCATCTCGAGTTGTCATCCCCAAGAGGTGTGTTTGGCAGTCTGAAAGTGAAAGAAAGAAGAGAGAAAGAAGAGAGAGAAGAGGGAAAATAAAAGCAAAACTTAAAAATAAAAATTTATTTACAAAAGCAGTAAACTTACAAAAATTATCCCTTCACCAAAATTCTCCAAAAGCTCAACCCCCCCTCTATTACAAAAACATGAGGGTATTTATGTGCCCCCTCAAGGTATGAAACTACCAAAAACCCAGTAACCAGCTAAGTTATAGGACAATCGGGTAATAAACCAAGTTCAAGGCCAAAGACACTGCAAAGTACGACGAGGCATGATTTTCGCCATGTGTGAGAATTTCGAGCACGCGAATTTTGGCAAGGTTAGCGACTCCAATCGCGGCAATTTCGCTTAATTAGCGAATTTTCGCTAAGCTAGCAATTTTCAAAGGAGAAGTTTAATTCATGTAATTTCGCCAAGGAACAAGGTCAAGTCACAGCTTAATTTGCACTTTCATCGAGATTGCAGAACAACTATGAATTTAAGTAAATTCATAAGATTGCGAATCTATCATAATAGGTTGCGAAAATCCTCGTTTTGTCAAGCCCCGCATACCTCTCAGCCCCTGCCTTCAACTGCATCTCATTTCCTCCACTTTCCTTTGTTTTCCATTGATTGGGCTTGTCAGATGGTCGACTAAAATTCCAACCTTATGGATTGATCATTGCATCGAGGTTGAAGCCTAGAAGTGCATAACACCTACAAAATAACCAAACATGCCCAAAATGGCATAAGTGTTACTAAGATGACTTGAACACTTCAATTGGTTTATATGACATGATTAATGCACAAAAAGTACTCAAAACCTATCTAATATAGGGTTCAAAATTGTACTTTTTGGACACTAATCACTTAGGCTTGTTAACGACCCATAATAGGTTAGTTTTACCTATGTATGAAGGCCAATGTTGTCTTCCAAAAAGGAAAAGAAAAAGCAAAAAAGAAAAAGAAAAGAAGAAAAAGAAAAATAAAAGTCGTGAAGTTACTTAGCCCGAGCACCTGGCCCGAGGGGTATATGGCGAACTTAAAGCCCGATGCCCTAAACCTTAATCGGGTCGGGAGTCATCGACTTAGTGTTTCCATACACTCCGGTGGATAGGTAGAGTTTAGTGCGTGTTGTAGGTGATTAATTCTGAAGTCATTCTGAGTCCCGGTGAAGCCTCGTTGCAGTTTGCACAAGGATCCTTTCGCTCGAAGGCCCTGGAACCTAATAGGTCAGGAGTCACCGGTGGACCCCCGTTACATGGACTTTCGTGAAGTCAGTCTTTAGCATTGCACCCTACAATTTAGCTGGCAGTTGTGTCATGTGTAGCTAATCCTACGAAGGTTGTTCAACCCGCGAAGGCCATGGAATTAGCTGGAATGTGTAGGGAATAATTTTTGCAATTTATCGTCTAACTGGGTTACATTAGGAATCATCATTAGATTTTGGTGGAAATTCGTGCTGAATTCTTTCGATCCGATGCTGACCTAAAACTTGTTCTTATAGTGGTTTCGCTCTCTGCTGTTTGCCAAACTAGGTCTCAATTGCTCATTTTAAAGGTAATGCTTATCCGCATACACTTTTCAACCGTATACACTTTTTGTAAAATCACCGCATGCATGTCCTTATTATTTTACTCATCAAGTATGGACCAGCAACGTGCCTGGGCTGGGGGTGGATTACGCCCAAAAGTGCTATTTTGAACCCTATCCAAGATAGGTTCGAGTGCTGCACACTAATCATATCAATTAATCCAATTGATGTGCGCAGTCCACTGGTTCCACTAATAAATTACTCTTCGAGGTTGTTTTTGGTTATTTCTGTGTTTTCGAGTACTTCGGCCATTTAGTTCAAGTCTAACGAAAGATATGTACCGACGCGAGGAATTCATGTATTTTCACCCATCAAAACATCAAAATTCAAAGGTGGAATCAAGCGCAAACCGACTAAGATGCAAAGAGATGCGGATGCGCAAGAAGAAGGCTGCTGTGAATTTTCGCCATGGTCGCAAAAATTGCCAGATTGTTAAAATTTTGCAATCATAGGCCAAAATTTACAATCCCAATAGTCTGGGAAATTTCGCAATCCTAGCGAATTAGAAATTTCAAGCAGTTAGCCAGTTTCGCTTATCTAGCTAAATTCAATCGTGCTCAGCGAATTAATCAATTTCGCTTATCTCACATATTTTCGCTAAATAATAAAATTAACGCTGATAGCAAAATTTTCCACCCTCGCTTATCTTCAGAGAATTTCGCTAGTTAATAAATTTCGCTAGTTAGCGTAAATTTTCGCCATGCTAGCTAAATCGTCTTCTATAATGAAATACCGCCTGGTGATTTTTCAGGTAATTAATGCCAAACGATCGTTTGGTGTATTACCAATTGTCCCTTTGTAAGCCAATATTTTAGGCATTCTTGTATTTTCACACTTTTTGGGTGGACTATATAAACCCCATAATTTTGTAACCCTAAGCACTTTTGCAAAGAAATTTTCATTTCTCTTATACCCCGCAGTTTTCATTTTAGTGGTTTCATTTTTTATTTCTTCTCTCTCCTCTCTTTCTTTCATTTTCAGTCGCCAAACACCCCTTTGTACGACAACTCAAGGGATGTTGCTGCTCTCATAGCCTCAAGAGGAGGGTTGCTAGCTTGGCTTGGGGCTAATATACGTTGTCCTCATGTCAGAAATGTTCCAGTGTGATCGCATTTATGGTTCCCAACTTTCCAAACTAGGGTTTAATGCCATTTAACGTCCCACCCGGGGTCAATACTTGTCATGTTTCTTGTAGTGGTTCAAGGCATTCTTAATGCTGAGATGCAATCGATATCCCTAGATGTCATTTACGAGCCATCGTGGAGTGAGGTTGAATGCTGTGGTTTTTAAACCAATTGACTTTTGATGCATCGGTGTTGACCTCAAATAGGAGGGCTCAAGGGTTAGGGTTTTATAGTTAAACAAAGATCCTAGCTTTGGCTTTCGACTATAGGTCATTCGCCTCTAATGCGATGAAATAACCCGAGGACACCCACCCCTATGTTATCAAGCTAGTGACCCAAGCTCTCTTAAGGTTACCATTTCGCACTTTCATTTGGGCTTCGTTACGCTTAGTCAAGAACAACAACCCCCAATCGTTTGGAATCAAATCCAAAAATCCAAACTAAAGCCTCACCAATTTTCAAACACTAATGCAAATCATTCGTGGGATGAAAACCCATCCCCGTGTTCGACCCTAGACCGCTATACTGTAGTAGCTTGACTACGGCAGTAGGAGGAACATAGGAATATAAATTTTGTTGATTCCGCTCACCCTACCGTGGCACAAATCAGTTCTCCACAATCATGTATACCAACATGTGTAAGCATACATATAATGCATTTCTGAAAATGATGGTAATGGTGGAGACAAGAAACATACATGTATATTCAAGACATGGATTGTTCTTGTGCACTTAACGAATGTGGAGGTTGTGATCTCCACCTTTATTACAATTGCAGGAAGCTGGCCTATTGGAAAGGACATGCAGGGGATGTTTAGAAATCCAAAAGAATCCTAGAGACCGGTTGCCACTTGTAAACCTTTTCAATCAGTAACACATCTAGAGCCCCATCTACAATTTGAAACTGTGAATCATAGTATCATAGGAGTCTTTTGATAGCTTCTTTTGTTCATTGGACCACATGAATTTCTAACGTTCAAGAGCTCAAGGTACTAACTTTTCGCCTCTCTGGATGCTCTCCTTCTATTGTGTATGCCAATTTGTAGTTCCTGACAAGCCACCTATCATCAAGGGAATGAATTCTCTCTTATCCTTTGATCTTGTTAAACAAGCATCTTATGTCCAGTCAATACTTTCTTAACACTGAATGAAATAGGAACCATGCTGAGAGGGAAGTTCATCAACCTGTCAGAAAAATAATTCCAGTCACGTGTCGCACCCACTCTATTCGTCCAGGCGGGGGTATGGGCGTGACCGCATCAATTCACTTGAACGATTAAAGTTTCACATTGATGATGTAGGTAGTCAAAAGAATGCATTTTAAGTGCCAAAGAAGTCGATATGAACAAGTATATGTATGTTATAAGTACATGTATATGTATAGGTTTGTTATATGAATTCATGATAAATTCTTATATCTCAAGCATCGTATATCCATCAAGTATATGCTTACTAAAGAGATAATGCATGTGCATACGTATAAATAAGATATTTCCCACTAAGCGTTAAGCTTAGCACGAGTTTTAATCCGTGTAGGTACAGAGGAGGACGTCTGCTATCTTTGGCATACTGTTGGGCTAACAAACTAGTACGAGTACATCAGAGTAAGTTTTGCGCTCTGATTATGTAAATGTAAATGTACAATTTTTGTATAAGTATATGTAAATGGGACTCAGGACTATATGTATTGACACTGTAAACACCACTACGGTGGTAGTTTTATTTTGTATCTTTGTATATGATATTTTGATTAAGTTATAAGACTTAGGCCCACCAATGTCTGAAAAAGCAAGTAAAGAGTCTAATATAGTTTCGCGCCCCCTTCATCCACCAAGGCGGGGGTTTCGGGGGTGTGACACATCATTCAAGATAAAAATATACTTTAGGCTCCACTACAAATTCTTGGTTTGATTATGTAAATGTAAATCAGACTCGGTCAAAAGAAGACTTCAATTAATCAGGGAATTTTGGTATGGCTCGAACATATTCCAACACATAACTACCAAAACTAATTATACTTACATAACATTACACAAAAGTGCCTTTTAATCTTTGATGTTAGGGGAAATTGATGTTCGGAATGAACATTGAGTGGAAAAGAATTAAGCTAAAGAAAAATAGTCAATGAAAAAGAAAATAAATATATAAAATACATAGATGGGAGTTGATGAGTCTTAAACTCATCTATCTTTAAGCCCATGTTTCAAATATATTTCAGGCTTAAAAAGTTCATTTTAAGCAAAATTATGGGGCTTTCACCCAGATTTATGTTTTGTAGGAACTTAAAGAAAAGAAGTAGAACTCAGGTCCCTGTTTCACCCAGATTTATGTTTCACCCAGATTTAGTGCTATTTTGAACCTTGTTTATGGGAGGTTTCAAGCACTTTTTGTGTACTAATCAACTTAATTAATCCGATTGGCACACTAAGGTCCCTGTTATTTTACTTATCGCATTTTGTGGCTAATTTTGTAGTTTTTGCAAGCTAATTATGTCGAAATTATTGAATCGATCCAAGCACAAAGAATTCGAGTCGAACCCGCACGCAACCGTAAACTGTATGAAAGAAGAGCGTAAAAATGCAGAAAAATGGAGCACCGCAGATTCGGGCAAAGTCGCGAAATTTTCGCAACCTGGAAAAATGCTTTATGCATTTTTGGTTTTTTGCTCCGTTGACCCCCGTTTGACTTCCTTTTTGTGATTTTTCCAATTTTTCCCTTCATGTATTACGGGTATTAAGGGTATTTTTTTTATTTTTTCCTTATTTGAGCACTATATAAGCTCAAATCAAATCTTGTACAACGGATCCTCATTTTTCTCTTTGCTGGATATAGAGCTTTTACGCGGGAGTTTTCCCGCTACTTTTTTCTTTCCCTCATTTTCTTTTCTTTTCTTTCACTTTCTCGGCTACCAAACACTCCTTGAGGATGACAACTCAAGGGATGGTTGGCTAAACCCCCTTCATCCTTGAAGAGGAGGGCTACTGAGCTACATTTAATGAGGTAAAATGATGGTTCTCTGTTTTTAACGTAAGCATTTATTTCCATTAATGTTTCTCTCTCATTCTAGGTTTTAATCCCTTAGATCTACCTTGTTTGACTAGTATTTGGCAATCTTTAAGGGTTCAGTGGATGCTTATTGCTAGATCCACTAAGATCTCAGCTTAGTCGCTCTCCCATTTTGCCACGTAGGTAGATCAAGGAGATATGTTTTCACTGTCGGGGATCATTAATGTCCAATAAATGCTATATTTCGAAAGGAAAATTATTAGGGTTCAATTTTTATAGCCAAATGAAGATCCGATTTGGGAAATGACTATAGGTCATCCTCCCCAACGTGAGGAAAAGGACCCGAGAACCTCTCATTTACCTTAGGATCTCAACCCTAGTAGCCCGATACTTCAAGGAGTTCTTTTTATATTTTATTTCAGTTTATTTTCAGTCTACAAACCATTCACCTCCACTGCTTAAACAATTCCTAATCCAAAGTGAAATTACCCTGAGCTAGAATCAGAAATCATTTACATAAAGAAAACTCATCCATGTGTTCGACCCTACAGCCACTATATTGCAGTAGCTATGCTATAACAGTAGGAGGTTTAGGTTTATAAATTTTGTTGATTTCGGCATACCCTACTGGCATACAAATCAGCGGGAGGGGAATGATGGGGACAATATAGCGAAAGGGGCTAGCGCTTAATCCTCGCAGTTTCATGAATGTGAGGAGTCAGATTTGGTGCTCCACCCCAGATCTTTAAAGAAATGCCTTATACACTCTCAGACTGGCCTTCTCCACCCAATCGGCCAGCGTGTCATTACGCTTACCTGCAAAGTTCGAAGAAAAGGGGCATATCAAAATATAGGCGACCTCAAAAAAAAAAAAAAAAACCCATCGAGCTTAGACAAACTTAGGAACGTTAGGGATTGGTTAAAGTAAAACGGGAGCCCAAGAGATCATGGCGTCTAATACCATGGCCCTTTCACTAAGAACACCTCTTTCGCCTTAGTCTTCGGGGAGGCCGAGAGCCCGGTTACAAATTGTAGCCGAGGACTGTGGGCCGACATAGATAGGCAGCCCCTAGTCTAAAGCTTCAAAGTGTAAATGAAGTATATTTCTACTAGTGAGATATCCAACTGGTAGAGTGAGTTCAGCACACTACAACCCATAAGAATCTGAAAGACGTTCGTATATATGAGTGTAGGAGGTGCCCGGGTAAAGTGTAGGAGCTGTTTCACCAACGACGAGATGGGAAAGTGAAGTCTCGCAGAAAACTACTCCCGAGTGAAGTAGACATTATTATCTACCCATCCTACAGTTGAGACAACTACTCCATCAGACAACTCCAGACCAATGTTAGCCAGGACTTGGAAAAAGAATCTCAACTCCTCCACAGACATAGTAGCAACAAGGCTATTTGCAGTGGGCGATTCACGGGGGGCTAACCTCCTAAGCCTGACCAGACTGGTAGAAGTATCTTCCTCACCTCTTGCCATACTACAAACAAACAAAAAAAAAAGGTAAAAAGGAAAAGAAAAGGATCAGCTTGAAGATCTTAAAGGAGTGAAGGCATTAAAATCTAGGAAAGATAAAAGAAACCCCCTTTGGAGGTTCGACAACACATTAATAACCAAACCCAATGGGATGACCTCAAACTAAATCCCAGAAACCGTCTATACCCTGTCATCAGAGGCCCACCAATGAATGGTGGACGCACCTCCGCACCAAGAATAAACAGTTTGTAAAACTCACCAAAAATCGGTAAGATCGCCGAGGAGGCTCCAATGATGGCTTTGAAGCAACGATTCACAGAAGCACAAGAGAAAAGAAATTGCAACAGATGAAAGCCTTTGTGAAACGATAAAAGAAATTGCATTCGTAACCTAACCTTTATATATAGGGGTAACATATCAACATATGCATTAATTGTACCATCATATCATCATGCGCCACAGACATAGTGGGAGATGTGCACTACCCACACGCATTGTGACCCAACACGTTTCACCTTCCGAGGCATTCGAGGTATGCATAAATTTTCTAGTCCTGTCAGCCTTCCACACTAGAAATTTCAAACATAGTATTTTCCCTAACTGAAAAAGCACAAAGTTTCAGCCGAGGAAAATGGGGGCATTGTGAGTTCCATGGTCTTTAGACTCACTACTCAATGGGCCCACGACCCATTTAGCCCAAGGCCCACTTGGCCCACGATGTGAAGTGGCCCAAGCCCACCCACCGTATTAAAATCGGGGGAGGGGGCTACTTAGATGGGAATCTCGTTTGTGAAAGTCAAGGTGTCTCCCTAAAGGCCAACTTCAGGGAGACCTGTCTAGATTTTTAAGTCCCCCAACTGGCCATCCTTCCGTACATGTCAAGATCATTATTAATAAATGGATAAAGATGAGAAAAACGGAAAGGGTATTTATCCATAAATTTTCTAGCTTCCAAATCCCATATTTCTTAGAGGAATCATCCTTGATAAGGGAAAATCAATATTGGATAAGAAAAAACAAATTTCTCCCTAAAACTAAGAGATTTCTTCTCGAGATAGGAGGGAGATTCGACAACCATTGCCTATAAATAAGAAGGATCCCCCACAAGGGAGAGGTATGTAATTCCAACTGTTCGAACTTCCTTCTTCCTCCTCATAATTTTTTCTAACTTAATCATCGGAGAGGCACCCAGGTCACCATCGTTGGATCGCCCTTTTTGTAGGTTTACATTGCACCGTTGATGCCTCGGAAGTCAGACGAACAAGGTAACAACAAAACTGAGCGAAGCTTAGGACATTATTCTATAACCATTATTTCAAGGAGAAGTAGTGGATTGAGAGCCAGAGGATAGATTCCGTGATTCGAAATCGTAAATTTCAAAAAGAGAGAGGAGAGATGTAGGTCTAAATCTGATCATCTGAAAAGGAGGCAACTTCTGGAAATATGTCATAAAGAGTAAGGTCTTTGAGAGAGGTAAGTGTGGCAAGGCCCCATATGGATAAGGGGGTCTTGATATTCTGACAATGGGAGATATTAAGTGATGCAAGGGCAGTGAGGTTTTTCAACTGGCGAGGCTATAACTCAACATTTTCGCAATTTTCCACGCGAAGCTCTCTGAGGTTATGCAGGCAACCTGGTAGCATTTTTAGATAAGGATAATATTTGAAGATCCAAACGTTCAAGAGAATTATTACCGGAGTGAAACATCTCCTCTAGAATTGACTCAAGTTATGCACAATCCTTAATCTCAAGTTGCTAAAGCGTGGAGGGAACTTTCCAGCTAGTAGAGACTTAAAATTTACACAACCTCATATCAGGAGATGATTGAGAGTGGTACGTAACTCCCCTTCTAGAAAACTAGTGAGAGATGAACACAAGACTATGGATAAGTATTGAAGGTGATTGGTGCTACTGGAGTCCTGGTGCTGGTGCATCATTCCTGGAAAAGACATAAGATTGTGACATTGAGATATGATTAGTCGATTAAGGGTTATTGGTAACTGCCCTTTTGGAAAGAAAATGAGATATGGACATATCTCTATCTCCAAGGATTCAAGGAGACACACTTCGTTGCTGCCATTTTTCATCATCATCATATCATCGGGTAGACATCTGAGACCTTCATAAACAGTAATATGAAAACTTATGAGCATGGGATGAAAACTTAAGTCTGAAAGTAACACAAGCTTTAGGCAACATATGATCTGCAACTCTCTAAGAGATGTTAGCATGTGCAGTCCATTTGGAAGCTTCTCTAGGTTTATGCACCTCCTAATATCCAAAGACTTAAGCTTAGCGGGAAGCTCTTGCTTTTTCTTTGATCCCAAGGACACGACTCCTGGAGGATTACTCATTTGCAATAATCATTGAATGCCATCAAAGTCTTCAGACCCAAATCCATTATCCCATAAGTATTTCAATTCATCACAATCAAAAATTTGTAATCGTCGAAGCCCAGACAGTAACCACGTAAACCCTTAATGTAGCCTTGTGAGCTCTATAATTCCATCAATAAATAAACGAAAGGAGCCGAAGGTGCAAACACCTCAATTACTTCAAGATCGCTCGCTGCATCCCCTAATCAACTTAAAGAGATGGAAGTCTTGATCGTGAAAGCTCCAACTGTATAGAGAGATCTACAAGGGAAGGTAAATAAGTGGGAAAAGTCTTGAGTAATTTGGTGCATTTTAAAATTCTAAGATCAAGGAGATGAGGGTAAGGCTTTGATGAAGATTGATGTTCCTAATCTTCCCATTTTGACATTGATTCGTGCCACTAGCAGTGGCGGATCCGAATCAACAATATTTGTTTCTTATATTCTACCGCCGTAGTCAAGCTACCGCAAGATAGCTATTTCAGTGGTCGAACACGATGGGTTTTCATCCTACGAATGATCTCTCGTGATTAATGTTTGAAAAACAAGAGACTTTTGATCGGAATTTTGATTCAGTTAAAAATGTGGAGTCAAGGTTCACTGATAACTCAAATAGCTTAAACCGAGAGTGTGAATGGTAACCTCAAGGCTCGGGTCACTTCAATTTGATAAAATAGTATTATTAAGGTGTCCTCGTTATTTCTCGCATTAGGCAAATGGACATATAGTCAAAGCCAGAACCGGATCTTTGTTTAGCTTTGAAACCTAACCCTAGAACCACTCCTATTTGAGTCCAATCAAATACTAAGCATTCAATGTCCCAGTCAGTTTGAAACCCTAGCATTTAACCTCATTTCAATGGCTCATAAATGACATCTAGTTAGAATGTCAAGGCATCTACCTATTAAGAATAAAATCGAACCCTAAAGCATGACAAGTATCGACCTCAAAAAGAAAGACATTAAATGGCATTAAACCCTAGTTTGAGCCAACCATAAATGCAAGACTGCATTTCATTTAAAGCATGATGACAACCTGCAGTAGCCCCAAAACCAAGCTAGCAACCTCCTCTTCATAGGTTTTCGAGGTTTAGTTAAGCATCCTCGAGCTGTCATCCCCAAGGGGTGTGTTTGGCAAAACTAGAAAAATGAGAGAAAGAGGAGAGAGAAGAGAGCAAAATAAAACCTAAAATGAAAAGTCATGAAAGCTCGCGATAAAAATGGAAAGTTGTGGTTACAAAAGCCGTAGGGAGCTTTATATAGTCAACCCCATGTGTGAAATGACAAAAAGGCCTAAATATGAAATTACAATAGGGATAAAAATGGTAATTAATCAAAACGCGGTCGCTGGAATCAAAAAACATCAAAAACACAGCAGCACTCGCTATGCAATTCATACATAGCGAAAATTTCGCTTATGTTAACAAATTCTAAGCCAGCGAAAATCATTAAAGAGATAGTTTAAAATCGTGGTCGCCAGAATGAACCTGTAATTCGGTTATTAGCGAAATTGCTTAGCTTACCGAAAAATTCTCGCTAGATTGCGAATTTTCGCAATCCCTCGCGAATTTTCGCAATGCATAGCGAAACTGCCTCCCTGCTTTGCCACAGATCATCCTTCATCAATTCCACTCACATTTCTTCATTTTCGTTGGTGAAATCAATCGCGGAATCCTCAGCATTCAAAGACCAACTTGACATCGACTTAAATTATCACGAGGCACGAAAACCGCAAAATTACCAAAGACAACTCGAAACGGAATCTTACTATGACTCGCGACATGTTAATCGTCTAATTCATATGATTGGGTGCAAAAGCACTCAAAATCTATCTCGAATGTGGCTTCAAAATAGCACTCGGGCACTAATCACACCCCCAACCGACACGTTGCTAGTCCCTTAGCAATGCTAAAACAATAAAGGCATGCATGTCAGGACGAATTTTATAAAAAGTGTATACCTGGCTCAAAAAGTGTATGTACGTGATAGGCTTTACCTTTAAAATGAACACTTACACTCGTATTTAAAACCGACATGGAAGAACAAAACCATGGTTAAGAAATAGCTTTTAAGGCAACATCGGGTTCCAAGGAAGCCAACTAACTTCCACCAAAATCTAATCTGCTCTAAAGTAACCAAATTCGAAAGCCAATAAATCGCAAAGCCATTCCCCTCCCCCCCAACCAAGCTTACCGCTACGGCCTTAAACCGCACCAACCCGATCAGGACTTTCAGTTACACTCTTATTTATTTCTTAATCGCAATGTAGGGTGCAATGCTAAAAACTCCGACTTCACCAAAGTTCGTAACTGGGTCCACCGATGACTCCCAACCAATTAAGGTTTGAGCATTAAGCCGTGCTATCACTCACCACAAACTCGCAGTTTCACCCCAGACTCGAACAATGACTTCGAGAATTAAGCACCTACAACACGCTAAACTCTACCTCCATCCACCCGTAGCGAACACTAAGTCGACGATCCCAACCAATTAAGGCTTAGGGCATCTGGGTTTAAAGGCTTTCGCTATATACCCCTGGACCGTGTTCGTTTCGCGCAAAGCACGCGATTCTTATTTTTCTTCTTTCTTTTTCTCGTTTTCTTTCATTTGGAAGACTACATTGGTCTTCATACATGGGTAACGCAAACCTATTATGGGTCATCAACAGATCTAAGGCCGTCCTTGCAAAGTGAAAAGTGGTATAAAGCTTCAACCTATCGGGTACAATCCGTGTGCGTTGTGTGAATTAGCTTAAAGCGGGGAATGTTCAAGGTTGAATATACCGAACTTCAATTAAACTGTTCAACCATGTAATGGAGTTGTTCTATCATTAGGGTAACATTACGTGGCTTCAATTCTTTAACTAAAGGCAATAGAAACACGAAATGTGTGGAACAAAGTGATTTGCAAAAAGGTAGCAGAACTCAGAATAATGCTATAAAGCTTTTGATATAACCAAAATGGCTAACACATGATTAGTATAAACTAAACATAACAAAGTATCACCGCCTACTATCAAGGTTACATGAATCCTATACAAAATGAGTAAAGTAAATATAAAGCTAAAAATGCGATAAAAACATGATAGAAGACATTCCTAACTCTAGCTTTTCCTCCCAACCAAAGTATAAACATGCCTCACCGATAGGAAAGCTAGAGAATGAGTGTGACCACCTCACTCGCTGGGTGGTGATGGATGTGTCAGGATCCGGTCGCCGAGGCCGGCCGCAGTACGTCTAAGGAGGTCGCCGCGGACTCCGATCTCGATATGTAGGCTCAAAGTGAGACCGAGGTGGCTCATGATACGTAGAAGCATGGCATGGTCATGCTCTATGCGGGCCTCGCCGAGCCAACCGCCGGGTCCAACGACGCCAGGTGGTAGGAAAACGCAAGCAGACAGCATCCATGACAAAGCAAAGAAGCTCCCTCGAACTCGAATCTCGAACATGCTCCTCGATAATGCCGCACTGCATGAAGCGGCCGACAAAGGTCAACAGGGTCGGCAAAGGAGGCAGAGGTGGAGAAGGAGGAGACAAACTCGCGAACTCGGGCTCCTCCTCCACTCCTACCTCCACCTCGTGACGTGGATCTCACCCCTGGGGGTCCTCCGCTTATCCATCCGTACCTCCTCCCGATCCCGCTAGAGAACAAAGAGACTCCATGGTCAATGATCGCCTCCATAGAGATAGACCCGAAGTTAAGCTTAATCCTCCTCTCAATGCGGGGCTCCCAGAACCCATGCCCAGACCTGGCCCAAGAAGCGTGGAAACACACCGGTAAACCTCGCCGAACCGTGCCCCCGCGATGGACCTATCCCTCAAAGTGCCAGGCGGTCATGACCAAACCCGTAGGACTGAACTGTAACTCCTCCGCCGAGATCCGACATGTAATCCCTCAGCATGGCCCCGCTGGCCAGACGCAGAATGGCCGCAACTTAAACAAGCTAATCCGGAAAGGTGTGGTCCAGAGAAGCATCCGAGGTGGAAGTCAGCCGGAAGAGCACTCTGGTCCCTACTAGTAGTTCACGAGACAATCCGACCATCTCCCTAGTCATCACAGGCCACTCAGAACCTCCGTAATTAGCTACCGCTAGCAAGCCCAATGCAAATTAAATGTTCAAATGAGTACCTTTGACGATCACAATGGTGAATCTGAGTCTGTACGACTCCCAAGACTCCCCGGGAAGTCATGGAGGTAAACCGAAGCACCACTGAGATAATAAACCGTCGGGTGTCATAAATGGCGCAGGAGTAATCGCTGATCACCCCATCGGCCCCCAATCACGGGTCGCCAGCCACGTCAGCGACATCAGAATATGATCGCCATGAAAGTCTCTCGCTGTAGATCTACATTCTAATCTGGGTCCTGAACAATGGATGCCTGATCCGAGGCCGGTGATGATACGCGGCGGAGCCTCCCCACTCTGGGAAGGTGTGACGGCCGAGGCCGAGATAGCCCAGGACTCCCCAAGCCTAATGTCCCGCCCGCTCGAGGGTAAATTCTACGTCGTCCCGAGGCACCCTGAGAAGGGACCCGGGGTCCCATCCTAGTCTGATACCTCCGGAATCCCCGAGTTCCTCGCGACGACACCGGGCCTCTACAGTCAGACACTGGTACAAGGTCCTGAACGGACACCTACAGCCGCCGTTGCCTCGGCTTCTCAACCGACCTCTAGGTCCGTTTGAACCACCTTGGGTACCTGACCATGTCCGCAATGAGAGCTTATAGGCAGAGCAGAGCGCACTACTGAGGCGCACCGCACACACTGTGCTAGACCAGTGGCCCTACGCTAGGCAGAGGGCCTCGACTCACAGCAAACGCGGCACCGACAAGGGCCCGAGGCGCGGCGCCGGGCTAGGCGTTGGGGCCTGCACTGGCCCCACCGTCGTCCCTGGCTAATGACAGACAGTACAAATTCGTATTCTACTGAGCAGAAAGACGCACCCGCAGCCAGAGGAAGAAACAGGCACGACAAGCGGAGGAGCAAGGCGTGGACCTGGCTCAATCGGATGGCTCACAAATAAGGGAGGCCAAATGGGTGGAAATGTGGACCTAAAATGAGGCCCTCACAATAGCGAAATTCTTGCCAAAACTGGATTCATCTGCAAATAAAAAAAATAAAAATTTGATTTAAAGTAAGATTAAAAAAAACAAAAATAAAAATAATTATTATTTTTAACGTGAACCTAAGAATAAAGATAAAATAAAATTAAAATTAGGCTACTAAAAAGGGAAAGTTACTAAAAATACATACTATAAAATTGAACAACTTTAAACAAAAACTAAAAAAATTTTTGAGTCATAGCTTGTCTCAAAGGACACTAAACCACTTCAATTTCACCGATTTATCTACAGGGTCAAGGAGGAGGAGCTCCTTAACCCTGGCAGTGGCTTGTGCTGCAGCCTCCATGCTTGGTCCATTCTTGTTAATTTTCTTCTCACCGGTGATTTCTGGGGCTGATTGTTGACTCGGGCAGGATGACTAAAGATTCAATCCCCTCCACCACCGTTTATTTTCCTTAACCAATTCGTGCAACAGGACATTTGGCTTCTCTCGCACTAGCTAACTGAAAGCAAACTTCACTTCACCTTTGATCGCCATTTTCCACTAGCTCGTGCTTGTTACTCAAGGAAAAAATATCGAGCTCCAATGTCATGTTGCCAAATGTGAGCCGCATGACCCATTTCTAATTGATGATTGTATCGCAAGGCCAAAATGGTCTTCCTAGATAATCGCACATGATCGGGCCCATTTTCTATCGGGCCTCAGATCAAGCACTACAAAGTCTACTGGGTAGTAGAATTTGTCCACCTTTTACCAAGACATCCTCAACTTTTCCCCTAGAATTTTCACCGATCGATCACCCAATGACAAAGTGATGTCGGGTGCTCGAGCTCCCTTAAACCTAACTCGCTATACACCGAAAAGTATGGCAAAGAGGGTTTACACTGCCCCAAATCTAATGTTGCTTTTTCTATGCAAGTCCCACCAATGTTGACTTATATTGTGGGGATCCCGATCGCTTTGATTTGACTAGTGGTCTCATTGATTATGGCAATCGACTTCGTTTCTACAGGCTTTCTTTCAATGTCAACTCCTTTCGACCGTGGCACAGTCCTTTAAGAACTTAGCATAAGTCGGGACCTCGCTTAATCAAGGCTGCTAAAGGGAATGTTTACCTTCACTTGCCTTAGCACCTCCCAAATTTCAGCTCGGGCTTTCTAGATTTTTTCGCCCTCGTAGTTGCTTGTGAAATGGAGGGGGCATGCTTTTCACCTGGATCTTCACCGATTATTACCCTTTCTGCACTCGCCTTTCCTCGCATGTTTCTTCAGCAGTTATGGGCACTGGTTGCTCTATCTCTTTTCCACTCCTCAGAGTGATGATAGCTTTCACTTCATCTATCCCTGAATTGGCTGGACTAACCTACCTCTACGGACTCCTTTCGATTCGCAATGTTCGGGAAGCGGAACCTTCCTCTCTCCCTTTACTCAAAGCAGGTCGCTGATCTGCGGATTGAATAATGTAGATTATCAATCTTCTGATTAAGGCTGCTCTCAAGCCCATCTATTCTTTGTTCAATGTACTTCTACGCATCAATTCTTTGTGCCAATCAGACGCTGATCCCTTGCTTCTTCCACAAAATCGCTTCTTACCACCTCGTTTCTCAAATTCAATAGAGCTTGTTCAACAGAGAAGAGGATGATGATGGTCAGGTCAGGATGAGGAACCAACCGTTGTTTGGCACTGTGGGCATCGTTTCACCTGGACTAAAAAGACATATACAAATTTATGACATCATTACTGTGCTGACTATTGTCTAATCCTCAAAGAATAATACCATGAAACTTGTTGATTATATTTCTTCGTAATCAGACTGATTAAAATGGTTTCCTTTAAGGCTGTATAAATTTCTTTCTCGGTTTTGATCCATGATTCTCAAGTAAGTGTACGTATCGAACAAGCAATAAAGATTTGTTTTCAGATATCGATCCCACGTAGATCTCATAATTCTCAATCAACTACTCCCGACTACTCAAGCTCTATACTATTCGACTATGATTTGCAATTGATATATTCCTAGCAACCTTGAAAATAATGAAAGAATAAAGATATGTAAACTAGAACAAATGAAATAATGCTTAAAATCCAAAATAAAAATAAAGAAATAGACCACTCCAGTTAGTTTTTTAAAGGGAGCATTGAAAATACAACTGCTAGAAACATCAATTCCTGCAGACTACTCTGTAGCTTTACTTCATGAACTTCAGATTTATAATCTGTCCAAGGAAGAAGGTAATGCCATGTGGATCTCTCCTTAATGACATATTTCATCATCTAATCTTCCATGTTTCTCTCGAATGCAGAGGATTAGATAACTACTTTAACTGAGTCAGCTTTGTTATGGGTATTTTTCTTTTCATCACTTCATACCTGCATGGACTCCAAACCTTAGCTCCTAAGACATAGGCTAAGCATTGGTTTACACTATACTGGTTTCTCATCCTCAAATCGGGAACACCATTCTTCCTCGATTAGATCCTTCATAACACCTGATCGAACTTACTCGTTAGAATCGAGGCGAACCTCTCGCTCATTTTTAATTGATAAGTCATTCAACTCATTCTCGCTTCAAGTGAGAAGAAGATTTATCGATTAGAATTTACAGAGTCTATTAGATCCTCTAATATTAGGTTCGCATACCCTTAAGATATTGTTCAAAACTCGTGAATGCCTTTCTCAGGTCACTCAGAGGGCCTCCGAAATCGAGAATGAAACACCCACACAGTATAGACACTAATATTTGAATCGACATAATAATAAACAAACCAAAGAAGCGTATTCAAGTTCAAGTCCAGACTCTAATAAATTTATGCAGAAAAGATAAATTCTAACAACAGAGTAAATTCAATAGAAGCTGGGTTTCTAAATTACTTCATTACACTAACTGTATTCCTGATCAAAAGAACTAATTGTAGATCGTAAACTAGAAGTTTGAATTCCAAAATTTGTCAGATTTACCTTAACACCAGAAGTAATTTGAAGAAAATAACATTCCGCATTCACCTTCCAACTTCAACAACTAACATCCGCATCCATAAATTCAAAAGAAATAACAATCTACTCTAATTTAATCTAAAAAATAAATGTACAAACAAAGAAAAAAATTAAACTACACGAGCCTCTGGGCCACCCGTACTTCTCTTCTCGAGAGCGCCAAGAGCCGTTTCTTCGCAGCAACTACAGATTTATAGGTTTGGAAGTTGGGCCCCAACTTCATGCACCTATTTGTGGGATTTCCAAAACAACCGCCCATTTGTTCGCTTATGTCGCGACTTCTCTTCCACGTCAGCGACTTCAATCGCTCGCTTACGAAGACTCGATAACAGCGATTCTCTTCCACGTCGCGACTCAATTATTCCGCAGATTGTGAGCTATTCGATGTCGCGACTCAATCATACGTCGCGACTCGATTTTCGCTCGTCCAGAGCATGTTTTTATTCGTCACGACTTGCCTTTTAACACCCTCGATCCGATGTCGCTGACAAATTTAACCGATGTCAGACCTTCATTCCTTGTAATTGATGTCGCGACAGCTGAATGACGTAGCGACATCTCCTTTTTGCCTTGTGAGCTCTTTTGAGGTCATGGAAGTTTTACTATTGTCGGATCATTTCTCAAGATTCATGATGTCGCGACAACTAAATGATGTCGCTGACCTCCATTCTTCGTAGTTTCGATTTCGACTACCACAGACGCCGCTAATTCATAATCCCTTGCAACGGATGTTGTGACCACTGAAGGACGTTGTGACCTTCTTTCATTGTAACTGATGTCGCGACCACTAAAGGACATCGTGACCTTCTTTCATTGTAACTGATGTCGCGACCACTAAAGGACGTCGTGACCTTCTTTCATTGTAACTGATGTCACGACCACTAAAGGACGTCGCGACTTCACCTTTACTTCAATCGATGTCGCACTTATCAAGGACGCTATGACATCTTCTCCCGATTCGGGTCTCGCGGCCTCATCCGCTCTAACTCGTCACGACCTCTATGCTCAAAATTTTCAGTAAATCTTTACTGCAACTTCTAATCGCTAAGGTCACGACTTCCATGTCTATCGCTAACCTTCACTCCCTTGTCCCGACCTCGGCGATGTCGCGACATCTTGTCCGCTTCATTAGTTTCCGGGTCGTCCTGACGTGAGTTTCGCTGCGACCTTGGTAGTTATTCCTTCTACATCACAAAAGTCGCGACATCAAGTCCCTTCTCTTCAAAATTAGTCGCGACTTCCTTTACTTGAGAAGGTCGTTTTATGGCTTTGTAGTGTCGCCTTGTCGCGACCTCATGGTGGTATCACGACTTCATTTATCTCCGTTTGGTGTCACGACGTCGCAATGATGTCGCGACATGAACTTCTTCATTCGATCGCTTCTTTATTCTCAACCGCGTCATATTGGTCTCAACTCCTTCGCAGTCACGACTTCACTTATTCACTCTTCGCTCTTCTTCAAATCCAAATTTGTTGAGGTCGTGACTTGGAATTGTCGGAAATTGCACCTCCCGTCGCGACTTCGGGGCCCAGCTTTGACTTAAATTTCACAAGAGAAGTCGATTTCTTATGATTTTACTGTGTTCTGATTTTCACATTTTCCGCAAATCGAAGTTGATTCAATTATCAGTTTTCTACAAACAATTCATCATTATTCTCTTTATAAACTCAGAAAAATGTATTAAAAAACTCATGACTTCTAAAAATTTGGAAAGATTGTTGTTAATCAAATCCAAATTTTCAAGCCAAACTTTTCTTCTGTAGGCATCCTTATCATCAAGCTTCGATCTCCTGGCTTTTCATCTTCTTTCAAAATCCTTGAACATTGAAGTATAGAACTTGAATCCCTTGATCTGCTCCTTAGTCTTTGCTTCTTGATCTGCATCCCTATCCTTACGAGTTTGAGGAGCCGAGAATCACGATCATACTGATTGTCAGAGGAATGATTCATGACTTAAATTTTAACTTCTTCAAGAGGATCTCGATCTCTTCCTTTCCATTTCCTTTTTAAATTTCTCCTCTGCTGCTCCAGATATTTTTATCCGTCTCCTCCTTCGCTCATCTCTTCTTCCCATCATGATCTCTTTTCATCTCAAACATACTTTCTCTATTCATCTCCTCTTCCCAATGTTGATCCCTTCTCTTCAATTCTTTTTCATAAACCTTCTCCTAACTTTTACCGAGGTTCCATTTCTCTTTCTTCCATGCTCTTCTAATTACAATTACAATTTCCATTATTTGATTATCAAGCCCCGGGCCCTTGCAGCTTCACTAGTTCTCCTCGAACCACTGCCCTTATCAGAGAGCTAGCCGTTGAGCCGAGGTACCCACGGGGCTTCTATATTCTCGCTTCTATCCTCCGAAAACATAAAATTATCCCCTTCTTTATGTGCTTCTAGATTTTCTCCTTGCTCCTACCGTAAAGGTGTCTTCTTCCCCAGATTGCATTCCTTCATGTTCATCCTCGAATCTGTTTCACTATGACCCCTTTTTCTTTCGATTTTGCCCCTTGTCGACTCACGCCGTGAGTGGTGAAGCCTTGGGACACTCTTCTTCTTCTTCCCAAATCTCTTCACACCAAATTTCTAATACATAACCTTGCGGACGGTTGTCGGGCGAGGGATCAAACCCCTCGTTTATTACCTTCATGATACCTCATTATAGAATTTTCAATAACCTGCTCCAAAGATCAAATCTCAGATCCCTTCAGCATGGCATAGAGAAGGATCGCTCGTTTCTCTTATCAGGCAAACGTGCTTGGTAAAATCGTAATAGAGTGATAAGAATAGACCACACTCCGCTCTCCTCCACACAAATCTCTCGCTCAGTGGTCTTTGCTCTCCTTTTCCTTTCTTCCACTGCCCTTTACCGTCTGTTAATTTTCTCGCAAGCTTCTCACTAGGGCTGCTTCATCGCCTTCTCGAATTTTGATCCATTTTTTCGTCTCTTCCATCCCATACATCTCATTAATAGTCTTCGCTCCATAAGGCACCTGCATTCCTCCCCGATAAACAGAAGTTCTCTTCCTCCCAACCGATCGGGAGTAAAATTCTCTTACTTACCGTGATAACCGTATTCTCGATGTTTGGCATTCTCCCTACCCTCGTTGCTCTATCAATTCCTTTGAACTAAGTGAGATGAGTTGGTCAAAACCTTCTTCTCCTACAAATCCCTTCCAAAGATACCGCTTTCCGTACGTAGAAAGCCCTTCACAGACGAACTCGCCTTCCTCTCTCTCTTCTCGCTTCCTTTCCCTTCCTTTGTCGTTTGTAACTGGGTTGAACATCCGCTGTTCCGACGTCTGTCTCCCTTTCAGTACCGCATGAACTTCCCCTTCAATTCCGAGTATACTCTCCATGATTTCATTCAGTTCGGGATGCAGGGTCAAGGTTCTACCACAGAGAAATCTAATGTTTTTAGGAAGAAGTTCAAGCCAGGTTTTGCAAGAATTGAGAACTAGAGAATATGCAAAGATGAATGGTTGTGTTTGCTTCAAGGAAGGAGATGTAATGGAGGGAGTTTCTCAACAGTTGCAATTCAATTATGGTGTTGTGCTCTTTATTACTTCATTTATTTGTGTTTGTTGCGACTTCACTCAGCGCGATCAGTCACATTAAATTTAGTATAATATTAAAAGCCGCCCAACCGCATACTTGTCTCCGATGTTTCGACTTATTCTCGTCACGCATAAGTAAATCGTGGAGGACAAGCTATTATCAGTCGCGACATCGTGATTTGAGAGTCGAGTCATTACGACATGAACTCAAGGAATGGTTCTTATCGTGACCTCGAAGTTCAGTCACAACCTCAATTTATGTCGCGACTTCTATTTATGTCGCGACATAAATGTTGGTTGCTACCTGTGGCCCTTGTTCTTCCTTCAAGATCGACTCGTTGCAACCTCAACTTCATACGCGACCTCAATTTCAGAGCGATTACAAAACTGGCCGTGACTTAACTGCACTTGCCCTAAATTTGATGATCAGACATCTTTTCATTCCTTATTAATTTGCACCTTCTAGCATCCATTTAATCATTCCCACACAAAGAATTCAAAAAAATGCATTCTATCTCAATTTTCATTAGACCCATGTAGGAGAAAAGTACTCTTCAAGTTTCCAAAGATATACAAAGGAACTACCGTTCCGAGTGGTATCCATTAAATCTCTACACATATGCTAAGTCCCAATTACTTATACAATTACTTATACATGTACATATCTAATACAAACATCGAGATTGCGAACACAAGGCCGTGAGCACTCCATCTCCGAGACGGCCCGCATCTAATCGGTGTGGAAATGTCCGCCCTCTGATCTCCTCAAGCACCTACACCCGATTGAACACCTCGTATGTTTACGCTTAGTGGGAACGATATATACAAGAACGAACAATAAATAAAATCTGCCGCTACTCTCTTTTACATTTACTTTACTTATGCATATAACGGCCTATTCTTATGTGACTTCTAACTCATCTCATATTATACATGTAGATTTTATTCTTTCGCATTTCTTATCATTATCTTGTTCATATTACTTCCCGTGTCATGTCTTTTATGTGCTGTAGCTCATATCTACTACATGTATGATAGATCAAATCATATTCAAAGTAAACTTATACGTATACAATAAGTAAACTCGCAATGCATCAAGTCATATTAAATTCATACAGAAATAACCAACCAATACTCTCTCTCTCAATACATATTAGACTCTTATCATTATCACGGCCAAGCCATTAATCAACTCCCTTTAGAAATTGGCATTTACGATCCGGGATGCCCAAGTAAATCCTTTTAGTTTTCATTTTATTAAATTTTTATTTTCAAAAGTGTCACACTAATCCTACTGGACCCTTGGCCAAGGGATCCAAGATGGAGCTCTGGCTTACTCCGACGCTTTCAATCAAACATTTATTTGCCTTATTAAATTTTTATTTTTCAAAGTCGCGACCCTTAATCCCCGACCCTGACCGGCCATGATCTAAGTCGGAGCCCTACATCTCGACATTTTCTAATTATCTTTCAAAACATGTCGTTTATTTTATTCCATTTTAGACCTTTTAATTAAGCGAAAGCACTTCTTTCGCAATCCCATGACCATTTACAAATTCAAAAGACCCATAACATTCACACTTAACAACATGCATTAAATAATACTTGTATCCACATATACCATGCTATTCATTTCGCATGCTTTCAATATACAACCATTTACCATATCATATCATGCATTCTCAATGCAACAATTCATTTCACAATCAATTCATGATTTAAGCATATTCATAACAATCCCATTACACTCGGGCTGTAATGCTGGCTATTTCCACCTTGACTATTCGATTCACAATTTCTAATGATTCCGTTTGATGAATCCCAATTTTATTATCATTCTAAGAATGTGCTTATACATTTAACGATTCTATCTCCCATCATGGCGTGATGTCGCTTGGTGCATCCCGACACGTGGTATCACTTATTCTATTTCTCCCATCATGATTCGATGTCATTTGGTGCATCCCGACACGTGCATCATTTATTCCGCTTCTCCCATCATGACTGATGCCGCTTGGCATCCCCGACACGTGGTATCACTTATTCGTTCTCCCATCATGACGGATGCCGCTTTGGTGCATCTCCACACGTGGTATCATTTATTCTGGGCTTCTCCTGATCATGATTCGATGCCGCTTGGTGATCCCACACGCGGGTATCACTTTATTCGCCTTCCCATCATGACGGATGCCGCTTTGGTGCATCCCAACACGTGGTACCACTTATTCTGGGCTCTCCCATCAGTATGATCTGATGCCTTTGCATCCCGACACGTGGTATCAATTATCTGCCTCCGAACCATGACCTGATGCCGCTTTGGTGCATCCCGACACATGGTATCAATTAAATGTCATATGCCATCAAGACTCGATGTCACCGGTGCATCCCGCCAAGTGTGACATTTCTTCAATGCCATACACCATCACGACGATGCCGATTGTGCATCCCGCCAAGTGGGACATTGGAAAATTTCGGTGCCTTCATGATCGATGTCGTTGCGGCATCCTGGCCGCTTGCTCATTCGATATATCAATTAATTTACATTTATATGGATTCCGTCTAAATTTAATCCCGCCTTTATTATCGCCATCTTCATCTCGGGTTTTTAAATATCACATTTCAATCACAATCATTTTCGCCAGATATCTTTCAAAGATATACTCACCTATGTACTTATTTCATAAACTCATTCACGTATTTCATTTCATATATGCTCATTCATATTCATTCACATACTCATTCCATGTGCTCGCTTTCATATATTTCTATTCACATATTCATTCACGTATACTCATTCATGTATACTCATTCATAAATACTCATTCAAGTATTCATTCACGATACTCATTCATGTATACTCATTCATAAATACTCTTCATTCACATATTCGCTCTCACGATACTCATTCATGTATACTCATTCATAAATACTCATTCATGTATACTCATTCATAAATACTCATTCACATATCTGCTCACGTATACTCATTCATGTATACTCATTCATAAATACTCATTCACGTATTCATTCAAATGTGATACCTATTCATGTATACTCATTCATAGTCACTCATTCACATATTCATTCACGTATAATTATACATGTATACTCATTCATAAATACTATTCACATATTCATTCACGATAATTATTCATGTATACTCATTCATAAATACTCATTCACGTATTCATTCACGTATACTCCTTCATGTATACTCATTCATGTATACTCATTCATAAATACTCATTCACATATTCTTGTCCCTCAATGAATCTATTTTAATTAGAAATTGGAATTATTCCAATTGGATCATCCACAATAAAGTTATGGCATTTTAATGCCAACCAAATTAATTTACCTATTATACTAGGGATAGTTTGTATTACTCATTTTCCGGGGTATTAACTTCATTTTCGACACTGTGTCTTTGTACTCATTTAAATCTAAGGCTCTAAGGGTTCTATTCCACTGAATCACCCACCGGAAGCACCGAAACTCAAGCTACGTCCAAATGTACCGAACTACTTTATGATCAAACTCAAACCAGAATTACTTGCATACGGTCCCACTTTGAGTGAATTTTTGGGCCACTTAGAGTCAGAATTTGACAATGTTTATTTCTTTATGTTTGATTTTCCTTGAAGTCTATTTTAATTGGTCACTTGAATCACTCAAATCGGATAAGAAATGAGGAAGTTATGGCCAAAATATGAAAACTGGTCGAAACTGGGAAAGCAGATCAGGTGTACCCCAGACACCCCTAACATAAAATTCCAGACACATTCGGGCCGAAGGTACCGGTACAATATCTGTGTACTGCACACATGACCCGAAAATGCCTGGGAATGTGTATTTTCTCCCATTTTTCCATATGTTTGATACCCACTCCAACCCAATACTATATACACCTCAAAACCATTTCAAATTCACTCAATTTTCTATTCAATTCATCTCTCAATTACATATCTTTCTTCAAAATTCTTTCACGAATTCATCCAAAAATCATTCCAATGTGGGTTATGACCCATACACAAACCAAACATGATGAGTAGTTAGGGTTTATTCTAAACCCTAACTCAATGACTCTCTATTAACCATGAATCCAACCTCAGGAGAGGATTCTATAATTATTCAGATCATACGGGTTTTACCTAACCCTATTTCATGAAATCCAAGGTTAGAAATGAATTCTAACAAAACCCTGCATTTGGAAGACAAGTCATTAACTATACAAAAATCCATATGATCCATACTAGAATTCATATCCAAGGTTAGTTCCATACCTTTTTGCTTGATCTTGGCTTCTCTTCTTCTTCTCTTCTTCTCTTCTTCCTCTTCCTCTTCTTCTTTCCTCTCCTCTCTCTCTCTGACGCGCTTGGTCTCTCAAAATGAGAGACCAATTTGCCTTAAATCCTATGTTTTGCTAAGGCCATAGTTTGGCCAAGTAAAAATCCATTTCTTTTTGCTTTAAGTTTTCATAATTGCATTTGTGTCCTTAAACTTCTTTCTTTTACAAGGCAACTTCTATGACATATTCTAATTTTTCCCCTCATCTTTCTCAAATCCTATAATTACATATAATCTTATTGATTTATATTCTCATATCCTCAAGTGGTAAATTATATATTTAATTGCTTTATTATTAATTCCGGGTCTCTCGTTTTATTTCCGAAATTTCCTATTTAGTTTTTAATATACCCTAAATAAGTCCGAAAACTGCTAGGGTATATTTCGGGGTGTTACATGCCCGTTTGAATTTTTGTCTTTTTGTTCCCCCTTTTTGGCTTTCTTCTTAATTTTCCCCCATTGTAATAGTATTTGCTTTTAGTTTTTTTGGTATTTTGTATGAGGGGTTAGCTATAAAAGCCCCAAAGCCAAGCACTAGTAAATCTCTTTCTGTCAAAGGGATTCCCACGGAAGCTTCAACCTCTCCCGCCTTTTCTTTTGCTTCATTTTCTCCCTTTCTTTATTTTCTGGCCATTAAACACCCTCTCGAGGATGACAACTGTAGGATGGCTAGACCTCTTTCATCCTTGGAAGAGGGGGACTCGACTATGGTCTGAAGTACTGAAACGGTTCTCTCGCTTTTAACGCACGATTTATGGGTATTTATGTTCTATTTCTCTCAATCTAGGTTTAAATCTCTTAAATGTACCTTGATGGACAAGTATTTGGAAATCATTTAGGGTTTAGTGGATGCTTATTGCTATATCCACTGAGATTCATTAGTTACCCTCTATTTGTCAATGTAGGTTAGATTTATGAGATATGTATTCACTATCAAGGAGCATTTTTGCTCAGTAAATGCTATTTTTCAAAAGGGAAAATTATAGGGTTTAGTTTTTAAAGCTAAATGAAGATCCGATTCGGGAAATGACTATAGATCATCCTCCCTAAAGCGAGGAAATGAACCCGAGAACCTCTCAGTCGCCTTAGGACCTCAAACCAGTAGCCCAATGCTTCAAGGAGTTCTTTTTCATATTTTTCTTCAATTTATTTCCAATCTGCACACCATCAACCTTCACTGCTTTTACCAAAATCTCATAATCCAAAACAAATTCACCATTTTGAGCCAATTGTAAATCATTTGTGCGAAGAAAACTCATCCCTGAGTTCGACCTTAGAGCCACTATACTAAAGTAGCTAGGCTACATAACTAGAAGGTTTAGGTTTATAAATTTTGTTGGTTTGGAGCTGCCTAGCTACACGTTTACGTGCGAATCAAATGGAGCCATTACCGGGGATGGTGCTTAAGTGCAAATAATGATATACTGAACACTTGTGATCCTCATCACAAGTTTTGGTGAATTTTCTTTTTCTTTCTTTTTAGTTTTGGTGGAATCATTTTATTTTTTTTTTCCCTTGTTTGGTGTCTGCCCTGTTCTTGCTGCAGGAGAACATGTTCTAGTGAGTAAGGAATTTTGAAGGCAGGTTGATCAAATTCAGTGTTCTACAAGAGTCCAATGTTGAATTGAATATTAGTTTGAACCTAATGGAACACCTAGAGGAAGGATAAATGCAGTCAAGAACCGGAGAGAACTAAACACATATAGGTCCATGAGGGACTATAGGAACCCTCCACGGGTGAGAGTGCCTTCATGCAGGGTGCCTCCAACAACTGCACCATATGGAAATGCTTACAACCCAAGTTGGAGGGACAACCTAAATCTCTCAGGGGGATTATAACCTTTGCAATATGCACCTCCTGCACACTCACAGTATACTTCTTCACCTTTGCCTCAACCACCACATCTAACCTCTCTAGTTGAGCAAGCCATTCTGAACCTTACCAAGCTAGTGGGTGACTTTGTGGAAGAGCAGAAGACAATCAATGCCCAATTAAGTCAAAGAATTTGTACTGTGGAGAGCTCTCTAAACAAAAATTGGATGTGCTTCCAAGTGACCTTGATCATAAATTTGACAACCTGTAGTACTCCATTTCAAGGTTCACCAATCAACATGTTGATCCAGAGGTAGAGAATCCAGAGAAAGTGTGCCTGAGTGACACCATGGTAGAGGAGCAGTGTTAACAGCAACTACAAGATGGGCTGATAGAAAATTTTACCGAATATTCCTCGAAGGGCTATCCGAATCCTCACTATCGTGTTATCAGTTCATTCCATGGGAAAGAACTCCCAATGCCGACCTAGAGGCAATGGAGTGATGTAAAGGACGAGCCCCAAGAGCACAAATTACACATGCCCTCTACTGACCCAATGTATCTGATTAGTACCCAAAAAGGGCAATTTTGAATCCTATTTATTATGGGTTTTGAGTGCTTTTTGTGTTCTAATCTAATCATTCTAATTAACCCAATTGACATGTTCGGGTCCCTATTGTACTACTGATCGCATTTTATGGCTAATTTTACAGTTTTTGGGAGCTAATTATGCCAAAAATTTTGAGTCGATCCAAGCACGAATAATTCAAGTCAAACTCAGCATTGTAGATCAAAGACCAGAGGAAAGAATAGCAGAAAACAGAAGAAAATGGAGCATTATAGGAATGCTTTTCCTGCGAGCACTGTGCATCCTCCCAGCACTGTTCATCATAATGCCCGTTCCTGCTTTTTACGCTGTGCCCTGTTTGCATTTGTTTTTTTGTTTTTTTTCCCATTTTATCCTTGTAATAGCCTTCCGATTTTGATTTTTTTGGTAATTTCATATACACTGAGCACCTATATAAGCCTCAGTCTGTACAAACTTCAAATCACTTCTCACGCCAAGTAATAGACAAGTGTTAGCTACTACCGCTTCCTCCTTTCTCCACTTTCTTTCATTTTCTTTTCCATTTTCTCAGCTGCCAAACACCCTTTGATGATGACAAATCATAGGATGTTCGGCTAAACCTCCCCCATCCTTAAAGGGGAAGGCCACTAGGTGCCGCTGTAAACCAATCGTTCTCTCTGCTTATGTGAGCGCTTATGGTTGTTCACGTTTCCTGCTTCCCGCCAATGTTGTGCACCACACGCCCTTAATGTATTTGGTAAGTTTTTGTTTAGCTGGGGATATTTTTACTTGATCCACTATGCTCCAGCACAGCTCACATACTGTAGCTTTGTAGATATATCACTAATGTGATATTTGGCGTCATATATCAATGCCATCTTTTCAAGAGAGGAAAACTTTAGGTTTAGGCTTTAAATAAATGACGATCCTGTCAGAAAATGACTATGTGTCATCCTCTCCCAATGCGCAGAAGAATTGAGGATGTTGGCTGCCCTGAGAACTCAAACTGTTAGATCAGACTTCAATGACTTTTGCCATTTTTCTTCATCTTTGAATTGACTCAGACATCTATCAACCTCCACTGTTTTTCACCAAAATCCATTGTTTTTTATCACCACCCCATAATCCAAATTGAAATTCACCATTTTTTAACCTCACTATAAATCAATCAGGTTAAGAAACCCATCCCCTCGTAATTGAACCCTAGAGCTCACTATACCAGCAGCTGCTACATCGCAAGAAAACTCTAGGTTATAAATTTTTTGATTTCGAACACCTACTGGGCCTAAATGAAACAAATTTAGCGCTGGCTGCCGGATGGTGTCATGCAAATGATGACCTGATAAACACTGCGGATCCCTACTCAAGTCTTGGTGAATTTCTCTCTATTAATCTTAGTTTCGCCTACGCTCCTAACCTTAGGGTGATCGCTCGTCGCTGGGTGCTCGCCTGCTGATCGCAGAATTTCCAATGGATTAGAAATCCAAAAAGGCGCTACTCAACAGACAGATACATGTCCACATGAGGGATTACAGAACCTTCCATGGCAAAATTGAACCCATGGAGAGAAATCCAAACCCAAATAGTTCATGAGGGACTATAAAGACCAATGGATTTAGTGCAATCTGCCTCTATAATGTCCCTCAACTTATGCACCTCCTGCTTCTCCATATTATGCCCTCACTTCTCAAAGAGTGTTATGTCACCAACCTCATCCCCTCGTGAACAAGCCATCCCGAATTTGAGCAAACTAGTGGATAATTTCATGTAGGACTAGAGGGCGTGAATGTTCAGTTAATTAGAAATCGAGACATTAGAGAGCTCTCGAACAAGGAATCGATGTTCCGAGTGAAATTGATCGAATTTGACATCCCCAAGAATCTATCTCACATCAAGAGAGGAGAATCAAGGAAGAGTGCTTGATTGAAACAATTTTAGGTGAACGTGGTCAACTACACCCTCGTGGAGGAATCGAAAGCTAATCCGCCAGGCTCCCCGAGAATCGTTATGACGCCCCACAATCATGTGTCATTTGATGGGCCATGGAGGAGAGAAGAAGAAATCCTTCCCTTGTTGACCGAGGGAGGCAAAGTGAAGAATGTGTCAAAGATCACACCACCGCCCTATTGACTCAGTGTATATCTTGCCCACACCTGCAGCATACCCAACACCTGAAACACCATCTCCAAAGGCCACCCCATTTACACTGCCTTGGCTACATATTTTAGGATGTTAGTGGCCATTACTCAAGCATTTGCCACTACATCTAAGAAGATGGCAGCGGCTCACACTGCATGGCATAGTGCTAGTTCTAGTCCCGGTTCTCTGGATTGGAGCACTAACCCCAGATCGCTTAAACTCCACTGGGCTCCAGCAGTTCTAAAGGCTCGAGGAACGTGCTCGTGGGTGCTTAGTCTCCGATGTGTCCAAAACTCATTAGATTTTTAATCCATTTTTCTCGAGTATGTTACAGATAACACTTAATCATAAGTGGATGATTAACTCCAAATTTCATTTTGCATGAAAATACAAAGATAAACTCCAAATCTTAGCAAAATCGAAGAAAACCAAATTAAAAGAAATCGAGGTCACAACTAAAAATTTAAGTCACGACAGAATGCTCACGCCAAGAAATCTAAGTCACGACATCAAATATCTTACCAAGAAGAAATAGAAAACTTGAACAAGTGAAGTCATGACTACAAGGAGGCTGATGGCTAAAGAAAACGGGTCGGTGACTAAAGGAAATAATCAAGGGAAGGAATTCATGTCGCGATATAACTTGATGTCGCGACACCAACCGAAAAGAAATGATGTTGCGACACCACTTCTGCTGGTCGCGACAAGAACTTTCGCTCTTATGAAGCCACCAGAAAGGTTTTTGCAAAAGAAAGAGGTTGCAACCAGTTTTTAAATAAAAGGCTCCATTTCAGGTCGCGACATCATTATGATGTCGCAACATACAAATAGGAAGATTTAAGGTGCAACCAAAGATAGAGTTTGGAAGGAGGTCGCAACCTGTAGCCAAATAGAAGCACTTGCTAGAACTCGAATCCTGTGACCTTTCGTAAGTCAAGGATCATAAATGATGTCGTGGATTCACTCATTAAGGTCGCGACCAAGAAAGCTGAAAGGTAAGAAATCGATGTCGCAACATGTAACCGAGGTCGCGACCGGAAAATGTGGAAAGAGGAAAATAGTTGCAATGTAGAACCGGGGTTGCAACCTGGAAAAGAAATGGGAAGCAAAGAGGTCGCGATATCACCATGAGGTCGACATAAAATCAAAGATATGAAAGCAAGAAGACCACTCAATGACATGAATTTCAAGGAATCAAGTCACTACATGAAGTTATCATACAAACAAGAAAGTGGTCGCAACCTAAAACCGAGCGTCGCAACCTCGGCCGAAGAATAGGGAAGACAATGATACGACATGTAATCGAGGTCACATATATCAACACTGAAGGAACGATGAGCAAAAGAGGTCACGACCACAAACGATGTCGCGACCACTGATCAAAGGCATTTACAAGACAAACTGGTTGCAACTTAAAGAAAGAAGTCGCGACTGATCACGAGCAATCAAGACAAGTCCATGTCGCGACATCAACTTGAGGTCACGACATGGTGACAGTTGAGTCGGGCTTTTCTTTGATTTCCACTGGAGCATTTCGGGATCTCGTACTCGCATTCTTCGCAGAATATAAATGGGGATAGCTATAGAAGAGTAGCAGTTCTGCCTTCACTACCTTAAAAGGGAGAAGAAGAGGAACTCAGTGTATATTTTAGAGTAGATTTTTAAATTTTTTTTTAAATTTTTTTTTGGTTCTTAATCTGCGAACTATGGAGAGAAGAGTAGAGCTGGATTTATAGATCTATTATTTTTCTGAAGCATTACTGCCTGAAAATTTATGAAATCTAGAAAAATTTATGGAATTCATTTATTCTCGGTTTTATTGCAATTACGTTGGTCAGACGTGATCACCCATTTCTTAATTAGCAATGCAAGAATCGCAGCGCAGCCTGGCCGGATTTGATTTACATTTACACATGCTTTTCCGCACAATTACGGAGAATTAATTTGTCTTGCCTACTTAATCTGGTGACGCTTTGAATGGATAAGTTCTCAATGGTAGTACCTAATACCGCTGAGGGAGTGTATCTTACCGATATCTGTGATGCCCTCTCAGGGACACAGACTCGAGATTCCTTGAGTTAAGAGCATTCTTTTTCCGGGTATGTTCGACTACCATTGACGAACCGCCGAGCCTGAAGTTCATTTTGATAAATCCCCATTCGCTCATAATTGAAGCTCGAGGGGTGTATTTAACAATATAAATAATCGTAGAGTCTACCCACCCATGTGTGTCTTAACTCGTGTTAGCTTAGATCTAATCAAGGGAAAGGATAAAACCCATGACCGGAGGTTGAGCCACCAATTAAGGAATAGAAACTTTGCAAAAATCCCGAGAAGGTAAAGCAAAAAGTTCACTGTCAATGTGAAATGGGTGCAAGTATCGAGAAAGAAAATACCTGCATCTTGCAAGAGAGTTTGGAATATAGGTAGCCGGTTTGATCTGGCTCGAGAAGCAAGGATACCCAATCGCTGAATATGGAGAAATCCAATTCCAATAATTAGGAAATCTCGACACACCAGATCCATACATAGAACGCAGCAAATGGGTTTAGTGTCGAATCGACCGCTCCATTGTATTTCATTGATAGTTTTTTTTCGTTTCTCACAGGAAACTGATTCAATCCCTTCATTTGTATACAATTTATTTTCATTCATTTACTTTTGTTTTAGTCTAGTTTGAACATATTCAATAGTATAGGATTTTTAATTTGTGTCGTGTAGATAAAACCTTCACTATGAGTTTTGAGTCCAAATAGTATGGAATTTTAGTAGTCAGGGGTAGTTGATCTCGTACCGCCATCAATCTGTGGGAATGATACCCGACTTACATTCGTATTTACTACTAGAGGACTCCGTGCATCCAAAGGTCATGATCGAACCCTTACATTTAAATCATGAACATTAAGAGAAAGATGACAAACAAATTTATCCAAAGTAATATGAATGCAATAAGTGTAAGGCTCAGCTATGTTAATTTTGAGGGGTTTTAGTCTATATAGAAAGGCAAACAAGTTTATGGCGCCGTTGTCGGGATTGGAAAGAATTAAATAGATCAATATTCCGAATAAAGAAGGAAATACTAATTGAATCTTTAAGAAAAGAACAAAAATGTTTGCGTTAGCATACATCACCACTAATCTTTAACAAGCCATGTTGAAAATATTTCGTTTAATGGACTATCCTATTAATCTCGCAGTGTTTGATCGAGAACCTTAATGCATAGGAAACAGGATTCCCACCGATTCCAAACAAACACCAATTAGAGAACACTCAGGAGCTTAAGAAAGACAAAAAGTAGCGTAAAACGCAAATATGGCGTATTTTGCAGGCGCGACCCGTATTACGGAATCAGAGGACAACAACTTAAGGCCTCCCATTACCGATAATAACGGAGGATTTCGGAGGCCTATTATTCAGAAGAGTATTCTCGCAATCGATAAATTCCCACCGCGGATAAATAATTTTGAACTAAAGCCACTCTTGATTACAATGGTTCGAAGAACATCGCTTTATCGGGTCATCCCACCGTACCCAAACGAGCACCCGGGAAGATTTCATGATGGCAAAATACAAGTGAAGTCGAACTATGAGACCGTAGGTGATAAAGTCGCATCTCTTTCCATTTTCTTTGAGAGAGATAAAGAGCCACATGGTATGAATCATTACCATATGGTCTCTATTGATACTGGGAAGAGTCGTAGAAGCCTACTGCAGCATTCTTTCCCCATCTCTCACTCTCGCAGGAGAAGAAGGAGATAATAGTATTCCAACAAGGGGAATATGAGAGCTTATATGTAAATAGAAAGATTCAAGAGGTTGTCAAGAGGTGACCGATGCATGGCATAGATTCAAGACCTGAGATGGACATAGTGTATCATGCATTAAATGATACATCTAAGGGTATTATCGATGCTTCATGTTGTGGAGCATTCAAACGAAAAAGTGCTGAAGAGGAGAGAGGTCTGATAGAAGACCTGGCAAAATGCAATATGAAAGCTCCATCTGAGTTTTCAAGAGGAAATAGCAAAAGAAAAGCGGGCCATGGAGTCGAAAGCAAGATGACAACTACGGAAGCAAAGTCGATGTGCTATAATGCATAGATGGACAAACAAGAGAGACATTAATCGCCTACGAAATAAGAGCAAAGGAAAGAGAACTTATGAGAAGAAGCGCTGAGCCAAATGTAAGAAGATTCTACGGTGTCGAGGAGGTTAAGATATGAACGAGCCAAGAAGCTTATCATTTCGCCAACTTAACCTCGCCTACACACCAATCCAAAGATCGAGGAACCATGAGAATTTCTCATGGTGGGCATATAAGGCCCTAAGGCATGGACAAAACTAACAAGGATATCGCGAATACCAAGGTTCTAGCAAAGCAAAGAAAGGAGGTGAAAGCAGTAAATGAATATCGTGGTCGAGGACTCAACCATTCGCTAACAATGTCGCAGCTCACGGGACAACAAGAGGCTATTACAATCTCCATGAACATAAACTATTATCCGACTCGAAGCTTTCAAGTCTGATACTCAAATGTTTTAGAATAATACTAGTGCCCGCTAAAAATTCGGGAGACACAAGTAGTATAATCGGGGCCCCATGCCAAATCGTATAAGGGTACATTCCTTATGATACTTTAAGAACTCCAAAAGACTGCATGGCAATTCAACTGGCAAGGGAAGGATTTGAGCAAGAAATGTGAAGGAAAGAAAGGAAAGCAAAGAGACTGAGGCGTAAAAGAAGAGATCAAAAAGTTAAGGAGAGAAGAACAGCCAGATTGGAATAAAATTCAAGGAAGTAATGCACTTAAAAGAAGGAAGGAGTGCCTACTATACACCTTGCCATTCCCACGTAGACTTCGGTCAAGAATAGAAGAACAATTTTCTATATTCTTGACATTTTCAAGAAGATAGAAATAACATCCCATTCAAGCAGAGGTAATCACCAGCGCTCTTTACGCAAAAATTTCGAAGGATAATCGAAAGAAGAAAAGGAAGAGAGAGCCGAGAGGGAATAAGAACTCACTACTACCCGCAGCGTTATCCAAACAGCTCCCAAAGAAAGATGAAAGACCCTCGGGCAAGCTTTCAACATTCCCTGTTCACAGGGAAATATGAATTCAAGAAAGCTTTACGTGATTCCGCGCTAAGATAAATTTGATGCCTCTATCAGCTTCTGTGCAGAGACTTAATTGGGGGAACTTACCCCAACAAAGAATTACATCGCAGATGGTCGATAGATCAATGGCACAAACTGTATAGCATTCTTGAAGATGTACTCTCATTACAGTCGGGAAATTCATCTTCCCAAGGGATTTTGTTATCATGCAAGATAGAGGAAGACACCTGGTTCTTCATGCTAGGAAGACTTCTAGCAACCTGAGCCGCCTCGATGATGTACATGTAAAGGTGAACCGACACTGTATTGGAAATGAAGCAAAGGCATTTTAATATTAATAGAGTCCTGAACATCCCGTGTATGCGCACAGCCTGTATGGTCAGAGAAACAATAGCCTTCGATGTCAATCGGAATTTCGATTGTATCCTTCAACACTCTATCAATGAAATTGAGATGAATTTTCAAGATTCTAGAGTCTTGATTGTAGCGATCGCTTTCAAATTTGTTTAACAAGGAAACAAATTTCGAGTATAAATGAAAATAAATAAGATGAAGTAAGCAAAATTAAACAAAGAAACTCATGAGTAAGAAACTAGCGCAGAAGGGCTGGAGATTGAAAGAACTGCCTACCATTTGAAATATGAGTTTGCTAGGAACCGTGAAAAGAGAAAACCAGCTTATCATATCACCGTGACAATCGAGGTCAAGAACGGTTACCGGGCAATTCGAGAAAATACAAGGAAGCAATTGCTCGGGTCAATCTCAGGATCCGAAGGGTATCGCCCCTCCATTCGCATGCACAAAATATCATTGACGATAATGCAAAACTTCTATTGAAAACAAAGGAGGCTGAACCCGCTATGAGTTAAAGTTTCGCAAGAAGTTCCGGGCGGTTAAATGCAAGTTTTATATATGCTATATCGATAGCTTCGTAAGCCTAAAGGCATGTGGTTCCTAAGAAAGGCTAGATTCACCGTGATCAAATGAAAAGAATGAACTGATTCCTACAAGAACCGTGGACAGATGGAGTACGTATCGACCATGGTAAATTGAATACTACAACCGCAGCGATCATTTTCCCCGGCTTACCGGGACGGGGATGTCGGATAGCCGCGTGATCTCGCATTTTTGTTTTCGATGGATACTTGGATATAACCAAATTGCTATCAGACCTAAAGATCGAGAAAATCCACTTTACATGCCCATTCGTACGCCGCTTTTATGAGAATGCCATTCGTCAGGTAATGCTCCCGGTACCTTCCAAAGATGCATGATGTCTATATTTTCTGGATCTAGCGTAAGATATGAGATCTTCATGGATGATTTTACAAAGGTATGGATTCAGCTAACAATGCTTGCGATAACTCCGGGACAAGATTTCAAAGGTGCAAAGACAAGAATCTAGCTCAATCGGGAAAAATGCCATTTTACGGGTTACGCATGAATTGTCTTAGGCACATGATTTCGCAGCAAAGGCTCGAGGTAGACCGTGCAAAAGTTTCAATTATAAGAAATCTAGCCGCCACCCACTACAAGAGCGGAATTAGAAGTTTCAGATTACGTTGGATTTTATAGGAAGATTTATCAAAGATTTCTAAAAATTGCTGTAATTCACTATGCGATTACCGGAAAAGATACTAAATTCTATTTGATGAATCTCATTATAATGATTTGAAGAAATCAAATCCAGACTAGTTGAAGCCCCATCATGGCAAAACCGTATTGGAACAGAATTTGAATCACAGGTGATGCCGTTGATTTTTCAATGGAGTCAGGATTGGGACGTAAAGATGAAAAGTGTTCAAGGACATCTACTATGCTAGCAAAACCTTTAATGAAGCTCAAGAAAATTACTCTACTACGGAAAAGGAGATGCTGGAAATAGTGTTTGCATGTAAAAAATTTAGGCCATACATTTTGGGGTCCCATGTTGTTATACACACTGATCATGCAGCAATTAAGTATCTAATGGCAAAGAAAGAAGCAAAGCCAAGATTGATCAGGTGGGTATTATTATTGCAGGAATTTTATTTAGAAATAAAAGACAAGAAGGGTAGTGACAATGTGATAGCTGATCACTTGTCAAGAGTAGAGAAACCCACTGTACAAGAGGAAGAAAGAGAAATAGCATAAAAATTTCTAGATGAGCAGTTATTCCAGCTGTCACTCCAATCACCTTGGTATGCTGATATTGTAAACTTCTTAGCTTGTGGAATTATGCCATTAGAATTCAGCTACCAATAGAGAAAGAAGCTAAGGACTGACAACAGGTACTACATCTGGGATGACCCATTATTGTTTAAAAGAGGAGCTGATCTTATTATAAGGAGATGTGTACCAGAAGGTGAGCAAAGCAAGATTTTACAAGAATGTCATATGCATCACCATATGGAGGACATTTTATAGAGATAAAAGAGCCCACAAAATTTCCGCCAGATTTTACCGCCTACTATTTTTAAGGACTGCTTTGAATGGGTGAAGTTATGTGGATCAATGCCAAAGAATGAAATATCAGCAAAGGCATGAGACGCCCCGTGCTGTATCCCGTGGTGCAATTTTTTCGATGTAATGGTACTTCCAGCTTCATTTGGAAATATATATACATACTCCTAACCGTGGATTATGTATCAAAATGGGCTGAGGCAAATTGTCCAAAGAATGATGCCAATACAAATATGGATTTTTACAAAGAAATACTGCCAGATTGGGACACCTCGTAACTATAATTAAGTGGATTTGAGGGAGCCATTTCAGAAATAAGGTGTTTGACAAACTCATGAGCATATATGGTATCAAACACATTATGAGCTTGGCTTATCATCCTCAAACAAATGGGCAGCCGAAATTTCCAACAAAGGAGATAAAGAGAATGAAAATACCGTAAGTTCCAGCTGGTAAGAGATCGGTCTGCTTGACGATGCACTCGGGGCATACGTAACGCCTTTAAAACTCCCATCGAATGTCCCCATAAAGACTTGTCTTTGGAAAACCTTGTCACCTACCTCTTGAACTAGAATATAAAGCTATGTGGATCATGAAGAAACTTAATTTTGATTTTAAAGCTGCTAAGGAAGATAGGCTACTCCAGTTAAATGAATTGGAAGAGTTGAGGAATGAAGCCTATGATAGTGCCAGAATCTATAAGGATAAAACAAAAAAATGGCATGATCAACGAATTTTGAGGAGGGAATTCAAGACAGGAGATCAGGTCTTATTATTCAACTCCAGACTAAGACTCTTTCCAAGAAAGCTGAAATCCAAATGGAGTGGACCATTTACAGTGGTATCAAGCACACAGTTTGGGGCAGTGACACTTAAAACTAGCAATCATGAAGAGTTTAAGGTTAATGGTTAGAGATTAAAGCACTACCTTGGGAGAAAGCAATTGGAAGGGTAACCCTTAGTTTTGAACAAGGGAAATTGAAGAAATGTAACAATGGCAAAGCAGAAAAGTCCAATCTAAAGACTAAAACAGCAGCCTTTGCGGGAAGGCAATCCACACCAGTTTGTTTTTAATATTTTTTCGCTATAGTTTACAATTTCTGTGTTTAAATTTCTAATAGCTTATTGTGATTTTATTCATTATTAATTGAAGAGTAGGTAAATATTTTTTTAGTTTTACAGGATAATGAAGATTGTGCAAAAAGGAGAGCATCTGCAATCAAACTTCAATCAGCATAAGAGACCAAAAAGGGGCAGTATCTTCTTCTTCTTGATTTGATTTTAAAATTTATCTTTTGATATAGCACATTGAAAGTTTGGGATTTCATCTTGTTTTGGTGCTTAAATTTTGAATGTGATGCATAGTGGAAGTTGTTGAAATTTTTGTACGATGAAGATGAATCGAAGCTGTAGTTTCGTTTTGATTGGAAGTGAATAAATTGAAAGTGTTGTGAATTTGAGTGTTTATGTTTTGGTCGCAACATTAATCAAAAAGTTGCAACCAAGAATGCTGAATGTGAAAAATAAAAAGTGGGAAAGAAAGTCAAAATAATGAAACCGGTGGTCATGACTGAAATAAAGAAGTGGAAAGAACATTTTTATGTCAAACACCAAAGTCCCTCGTCAGACTCACATTTCAGTCATAACCAAAAATTTTGAAGTCACACTTAATAGTCCAAAAGTCAATAAAAGTGGATTTTAAAACCTCTCATTTCAAGGCCCCAAAGAGTTAAAAAAAATTTCATTAAAGATCATTAATTTAGAGGCTCAACATTTAAGGTCAAGGACTTACGTTGCAATCATAACATTGAATCCAAATGGCCTGCTCCACTCAAAATTCCATTAAACTCGCAATTCAACCCAACCTTTCCATTTCTACATCCATCTGGCCTTGAAACCCTTAGGAACTGCAAAGCTCAACCATACCTCGCAATCCTTCAATCATGGCAAAGAAACCAAGATGAAATGGCTAATCTCAACAAACTGATTGATGAAATCATGTGCGAAAACGTCAGCAAGAGAAGAAGCTCAACCAAACGCAACCCAACAGCGGTAAATGTCAAAAGGAAACCAACCGGAGGAGGATGAGCTACCCGAGAGAGAGGTCACAGAAGAAGAAAAATACTTCATTTCAGAAGAAGCTAAAGAATTGTGGAACAAGGTGATGTGTGACAAAGAATTTATCTGCGAAAGAGGTTTTGGAAAATTAATTTCCCCATTTTCTGAAGTAATAGAAAAAAGAGGTTGGGCATTCTTTTGTGAGCACAAAGCACCAAGATTTTCAGCTTTTCCAAGGGAATTCTATGCAAACATGGTAGGAATGAAGGATGATTCTGTTTACGTGAGAGGTGTTTAGGTGCCCTTCGATGATAGAAGCATAAATGAAGTGTTTAAACTGAGAGATTTCAAGCATGGGTCGAAGTACAAGAAATTGTTGGAAAACCCAATTATGAAAAATAGTGGTCCCGCTTGGATCGATGGCATGAAAGTGGGAAGTGACGAAGAAGAATCCCCACCATGCCATAAAAAGGAGAGCTCTCACAGAAGAGGCAAAGGTTTGGTTTTATTTTATATGTTCAGACAGTACCTACCAAACACCTTTTGTACAAACAGAGCATGAAGCCATCCTCAGGCGCCGCTTGAAAGGATACAAAATAAAATACGGGAATGCTAATCGAAGAATCAATCGAGGGTACCATCATAGCAATAAAAGAGGATCGATTCTCACCGCCACTATTACCAGACTTGCTTCTGGGCAGGTGAAAGAAAATCGAGGAAGAAGAAAGATGTCCTGTCTCCCCACTTTACCGAGTGACAAGGGGAACAGCGAATAAGAAAAAGAAGCTGATACATAGATTTAAACAAGGCAGATAGATACGTAAACCCATAGAATAGAAATGGAGGAGGTGCTGCATAACCGGTCCTTCCGGAAGGTAAGAAGAACCTGAGGACAAGCCCACTCATATCCTTTATTTCTCGTATACAAGAACAAGTGCCCGCTCGCTGCATCCGGAGCGTATAATAAATACGAAAATAATGGAGTCGATGAAACAATGCAAGGAAATGGAGGAAAGAGAACTTAAATGGGGAGAGGCAACAACTGATCAAAGAAGAATTCATGGAGGCTACAAATGTAAGAGGAGCAACTGGGAAGAAAACTGAGAATCGTGAGAAGAACACAAGAGGAGTCAAGAAAACAAGAAGAAAAGATGATGGAAAGAATAAAGACAAGCATGCAAGCTTTTTACAATAATCAATTCAAAGGGACAAATGCTGAACATAATAAAGGAGAATGAGATAGCAATGGAGAATAACATGCTTAGGAAGATTGATGGGTTCAAGCATATCTATAAGGAACTGTTCAAAGAATTCGAGAGGTTAATGAAAGAAAGAGATCAGCAGTTGGAAGACAATGATGAATATAAGAAAACATGGTCGAGAGTATGGACTTGACTAATCGAATTTATCCAAGTCGCTGTAATGTATCTCCCGAGGTGGAAGGAACAAGACCAAAGCGGGGAGAGGCAAGACAAGCTCATTCAGCAAAGGCAACTACAATGAAATATCCGCAAAGGCAAAGAATTTCGCCTTAGAAAGACAAAAGTCAAATAAAATTCCCTAAGTTTAATCCTGAGGCCAACCATGTAGATCCTCCCAACATGATACCTAAAAAGGCTCACAAAGAAGAAAGGGAACCGAAAAGTTTGTTTCTTTAGCAATGCGTTGTCAATATATACATCCTAAAAACAAATTCTAATAAAAATCCACGGGGTTTATCCTACTTGTCCCTCGCTTGATTGAATTTTCATTTTATGGTTACTTTTGCTCGTCATGATCGATTTTCACTGTTGAATGAGAATTTGATTGTGGATAAGTAGATGTCTCTCGATTGATGAATGTGATATATGAAATTTTATTTTTGAGCATGAATCAAATAAATAATTATGTTCTTTCCAAGAACAAGAATTTCAGAAGAATCGTGGCGCTAATGAGTAAAACTGAAATTGTGTGAATATCACAGACGTTTAAATTCGCTTAGTTTGCAAAATCGAAAATTGGAAAATCAAGTTAATGTGCCGATGGAACAAAATACTTAGATGAAATAATGTAAGTAGACAGTAAATAAATACGAGTCTTGAAGAAATAATACACTTGGGTCAACAAAACTTATGAAACTTTGACATGAATTAAGAACATCTTCTGGGAAATTCAGGATTCAGAGTCCATAGTCCTAGAACTTGTTTGATTATTGATTGAGGCGAAATCTAAAGCGAAAATGTACCAACAAGAAACGATAGAGGCCATCCTCTTGCCGTGTTGAGCTTTTCTAAGCTTCCATTCCTCAATATATGCTTAAGCATATTCTCTAGTTCCTTGATTTGAACCAAATAAGCCTTATTTCTTCAATAAACAAAGAATCGAAAAACCTAAATTCTCTTCCTACAATAAACTCCGCAAAGAAAGAGCCCAAATTATCCAAAGCCTGGGCCTCGTAAAAGTTTACTATAAAGGAAGAAACAAGTTCGGGGGAAAAAATATTTCCAAATTTTTACAATGAAGGAGATGAAGAAGTAAAGAAGGTTAGTGAAAGGAATAAGTTTTGTCTTCTAAGGCTCTATTTCCTCAATAATTAAGCTCGTAGGGTGTTTTAACACCTAGTACCCTAATGCCAATCGGTACGGGAGTTGCTTGTTCAAAGTCTCTCTAAGAGTAATAGAAAGCCTAAGAAGACAAAACATTGCACTATTCCCAATCCTAGAAAACAAAAGCAAAAGAGTTCAAGAAACAAAGGAACTGGCCTGAATAAAGAGTATATGGAAATTGAAATTCCCTAAAAAGAATTCAACATGAAGATGAATCAGGCCAAGAGTGAGGAGAATCAGCAAGTACAAAGAAGAAAAAGGGTGAAAGTTAAAGGCAACAAGTATAGAGAAAAGGTGGAAACTGGGTGATTTACAACTTAAATTTTTCTATTATCTACCCAAATACCTAAGCCCAACATTACAACCCTGAAAGACCTCATTGATTTTGAAGGTTGAATTTACCAACATTAGCGGAGATCAATATGAAAAACAAGCCTATGGGACTTCGACAATCAGTCCCAGAAAACTCCCAGAATATTAACTAAATTCAACATGAAGATGAAAAGGATCAAGACCCATACACACACATGTAACAAGACTCTCGTTGAATAAACTCAAGGAAATACATTACTTCATCAAGAAATTTGTGATAGAAGTATACCATGTCTTATTCTAACCAAAATCGAAATTTAAAAATGATGTCAGTATCTCTTAATTTAGACCAAAAGGTGGAATGAGAAAGACTGTGGTATGAATCGAAAAATGTCCTTAAAATTTTCAAACCTATTTCGTTCGAGGACAAACAATTCTTTCTTTTTCGCTTGGGACAAGCAAAATTTTAAGTTTGGGGGAATTTGATGAGTCCAAAAACTCATTAGATTTTTAATCCATTTTTCTGAGTATGTTACGAGATAAATGTGATTTAATTGCAGAAAAGTGGATGATTAACTCAAATTTCATTTTGCAGGAAAATACAAGCAGAAACTCAAATCTAGCAAAATCGTAAGAAACCAACAGCAGCAGACTGGAGGTCACAAACTAAAATTTAAGTCATGACAGAATGCCTACTTGCCAACAAATTCCAAGTCACGACATCAACAGATTTGACTCTGAAGAAGAAATAGAAAACTTGAAACAAGGGTTGACTCAAGAAGGAGGTCATGGCAAAGAAAACGCGGGTCGAGACTAAAGGAAATAATCAAGGAAGATAAATCCATGTCGCGACATAACTTTGATGTCGCGACACCAATCAAAAGAAAATGATGCTCTGCAACACCACTGAGGTCACGCATGTTAAACTGGCCTATGAAGCCACCATAAAGGTTTTTGCAAAAGAAAGAGGTTACAACCAGTTTTTAAATAAAAGGCTCCATTTCAGGTCGCGACATCATTCTGATGTCGCGACATACAAACAGGAAGATTTAAGGTGCAACCAAACATAGAGTTTGGAAGAAGGTCGCAACCTGTAGCCAAATAGAAGCACTTCGCAGAACTCGAACTCGCGACCTTCAAGTCAAGGATCGAAATGGTGTCGCGACCACTCCACATTAAGGTCGCGACCAAGAAAAGCTGAGCGTAAGAAATTGATGCCGCGACATGTAACCGAGGTCACACCCGAAAATAGGTGGGAAAGAGAAAATAGTTGCAACGTAGAACCGAGGTTGCAACCTCAAGAGTGAACGGCAAAAGAGGTCCGCGATCGCCCACAGGTCGCGACATAAAATCGGTAAAGATATGAAAGCAAGAAGACCACCAACACAATTGCGTACTCAAGGAATCATAGTCACCACATGAAGTCATCATACAAACAGAAAAGTGGTCGCAACCTAAAACTGATGTCGCAACTCAAAAGCTGGAAGAATAGAAGACAATGATGTCGCGACATGTAACTAAGGTCGCGACAACAACACCGCGTAACAATGAGTTAAAGAGGTCAGCGACTCACAAACGATGTCGCTGACCATCGATCTAAGGCATCAGAAGACAACCGGCTGCAACTTAAAGAGCAGTCGGGATCGATCACGAGCAATCACATTGAAGTCCATGTCGCGACATCAACTCGAGGCCATGGCTATTGCATGCTGAGTCGGGCTTTTCTTTAGATTTCCACCGGAGCATTTCTGGGATTCACCTGCATTCTTTCGCACATAAATAAATAGTGTAGAAGAGTAAAGTAAGTTTCCCGTCTTCACTACCCAGAAAAGGGAGAAGAAGAGGAACTCAGTGTATATTTTAGAGTAGATTTTTAATTTTTTTTTAAATTTTTTTTGGTTTTGAATCTGTGAACTATGGAGAGACGAGTAGAGCTGGATTTATAGATCTATTATTTTTCTGAAGCATTACTGCCTGAAAATTTATGAAATCTAGACAAATTTCTGGAATTCATTTCTTCACAGTTTTATTGCAATTACAGTGGTTGATCGATACTCCAATTCTTAATTCGCAATGCAAGAATCGTGAGCAATGTGTCCATTGATTTGATTTACATTTAGTTACGCCTTCCTCGCACAATTATGGAGAATTAATTGGTCTGGCTTCATTTAATCGGTATCGCTTTGAATGGATAAATTCCCAATGGCAAGACTCTAATACCGCTGAGGGAGTGTATCTTAATTCGATATCCAGATGCCTTCGCGTGATACGTAGACTCCGAGATTCCGAGAGTTGAGCATTCTTTTTCAGTATGTCTCGACTACCATTGACGAACTATTGAGCCCTGAAAGTTCATTTTGATAAATCCCCCATTCGCTCATAATTGAAGTTGGAAGGGTGTATTTAACAAAATAAATAATCAGAGAGTTCACCTTAATCTATAGGTAAGTTCCAATCTCCGTGTTAGCTTAGATCTAATCAAGGGAAAGGGATAAACCCATAGATCCGGAGGTTAAGCCACCAATTAAGTAGTAGAAACTTTGCGAAAATCCTGAGAAGGTAAAGAAAAGTTCCCCACACAATGAAATGGTCAGTGGAAGTATTGAGAAAGAAAAATAATTCGGGATCTCTCGTAAGAGTTTGGAATACAGAATGGCTCCGATCTTGTCTTCGAGGGAAGCAAGGATATCTAATCAGTGAATATGGAGAAATCTAATTTCATTAATTAGGAAATCTGACAATATCCGCATCCATACATAGAACAGAGCAATGGGTTTAAAGTAGTCGAATTGACTGCTCCATCAGATTTCATCGATAGTTTTTTTTCGCTTTCTCACAGAAACTGATTCAATCCTTCATTTGTATACAATTTATTTTTCTATTCATTTACTTTTTTGTTTAAATTTCAGTTTGAACATATTCAATAAGATAGGATTTTAATTTGTGTCGTAGATAAACCTTCACTATGAGTTTTGAGTCCAAATAGTATGGAATTTTGGGTGATCAGTAGCCTGATCTCACCGCTATCAATCTCTCGTGGAATGATACTGGACTTACATTCGGGATTTACTACTTGTATGACTGTGCACTGGCAGCGTCATGCATCGAACCCTTACATTTAAATCATAAACATTAAGAGAAAATTATTTTATCAAACAATCATCCAGCAACATGGATGCAAGAGAAGTGTAAGGCCTTTAGCTATGTTAATTGAGTTATACTATAGAAAAGTAAAATAAATTCTCCCCACTTTTGTTTTCAATTTTCTTAGTTTATTTTATTTTATTTTGATTTCTTTAATTTTTATTCTTAGATTTTCTCTAATTTTTAGTTAATATTTGATTTTAGCTTAATTTTCAATTTTATGCATTTTTTTCTTTATTTTTTGTGTGTTTATTTTTGTAGGTTTTTGGTTGATTTTGAAGCAGGGAGAGGTTTAGCCTTTAGTCTCATTAAATTTCAAGTGCTGCGAATTTTCACAACCGTGTAATTTAGACCGCAAATCGTGCATGTACCGCTTTCCTATTGTTTCTTCTTTTGTCAGTTTTGTGATATATATATATATATATATATATATATATATATATATATATATATATATATATATATATATATATATATATATATATATATTAAAAAAATCGTATTTAAAATTATTTTTTATTTTTTATTTTATTTATTAAAAAAAAGTTGAAAAAATAAAATTTCACACTTTAAATTTCGCAAAAGAGATTTCGTAGGTTGCGACCCGCAACCCGTCCCAATTTCTAAGCAGCCCCCCATTTTGTTTTCATCATAACTTTTTCATCCGAATCATAGGGTTTTAGACTCGTGAAAGCCAGGTGCGGTGTAGAATCCAAATACAAATAGAAAGAACACTTTGAAATTATTATGAAGGTGTAATTTCAAAATTCTCCAACCCACTGTTTCTCCCATTTTCTCTCCCATCTGCATTTAAAGCTCTAAACGATAACACGCTCCATGTGTTTCTGCTACATCCCATCCAAAACGCAGAGCACATATCATTTCTAAGATATATCACTCTTCAACCCTTCCAATCCAAGACTCACAATTGTATAATGCACAGACATCGTACTCCGTGCAGAAAAAGTGGCAGCTGGCTAAGTCACATTTCATTTTGTTTTATTTGGAGTGCCCACTGCATAGATCTCAAGTATTTGGTCGGGTTGTTCTTTTGTGAAGTCAAGTATACTCATACAAATCTTACTTTTTCAAAATAGCACCCATTTTCTACTTTATTTTTCGTTTTTCCCTAACCAGCAAGTTTGGTGCAAGTTGAAACTTTGTCTGTTCTCGCCGTTAGATCGGGGTCCCATGCCTAGTTTGAGAATGATTAGTTGAATTCTTGTTGTATTTAACCTTTTTCTTCCACCTTTAGCTAACCACACACCGAGCACATTAGGTTCTGCCGATAGGTCAAAACCAAGAACCTCCTTTACTTTGCACAACCCAATCCTGGAAGGTCATCACTACCTTTTAATAGGTTAAGGACTCCCTGTAAGAAGGCTAATGTCTTCCAAAAGAAATAAAAAGAAAAAGAAAGAAAAGAAAACAAAACAAAAGAAGAAAATTGCAACACTTTGCCTCAAAACCCGAACACTCATCTCGAGGGGTTTGGTGACAAAGCCTTAGCCTGGTGCCCTAAGCTAACCGGGTCGGGAGCCACCGACTAGTGTTCGCTACACTGGTGGACGGGCAGTTTGTGTTTTAGTTGTAGGTGCTGGAGTCTCTAAATCATTCATCCGGTGAAACCCAAGAGTTTAGGTTTTGAGATCTCATGACTCAGGTGCCCTGCCGGCAATCGTCGGTCATCAGACCTCGCACTGACTGCGAGGTCGATTCTCAAAGATTGCACCCTATACACAAAAAAGAATTGTGGAATAAGAGGATTCCACTATTAGGTTGGTTACATATCAGTTGTGCCAAAAGAGCTCGGTTGGGGAGAGTGCAAATAAGGGGCTTACGCTGAGCCGATCAAACAAACACTTAGATTTCGTGGAAATCTTGGTCGAGTCATCAGAAGGAAGCGCCATACTCCATTTTGTATGACATTCATTCTCGAGGTAGTCATTAGGGCTAAGTTTTGGTAATTTTCATTAAGGGTTAGGCATTACCCATTCACAACCTTTGAAAGGCCATTTTGTGAACATTATTTTGCTATCGTTTATGCTCTTCTTTCTTTCTTTCATCGCTAAGGGACTAGCAATGTGTAGGCTTGGGGGTGTGATTAGTGCCTGGGAAGTGCTATTTGGAACCCTATTTATTATGGGTTTTGAGTGCTTTTGTGTACTAATCCATTCTAATTAACTCCAATTGACATGTTCGGTCCCCATTGTACTAATGGACGCATTTTGTGGCTAATCTCATAGCTTTCATGGAAACACTACGCCTAAAATTGTCGAAATGATCCATGAACAAGATCTGGGGTCAAACTCATGATTACAGATCGCAAGACCAGGAAAGAATAGCATAAAAACAGAGAAAATGGAGCATTACAGTGAATGCTTTTCCTACGAGCACTGCATCCTCCCAAAGACTGCTCATCCTCGCCTATTCCTCGTTTGGCTACTGTGTCCCGTTTGCATTTGTTTTTGTTTTTTTCCCATTTTATCCTTATAATAGCCTTCCGATTTTGTTTTTTTAATTTCATATACACTGAGCACTTATATAAGCCTCAGTCTATACAAACTTCAAATCACTTCACGCTTGCAATGATGCGGCTAGCTTCGCCAACCGCTTCCTCCTCCTTTCTCCACTTTCTTTCATTTTCTTTTCCATTTTTCGGGCCGCCAAACACCCTTTGATGATATAACCAAAGGATACCTGCTAAACTCCCCATCCTTAGTTGGGAAGGCCACTGGGTGCCAAGCAGGTAAACCAACTGCTCTTCGTCATGTGAGCGCTTATGGTTGTTCACATTCCCGCTTCTCACAATAGTTAAAATCTTAAGCATGCTCTCCCTAATGTGCATTTGGCAAGCTTTCGGGGTTCGTGATACTCTCACTAGATCCACCGATGCCCAGCTTAGTTGTCTTCTATTAGTTATCATAGGTAGGGTTTTCGAGATATGTTTCCACTCCGGTTAGTGACATTTACGCCTAATCCAATGCCATCTTTCAAGAGGAAACCTTGTGGTCAGGTTTTAAAGCTAAATGAATATCCAGCTCGAAATGACTATAGGTCATCCTCCTACAACGCTGAGGAAACCGAGGACATGTCAAGGTTCTAAAACCCTAACCTGACTTGGTGACTTCAAGGGATTTCTTTTTTCTTTATTTTTCTTCATTTTAATTTTAATTTGCACACCATAAATCAATCAGGGGTGAAGAAAACCCATCCCCTCGTGTTCGAATCTCTAGAGCCACTATATTGCAAGAGTTTGCACGCAGAGGGAATCCTAGGTTATAAATTTTGTCGATTCCAAACACCTACTCAGCCTAAATGAAAACAATATCTACTGTATACTCGCCCGCAACACAACTCTATACCCGAAGAACTCCGCCTCCTCGCGCCGATGCCACGCCATCCCACCTTGCCGACTATGCACATTTTAGGAAGCAGTGGCCCTCGTCGTGACCTTCGCCACTACTAAAGACATTGGCAAACTGCTCATACCGCATGACACAACCATATCATGTGTTGGTTCAGGTTTGGAGCACCCGGATTCTAGCATTTCTACAGCTCCACTGCGCTCCAATAGCCCCAAAGGCAGAATCGTCTCGGGGAGGCACTCAACCCCCCCACCCACACACACTTTTGTTTTAATTTTCCGCTTTATTTTATTTTTTGGTTTATTTAGTTTTTCTTTAGATTTCCTCCAATTTTAATTTAGTCTTTGTTTATGGCTTATTTTTTTATTTTTATGCATCTTTTCTAATCTTTCCTGTGTTTATTTTTGCAGTTTGGGTCAAATTTTGGAAGCATGAGAGAAGTAGAGCAAAAGAGAAAAACCCAGCAATTTTCGCAAGGGTTGCGAAATTGCGAAAATGAAATTTCGCAACTGTGTGCAAAAATGAAATTTCGCAACTATGTGTGAAATTTCGCAAAAGCACTATAGCAGTGCGTACGGAGGAACCAGTAGAAAAGACAAAAGAGTAACAGTGTTTTCCAAAATAAAAAATAATAATAATAATAATAATAATATTATTATTATTATTATTATTTAATCTTATATATTTATTAAAAAAAATTGTTTTTGAAAATATTTAAAGTTAAAAATAGTACTTTGCAATCGTTGCACTTTTGCAACCTCCTCTCTAATTTCGCAAACCCCAATTCATTGATCATAACTTTTTCATCCGAACTTCGTTTTAGGCGTTCTTGGTACCATTGGAAAACTTAGAGAGTGTAGAATCTAAATATAACCGGAAAGAACACTTTTGAAATTTTTATAAAGGTGAAATTTTCAGAATGCTCTAATTGGTCACTTTTTTTCTCTCTTTTCTTCTTCCAACTTGTTCATTTGATGCCCAAATGGAGTGAATAAGGTCTCAATGGAAAGCTTGCGAAGTCTCCTATCCAAAAATGGGTACATTTAATCAAGGAGGTAGCACTTCCTTCTCTAACTTTCCAATCCAAGCCCCATTGTGGACAATGAGACATTTGGTCAGAGAGTTAAGAAGGAAGTGTCATTTATTATTTTGTGTTTACTTCATTTAAGTGTCATTTTGTTAAGTTTAATGACTTGCTATTTAGTTTCCTTTTGTATAGTTTTCTGCTTTGTTTGTGAAGCTATTAGTTTGTTTTTGAAAAGCTAAAATTATAGTCATTTTTTTATATATAATACACACTTTATAGCTTGCACTTGCGCTTCTCAAAATTACACTTTTTTTCGTTTAGCCTCGTGAGTTTGAAAAATTGAAACTTTGTCCACCTCTGATGCTAGATTTATTTCATGCTTAATTAAGTGGATGATCAATTGAATTCTTGTTGTGCCGACCTTTTCTTCCACCTCTAGCTAACCACACACTGTGCACATTGGGTTTCAACAATAGGCTGAAGAACTTTCTAACCTCCTAAACTTTGCAAAACTTACCATAGTTTCGTTGACTACCTTTAATAGGTTATGGACCCCTATAAAAAAAAGGCCAATGTGTCTTCCAAAATAAAAAGAAGTGGAAAAGAAAAAGAAAGAAGAAAATTGCAACGCTACTAAACCCGAGCACGACCCGAGGGGTATATGGCGAAAGTCTTTAAAGCCCTGGCAGGCCCTAAGCCAACCGGGGTCAGAGTCATCGACTTTCAGGCTTGCCACGGGTGGACGGGCGAGGTTTAAAGAAGTTGTGTGCTGAGTCTCGAAATGATTCAAGTCTACTAGTGAAACCCGAAGAGCTAGTGGTCGAAAGATCCTTATAACTCGTGCCCTAAGCCTTAATTGGTCAGGAGTCATTGGTAGATCCCCGTTACATGGACTTCGTGAGGTCGATTCCTCAAGATTTGCACTCTACAACACGAAAAGAATTGTGGAATAAGAGTGGATCCTGATCTATTTAGGTTGGTTAGTGTCCTATGTGGTGGCAATAGCTTGGTTGGGGGGAGAGTGCAGTTTGGCAGTTTATTGTTGAGAACTGATCAAACAAACACTTAGCTGCGGAAGTCTCCGTTGATTCACCGTTAGGGAGGCCCTTTTCGATACTAGATTCTCAGATGGCATTTATTCTCCTTTGTAGATAGCTTATCGGGCAAGGGCTCTTGATTCTCACGAGGGTTAGTAATACTTATTCACACCCTTTTTAAAATACCATTTTTGTAAACATAATTTTGATATCGCTTTGCATGCTCTTTCTTTCTTTCATCAAGCAAGACTAGCAATGTGTAGTTTCGGGTGTGGATTAAGTGCTTAAAACCGCTATTTCGGAGTCTCGTTTATTGCGCTTTTAAGCACTTTTCGTGTACTAATCAGCACTCAACTCAATTGGTACATTAAGGTCCCACTATACTAATCGATCGTATTTTGTATTAATTTTTAGTTTCTAAGCTATTTACGCCTAAAATTGTCGAAGTCGATCCAAGCACGAAGAATTCGAGTCAACTCAAGATTTGCATCGTAAAACCAAAAGGAAAGAAGAGCATAAAATGCATAGAAATTAGAGCCTATTAAAATTTGGCGACTACCATAAAAATTCGCATAAGGCGAATTCTTCTCCTATGCAACTGCTCACCTCTCACCGCGATCGCTCACATTCCCGCGCCCATTTGAATTCGCTTTGCCTCGCTTTCTCTTACCTCATTCTCATTTGTAATAGTATTTGATTTTGGTTTTTTTTGGTATTTTGTATAAGGGGTTGGCTATAAAAGCCCTGAAGCCAAGCATTGTAAGAAAATCTCATAATCCAAAACAAATTCACCATTTTCGAAGCCAATCAGAATCATTTCAGGCTAAGAAAACCCATCCCTGAGTTCGACCTTATAGAAACTATAATGCAGTAGCTAGGCTACAACAGTAGAAGGTTTAGGTTTATAAATTTTGTTGGTTCGGAGCTGCCTAGCTACACGTTTACGTGCGAATCATCAACCCTTTGAAATGTGCATTCGGAGTCAGTTCGGGCAAGTTTCGAGGCTTTATGGTGACCCAAGAGGAATAAAGACTAACCCCATGCAACTCAAAGCTATAATGGACTCTTAGGCTTCTACCTCCAGGAAAGGAGTACAACAACCGACCGGGCCGGGCTAGCAACTCGAGCTTGCTCATATCCCATTTCACGTATCGACTAACCAATTTTTGTCACCAGCGGAGCCAATGGCCTACTAGAATGAGGAATGCTACCAAGCTTTCATGGTGATCAAATAATATCTTACCGAACCACCTATTCTGGCTAGACCAAGGACAGTCGATACACTTTATCTCTACCAGCAAAGGTCGAGTCTCGTGCGTAGCTTGCTCAAAGAAGACGAAACCAAAAACATAAATTCAATATTCTTCATTAGCAAATCGACGTATGCAAACTCTAAGACACCCGCTCAACAAGAGGGCACCGACCTCTGCGGCTAAAAGCTATTCCTACGTCCAAGCACACCCTATTATTCACGAATTAATCTCCCTTTATGAAACACTCCGTACACAAGCCTCGACTCTATCGAAGACTACCACAGCGAAAGAGCCAAGTGAGTTCCATATCTCAAAGATAAACCTTTGCTCGCGCTGGGCGGGTGTATCGAAGATATTTTTTTAGCGTAACTCCCCAACCTGATGTGGACCAGGATAATAGCCTGGCCGTGGATTCTCAATGTGGATGGAACTTCGCTACTACAAGTGGCCGGTGTCACTACAACTTAAAGCCCTAACTAGGGAAATTATAGAGCAAACCATACGGCTAGAATTCCCGTCTAAATAACGAAATCGACATGAAGTAACTTAGCTCTGATTGATTCTCGCATAATCAGACACGTAAAATATCCTCAGCACATCGACTCTCAACCTGGGCAGAGGATAGGTAAATGGAGAATGCAAAATGCGAGACCAACGCATGGCCAGGTATGTGGGTCTGGTTAAGCAACAACTAGGGAGTTTTAAGGCTTGGAAGCTTGAACATATCCTAAGGGACTCGAATGAAAGGGTAGACGCATTGGTAGCAGTGGCCGCATCCATCCTAATAAAAGAAATTGTATTCCTCCCAATCTACTGCCAGCCGGTATCATCTATTACAACCTATCAAGTAAGTCAGATAGATGAAGCAAGCTCTTCTTGGCTGACTCTTATAATGCATTATCTAAGTTTAGGTGCTGCCAGATAATAGAGTTGAAGCCCACAAGGTCAAGGTCTAGGTGGTAAGGTTTTCCTTGGTGAACGAGCAATTATACAAGCGGTCTCAAGACGAACCGTATCTTAAGTGTCTCACCACTCAGCATGGATAGTATGTGCTGGCAGAACTCCATGAAGGGGTATGCGGAAATCATCCAGGCTGTAGAACTTTAGCTCACAAGGCCCATACATAAGGGTATTATTGGCCAACCAAGAGAGCAAATATGTCGCCTACATCAAGAAGCATCGCGCAACGACAAGCCTCTCGCGGTCAAGGATGCCGGGCTCAAGACCTAACTACACCATCACGAGCCCCACGGCCCTCGCTTCATCGTGTGCATTGATATAGTAGGACCACTACCTACCACCAAGCTCAGAAAAAGCTGCTATTAGTTGCCACCAACTATTTTAGTAAATAGATATAAGCTAAGCCTTTGCCTCCATCAAGGACAAAGATGTCGTCCGATTCATGTGGAGGAGCATCATCTACCGGTTTGAAATACCCGAACCGATTATAACTGACAATGGGCCACAGTTTTACAACGAAGTATACAAAAATTTCTCTATGAGCTAAAGATCTAAGTTTGCACTAACCCCTAGCACTCCATAGAGCAAATGGCCGCGAAAGATCCAAAAACCCTCTTTACGCTTTGAAAAAGCATCTACATCTCTACTAAGGGAAAATGGGTGGACGAGCCACAAGGAGTTCTTTTGGGCCTATAGACAACCAATTAAGTAGACTGAGGCTGCCCATTCATCCTCACTTAAGTGGGATGGAAGAAATCATCTCGCGTAAATTGGGATGACTACATTTCTGACTGAACCTTGGAAAGACTAATATTGAAACCATCACTAAAGACCTAGATATGGTAGATGAGCTCCGGGAAGCATCTGTTGTACGTATAGCCTCATACCAACAAAGGATGATAAATCTGTATAACATGCATGTAAGGTCGTGTAAATTCAAAGTCGGAGACCTAGTTTTAAGAAGGGTCTTTGAAAACACGGTTGACTCGATAGCTTGCAAGTTCCAAATTCCTTAATCGTGGTGGATCAGATATGATAGTGAAAGTTGCACGCCATACGCTCTCTATAAACTATACGGGACTCCTGTAACTAGGATGTTGTATGCTACACATCTTAAGAGGTATTATCAATAGAGTTCCCTTATTTAATAAAATTTTCCTTTGAAGTGTTTTCTTTCAATCTTTGCAAATGCCCCCATGCAAAAGCTCAAATATGGCTTTAAGCCTGTTGACACTTATAAAATACCAGACTTGTGTCTCTAAGCTTGCTAGCACTTTCAAAAGACCAGACTTATGGCTCTAAACTTGCTGGAACTTTCAAAAGACTAGACTTGTGGTTTCTGTCTAGCACATCTCAAAAGCACCAAAGATGTGGCCTAAGTCGCACTTTCAATGAGCTAGCCTCTGGCTCATGATCCGCCACGATGTTTAAGCATAGAAGTAGCTCTTAAGCCTATTGGCTAAATCCTAAGAATGGTGCCTTGCTTATTGACCCAAGTGCAATCTCTACCAGCTCCTAGTTCCCAAAAGAGTTAACTATCCTAGCCAATGTTCGCAGAAAGGATGAGAAATAGTAAGGATTCATGGCATGAGAATACCAAAAATAGTATTTCATTAAAATACTAATAAATGAAAGCACGCTGACTACAAAAATTTTAGATAATAGTGGCCAAAAGAGGGCCCCTTATGTGGTTGGGAAAAAATAATAATAATAATACGTAATAATAAATTAGTGGGAAGGGACGAGAGGTAAGGAGAGCAAAGTCAACTCTGATCCCCAATAGAGGCATTTTCCTCATGATCCTTGGTCGACTTAATCAGATCCACCTCAATGACTGCTGGGGTTAGGGAGCACCTAGTGGCTCAGAAGAATCCTAGGAGGCAACAGTTGGAGGAGTCACATCCATCTAGAACCCGGTCAGTTTCCACAGATGTTGTGTTTGAATAGACAACATACGAGTCAGAGGGTGAAGATCACCTCCAAGGCCTTTTGGTAGTTCTCCATGGCTTCTTTTGTGTTTACCCATTGGGATCGATGAGGACATGATTAAGGCCTAAAAAGTGCTATTTGAACCCTATCATTTAAGATAGGTTCTAAGTACTTTTTGTGTACTAATCATATTAGTTAAACCGATTGACATGTGTAGGTCCCTTTCGGGTACTAATGATTGTATTTCTCGAGGTCAAGCCAGGGTAGTTTCGCAGTTCGCAGGCCTTTTCTATCATGTCAAGCTAGGCATATCGAAGTTGAGCTGATTTACATCGATTTCATATGATTTATCTTTGATTGCATCAAGTCAAGAGTGAAAAAATTGAACGAGGAGCAAGTAGGGAAATTTCGCTAAAGGAGAGAGAAAATTTCGCTACATTAACGAAATTTCGCTACAATAGCGAAATTTTCGCTACACCCAAAATTTCGCTACTTGCAGGAAATTTCGCTACATAGCGAATTTTCGCTATAGTAGCGAAATTTCGCTATGTAGCGAAATTTTCTCCTGCAGCGAAAATCCCTGTTCCATATTTTTGTGTACAAACGACCCCGTTTTTTGGTAATTTCATTTCTACCCTCACTGTAATTATACTAGTTAGGTTAGATTGGTATTTCACCTGTTTGTAAGGCTATATGCTTCATTTTCAACAATTTGTAACCTAACTTTAATTTGGCGATTTCTAGTAATAAGCCCTCGTTTTTTGCCTTCACTTTCTCTTTCTCTCTTCTTTCTCACTTTCTAGGCAACCAACACACCCTTTCGAGGATGACAACTCAAAGGATGCTTCTACTAAATCCTCTAAACCTTGGAAGAGGAGGGTCATAGGTAGGTCGATATGCTCAGCAGTGATCCTCTCGTATTTCACGAAGGTGCACGAGTAGTTATGTTTCAAACTTTCAAAACAAGGTTTAAAAAGCTATTTGATGTAATTTCTTTCTGGGTCACTGCAAGTTTTTGTGGTTCAAGGTATTCTTAGTGTTCAGATAATAATCTGATATCCATTAGCTGTCATTTCACGAGCCATCAAGTAGGTTAAATGCTAGATTTCAACTTCAGAACATTGAATTAGTAAATGCTATGTTTCAAAGAGAAATGGTACTATGCTGGGTTTTAAAGAACAAAGATCCGGTTTTGGAAATGACTATAGGTCATCTTCCCTAATGCGAGGAAATAACCCGAGGACACCTTTGCAACCCTATCATACCAAACTAGTGACCCAAAACTTCAAGGACTTCTTTTTACATCTTATTTCAAATTACCTTCAGTTAGCATAGTGAAAACAACCACTATTTTTATACAAATCCAAAATCCAAACAAAAGCCTCACCATTATGAATCATTACAAAATCATTTGTAAGACGAAAACCCATCCTTGTTTTCGATCCAAGAGCCGCTATACTGTAGTAGCTTTGCTACGGCAGTAGGAGTAGTTTAGGTATAAATATTGTTGATCTGGAACTCTACTATGGCACGAATCAAATGGCGTCGTTGCCGAGGATGGTGCCTTATTACAGATGATGAGTTTATGAGTACTTGTAATCCTCATTACACACGGCAGGATCTTTAAACCTTTGAATTCCATCGCTTAGAATTCCCAAGTTTTTTTTTTTCTTAGCGCCACTGGCCAATTTTTTATGTTTAACAACTATTTTCGCCTTAACTTAACACTGATCTTGCAAGCCCTTTGTTGTTCGCTTTGTCTCTTTGCTTCACAAGTGTTTACGTATTCACCTGGATAGAGATATATCAAGTAGATTGCAAAGAGTTAGTACACCAATTGAACAAGGTTATGAAGTCAGTGTACACAGTGAGCAAATGGATCCTCTACTTGAAGAACAACAAAGTCAGCAAGGAGCTCCAATAAATCCTACAACATATAGGTCAATGAGGGACCACATACACCCTCCTAGCGAGCGCACCTTCCCCGCATCATACCACCCGCGATGATGTGGTAGTAAGACTTATTTGATGCCCCCGCTTCCCACTTTTCATGGAATGGAGAATGAAAATCCATATACGCATATCCGGGTATTCGATAAGCTTGCACAACTTTTTAAAGAAGGTCTATCTCGATACGGACTTGCTTGCTGAAAGCATTTTATCGACACCGAAAGATAAGGCTAAGATTTGCCCACTCACACTGAGGCCGAGGACAATTAGAAATCGGGGCCGAACTTCCGTCGAATTTTTGAAGAAATTTTCAATACAACCAAGACCACGAAGAGGCAAATCTACACTTACTACCTACGATAATGAGGTTTTATCGCAGCCACGAGGTTTATGGAGACCATTAGTGCATGTCGACTATGGTTTCGATACATGGATGCTCAGAATCACTTCTATGATGGTATGTCTCCCACATGAAGCAAATCCATCGGAAACCATGTGTGGAGGGACTTCCCGAGCAAGCACCCGCATGAAGCCAATGGACTTTTTAACCATGCGGGTCAAACCTCCACAATGGACGAACCGAATCCAAGAGGGGCCGAAATGAGGCCTTCGACCCACCAAAGGGGAGGCATTGCACTCTCTCCTCAAGACACTAGATGAAAGCAACCGAATACTTTGACCAAGGTCGGGAGGAGCTTGAAATGAGAAATCAAGCGAAGTGCAAGTAGTGATCAACTGGCCTCGCATCTTACCTAGCTTCGCTTTTATCATACCAAGTAGCCATCTAGTGGAGCACGGGTCTTAATGGTTCCTTCAGTGAGGGATTTGATGTAAGAGCATGCCCATGTCTTAGTTCAAAATAAGCCACCGACAAATGCTCAGCATGGAAACACCTATAACCCTAATTGGAGGAATCATCCAAACCTATCATGGAAGCCAAAACCCCCTGCATATGCTCCCCAAGGAGCACAACAAGCAGTTTAGCTCCACCTCAACACAGCAGCAGCAACCTCTACCTTCTTCTCCTGTTGAGCAAGCAATTATGAATTTAAGCAAGGTAGTAGGTACCTTTGTGGAGGAACAAAAGGTGTTGAATGTTCAAACCAATCATAAAATCAGACAAGAGAGAGCCACTCCAACAAGAAAATAGACAATATGCATTATGAGATCTCCTAATAAATATGACAACTCGCAAAGTTCCATTTCCGATTCGTGCCACTAGGTGATTCGAATCAACACACATTTTGTTTCCTATGTTCCTCCCATCAGCCAGAGTCAAGCTACTGTAGTAGTAACAGGTTCAGTAGCCTAAATACGGATGGGTTTTCATCCCACAAATGATTCACATTAGTGATGGAAAATGGTGAGACTTTTTGTTTGGATTTTAGGATTTGTTTAAAAACAGGGGAAGTTGTTTGTTCACTGACTAACTGTAATGGCTTAATGTGAAATGTGAAATGGTAACTTGGCGCTCGGGTCACTATTGATAATATGGGGCTATTAAAATGTCCTCGTTATTTCAGACAGGCAACGACATATAGTCGAGCCAAAACCTGATCTTTATTTAGCTATAAATCTAACTCCTAGAACCAATTCTATTTGAGTCAAACTAAATACTAAGCATTCAGTCCCATTCAAGCTAGAAACCCTAGAATTTAAACTCCTTTTTAATGGCTCAGAATGACATATATGATATCGTTGCATCTACCATTAAGAATGCAATCGAACCCTAAAGTATGACAAGTATCGACCAAAAGAAAGACATTAAAAATGGCATTAAACCCTAGTTTGAAAGTCGGGAATCATAAATGTTGTACCCGTAATCATTCAAAGCATGAGGACAATCAGAATACCCCAAAACTAAGCTAGCAACCCCTCTTCAAAGCTGAGGTTAATAAACATCCCTTGAGTTGTCATCCTCAAGGTGTTTCGCAACCGAGAAAAATGAGAGAAAGAATAGAGAGAAGAGAGCAAAGTAAACCTAAAATGAAAAGCCTGAAATGTATAAAAATGAAAGTTACTTAGGGTTACAAAGTTGTGTGACTTATATACTAACCCTAAAAGTGTGAAAATACAAAAATGCTCTAAATATGAAATTACATAAGGGACAAAATGGTAAAATATCAAAACGTGGTCATTTGTAATCAAAAATACAAAAACAGCCGAGGAATTTGTTATGCAAAGAGGCTCGCTAAAGATAAATAAAATTTTCTAGCTAGCTTAAATTTGCTACCTAGCTTAAATTCTACGAGATAGCGAAAATGGAAAATTTCATACATAAGAATTTCATAAATTTAGCGAAAATTCTTCACAGGATGATTGCAAATTTTCGCATCCTAGCGGCCAGAATCATAATAAAATCTCTACTTTTGTTCCCGTCTCTGCTTTGCCACCAGATCACTTCCCGCACCTTTTATTCATCACTTTTCAGCTTCAATTCTTCACGCATTCGACATTTCATCGCTTCAGCTTCTGGGTGAAATCATCGAGGATTCTTGCATTCAGCACCAATAAGAAGCCAAGCCCGCTTAATCGAAGTTCCTAATATCCGCAAAACTATCCAAAACAACCGAAAAACAAATTAATGGTACTAAGTGACCTCGCACACATCAATCGGGTTTATTCATATGATTAGTGCGCAAAAGCACTCAAAACCTATCTTAAATAGACTCAAAATAGCACTTTGGGCACTAATCAATTCTGTGTTGTCTAACTAGCAAGAAGGTCCCGAAAAGGGAAATTCTTCCCGCATTAATAAAGAAAACTCGAGGGGAATGCATGATAGCTCCGCCAAAGGATCCTAATGAAAGAATTGATGAAGTCAAAGCAGTAGTGACATTGAGAAGTGGTAAAGAACTAAAACTAGTAGTCCCAAACCCAGCCAAGAAAGTTCCCACGGTGGTTGAATCACTAGAGGAAGAACAACCAGCAGGGGAAGAGGTAAACACGCTTGCACCCCCTCCTTTCCCACAAAGTACTTCGAAAGGAAAAGTCGCGAACCAACCGGAATTTTAGAAGTACTACGACATGTGAAGGCTAACATCCCTCTTCGATACATGATCAAGCAAGTCCCCACGCATGCAAAGTTTTTTGAAGGACCTATGACCCAGAAAAGAGGCCTTAATGTACCAAAAAGGCCTTTTGACTCCGAGCAAGCGAAAGCATCATCGAGCGCAAGACTCCCAAGTATAAATATTCGAGGTGTCCAACAATCAAGTAACATAGGCGCACTAGTGTGGAAAAGGCATTGCTAGATTTGGGGGCAAGTGTTAATCTACTCCTTTCCATGATGCCAAATGAGCCAGCGAACTTAAGCCAACCACTATCACTTTGTCTCTAAATTCGACAGTCCATCAAAATACCAAAGGGGACAGCTTGAGGATGTTTTGATTCATGGCCAAATTCTACTATCCAGAGGATTTTAGTGCTTGATACCGTAAACCGGTCAGCAGTAGCTAACCATGTGCTAATTCACTTAAGGCCATTTTTTAGCTACCTAATGTGCGATCATTAATCATTTGAATTCGCGATGCAATTTAACCTTTTGGAAATATGACTCAGAGCTCTAATATCTTCCATCTCGAGCAAAAGCACATGCACTAACAAGAGACATGAAGAGGTTTGTGCACAGATATTATCTCTTGAAGAACAAGCAAATGAGCTGCTTCAGGCAAGATGTATTAACCAAAGGAGTCAATGACAAAGAATGAAACGAAGACCAACAGAGCTTCAGAAGCGAGCTTCACGTACAAGGCAGAATGGAGAAGAAATGTTGAAGTTTTACCTCTTACTTACTGAAGTGAGGAACATGTTCCACAACAGCTTAGATCTTAAGCCCCTACCTATCAATTGAAATATGCATTGGGAGGAAAATGCATTGTCCAAAGAGGATTTCTTCATTATCAGAGCAATCCAATGTGATATTAGTTTGCTTCAAATCCTCCACAGAACAAGAAAACAATCTGGATGGAAGATTTTATGATTTGAAAGGCAGCCCGACCAAGATGCACCCATCATATCTACTTTAGAAGAGGAATTGGAAAGAGGTTCGATACCTACAGAGGAATCAATCCGCATGCAGAGGTCGCATATGGAAGCGCTGAAATCAAGCACAAGCCTGCGATCATATACCCCATATCCAATAGCTCTTGGGTAAGTCCAACCCAAGTAGTACCCAAGAAATCAGGGGTTACTACGGTGCTCAATGAGAAAGGAGAGGAAATGCCCACCCAACTTACTATAAGCTGGAGGGTATGTATCGACTACAGAAGGCTGAATGAGGTGACGCGAAAGGATCACTTTCCCTTACCCTTCATGGACCGCACTTAGAGAGTATCAAGTCATCCCTCTTACCGCTTAGATGGGTATTCCTGCTTATTTCTAGATCGTATCTACACGATATGATCGTGAAAAGACTACTTCGACTTGTCCTTTGGTACATATGCCCATAGGAGGATGCCCCCGGTCTATGCACGCCCCTACTTACCTTCGTTGTTGTATGCCCGCATTTTTGATATGGTGGAGCGATTACGAGAGGTTTATATGACATAATGCATGTGGAAAGCTTCATGAATGCTCATTCATTGAAACCTGTATCCACAGATAACAAAAGAACCTAGTATCAAACTGAAAATGCCATGGCGGTAAATCGTGGCATAGCTTGTGGCACATCATTTTCGAGGGGAATTGAAGTGGATAGCCAAGGCAGAAGTTGATCTCTAAATTGCCATCTCCTACTAATGCAGCTGATAGTGCGGCAATTATCGGGACATGCGTGCTTCTATCGCAGTTCATTCGAGACTTCTCGAATTGCTGTCGCTTCACAAGCCCTTGAAAAGATGCAAAGTTTGAATGGGATGCGTAATGCCAAGAAAGGTCTCGAGGAGCTTAAGGCATACCAATTACAACACCCATCAGGAGAGCCCCCGACTGCACTCTTGCTCTCGAGGTAATGTGCTGATGTTAGTGACCTTGTCAGTTTGAAATGCCTCTGACAAAGAGTAGAGGGAAAGTCGTATGTGGTGTATTATGCAAGCAAAACGTTAAATGAAGCTCAAAGAAACTACACTAGCCAGTGGAGAAAGAATTGCGAAGTGTGGGTCTATGCTTTAGATAAGTTCCATCTTATTTTTGATCGGGTCGATATTGTAATCTTCTGCGTATCATTCAAAGATTGAAATATCTACTCACAAAATGTAATGCCAAGGCTCGCTTTTTAAATGGGTCTTCATTGCTACAAGAGTTCAACATCCGTGATTAGAGGATAGCGTGTGGAGACCGTTGTTGTCGATCATCTCTCCGTGGATATCCATAGTACACAATACCCACAACCCTCCTATATTTGATGAATTTCCGAGAGTCTCTACTAACAAAGTGATATAAGGACTACGGTATGCTCACATTGCTAATTTTTTGGTAACAGGAGAGTTACCAATGGAGTGGACAGCACAGGACAAGAAGTTCTTCCATGCAAGGGTTCATTCGTACTATTGGGAAGAGCCGTATTTGTTCAAGTATTGTGTTGATCAGATAATAAGGAAATGTGTGCCAGAAGAAGAACAGGAAGGAATTCTCAGCCATTGCCATGATAGTGCATGTGGAGGGCATTTCGCTTCACAGAAAACATCTAGAAAGGCCAGATTCTGCTTTTATTAGCCATTATTTAAGAATGCCTACACCATGTGCAAGCAATGTGATATGCCAGCGACCAAGATTTCCCCGTCGGGGTCACATGATGCCCTTAAACCCCATTTTAGTAGTTGAATTGTTCGATGTATGGGGCATCTACTCACGGACTGATCTCTACTCCTTCCTAAGCAGCCTACATCCTCGCTGGGTGGACTACGTGTCCAAGTGGTCAAGCAAGTACATGCAGGCACCGACCACAAAGCCGTGCTAAAATTCCCGAATGAGAACATTTTCTCTTAGGATTCGAGTTCGAAGCAATTATCAGTTGACGGGGGTTCTCACTTTTGTAACAAACCCTTTCAGAACCTCTTATCCAAATACGGTGTTAAGCACAGCCACCCTCAGATTATCCTCGAACCATGGGTCAAGTGGAGCTCGCCAATGTAGAAATAAAGACCATCCCACAAAGCTGTTAATTCTAATGAGAAGGACTCGGGTTCAAGCTTCTTAGACTCATCGCTGGCATACAGAATGGGGAAGACATACAAGCACCATCCCCAGATAAGCTCCCAGATCATTTAGTTTATGGCAAGGCTTGCCATTTACCAGTAGAAATCGAATACAAGGTATTTAGGGCAATAGAAATTTAAAACATGATATAAACCGAAGTTGGCCTAAAAGAATGTGCTTGGAATTGGGACGAAGAAGAGCCGTAGAAACGACGCCTACTCTAACTCCAAAATTGCAAAGGATAAGCGTAAGTAAGTGGCATGATCAGCCTCATAAACTTAAAACTTTCAAACGTGGGACTGCCTCCGTATGATTCCAAGCTCCATCTATTTACGGGCAAGCTCAAATCGCGATAGACGAGCCATTTATCATCCATTAAGCATATCTCATTGTCTCACAATTTTCCCAACCCGAAAGACAAGAGAGTATCTGGGCGTTAACTCCGCAACGAGTGAAGCCCTATGTTGTTCGCCACTTTGCAGAAGAGAAGGATATATCCCTCCTTGATCCTCCATGACTGACATTCGAGCCATTGAGTTGGTTTGGTCTCCACTGAGACCAAACTGCAACTCAAATTTTGTTTTCTTTATTGGTCAATTTTTAATTTATTTTATTTATATTTTAATAGACTCTCTCTTTGGCTTTAACAAATCTCTTTAATATCTTCAAATCTAATGGATCTTTTATTCCCGTGAAAAAGTCAGGTAGGACAAAACTTTCGGCTACAATAGCTTAAAATCGCCACCGGGGAGTGAATATTTTTCCGGGAGCGAAATTTGAAAGAAAAAAAAAAAAAAAGAGAAAGTCACGCAGGGGCGACTATTTCGTCTTCTTGTACCCTCCACCAACCACAAGCACCATAAAAGGGCTCCCCCATTCTCTTTAGCCACCCACGTGAGCTTCGACCCGACGCCTCTCTCCGACACCGGGCTCACCCCTACTACGCTCCATTTCGCCCTTCATCAAGTGGGCCCTTCACCTGGGGCCTATTCAAGCCTCCCACAATGGTTCTGACGCAGGAGTGACATCAATATGTGCCTGTGGTTAAGACTGCTTCTCCTACCGCAGATGCCACTCTGCACTTATAAGGTCACAAGAACACCTCTCTCCAGCTCAGAGTCAAGCACCTCCTTCCTGTCTCCCTACAACCATAATATCGAATCCAAATTTCCTCGCCGACATATCTTAGAGAGGAGCCACAGGTGCCGAGCCCCCATCCGCACGATGCTAACACCCAAAGGGACCTCGACCCCTCTCCCGTGCATCCACTACCTTACCGAGGGCAATCGCCTCCTAAGGCAGCCCGTGACATCTAGCCCAAGGATTCACCCACGCTCCAGCCCAAGCCTTCACACCCCAACGCCTCGTAGTCCCCGCACGGTCGTCGCCTCAATTATCCCCTGCCGTGAGAATTAGGCGTCCACTATTCACTATGACCCGATACCCGGGAATGTGGATTGTCGTGCTAAGGACTTCTACCTGGGAGAGTTCTTTACATGATATACTAAAGATTGATGGGCTGACCCATGGTTCTGAGATTCTATGCGCTTGGTCCACGTGTGCACTGTTATCAGCCGCTTATGACTCCAGGCAATTTTACTATCCCTGCTGTGTTCTGAGTTCTACCATAATATGGACATGTCTCAGCAGTGTCCAACTGGATGTACCTTCAATTCCGTAGATGGCCAGCCTTGGGTTAACGCGAGCTTCAGATATCACAACGCTTCAGCCTACTAGTAGTTCCGCTAACTCCTAGATTATCTAAGTGGCCTCACCCTCACCTAAAGAGATGGTCTGGCCGCTTCCTCTCGAAATACGCCACGGCCCATATCCTTGTTCAGAGGCAGCTTCCTCTACATATGCTCCTCACATATCACATACGCATGACTGCTCCCGCTTCAAAGACTATATGCAAATGCAGAAGCTATTCTGTAGGCTCTTTATCGATAATCGAGGTTCCGGGTTCAATCCTACAGAGCTATCATGACCGCTTTACTTCCATTTCGAAGAAAAGGTCCACCACAAGGGTTTGACTCGCAAGGCAGACTATCTCCCCTTTTTGATGCCGAGATTGTTGCCATGTGTTAGAGCACTCCTGGGTTCCCAGAGGAACCACGTGACGAGCCGACAGTAGTCAGGCTAAGGATTACGCCCCACGAGTGAACCCTATCTATGCCACGCTCTTTTCTTTTTCGCCAGCGGGAGGATGTCGAGATGATTATGCAGGACCCGTCAGGATGAGCAACCCGGCCCTGGTGGAGGTAGAGGGAACCTCGCCTCCGGATTCATCCCTTCGCTTCCTTCCTCCTACGCCCCAGCCCTCCTCGAGATCAGAGTCTGCCCTCCACGCCACATCAGCCATCCGAGCACATCCTTGTCACTACTAGGATTTCTCACAAGTTATGGATGCAAACGCATTTTCCTCGCACTTCTACATCTTAAGGGGCTTCTCGTGACAAAGATTGCGCAGCTTGGATGCACTCGCACCGAGGTCGCTCCTCACACGAATCAAAGCATTCTTCTTCGTATATGTGAGCTACCTTAGTCTCCCACTAGTTACCGTGACAGCACCTATAGAGCCCACCACTATGGATGTCCACAGATCAATTTTCTTGATGCTTGCACCGCGACAAGAGCTTCGATCCGCCATCTCTACACCACCGAAGACAAATGAGCAGCTGGGCTCCACTTCCTTCTCTAGCTTTCGATCCCTACCCAATGAGTGACACAAACATGCTTTGGCTCGGGGAGAGTTATGCTTGGAAGTGGCATTTATCACACTTATGTTTTGTTTTGTTTTATACTTGTGTTGTTTTAGTTATCAACTCGCTTACTTGTCTCATATTTCTGACTTAGCTTGTTAGTATGTACAGCCAAAAGTAGGCAAAGTGGGTTTATTTTGCTTAGCTAAGTATTAAGGTTCAAATTTCATTATAAGCTTCAGACAAATTTCTTGCTATATTAAAACTTTATGTATATTTGGATTTTCTTATTTTGCAATCTACATTTTTTTATTATTTTATTTAATTAACTAGAGTATGCATAATGATTAGCCTTGCAATTTGATGAACTTAAGCCTTTCCTAATGGTGTCGGCGTTAGAAGGGTCCTATGCCGAGTTGAGTGGATGACTAGTCAAATTCTTGTTGTATTTAACCTGCTTCTTCCGCCTTTAGCTAACCACACACCGAGCACGTTAGGTCTCAATGATAGGCTAAGAAACAGCATAAAACCCCCTCTTACGATGCAAACCCTTTCCTAGTGTCGTTTACTCCCTTGAATAGGTTACGGACCCCCATGCAAAGAAGGCCAATGTGTCTCACATTAAAGAATACAAAAGAAAAGAAAAGAATAGAATCGCATTGCTTTGCCTTGAAACCCGAGCACGGTCCGAGGGGCATATGGCGAAAGCATTTAAAGCCTGGTGCTCTAAGCCAACTGGTTGGGAGTCACCGACTTAGTGTTCGCTACACTGGTGGATGGGTGGAGTTTAGCGAGTCAGGTGCCGGAGGCTCAAATCATTCAAGTCCAAAGGTGAAACCTATGGGAGTTTATGGTCGAAAGATCCCCTATGGCCTGGGTGCCTTAAACCTTCACCTGTCGGGAGTCACCTGGCGAATCCTCATTACACGGATTCTTGGTGAAGTCGAACCTCAGCATTACACCCTACAACACAAAAAGAATTGTGTGTATTGCAAGGTGTCCCATCTATTTAGGGTCAGGGTTTACATACAAGGTTATGGCATTAGCTCCCATTGGGAAAGGCACAGCCAGAGTTTACGACAGACATGATCAAACAAACCCGTAGCTTTATGTAGAAGAGTCTGGTTCATGCCTCGAGGAGGGAGCTTGTTGGACAGTCAACGCAGTATAGTTTTCATTCTTTCGAGATGGTTATTAGCTTAAGTTTTCGTGATTCTCATCGCATGCTATGCATTACTTGTACAAACCTTTTTGACCTCCCATGTTATTGTTCTCTACTGTTGATTACTTCGGCATTGCTACTGACTAGCAATGTCTATTGGGGTGTGGATTAGTGCCCAAAAAGTGCTATTTTGAAACCTATTTAAGATAGGTTCTAAGTTATTTTTGCGTACTAATCATATTAGTTAAACCGATTGACACGTATAGGTCCCTTTGGTACTAATGATTGTATTTCGAGGCTGTCTGTAGTTTTTAGTGCTCTGCAGGCCTATTCTATCATGTCAAGCTAGGCATATCGAAGTTGAGCTGATTTACATCGAGTTCATATGATTTATCTTTGATTGCATCAAGCCAGGAGTGAAGAAATTGAACGAGGATCAAGCAGGGAAATTTCACTACAGGAGAGAGAAAATTTCGCTATTGCAGTGAAATTTCGCTACATTAGTGAAATTTCGCTACAATGGAGAAACTTTTGCTACACCCAAAATTTCGCTACTATGTGAAATTCTCACATAGCACTCTCACATACGAAATTTCATGATGTAGCGAATTTTCTCGCAATAAAAATCCCTCGCTCCCTATTTTGTGTACAAACGACTCGCCTTTGGTTAATTCCGCATTTCTACCCTCACTGTAATTATACTAGTTAGGTTAGATTGGTATTTCACTGCTTGTAAGGCTATATGCTTCATTTTCCTCGAACAATTTGTAACTCAACTTTTAATTCATGCATTTCCAGCATCGCCCCGTTGGGCCTTCACTTTCTCTTCTCTCTCTCTTCTTTCTCTCACTTTCTAGTAACCAAACACACCCTTCGAGGATGACAACTCAAAGGATGTTCGCTAAATCCTAAACTCAAGAGGAGGTTGTTAGGTAGGTTGGATGTGTTTGCAGTGATCCTCTCAGATTTCACTAAGGTGTAATCGTAGTACTTATGTTTCAAACTTTTCAAAACTAGGTTTAAAAAGCTATTTAATGTACTTTCTTTGGTCAATACTTGGCAAGTTTTTAGGGTTCGTTGTATTCTTAGTGTCAGATACACGACATCCATTAGTTGTCATTTACAAGCCATCGGGAAGTAGGTTAAATGCCAGGATTTCAACTAAAGAACATCAATGCTCAAAGAATGGCAGGTTTCAAAGAGAAATGGTACTAAGGATTAGTTTTTAAAGCTAAACAAAGATCCGTTTTGGGAAATGACTATAGGTCATCTTCCTAATGCGAGGAAATAACCCGAGACACTTGCAACCCTATCATACCAAACTAGTGGCCCAAAACTTCAAGGACTTCTTTACATCTTATTTCAAATTACCTTCGCTTAGCATAGTGAAAACAACCACTATTTTTATACAACCAAAATCCAAACAAAAAGCCTCACCATTATGAATCATTACAAAATCATTCAGAAGACTTAAAACCCATCCCCGGGTGGTTCTATCCTAGAGTCATTATATCGTAGTAGCTTCTGCTACTTCAATGGAGTACTTTAGGTATAAATATTGTTGATCCGAAACCCTACTGTGGCACGAATCAGGACACTTCATCTTTTTCCGCCCTAAGCTCCAGTAAAAAGGACATCCATTCAACCTCCAAGCAAGCAATCTCACTTCTACTCAAGGCTTTGCCTTCCTCCGTAATCGGGCTGCAAGGTCTCGCACCTTAAACAAGTCATCCTCTACCCAAGCCCTTATGTCACTTGTTGCAACGACAGCCAGCCGTGCAATCTAAAATTCCTCCTTAGCCTTATCCCTCTCCTTCTCCACACCCATGGCTCTGTCATTGCCCTCCATGGCCTTCCGCTCCTAGTACCTAGACTTAGCCTTGGCCTTGCTGAGGGAATCATCTAGGGAATTGTGCTTAAAGATGGCGAACTAATCATAGTGTCACAATAGCTCAACATCATCCAATTAAAGATAAAGTACCCTATGTTGGTGTGCCATATTTCGGATGACTGTTGGGTTCACTCTTTACCACTATGTAAGTGTGAGTGATGGATCAAAACATCAACACAAATTTATAGCGTTATTACCCAAGGACTATTATCTAATCCCCAGCAATAATGTCATGAAACTTGTTTGTTGTATTTCTTTGCAATTATACTGATTAAAAACGGTTTCCTTAAGAGGAGATAAATTTCTTTCTAATTTTGATCCATGATTATGCAAGTATACAGGTCGAACAAGTAATAAAA